>JAMPIT010000896.1:7447500-9847500 GCA_026261815.1 Monarcha castaneiventris obscurior
TATGGGGAAAACCACAGCACAGAGAGAAGGCTTAGTGGCAGACACCATGTTTGCTACGAGGAGAGTGGCTCTGTCTAACATAATGATTCCTCCTCACCACAGTCCTGTGCCCGAGCCACCAACATGACTGTGCCTCGTGTGTGCAGGGTGGGAGGAGGAGGTGGAGGCCTCCCCACATCCCAGACAGCCAGTGCCTTACACGTGACTTTGATCACCTCCTGCCTTAGCCAAGTATGGAAACAGATGCTATTAATGAAGAAAAAGGTATTTCATACAGCTACAACACTGCATGTAATGTCTTCCTGTGCTAGTCAATGTTATCATGTCAGGTTCCATAGCATTGCCTTTCATTAACAGAATTCACAATGAAATGCACTCCTTTGTTTTGCATCATTTCCTTAAAACACCTGTTTTCACTTTTTTCTAAGTTTACCATAAAGAGAAATACCCTAGATTTTTCTGTTGACTTTAAAGTTTGTATTTAACTTTACATGTGCATTCTTCCATCCACCAGCAGAAGTGTCAACAAGAGGGACACAAAAACCTCCTCACCTGCACCCTGCACTGCAACACTGGAATATTATCCTGGAATAAACAGCATGACAGCATGACTCTGTCAGCCCTGCCTCTCCCAGAATAAACATTCAACATATTCCCATCTTGCCCTGCCCCAGAGCCTGGCAGAGGGAAAGTGCTGGAGCCACTGATGCTCCAAGCGGAGGTAACGTATCCCTTTTACATCTTCTACATCTGAATTTAGGAAAGCTCTGTAACAAAACAGACACTGCACCCATTCACACTCAGCTGGGCACAACGTACTGAGCAGATAAGAACCCAGCACACTCCAAGGGGGACATTCCATGCCTGAATTGGGGTATTATTTGTACCTGGATTTTACATTTGTTAATCAGATAAGTTTTCTCTCTCCAGTTCTCCTAGAGAACTGGCACACAAAATAGTCTCAAAACCTAGGAAATCCTAGACTTGCATTTCTGCCCAGTTATCAAAAATGCATATATCAGAGTGGAAGGAAAAAAAAATACAAAAAAGTAGCAAGCAACCCATCCCTGAGTTTCGTTTCTGAGTTGAAATCTATTTGCAAGGGAGCCGATGGGGGAAAAACATTCTGTCAAAAGATATGCAGAGGATGAGGCTTGAGGGAAAGCCAGTGCCAGGTTACTGCAGAGGATGGTCCCTGGAGGTCAGGAAATGTGCTTGCTGTGTGTTGAAGCTCTTCTGCAGCATCCCATCTCACTCCATAAAACTGCCTGCCAGCACCACCCTCCTCCTTCCCTTGGGTCCAGCCTCAGGGAGAGGCTGATGGGCTCAGCTCTCCCATTTGGTACTCCCTGAGTACATCCTGCTGTGACAGTTGTCTTGGGGTTTGGTTGGTTTTTGATTTTGAGGTTTTTTTTGGTACTTTGGCATAAAAGTTTCCAAGAGCTGTTTAAATATTTACTTGAAAAGCTGCTGAAAGAAGACTGTAGCACAGGATGCTGCAAGGGAGAGCTGCAAAATAGAAACTCAGATTCAAAACAAATGCCCCTTCTGTGGGGAAAAATCACCTGCAGAAGTTTCATCTTTGTGGATTATTTGGGGTCTTCAAACTTACAAAATGGTCTCCTGGAAGTGTGAGATGAAAGATAGATGGAGTATAACTGGACCATGTATCATTAACACAAAATGATTTTTCTGGAATGGAGCAGTTTAGTCCATTCCCTGATTTCTTAGTACCTCTCCATTTTAACTTTTTCTGAACTATTCCAAATAAACTCCTGTCTAGACAAACCTTTGTTAGTCATCTCTACAATGAAAAGGAGCTTTCCTTTTCAAAGGCTATTATGTATTTCTCTCCTAATATTCTTAGGTGCAAACATCTGCCTGTTTTAGGGATTTACATATTTTCTATTCCTAGTATCTGAACTTCTCAAAAAAACTTATGGTGCACATCTGAGGTAGTGAAATCTCATTTCCATTTTACAGATGAAGAGGAAAGAAGGTAAAATGAGATTCTATGTTTTTCCCAGATCTGGAAGTCTACAGAAAAGTCTGAGGCTGCACTAGGCTCCCTGGGCTATCTTTTATCTCTGTCAGCTCAAAAGGGATTTGGAATAGGAGTTATCCCAGATTTACAGGAAAAGCAGCCTCTGTTATCCTAAATTTGGGTACTCCCTGTGGTACTATGGTCCCTGAGTTAAATCCTTGTTTGAGACACACCAGTGAAAACTAAGCCCTGTATTGAGAGTCATTACAGTAACTCAAAGTACACTGAAGTAGAGCCCACCTTTTCATGTACTGACATTCCCTGTTCTACAACTCCTCTTACCTCTGCCCTATGATGTTATTTTTTTCTTCTTAATGTAATGTGAGAAGCAATATAGAATGAGAAAAGCCAGAGAAGAAAAGTTGCAAAGAATTTTTCAGAGCCTCAAAGGAAACATGGTATAATAAAAAGATACTGAGCACAAGCAAATACGCAACGTGCATGTGCCTACAGTAATGGGACACCTTAGGATCTAATTCTTCAGTCCAAAGAAAAATAATCTGTTTTCTCTTGATGCATTAAGGAGTAAGACACAATAACCATAATAATTCTTAATGCAGAGTAGAAAAATGGGAAGGATTACCACAGTAGGAAAAACATTTCCTCTCTCAGAATTCAGAGAAAATGCTACCAGGAAGATGGAGTATTGGGATGCTGATCCACTGCAGACACCACCCACAATTTCCTGTGCCTTCACACAAACCCCAGGACTACATAAGAGCAGCTGCCCAGGCTACATCAGAGATGTGAGCATTGCCAGAACCATATTAGGGCACAGACTTCAGCCAGAAGTGGTGGCTGCCCCACCAACAGGGGATGTGGAAGACACACCAAACTGTGGAGAAGTATCTGCATCCTCAGCTTTGACTTGCGTGTGGTTAAAATGATCACTTCAGCCTGTCTCGAGATCCAGGGCAGAGATGTCAGCTCCATTATGTTTACCTCTCTAGTGTCTGACAAAATAAATTTAATACCTAAGTCCACTGTGCCCTGCAAACAGCTCACCTTGGAGAATTCCCCAGACAAAACAAGGGAGAGCTGCCCACTCCAACCTACCACCTTCTGCAATGCGTGCAATGCTGCATCTGTAAAATACCTCATCCAGATGGGTAAAAAAAATAAAAACATAGAGACAGCATGAGTGTAAACATATTCCCATAGCACATGAAGTAGGGACAAGTGGACAAGTACTTGACTACATGAGTTTCACAGCTCACTGGGTGTCATTCCAAAAAGCATCTGTCACCGCCACTGGCAATGAATTTTGAAAACAACTCTATTTTGCATCTCAGTTTAACAGGATCACACAGCTGCCGACAAATTACCTAAGCCGAGAGACCCAGGAAATATGTGCCTTACCTCTCCAGTTCTTGTCCCTGGTTATATTATCAGTGACAGGAGTGACAACGTTGCTAGGATGGTGTTAGACAGCACATTCATACACAGATCTGACTTGTCAAATCAGTACTTTCTGCCTGAACTTTTACATGGTTCTATTAAGAGTAATTTTTTTTTTTCATACTAAACATGTCTCACTTGAGGTTTGTAAACTTTTACCCATTTCAGTAATTCCAGAAGAGCAAGTGCAGGATTAGGAAATATGTTGTGTCTTGCAAGAAAAACAGAAACCACTTGCCACCTCCATGCTGAGATGTAGGTACAGGAGAGGTGTTTATAGCAGCTAAAAATCAAAGAGGAGGGGGAGAAGGGCAAAGAGAGTGGCCTCCTATACCACTGGGAATTTGGCTGCAGTAGCATTGGGATTCCCTCCTACATGCATATCATTCTTAGATGTGAGAAACTATTGCACTGAGGGCCATATTAATGCACAGCAAGACAGAATCCCATAACCTAAAGGATGAAAATTTTTAAAGAAAAAGGATGGGGAAAGAAACAAGACAGAGAGAGGTAAATGAATTAGCTTGAGTTCAGTGGTCAGAAACAGATGGCACATTTCTGTTCTCCAGCACTCATTCTTCTGAAACAGGTCACTCTCCCATACAGGCCTATTTGAGGGCTGTCACTGAATTGTGCTGAGGAGCTGTCCCTTAGCCAGAGACAAAGGAAAAAATTAGAATTTAACCATGGAAAAAATTACTGATTTAAGCTGTTTTAGTCTACTATAAAAAAAGAGTATGTAACTTTTATATTAATTTAAATAGCATCTGACTTTATCCTTACCAGTGTACCTGAAAAATTATTGCTGAGTAAAAATCAAGATGGGTCACTGTTTTTCATAATAAAAGACTAAATTAAATTAGTACATTTTTATCCCAAGGACCCACTGTCTCCTGCAGAAATGTAGGGAGTGTTGTTATTCCTCCCCCCTGCCTTGGCTGACAACACACAGAGCTGCTGGACAAGGAGTGGGCACAAGCAGTGACCTCAGTGTAGGTTTGTCCGAAACAGAAGGGACAATCCAAGCAAGGCATTCTGTGGTTCTATTAACCTTTAACTATACCTTTAACTGTCCAAATACCCGAATCTCTTTTTGCAGTGCTCAGCTCTGGGCTGTTTTAACTCCAAATGTACAGAGATCTACTTTGATGCCTGTGAGGGAGGAGAAAGAAGGGAATTGAAGAGTCAAAGGAAGTGATGCCTTGGGTTGATTCCTAGTCGACAGCACACATTTTCTTGTTGCAAACACTGCTGGTGGGTGACACAGTTAAGGGCTGGGTTGTGGCAGTCCAAGGGCTGCAAAACTGCCCACACACTTGCACACATCTCTGTTTAAAAGACTTGATTTGGTTGCTAATGTTTCTTCTCTTACCCACAGTGTGTTCTGGTTTGATCTTGATTTTGGGCCCAGCTGGGAATTCAAACACCTACTAGAGCATATCTTCCCAAACAATGTTGTAGTAAAATCAGATTTTACCATACAAATAGAAAAAATATAAAACTTGAATCATCTTTCTACCCTATGAGCCAGAGATACATCCCTTTTTAATACAGAACACAAAATAGACATGGTTTTGTTCATCCCTCTTCTGTGAGGCTGTGAGGCATTATTGCCCATTTAAAATATGTGTACGTTAAGATTAAATCACATATTGGAAATCACAAAGTTTTTTTCTTCCTAGCAGCTGTATAACAAGTTAACACTTCAGTTATTCTGAGAGACTGTCTGCATTTATTAGTGGTCTTTGGCTAAATTGTGACAGAGAAACTGGGTTAAAAGAGAACAACCTCTGCAGAAATGAAAACAATGCTTGCAATAATTGCCTAATGATGTTATTTTCTGCTTCTGTGCTAGGAATTGTAGCTTGGATTATAAAAATTCTTTACAGGGGGGTAGTAAATTGTCATTCTCTCTATGGATTTACAATATCAATCTTGGTAATTTGTTAGTTACAGTGTATGTAATGTGATATTATTGCTCATGTTACACAAGAGGATTACACAGCTTACTAAATAAAGCAGTGGTCTTTCCATTAGGGACCATACTTCCTTCCAGACTGATGCCGAGACAAGTGAAATTAGATTGGTGATCTCAGCCCTAGGACCATCTCTGGTGAGTATAGACTGAGATCCCCAAGTGACTAAATGCAGAGCCCATCACTCATCTCTCTCATCTTGCTCCTAACACCTGGATTCCAAATTGTTACATTTTATATTCATCAGCTGTCGAAACACAGTGATGTGTGGTTTTCCAGGGCAAGATTTACCTTGTCCCAGATTTGTACCTATGGTCCTGTTAGTTTATTAGAGGCCCATGAAATTCTATTCAGGTTGTATAAGGTGACATTCGACTAGTCTGTTTGACAGGCTTCAATATTTTGCAGTTTGAAAATCCATCCCTATTTCATCTCTGACTTTCAAGAGAAGAAGATACTGTTATTGCTGTGTTGGATGTTTGATGCAAATCAGCAAATAAAAAAGATAAAAAGCTACTAAAATCTGCTGTTTTGAGTCCAACGTTATTCCTTACAGCACTTTATCTCTTAAAGTTCTTTCTGTGATATTCTGCCCCTCAGCCTAAGATGCCTTTTTTTTTTAATTTCACTTCTCACTGATTAAATCCTTTTCCTCTGTCCATGAAGTTTGTTCTTTTTTTATTATTTGCACTTAACTGTCTATAGTTGTCTTGTCTCTCCTCCCTGTGATTAATTGTAACACTTTCCTGAGCTTTGGCTAGCATTTCAGTATATTTCATGAGGAGTAGGTGCTACAACATAATATCCCAGATGTAGCTGACTGGAAGAGAACGGTATCTTAACCACCTAAAATCAAATTGTTAATGCTTATTTTATTATTTTCCTCATTCTAATAATTTTGAGTAAATTTTGTATTGACTAGAAGAGTTGCACTGACAAATTTAAACCTGCCAGTCTCTGTTTTTCTGCATAATGGTAAAGCTCAGCATTTTTCTGTCAGTCTAGATCAGCCCTGATCAGAAGGGACTTTATTTGTGGTTGAAAGACTTGCATTTTAGTGAAGTCAGCCTAGCCATGGACCCCTTAGCACTATGACTTTTGATAATTCTCAAGCATCTACCAATCCTTAGCAAACTCAGCGAGGAAATTAATGGTGCTCAGATTTTTCAAAAATACTTAGGGGCTGAAAGACATGGGGCATACTTAGAGCAAGGGCTGACCTTAAGGTGCCTCTAAATCACAAACCCACCACTTGTTTCTTCTACAGCAAGCCTCCTAGACTGACTCCCAGCACTAAGCCTGCATAAGCCTAAGACCCTGGTGTGGTCCCTGTGGTGAGGCCAACCCATGCCTGCTTCTGTAACCTCTGCTCCCACTGCAGTGTGGTAATCCAAGCACTGGAAGCCCATCAGTACCAGTCCCACAAAAGCCCTCTTCCTGATTTAGGGCTCATCCCTGCTTCACCTCCTGGAAGTTTTTTTGTGGGCCAAACCTGGAAAGGCAGATGAACAGTCTGTTCCCCATTTCAGCAGCTTTGCTTGCCTCAGACGCTTGAGGACACTTCTTGGTGAAAACTCTAATAATAAATAGGCCCTAAAACCAAACAATAGAAATTTTGGATGTGATTTGTTGCATTGATTTGAAAACAAAGCTCTACTCCATTCTGTGCAGCCTTTTTAAGTCCATATATATTTCTGGGGAATACAGCTCATGGCACAAGCAAAATAGTAAACAAACAAACAAATAAATAACACATGGCCCCCAGTTATCTTAAGGCTCTGCTGACAGAGGCACACGAGTACCACTTGCTTGAAGAAATGAGCTTTTTAGATGAGACAGCTGAATTATTGGGAATGGAGCTGTGACTGCCTATTTGTTTTAAATGGACAGTAATGTCTGTTAATCACTAACTTCTGGTTACCACTGACCAAAACTACTTGAACAAATAACCTGGAGGTCCAAGTATCTGCATTGCATTACCAAGCTCCAAAAGCCACTTAATCACTTCACCACGAATACTGCAGCTGCCTTGCAATGTGGCACAGACAGATCTAATGAGCAGTTTCAACAGCCTTGGTTTGGCTTTGTGCTTTTCAAAAACACAGGCATGATAATGGACGAGAGATGGGCAATTTGTAAATGCTTTCTGCATTTTTTCTGTTGCTGCTAAAAGAGAACAAGAACTCTCTGAAGCCGAGATCAGTGTAAGCAATCCCAGCCCACTGGGCAGAGGCAGTGTGTGGCTGGGTTGGGGCTCAGGGTCTGTGCTGGTTCATTGTGGCTGCTGTCACCAGGTCAGCTCTCCATACAGGCCAGCACACGAGGGACAGAGGCCTGCATCTGGAAGGAAGCTGATTAGCAGTTGGAGATCTGAGATTACAAAACGTAATTCCAAGCCAAAGGAGATGATGTAGTCCTAGTGTTCTTCCACTTCCCTCCTGTCCCCACCTGGAGATTGTCTCCAGAAAGGGGCAGACCCAATGCAGAGCAGCAACCGTGGGTGGCTGCTCTGAGGGGCTCTTGGAGGGAGCCCCAGCTGTGCCATGCGGAGTCCCACTGTCCCCATCACCCTGAGGTCACGGCTCAGAGGCAGTGGAGGTAAACCCCTCTTAGACACCACTGAGTCTATTGGTGATCCCCAAACTAAACAAATATCAGGGGGAGATGGGGGAGGATAGAAACCCACTCCCCAGAGATGTCAGCTGAGGTCTGACAGGAGCATTTCCCACAGTTTATTGCAGCCAGAGACCCCACGTGCCTATGTCAGATAGCAGGACAAGTAGGAGCAAGGTCATCCTCCTAAAATCAGTTCTGTAAAAGGATCATTGCTTTATGCAGAAGAGATGTGGGAGTGAGACTGACAGAGCTTGGGAGTTCTGCTCTTTGAGATTTTACAAGGGAGCAATGAGCCAGTGTAATTACTGGGCTAAAGCTCACAACAGAACTTATAAATTCATTGTCAGCGCAGTTGACTCCATTCCCAGATTCTTAACTCTAGTTCAGTCTTTCCCCTCCATTCACAGGTACAAATGCCTCTGGCTTCGTGGAAGTGACTAGAACAGAACTGACTTGCTAGTTTTTACCCTAAGAAACTGTTGGTAGCCTACAGGTAGAAATCAAAAGCATGTCAGTTGAGATTTGGGTAAAGTAAGACTTGTACAGCATTAGGGAGGTTTAAGTGCTCAGATCTGCAAATTAGCCTGGTCTTTGTACTTTTCTTGCTTTACCAAAAAATCTAGAGTGAAACTTGCCATTCTGGGTTATTTCACTGTCAATCACACGCACAAACGAGGCTTTGGGCACACACCTTCTAGGTTTTTTCAAATGGTTTCAAAAATATGTGCAAAGAATGAGAGAGCAGGTACTGACCATTTGAAAACCCTTAATAAAAAACATTGTTAAGAAACTCAGTCTAAATTAGTTGATACAGCACAAAAATATGCCAGATTCTTTTTCTGTGGTGTATTGCTGATTAATATATTAGGAGAGGAAACATATGTTACAGTCCAGCCAGTATCATTTAAATAATGTCATGGTATTATCTTGACAATGAATGTTCAGGAAAGTTTAACTACTGTGAAATTATCTACAGCTCTGGGTTTTGACAATTGCTTAGTGAAAACTTCTACATTGTAAGATTGGGTTCCATTTTCAAACTGCAGCTCACAATCAAACACAATTTATAACACAGGAATTGACAGAAGTTCTCTGTGGTTTCCACTGGGCTATAAAAAAGGTGATGACTCCAAGATAGTAAAAACGCTTCTTACAGAGACAGCAAGATATGTCCAAAGGCTCTTTTTTTTGAACACCACAGAAAATCAAGTTGCCAAGGCTAGGCAGGTGGGATGGGAAAATCTTTCCCTCCAACACACTTTCTCCTAAAGGCATCAGGAATCATTTTAGTCCATGTATCTCAGGAGACTGACACAAAGTCCCTTTGAGTCAAGGGGAGCATTTTCATTAATATCAGCAGGCATTTGCTGGGGAGCCAAAAGCCTGTGTGAATTAAATCAGTGAATCAGAAATGGAAGAAGATGGAGCCAGGCCCAGGGTGGACTTCAGGAAGCAACAGAGTATGATTCAACCACAGGAATGAAGGCCAGAGCCCTAGCTTCAGCATCTCCCCCTCTGTAATCTCTTTGTAGGCTGCTTCAGTTGGATATACACTGGGACTCAGCTTTTAGGGGTGAAAATAGCAGTTTCCCTATTCTAAATAAAAACCAGCCACCTCGGTCTCCTAAACCAGGAGCTATGTCAATAGTTCTCTAGGCTTTGCCATGCTTTATTGATTTAAGTAAAGGCAAAGGTATCTGGAGTCCCAAGAGAGGCAATTTTCAGGTCACAGGCAGTATTTTATGCTCTATTTCCAGCTGAAATACTCAAAAATACTGATTTCTTTCTAATTTTCCAGTGGGAGTACAAGGAAGCATGCCAAAGCAACATAATCCTTCATAAAATTGGGCCAATGATAATACATTTTTTAAAGTTTTGTCAGTGGTTTGTTCATATCTCCTGCAGAAAAAGACAGAGAATGACATGTCCTTCATGTCAAAGCCCCCAACAGCAATAAAACCATTACGAAATACAGGGAGTTTTCAAGGGGGTGTTTTATCAGCCTTCTTCCCTCTGCCTAATTTCCCAGGAGATTGCAAAACAAAGCACAAAGATACAGTAACAAGAACTTCAGGGGACTGAACTAGGGTTTGGGTGCCCAGACTCGTATCTGGGGGTGGGGAGGTTGGAGGGGGCTTTTTAAAAGGTTCAAAGGAAGGTACTGAAATGGGACCCAATCCTTTTTCAGCAAAAGTAGGATCCTGGGACCACCTAATTGTCTTATAAACGACGCGTGCTGGCGAGAGAAGGTGCACAGGTGCATCATCCCTTTGCAAAGTTGTTACATGGTATAAGACAGCATTTACACGTTCCCAAAAGGCTGGATCATATATATCTCCCAGGACTGTGTTTGGAAACTCTTTTTTAACCCAGGATAGCAAACTCAGCAGGTCTTGTCTAGAGATTTTTAAGGGATGAGTTTTTACCAGAGACTCTAAACTATCAACTGCCGTTGTCTCTGTGTGTGATAACGCCCCTCCCATGTTCCTATTGGGGTCTGGTTTTGGACAGCTTACCAGAAAAGATGAAACACACAGGCCGTGTAACTTCCAGGTCCGTGCTCCGTCCAGCAGCTCACGGTCTCCTCCCTGCCGCCCGTGCACTGACAGCAGAAAATTCCTAGGAGTCACAGGTGACCTTGAGGCTCCTTCTTATCCTCTGGTTTGCCGGCTGCTGTCCAAAATTTCTTCTCCGGAGTGTTAGATATTAATTAGAAGAGAACACAGGCAGCCATCTGATAGAGGCCGAACACGGGGCACAAACCGGTACACGCCGAACACGGGGCACCAATCTGACACTGCTAGTGCCATAAATCAGCCTCTCTTGCTGGGAGAGGCCCTTTAAAGTTCTTAAAGTCCTTGCAAGGAGCTTGATAGACGGACGAGGCAAACTCGCAGTAACTGCTTTTTCAGATAGTTGTTTATTCTAGTGTTATCAGCTTAGAAAGACACAGTAGAACAGAACATGACAAGAGAAGGTGAGAAAATGGCTGCTTATCAAGATTCCAAAGCCCTTTTATAGGTAAATTATCCAATTAAAAATTGAAACGACAGATATTTTTACTTTCCATCCAATGCTCAGTAAATCACTCCGACACGCAGGCCGGAACTGCGGCATTTTTCATCCAATCATCCTAAACTACCTTTACTGCAGAATATGGAGGACTAGAAGAAAATAGAAGGAAATAAAAACTACAAGGGTTCCTCCATTTTGGAACTTTTACTATTTATCTATTTACTACATTAACAAACCTAAAACTTCTAAATTCTTCACCCTGTGACATCCTTACATCATATTCTATCACCTAGTTCACATCTGTGTAGATTTCAGCTCCTCCCAGATGGTAGGGAGTTTTCTCCATGGATAAAGGTCAAAAACCACGCTGTCCAGGGGGGTTTTTCTCTCTAAAACAGGCAGAGAAATATTCCCTGCACTCTGGATTCCCACAATACAGAATGAGAGGAGCTGAGGAGAAAAAGGCAGATCTCCAAGGTATCGCCCATCCCAGCCCCTTGCTCAGTGTCAGCTCCCACCTTGCCAGGTGAGGTGGTGAGTTCCTCATCGCTCACCAGCCTGCCTGAAGCACACATCCAAACACATCAGAGGATGTGGTGAGATCCCATCTCCTGTATTTGCATGGGATGGACTGGGCTAGGGAGCTCACCACAAGACTGAAGGTGGAATGCTGCCTTCCTAGAGCATGGTGCTGCTCACTTACTCACCCACTAGGGAAAGGTAACCAACCCCTGGCAGTCTGCAAGCTCCAAAAGGCAAAGGCTCTCCAGAGTCAGAGAGGCTTCTTTTATTGACACCATGGAGAATCCAGGTGTAATGTTGTCATCATGTGAAAATGCTATAATAGATGAATCTCAAAAGGTAAACCTAGTTTGCACTGAACTGGTTGTAAGTGCTCTGAAAAGACTGCAGACCTTTAACCTGCTCTCAAAAATTACTACTGAATTTTTGAAGTGGGGTTATTTTCAGAAGCATAAGTCAAACACACTTGACTAGATGGAAGTAGCAATATAAAGTGCATTCTCATTTACATTAAAAAGTAATTGCTTTCCATCGTGGAAAAATTAAGGAAGCAAAATGTATTGTTTAAAACTACACTTGATTAGCTGAGACAGATCTTTACACGTGCCAATTTCTACATTTTACTCCTGAGATATCCATCTTTACTAGTAACATATTTTATGGGTTTATCAAAAACATCACGTTGTCTTATCCTACTTAACTGCAAATAATTCAAACAGAATGTTGGAATATTTCCCTTGCAGCTTGTAAGAAAAAGTGTTATCTTTCCAAAACGGTTGTTTTAGAAAAAAGCCTAAATATTTCAGAAACTATTTCAATAGCCAAGAAAAGTCTAACACACAGTGGAAATAGAATTCCTTAATACTTGTGGATCTTCACCTGACAAGTTGTTGTACAAGAGCTTCCCCTTTTCAGAGGGGCTCTCTGGAAAAGCTCTGACTTTAGAATACATTGGATACCATCTGGCTGCAGAGCCTACCCACAGGGGCAACTCTCATTCCTACAGAGTAGCAGAGAACTTCAATTCCAATCTAAATATTTTCCCTTTCAGGCAACGCATTCTAGTTTTTTTACTAACATAAATAAAGAAAAAGCAAATACTTCTGTAAAAGAAATCTCACATCATCAGAATTAGAGCTGCATGAATGATTGGATTTTTTGGTGGAGTAGTCAAATAAAAACACTAATAGGAATAAAATAATTAATTTTCAGTCTTGCTAAGTTTATTTACTAACTTACTTGCTGCACTTATTTTCAGAAGATCAAACCACAAAACATCAAAATTTCCTATTCATTGAAAACCTTGGGTGTTGACCTGCTCCATCCACGACAGCTACCACAGACTGTGCTATTCTTAATAAAGCTCAGAAGAGGCAATCACCAAACCAGGATAATTTTAAATACTGCTGTTGAAAACATCTTTCAGTGGAACTCTGAATCTCTGAGATGTGAGTGCTGTGGTTAATTTCAAGTTTACTGATTGGGAAAGAACTTCTAAATCATGCCATTCATAAGAAACAAAAATCTACTTGAAATGAGTCCAAGACAAATGTTTTTTATATACAGGCTCAAATCTAGATTTTGAAATCATGCAAGACTGTTAAGTCCAATCAGTTATTCCTTCTTCACAAACATCATTTTCAAGCATAATTTCATTCCATTTTATGAGTTTCCAAACATTCAATGACATTTCTCTGTAAATATATGGTTAGGTCATATGAAGACAAGTATGACATCTATAGCTTCATTCGAGATTAACTATATGAAATAATTAATGTACAGTGAACAAATGCAACCCCAAAGCTAAAGGTCAGATCCCATTAAACATATCATTCTTCATACTTACAGGAGTCCCCGTTAACTTGTACAGAATATCTGAATTTTTTCCTATCTGGTCCTCACAATGGGGGCTGGGGGTTTTGTTTGTGTTTTAGAAGAAATCAGCCTTTTGTGGCAGTAACTCTAAAGTAAAGTGTTACCTGGTGTGCCAGGAATGTCCTGTTTTCTTTTGAGAGGAGGCTGCCAAGGTACTGCATTACCATCATACGCCTTTCATAACCGCTCACTATTATCAGCTTCTCTTCTTCTTCTATTATCAGTTTCATCTCTTGGATCAGCAGCAATTTCTGAAAATAATTTCTTTTTTTGCTAGCCTGGCAAAGGGCTGTCACAGCACACTGGATTACACCAGCAAACAGGCCCACTGGAGCAGTGAGATGCTTGTCCCTCCCCAGCCTTCTGCACCCCTGTGTGGGCATTGCTGGGGGTCCATGGCTGGATCACTCAAAGAAGAATAGGAAAGATGGAGTATAACTTTCCATGCCACGTGTAGGTTTCTTCTGCTGCCATGGATGGTGCCCACACTGCAAAAACACTGCCCAAGGGCAAATAAATTGCTGCTATACTGCACCAGGCTGCAGCGGACAGAAGGTAGGCTGGCAATATTTTTCCCAGAAAAGAATGATTTCATTGCCTTGCAAAAAAAATTGAAATCTTCTTCCCTCCACTTTGCCAAACAAAGAGGACAGGAGCAGACCAAAAGGACACTGTATACTCTGTACCAGGCTGGGGAAACCTTTCCTGTCACAGCTGCAGAAGAAGAGAGCTGAGGACCCACTTGCAAGTGCCAGCAGAGAGAGTTGGAGTTGGTTTGGGAGAGCAGGATGCAGTCTGGGTTACATCTACTGAGACCTGGGGCAACCTCGGCAGTGCACTGGCTGCTTGGAGGCTGCTGGCACCGGGGAGCCCCTGCCCCGAGCCCCTTGCTGGTGTGGTCACCTCCTCCAGGTCTGTGCTGTCCACTGTGCCTGAAACTGCCCTTCTCCCACCACTTCTTCACTGCCCATGCCTGGGACACAGGCTGAATTAGCAAGAGCATAGCTCCATTCCCATTGGGAATCTCACCTATCAGCACCAGGCAAGACAAACAGTGATTGTGCACTTGCAGCCCGTTGTTCCACTGGACAGATTTCTAAGTGAAACCAAAGGGCATCTCAAGGCCATTGTGTGGATTGCTCTAAAACTGAGAAAAATCTTAGAGTCAAGTGGCCTCACCAGCTCCCCTCCACCTAAGCAGTGAGTTTAGTGCTACCCCCAAAGGTTGTCCCTGCCAAGGTCATCCCTCCATCCTTATCCCTTTCCCAACACGCACAGAACAAATCACCCTGACACGACCTGCGGCACAGAAGACCTCAGCAGGCAAAGAGAAACTTTTTATATTTCCAAGAGCTCCTGCACACAGCACTTCAAAGAAGGTCAAAAACTCTTTGTCTCACAGTTTCAGACTGATGGCTGTCACCACTGCGTGTTCTCCATGTAGAATCAATTAGTAATAGCCAGTCTCTGGTGACCCTGCAGAGGCGGGATTTCTTCCTCTTCTGAAATGCTGTCAAGGTTTTCTCATCAAAGGATTATGCCTATGACAAGAAAGCAAAGTAATTTAATATAAGCTGAAAGGGAAATGGAAAACTCTCCCACCTAAGGCTAAAGCAGGGACTGTTGTATCTGGAAACACCACTATAATCTCCACAACGATTTCTCACCTCTGCCTCAAAAAAAAAACCCCAACCAAAAAACCCCCAAACCCTTTATAAACAGCCTTTCCAGAGCATACATGTGTAAGGGAGTATATCGGCTTAGGTCAACTCCATGCCCACTAGCAGAGTTCATTCCCTATTTCAGATAGAGTTTTGTTATTTGTCCTGTATAGAAAGATGAAAACCACTGCAGACAGAAGTAAGGTTTTAAAACCCTTCTTAGACTCCTCCTAGACCATCTTTCCAGTTGTTATAAATTAGAAGTCAATGGATCTGTGTAGTTTACAGCAGTGAGTTTCTGACCCACTGAGTCTAAAACAGGAAAGAGGTTTTTAAAATAAAAGGCCACAAATTTCCTCTTACTTGGTGTATTTTTTTAGAATATGCATTCTTTGGGCAGCATACCACAAATATTATGTTCTGTCACAAATATTCTAGTGAAGTAAACTTTTTAAAACATGGTATAATTTGTGAATGACCATGGACTTTGGTGTGCGTCCATTCTTTAAATTAGTCTGACTGATGGCCACATCAGTTTTTCTTTTTCTTTCTCCCCCTTTTGTAGTCACACATTTCATTTACCAAACTAATTTGTGAGAGTTGGAGGAAAGCTGCTGTCTCTGCCTTCCTCACACAGAGCAGATTTCAGAGACATTTTAGTACTATTCAAAAAGAGAGCTTGGCAGGCCTTCCCTGTCATGGTAATTCACATAGGCTTAAGGCTACCACTCAGACAGAAAGAGAAAAACAAATATCAGCAGAGGAACAATTTTCCTAATTGTTTACACTTTCTGTGAGAACTTATTCATTAAACTTGTGGAACTCTGCTTGTTTATATGGTCTCATAGAATAAGGCATTTCAGTAAAGAAAACAGACGTGGTGGTTGTTTCCATTTGGGTACTGTTTTCTCATTGTGCCCGTAGTTTCAGAGAAAAAGAATCCCCCTCTCCCTTCTTTGCTGGCCCTGCACGTCATGGGGTTTTGAGGTGATGAAAAGAACAATTAGAACAAAAAAAATCAACTAGAAAGTAATCAGCATTAAAAACCTACCCGTCAAAGAAAGAGAAACAAAGCAGAGCAAGCAAGAGGAGAGCAGGTAAGAGGTTGCTTTGCCCCATCAGAGAGAAGAACAGACAGAGCACTCCCATCCCACACGACATCACCACCTTCTGGGACAGAATTTCACATGGTAAAATACCAAATCAGGGTTTAAATGCTTTGTTGTTCTGAGGTACTTTGCATCAGCCTTTTTTTTTTTTTTTTTTTTTATGAGGAGAAAGAATTGCCAATAATTTGGATTTTAAAGAGAAAATGCAAATTCAGCAAAGACTGAGTGTATTCAGATCTGGACTATCTGGATTCCAAATTAATCCAAAATTTGTATAAATCCTGAATTGAATTTAACTTAGACTTTAAAGAGCTGTCTTGTCCTCTGTAACAAGGGGCTCCAGGTGTAGGCACCAAAATGTCACCAAGGAATTTCTCTTGCCATTATTTCTACCTTAACTATAAGCAGAAAATACCAGAAAAACCCAACTAGATAGCCTGAGAAAAGAAATATTTTAGAATTTTTATTTCTTTTTGTTCTTTTGCTCTTTCTCACATCCACATCAAAATAATGCTGGAGAACGAAGAGTGCTTTCCCAGTGTGTTCCCAGAGGGATGATTGAGTTGCCTACGGTAAGGGCAAACTTTCTTGGACAAGAGACACAATTTCCTTTGTAGCCTCTACAGAACTACAAAAACGCTCTGCTGGATGCAGGAGCCACCAGCCTTATTGGCTTTCCACTCCAGGAATAAGATGTATTCCTTCAATCAAAAGTTTATGTAAAAAATAATAAAACAGCACAAAAATCACATAATGCAGCAGATATAAAACAGTCCTGGGTAGCAGGGTAAAAACTTGAGTACAGCAGACCTGATTTTGCATCTGTGGGATTTGTAGAAGTAATCAGTGCTTAGGAAATATATGACTTAAGAGGGCATTAAGGCCCGGTCTAAGGGATGATCCTACTTCAGGAATGGCACAGAAATGAGGAAATGGAGGTGAGAAAAAAAAGGAACAAAAGAGGTTAGAAGACAGGCTCCATTTGATGGCAATATGTTATTCCCATCAGACTGTTTCCACTTGGGTTTTCATACTTGAGAGGTTGGATAAGCCTTGGACAAGCCTCTGACCTTTTAAATGCTTAGCTGAATCTGGAATTCCAAACCTTTTGAAGCTATCCCATCATAAACACTAACATACAAACAGATTCCACATAAATATTAAATGCAAAAGACATAATTTACAAAAATGTCAGTGTGCCAAAGAATACTACTGAACCTGCACAAAGATATTTTTTTACATGTGCCACACACGGAAAAGTAGCTAGACTAGTTCAAGGCTGTTTTTAAAAGTGTTTCACTACAGCCAGCATTACTTCAGTGGGTCCCCACAGATACTTGGGTTGTAGTGTGCAAAACTCAGCTGTTTCCCTTGGCATCAGGTTGCACTGGTATCTCCTTCAAGCTTGAGATCCTGAGATGATAGCCTGAACAAATCAGCAGAATTCCCCTGAAGTCTGGCAATCAATATTTGCTATTTGTATTCAGAAGCCCAGCTATGCTGTCTTCGTGACAGACACACTACAAGAAAATAAGCGTCTTCAGAAAATATATATTGTTGTATTCCAGTTCTGCTAAAAGGGCTACAGGAGTTCAAGGTTACTTACTAGATCCATGTGCAAGATTCATAAGGCTCCTCATCTTTCATATCAGCATACTTGTAAATTGCATCTCAGATGTTCTTCAAACCACTTTAAACTTCCCTGTTTCCTGGAAGCACCAGTGAAGACAATTTTACAGGTACACCTCAGTTCAAAAGCAGAAACAATAACTGTTTCTGTCATTCAACAGAAAGATGCAGGTCACATTTTCCACGTGCTTCTACTATAGCAGTCTCACCAGAAAAAGGCAACATACAGGTGTTTACCATGGCCTATTTGTGCACATCTTTAAGTTCAAGCACTGCACACGGACTTTCTGCCACCGAGAATCAGTCACATTGTTGACACCCACCCATCTACATTCAAGACATTCTTCAACAGCCTCCAGTCAGCCACTTGGAAATGCAGCTCAAAGAACTACAGTGATTTGGGTAGTAGAAGTAATGTGGTTACTGGGAGAAAGTTTGTGGGAATGTATTGGCAAGATTAGTGGAAGAGCATTTCCTATAATTTGCTGACCACCAAATTAAAGATATTGCTAGAACTTGTAGTCTGTTTGCAGCTCTTTGTACATGTAGTCAGGATAACTGAGCTCAAAAAAACTGGGCACTCAGTGGCAGTATGTCTTTTTCCTAGAAATGTATGGTTGAATGAATAAGATTAATGAAATTCAGATACATACTTTCCAGAACAACTGTAACTACCCCATCTGTGCCTCTGCAGTACTCAAAAATACTTTCTATGTTCTCGAATCTTTTGACAGTATATCTGAGCAAGAGTCATTTGCAGCAACCATAGCCTAGACATAAATAACCTTTAAAAGTTTCAGCTATATAATATTCAAATAAGCCAGGTTGTCTTCTGTCTGTTTGAAGGCAAAGAACTATAAATGATTTCACCTTGAAAAAAGTTAATAGGATTTTAGCTAAATAAACATGATTTCTAGGTATGTCTTTTTCTTAATTTTTTAAAAAAAAACAGAGCTCAAATTCTGGATTAATGCATGATGCAATCCAAGTTCAGCATCTTTATCTCTGACATCGTAACAAATAAATGTGGCTTCTCATAGAGAAACATGATGAGAAGAGAGAGATGTATGGGGAACCCATACAGCCCATATGACTTGTATTTCTTTCAAGAAAGTGTCAATATATTAATTTGTCTGACCTACCTGCCCGAATGCTATCCCTGTTTTTCTCCAACTCGACTCCTGCTTCAAGGGCACAGAGGGTAACTTGGGGGTGTTGCTCTTATTTCCTCCTTGCCAGACTAAGCTCTACCCCTGGGCTCTTTCACCAAGTGGTTGTGGATGCCAAAACATCACAAGTCGGAGCAAAGTCACAAGGGCTCAGTGGTAGCAGGAATTAGTCACAAGTGGAAAAGGACCTGAAGAATTCTTTGTCAGGGCAGCCATCAAGAAAGGCTCCTCTCAAGCACATGTGTACCGCAAACACATATGAGGCTCCAGACTTCAGTAAATGGTTGAACAAGTTTACTGACATGACTCATTCTACTGCTATGTCTAAACCGAATCAATTTTAGCTACTCAGCTTTGATGAATGTTAAGGTCATAGCAACCATAAAAAATAAGAAAGGCACCTGAAAACATTAACAACATGGGAAAAATATGGGGTTTAGCTGAAAATAAACAGAAGAAATTTCAAAACAAGGAGCAAGTTTATTTGCTCTTTCCCAGAAAGATTACCTTCTCTCATAAAAGGATCTTGTTATTAAAGTTCCTTTGCTTCCCCAGCAGTGGTATCACGGTTCTGTAACAGTGTTAGTCTGGTCAAAGGCTATGTGGGCCACAGAAACCGAGGCAATGACAGTGTTTATGAGAGCTGGAAGCAAGATGAGGGTGAGAAAGATGAGGAGAGACAATATTAGTCATCTACAAAATAAAGAGCTAGGCAAGAGGGCAAAATTGCTGAAGGGTAGATAGAGCTAGTAGTGCAGAAACACCGTCAATTTATTTTTTAAGAAAAAGGAACAGAAAATTGCACATGCTTAAAGAAAAGTCCTTGAAAGTACCTGACAGCCAACTCTGACTGAAGGGGAAATAGAAATTAATTTAATGCAACTTAGATCCAGCAAAATCTTATTCTATTAACCCCTTTTCTTTAGTAAATTCTGTTCAAAGTGCTTTTCCTGATAAGGAATTTTAGGGCCCAACTACACAGGAACTTGTAGGACTAGGATTTTATCTAGTGGCTTCTGCTGTTGAGTGTTTTGGCTGGCTGAAACCATAGTAGCTGAAAATGCTGGAGTAATCCATGTCTACATTTTAGATTTTCTCCTATTCTTAGTTTTAAGTAATTGCTGAAGTTCTACACAGGAGGTCACAATTTGGGCATCAAATACAATATTTTCCATCCACCAGCTAGAACCTAACAAACATTGCCTTAAATAAATTTGTGCCCATGCCAAATTCAAAATTAACTTCCCAAGCCAAGCTAGGGTTGATGGGATGGGGCCAAGGGGCCCACAACTCTGCTGTTGAGCTAATGGAGCAGTCTCAAGCTGCCAATCCAACAAGGGAGACTTTTTTATTTAACATATACATTACACAACGTGTGCAATATTTTCCACATTCAATGAGAAGACTTTATTTATAAGCTGCCTGTGTTGAAATGGCCTCTTATTACAAGGAAGCAGCAAGCCAGGTTGAGCCTGGAAATGAACTCTCATTTTCTCCTTCACTGCAACATTCAGTGATATTTTGCTCATTCACTCCAAAAATATTTTACAGATGGTTTTGGATTTACTGGATATGTAGGTCCTAGAGTAGTGAATTATATTCCCAAATTTTTTCATCTTGTTCAGTCTTCATTACTTACCAGAACAGTCAGTGAGATACCAAGTTTAAGGAATTGTATCTACCTCCAGGAGGAGTACCTGTGGTGAAGACATACAGTCACATTTTCAGCCAGGAAAGTGTCTTTTGCCCTCATCAATAGTTTAAAATGGATCAACATTTTGCAAATACATTTCATACATATTTTTTAGTCTTTTCTACTAATGTAAAATTGAGTTAGATACCTCAGAGTTTGAAAGAACAGGCCAAATCTTCACATTATGCTGAATGCAACATGAATTGATACTTAGACAAATAATAAGAAAGATGTCAATAGTTCTGTCTTCATTCATGGCCCTGGGATAGTTTATCTGAAAATTCCTAGGTCCAGATTCACCTGTGATGTCAGTCAAATTTCTCATCACACAGGAAACTAGACAACATTAAAAAGAAGTCAGTGCATGTATGAAGTTCTTGTAACGCTGTGCAATAATGATTTATTATGTAAGCCTTTGGGATATCCTGCAAGTGTATGTATAATCAAAATGGCCATTCAATTTCTACATCCCTGATCTCATGTCAAGTGCTTTTGCTACATCTAAGACATGGTGACATCTAAGACAGATGGTGTTGGTAACAAACCCCAGAGGAATTTTCTGAATTGCGAATCCTGGTCCCACAGAGGAAACATCTACCAGTCTTGAATTAAATATATATTACTTACTGAGAAACATATTTTTTAACCTCAATATCTTCTCCGTGTTTCCTATTGTTGGACCTAAATTTCTTCCTGCTTGGAGAGTACTCATAGAACCAAGAACCACTGGTGGCTGTGAGCCCCATTTTGGATATCTCTCTTTACTCATGTATTCTCCAAGGAATTCATGGTGTGATTACATAAAACAGTGCACTGTCCTGTGGAGATAAAAGAGATCTCTCTGAGCAAACCAGTTGTGCTGCAAGCAACATGACTAATTCAGGCTGATAGCTCTAATTTGAGCTCTGGCACAACCTTTTCCACTCTAGGAGAGACCAGATTCCACTCCACTGTTGCAACAGATGTTTGTTTAACAGAGAATGTACATTAACCTTGGCAACTGGTACATAATTATTCAAATGCTCTATAAATTAGCACTCTGTTTAAGTGCTCTCTCTCTGATCAGAGAACAGGGACTAATTAGGAAAGCGGAACAGTTAGTAACCAAGGACACTTTTGAAATAGGCCTACAGAGGAAAGACAATCTCTTGTCTACATCAAAAAAAGTCACATTGTAGGCACTTAAAGTTAGAAGAGTGTCAGGGGAGTTTTAAAATGAAAGGCTGTGGAAAGAGCACGAAGATTGGAATGACTCATCCTCTCCTGGGAAAGCAATAAAAGCCCTCTATCCTTTGAAAAAACATAATTTAGGTCTGATACCAATAAAATTCTAATAGGAAACAATGACTTTTCAATAGCATTTAAATAATGAAGTCCCATTTATGCAAAATAGACAAGAAGACCACAAGTAAATACTTCTTTCCTTGCAAATGGTAGAAGTCTAACAGTGCAAGGACTGACCTAGGGTGACTGGGTTTAAACGCTGACAGCAAGGGGTTTAGGGTCTCTTGGTACTTGGGAAAAGACAGGATGACAACAATATCACCCTCTCAGTGAAGACATGCTGAGTGAGATCAGGACCACGGGAGGAACAGAAAGCACAAAGGACTGAGGCAATCCGATGGTCTCAGACACATGGACAAGTGCTTTCCTGCAGTGACTGTATTCTTGAAGCAACTGGTCAGTAAACTTCAAAACCAGAGAAACTGTTGGTTGATTAATTCATCAACCCAGAAGAGATTCAAAATGTTACCATTGAAAATCCTGACCACGATGTATTCACGGTCTATTTCCTTGGAGGACTTAAGATATCAAACCTGAAAACCTCAACCAGGAACAATTAATTGGTAAGTTAGAGAGAAAGAATTAAAAAGAACTAACAAAATTACGAACAAGTGGCACAGAGATGTTTTGGTAAAAATACATGGCTGGCTGCAGATTTTGAAGAAAGATTGAAAAACAGTATAGCTAAGCACCAGAGCAAAGAGGAATATTAGAAACAAGAGGAATATTAGAAACAAGGAGGCGTGCTTCAAAACATGCAGTTTGTACACAATGGAGAAAACCATGAAATGGTTAAATTAAGGCATGTCAAAAGTAAAACCAGAGTACGAAAGGACAAATGTGACTTTGAGAAAGAACTTTCTAAAGTAGTAAAAACTAACAATAAGAATTTATTTCTAAAACATCACAAGCAGAAAGCCTGCCAGAGAGCCCTTAGGGCTGATAGATAATCACAGTCTAATAGGAGCACTTGCAGAAGTACAGTTAGGCAAAAAATTCTTCTCTGTGATTCATTATTGAGAAACTTACAGAGGAATCTTTCTTTTCAGCAGAATGAGTTGGAAGAACTGTCTCAAACTGAAAAGTCAGGAGAAAAGTTCTTAAAATAGATCACTAAAACAATAACAAATTGGCTGGAGCAGGTGACATTTGCCCAGGAGTTCTAAGGAAATTCATATGTGAATTTCTCAAACTACTAGCTGGTACAATTTACAGTCTGAACATCTGTCAGTACCATAGCAAGGGAAGATGGCAAACATCAGAGCAGGTATATAAGAAATTTAGGAAAGTACAAATCAGGAAGCCTGACTTGCTTATTGGGCAACTTGGCAGGAAGCAATTTGGGATCCCAGTTAGATAGATATATAGGGTTAATCTGGGATATCAATCTTGGTGCCTTCAGCACAGAGATGAAATGCAGAACAGATCTGTTCAGATTCTTTGAAAGAGTAAATGAGCTGAACACTGGTGCTCAGTAAAGGTGCATGAAGGAAATGGAATTTTAGGAGTTATTCGGAAAGGAATAGAGAAAAAATGCAAACAAAATACACAAATACAAACACAATATTATGCCATGGTTCAACACCTCAGCCCATTTGTGTTGTGCACACCTTTAGTTCCTACTAAAGGAATAATCTGGCAGGCCAGGAAAAGAACAGAGAAAAGCAAGAAGGATGGTCAGCAGTGTGCAGTGACTTCTGGAAGAGAAGAGAGGAAATGGACTGTGCTTCTTCAGTTTGGAAAAGAAATGACTGATGGAAGATATGCTGGAGTCTTCAAACCATGACTGGAATACAAAGGTTAATATGGGCCCGTTATTTGTTATTTCTCCTGACACAAGACCCAGGGGATGCCAAAGCAAACTCCTGGGCAGCAGCTATAAAGCAAATGAAAGGAAGAACTTATGCCCCATGGGATTTATTGTAAATTAATTGCTATCCAACATTGTGGAAGGAAGAAGCCTCCAACTATAAATATGTTCAACAAAAAATTTGACAAATTAATAAGAGAAAATAGCAGTTCACCCAGGATTATTAAACCCATGGATACAGACTTTAGTTATGAAAGTCCATGGGAGTGCAGTAAAGACTGCTGGGGTGCAGAAATTTGAAATAGAAATGCTAAGACTGCATGAATGGACAATGAAGAGGGATGTCTGTGCCTGGAAGCACCAGAAAGAGAAACAGAAAAAGGAAGGTAAGAATTGTAGGCCCTGGTGGCACCCAAATTAGCATATGCTCAAATTCCTGGCACGTCTACATGCAGCTTTCCAGGACTTCCTCAGGAAATCATCTAGACTAGCCCCCTGTTCTAAACAGGGCTGAGTTTTGAAGGCCTCCAAAGATGAAGACTTCACAACCTCTCTGTGTGAGCCATTCCGATGTTCAGTGTTTGATGACCATCGCAGGACAGGAGTGTTTCCTTACTTTTAAACGGATTTTCCTGTGTTTCAACTTGTGCCCATTGCTTCCTGTCCTCACTCGGCACTATGGAGAAGAATCTGGTTCCACCTTTTTTACTTCCCCACACATGCACATTGATAAGAGTCCCTGACCCTTCTCCAGGCTGAACAGTTCCAGCTCCCTCAGCCTCTCACCCTATGTCAGGTGCCCCAGTCAGCTTTGTGGCACTAATGGCCTCTCTTCTGACTAAGGTTTCAGACTAAGTTTTGCTGTCATATTCCTGCAATGGCACTACAGTACATATCACAGGTGAATTATCTCTGGATTTGCCTTATTCAGAACACAAGTCAGAACACAGCTGGACCCAGTACAGCTGGTTTTAGGTGTCTCCACTGCCCTGTCTGTTTACCTTCCCTGCTGTCATGCAGACAGTCCCTCTCCCAGTCAAATGGGCATCTCCAGTGCAATGTACCCAGCGTGCTGGAGCTTCCCACTTCCCTTAGTGCAAATATAGTTGAATATGGTATGAACAAAATTACAAAGAAAAGGTTTACAAATATTTTTCTGAAATGGCTCTGAAGAGCCAGTGCTGCATCCCAAAACACAATGCTGCATTCCAACAGTGGAAACCAGGGGAGCTCAGCTGACAAAAGCAGAAAAGTCTAGTTGTGTTATATTTATTGCAGCCCACACAAGAGCAGCAAATAAAAGACACAGCAAAGTAATGGGAGACTATAACAGAACTTCAAGTTCCAATGACATAGCTGGGAAATTGGTTCCCTGTTTTTCTACATGCTTCTCTTTATACAACCTTCATTTAGATAGCAAAGGTTTCTCAAAACGGTTCACAATTCTATAAGGACCCATTGAGGTAAGAATACAGACTAAATTATTTGCCACAGCACGAAATGAACTTTTTTACACTCAGACAGTAAGGAGTTTTAAATTCACACTGCACTTCAAGCATGAGTTATTTAAACTGGGAAAATCTTTTTAAACTTCAGACTAAAAAAAAGTGAGATTCATTATATATTGTGCAAAAGCTACCAACTCATATACATGACATCAAGTCGTATATTACAGACATGAAGCTTTTCACATTTTACCGAATGTCATAAGGTTTGCAGTTCCCACATTGTGTTTCAGTATTTCTGCCAAAATTGCCAACAAAGAACGTGTCTTTAACTTCTCTGACCCTATTGTGTCAAAAACATCTCTCATGCACCCCATACTGTATCTTTTAGACCTACTTAGTGTTCATTTCTGAAATTTCAGAAATGCTCAATAGGAAAACCTCAGAACACACAATACAGCTTCTTTACATCTGGAACCATACATCAAAAATCATGGCTATGAAAAAATGTTCTGCAATTTTTTCCTTACAAATTTAATGAAAGAACTACTAGTATTTCCACTAAAATAAGCTGGATATTGTAAATGGCTAAAAAAAGAAGTAACTGAGCTGATACAAAAGAAATTACTTTTGCCATTTAACACTTTGGCAGGCCTTAAATATCTACCAAGAAGAAAAGGCAGAGCTCATTAATTCTAAGATCAAAATTGAAACTTCAAATTGATTATTATGTCATTCACTGCATAAAATTACTTGTTATTTAGATTCTGATTTACAACTTCCATTAAACATTTTTCTCCTTACTCATTAGGCATAACTAAAAAGAAATTATTATTCCAAAATAAGCATGTAAAAGGCCACTAATTCTTACCTGAATCTCAGCTCAACAAAATCAAATATCAAACAACTGTCTTCTCCTCCTATTAATTAGTGCTGTGTATTCCTATTCCTTTTTTCTTTTACAAACCTTATGGATGTTTGAAGAAGAACTTTGATGATGATCCAGAAAAGATGCTGGATTTTATTTAGGCAGAGCCTTCCACTGTGATCCTCCAAAAGTGCCATCTACTCCATAAAAGTATTTACCAACACAGAAACTCCTTTGAGAAGGTAAATGCTTTCCTTTAGCTCACAGAATAGCTGTGAATTGAGCCACAGGAGCAGAAGAATCCCTTCCATGGTTGAATTGAAAAATAAAGAGGATGCTGAAGATGCATTGCTTGCAAAAGTTAGCATGGTGGAAATAGCTTTCTTGTATTATTGAGAACAACCTACCATTGACAAGAGATGTACAGAAAAATAGAGGATCTGACACAGAAGCTGACACCTGCATTTGAAATGCAAGAAGGTTGACACTTGGTAAACTTTAACCAGTGACAGATAGCAAATGGCTGGGATTTACACTTTGGCCAAAGATTGTCAATCCTAAAAGCAAGGCTCAGGAGTGCCACAAGTTACTTCCTAGAGTGTGCAAAGACTGTCAAGCAGATGATGCCCCCATAATCTGTGTGCACTGAACTCTCTTGTCCAGAACACCATCCCACTGCATATGACTTCATGCTTTGCCTCTGTGGCACAGCACCTTGTTGTGGAGGTAGGGTGACTCTCCATCAGCAGCACCTACTGTATTCTAGCTTGTTTCAAAAACACTGTGCACACAAATATCAAATTTATGCACTATCAAAATAATATTATACACTTTAACCTGTTACAGCTCAAAAGCAAACCCTTGGCTGGTTCTGTGCACTGTTGGTGGACATCAAGCAGTGAGGCCATTTAATCACTGACAGTGAATCAAATTCACACAAATTTTCAAATGCAATGTATTTACACAACCTGTGTTTTAATCCCTGTTTACATAATAGCAGTAGCACTTAAGCTCACTCATTAACAGCAAGAACTCAAGCAAGGCACAAGGACAAATTTCCCACAAAGCTTTCTATTTCCTTTATCAGGTCACAGTTGCAATTATACAAAGAGTGAAATATATTGTAGAGTCTGTTTCCATGATAAATATTTGGGCATCCAGGTTTTACTGTCTTGACTGAATCCTTGATGCTCCCAGGAGCACCCTTTTTGCAGTTTTTCATCAAAACAGTTGAAGACAACAACTTGATAATGCATGGAAGATATCAGACAGATGAGCTCAACTCTTCGAGAAAGAAATTGGCTTCTGTACAAAGAATTCCTTAAATCCTCAGAAAGGAATAAACCTCCTGTGCTAGATGGCTTTCTAGTGTACAAATAAGATTACTCTATTTACCAATGTCCTTCACACTACCAACCAAAGCTGAGCCAACCATTCCTTGTTATTTAAGATGTCTGTGATTCTTCCATTATTTCCAGAGGTTTGGTTCAAGACCTATCATGAGCGTGCAATTACAGAGAATGTACCAATACTCAAGCTTCTTTTTTTTGGGGGGGAGGAGGGGTTTAAGTAGGATTATAAAATAATTATTATCAATAAGTCCACAAAAAAGGCTAACAGAAGCAAATAGTTATGGATGTCCAAAATACATAGTATTGCATAACCTTACAAATTTAACACAGAAGTCAAGACCAGTTTGCCTTCCATTAGAAGGCTCTCTGTGCTAAGGTCTAAGACCATGTGCTAAGGTCTGGTGATACACCAGGTTTTTAAATAGAAAAGAAGAACAAAATCTGCCCAGGATTTAAAAAAAAAGGGATCATCATTCAATCAGCCCCTGTGTATTCTCCATTCAAATGAAGATGACATTGAAAATTACTGTGAACATCAGCAGGCAAAGAGGAGAAAAGCAGGATTCATCTGATACAGGAAGGAAGAAGGATTCCTGGCATTCAAGGCGATGTAAGATTTACTCACTATCTGTGTTACTTCTCCTATTTCTATCTTATTATTTTCAAAGAAATTTAATTATGTTATTTTTAGGCGTGTCTTTCTTACTGAGATCCAGGAAGAGCCAGGTGCCCCTCTGGTGCAGAACACCCTCCAAGACAATAGATAACGCTGGAGAAACTGCTGATGTAGCTGAACTCTGCTGCTGGAAATCACCATGCATCCACCAGAGATGGAATGTTATTGTTTCCACAGTTCATTCTTTTGGTTAAAACACAGAACTCAGTTATCTTCCCTCTCAGAGCACGTATGATCTACATATACATGCATATATATATATGAATAGTAACACATAAGGCAGGAAACGCAGCCCTCCTATCAATTGTATTATAATGTCTGAACAATTTTTCCACTAGCTTTGAAAAGAAAGAATTATCAACATGTTAGCAGATTATGGATTGTTAATGTATGTTTATCCATGATGACTACAGGCTTGAAGAAAGAAAAGTGCAAGCCAAGCTTTATTCCCAACTCTGCTACGAACAGCCACAGTAGGTAAGACCAAAAGTCCACCCCAGTACCTCCTCATACCCTTAAATATAGCCAGTAGAGATGCTTAACAGGAGAGTTCAAAACAGGGGCAAGTGCACAGTGAAGCTTTGCACAATTTACTGAATTCTGCTGAAGTTTAGTAATTACCCAGTCTGCTGTTGGATTTTTTTCTGCTGCAATACAACCTAGTTTCTTAGAGACTCTTTGCCAAACACACCTTGGAAAATGCTTTTTCTGAAATTGGAGTTCAAATTGTTTAACCTCTTTACTCGGTCACCTAGATGGAGAGATAAGATTAAAATGTCTTTCTCTCTGAAGCATCTTTGAGAAATTCCAGGCCAAGTCTCCATATAAATGCACAGTATTAGATTATTAGTATAATTTTTGATAGGGCTTCTGTCTTTCATTTCATCCTGAAGTCAGTAAGCACAGCAGTTCTCATGTTCCATTGTGTGGTTTGCTTTGTCAGACAAAACCTGATATCTGCTTCCCTACTAATATCATCGCACTGTCTGAATGTATTTTAAGAGCTTGTGGTACTTGGCAATGAGTGGGTTTGCTTTTGTTATTGTTGGGTCAGAAAGCAGTGCATTTAATTTAAACGTTAGCACAAGATGGGATTTATCTGATCAAGAAATCATGCAATAGTAGAAAGGGGTAAGTTTCCTTTAAAAAACAGGGACCCCTTGATATCTTTTCAATGCCAAAGGTTTTCATCTGTTTGAATGACAGCCACATACTCCCATTACACTGACTGTAAACCAATAACGAGAGCAGGAAAGCTGGACAAGGATGCAAAAGCAGATTTTTTGGCAGCTGTACGTAATACATTTGAACTTGTGAATGAAAGATGGTGACATGCCTTCGGCAACCCAAAAGCCCTTTATCAGGCAAAAATATCCTTGAAACATATTTGCAGAACAGTGTTAAGACAATTAAAAATTACTGATGCATTTTTACTGGAACGTGCAAATAGGAATTTAAGCCTTTCCTTGTCAATGATACTGATTAATGGAGCATGTCCACAGGGAGTCAACTGCTGTGCTCAGTAGCCTGCAGCACCTCAGCCCAAAGCAGCACTTCCAAGCTGGATCACCATCACCCAGACACCAGCACGGCTTCCCCCACCCACTGTGTGTCACTGAGCCCAGGCCGGAGCAGATGGAGCGGGCTGGGGCTACAGGCCACTGCTCCTGGAGCAGCGCCGCTCCCGTGCTTCCGAAACTGGGGCCCCACCTCTCCCTTGCATCTGATTAAACCTGACGTTTCCGCTCAGCAAAAGAGAGAACATACGCAGGAACTTCACCAAAAGTTTGAACCTTGCAATAATTTTATTAGTGGTGACAGCAGCATCTGAGGTTTCCAGAACACACACCCCAACATAGTCACGTGTTGAAAAGCCACCATCCTCGAATTAAAGCTTTTATGTGTAATGCTCACCTTTACAATTGCACCATGTCTGACACAGGTACATTGGCCATGGCTTGCTCTTTTGGAAGAAACATTTTAAGTATGTATTTCTGTCTTTCATGTTTTTCTTTCCTCCCCTTTGTGTAGTGGCATATGTTGACTTTTCTAAGCTTTAACAGCAATGTTATATATATTGAGATTCTATCTGGACAAGATATGAACAGAAATATTATACACAGCTAAATAAGAAAACACAGATTATTGTGTGAGCCCCCGAAGGCCTACTTTGTCTGTGCAACAGTTTGTTTTACTTTTCATAAAATTTATTTTGGCTGCAGCCAGATTGATGGTGATTATATTTGAAATCCCTCCCACAAATCTGTCACATAAACACATCATTAATTTAGAATCTTTAAAATTATTTGGATAATGAATGCATTTTCTTATTCATTAGCAGATATCAGTCATTGCTATAAGATCAGCAAACAATGAAACATTCCTTGTGTTAGCAGCCCTTGGGTGCCAGGGTTTGCTACTGCTTTAAATGCATTAATACTGCTTAGAAACCTACACAGATTTGAGAAAAAGAAAAAAAAATTAAAAACCACCAATCAAAAGAAACACCTCAAGTAATATCAGATGTCTTATTAGCCTAAACTATGCAACCTGAGCAATAGCCAAATTTGCAGGTTCTCCTTTTGCCAGATAACAACAAAAGCCAAAAAAACCCCCACCCTTAAAGAGATTTTTGAAGTTTGATACAAAGTAAATCCTGAGCTTCATTGGCGTTTCTGCTGATAGTGCTGGTAGATTTGATATCTTCCAGCAAAACTGAAAAAAAAAAAAGAAAAGCAGAAAGAAAAAGCAATCTCGAGCTGCTGCAGTGAAGGCGGCAGGAAGTGCCCACTGCAGGGTCTGTGGTCCACACAGCTTTTATTTCATGGAGACACACAGACAGCCTATTCCCTGGTGACAGCTCTCTACGCTTTCCAATCCTGCACAGGATTTCCTTCTGTCTGAAAGTGTAAGAGTCGCTGCAGTAAACACTCTGCATATGTGTTCCAGCTGCTGCGCTCGCTCTGCCAGCGCAGCCCAGTGACAAGAAAAGTATTATTTCCTACTAAAACCTTCTAATCACCAGACCATGCCATTTTCATCTGGCTGTTCCAGGCATCGAGAGCTTGCATTGCTTTTGGTAACTTAATCATGATTAAGAAATTAGCTTTTGCATCCCAGCACATTAACCTCCTCCTCAGGATTCTGCAAGCTGAACTTGTGAGCAGGCTGGGCTGTGCTGAGAGCTCAGTTTCCAGGAAAGCTTGCATTGATATAGAACCTATATTCTTGAAAATACTGGCACATATGCAAATGCATGTAAATACACACATCCATAAGAACTACATATTCAAGTTCATATTATATAGAATACATACACATGTGTTTAAAAGAAATTACCATTTGTACAATTTGCTGATGTCCCTATTTATTTTGGCAGGGTCTTGCCTTTACAGGAAGAGGGGTTTTTTGTTGCAAAGCCTTGCACAGCTTCGCCATTCCTTTCCAGAACAACTGCATAGAACACGATGGAGAGAAACATTCTCAACCTGCAGTAAAGAAAATAAGACTTAAGAACAAGCTTAAGGCATATCCTATTACTAGCATAACAATGACTTTTTTCAAAAGTGGTCTATCCTGTCCCTAGGGACACTTTAGCAGATTTCTTTTTAACCCTTTCTTTAGAGGAATTGTGGTGATTTTTTAAAGACTAATTCTTCCAGTATTGTTCAAAGAATACATTTTGCCTGGTCCTAACACGTTTTTCCTTTTTAGGGAACCACTGACAACAGCTCTGCTATGCAGCAGTTCCATAAATCTTCTGGAAAAATAAAATAAAATATAAGTCCAGTTCTCATCAATTTTCATTTTCAGGTTTACCATTTTTATCCCTCTTCTTTAATGAAACAAAATACCCACAGCCCCCCCCCACACCCATAACAGGAAGTTTTTAATTGTTCAACCCATGTGTGCTCAAACAGGACTGACAGGAGAACCCTGATTGTTCAAATGGAAACTGGAGACTGGTAATTACACACTCAAAACTGACTTCAAATAAAGGGCAAAGCTTTTTTCTATACAGCACAAAATATGCAAACCTAAGTTCAAACAAGGGCCAATTCAGCAAAATACTCTTTTCTATACAGCTTAGAGCAATTTTGGGATGAAGAAGATATTTTAACTCTCATATTTACATTTTGATGATTATTTTAATGTATTAATATACATAAAGGAGGCCAAGGAAAAGCAAACATTTCCAGACCTGTAAATATGATGAACGTATTACTAACATTTATGTTGGCACCAGATTTCTCCACTTAGTGACACATTAACACAAACCTTTGCATTTAAAAAATTCACACAATTATGTTTTTTTAAAAATTATGTCTTTCCATAACCCATTTCATATGAAAATATCCATGTTTTATGCCCTTCCTTTAAAACCAATCAAAATATTTTACTAGGTTGATGAAGTAGCTTGGCAATTTGGCATCTATTTCTGCATGGCCATAGAGGACCACAGTTCAATTCCCAGCTCTATGAGCTGAAACAGATGTGGAAAACACACCACTGATCTTCACATGCTGTAGGAAGGAACTTTCTCCTTAGGAAGATCTGCACTCCTTGAGCGAAGAGTGCCAGGCGAGAGTAGTGAAATGAACTAGGATTGTGAATGCCCAAATAATGGGGTTTATGGAAGACATGCCTGCTATGGACAGTCACTGTATCATCACATGCCATCAACATTTTTATTCATCTGTACTGCAGGGATGAACTTATCTGCATTAATATCCACATGATCTATGCTTGAAGTATAGAAGACAAATATTTAAGGAGGCAAAAAGCAAAACCATGAAGAAGTCCTTGCAATAATTTGCTTATTAAAAATAGTCCTTTGGGGTGTCTTTAATGAGGAAAACTTGACATAAATAAGCCTTTTTGAGTGTCTGTCAGTGATGTTATAACCACATTAATATTCACACCTAGTGCATTCACCAGTTTGTCTGTTCCTCTTAATATTGTTCATAAATTCCTTTTTGGTAAGTCTCTCCAGACAGTGCATATCAAAGGGATTATTGCACTTAATGGGTGATTAAAACCACTTGCCCTTCAGCCTCATGCCTGCAATGCCACCTTAGGCATACAATAATAACCCTGAAATGACTAGCTGTCATGTCTCATTGCTTAATTATATTGTCATGAAGGTGCCCTCCTCAGAAACCTTCTTAGAAAATCCAAAAGAAACAGACTCCAGCAGTAGTTTTCTTTTCTTCAAAGTTTTTTACAAGTACTATTATTTCTTAAAAACTTAAAGCAAACACAAATAGTCTTAAACAAGCAAATCCACAGAGCTGCGAGTCCAAAGAGTCCCAGACCTCAAGACTGATATGAAATATCTGGCAAGAGATGGAAACCCTGTTCTGGCAGGAATCCACTATGCCAAAGAGCAGCTCAGTTGTTATTACAGCCTGCAATACCTGTTGTTTAGCAGTAATTTTCAAAGGAAATAATTTCAGTTCAAATGAAATGTTCAGGGACTTTCCACACACCATGATGGCTCCCAGACTGCCCCGGGAGGGACAGTGGAGGCCTCTGGGGCACAGCCTACAAGTTTCTTGGTGGCCAGAGTTGTAAGCAATGTAATGACCATCTTGTTTCACTGAGTTTGGTTCCAGTCCAACATGACTTTTTTAACACTGCATGGGCAGCCCCAGATGTTCCCTGAGAAAGCAGAAGACCCACACCTTTACTTTCATGTGGAAACACTATGAAAGAGACTTAGCAACTTTTAAATTCTCCCCAAATTTGGGGAGTAGCAGTCAGTGACAACTCTTTTTTGTTATGTTTTTCCCCAGGAGTAGATGATGTTGAAGCTGTTTCTAGTCACACTATTCACAGATGTTACCATGGGGAGAAAAGGAATTATGCCTATGGAGCTTAGCACAGATTTCTAACAATGCTCACAGCCCTCCTTCTTTGCCATCCAAGGGGCACAATGGAAGGCAGGCCATGTGAGGTGGTCTCCTTCCATGCATGGAGCTAGGTCTGAGAATTATTTCCTCCTCTTTGTGCTTTTTCTACATTTATACACAGGCACATGCAGAATTGTAGCTCATTTTCAACAAATACGACCAAGACCAGTTCCACTAAAAAAACTGCTACAGGCAACAGCATAAGGGAGGAAACCACTCTGCAATGCATTAATCATGAAATTATAAGAGTTTGACAGCTGCTCATGATAAAACATTGAAGAGTTTTACAGAGCTGTGATTTGATAGCTTCGTATTATGACAAGCTAGTCCTGTCTGTTCGTGTTTCAGTGATTAACTCCCATCACTCTGTCTAGCTTTGTGCAGTAAGAGCAGTTTCAGTCGTGGAAACTTTGCCCTTCTGTTACTTAGTCAGAGCAGCTATGATGTGTCTGCGTCTGTCATGACAGTATCAGCAAGAGACAAATCTGGGAATGCAGCTTAGGCTCCATAAGCCTCAGGAGCACTGCAAAAGAACACAGGCCCACAGATCTACTCCCTTAGTCCATTTTTACTTGCACATTGGTAGCAATGACATTCATGTGCCAAGTATTCCTCACTGTCATGGCACAATGCACGTTGCTTTTACACGATGGATGCTACCTGCACCTCCAGCTCTGATGTCAAACCAACTACATTTCTAGCAACTATTAAGCTGCTAATGCAAAGTACATGACATATACATAAGCAAGCAATATTCTGCTAAAAAAGGCCTATCAGAGTTTCAAATAATGTCTTGCAGTCCAGTATTTTGAAGTGCATAGCTGACTTTCAGAATAACTGAAATTTTCGTCAGAAAAAAAATGATCCTGTTCCTTGTAATTTCCGTATGTGGAGTCAATTCAGTCCATTACAATTCAATTCACTGACTCCAACAGTAAAGAAAACAACCATTAGCTAGCAACCTATAGAGATTTCCTTTCTTCTCATGGTCCAGAGCCTTTAATCTCTTAGCAAGCACAAGTGGCTGCTGAAGTGCATTTGCTCAGGGCTCAGTTTAAAATATGAACTAATGGAGCTGTAATACTGCTGTAAATGAAGATGTTTAACATTATCCCTAAATGTTACAGCTAGTCTACAGTAGATTGAATCCATTGAAAACCCAGATACATATATTCATGCTAGTTGGGTGTCTAGTAAGGTGTCCTTATTAGAACGATCATCACAAGACAATTGAGTTATAACTACTGCATAGCAACTACTGTAATTAGAAAACTTCCTATAATAGTACAGAGCAGCAACAGTTAATGGAGCTGGTTTTTTAAAAAAGGCAAGCATTACCTCAAGAGGGAATATAGTTCTTCTTTTAGAAAAATGACTTTTAAATAACATCCTAAAAGGCTAGCAGGTCATTAGTCATTTTCAATAATGACAACAATAATTTATTGTCATGCACATGCCACGCAGTTAACAAAGGGGTCAGCTCTAGGTGTGTTAGCAGCAGGAGTTCTCAAAATAGATGTGCAAGAAACAGTCACACTAATCTAAAAATTAGGTCAGATTTTCTATACATTATTTGGAATCAAGTTATTCCCTGAGAGAAATACTAAAACTTACAATGAAAAATATCCAAAGCATCATAAGGTTACATTCTCAAAAGCTGCTAATAATTATGACCATTCAACTGGCAATGCATTAACATAGTCAGATTATCAAATTTGGCCTCAGATTCTCCAAAAACAACAACAAAAAAGGCTATTTAAGGTGTCTTGGATAATTTCCACAAAGGCAGAACACTGTAAAAGGGACTGTTTCAGAAAATGTACCTGTTAGTTCATGTGCTGGTATGTTGTAAGTCCACAGACAGATATGTGAGTGGTGACATCCACGTAGTCATCAACCCTCAGCAGATTCCAGCACCATCTGCATCTGAGCATTTTTACAACCAGTGTCTGCAGGTTTCCTGGATGCTGGGAAAGAAGTCTCTCTTAACTACATTATTGCACAGAAAACACATAGTGTGGTCATTCTTTTTTGTTTTAAAGAACAACTCTTACATGATGTTCTGTTTCCACCAATACTGAATCACCTTTTAGCTCAGACTAGTGCAAAAAGTATCTGAAAATCCATCCATCTGAAGAAGAATGCCTAGAGTTTTCATTATTACCAGGAATATTATCAGGGGAACAAATCTGGATGCTACCTGGTGGAAGTCTGTTGCCAGGGTTCCCCCAAGCTCTCCCTCACCCTGCAAACACCACCTGGGATGTGTAAGAAGCTGAGACTTGCTGCCTTCATAACTTCACTGGCTTGGTGACATGTTATGAATAGGAGAAATATTAGGAATGATTTTAAGCATTCCTTCCCTGACGCTCCAAATCCCTTGTTTACTTTATTGCCTGAGAGCTGTCAGATTGGCCCCTGAGTTGACAAGTCTCGAAGTTGAGTGAAGCTGTCAAACAATGATTTGCAGTAGGCAGCCACCTCCAAAGGGTTTCAGTACACAGGAATTCGAAGAGAAACAGCGATAACCTTTCAAACTCCCCTAGCTTTCTGCTGTTTGACATGCACAGAGTTTGAAGCAATGCCATTTAACACAAAAACATCAAACTTAAAGTAATTACTCAGCTGCACGGGAAGAGGTAGGAAAATACTTTGCTTTTCTTAAACAAGATTCCAGGTGGTGCTGATCTTGAACCTCAGAAAGCTTTATCAAAACTTTATCAGCCTAGAAAAATACAGTCATAGGCAAGCTGCTATTGCAAAACCAATGTGGCTACCAAAGACAGTCCAAATTATTAAATTCAAATCCAAGTACGAAGGAATGCAAAAGTTTGAATTTGTTTGGGTCTGGAATTTTGGTGAAGTTCAAGCTCTCTCTTTCAGACCTAGGGAACAGTGACAGTTTTGACAATTGGTATTTACCTGGAAAGAAAGTTTACACCTTCATTTGGGAATTTCCACAATTTGTCGTCCAGGAAGGGTCCTTTGGGCTCCTCCCTGGAAATTGCGCAGACCATTTCAGTACTGAACTCTGTTTTTTGATCAGCAACTTTAAGAGGAGCCTGAAGTTCAATGAGTATTTCAGAAAAGTGCATACACTTTTCAATAATAAATCCATCATTAAACTTCTTGGCCTCGTGGCCTGCATCTCTTAACACCTTGTGCCATTTGTACGTGTTCTGAAAGGCCATGGAAGGATGCTGTTGGCTGATGGGGCTGCACTAGAAACGCCACATTTAAGGAAGAAAAGAAACCTTTTTTTTTAGTAAGATGATCATACATAAGCACTGAATGAATATCAAAAGGAACAGAAAGCCATTTTGCAATGAAAGACATAGAATGTAAGAAAACAAAATGTAGTCAGTTACTTATATTTAGGCTTACATAAAATTGTGTTATTCAAGTACATATGACCTCCCAAAACTTTGGAAGGATGGAAGTATTTTTTAGTTTTTCAGTCTGCTGTAGCTTTCTTTTCTGATTTAATAGTTTTTAATAGTCATGATTTATCGTTTCTGTAGAAATTTCACAAAAAACAACTTTGTAGGTAATTCCTCTTTTATTAAATTAATTAAATCGTCAGTCAAACCTTTTCCTGACTTCCTCCCTCAAGTCATAAGAAAAAGAGCAAAATTCCCTGTTTCATTTTTCTCTTTTAAATCAGTCCAATAGAAGGAAATGAAGTTTTCAAAGGGATCACATGGAGGCTACAGAGTTGGGACTGGCGGGGTCCATTCACTCGCTGATATCCTCTGTGGCCTTTGGCAAGGCACTGAGCCACTTTCCAGCTCAGTTTCCCTGGAGGGAAAAAAGGGATTTATGTAGCGTTAGACACATCAGCTATGTGAGTCCTGTTCTTTTATTTGCTACAGTACTTATATGAGTCCTGCTCACTTCGAAAGAGGTTTCTGGCAATATTTGGTGCTACACAATCACCAGCACCAAATCCTAGCCCTTCACAGGAGGAAATTGCTCCTCCGATTAAACCTGGTCCAAGCAGCAGGCACTGCGTGAGCGCTGAGCAGTGACCTTAGTTGGAGGAAAAGGTGCAAGGAAAAGTGGAAAATGCTACTATTCAGTCAGGTCAGCTAGCAAGAGACAGCAAACTACTCCAGGATTACACTGAGACAAGAATGCAGAGCACACGCTACTCTCCTGACACTGCAAAAAGAAAAAAAATTAGCAAAAGGCAGCCAAACAAAGCAAAGCACCTGCAGCATGGATTTCTGGGCTTTGGCAAGAGAGTTAAATCATGTTGCTTATAGGACAATAATTAGGAAGAGAGTTTCTATGCTCGTAATTAAAGAGTTAAGGGCTTACCAAGTCCTGAGTTGCAGATGTATTACGTGCCATAAAAGGTGTCAAGAAAAGTTCAGGAGAGTTGTGAAGAAATCCTGCCAAAACTCATGCCCAAACACATTTAATAACAAAATATGTGTACATGACAAGCATGTCTGACAGTTCCGTCTTCTAGACACTACATGGTGTTTTGAAGAAACATTAGATGTTGATGGATCTGCTTTTTACATTTAATGGTGCAAACTAAAAGGAAAAAGGAGATAAACATTGTATAACCTAATTAATGCATTAGTGTATCTTTTTCCTCATAAACCTTGGCAGCAAGTGCTTTTACTTTTGACAAAGAGCTATTTTGATCCTGTTGCAAGGAGTCCTGCTCGCTTGGTGAAAAGTAATAATATTCATTTCAGCTCTGGATACTTTCCTGCCCTCTCCTCCAGCTTCATATTTGCTACTTGTTGAAACAAGTGAGGTACTTTCAGTCCACAGGCTATAGCTGAGTTTGCTAAAAATATCACATGGGTTTATGTGCTTCATCCCAAATGGTTAGTGGTGACGATAAAGTAGAGGGAACCCACACCTGCCAAGGCTTTGCACGCACTCAGGAACTCCCTGAAATGTGTCTGGGGGTGTGAACACTGAGATCCTCCATTTTTGCGGAGGCTGGATGGAGGATCAGGGTCTAGCAAAGCAAGGCAGGCAGATCCCACACTGGCAGATAGGAGGCTGCCTTCTGCTTTGCATCTCCCTGAGGGTGTCTTGTGATAAAAGCTTCTCCTTCTTGCTGTAGGAGTTAACATTTTAAGTCCTGATTCTGAGGCTTTAGGCACGTGCTGAACTTTTTCTTCCTTTCTGCAGTCCCAGGGAAGTCAGCAAGGCTGCTTGAGATATGTGCAGCCTGTATATCTTTGCAGGACCTGGGCCCAGTACAAACGAGCCTGTGTCATTTAGTTTTGTGTTATATTCAATCCCAGAGCTTAATACCATAGGGCACATACCGTATTCAGAATACAGTTTTGCATTCCCAACTGCAGTAATTAATTAGAAGCCAGTAAAGCTGCATATGTGATTTAGGAATGGCAAATGCAGCCCTGGGAAAAGGTTAACATCAAGAGCACCCTATGGAGGCTAACAGGATGGAGTTGCAAGCATATTTTCTCAAGAAAAGCAATTAAAAATGACATGATGTTAGAATAAGTCAGTCCAGAAAGAATAACAGAACATTCACCTGCAAGTAATCTCAGGAGACTGGTCAATGCTTGGAGAAAAAAAGTGGTCTCACAAATTGCCCAGTGTTTAACTTGAAGTCCATTTGTTAATTTTGTAAACACTGTTGCTTCCGTTTTGCACTGACATGCTATTGACAGCGGGACTCGGATCCCGCCAGGAAGGAAGTATCAGGTTTCAGGCAGCTTTGGGACGCTTCTCAAGTCTATCTTCACCTGAAGGGCTTTGGCAATAGTTACTGACGGATTGGTGCAATTCAGGCTCCATGTGAATGAAAACTGCCTTACATTTCAGGTCCACGTTCGGGATCATGGTGCAGTCTGTGCCTACAGCCAGCTCAGGCGAGGCTGCGCTTCCTTTTACCAGCCTTTTTCCCAAGGGGTTTCATTTGCCCCGCACCGGCCGTACTGCAGCACCAGCTGACAGCAGATTCCTGCTTTACAGCCACATTTGCCCTGGTATGGATTCAGCCAGGTGGGCTGGGAGACCTTCCTGTGTAACTAGGTCTGGCTTCTTCAGCCCAGCCATCCTGCACGCTGCCCTGTCCTGCTGCCAGCCATCCCAATTGGTTTCTCAGTATGATCTCACCCATTGCCTGTCCCAGGTGGTGTAATTGCATCCTTAATTACACTTATGCTACTCTGGATGTAGGGCGCTCATCACACATTCCTTGTTTTGAGCTAAATGGTTTCAAAGAGAAGGCCCAGTGCCATGATTTTTGAACATATTTCCTGCTGGAGTATTAGACGCAGATTGCTCAGGATTTGAGAAACTAAATTCTACATATATGATACTGGAAACCACATTAATAATGCAGGCAGGAAGGCACCTTAGACAACTAGTTATTTAGTATATATTCTAAATGAAGAAGAAACTGGCTTCTAGACAGGGGATCCTAATCAGATCATTTCAGATTACACATAGAAACAATGGCACATGTTTGTGTGAAATACAGGCTCTTGTTAGCTTTGGTCTACTAGTTTCATATGCTAACTTTGAAGGTTAAAATATTTTGCTTTAAAAGAGTATAAACAGTAATTTGAGAAGTGATCTGAAATCCATCAACCCATCAGCACCAAGCAGGTCCTGGTGAGCATCACAAACCAGGAGGTAGCTCCTGAAGGTGGCCCATCACTGTGAATAGGGTTGCCCATAACTGAGGTGCCCCAGGCAGCTGTGGGTAAGGTGCAGCTTGCTGTGGGTGAAAGGAGCACCCGAGGAGCACAGGCAGGTCTGGGATATGACAGAGTTTGCAGCCAGCAGAGCTTCTGCAGTCCCAGCTGGTGATCTCCAGCCACTCTCAGTCAAGTCAAGGCATTGCCACACTGGCTGCTTGAAGCAAAACCTTGTGTCACAGCCACCCACTGCACTTGTCACTTCCACACAGAGCAAGGACACACCCTTTGAGGACCATCACTAGAGGCTTTTCTATGGGTTCAGCTCCAGAAGGGGAGACTGGTCACTGTTGAGTGGTGCGTGAGAACGTATCCATGCTGTGAAAACCCTTGCAGTCCACTTCTAAAGGTAACTCAAGGGGCTGCATTTTCATTTCAATTCCCATTTTTAAGACACACACCTTTTTCCCTTTTACTTTTTTTTTTTAAAGCCTTCCTGCTTGCTTTATTTATACCTCAGGTACATGTGGTATGAAGGACTAATCTTAAACATTTACAGCCTGAGGTTGGTTTGCGGTATTTATTTCAACTTGTTATATATTATAGTATGTTTTTGATTATATATGACAATCAATTTGCTGGAATTTATAGCTCTCTGACTAATATGCTTTCATGATGTACTTGCCCTTAATTTGTGGATTTTATAGAGAGTTTATTGAGGTTGGATTTCCCGCTTCTCTTTCCACTTGCTCTTTCTTTTTAAATTTCAATTTGTGTAAATGCATGGCAGAGAGAGAAACAGAGAATATGAAAGTTTAATAGTCACAAAAAATGACAGATAGTTTGTCTCACAGAATAAAGTTCCCAGAGCATTCCCACAGCAGCCTTTCCTGGGCTCAGTGACCATTTGGCGGAGATCCCCTCTACCTTTGAATTTGGTCCCTCAGGACAAACAAAGCCTTTTGAGCATATGCAGGACCCAAGATGAGAATTGCACCTCAACATCAGCAGGGAAGAAGGGATCAAGAATTAGGGTGGGCCCAGCCTGGCACAGACTAGGGGGACACAGCTAGATTTACCCCTTTCTGGCAGAGCGCACTCAGCAGTGGCATCTGTCCTCCCTTTTCCATGCTTTCTCACTACTGCTCAGCTCCTCATCTGTTTGCAAACATCCCTCCTGCCTTTGGCATGTATGCTGAGATCAAGGAGAGACATACAGGAACAAAAGAAAGAACCTGGACTTGTAGTCCAGGCCTGCATTTTTAAGTTCTTCCTAAACACTTTCTAATTTTAACCCCCTGGTTACGGGATTTAGGTAGCTCCCAAGCAGTGTTTGTTTGATTTTTCAGACCAGATAAAAAATATTTCGGCTTCTCAGCAAACAGGATTTGACACAGTGCTGAAAGGTAAGAAGTCAAGGGAAAGGGGGGTTCAGCTCAGCATCTCAGCTCAGATAACAAACGTGCAAAGCACAGTAAATAGGCCACAAGTAGAGGCAGATTGTGGCAAGGAGGAGGTAAGAAACCTACTGTGAATAGAGCAGGGACCTCAATCAGTCCCTCCCCAGGCAGTGATTACAGCAGCAATGACTGAAAAGCGTGTAACAGCCATGGCATCTGAGTCTGCCCAGACTACCTTCCTGGGCAGGTACCTTCACAGGGGCTGTCTGGTATGAGATTAAGCTGGACACATCAAAGAAACATCAAGGCAGGTAGAGCTGTGAGCTGTAGGGAGAGTATGACATAAGATGACACCTGATACAAGAGGAGATGAGACCTACTGGAGCCTGAGGCTGAGCTCTGATGCACTGCCGGAGGGTCAGGGAGATGGAGAGAAGCCAGAACAGAGCAGACAAGAGGTATCACCTACTCACCAGTGCAGGGGGTGCTGCATCAGGATAGCTGTGGAGAGCAGGCCTTGACTTCGGTCTTCCTTCTCATCTCCCTCACAAGATTATTCCTTCATATGGCCTCAGACAACTGGGGAGCTGTACCCAAACTGGCAGAAGCAGAAAAAAAAGGAGAAATGTTCAGAAAAGTGAAAATGTAGGCACTTAGCAGTCCAAGTTGCATTAAAATTTAATGGGGCTGAAGATTCTTTGTGACTGAAAGTCTTATAGCAACTTTACTATAGGTATTTTCTGACATTAAAGAGCACCCAAAATCCAAAGCAACCTAAAAATTTAGCAAAGAAAACCAGACTTGCTATAGATCTAAGAGAAGGAATCTCTAGGGTATAAAAAAAACTTAACAGAAAAGATACACATCTTTCTATAAAACTGTCCATAGATTGTTAAATTAATTTCTACTCAAACCTATTATATCCCTGCAGTTCTTTGCAATGGCACTTTTAAATATGACTGGGCTTTTCCCATAGCCTTGTCACTGCTCACCATCCTCACCCTCCTCCCAGTCTTCCAGGGTAATTCTGGTTTGAGATGCTGGTCTTCCCATTAAAACAACAGGAGCCATCTGAGAAATTCAGATTTGTTACTAGTCTAATTCAAGATTCATCACCTACTGCCTTTTGAAAGGGAGGAGGGGGCAGCACCCATGTGGGGGAACATCCACATATTGCTAAATGCCTTTTGGGCACGCAACGTGACAGGGAAGGGCAACATTATAAAGTCACTGCCTTATCTCATGAACCTTGCTTTTCCTTTTCTGATATCCTCACTGAAAAGATTACACAAAATTACTGGACTGCACGAAGACTGTAAAATGCTTTACTTTGCTCAGAAGAGGGATTATGTGTATTTTACCTTACGACACTACAGATCTCATGACACCACAAACTGGGTGAATATTTTGGGACATCTGCACTTCTGAGCTCCTGCCTCAAGCTATTCCTCATTATTTACTGCTAACTAATGAGCAGTCAGGTGGCTGATTCTTTTAACAGAGGGCACCGTTTGGACTGCTCTATACCCTCGAGCACCATTTACCATCTCACACTTTGGTCTGGGCTTTTCATTTAAGCAAATATCTCCCTTCCTTGAAACACTGCTGGATATAACAGATAGAGAGGCAGCCATGTACCAAAATAGACGTATTTCTAAACATTTCCAGCTGCCTTTAGGGCCCATATAGTATATGAGGTGAGATACTGTGAGGTTTCACCACACAGTAAAGAGCAGCCAAAGGGCATTTTCTAAACTTTTTTTTCCTACTGTCTTCCATTTGATGAAAGACTTGTGGTTAAACCTTTATCTTCTATAAACATTTAAAAGTAGGTTACCTTTTATTTTCACGTCTCACTTTTGTTTCATTAGAAGACAGGTTTTACTGCAGTAATTCAGGTGATTGATACCTTGGATCACCTTCAGAAAATAGATGTTAATGATCTGTATCTATGTCTGCATTCCAGCACAGATGTGAGCACAGATGTATTTGCATGCAAGATGCCCACGAAGCAGTGTTTCTTTCCAATGGCATTTTTTCTTTGCTTTTACATAAGGCAGCTCCTATGCACATGGTATGGAAACCTCTAGGAGCAGGATTTTTGTCGGATTGCTCTCTCACTCTCTTCTCCTCCTCCCACACCTCAGTAAGTACCTCCATGCCATCCAGGTTTACTGATCTTTTTTTAAACAGCAGACCATTACTGATTCTGTGGCAAACATATGGATGTGGTTCATTACCAAGAGAGTCTCCAAATTAATTTGGAAAAAAAAAAAAGCTCATTTTCCTCTGTTTTCTTTGAGGGACTTGGCAGTCACAGCTGGTATTCCTAAATTCTCTCTGAAAATTCCAGTCACAGCCTCACCACTGAGGAAAAAAGGGAAAACACAGAGCCTGCAGTTAGGCAGACATCTCATCTTCTGTCATTTCAAATGGTTATTGCAACTAACTACACTTCAAACCCCCACAGCAAAACAGCTCAAGCTCTGGCTGGTGACTTGCAGTTGCCATGCCATCACCCTCCATGGTTGCACTGCACATCCAGCAGGGACCATGGGAGAATTGCAAATGTTTACTATTAATAGCACTCACCCTGTCTCCCAGTGAAGAAACTGGGCAGCAGCTGCTGCCACTGTACTCTGAATATACAGGTTGAACTGGAAAGTGGCACCAATATTTAAGTAATGCCTAAAGTGTTTCCAAAAGTCAACGCTGAATTAGGCCGCACATCTGAATGAACACTAATTCTTCAGTGGATTGATAGTTAACAATATAATAAGTAAACTGTTAAGAAAATTGAAGCGCACATAGGAAAGCTGGAATTATTAAAAGAGCTTGGAAAGCTACAACTATTAAATCTCCCTTGTCCTTAACATTTGGGGTTTTTTCTCCCTTAGCAACCAGACTCAAAATTCAAAAGATGCCAGAAAACTATGAACTTATTTTAAATGAGCTGTGGAAATCTCCTGCTGTCCTGTGTCTCTCTGTCTGAAGCTATGACCTTCCTGTCCTAGTGTCATGTGTCTGATCGTATAAAGAAATAATTCATAGTGCACTTCTTATATTTTATGTAATAATTGATTAAAAATGCCTCATATTCCATTTCGTTTTTTTAATTCACTTATTGAATTTGAGTCCAAACAAACAATGTGAAAAAAGCATAATTTTTTTTAAGTCTGAGAGTTTTTACACCTTCACAAAGCAATGAGAAATTGACTTGGAGAAAAGAATTATTGGTGCAGACGAGAAAAACTACATAATTTATCTGTTAAAGAGAAATTCCTACCAAAAGCATGAAGCATAGGGAAAGTTAGGTATAACAAAGCATCTGAAATACACTTTAAATTAGAACAAATCTGCTAGGAGAGTGAAGAAAAATGAGGAAAAATCCCCCGACTAACTAAAAAGCCCCAAATGCCTGAATCTTCTTGAAACAGATCTGTGGAACAAATAGTTGCTTGTGTTTACTAAACTCAAATACTTCTCTCGAAATAAAAAAAAGTTTTTACAGGAGAGTAATTTCCTGAAAGAGGTAACTCAGTCTGCCACAATGTTAATTTAAAAGGAGATTCTGATTTGAAAGTATCCTTAGAACTGTGAAAAGCAGATGAGCTCTTTCTTGTCAGTAAATCTCATCTCCCTTTCAAATATTCCCTCCAGTGAATAATAATGCCAGAATAATGCAAACAATGGGTGAGTCACGATCAGAAAACACAGGGAAAAGAGAAGAAAACAGACAAAATTTAACCCCAAGACACAAGAGACAGGTTCTTCTGCAAATGAGGTCTGGGATTTCAAACATTAGTCCCAAAAACAGCAGTTCCCTCCTTGTGCTGGGAACTTAGGTTGTGATTAATTAATGGCTCTCCACTCTCCTGGGCTTTATTCAGAAGGTCTTTAAAAAGGCTCTTGAGGGAGATACAGATTTCTCTACTGAAAGAAAAGGAAGCTGCAGATTCTCTCCCTGCTACTGTTTAACTTCATCAATTCACAATCTGTAGTTACTGGATGTTTCAATTCATCAGCAGAGCCAGCCAGGTGAGGCTACAGCCCATTCAGTCAAAAGAAGTGTGGGCTGTGGGATCTATGAAATCATCAAAGACCAGTCTTATCTTGGGCCTTGGAACCTTACTGTAGTTTATAGACTGACTTGGCAGAAGTCATATACTCCAGAAAAAAACTGTCAAGACCTTTTGCATAATGAAGGAGAAATCTTGATAGTTCAGGAGGAAGAACACCCATCAAGAATAATGTGGATGATGAGACGTAAGAAATGAAACAAATTAAGCCTGGCTTTTTTGGTTTCTTTATTCTGGCAATGTCTCTATCTGAGATGAGAGAGTTTGAAAATAATAAAACAAAAGGAAAAAAAAAAAAGGAAAAAAGGAAAAGAGCTATCCAGTGATCCATATCATTCAGCAACAAGAGAAACAAAAGCACTGCTAGTCAAATTTATGAGCCTTGAGAGATCTTGGCTGAATTCAGTAGAGAAATACCTCCATTAAACACCTCCCTCTCCCTACCTAATCCCTAACTCCTTCCCTCCCACACTTAAGGAATGAGCTCAAAATACCCATGTTTTACTGTGAGCACAAAGTTTCTCTCTCTCACTCTCCCTCTTTTGGTGTTGATAACTGATATCACCCTCAGATAGTGCAGCTGAATATAAAAATATAAGTACTGGCAGCTTTCAGACTCGCCTTTTCAGCGAAAACTCCAAGGGAAGAGGGAAGCAAGCTGCTGAGCTATTCCTAATCTACCTGGAGGAGATTTTTCACTGGAGCCCGAGTCTCTGGAGAACAGCTCACAGCAGCTCTAATTGCAACAAGGCCTGGACAGCCATTACTTGATTTAACACACATTTAACACACACACATCTCGTGCAGGTGCCGAGGCATGGGAATGCTTGTGAGAAATTAGAGCAAAACGTGGGGAGAGAGTAAAATGGCTGCAAGCAGGGATGCACTCCGACAGTGGATTCCCTGTCTGACCCAGCCTGGAGAAAAAAAGCACAGCACTCACTAAAGCCGTACTCTCTTCCTGCAATTCAAGCCCAAAATGGCTTTTTATACATGCTTACCTCTGTATAGGTTTATAACATTTCCTAAACTGCTTGTTTCCTCTTCTGCATTCAGGTCTAAGGTTTCTGACTACCAGTTCTTCACGAAAATTAGCAGAGAGCTAGACTCTGCAAAGAATAAGATGGGTAAATGAAACTGCACTGAACTGGGCTTATAACCTGATGTCTGCTTTGCTTATAAAACAGAAGTTAAACACTGTTAATCTCATTTACTTTCTGTTGATGCCAACTATTTTTCAAAAAATCTCCTACCGAGTGCAGAACCTGCTTCCCATTGAAATTCATGGTCACAAATGGAAATGATACATTTCTGTTTGTACCTAGATTTGAACTTATGGAACACACACTTCTGTACTGTTCTGAGCACAAAAGCCTCTGACCTAGCAGATAAGCACACACTCCTTGCACATACACATAGAAATACAGAAAAAGCTAAAATAATGGGCTTGTCTAGTCATTACTCTAAACCTTTAGTTTTGCGTCAGTGCCTCCCAGTGATGCTCATTTCCACTGTGGACCCAGTCCTGTTAAATGTCCAATTTCTGGTGCCAAGTCATTAATCAAAACTAAAAAGCAGTTAGTTTTTTAAAAAATAATTGGCTTCTATCTGGAGTTATGTTAGATCTTCTTTAATGGATAATCTTTCAGCTTCCTGGTTGTCATCAATCTCCTTTAGAAACATCTCTTCAAAGAAACTTTTTACTAAAACACTGAAGTCTTCATCTCTCATTGTTGCTGATCTTTGCTGGCTTCACAGTATAACTCGGAATTAATTCTTTCATTTCCCTGTAAGGAAGGGAGACATTCTGCATTTTTTGCACTCAGAGAAGGGAGGCTGTCACCCATGAGCTGGAAAAGCTGTTGGCAGTGGCAAAGCCAAGTGAAGGCTCCTTGTTGCCAGCAGGAAAATTAAAGTGTTAACATTAGTTCTGTCATAAGGTATTAAACTAATTCCTTGTTTCAGACCACTGCTGTCCTGCTGAAAGGCCGAATCAGCTCAATTGTTAGGCATGAGAAAACTCAGCACAGCACCGGACTTGTTGCAGGGAAGAAAACCCCTGCCACACCTTGCTTCCCTCCTGCAACAAACTATTGACTTGTTTGAGGGAAAAGGCAGACGTTGCTGCTGAGGAGATGACCCAAGTCTGGAGAGGCAACTGCATTCCCACCTTGGAGCCAGGTCTGATGAAGTAAATTTCCTAAATCATGCCACCCCTCCTCTTTAGCAACAACCCTGAACTACACCCTACGCTGTTACACATTTCAGACCACCCTGCTGCAAGCTGCAGCACAAAAATCCAAATGTTAAAGTCATGGAATCAGTCCTTTCCTTGTCATTGTCATCACAGGTAGGTGAGATGTTCCAAGACATCTTTCCTGTAGTTCTGAACTTTGTCTTGGGTAGGAGAGGACAGTGCTGACACTCACTTTGGCTAGCAGAAGACTGGAAAAAACAGAGAACCGACCTGCCCAGACAAACCTCCTTTGTAAAAGGTCAGCTGGGCACTGCCTGCTCCTGCCAGAGCCTAAAGAGTCACCTGAGGAGGCAAAGTCAGGCTGGCAGGCAGTAGCTGCAAGGAAATGTCGGTGACGTTGCTCGATAGGCGAGAGCCCAGCCTTGGTATGAGTGTCCCATCACTCTGGGGCTGCTCAACAGAGCACTGAAGGCAAGGGGTGCTGCAGCTGCAAGTTAAATGCAAACTGTTTTCTGATTTTCTAATCAAGATGGCTTAAAGTAATGAACAGTTTACTAAAATTCCTAGCACAACTTTCCCAATTAATTATTGATTATTGCACATAAAGTTTTATACAGCAATGCATGGTGGTCCCACTAAGCAATATTTATGTTTTAACAGACATAAACGTTTTGGCTAGGAAAATTTTGTCTCATTCTGAGTCACATTTTGAAGACTTATACACCAGCTTTCTCCCTGGAAAAAAACATATACAGAAGTGGAGTCATTAGTTACATTCTTTGTAAGTGTATGATTTCCACTTCTCTCTACCTGCCGAGACAAGCACACGAGTTTTCACATTGCTGAATGAAACCATTTGACATAAGCCTTCCTGGCAAAACTCCATCCATATACGAATAAAAAGCTCAGTCTCATTATAAAGGAAAAAAATAACACTGATTTTTGAGCGATTAGTAGTACACACTCCATTAAAAAGCAGGAGTTCAGATTACATTTGTGAGACACTGCATCTGCAGGGTAACAAGGGACACCAGACTGCAATTGCATTTTAAATCTAAACAGCACCTTTGAAAACTTTGAGGGCTCTTCTTGTTGATCCCTCTTCTGGGGCAGCATCAGAGGCCAACAGGGCTCTGACATTTCCACATGTGCTACCTCGAGGAAAACAACACTTCCAGTCCCACCTATCTGCTCTGTTCTGCAACAGCTTATTCTCAGAAAGGGGCTGTTTAATCAGCATTTGTCAAGCCCTAACCTGCAACAGGGGCCCACCAGCACAGGTACAATCAAAATAATGCATTAGTACATCTAGACAAATGAGTTCCTCCTTTTCCTTCAGCAGTGTCATCTTGGCTTGTGCACTCCCTCCAGAGACGTTAACAACTGGCAGCTCTGGGAGATCACTGATCTAATTTATTTCTCCTTCCCCCTTTAGGGAATGCTATCACAAGCTCTAAGATCATTGCCTTGTACATCTCACTCCCCTCCCCTGATGAAATGGCTCTGAAGTGTCACCACCTGATCTGCGGGGGAAGCTGCACCCTCTCAAGCCCTCCCATTAACTATTCCTGCTGACAGCTTGTTGTTTCTTCAGCAGGCTGTCTCTGCTTACCCAAGGGGGTGCTTCTACAGGACCTTCATCGCTGGCTTTTAACAGCCTTGTAATCACAGCTCACAACATACTGGTTGACAAACTCCTGCTTTATCAATATTTTATCCTCAATATTAGCTTTTCCATGATGCTTCTCAGCCTTAACTCAGGGGCACTATTTCCATGCCATGTCTCAATGTCTCTAGGGCTTAGCAGCAACAGATGTGTTTGGGAACCTGAACAGCTCCACCTCTGAGGCCTCAGAGGATGCTATTTCTTCTTCTCATTTTTGAGGCATTTGAAATGCTTTCACAAGATGGAGACAAACTTTACAGGTTTGTGCTTGTTCTCAGTGTGTGTTTGTCCAACAACAGCTCCTTGTAAATGGCTGATTTGGGGCTGTATTTAAACTGGAAAACATCTCAGAGCAGTTGGATGGAAAACATCTTACCAGCAAATGCAGTCACCTGGAGGAGTTGCTCTCTGGGCCACCACACCAGCCTTTCCTAGCAGGATAATGTCAATGTTGTCTGGAAAGCCAAAATACATGAGAAAATAGAAAGAAGCCCATGTTTGTTATAGCTACAAAATGTGGCAATTTTCTGTGGCATGCAATACTTCCCACCCTTGTGTTCATCCGTTCTTCCACACTGCCCCCTATCTTTGGGATGACTTGTCCATTGCAGCTTGGAGAAGTAACATTTAAAAAACCTAAATATTACACGTCTCTCCCTTCCCAAGAAGGCAGTTGTGATGTGGCTTTCTGCCTTCAGACACACCGTGTGTATGGTGTCCCACAGCAGCACCTTTGCACCAGCCATTACCCCTCGGCAGAGCTGTTGGACACCACCTGCTTTGATGGAACCGAGGACTGGTGGCTTTATAACTCTCCTCCTGACTAGGTACAGTTTTCTATTCCTCACACTAGGACTAGAAAATGATAGCTTGTATGCCAGTGGAAAAAGTATCCCTTCCAAGATAACCTATTCTCCATCTTCACGCAGAGTATTCCCTTTAAAGATCAATTGACAAAGTCAGATTTTCTTAGCCTATGAGATGTTCACCAGAGCTTACTCCTGCCCAGGTTTACCATGCCTTATTTTGCATTTACCCATCCTTTTCTCCAATTTTATCATGACAAATGCACACTAGAATATTTACACATTAACTTACTAGCCTTTTATGTTCCAAGACAAAAATAATTAGCTTATTCAGGAATATGCATTCATTTGCCTTTTTCCTTATCCCTATAAATATATAGTCAGATTCTGCATCACAGAAACAAAAGCTCTTGCACTTTAATTTAAAAAAATTAAAATTCCGTACAATTGTATCTAAATCCCCCATGACTGCACCTACACTATGGAGTACTGTAGGCACTTTTTCATTAATCTCTTGTTGCTTGTTACAATGCATCACGTGTTTCAAAAAACTAACTCTTGAAAACAATGAATTTATATAAATTCACAGTATGAAATTACTAAAAGCAGGGACATTGAAGGTATTCACTGTTATTTCATGTTGTTGTATTTATTCACCCTTATTATTTCATGACAGCTGAGAGAATATCCCTATACAGAAATATCTGTATGTGTATATATGCAGGTATTTATGTGCATATGCATGTATATATGCACAAAAGATAAGCACAGTGCAATGAAGACTACATCTGAAAAAAACTTGGCAGCTGTAGAAGGCAGGTGTTTTCCATGGCTCTCTGTGAACGAGCACACTGCCATTAACGATGCTGTGGAAGACTGCCTGTAGACCAGAAACATATGCATCAACAGAAGATTACAGCCATGACAGACCTGCAGGTACAGGGGTAAAAACACCAGGCTAAACATCAGTGCTCTCAATACACTCAATCCTACATCTAAAAGCATCTTTGAACAAAGAAGTTGCTGTCTAGGATGATATACACACCGGCAACGTGGGAGCTGCAAACATTGCTACTTCCGCTCTGGAATAAAATCAAAGGCGAAGGGCCAGATTCCTAAAAGGCAACGTTCAGTCTCCCACTTTTCCTCTTAGGTTACATCCAAGAGAAAGTAAGGCACAGGATCACATTCTGGTCCTCCAGCCGTATGAAAGACTCCATTGAAATCAATGTGTAAAACTCAGCAGTTCCCCACCATGTAATTTTCTCTATAACATTTGTGCCATTTCCCACTGGAATTAACAGTAACCCTGAAAATCTCTTGAATCTGAGGCTTGCACTGCAGAGAGGATGCACAGCTGCAGAGGGAGCAGGGTGAGAGGGAAGTTTTGCTGTACCCAGTGCTCCACTGGCACAGAGCCCTGCCTTTTGCCCACTCTGTGGTGTTGGCTGCAGCGCTTTCTGATCTGGGAGCAGGGTTTGCCACTTACAACTTCTCAGTAAAAATAAATAGGTAGATTTAAAAAAGGGTGAACACATTCACCTTGGTTAAGCAGCCTGATTAACTGTGGTATTTTGCACATTTGGCCCACAGTGGAGAATCGGGCAGTAACCTTATCAGGGAAACACAATCCTGGAAAAGCAGTCCAGTCTCACACCCCAGGCTGCCTCGTCTCCCCAGGCTCAGCTCTGCCCTCCAAAGCCAGTCACTGCTCCTGCCTAGGCTTAGCCCTCCCTTTTTATAGTCAAGGATAACATACTGCACATCAGAAATTATGTACAAGATGCCTGGCTTTCCAAGTCTGTAAGCCAGCAATAGCATGTTTCTACCAGTAACTGTTGCTCTTCCTGAAAAATGATAATATTTTCTTTGAGTTATTTTAAAAAATAAAATAATCGGACTCCTTCTACCCAAGTTAAAAGCACCTCCCTCAGGAAACTCTTTTAAACTCAAGAAAACAGCAAATGCAAGATATTTGCAGGTGAGTGGGTTTTATTTAGGGTGCTAGCAATTTAACCAGAAACTAGAGACTGCAGCCATATCATAACCCACATAAACCCTTCTGTTTACCTGCATAGGCTCTAATCACATATGCAGCATCTGTTGATACTCTGGCATGACTGGCAAGATACCAAAATAACCATGTTCTGCATAACAAACTGTTGTGGTTTTCATCTCTCTCCTGGTCTCTCTGGTCCAGCATACAAAGCCGCAGCAAACCCTTCCAGCCTGCCAGGGTGTGAGTGAGATCAGAAAATGTCCCTTTAAGGGTGTGATAGAAACCAGAATAGTATGATTATGGTGTGCTTTTAAAAATATGTCTTTGGGCAATTTTCAGTTCCTGTATGAAAAGAGTAGGATTAGACGGTAAAAACGAAACCACAACCAGAGCAGCAGAGTCAAATACCAAGCCCTTTTGGGCACAAACTCAGAAGCACTCAAAGAGAACACTGGCTACTCCCTTCAGGTTTCTAAAATACATCTTTTGAAGCACTTCTTTAAGCACAGGTTTGTTTACAGGTTTGGCAGAAACCAGAACCACCCTTGCAGTGTGTTCTAGGTGTGCTGGGAGTGACTGCCTGGCCTCCCACGGGGTCTGCAACAAGAGCAGAGGCAGCAGAAAAGGACAGCAGTGGGAAGATGCAGCTGAGGTCTGGAGATAAAGTGACTTCCTTAAGACCACACATCAGGCCAGAGCTCAAAGGAAATCACATCACCAGAGTGGCGTTTTTTACCTCTAGGTTTTCCAGAGTTCATGGCCAAAAGCAATGTCAGTGCTGCTCAGACTCTCAGTCTCCTCTTTCTTTCATCCTTTCCATTCCCTTGCCTTCTCCCTGTTCTGTACAGCTGACATTTCACAGCAGGCGAAGGTGCACCTCACCCAGTGCAGGTCCCACCCCTCGGGGAGCAGCTAAAATCTCCACCACCCCATAGAGGTTTGGCCCCGTTGTCGAGCCCTGCTGCCTCTCGTCCTCCTCCCTGGAGGTGGCGATCAAGGAGAGACCTCCGGGGGCTGGAACTGAAGCGTGAGACCTCGGTGCAGTGGCAGAGGTGCCTGCGTGCACAGTAAACCCGCAGGTGCCACCTCCACTGGCACCAACCATCTCACAGGTCCTGAGAACAGGGAATGCAAAGCTGCCTGCTTACCCACACGCTCAGGGAATACAGGGATGCACAGCACAGCCATGCTTAGCCGGCTGATTCAGGTCAGTAGAGTAAACTGAAGAGCAAAGACGAAGGATGTTGACATATACTTGTATTTTCAATTTATGACTCACTCCAGTTTTTTTCCTTCTCAGACCTTCTAAGTTTCAAAAGGAAAAAAAAAAAAAAAAGCAAAGCTGCTCCCCCAGGGGAGAAGAACAAAGTACAGGGTATATGACAAGGAAAATAATGTGCTTTCCTGTTGCTGAAAAATATCTTACACATTTGGATTACTTCAGTTTTTCCTCAAAATTAATGCAGATGCTATTGACCATTTCCCTTTTCTACTGATTAGCTTTTTCCAGGAAGCATTTTTTTCCCGCACAACATGCTCCTTTCCTTCCTGAAGAAGCCTGGTTCATGCTAGAGGATGTTTCTGTCAGAATGAAGTCATAGACTTACTTTTAAGGGAAAAATCTTGTGTAGAAAATGATTTTCTAAGAAAGTAGCTTGTGAAAAAAACTCCAAACCTATAAAAATTTTTTTCCTTATTATGTTTTTAATATGGGGTTTATTTCATGAAGGACAGGGCTTTTGAAAGCTTTAAATAAATGTAATCGCATGTGCTCATCCTACTTAGAAAATATTTCTACCACGTATTGACAAATATTTTGATAAGACAACAAGCAAGTAACTCCCATCAGTGTAAGTTTGTCACATGCACTGGGTGTGTTGGTTCCTGCTTCAGACTGAGATTATCCACATTTGTGTTTGGTAGGTCTGGACTAGGAGCACAAACCATCCTGTGCAGACTTGACAGAGCTTGCTGGCCCTATTTCTATCTGTCTTTCACAAAGTCATTACCAGAATGAACTCAGCCAAACTTGGTGCCGTGGGTAATATCAGCAATAGTATTCAATAAAGAAAACATAGCAAATAACCTGAATATTTAGATCTGCATAACTCATGATGATGTAAAATCAAAGATCTCTTCTGGGACCACCCTGGACTTAAGCACAGGCACCTGCTTTACACAGATGGAGTAAAAAGGTAACAAAAATCCTGGGAACAGTTTTTGTATCCTGAAATTACTAAAGGCACATTGCATGTTAATTAAAGATACATAAATAGCTATTTATTACATGCAAATATTTGTTAGACCTGCTGCTGTAAAACACAGGGTTTCTGACTGCATGTCAGTGCTAAGCTTCCCTTGACTTTACCAGAGGAAGATCAGGACCCAAGTTTAAATTAAAATTTAATTGGTGAAATTATATAGGCAAAAAGGGGCTCTTGTAAACAAGGGAGGGCCACTGAGAGAGCTGGGACAACTCTGTGAGGCAATTTCCAAATCAAAATTACTCTTTTTCTAAAGCCTGAAACATGGCTAAAAATTCAGCCATGAAATTTAAGAAAATCACCCCTGTATCCATCAAATTGCTGAAAGGCTACAGCTCCCAGCCAAGGCTAGAGGTCCTTCTTTTTCCTGTAATTAATGCATAGTCTTGTTCTCACACTTCACTGTTAGGCTCAGAACAAGAAGTCCTACCCTCACCAAGGAACAGGGTGGTCTGGAGGGTGAATCTCTTGCTTCCCAGTTAAAGTAACAAAATCTGGTTCGCTTGTCCAGCTGTGACCAAAATCTTTAACAAATTAGCAAACAGCCCCACGCAGCAATGTTTTAGCATGATATTTACTCCATTCCTTGCTAGTTATTTCCAGGCACTACAAAACCTACCTCCTAGAACATCTTTGCCAACAAACTTGCCACAAAAACACACCTGGTGTAGCTTGAAAAGAGAAATCTGTCAGGCTCTCGTAAGTCCCTAAAGGAAGTTAAAACAAGCAGTGAGTCAGTGCAGGACAGTTCTCCTTCCTGGTCCTTATACTCTCTCTTTGCTGCACAGAAAATGTACAGCCTTCAAGCTCCTGAGTTAACACCTTTGCTGTTAATCACATTCACCAGCGATATGATATAGCTGTAAACTGACTCTGGCCAACTGACTCTGGCTTGGTTTGGTATTTCTTACCCAAGTAAAGCATGCAAGGCAAAAATCACATTTCCTTACAGGCTTCAGAGGTCCATGAGCGTCTGTGTGCACACACATCCACACAAACTGTGCATGGGAGCCATCTGTCACAATCAGTTTCTTAAACTTAAAAACATGATTAACTCGGAGACAGGAAGGAGCCTTGGGAGCAAGGGGAAAAAATTGCTAAGATAATTGTTTTACTCTAAATAACCTGACAATCTCTCCTTCTTTGGCATTTTTTAATAATTCAGAAATACAGAACATGACGAGGCAACTTGCATGACCAGTGTCACTGGTTTAGAGTTTCTCCAAGCAGCTGAATTTATAATGCTGTAGGGTAGAATAACTTTATTTTTTATGCTTAGCTTATAACTATGGAAAATCCTTTATAAGCATACTTCCCCCTAGCACACAGTATCTATCCAATCTATCCTTGAAGCATGAACACTGACCCATATTCTTCCTTTCAAAAATGGCAACAGTCCAAAGTGTTTTCCACTCCTACAGTTTTGGGGTTTGGTTCAGTCTTGAGTTGAGGAGCTAATTTCTCCTAAACTTACTGCCAAACTATTGCAGATTCTCAGAGACAAGGTGCTTGTCTCTTGATTCACTGTCATGAGCCATTTACTTGCCTGCTGAATTTGTTACAAATGTGGGTGGGAAAAGGTTGTATCACCAGTACAAGACATGGCAACGTTACAATCCCACACCAAGCTTTATGAAGGTATGTGTAGATCCATTACATGGCTCCAGTCAAGTTAAAAGGACTGCACAAAGACAAGGAGAGCGAAGAAAGAAAATGAGAAAAAAAGTTTGTTTATCCAGCATGTGAGCAAGTCACAGCAGGACTGCACAAACACACCAGATGACACGGCCAGCAGGGAAGGAAATACCCAGAGTATAGTCCTTGGTGAGCCAAGATTATCCATTAATGTAAGATTGCGGAAAACAGAAGATATGATCAAAACCCCTGCTTGAAAGGAGGGGAGAAATCCTGAACTCTGGTGATTACACCCTGTTCAGTGAACTTTTTATTTTTTCACTTAATTCATTGAAAAAAAAGTTTGCTGCTGGTGTCTGCTTGACTGCCCTTAATCAAAGGCATTGAGTGGATTTCTTAATGGTGTTCCCGTAAACATTGCAGTGTAAACAACACTAAATTAGACCTCAAGCAGCCGGAAACTTGATTAGCAGATAGAGATCTTTATGCACATATTTTACTTCCTCTCACTTAAAAACAAATCCCAATATTTTCTTCCACCATGCTGGAATTATCTTCATTTATTGTGCTAAAATTAATATTAAAATTTATAAAATCCGAGATGTCATATATCTATCTTCCTTTAAGTTTTACTGAGAGGTTAATAATTTTAATTTGTAGACAAGCAAAGGAAATCTTAAAACACTATTATGATTAAAGAATCCCTCAGTATAGTTTTTCCACAACTGTCTTTTTTTTTGAAATATCCAGCTACTGCACAGTACCCAGTTCCTGAATCCAGACTGAGCCTGTGAGCAGCTGAGCCAGATTGGATTGGAGGTGCTTTGCACGATTCCAGCAAACACTTCACACTTTTTAGGGTTGGGCTTTTATATTTGAAACATTTTTTTAAAAATTGGAAGTTAGGGAAATAACATTCATAAGTAGCATTGAGCTGTGGGCTTCACCCCAGGATCTTGTTACGGAAATCCTGCTAGCTGTCTTTATAAATTTGAAGAAGTTTTCATTACAGGATGGTCCTATTTGATGGAAGACATTTATCTTACGATCAATGTGTAATTATGCTCAATGTTAAATAACCATTTCTTCTCCAGAAGCTCTGAAAGGTGACATAGTGTATAAATGTTTCACAGAACATGCTGCCCTGAATTACACTGAAGAAAAAGATACATTTCTTTCAAGAAATGCGTGTTGGATTTTATTCAGCTTTATATTGTAAAATTAAGAATATTTATTAATCTTAATATCAGAGCAAGCAAAGTTGTTTAAATATTTACCTTTCAAATATTTTAATAACTACCTTATTAACAATAACATTTTTTATGGTTTACTGTTTCCAAGTTTAATGATTTTTAGTTGTCTCAAGTTCTCACAATATTTAACCTCACAACATTGTGTCAGTTAAGACTTCTTTGGGATTGACATGAATGATGTGGACTGAGATTCAAAAAGACAGAGGATTAGACATCTAATAGGATTTTAAAGAAAAAGGGGTTGTGGATCTTTCTAGGGGAAATAATAAAGAATAAAGTAATATAGATAGGAAGATTCACACATATATCAGTAAAAACATTCTGGAAAAAAAATCTTACATAACAACACATTCCTATTCTTAGCCAGATATATTTTGTGTTTTATATAATTTTGTAATTTTCACTCTCTCCTATAACCTCTTTGGAAGTTGTAACAACAGCAGCTAAAACAACTGAAGTTCAGCATGAGCTCCTCACTTCTGGCACTGGAGCCAAACTCTGGTCTCAGCCACATGGCTCCATGGTTTGTGTAAGCCTATGGGAATTTTACTGGGGAAATGGTAAATCTTCTGGTCTTACAAGGCAAGCTGAGAGCAGAATTTGGCCCCACACAGGCTTGGTGTATAACAGCTAGAGGCTACCCAAGTGACTTGCTGCTACTGGTACCAACATCCACCCTCTCCTTCCTGTACGTTTTTGGTACTCTCCAGTGTCAGACCACAAGGCTCCCCGTGAGCTCCCAGCAGTGGAAGACTTTTTCACTCAGGTTGATGGGGACAAACTCAGCCCCTTATCCTCAAAGAGGACAGAATAATGTCTTAATGCTGTAATTCCTCACCTTCAGATACCTCCATTATTTAATTAATCTTATTTTACTTATTTGTTCAGGCTGACTGACTGTCACCTTAAAGGTGTCTTACTATGAGTCACTTTTTCAAAATTAGAGGAGTCTCCTGGAACAGGCTCCTTATACTATTATTATTACAACAAATTCCAAAAACACAAAGTCCAGCGAGGAAAGAAAAGGGAAAAAAGGGCAAACAAATGATTATTTGTTAAAACTGACTGCTTTTAAGAAGAGTATTTTTACAAGTAATACAAAAGGCAATGAAAAGGTTCTCACCAGATGTTAATGAAACATCTCTGGGGAAAATCCATTAGAAATACATTTGCAATCAGTTCAGTGTCCAATTTCTACTGTAAATACAGCAATTAAGAAGGTCAAGTTACCCGAGGTTGTGTAAGAGTGAAAAGAGCAGTTAAAAAGGAATTTAGGTTGCGAGTATTCTGTATACAATTTATGTCTTTTACTCTCTGTTAAAAGACATTACACATTTTCTTATATGTTACAGGACATTACATTCACAGTAATGGGCTACTGAAATAATGACCCATTGCTGCTTTCTTTAGCTCCATGAAAACTCTTTGGAGCTGTGCTTGAATCCGATGCACTGATTAGCTGGGAGCTGAACCCACGCCAATAAGAGAATGGCTGTAAATTGTTGGATGAGTGTAAATGACACCCACACCACTGGTGGAGCAGAGAAAAATATGTAACTTGAGATTATGAAGTGTCCTGCTGTGACATAAATGGAGTGGAAAGGCACTTAGTCCAGAGAGGATCATAAATGGTTTAAAGCCAAAAAATGCCCAAGTAATGTGTATGGGTAGAAGGTGATTAAGGAGGTGACAAAAGTGAAAGTGGCTATCTAACCTCTAGTGCTCTGGGGTTCCATTACAGAGATTCATCTGCCCAGCTAGGCTGAGATATATATTTGGGGAACTGCACAGTGAATGGCACCTATGAACTCACCTCAACTTAAGCCTTCTCCCTGATACACCAGAAAGTTTTTCTGACCCAAGATCTGCTCATCATGGCACCATACTCTACCAGTGGAGAAGATGGCACTAACACACAGCATCTCTGGCACAGAAGGGCAGTGTGTGCAGCTCTTGGCTTGTGTACGGCTCTGGAAGCAGTGCCTGTCTGCACATACATGAGTGAGGAGAGGCAGCATCTCGCACCAGGGACAGCTCTGCTGTGGTGCAGCCCCAGCACTGCAGCAGAGCTCTTGCTCTAGGCAGCAAGTGGCAGCCAGTGCACGAACAGACAATGCTCTGTCCCCTTCAAAAGCAACGCGTGGGAGAGGATCAGCATCTGAGTGAAAAAGATGATGCCAGAGACATGAAAAAATAAAGAGCCTGAAAAGAGGTGGCATTAAGAAAACAGAAATTGAACACAAAACTCTGCAGGGAGGGGGAAAGCAAACAGCTTGCAGCCATCATGGAGACACCAGTCAGAAACTTTCAGGGATCAAATAGTAACCAGCCTCAAAGGACAGCATCCAAAGACAAGGGGTGTGCAGAGGCCACAGAATGAAGGAGACACTGAAGCTCCCATCTATTGCCTTCCATGCACAGCTACCAGGGTCAAAGGACTTCTGATTTTGTGCACGGAGACCAACCATTAATGTCACTAAGTCAGGACTGAAGGGAAGCATTGAAATGTCTCCTGTAGATGCTTTGTTTACCTGTTCTCCACCATAGTGTCTTCAAAGAATTTCATAGCTGTTAAAAATTTATTCTCACAGTGCTCCTCTGGAGCCAACATAGCAGTGTTACTGCCACCCTGCAGGAAGGAAGGCAGAGAGGGTAAATGTTACTTTTACATTTGCATTACATCCCACACCTCATAGGATGCCTGACGCTGAGCAAGGAAGTGAGCTCAGGTTTCCTATGTCTCCCCTTCATATCCTGACTTGTCCTTTTCTACTTCTCTCTCATCCCTTGTGAATAGGCAATTTCTGTGCTCAGAAATACAATGATCATCAGGGTAAACAGAGAGCCCCAGATGAGTCCAGTCTCAGTTCCATTTAAATCCATGTCTAAAGGATCTTAAGACCGCTTTAGCAGAGCTTACTAAAAGTCCTAAGAGCCATGATTCATTTTGGAGAGGGAACAACTTCAACCAAAAAGACCCCAAACCTTACCATCAAGTCAGTAAACCAGAGGTAATTAATTAAAAATATATAGATAATAAATTATATTAAGAAGGAATATATAGTAATATATATTTTTAATAATTTAAAGTTATGAAATGAAAAATTAGATAAACAGGACCTGTCTTGTAACCTCCTGTAGATCTAGTCTTATGTTCTTGTGGGGAAATATAATTTTTTGGCTGACTCCTCACATTCCTGTAAAGAATTCACTTTGAGTTGTCATACTCCTTTCCAATCCCCTCTTCACTCACATGGATGCCCTTCTTCATAGAAAGATCATGTGCAGCTTCAGGAAAATCATGAAACTCAGGAAGTTAATGATTCTTGTAATCCTGTGATAAGAGTGTTTCCATTTCTAGTGTTTTAATTTTGCTGAGGCAAAGAAAAAATCTCAACTGCCTTGCTCCCTCAGAAATTAGTTCTGCTGACTACTAGCAAGTCTGTCATCCCCACTGGCTTTAAACATCATCCACATTGTTCTATATTGATACATATAACGTCTTTGCTTCCCAAACTTATGCCCATATGTTTAGATGCTAAATTTTCCTTCAAACTCATTATACAGGGCAGGAGATGAAAGTAACATCTTAATTAGCAGTGTCACTGACACATTTCCTACTAGAAAATCTTCCACTGAACCAAAAATTTCCCATATGCTTCTTTATATTGATTTGCATCTGTTATCAATTCTGTGCCAGCAGAAATACCTGAAAAGAGTATGAAGAAAAAAAAAATGTAGGGCTTCCAATGCTACCAGAACCTTTGACTGCATGTCACAGTGACTATCAGCTGCCAGTCAACCAGGGACAGGTTTCAACAACCTCTTGCAGGCCAAATTGATGAAGCCTGACCAACACAGTTCCAGTGTTTCTCTTGAGTCAGAAAATACTAGATCAGACATGCGTGTCCAGAGAGAGTAGGACTAGCAGGGCACTGCCATTAACCAGAGAATGCTGTAGTCAATTACTGAATCGACCGAAAACTCAGTGGCCTGAGGCTCAGCAGAACACAAATAACTAATGATCTGCCCTCTGTGGAAAGAGCTCTCAGAGAAGGAGAAAACAGAACAAGCACCTGAAAGTCACAAGCTGCAAGAAGCAGTAGCAGGCTGCTCCAGGTAAGTGCAAGGTTTCTGTTTTCACTGCTTTCCCCAAAACATAACCATTGAGCTGTTCAGCAAAGGGTGTGAGCCCAGGAGTCTGAGAAAGGTTTTTGCCACCCCATGTTTGAATTCCTGTTGTTGGTTATGGGGCGAACATACAACACACCAAACAACATATACACCATCTTCCTTGTAAAATTGGTGTGCATCAGCTTGCCTGGGTCAGGCTGCCTCATCCTGCTGCACTTGTCCTTGCTTTCCTCCTTCTTGGTGCTAGGAAGAGAGTTTGCTTATTCCCTGCTGCTGAATGTGTCAACTGAAAGTGACACCACTGCCTACTGTCACTGTGGTGAATATAGGGGGGGGTCTCTTTTCAAAAAAACATGTCAGTTCAGGGGTTTGAACACGTTTTTGTTTTGTCACATTGACTCTCTATACACTTGGCAAATCTCTGGTGGCACCACCACTTGCTCCTGATGCTTCGTGTCAGTGAAGGCAACTGTCCTGAGTCAGTGAGGCAACCCCATCCTTCACTAGCCCCATTCTGTTCTTCTGCTCTGCTAAAGACCTGACAGAGTCTGGGCCTGGAATCCTTTTTAGTAGAAGCTTTATTGTGCTGCACTTACTTGTACCAGTCTGGAGACTGGGAATAATGAGGAGAGGTGGTTACACTTCAGCGATGAACAAGCCGTGGCTCAGTCAGACGTGTTACAGCCACTGTATCTAATGAAAATGCAGTCAGTGCACACAGCCTTCTGCTCAGGTACACCCAGAAGTAAAGCCATCACATCTAAAGCAGACATATTCTACATATGTGGCTTCTCTTAGCCAAGGCAAACAAACCCGCCTACCTTGCTTCAGGAGCCAGTTTTTCCTATACCATCAACACAGGCCACTTCACTTGGTTTTTATTTCTGACACCAGAGATAGGCCTGAACAACCTCCTCAGTGACTGTTATTTGAGGCCAGTAAAAAAAAGCATTTTTTGCCTTTCTCTGAGGTTTTCCAATCCTTAAATTACCTTAATGCGTTTTTTCCTACACATTTTCCTGTAACACCTTAGGAATCACTATCTTGCTGCCTTTAAGCAAAATTCCTACCCTCAGGCTCTAAGTCCCATCCTCTGCAGGTGCAGCATCAGTCCTCATTTAACTTGAACTAGAAGTGTCAGATATTCACATGTATACATGTGAATAGTTTAGTACAAGTCTTCTGTAACACCAAAGCTCTCCCTGATTTGCTATTCAGTGTGCAAATAACACCAGTCTGGCTGAAAGGAACCCCCACATTTCCATGAAGGAGAGAGGTGACAGAAAATTGTGTGTGTAAGCATCAGCTACCTGAGCACTTTAGCTGTTGTTTTATTTTAGTGGCTCATACACACCTAGTCTCCAATTTTACTGGAGAAAATTGTGCTCCTGACCGCTGCACTGATGGCACTCTCTCCATGAAACAAAAGCCTAGACACTTTCAGTAACTAAAGTTTCCCTTTTCTCTCTTTTAATAAATTGCAGTTTTCCAAGTTGTTATTTACTAATAGTTTTCTTTTCCTGAAGACTGCCATGTGAGATTAGGTTTCCTCTTAACCAAAAGTTATGTTGCTTTTTTCTGGTATTACACAAGCGTGGTCTGACCTCACACACCTGTTTCCATCACAGAATTTTAAATGTTCATTTGCTCTCAGATGAAAGTCCTTTCCTTGCTGCAACACTGCTCTTACAATGAGCTCCTTTGGAATTGTATTTTGTCATCAACCCTCACCATGCTGGGCTTATTCTGATATCCACTGTTTTCTGTTGCCTTTGGAACTGGCTTTTAACCTAAGATATCCTCTATAATCCTGACTTTTTTGATTAGACCCTGAGTTACCTTGTGTCTTACCAAGAATACACACTACATCTATAGGAAGAAAACCAGGCATTACAGCTGGATGGACCCCTCACGTGAGAGCATCCATCATCAGTTTAAATGTAGCCTTAGCTTCCCAAATGTAGCTCTTAACCTTAGATCAGTTACACTGATTTTTCACTTTTGTTTCCATAAGCTCCATTTGAAATGCATCATTCCCATTGTTGGGAGGAGGGCTGCTGTGGAATGCAGTACTTCCCAAATGTGTGCTATACAGAGCAACAGTTAGCCTTCTCTGCCCAAGTTAAATTAAACCCATGAAAAAGATGAGAAAGGATGTCAGCAATAAGGTTACCTTCTAATTGCCGTCCCTCACCAGGGCACCTGTTGCCTAAAGCCCCAGCAAAGTGCTCTTTAAGCTGCTTTCAGCTACCCTCTATGCTTCTGGAGAGTTTCCATTTCTGATGGGTTTAAAAAGTTCCATGCTTTCACTCAGGCATTTTGTTAGTTCGTTCTACACCTGGAGTCAGTGCAGGTAACCATGGCAGGCCCTGCAGTGTGACTGAACCACTTGGCCTGGATGTGATGTCTGAAAAGTCACCAGCCTGCAGCCTGTGCCCCTGCACAGCATCGCACTGAGCTCCAGGAAGCTCACAGCAGAAAGGGCAGAGTGCACCTCTGTCACCACAAGGGCTTCAGTCCAGCCTCCCCCAGTGACTTCCATACAAATCAGATTCGCATTTCTTTGATTCCACGGTAATTGGAAGTTAAACTACATAAAGCCTCACATCTGGGTCAACCAAACTGAACACCAGGTCAGAAGAGTGTACTTTAAAATGCCACCTGAAGAGGTGAGCAGTGTCCCCTCCCCACCCTGTCCCCACCACACTGCCCTGCCAGCTCTACTGAGCCAGGAGTCCTAGGGTTAGTTTTGTGATCTGGGAGGCCAATGAGAAAGCGTTTTACATAAGCCTTGACTTTGTTTTTTAAGGCTTATTTTTAATGCACCTTGTAAATGAATTCTAATTTGACCTCTAATTTGAACGAATGATCAGTACTAGTATTTACATGAACCAGATATGGGACAGTTCATAAATCTCAGGTCATTTTTGTTTTTAATTATTTGCTCACTGGGACATATGCATACAGAACACTGTAAACTATTAACTCACATATTTTTCCCTTATGGTTCCAAAGCCAAACTGTTCCTCCCTATCCGATCAATTTTTTTAATCTCCTCTGAATCCATTCAAACTATCCAATAAGTGTCAGTAAGTGATAGTCACATTGAATAAATGCAGAATTAGTAAACCCTCTAATTCCAAAGTGTTTAGCTTTGGAGCGCAAGAAGTTAAACACTCTCTTGCAACACATTGTAAACATGTCAATGTGTTTAACATCTTAAATGTGTTCTGTTCCCTTGCGCATGTGTTTAGAAAAGAAACAGGTTATGATATTTAACTAGTGAATGGATATATGTGCTCATTCCTACCAACACTTTTTAAACACTTGTGGACACTTAAAATTATGATGTGTTTAAGATTTGAACATGTATGCTTTTCTACACTCCTAATCCAATGTTTGATGCATTTATTTAGAATAGCAAGATTTTACCAGGCTAGCAAAGCATACCATTTGTAATTAGAAATGCTAGATTTTCCTTCTATTATTTCTTCAGTCTATTCAAAACTAGAATATAATCAGGTGAGGTTTTAACACAGTGTGAAGAGATTTTCCCCACAAGAACTGTGTTAAATTGAAGCTGATCTTATTTGTGAGGTGCAGAAGTAGCTACAACATTTAAAATGTACTTTCTTTCTCAAAAAATTACATGAGAAATTACATGATAAACACAGGAAGTTTGCAAATGGAAATAAAAAAAGCCAGAGGAGAACATCTGCAAACATTTTTAAGGAGGGGTTTTTTTATTATGTGCTCTATAGTTGGATAAAAGCATAAATTATCTGGAAATCATAGAATCATAGAATGGTTTGTGTTGGAAGGGATCTCAGAGATCATCTCATTCCAAACCCCCTGGCATGGGCAGGGTTGCTCAAGTAAAGTGACTACACAACTCACTCACACACATATGGGGCTGCTCAGAGAGAACGTGGCACAGCCGGGTGCATCTTTGACTCCTGCTGTACCTGAACTCTGCTCACAGGTCTAGCTCTGCTCAGGCTACTTTTAACCCTCCAAACCATGAAGCAGCTGCTAACAGCTGTCATCAAAAAAAAACCCCCAAACAAACCAAATGTCAGCAATAAAATTCTATCTATCATTCCCCCAAATTAGCTTAACCTGAGGCCAGGCACAGGCAATGATCAGTGCTTACACCCATGACATGCTATTTCAGGACTTGTGAATGCAAAAATGGGTTCTTTTTTAGTGTGATAATTCGAATTTCCCTGTAAAATCCAATGCAGTGGTTGTCAACCATTTCCATACCATGATCCTGTTACAACAAAAGAACGACTTTATGCCCCCACTCTTGCCCACTGCCCCCATCTTCCACCCTTAAACATGTCCACAGGAAAAAGAGGGCTACTCAGGATTCCCTGAAATATCTTTATAAGCCAGAAACACAGTATTTAAAGTCCATCCGGGACTGGGAAAAGACACATTACATTCTATCAAACAGAGAGGCAAAATTAACTAAGTTCTGAAGGGTATCTAATGTGTCTATCTTAATTCTTCCTCTTTTAAGAACCAATAAACATGGATAATTCAGAAAGCTGGGGGGCTATTTTGAATTTTGAGAGTCAGCCATACCAATTTCATTCATCCGTCTTTGCGTTCCGGTTGTGTCAGTAAGCTCAGAAACCCCTGCATAATTTTGCTGGAGGCTGTACAAGGCTCTGGAAAGAATTTGCATCCACCAAGGGGTCGAAACAGAGACAGAGCATACCAGCTCTTCCAGTTCCCCCTGCAGGCCAAGGGAAGTGGAGCTCAGCTCCCTCCTGACTTTTTGTGCCAAGTGACCTCCACAGAGCCACCCTGCAGACAGGCAAAGGTCAAGCAATTTACAAATGGAAAAGAAAACAGAAGATGTGTAGATGTGGCACCTAGAAACACCATTTAGTGGTGGACTTAGCAGTGCTGGGTTAAGGACTGGATTTTGTGGTCTTTGAGGTCTTTTCCAACCTAAATGATTCTAAGGTTTTATGATTCCAAAATACTCACTTGTATCAGCCTGTGAAACACTTGACCCCACTTCTGAGATATCAGCAGAATTTCACTGTTCCCTTCCTGGGTGATTGCCCAGCCTTGGCACAAACAGACCTTCTGGAGCTCTTCTTCTGGTGCCCTGCCCTGAAGAGAGGGAACCATGAACCACGGCAGGGTCTTGCCATGCTTGTCCCTGGGCAAGACAGCAGCACAGAGCTTCCCACAAATTGTTTTTATTGGCCAGAAAACTAGGGTGATGGGGTTTGGTCATACTGTAGGGCACACGGCTTACTGTGGACCAGCGTTCAAAGGCACTTTCTGAAAATTTTCAGCCTTCACTGAAGTACCAGCGATGTAAAAGCTCAGTGCTGGAGTAGTTTAAGATTTGAATGCCAGCTGCATTTTTATTAGCAGTCTGTGACTTCAAAGGGCTTTTCCTCCACTAATGTCCAGACAGGTAGGCTGCCCTGAAATCTCTCTGCCATGTTGACTTACAGGTTTTGAACTGATTTTATCTGCAGGCTTATGCCTGAAAATGAACATTGAACATATTGGGGCAGAAATTAATTTCAGCATCTTGCAGTCCAGCTACAGTCCTGACACTTAATCAGGCAGGGGACAGTTCATCTGAAAACATGGAGCAAAGATGTTCTTTGTAGTCATACAAACCTTCATCGCTTATACTTTAATCCCCAGACTTTAGGACAAAAACTTCAGAAAAGCAGATACACTGCTGCTGTGCCAAGTTTTTATTAGTAAGAATAAGGAACAATGAGGAAATTCAGTTGGATGCTTAATGTATTTTTCAGTTTCAACAACCAGGTCTTTACTACACCATTTTATAAGAGTATCCAAAGCCCTCACCCCAGCTGAGGACCCCATCTGACTAGATGCTGCTTTGGTGTAAAAAGGGATAGGCCTTAGTACAGATAGTTGCAGTCTGAGGGGCAGAATTATTTCAGTGTAATGGTTCAGGTACCACCTGCCCATATGGGTACATCCACAGTACTGTAAAGAAAATGTTGGGGCTAATACCATATGACACCGGCCATCTTTCTGTATGAAAATGGATGGATAATTTAATTAAGACACATGGGGCAATTTTCCATCTGGTTCCTGAGTGTTCCTTGGAACATCTCTACATCCTGTTCCACTGTATGGTATGAAAAAGTTAGAAGGCTCCAAAGTGCTGCAGATACACAGGCATGACTGAATTTATAAAGCCTGATTGTGAGGTACTGCTGACCATAGGGAGATTCACTGAAATGCTGGTAGTGCAGTTAAAGATACTATAAAGATAAAAGACACATATTTCTAAATGAAAACTTAAAAATTCAATGAGTTCCTCCTATGTGGTAATCAACATGGCTTACTTCACAAACAGCACCAGCAGAATACTAGATTTTTATCTTAACAAAAGTACTGAAATTCAGTGCAGTTGTCTGAAATAACTGAGTCATTCTATTGAGTATCTGACACCAAAACCAAGCTAGGGTTAATTTAGGCACTGTTATGCTTCAATATCTTTGCTTTTGATAATCACAGAAAAGTGAAGATGAACTTTTCAAATTAATTTCAAGACATACCTGCTGTGCTTGGCTTTCAGGAGCATTACAGATATTTCAGGGATTTCTTCTCAGCTGTTCAGGATGTTCAACAGTTGTGTGTTCAAGATGACTGGCAGACCTCATATATTCAATAATACTCCTAGACACTAGTTTTTCTTCCTGACCACACAAAGAATCTCACCAAAGAATGCCTGTTCAAAAAGAGGGAAGACCAGGATCCCCTTCACCTAGCCAGGGAGAGAATTTTTTTTAAGCAAGGCACGTGCCAAAGTAATAACAGTACAGCTAATTTTCAAGTGGGAGAAGGAAGAGGAAAAGCTGGGCTCTAGCACATTTGGGGCAAATCTCTTTTTACTGTCTGCTTGTCATCACATGAGTTTTATGCTGGAAACAGAAACAAACACCCTGTCAAAATACTTCAGGCATCTGTTACTTACACAGATCTCTCTGACAGGTGAAATAACAGAAGTCAAAGAAGGGGGGAAACAGCAACTCATATTTATTAATGACATAAAATTTTTAAAAATCTTAAGCAGCTCAATAAGAGTATATTTTAAAGATAATTTCACTCTGAAAACAAATAGATTGACTTGTAGGCAAAACCATGTTGAGAATCAATAAGCCAGGAAAGGCAGGTTTGAGGGCAGCCCAGGGTACCTGCCTGGGCTTTAGAGCAGGAAAGCCTTTGAAGTTGCAGACGGCCAATAAAAATGCAGCTGGCATGCAAGGCTCACACATCTCCAGCATAGGTTTTATATCTGTAATGTTTAAGCTGCAGTTGACTAACCTGAGAATACTCAGTCAGTTCTTACACATACACAACTAAACAGCCTGGCTGGAAGCCCCTTTGATGCCCCCAGTACAGGCAGAAAGGTTCTTGTGCAACTGATGCTTTCAAGGTAAGTGCAATTGGCCATCCTTGCCATCTCCCTGCTTACCAGTGCTTTCCAAAGTGTCCAGTTTTGGTCCTGCTGTGTATATAGTTATGAGATAACTATGATCTGCATTAAATTTGAAAAATATACTTTACAACCCTCTGATTAAAATAACATGGGAAATTTTCTCACTCCTCTTTTTTTCTGCCAAAACCACTTTTATATATGACACATTTGAAGTATTTTTCTATTTTGGATCAGGTTTTACCACATAATTATCAGATATACAGTCCTCTAAAGATGACTAACTGCAATCCCTATGCCTATTTTAATAAATTTCTTCAGACATACACATTCTGAAAGGAAAGAAAGAGATATTTCTTCAACATCCCAATAGTAGAGTGGCCTTCCTAGGAAAACGGAACCGGACCAGTAAAATAACAGCATCTGCTATTTTGACTTTCATCTTAACATGTACAGATTTCAGGGTTTCCAGCTGATCTGACAGAACACTTCCTGTTCAGGAAATAAACGTGTCAAATGATTCCTTGATTTAAAGTGATGGATCACAGTAGCTCTCTGTACTGCAGGGGTGCTATTCTCATAAAATGTATGCAACCTTTTTTACTAAAATGAAGGGGAATTACTCCAATATCACTTAGGGCAATTTCCTCAGCAGTCACCACATATCTCCAATGTCACAAATCCCAAAAGAAGTAGGAGGAGGGGTGGGAGCGTGAGGTAGCTTGAATCCTCTGCTTAGTCTGTTGTGGGGGAAAAGGGAAAACACTATGACATGTTTGAAATTTGTAGTTTAATTTAAAAGAAGAAAGTGAAACCCATTTTTTTAAATAAAAGGAACACTTCAGGTTCTTTCATGAGCTAAGGGACATTTATTTCTAGAATCACTGTGATGCTTAAAAAGTTCAACACAAAGTTTCTGTGGTGGTAAATGAGGGTAGTGGTAGGTCTTTCACACAATGTGATCTGAATTGCCTAAAGAAGAGGGGGAAAACACAGTATTTTTAATAATATTCATCACAACTGTATAACTCAGGGTAAGGAACTAGATGCATTATATGTGATCAAGAAAAGGAAAATGGCAATTTGGGAAAGTTCTAAGTGGAGGACGAAGAGCACTGAGTAACAACCTACATAGCTAAGCAAAGTATTAAGGCTTGGTCTAGTAAGCAGCATACAGGAGGAATGGCAAGGGCTTCCTTCCACAGTTTATAGCAAAATCTGTACTGGGATATGCTTATGATTATGATGGCCTCGTTACTTGGCAACTGGAAAGATAGCAAAGACTAGGAAAAGATTATGAAAAAAATTCCAAGAATATTGCAATACATAAAATTTTAAAAGAAGATGAGAAAAATCTTATAAGTATTAAGAATGCTCCATGCACCCCAGAGCCAAAGCCTGATGGAGCTCCATTGAAAGTAGAGCACTATGTCATTTACCAGGCATTGGCATAATAAGATTCCAGACTTGATATGGGAGTTGAAGTCAAGTTGTATGATAACCTGTCTCTCACACATTGCTGGGGATCAGGAGATCACAGTGAAAACTCCTTCTACTGCCAGGAAGCAGCTGTTTGCAACCTCCTCCAAAATGCAAGAGCAGCACTTCTAACAAGAGGAAACCTAAACAACTGAAGGGTCACTTGTCTAAGTCCTCACTCACAGCAAAATAGCAGAGAGGTCCAGGAAGTATTACAGCAGGGCCAAAAATGAATCACAGCCTCAGGAAAACAAAGTTCTTCTCTTAAAATTTGCTTTTCCCTAAGTAACCAAAGCCAATCCACAGCTTTAGCTGAAGAGGTTGAAGTACCCCTGACACAGCCTCATCTGCAGTTTGCTGTTTCTTTCATGCATCTTTCTTTCAACAGGGCACGTAGCAATGGAAAGGATCTCATTTTACCTTATTCCCTTGCAACATCAACACTAAATATGAAATGGAAGTGCTACCATCACTTCCCTCCGGGTTCTCCTCCAAACCAGAAGAACCAGGCTGTTTGTTCACACAAGACTGCCGAAGCCATCTCCTCCTAGCCTGATCCTACAGCTTACCGATGTTTCTGAAGAAAACCTGAATTTAAAAGGGGAATCTTCCAGCTGAATGCCTGGCATGAGCATGCACAAACTTACAAGAAGACAACCCAGGCCATGGTTCATCTTTATTTTCAGTGTTTACCCAGATATCTTCACACAACCACAATAAATGTAAGTCATGTCTTTTCTAGTTTCTGTGCAGTGAGTACAGCTTGCAGCCTACTTCACAGTAACAGAAATCCTAAAATGACAGAGCCACTCAGTACCAGCAATATGGAAAGAGGGAAATATTGAAGTTAGAAGGACATTCTTCCTTAAGTAAAAACTAGCAACTCCACTGGGAATTTGGTTTGGGACTCCTTCTTCTATAGTTGCATCTAAAATTGCAAGATGTTGAAAAGCTGAGCAAGATACCAAAGGAAAAGTAGAGGTGACCCTTTTCCTCTTGAAAGAGAAGGCACTAGAAAAAGAAAGCTTACAGAAGGAAAGAATAAATTTATTCTAAAGTGTCTCTAGTAGACTGGCCTTGAGAAGTATCAGTTACAACTAGAAAGTGGATAGACTTTTTATTGCTGTTTTGGAAGAATATCAGCTTTGAAGAAATGGATGTGCATGAGGATATTGCCTTAATGCAGAAGGCAAATATAAATGACTATTCCAAAAATTATTGCATGGAAGTCTACCAGACTATTAAATCATCTATCATTTTATACCATTTAGACATGTATTTATTAGTAGACAAGACTAGACAAAGTAGACATCAAATTACTTTTAAAAGAGAAAACCCCAAGGAAAATATCATGTTCTAGAAGCCGGAGATGGAATGAATTGCATTTTAGATTCCTACTGATATTGTTTCAGTGCTTTGGCCCACTGAAATCAGAGGCTCTTGGGACTAGACACTGAACAATATCTCTGAGAAACTTTTAATTAAATGCAGAACACAAAAGGGATTTGCCCACAAGGCAGTGGCAAAACCAGGTGTTGAAGCCAGACCATGCTCCAGTTCTCTCTGCTTTGCAACCAGCCATGCTGTCAATGTCAGTAGTAACTGGCTCTTGAAGAAGAATCAGATTTCATACCAGGGAGAAAGGATTGAAAAATGTTTTTCTTGAGAAAGGTAGGGAAAAGGACCCAGTCTGCCAACAAGTCTATTTTAGCAAGCAGACACTTTACCCTGTTGTCAATAGGAGCCTAATGTACAAATGACAGGATACCTACAAACTACAGCTCCTCTTTCCATGAAACATGAAACTTGGCTTAATTTCCTCTCTCATAATGAGCATTAAAGCCTTAATCTTGCACTTGTACCTTAAGCAGAGTTGCGCTTTTAATTTTAGCAAATCCAAATGTTCCCTCTCCTTGATATCCCTGATGCCATAAGAGTATGAATTATTGATGTCGCTTGACTTTAATATTTTATGCTGCTGTGGAAATGGATAGTGGAGCCAAATCACAGCCTACAACTAAATTATGAAGGTCATCTAAAAGAATGCCGAGCAACCAAAGTCTGCTTCCCCAGATCAAAAGAAGGTCTGCAAATTTTCTGTTGAGTTATTCTTTCCTCTATTATTTATTAGTCATACACAGCTGAGCAAGGTTTGAAATAAAATACTGGAATCTGAAATGCATTCCAGGAAAAAGGCCTGCTGTCATCAGCACATGCTATTGGCTACAGCATTTTGTAATGAACTGTAATTTTTAGTGACAAGCATTTACTTATATCACAGACTTCAAACCAGCTTCTTGCAAAATACACCAAAGCAACCTCCAAGTGGCACAGCTAATTTCACGTTTACTAGATAAAAACACAAAGCATAGCTGAAGGTAATGATCAAATGGTCATTTTGTACCAAAATGACTGATTTCTCAGAGATCCTCACAATTAAGGATCATATTCAATAGCTTACAACACCATTTATGGTATCTGAGAAAAAATAGCATCTGTAGCACAGCTGGAGCAGCTGTGTTGGAAAATCAATCATTGCCTGGCAACTGAGCAACTGATTTTCCATCAATCAGTACACAAGGCATTCTGTTAGGTTTATAAAACACATAAATTTGTTGCAGTTTCTGCAAATGCAATAAGTGGGTTAGAAATCTAAGAGCAATAGATAAAAGACAGGTTTAAAGTGGCTATGGGGCTTAATATGAAAAGAGCTGTATTTATGCATGCTGTAAATACAATATTATGGTAACAAACAGATGAACAGCTCAGTGTGATTAGCTTTGACAACAGATAAAGCCAAGAGTAATCCAGAAAGAAGGACTTTTTCCACTGAAGCAAACATTTTGTGCTACATAACTCTAATTTTTCTTTTTTGATAAAATGGCCATTCATGGAAACAGTTACTCCCAATTGTGCCAAGAACTCATAAATCCCTGCAAATTCCTGCAGCTTAGGCCTTTTTTCTAGAATTTTATTGGCTTAGCTGAGCCCATCAGTAACACTGCAAATCTTATCATTCTGTTGAGATTACACCACTTCTATAATAATGTCTCCAAGCTCATTTTTAAGGGACAATAAAGTTTGTAGCCATTCTTCTAACTCTTAACATAAAAGAAGAAGCGAGGGTGGGGGAGTTATACCAGAAATTGTACAAGTTAGTACTAAAGCTATGACATTTTAATACTCATAAAACATAAGCCTATTGCCTGATGTCAAGCCTCAGCAAGGGACCAAGATGCATTTGTGTGTAAAGTGATAGCTACAGCTCGTCACGTTACTCAACAGACCTGCAACAGTCAACAACCACGCTGGCAATGCTTGAGAAGTTGATATCCTCCCCCCTTTGGACACTGCTGCCTCCGTTTAGACATGGCCATCTGGCAGGCAAAAGCCTCTTCATACAGCATTCCTATACTGCCTTAGGAAACCCTATTTCTCCCAACTCTGGTTTATCCAGCAGTATCTCTTACAACCCCAGTACCCCCAGCCTCTGTGCCCATCAAACATCCCCCGAAAGCACCGAGCTGGTCCAGAACTGTGGAATTCAGCGTGGGCTCATACAAGTGGTGCTAACAGGAAGATCCACCCAACATACCTGAAGAATTGTGCATTTCCTTAAGTATGCCTGATCAAAGAAAAATTACAATGGTTTTAGATAACCGTAGGGAGGACAAGCAATGCTTGGCATTCACAAAGAACAAGGTAGTTGGTTATCCATGCAGTCAGGCAATTGTAGCCAAAGTGACAAGGCAGGTGTCAGAAACACATCACAAAGTTACCACTTGCCAAGCTATGGCCAATCATTATTATTAGCTTAGTTATTAGTCAGTTTAGTTGGCAAAGCCCTTCCCAAAGCAATTTTCCTCCATGTCTGGGAGATAAACAAAGAATAGCACAGAGGTAGTTTCCTGTAAAAGTGAGTGATTTAGGCATTTTGACACAAATCCTGGTAGATCTACTGGTCACCATACCCTATAGTGGATACTAAAACATTGCAGGGGCAAGAGACCATAATGAGATTTGAAAAAAAAAAAGTAAGGCTGGTAAAATGCAGCTTTTTCTTTATATGATCCCCAGCTGTGAAATTCAACCCCATGGTGCCACCATATACAATCCTGTAAAAACACGAAGACTGAAAGTTTCTGATTTAGCCAGACTGATCCAGGTAGCATGTCAGCAGTAAAGAGAAGCGTCTCTCTTGCTTTTTTTTTCCTGACATTCACAGGTGCTGTCTTCTAAAACTTCAAAAAGTATATATATTGAAGAGACTGCAGAACTGAATGGTCCTTTGTGGAACAGTACCTAGAAAAATCTCAGACACTTGAAATAAAAACAATTTAATTGACAACTAAGAATTCAAAAAAAATTCATAGCACTTTAACCCTCATGAGCTCCTTCTCCCCACCACCAAATATTTTCAGGAATGTTAACAAGCCTTTTTTTTTTCTTTTTCTCTAAATTTGTTCTGCTTCTAGTAGCTGTTTTTCTACATATTTGGCACCATCTATTACTTTGAAAAATGTGCAAACAGGATTCAGAATCTTTGAAGCTGAGAGTAAATTTTTGTAGTAAAAAAGAAATGTTAGGCTTAGAATGCCAAACAGGATTCAAACTTTCCACTAACTAAACACTTCCAGTTAGCACCAGGTTTGCAGCCCAAAAGATAAAATTAAGTTGAAATATATTTGTGAATACTTGTAAACTCTAGAAATCTTTGATATTAGTTCCTACAGTAACAGACAAGAAAATGCAGAGGCACATTTTAATTACCTGTCAGGAACTAAATAAAAGATTTGTTTTATTGAATACTCCCTGTGTGTAATATAACTATGGAAACAAGTCTGAAATCCAATTGACTTTCTATTTACAGGCTTCTAAAGAGCTATTAAAACATAAAAGTGAACTACTTAAAACCTGTTTGAAGTTTTATTCTTCTTTAATGTATTTTTCACCTGTTTGATGATTGTTTATACTTAGTAGCATGATGAACTGTGACATTTTTTGCCATTTCATCATGTTGAAGATTTTGCTATATTTAAATCAAAACATAGTAATGTTTGCCACAAAAAAAAAAAACTGTTGTAAGAAATCTGACCACGGCAAAAATGTGTTTTAAGCCAACAGTGACAAAGCTCTTCAGATTCATTTCCAAGCTCTCAGTTTGGCTCCATTTCAGATGCAGAGAACAGAATGCTCAGATGCTGCACTGAAGAGCTGATCATTTAAACAAAGCAGTCAGATTTAAAAAGTAGTAAGAAAGGCACTGCTCTTACTACTGGTGCAGATATGGCAAATGGAAGCCTGGAAAGACATGTGACTTGCATGGTAGTTCTTCAGGAAGCATAAGGCAAAGGCAGGAATGGAAATGTCTACTGACATCCTGGTAAGTAAACAATCAGCCAAAATTTATGTTTCTACTAGTGATGCGCACGACCTGATATTCTAAAAGCAATATTTTCCCTGAATAAACATTGTGGAATGCCATGTTGTTATAGCCAAAAATTTGAACTGCATTTTTACAGAAGATCAGAGGTAAAATATTGTCTTTGTAGAGAAGATATGTCAGGTCTCACCTTAAGCACACTTCTAAATTTAACCCCAGCACACTTCTGGTCAACTGAAATAGATGGACCTCTTGGCTCTCAAGAGGATCAGAATATAATTTTTTATTGCAAATTGCCTCATTTATTCATTTTGACCAATTCTTCCTGTTCAAAATCAGCTGAACTGACAACACGAACTTACATGATAGCAAGCTACTGTGGCTTTGTTATTATTCAAGTATTACCATTCCCTTCTATTGACAATCCCAATACTTAGGATAAGTCACAGTTATTCACCCATGGAGGGCAGAGGAAGCTAGTTTAAACTATTTGATTTTGGTTAGTTCCACGCTTTAGAAATACTGTGGTATTTCACAGACTAGCAAAATGTGATAACAAAGAAGTAGTGCTTCTATCCTTACCCTGTCAGTTTATCCCAGCAGGTGACAAATGCCACTTAACTTCACCACCCTTCCCTCGAGCATGGACTAGATACCTACACAGGGTGTGCTTAGACAGTGAAAAACTCCAGCTGATGCACTAAAATACATGGCCCTGAACTTATCACTTCTCTGAGCAGGGAGACTGGACTAGACATGTTCCAGTGGTGCCTTCCTCATTGATGCTGTGACGACACCTCCTCACTAAGATGAGTTACCACAGGCATGTCAGCCCTGTCCCAGCTCCCTACCCTGGCCTTCCACAGAACTTGAATTGTGTTCAGGATTTCCTGTTCATCTCCTCAAAGTGCTTCCTAAGAACCTCAGGTATGTATCCCTTCTCTCATACAATGGAGGTCTCCATAAAGCAGAGTTTGCCTCCTCCGGAGACAGAAGTCTTCTTAGTGATGGGTTGAGCCCATGGAATGAACTCTCATGGGAAAGATAAACCTATTTCCTGAGGCTTAGTTCTGCCGTCTTCTGGGTCCAAGTGCAAGACATTTCTTCTGCCTTGTGTTCTCCAGTAGAAATAAAAAGCAACATGTACACATGCAAAACCAAATCCCATCTGACAAATGAATGTACCAAAACATAATATCCTATCTACTTTTCATTCCTTCTTTTGGACAGAGGATGAGTACAGATACATGATCGATTCCAACCGTCAGACTGAACTACTGGTAAACACCCAAACCCTGACAGCTGGAGCTCACCCTTCAGTGCATCAAGGAGTGCACTCTAAGGAATTATGTACACTAGAACTTGCAACCTGCCTAGCACTTATGGAAAGCCATCAGTAAATAACAACAATGATTGTTTGATCATGGTACAACCTCTTCTCTCTCCTAGCCTGAGGAGCTGGGAACAACAAAGTTGATTTTACACCAGGTGGTCCTGAAGTTTTCCTCTAATTATAGTAATGTGTATACAAAATAGAACAACATAAAACAGTCTGCTTGGAAAAAATTGTTTTATACACACTTATCTGCTTGTATGGTTTGACTTCACTTCCAATTCATCAGCTTATTGCACAGAGAGGACCAGGTGGGTCAAAGACGTGTTTCAGACTGTGCAACCTCAGCTTTAACACTACTAGCCCCAGGTCTTACAGTCTGGGATGAGATATGCAGGGAGATGTCTCTTAATTCTTCCTGTTTCAGTGGACCTTACTCAGGATGCCCCAAAGCCCCTGACAGCAACAAGTATTTGGAGTATCCTTTTTTATTGCTGAAAACTACAGATGCCTTAATACTGAAGTTCTAGAAGACCTTTGCCATTCATGCTCTGTACTCAATTTGCCTTCTGAGCTTTGCCTTGGGTGCTGAGAAAAATGGAGGCATTGGCAGTGGTAGTCACAAGACTTTGACAGTGGTAAGTCAAAGTAAGGAGCTCTTGATGCTTCAACTTATTCCTCCTTCTATGTGCCTGAATGCAACATTATTCTGATGCAACCTGCCCATTTGTATTTACACCCGAAGGCCTGGATTGAACCCAGGCAGTCTTTTCCAGTAAGTAGAGGGAATTTCAGTGTTTTCTAGGATGCTAACTCAATTTAATTCTGTTTCCAAAGAGTGTTATGTGCGTACAGACTGAGAGGGCTGGTCAGTTGGAAAACATCCACCACAGTTTTGGAAGCTCTGCCTCAGTTGGCTAGAACAATTCAGTGTTGTATACCATATTAATCCCAAGGAAATTACCTTAAGTAATTATCTAATTAGACAGAGTTTTCTCTCTCCCTTTTGCCCCTTCTATCCCATCTCTACCACCATCCTAGCTGTCATCTCATTTGTAACAATCACCCAAGAGGCACATACAATGAGAAGGTCTCTGGCCAAGTCTCCCACTGGTTATATACAAATGACAGATTTGAAACACATTACAAAATTCCTTCATTCCTACATTCCTAAGACAGCCCAAAATACTCAGCCCTATTATGTGAAATCCGCTTTCTGCTGTGAAGATGAGAAAGCCATTCAGCTCATGGAAACTCCTGAACAAATTGTTTGGAAATTTTACATGCATATGCTAATACACTTGCTCTGCTTAGGTGGAGGTGCTCCCTGTAGCATCACTGATTATCGGATTATCTAGAAGACATTGCATTTTTAATTTAGCTCCGTTTTTTATAAGCTGTGCTAATAAAATCTGCACCCCATGGAAACCCCCTGCTCATTAGCTATTACCCACCCTCAGGCAGCACAAGTCTGTTTACATTACAAATAAAAGATAAAATATGCTCATTGCCAGCTTCCCCCTTCCCAAGGGACACTTGTCATGAATCTATCCTGCAAAACTATCTCTTCACTACTCTCCCCTGACTTCCCCTTGCCCCAGGACACTTTGCCTTCATTTATCTCTTTCGGACTTAACAAACCACTACAACTACCTTAGATCAATTTCTCAAATCACAGTTTAATTATTTAGAAGGAAGTGAGCTTTTGCTCTCCATTAAAACAACAATCCCTACCCCCAAGGAACAACATTAAATCATTGTTTAATCCTTATTACTGCCTTAGGCCTCCCTTGGTACTGCAGTGTTGTTGAAACTTCATTTCAATATTTACCACTTAGATCACTTAAGGGCTGTCAGCTTTAATAAAATTTTATCAATTGGATACTTATATTATTCAGAGTTTCATAAAAATAACAAGACCTGCCTTGGTATTTCACTCATATATGGGCTAATTCCTTTGACTGCTAAGGGATTTCATTTTATTAGCATTTAAACATAATATGAGTTATTTTTTAAACCGATATGTATTGCATGAAGTTAGTAAACAACACCATATGAAGTTACACGAATTTTAATAGATGTACCACTAAGTTTACAACTGCAATACACACAAACAAACCAACAAGACAGATTTCACTGTGCAGCCTCCTAAAAAGCCTGATCTTTAAGGAGATTTGTCTATCATCTCAAATCTTCTCAGCAGTGTACAGACTAGTGACAACTCTCTGTGGTAGGCATGCAATAAAGATATCCCACATTCTTGGTTTGCAGAGAGTTTTGCCGTCAAAGAGCATGTTAAGACTTCCCATAGTCAATAAAACAAAGCACAATTTGACAGGAAATGTACCAGCTCAATCATTAGGCTAGTAATAATACAATATTACCTCATATTCCCTCTGAAGCCAGAAGAGTGAACTATACCATATCTGAAAAAGGAATTTCCAGAGAGTTTTGCTATTCAGCTGTACTGGTTTAAGTAGAAACAGAAAATTTCTATGTACTCCTCCAAATCCCTGGTCAGGAGAGATTTCTGGAATCATCCAGCTACAACTGCAGCCCAAGCACTCCCAAAATTTCTCTGGCAAGTCCAGTTTCTCGCTGCATCACCAACAATACCTTGACCTGCTTAAACCTAGTGGCTACAGTTACTGTGGTCTCAGGTCTGCAATAGGTTCCTCTGGCACCAAAAACCTATAAGACAGATCCTGCTTTGGATAGATTAAGTGCTATGCTTTTGAGATGATCAACTTTGCAAGGACTTCTCGGACACAAATTCTTTATCATATGGTAGAACTGTATTCTTTCTGTTAGAAGAAGGGACAATGTTTTCCCCAAGTGGATGTGAATTTATACTTTAGAGTCAAGGATACTGCACCTTACATTAATAACGATTAATGCATTGCAAGTCTGAGAAATTTGTACAAAAGGGATAACAAATATGTCAAACATGTCAGTGAAAAGGGCAAAAAATCTACATGCTTTTTAAAAAGATTGTTTTTTTCAAAATAAGGATTACAGACCAACTAACATTCCTAGGAGTATTCATGTCTATTCATTCTGCCTTTGCCTGAAAACATCTCCCATTCTGCACTCCATGTTTCCTTTTAGACTTATATCTCCTTACCACCATGACCATCACTCTCTTACTCCGATTTTTAATAGGATCTCTCTCTTCCAGCAGCAGATTTTGTTTTTTCCTTTTGTTTTCAATGTTTGAGCTTCATCAAATTTCTTTTGAAAATATCGAAGGACTTGTTTCTTGCAGATAATTTTGGTTCTTTCATCAGTTTTAAAGCTCTCTGACTACAGACCTTACGTACTTATAGAATCTAGGTAAGACTCTGAAAACAAAATGAAAAGGTAGAGGACTCAGAAGATCCTGGTTCAATTTAAATTATTAATCATACACTGGGGATGCAGAGTGTGAATGTGTCAATTATTTAGAGGTCTAGATGGTGTTAAGTCACTTTTGGATATAGGATTCTCAACAGCTTTCCTGTATGTAGTCAGAAATAATTATTCAGAAATTGCATGAAACAGGACCAGACTGAATAGGAAAAAATATCCTCCTCCTCTCAAATAACAACAGGTATTGCATTTTAAATTGAGACTGGGTCACCCTGCTTTAACCTGTATCCACTTTGGAACACATATTAGGGTGCCAAAGTCAACTGCTTGCTAATCCTCTAACACTACCTAGCTCGGGTGAGTAAGACAAGGTTTTCATTTTAAAAGTGATGAGAATAGTATATTAACACAGAAAACAAGGAACTACTCAAATTACACTTCTTCAAATTCAGTAAAATTTCCGTAACAAACTTTGTCAATGATAAGTGATCAACACTGATACACTATGCACTCCCTACACTCAAGTGTGCAGACTTTCAGTATCTTACCAAAAATGGTGATTTCAATTTTAAAAATGATAAGGAAACAATGCTTGGAAAACTTCACTAGTTTAGCTTACATGGTAGGGTGAGCCAGCACCCTTGGAAAACTTCACTAGTTTAGCTTACATGGTAGGGTGAGCCAGCACCCACGATCGTGTACAAACGGAGAGTGACAGCTGCACCATTCCTGTTGATGTTGGTGGAAATTCTGCCATCAGCTTCAGCTGGAGTCAGGTTGCATCTATAAATTTTTTGGATGTTATTACCACTTATTTTAATGGAAGTAGTAGGAAAAGGCTTGATCTGTAGACCAGGACCCTCAGCATACTCAAACAAACTCAAGAAAAAGTCAAAGAGCTTCCAGTCTACAAATAAGCCATAACAAGGCAACTGAGAGCCACAACCAAGAATGGTGTAATACGCAGTGGTCGTAGTAACCTGACTGCCTAGGGCTTGAATATAATTAAAAGACACCAAGAAAGGCTTAATTTTAAGTGAGGCCTAATAATTAACATTGAAGTTGAAAGAGTAGTAAAGCAGGGAGCATGACAATTAAACATGCCCGAGAATGTAAATATATGGATATGAAGTGCGGAGTGAATGCTGCCAATTTTCAAGTCAATTTTCCTAGTGAAAGCTCTAGTGGGGCAGACAAAAAACAGAGCTTATAAAAGAACCTGGTTGCAACCTTAGCCACAGAGTCTTGACCACAGGTCCATAATAAAATTACTAGTATATTAAGCATGTGAATGTGGGGTGATACAGAAAAGAAGATGGGGCCCCCATGGCTGGCTGGCAAGCCAACTGTGATTTTAACTAAAAGCAGATGGTTTTCAAGAACGAATAGGTGCAACTTGCTCTTTTATGCAAGTCACGCTCAATTCACAACCATTTTCTTAGATGTACACCTTCAGCACAGGAGTTCATGTGGCCTAAATTGAACGTAATAATCCAGATGGGAGTATAGCGATTCTGCATCCTTTCAACTGGAGGGTCATGTTACGCGGCTCTCCCGTTTAAAAGCATATAAAAACCCAAGCTATTCAGTGTGCAGCTGAGAGTGCAGGGGCTTTAATCTTTACATTATCCATATGAATGCACTTTCTATTTTTGTTTATTGTGCCACACAAACCTAATTGCTGCTGCTTTAGAACCAGCAATCCCTAAAGGGCAACAAATAACCTCAGGCTTTGGTAATGTCAAGTTTCACTTTTTGGTCATCAGTTCTAACTTAACCCAGGTCAACCATAGCCAAAAGCCATCACCAGCTGGTGGTGTATGTAAAGCCCGTGATCTGAATCCACCTGCACATATAAAATGAAGACAAAGGAATGCCCATAAAGAAGAGCATGATCAGTTGGCTGAACTGCAGCCTAAGCAGGGAAATTGAACTGTACCCATACCTAAGGAGGATCACTCTAGGCAGTTGTGGATTGAAGAGCTGCCCTCATTCACTAAAATATTATTTAGTTGGGAAAGGATTTCAGAAACCTCCAAACTCAGCCCCTTACTGAAGGGCAAAGCTCCACCAGTATCAGTGAGTAGTGACTTTAATTTATTAAGTTCTACTTTCTTGAGAAGATCTGTAAATTTTAAAGCACTTTTTAATCACTTCATGTGAAATCTACTTGATGAATTGATAGGCTTTAAGAGATGTCTTCAGAAGGATGGGTGGAAAGCTGGATAATCTCTTCTGTTTGCTAGCCTCCCACTTTTCATTCTGTCCTCTTGAGCTAGATTGAAATATGCCAAATTGCATGAGCTGTTACCTTATGGAGCTTCTTACACGCAGAATGCATCTTTTGTTACATATGGAGGTGTTAATCCCCAGGTAATCAAAAGCTGAATTAGTTTGTAATGAAGGTGAAAGACTCCCTGGCTTATGTTATTGCTGAGTCTTACAGGTTTTCTTATTTTATTTTATTCAAAGAACTATGGGGTGTTAACAACTTCTGCAATAAATCAAATAAAAGTAATATAAAACAAGGCCTACCAGTAGCTCCATCCTGGGTTTTGCTTGCATGAGGAAAGGCAGCTTGGCATCATCACAGGCACATTGCTAAACACTGAAGTATAAAAGAAGCCCAGGAACTTTTACCCTCGTGCCTCCTGAGTCTTGGCTTCTTGTCTAAATATATCCAACCACACAAGTGCGTTAATTTAGCCATTTTCCATGACAAAAAGCTGCATAGCTCTGGAAAGAGAGTTCAAGAAATCACTCAGGTAATCCCAAAATAGTTTACTTGGGGTATGACTCTCGCCTCATATGTCCTCCATGTTTATGAATCAATTCAAACTTGTGATTGATTACGAGAGGCTAAAATGGATACTGCTCATTCATAGTACACAACTAAGGACTTGAGGCAGTGACTCACATTTAAACAGTCACACCATGAAGATAGTTCTATATTTCATTTCCACAAGAACGAAATGTTCTGTTTGGATCAGTCTTCATTTAAAAGGCAGGTGACAATCAAATGCAATGAAATCTTGTATTATAAAGTGATCAAAATGAAACAAGGGAAAGATAAACCAAAATGCACAACCCAAAATCTGTTTATGCTATTTGGAGACACTGTGGATTTGTCAGTTACTGTAGAAGAATTTCATGAAGATATAATTAAACTCCAAAATCAAATCATTTTTTTCCCTCTCATTATATATAGGCTGCTTTATAACTAGGCATATTAGGAATACTTGCCTTACTTGTATGAGAAAAAAAATCCTGTTTACTTTTATTATCAAGCATCATATTAAGAACCCCAGCCTGCAAGTGCCACACCACTTTTTAAAGAAACTAATTGCAAGCCACTTTCAATATTTCTTCTGTTTTTAATTTAATACCCTCAGAGATACATAATTGGGCTGGAAGGGAGAGTATTCACTGAAGTCATGAATTTGCTGTATAAATACAAACAAGGAGGAAAGCTAATACAGTAAGGGACTGTGGGATTAATTTTGAAATTGTCTGATTAGTGGATTGCTGCCCATCAATAATTGCCTTAGATTTTCCCAAGGCCCCATCTTTATTGGAGTCTGGCAAGTGCATCTGCCCACAGATTCCGTCAATCAGGCCTTGCAGCTGGGAGGGTCTTCAGAGAGAACACAATTGTAAGTCTGCTGGGGCAAGTTGTTAGACAAAGCAATATATACCAGGCATGATGAACAGTCAATCTCTGTTCCATTGATAACATTTTACTTACCACAATTTTCCTATTTCATTGGTATAAGCTCCTTCAAGAATTATTTTCACAAAGTACTGTTTGAATTAGCTTGAATGAAAAAATAACAAAGGTATTTCTGCAGAATACAGCAAGAACATTGCACACACCTAAATTACACAGTAAACTTGGGCCTCTTGCCTTCCCCCTATCCGTTTTTAAAGCTTTTGCTGCTGAGATGATCTTTGCTCCCTTAGGATGCTACTAAGAGAAGTATGGAAGTATGCAACATTGGCATTTTGCAAGTGCTAAAGCCACTGAGTGGGTAAAGGAAAGATTCAAAAAATCATCCAGGGAGTCTGAAGTAGATGTTGCTAAGGTGCACCTTCATTTAATTAATTCTTCAAATAAGTAATTTCCATAAATATTTCTAAGTAAAACCAAACCTAAAACTTTGTTTCCTGCACCAGTAGAAAATTGTGAAGCTGGTACCCTCAACTAAATAAAACATGAAAAAGTATTATTTGGCATGTTGGTCTGCAGAATGAAATTCTTCTGATCAAAACCATCCTATTTCTAAGATCACAAAAATATTTATTTTTAAAACTCCGTATAGCTTGTTTATTGCATGTCCATTCCTAGACATATCTATGTCTGTCTTGCCAGCATTTAGCCAGAGAAAATACCAAATAGATTCACCGATGAGCATAGTCTACAAACAGAAATAAAATAATGAAACAAAGGTGCCACATGTATTTATATTTTTGCTCTGCAATGAATATACTAGACGTTCATTTTCAGCTACAATTGTATGGTTTTTGTAGTCATCAAAATCCAAAGGAGCTCCTGGAATGCTGTAATTGCTTGCATGTAAAACAAAGTTAACAAATTCTGCCCCCATTTTATTGTGACCAGCAAAGCCTCAGTTTGAAATGCAGACCAACAACATTAATGTTGTAATCAACACTAATTTTACAGCCCACATCATTAGCTTCTGTGGATTTGACAAGAGAGCCGATACTACCGAAACACAGCATCACTTGTACCAAGACTCACCACCTTTCTGTAAATTCCACTTGAACAGTCCCAGTCCCATTTGGGTCCAACTGAAATCCCAGTTCACCAACAGTGGGCCTATGTTTGGTTGGGGGTTTCCCCCATTTCTTTTTTTTTTATACACAGGTTACTATCATTGCCAAATGAGTTTTAAAAAGGGACCCAATAATCTTACAAAAGGGATCCTGCACTGAGATGCCTGTGATGGAATCAGACAGCCCACTGGAACTAGACTCAGGACTGCTGTCCTACCTTCTGCTCTCACAGAGTTTTTAGTCTCTTGTTTACAGAACAATCCAGGAAAGGACAGACATTAGAAATCTCTAGAAAAAGACCTTCCTTCAGGCCGCAAGGGGGCTAGAGAAATTTATCTTTATCCTTGACTTCTTCTAGTTATGCTACGGAGAGGCACTAAGGCATTGCCTTGCCTCAGATGAGATCGTCATGTAACACTTCTCCTGTGGAACCCATGCCTTGTCTCATGCAGAGGATGGGCACTCCAAAGGAGATGCATAAACTCTTCCCAACTTTCAGGTGCCTGATTTGTCAATTTAAGCCCTGATCCTTTACTAACTTTTTCCACATTTGAAAATCATACAATATCACAAAGTTCTCCTTGAATAGACAGTCTGTGGAGCACTGCGCCTTCCCACATGGTTGTGATACAACATCCACTAAATCAGTTAATACTGTAACTGTCACCCCAATTATAAGGGAAGTGTTCCAGTATTTCTCACAACAAACCCAGATACAAGTTACACTTAAAGGACATGGAACATACGCTGAAATAATGAAACTGTACTTACAGTTGAAAACAAAGCTCTGCAGTGCTCTGGTTTCCCTAGATGTCAAAAACTCACTGCAGATCATCATAAGGAAAAAAAAAAGACTGGTGTGAAGATATTTTGATAGACTAGTGATACTCTGGTTCAACGAAGACAAGAGGAAAGACTTGAGGAAGCCACTCCTCTCCCAACTGGAAAACTGGAAAACTGTTTCAGAGAGTTTTAATCACAGGCAACCTCAGTTTTGGAGATGACTTCAAGCTCCTCTCCCATAGGTGGGAATTTTTTGTCATTTTATTGGCCTCTAAAAAGTGCCAGATTGTCACACAAGTGACACTGGTTCCCAAAAAACACACTACTGATCAGCTTAATACTCTGAAATACAGGAAACAACTGTGCTAAAGATGGTCAAGGACTTCCTACTGCCAAGGCAGACATTTTCCTTTCCTGTCATTTTGAATGACACATAAATAATTTTATAAGCTTAATGAATGACACTAAATTTGAAATTCACTTTATAAACTTTGCCAACCCTCCCTCCTTTCCATGAAGAGTGGTCCCGTATCACCAGACACAAAAAAATCTAAGACTCAATCAACAGCAAACATCAGACAATGTTTCTTTCAGCTCTTACATTATCATTCATTTTGTGTCCCAGAAAACACAAGGCCTCATAAAACATACTCAAGATTAACATGTCTGGGGTACTTTGGACCAGTTCTAAACTAGACAGTCCATAAGAGACAACACCTTGAGAACAGGCTCAAATTTAAAACTGAATTAACTATCTCAGACACAGAGCACACCAGGAAGGACTGTATTTCAGGTAAGCAAAGAGGCTAACAAACATGTGCTTACATAAAAAGTTAATCATCAGTGCAGATCTTAAATCAGTGAGGCTGTGTGCTCTTAGAAAAAAATTCTACCCAGTATACAAATAGGTGGATTTTCTACTATTTTCAGCTTTTGATTGTCTCTGCATCTACCCCCATGCACTAAATATAGCCACACAGTAATTTCAAGGGATGGAAGAAAGCTATGACAAAGTAGTCTTTCAAGGACTCTTCCTGCTGGGTATAAATGAGTACAAATTCTGTTGGTTCCCCCTGCCATATGTCAATGGACAACACATGTCACATATGACAGCTGCACTCTCTCAGCCAGAAGTGCTGATGAGCCAGGACTGATCTACTCCTAATAAACTAGCTAGGAACAGCAACACTGGCAAATGAGAAGCAAATCAATTAAGAGCACGTATTTTGTGTTTCTCCCTCTTGAAGCCAATTAGTTCCATATTACTCTTTAGTTACAATATGCATGGATATGAGATATGCAATTTTCATTAGCTATAACAAATACTTACAGTTATTTTTTATCTTCATGGGAGGTACAGGAAGCAAGAGACAACCGGGCTCAGATTCCATTACTACTACATTACCATTACATTACTACCATTTGCATTTCATCATTTTAACTTCATTCCCACAAGACCATTTACATCTTGCAGGATGTTCTTCCCCAAATCCCTCCATTTCCTTCCATTTCCTGCCCCTCCCTCTCCTCATCACACAAAAAAGCAGTCACAGTGCCAATATACAACCTCTGGTATGTGGCAGTTTCCGCTCTCTGCCAAGCTATTCCACACATTTAATTCTGAGGTGAAAGTACTTTCCTAAGATTTCACTCCTATTCGGTCTTTGTAAATGACCCCCAAGCATAACAACTCCTCTCATGACATTATTTCCACATGCCTCATTGTGAGTCACATGCAAAAAAATTCTGCTTGACCACAAATAAAGGCAGTCTTTCCTAGAAATATGACTGCTGTTGAGATATGAGAATGCAAAACTCCAGCTTAGCTGATTACATACTGAAAACACTTTTCATTTAGTAAGATGCAAGTGTAGTAGGATAAATGGATCTGTAAGATAAGGAGAAAATACCACTCTGATTAACTTTTCTGAGGTGGTGGCCTCCTGATTCCTGCTTGAAGACGTCTCAACAAAACTCAAACAGGCTTAATAAAGTTAAAGAAGTTATGGGGATCCTCAGTTTACTAAATATTCCTTTTTCATTTTTTCTTCTGGAGAACAAGAGAGGGAGAGAAAACAAAAATTTCTAATAATATCAATTGGGCTGCTGTGTTGAACATGCCTTAACATTTTTCAGTTCTAGAAGTCAAATAAAGTAAAAGCTCCAACTAGTGAAACAAGGGGCAAGGTGATCAATATCAAACATGTTAGCTCCTAGCCAGGGAGAGAGACCAGGTGAGATGAGATTTGAGTGCTTTACCCTGAACTTCTGGTTGGATTTAAAATTCTCAGTGGGATGACTCATCCTGCTGTGGCCATGGCCACCAGTTCTCTCTCACTTTCAAAGCATGGAGAATCTCTTAGGAATCTTGATGCAGCTAGAACATGCTCACAGGAGACCTAACAGTTATAGAAACAGCATGAAACCCAACAGTCTTAATTAAAAGCAGCAATCCCCATTGTGGAAGCTCACACAGAAGCAATACTCCAGCACTGGTCCCTCCCAGACTGAAGAATTTTGTTATTTCCAAGTTGCAGAATTTTGCTCCTTTCAACTTGCAGAAGCTGTAGTGAAGTCTGTGGTGCAATACATACTTCTTATGATTTGCTGTTCAACAAATTGGCATCAGTTGCTGTTATGAGTGACTTACATCCATCTGAAAAAAACACCCAACCAAAATTCTAACATGGATTAGATGGTCAGCTCCTAGAAATACCTGTCAATAAGCAGCAATCTCCAACAGCCTCCTGGCAGGAGGTAGCCTTAGCCAGCACAGAGTTACAACATCCACCAGAGGGACCATTTAGAGGCACAACTGGAAACAGGCAATTGATGTTCTCTATAAACTAGTCGCTGAAGTTTGCTGTGAGAAACACAGACACATCATTTACTTGAGAAGCTTTATAGAGTATGGATTCACAAGGATTTCTCAAAATGAAACACTTCTAAACAGTTATAGCTTCTACATGCCCATGAGGAGGGTGAGGAAATGTTGGGACCAGTAAACAGAGGTGCTCTCAAACCTTTAGGTGGTCTCTAACGGGGAGGAGTGGAATTACTGACTTGCCTAAGCTTTACATAGCCCTGGGGACACACGAACTCCCTCACAGCTCTTTAGAAAACCTTGAACAAAAGGGAGTGACAGAGTAACATGGACTGGCATTACCAACTTGTTCCTTCCACTGTCTTACAGGATTGATAGTCTTGAAGCTGGATGTCCTTAAGCTAAGTGGGTACATAAATTACCCTCAGGAATTCTAGAAAAGCAAGGTGCTTTTCAGGCTGAACTGAGAACTCACTCAGCACTCACTTCACAGTGGGTAAGGCTCCTTATAAAAAGCTCTGAAATTAGGCAAATATGATTCATGTTTGGTTTCTAGCTTCCAGGCATAGCTTTTCTAAGTGTATTTGTTGTTAAATAAATACAGACACCAAGTTCAAGAAGCACTACCACAAAGCTGTTAGATTATTTGTTCTCCTGAATTATGCATTACTTTCCCGTGGTATGCAGTTTTTCTAACACAAGTATCCCACAAAGCCCAAATTCCAGCATGTCTATATGCCATATGGACCAGCTTCTCCAAATGTCTGCTCCTCATGGAAATTCTATTTGTTTTCCTATTGATTTTATTATGTTTAACAGCATACTAAATCATTCCTGAGGTTGACAAGTTTCTGGAAAATTGATATATGCTGTCTAAAACCGCCTGAGGGAGGAATAAAACCAAAACAAATGGCTTCTTTTAAACTCTTGTTTTGCATTACTACAGCCAGGCATACAAGTGCCATCTTGCTTAGTAGAAGAATTCTTCTCCTTTGTGTAATATTTGAAGCACAGGAAATCTTTAGAGCTCTTCTTATGGGTCTGCATATCAGAGGAAGGTGATTGCAAAATACCAGACTATTTGAGTGAGGGTGGGACTAAAAATGCAGATTGTCATCTAAGATCAATGGGCTGGATTTTCTCTCTGGGGAGAGGTGGAACTGTGCGTAGATGCTTTGGAATCTACAGCTTAAGGCAAAAGTAGAATTTTTCATGAGGCTCAAAGACTTGTATTTAATTCTTCTGAGAAACTGTACTTTGAAGCAATTAGCTAAGATCAGGAGGAAGTAGGAGTTTGTTTGTTTGTTTTAAATTTTGAAGGCATCACCATCAGCAGTACTGAATTTGTTCCAAAGATTGGATTGCATTTCAAATGGGAAAAAGCATCCATCCAGAAAAAAAAAATAATCACGTCTTGGTTCAGAAACTAAATGGGGAGATGAATTAGAGAAAACAGTTTTGATGCTTTGATGTCAGAAATCTGAACACCACAAGAATTTAACATGAAAATTGAGAATTAGATTAAGAAGAAATAATTTTTAAATCTCCAAAGATCCGACAAAACCTAAGTTCATATGCACACATATTCATCCTTGTTAGACTCTCACTAGGCTGTTTTAACTGCTGTGTTCTGGCAAAGAAAAAAAGCAATTGCAAAATATTTTTGTGGGAAGTAGTTAAGGCATTCCACTAGCTGACAAATAATGGGATTACATTTGCAGAGCTGCAGACATTTAAGACATATGACATGAAGTCATTTACTTCCCATTTTGGTGTGGTTAAAAAATTCAAAGAGATAGACATGATATTCTCCTACAGTCCCTGTGATGACCTAGACTAAGCTGCTGAATTCCACTAAGGAGAAAGCAAACTACTTACAAGTATGTGCACTGAAGTGTGGGTCAGTCCCATGAGTAGGCAAAAAGCCTCCTGTGAGTTAACAGTGAGAAATAGTCTCAAGATGTCTTGCATTTAGAGAATTTTATGATAATCCAAGAGACATATGCAAAAATGCAAAAGATGCTACAGTCCTCATAATATAAGGATTGAAAAAAAGAATTTCAGTAACAAATAAAATAGCACAAAAAGAGAAAATACTCTATATTATCCACTGAACTGAGCTTCAGTAAATCAAGTTTATCTCCTCAGAGAAGTCCAAGCAAATCCAGTCCGTTTGCTAAGTGCTTAGATACTGCAGAGATCATATAAAAACTTTAGTACAACTTAAATAATTCTACTGATGGACATACTGCTGTAAGTAAATGCATCACTTGCAGAAAAAAAAAAATTCAACTTCTGTGCTTTGCATCTCTGCTTTCCAAGACAGTTAACATGGTATTACAGTTTCTAATCTCATAACAACAAAATCTACCTTGCAGAAGTATTACAGGAAAATTTCAAAAGGCCTGCAAAACATAATTCCAAGCTGTGCTGACTTTAATGTAATAGAAAATGGTTGTCTTTTCTTCAGCAGACAAATGCAGTGAAGCTAGTAAGATCTGTCTCCTTTTTTCCATTTGCTAAATGATTCTTTAATATCCAAAATACACTATCTACAGCTGGCTCATCATTTTGAAAACTAAAGCACAGAGCTGGGAGATTAAACCATGCCAACCTTTTCCTAACTCATGCATAGATCCGGTGCCAACAGCTACTTGGACATTTGTAGCTAGAAACCTTGTCATTGAAGATGTCTGACACTTGCTATAGGATATTTGGGCTCATCTGGTGCAGACTAGAGCCTCTACCAACTTACAGGCAAGTTTGACTGCAAAGGAATAAATGTCCAACACACCAAAAACTCCCTGGAAAGACTACATATATATATATATCTGCTGTTGCTGGAAACTAATCTTACACGATACCTATCCTTTGCAAACTTGGCTCAAGTGGTAAATCCTTTGGAACACCACCTAAATACCACAAAAACAAGGAGTCTCTAGTTAGAAGAAACTAGGCACTCCTAGCAGGAAACAGTGAGCATTCTTATTAAAACAGAAGTCCTCAAGCTGAAGTGTTACTGATTAAGCATGTGTTGGAAAGAAAGACAACTAGGACTGTTAAATCACTTGTAGATCCAGTACACTGAGAAAACATGGACAGAAACTTTTTTATTTTGCAGAAGTATAGAACAACATAAATGTCTTTTGACACTTTTAAGCAAAGTTCCTTAAACTGCAAGGTACATCCAACTGTGTTAATCCATGATAACTGAACAAACAAAAATAATACAGGTAAACAGACCTCTTAACAATGCTGGTCAAATAAATTAAATATAACTATTTCTGAACCATCAATACTTTCAGCAGACGCTTTTTCCTCGGTCTACTTTTGAAGCAATGTCATAACCCCTTAACTTAAAAAGATCACTTTTTTCCCTACAACTCTTTCAGACAGTCAGCCAGAAAACAGGCAAACTGAACGGCTGTTTTTTGGAAGGTGAGCTACAGATGCGTCTGCTTGTGCAGTACTAACTGCAGATTAAGACAGCAAATCTTGCACAGACAACAGATAAGAGATCTGTCTGACAGCCCACTGGAACTTCATTTGCTCTGCAGACAAAATAACAAGGTTGCTTGGAGGTAATCCAAAAAACTGTTCCAACAATTATTAACAGAAAAGATTCAAGAAATGTGGTAAAACTGTTAAACAAAAAAACCAAAAAAAAAAAGCAAGGCGCTGAAGGTTTCAAAATGTGTTCATTTTTGACACTCAGTAAATGCCTGAGTCTTCATAACCTTGCTGACATTACTTAACCTTTAAAGTCAAGGCTCAATTCCTGAAACCCCTCTCATAACACACGAATAAGATCCAAGGTTATCCTCAATCGAGGAATGTCAACATTAAGCACTTTAACTTCCACTCTTTCTCCAGGACCTAGGCCCAGGCTTCTTCTCTTCTTCACTTTAGAGAGTTTTGCTTCTGTTATGTTTCGCATTGGAATCAAACCCGATTTTCCCACACCAATATCAACAAAAACTCCAAATGGCGTTGCATTTTCAACTTTTCCAGTCAAAACAGCACCAACACTTAAGTCTTCAAGGCAGACTATGCTTCTCTTGAAGTCAGGTTTATCAAAATCTGTTATAAGAAACAAGAAACAAAAATAAGACTCTGGAGAAAAAGGTTCTCTAAGAGTTGTTTCCAGATGATTGTTTCTAATTAGTAAGTCATCCCAAGGTAGCTCTTAGGTCCCAAATACTGCTTTCTGTACATTTTTTTAAATAAAGACCCATCTGTGATAAACAAGTTGTTTCCTATCTTTTGTGAATCACTTTAGAGGAATTTGATTAGTGAAGCAATAAGTATAGTAAATTTTGTGTTTTGAAACTATCACGAGGGGATCAGAAGCGTGTTGTATAGCAGCCAGTGAATGAAAGATTAGGGAGAAAATAGTTGAGGTGACTCTTGAGCCACATCAATTATAATGAAATTCTATTCCTATTCCTACAGAAATTTCTACACAGGAAGGTGAATACTCAGTTTCATCACATACTAAAAGAAAAGTCAGCAATGCACGGTTCTTAGGCTTGCTGTTCATCTGCACCATGACATCACACAAAGTTCATCACAGTGCTGCTTTGCACTGACAACTTGAAAATCCCACAGGCACTATCATAAGCAGGGAATATACTGGGATATTAATGTTCACATTCTGCAATTAAGGGCACAGATAGATGTTTTAAACTCTTTCACTTCCCTACCACTTTCTGCTTCTGCAGAAAACCCTTCTGAGTCATCTCAACAACTTCTCTTTCAATCTTTTCCTACCATTTTTTGACCTTTCCACGATATAATAAGGACTGAGATTTTCCACAGGGAACATCACCAAACCAGAATTGCCATCATTTTTCTCTGTTTGCTTTTGAGAAACAAAATTCAGCCTGAACAAGTTGATAGCTGAAATGCTCTGGAATTTGATCAGTCTGTGGATCTGTATTGGCTTTGCATGGCAATGTTTTGGTAGGGGTGTGTGTGGGCTATTGTGAATGGTGGCTTCTGTTAGAAGCTGCTAGCAGCTTTGCCTGTGTCCCACAGATCCCCTGCTGGCCAAGGCCGAGCCCATCAACAATGGTGGTAAGTGCCTCTGGGATAACATATTTTTAAAAGAAAAAAAATACCCTGTGCAACAGCAACTTGAAGAAAGAATGGGAGAGCAATGGAAGAGAGAAGTGAGCACGTGAGAGAAGCAGCTCTGCAGACACCAACGGAATGAGGAGGAGGAGGAGCTCCAGGTGCCAGAGCTGAGATTCCCCTGCAGCCCATGGAGAGCCCTACACCAGAAGAGGTGGATGCCAGAAGGCTGTGACCCTGTGGGAAGCCCACACTGGAGCAGGTTTCTGGCAGGACTTGTGACCCCATTAAGGAACAATGAAAGCCTGTTTCTAAAGGACTTCACTCCATGGAAGAGACCATGCTGGAGCAGTTCATGAAGAACTGCAGCCCATGGGAAGGACTCATGATGGAGAAATTCATACAGCTACACAAGGCCACTAGGCTGCCTACTCCAGTCACAGAGTCTGTCTAAAGTAATACTGAGTGTCCTAGATCAACAGAATATGACTATTTCCACTGAGATTCTCTCTTTTGCTTTCATGTCTTCCTGTGTTAATAGTCTACTGAAATTTAGACGTGAGATCACCAGAACAAATTGAGACAACAAAAATACAACATTTTCAAGATCAGTAGTGGGGAATATTTAAAAAATATGCACAGAAACTATTAATGAACCAAAAAATGGGGACAGAAACATTGGTTTGGCTGTTTCTTAAGCATACGTTTTTAGTTGTTATTACAAGATGGCATCTTTGCTGTCTACCTTTATTGCCTGCTGTAGTAGGAGAATCCAGCTGTTTCATTACATGACAGCATGCCCAGATGTTTTACTTCATTACCTCATCTTTCTTTTCCTCTACCTCAAACAGTTCAGTATCACTGCAGGTTTTAACCAAGGGTAGGTCATGAGCCATGTGATTCAGTTACACTCAGCATTCCCCTCCATGACGGAGAGCCAACACAGACACAATCAGTAAAGAGTCAACATATTGAAACTATTTCATTTGTTAACAGCCATACATCTCCCCTTCCTATGGCTGAAAAAGCCATGATTTCAGACAGGATTCACACTCCTTACCTACCAAACTGGAAGGAAACATCTGACTATGATATAGCCTTTACCTTGACTGAGAAATGAAATGGAGTTACATGTCCATGAAAATCTACTACTGATTTTAGAAGAAGAAAGTGTGCTGATTTGATATGTAGAACAAGCAAACTGAGATTATTACATCCTTCCAAACTGAGGTTTACCTGTTCGGATGTCGTAGCCTTCAGGCTGAGTGAGACCATCAATGATCAGCTGCAGTGTGTGCACAGTGGTATTGAGCCTTTTGGCTGTGCCTTCCAGTCCTTCCTTTTGAATTACTGCATTTACTTTTTGCTGCATTTCTGATTTTCCTATGTCATTTGTGCTTCCTCCAATGAGAGATAAAAACCTAGGAAGTTCAAATAAAGATAGAAAGGTTTGTAACATCCTTTAGTGGGAACTGAACCTTTGCTCTATTACTTTTTCATTGATGCATGAACAAAACTTCTGATAAAAAATATGAACAGTTTCTCAAGTGCATATCCTCTTATCACTGATCTGACACAAACGGAAACTTAGAGTCTATCTGTACAGTGTGTGTGTCTTCTGGAGCAGATTGCAAAACTAGAAGCAAAATATTGAAATGCAATTAAAATCTCTTCTCAGACCAATTATTTCATCTCACAATAAAACTGGATTTCCCTATTATTGAAAGACAGCTTTTACCATGAAACTTCCCTAAAATTCAGTGAGAGTACTATAATGCTGTTATTTTAATTGTCACTCTCATTCAAATTAAAATGAATGGTAATTTAGTAAACGAACAATGAACATTCAAAATATTAAATATGAAAAATGAATTTGAAAATGAAAAATATGAAAAATCTTTAACCCAACTTAGGAAAACTTAGCATGAAATACTTCCATTGTCTGTGAACTTCATGAGTAAGAACATTTAGTTTTTCAGACACTACGTAATCATTAAAGCAAAGTATTCACACAACACAAACACCCTCATCTTTCCTTATTGTCACATACATAAACACATTGCAGACTGAGACAAATTTGGACTGGCATCTAAAAAGGTGAAAAGAAATACTTCTAAATAATTATGTCCTGACATGTGATTTCATTGATCTGCATCTCACCATGAATAAGTCTCTTCTACCCTGCTTTATCATGCCCCATATTGTTGGTGGGAAGCACTTTTTTTTTTGCATATTCTCCACCACAGCAGAAAGGAAGAATTATTGTCCCTGTCCTACAGAGTCTGAGTAAACATTGCTTCCCAATTCCTAAAAGATATCCCTCTTTCCTCTCCTTATCCTGCTCTACAACAAGTGTAAACTACAAGTCTCAAAAGAAGAGCTGACCAGCAGGTTCATGCCCTGAACTTGGTGGGAGACATTCCAGCTCTATAAGAGAGCAAAAGCCCTGGATACTCAACCTTTTTTCCCCCAACAAAATACATGCTGTGCTTTTATCAAAACCTGAGGCTAGTATTTCTTTTGTCAGGAGACCCAGAGGGTTTTTTTATAGTTTTGTTGTTTCCACTTTTTTCACCCAAGGAATCCAACTGAGATTTTTTCAGGTGGTGAGCAATAGAAGGTTATACGGATTGAAATACAAAACTAAATTTTTGACAAAATATAAATTGAAGAGACATAATTAAAGTAATATCTGACTTTCAGTAAATCACAAAATTCATCTTTGAGCATAAGGGCAAAGCTTCACTTAAAAATGTCTACTAATTTTGATAAAGGAGGACATCTGTTACAACTGGCTGTCAGGACTTCCACTTCTTTACTGAATTCAAGTACAAGCATAGTGACTTAAATGTACTGGTCAAACACAGAGATTTGCACTTAGTAGCGATAAATACAATTTTCACTAATTTTTTTTAGTGCATATGCATCTTTCTTGTGGTAGTATACAATGAAATTTACTGAGGACTCAGTATATGGTGCTGTTCTCAGGATTTATTGAGTTTTGCTTCGACTGCATTTTGACTTTTGACATCACGTTTTAAAGTAGTTTAAGGCGGTTTGGAAGCAAAGTATGTAACAAAACATGCAAAATGTTTTATAATATCAAGTGAAATTTCTTTTTCTGTAAGCTAACAAACCTCACCACTACGACACGAGCATTTTGTCTAATAATAGATATGAAAAATATCAGATGTTCTGTGAAATGAAACCACCTTTTTTTTGTCTCAAAAGAGCCCCAAAAGTGGCTGCAATGATCATGCTGAAAATGAGCCCAGGCCCAGGTGAAGTGCTCCTCTCCAGACTGCTGGGGGCTGCTAACGGGTGGCCGGACAATGCCCCAGCAGAGCACTAGTGACAGGCAGCAGCTGCCCCAGCTTTGACTGACGTGCCAGATGTAACATGACAAACCCGACCAGCCTCATGACTCAACCTTCTAAATAATGTATGCTTTACCACCCACCCCTATAAACACAAGTTTGCTGACATTCACGCACTTGGCTTTATTTCACTTCAAATGGAAACTCGGCTTGAGTACGTCCAAGTAACATTTTCTCACCATCAGAATTTCGCAGAAGCGCACTGACTTCGTAAATTGATCACGGGGTGGGTTTCACCACTAGTAAGTGCAACCACACAAAACAGCCACCAATGTATATTAAAAAGCCCCTGTTACATAAAAAGCTGTCAAATGTGTGGATAATGCAATCAGAATGAATGATGCTACGTGCACACTGCTGGAAAGAAAACCAGCCTAAAAACCAGCCTGAAACAGAACACGGCCCAAGTGCCTGAGCCTTCCAGCACAAATCACAAAAGGTATTTCACCCCCCACTCCTTCCCCTGCAACCACCTCCCTCTGGACATCCCAAAGCATTTATCTGAAATTAGAAAGGACTCCTCATCTAGGCAAGGGTGCTAGGTTTGGGTCCTGTGTTATCAATTACAGTTGTGTAAATAACTTATTAACGTGGTTACTGCTCACAGTAAAATTTTGGCTCCACCTGAAGATGAAGTTTAAACACATGCCCAATTCTAAGTACGTGACAAGTCCCACTGACTTCTACAGAATTTTAATGTTCTAAAAATCAGGCATTCTGTTAAGAATATTTCAGAATTATGAGTTATATATCACAGCAAAACAGAGCACTGTAATAAAGCCCAGCATGCCCATACACAGAGAAGAAGTACTCTATATAAGAAACAGTATTATTTCTATTTTGGAAATTCTCACCTTTTTAGGACAGTTTTTGGTAAAACCTCTGTATTAAAGTATTTCCAAATTAGAGTAACTTCTTAGTGATTGCAGATGCAGTTAGTTTTAGAAATACTGATGAATCTAATTATATATTTAATGTATCATTTTTACTCAAATTAACATAGCCTAAGGGCACTTGGGATAAAAAAAATCAATACAAAGCACAAGTTTCTGACTGAACAGTGGTGCATTACATTGAAAATTTCTATTTTTAAATGTCATTGCTAAGAACAAACTTTATTTTTTCCTTAAAAAAGCAATCCAACAACTTCCTTCAAGAGTTATTTCAGAGTCAGAAAAAAAAAAGACATGGTAGTAACACTGGGATGTGGCTATGAGGGAAAAAGGTTTCCCTTAATTTAAATATTTTGATCTTCTTAATGTTCAACTATCTCACTAAAATCCTTGAAATATTTCACTCACACAATTTGTAAATGACAACCCCAGCTGCACAGCATAAGAACACGAATGATCTGTGCAAAAATGAAAGTCCTTGAAGTATTTTCCTGGCTACATATGTGAAATAAATAATACGTTGCAGTAGCTCAAGTGCTGTGTTTATCTACTAGAAAGACAAAACCTAAAGAAAAGTTAACAGAAATGGGGAAGATGAGACTTTTTTTCTGAAGCGAGGTCATTCTTATAAGATATATTATCCTTGCTCCCTCAAATGTTGAGTATCTGAATGAACTTTCTGCTCAATGTACATCAACTCAGATAAAAGCTGTCAGAGTCTTAGGAAGAACAGGGTGAAATTTAAACAGTTTAGAACTTTTGAGTTTTATGGTTTTGAGATTTAGAGAATACTCAGAAACCTTTGCAATCACCTTAGATTTAAAAGCAATCATTGCAGTCTTACAGGACCTGCAGAGAATGGTCATGGATAAATGACCGATGTTTTTATTTAATACATAATTTCATCCATCTTATCCAGATAAGGAAAGAAAGAAAAGTAGCATAAATGTAACAAATAAGCACATCATGTTCACTTAACATACACATCTGCACAAAATTATAGCACAGCCCTTGCAACGCTTAAAGATAATGCAAATTTCACTGGAATGAAAAAAAACAGTCAGAAAAGAGTAAAAAATTTACCAAGGGAAGCCTACAGTAAATTTTTAAGAAGTTACTCTAACCACCCCCCAAAAAGCTTCTTATAATGTGCAGGAGTTCTAAAGCTTTGCAAGGGCTTTAGTCACAGTCATTTCTGTTTTATGTAATCATTTCCAGCAACACGACTTAAGAGCTGGGAGTACTGGATCCATTACATTAAAGCAACATGATACGCCATTACATCTTGTCACAGCACACACATGAATTAATGGTAAAGCAACGTAATCGCTCTGAAAACAAAACAACTCTGCATTAGCATGCACTTTGTTAGGTAAAACGTACATTTATGACAGTAACAAACTTAAATTATGCAGATGTTTATGTTTTAGTAATGTTTTGAAGTGCAAAAGCAGTATTTGTATAATGCAGATGTTGACTGCTCTTGTTCCCACCAGCGATACGGATCCTAAATTTTTGACTACCGATGAAGACTATGTATCAAACACTATTTGTGCATTACTCTCTGTAATTAATTGCTGGACACAAAAAGCTAAAGATTCTAATATATCTAAAACTACTTACGTGGTTTAGCCAGACACAGTTATTTAACCAATATGTTTTTCTTCAAATGCATAAATTATTAATAATACAGATTATTGGACTGCATGCAGAAAGCACTTAGTTTATGACATTTTGAACATATAAATTCTGAGATACAATGAGCTTCTAAATGAGAAAAGAAATCCAGACACAGTTCCACTGCAGCATAGCCACTTTGCTCCCATACCATTAGGCACGCTGCTGTTGGCTGTTCTCATGACTGTTGATATATCACATAACTGGAGTGCAACCCGAGATACAAAATAGTGAAACATGATTAGTTATCCACAAAGAACGAGTATACTGCACTTAAAGGAGATAATTCCATTAAAAAGGTCTTCTGGGGGGGTTTTGTCCCATATTTTTTTCTACATGCAACTAGTGGGAAGTTATGTAAGTTCCAAAAATTTTAACAAATTTAGAAAATACCATTTGATTTATGGGTCTACTATTTATAGAGTAAATGGAGCATATTTCTCCATTATTTCCAAGTTCTAATCATTCTTGTTAACTGTATTTTACAACACATTAAAGTTTTAAAAAGTCTTTATTGGAAGGCAATTGGCAGTGAAAGCTTTTTCTGCTCTTTTGTTTACTGACAAGATCCCTTTCAAAAATACGGCTTCTAAAAATCCAGCTAAATTAGTAGAAAACCTGTGAATGAATTGGCCTTTTAAAGTGATGAACACGAACTGTCATTTATAATACCTAATGGGCACAGTTCTGCAATTGTTCTCCTTAATTAGGGCTGGATATCAGCTATTGGAAATAGTCATAAAGGTTCTTTAATTGACTGAGTTTATGTTTTTAAAGTTTCTTTTAAAAAAACCCCAAAACGTAAGACTTCATTAAGTATTATTCTGCACAGTAAATAACTGGAATACCCACACACATGTACATGCAAGTACAGTCTCATTCAGGTGGACAAGAGGTATTTCTGATGACTTGTAAGGAAAGGCCTCCTACCACAGTAACAACTCCTCTCCTCCGTAAAAATATTCACATGTAGACTGCATTATTAAATAGAACACAACAATTAGTCTTCACTGCTGAAATACCATACTTATTCCCTCCCTGATTTCTACTCCCCTTAAGCATTGCCTCAGTTGTTCAGTGACAACCAGGGGATCTGGAAAGAGGCAAGCCAGCCTGCCAGAGAGCTGGAAATGCCATCAAAGGACAAAATTCCAGTTGCATAAAGGGCAGGAGAGGAAAATCTCTTTCTTTTGGTGGCCTCATCAACAGTTTTTCTTCTGCATTTTCTTATGTGCCAGTACTTGCCTTCAAAGCCAGCAAATGCAGCTTATCAGCACAGCAAATGAGATGCCATGGATCAGCTGTTGCATCCACCCATACAGAGTACAAGAAACACCAGGGATACTTGAAATATAATTGATTTGCCTAAAATGGAATAGAAACTGTTATCAACACAAATGCCTTGATGAAATGAGTGCCAAATCGAAGTGTTTAGCTTAAGTGAAGAAAAAGCACAGGAACGAGTGCTTGCTGAATTCTCTCGGGATTTTGAATTCCTTCTGAAGATATCAAGCAGCATTATCAATAAACAGAAGGCATGAATCTTCACTGCAAGTGACTCTGCTCAGTATGTCAAAAACTTCTCTTAAGGTATAACCAACCACAGTGAGCAGGACTGGCCTCTACCAGGCAAGGTCCTAAGCCTGGGTACTTAGCCAAGGAGGATCCTCACCTTTGTAATTCTAAATCACAGCTTTAGATCTTTTATATTGGCAAATATTTGTATTTCTAAGTCAGGCTAAAATACAACCTGTCTGCCAGATGCTGCAATCTGTGAGCAGCAAATACACATTCTGAGTGCCAACGTATCACAAAAAGCATTTTAATGAGAATTGAATAAAAAAATCAGCAAATGTTAAAATTCAGTCACATGAAACCAACTGCACCCAGCAGACGGATAGAACAAAGAAAAAACACTGCATTTTCTTTCCAACATTTTGGTTTATAAGCATAACCTGGTTGTAACTTTTGGGGACTTCCTAAGTGTTTCCTTGGTTTTCCTACCAATTGTTGAACAATACATACCAAGAAATTGGATATGCTCTACATATTGTATTAATTGTATGTAGAAGATTCTGCCACTATAAACTGGTTTTTACAAATAGACTTTTCAGAAACTTAGAGCATGGTTCTGCTTTGCAAAAAAATAGACTGTCTATAAAGTTTTGAGGTTTTTATTTAACTTTTTGGAAATTCCAATTAATAATATTTAGAGGTGTTCGAAAGCTTGATCGCTGCACATGACAATGCCAAGCTCTGACAGTGTGGAAACCATGAACAAAAATGTTTTGGTCTTCTGCAGTGCGTGTTAAATCACTAGTAGGATATTTTCCAATTATTTTACAGAAACTGTGCAAATTTTATGTTAAGATGCTTAAATGCCATAAATCAATCATACCAGCACCATTTGTGCCACTGTAGTAAAGATTACATCAGAGTTTCCATTATAAAAACCTTATTTTTCAGGGGTTTCTAAATCAGCCCTAAAAATTGGCTCCAGCCTGAAGTTTGGCAACCAAAGTCACCACTTGGGAGTAATTCTTTTAACCATATTTTTCTTTAATGGATTGGCTTTTCAAGCTACAAAATAGTCTTGAAAAAGAAAATTAGTGGTTTCAAATTTTGGTAAATTTCTATCCCTCAAAAACATTGTTTTAAAAACTGATAATTTTGCATGCCATAAATCTGCAATGTAGACTGCTGCCTTTGGGTAATTTGGCTATAAGCAGTGGATAAAAATCACCATCTTATTTCATTTAGAAATAAATGCAATTTTCCATGAGAACTTTTAATCCAATAAAACTTTCAGAAACTACTTTCTCATAGCAAGATGTGGTAGACATTGCATGAGGAAGCCTTTATGATTCATTTATGCAGCAGCTATTCCATCCATTTCAATTTTTGTGGAAAGAGGTATGTAATACTGTGTTTTTTATCAAATCTGGTCATATTCAAGACAATTCTGCCCTTTGGCAGCACAGATCCACCTGTGAACTTGACACACTCCCTGACAAAGTTCAGTATAAGCACAGAAAAAGAAGAAAGAAATATTTTGATAGCACTAAAGCCACAGAATTCATAAAGACGTAGTTTTAAGAAAACTTTATTATTAAATACTGATTCTAACCTACATCTAACAGTTTCAACTTTTCTCAGGCATTTTATTTTAAGTTATAAGAACTATCAATTAGGTTTTAACCTAGTTTAATTCTAACATTCTAGAAAGACTTTCAGATACTGCCTAACTTCTGTAAGACACCTCCAACCAACCCCGTGAACACAATTTGATCTTCAGGCTCTCAAAAGCTTTCTCATTAATGTAGGCTCAGCAAAAGGAAATTACAAGCCCAGTCCCATCCACTGCCTATCAACAAAACTTGCCAACAGCCCCGATAAGATTTGGACTGAATCCTCCACGCAGTCTGAATTCCTAGTAAAAATTTTTCTTAATTCATATTTAGGCACGAAAAAAGTTTTGGAAAGCTGTTTTCATAAGTTCTGAGAAGCTTAGCAGCTCATATGCTTTTTTTGAAAAGTCATTTTAAATATATAATCATTGCTAAATTATAGCATTAGTTGCTTGAGGGGAGGATGTCTGGTTTACATTTGGCCCTTATGTCACCAGTGTCAATTTTTAATACTACACTTCTTGGCTTTTGTCAGTTTGCTGCACAGCTATATTTTCTTTTCTCAAAACAGCTATTGGCCATGAAAAAACATTAAACATATTTGCCCCCTTCGCCACACCATTTTGGGATATCAAGTTGCTGCATATTCATACAATCTATACCATAAAAGTTGTCACCTTCATATTTAACAAGGTTTCAAGGAAATTATCTTCTGATTGAAAGAAAAAAAAAATACAAACACTGTTGTATATAAAGTACATTCCCAGAAAGCACAGAAAGCACTTGGAGACTTCTTCCCCACCATCATACTATGTGTAGAGGTACTATAAATGTAAGAAGTAAGACAACAGAGAAAGAGCCCAAAGGATGCAGAAAAGACTGATTCAGTTAGCTACAGAAAGAGCTGCTATACTTATTAGTTTTAGTGGTTCATTAGCAGACATTGCAATTGATGTATATTTGCTTTGTAATCAGCTTATATTCTTTTGCATTAAAAAAAAAACCTAAAAAAACCCCACAACAAATCCTGTATGGTACAATATCTATGACATGCATTTGTACCTAAATACTTCATCTGAAAATTTAGTCTAGGAAGGCAAAGTGTTTGGTGAGAAACAGAGAATAGAAAATGGCATAGCTGGAAATCTACTGTAAAATAGTTGCATTATCCAAAGAGAGATGATGAGACAAATTAACACTGGTCTTTGGCCAGTGCACTTCTGCATTGGCTTAGAAGCTCTCGAGATGTGAGTTTGAAGCTGAGACATTTTAAGACTCAGCAAGGTACCTTCTAAGCAGTGCTGGCTGTGCAATAGGTGCCAGCCCATCGCTGAAACACGCATAAGCCGGGGACTCAAACCACTGTCTTGGCTGAGATGGAAAAGTCGCACTCATTTAGTTTTTCTACTTCATTTATTTTTTAAATAATGCTAGTGGTGGGTTCCCAGTCAAATTTCAAATCACAATTATATGATCTGTGATACTTACTAAAATTGTAGAATTTCAGCTGTATGTGAATATCTGTTCTACCCTACGCAGTAATAATCCCACTCACCACTTTTATATCACTTCAGATATAAAAGTAACCTTTTCTGCTCTGGAAACAGTCACAATTCTTTATTTTCTGACCAACCTTTGTGAAAATACTGTACGTAGGGAAATTACTGTAGTATTCCACCATTACCTGGATATACTTCTCCACTCCCTAAAGCAATCCTTCCACATCAGACTTCAAGCAAGGATGGTAACATTGTGACCACTTTACTGATTATTTTATTAGTGTACCAGGGCTGGAAAGATGAAAACTAAAACCTAAGTAGCTGAAATTTAAATTGAAATAAATTCAATATTGAAAATCAAAATTATTTTTGAATAACCAATTTATTTTGTTTTTCACATTGACTCACTTACACTGAATAATCTCCAGCTGGGGTGACCAAGCTGTACACCCTACAAACCACCTACCACATGTAAATTCATTAAGATCAGGACCTTGACTGATTGTTTTTTCCCACAGCTGCACAGGGCAGAGACCTTGTAACAAATGCTGATGTCTAAGAAAAAAAGGGAAATGGTCATGGAAAAGGAGAAACCAGTTATCTACACACTGCACAACTGCAATAGACTCTACCAGGAAATTGCACAGTGGATCCTAGAATCAGGCACAAAGAAGAATGAACTGTGGCAGAGAGAGGATGGGAACAAAAGTGCACTGCATGCCTAGCAGAAGGAAAACATGGAGACCTATGGATAGGAAGAGAGAACACTGAAGGGAAGGTGTCCTAAAAATGCAAGGTCCTGTATGACTTTTCCAGATAAGAAAGTCAAGTTTCGTGAATTCAGAAATTCAGCACCTCTGTCTAATATTTAAAGATGGTTTTGTTTATAAAACAGGAAGCAAGAGTTTGTTTGTCCAGGTATAATATTTCCAACAGACACCATAAGAACCTTAAAGCAACTGGCTACTGCTGAAATTAGCTTCAGTACTTTTTAAGAAAAGAACTTGTTCAGCAAAAATCACTTGAAAAATAAATATGTGCCCATTTATGGTAGGAGATAATGTTTTCTGAAGAGGAAAAGTAGAGTCCAGTTTCAACCAGGGCTGCTGATAGAAAAGATCACAGTTTATAGTAGTATTTCAGATACACACATGGATTCCCAATTACTTTTTTCTGACATACACAAAAACCATTCTCTTCTATTAGACACTTGGTAAAACAATCATAGTATCCGTGTGTTTGGGAACTTATATATACATCTTAATTAGATCTTGCAATGTCAAAATTTAATTTTAAAAGCCCATAGTAATGACACATGCTCACATATATCCAAAGCACGCCTTCTTCTTGAGGAAAGGGGTGAAAGCTTCAACTTAATATAAATATTCCTGTCTCAAAAGGCTGAGCAGACTGTTGTCAGAAAAATCAGTACTTTCATTTTAAAAATTGATGATGTCAATGGTTCAAAAGCTTTTCCATCACTTACCTCATTGCAATGTTGTAAGACTCTGGATGAATACAAGTTTGGTCCAAGGGATTGGGCTGTTGCAAGGCACATGGTGTTAGTTTACCCTTCTTTTTACCCAGCACACCTGCTTTAGTCAAAAGTGCACGACTTCCAAGTTCATTTTTCTTATTACTGCCAGAAATCAAAAATAGACATATCACTCTCAACAAAGATGATCCTGGCCCAGTGTCCACACACAAAACCAACACACTTTTTCCCTGGAAGTTTCCCTCAAACAAAGAAATTTCTCAGGATACATTAAAGGCATCAAATGATTCCTACTGCAAATGCTCCTTTCATGCCTCTTTGGTTTTGTTTCCTGTGGTTCCTGCTTTTGGACAAAAGAGAATGCACTGAAGGACCTGAAACTAGTGCTGGCATTTTGGGCTCTACTCATCAACTGTTTGCAGAAATGCAGACATAATTTCCTCTTTCCATATCAATTTTTAAAATAACCACTATTTGTTAACTCTCAAGTAAAAAAGCACAAAAATTATTTCACACAGCACTCTAAAGTCATCAATATGACTAGGAAGAATAAAAGTGAAACCTCAAAGTTCATTTCAAAAACCTCTGGTTATGTCACCTAGACCCACAAGCAGTGTTATGGAGGCAGCGGTGTTAGAGCTTTACTTTGGCCTAAAAATCCATTTCTCAGGTTGTACAGTGCTCCCAGGTTTTATGGAATCTCACTAACATCAGAATCATGCTCCAGGAAGGTTAAAAAAACCCCAAAACAATATTCACACTTCACCAGTGAACATTTGGGGGGGGAAAAAAAGCCATCAGCCTTTTTTTTCATTGGTTGTATTGCAGCATAAACTAGAGAAACTAGAACGGATCTGTACAAGGTAAGACCTATCAATCATAGAGAGCTTTGGAAGCAATTTCTTTGGTCTTCTGGTGCTTGCAGTGAGCACCATTTGGCCTGCAGCCTATGCCTCCCTGCCAGATGGGCAACCAATCTGTATACCTTCCACCTGGGCAGAAAGCCAGTCCCTGTGTGCCCACGTCCTGCCTGGAAGTTACGCGTGTGCTGTTCGGCCAGCAGCAACTGGGAATACACTATTGCTTCTGAGCACTGCCTTGGCTAAAAAATAGCATAGGCTTCCCAGGAAAATATTTTTTTGAGAAGAGCCAGTGGCAAAAGTGTGGGGATGGTGCTACCACCGTGCCCTTTCTTAGTTCTTTATTTTGGAAAGAGAAATGAGAGAACACAAGAGAAGAGACATAGCGCTAGAAAGGGCATTTTCAGTTGTGGAAAGGTCAAGAGGAGCACTATGAATGGTTGAAAGAGTAGAAGGCTTGGTACAGAATCAGGGAATGAGATGACAGGGAAGAGGATGACGCACTGTTGACAAACTGGACTTGGGAAAAGGTCTCACATAGTGCAGACAGAAGACAGTCACACCACACTTGCTAGGCACAGGAGTATAACAGACACAGTTTGATCTAGGCAGCTACTGAACTTCCTCTCTCCAGGTAATGAAATTGAAACTCCAAAAATGTGCACTAGTTTACTACCATTACGTTCTGCAGAATAATCTTTACCACATTAAATTAATTAATTTACACATCTCTAAATTATGCCTGAAACACAAGACTAAAGTTTTAGTATCTCAGATCCCAGCACTGCCACATGACAAATTTCTTATACCAATTCAGTGGCAAAATTCTTGATTAAACTTACATATTTATCAAAACGCTGACTTAGAGGACTAGGCTAACAAGTCATGACTATTCAGAGGAAGAACTTGAACCATCAACTTCAACACGTTAATTTGTTGTCTTTCAGAGCACAGTGGTCTAGGATTCCTTGAGTCTCAAGCATGAATACAAAGCAGAAAAGGGGAAAAGTCTTCTCATACTATTTCAGACAATTTAGTCAGAACAGTTAAAACCTCTGTTACCTGCAAAAAGTCTTTATATACTCTTGATTGAATCTGATGAAGCCAGCACATTGTTGGAAGGTTTTGGGACCCAAACCTTTAACTTCTTTGAGCTGTTCTCGGTTTATAAATGGTCCATTCTTCTCTCGCCATTCAATTATATTTTTAGCCCTGTTAGCGTTCAGCCCTGCAATGTGTCTAAGAGAAAATTCACAAAATACTTTTATTACCACTGAATAGTCATTAATGCAAGTGCTACCCATTACAAGGATACACATTCCTATAGAAAATCTGGTTTACAAAACATGAAAACTGCTAAGAAATCAGCAAATAGACTCCCAGACCAAAGGCATCATCTGAAAAAGGATGCCTTCTCTTAGTTCTATGGAAGGAATCCACTCAAGTCAACAAAACTTAGTACAGCAATATGGCTCTGTACATGCCTAACTAGTAATCCAGGGACACGTAATTTATGATCTGTTGGCTATTTCCGTAATGCCAACTCAATTTGTCATGTCTTATGGCCTGCCCCCAGCTGCCCTCTTCAGGAAGCAGCGTAGGAGGAGGGCTCAGAACAGATGAATTGATCCTGTAAGAACAGCCCCCCCGTCAGCTCCTCCAATGGCAGTGAAACACCTTGCTCCAACATGAAGGGCTCACGTCTGCTATCCAGAAGGAGAGTGGCTGGGAGCAGCTTGCCTTCCTCACACAATTTCACTGATCCACAAAGCTTCTTTCTTTTCTCTCAGCTGTTGGTGAAATGAAAAGCAGCAGGGAACAGGCTGCATGACTTGTTCTGAGGGTAACTTAGACCTGGCCAAGAACTTACCTGTGAAGTCCAACAGCAGTTAGCCAGGTTCCTTCAGGAAGCAGTGGGCTTGCTGCACATTTTCTGTATGTACATGTGAGTACAACTTTCTGTGTGTGGAGTATGTTAATCATAAAAAGAGAGAAAAGAGCTGTTGTGGGGAGTTACTCCTGGCACTAGAGAAGGAAATGTCACCCACTAGGATCTACCTATCAGATGCCATTGCTTTAAGTCAGCAGCAGCAGTGACCTGTTTGTGGAACGGCACAGACTGATTCTAGAAAAACACCACCAGCAAACCCAGCAAGAGTTATAAAATCTCAAGGAAAAAAAGAACAAATCTTTCCATTATTCTCATGCTGAAGCAAAAGTTAAAAAAATAGTCCAAAGTTGGTGAAAGCATAGAATGAAATTAGAGGGACACACCTTTAACCACAGACAGAATATTAATCATTAGGAATGGAATTTTCTTCAAAAATTTCTTAGAAACATTGAGAAATCCATCTTATTTACACTGAAAAAGGAAAATTACACAGCTGACAGAATTTTCTGCTGACGATCTCAAGTCTTTCAAGCACAATACACAGCAGTAATGCAAATACTGTAGCACTGTCATCCCTTCCCTGTGTAGTATGTGTCAAGAAGTATATTTAATGCATCAGAAGCCACAAGCAGAAAGCTCTGCTCAGGCTGCAATCTAGCTAGGGTGACAATCTCATAAACTGTATGTCTGAAGGAAACTTAAGACTGCATCTACACAGTCAGCTAGGGGCTGGATACGCAGAAAAAGAACATGAAAGTAGAAAACCAAAAAGAACAGAAAGAGAGCCTTTTCCAAAACATGGAAAGATGTTTTTAAGAATGATTCTAAGGGGCTAAAAAATTAAAATATAGAGCTAGCAAGAATGCAATTTTCCTAACTTTCATACCTAATTTAATTTTCATTACCAATGATGGACAATAATACTATGGAAAAATATGGACAGAGGATTATGGACATTCTTTTCCTTCCCCTCCTACTATGGAGGATGACAGCAATACTTTTGCTCTTCTGAGAGTTTGTCACCTTAACAACACTGAATTCTACACACTCAAGAGAGAATGAGCTTTTAGTTTTTAACCAAGAAAAATAAAAGTCCAGAACATTTTTTAAGTAAACACGGTGTAACTACTTAACAAAAAACAAATGGTAAAAAGGGATAAATTTTTCAAGTTTCCCCTAAAATCTTTCCTTTTCTCCTTTCCTCTCCCAAGTTTTACAACCTGTTCCACTTAGAAGTACCTATAAAAATACCTTCTGAGAGACAAAGTACATTTGAAAATCCCTTTCTCAGTGTAAAAATACAAATTACTTATATCACATTTTTCTAAAATCACGGTGTTGGCTCAAAATTTTTAAATATCTGTTTTTCTCTGAAGAATAGTTTTACCCTGGAGAATCACACATACCCTTAAAACCTGACTCTTAATGATTCAGTCAAATACTGTCTTACTGTGTCATTTTTATGTAATTGGAAGTTTAACACAAGAGCCATTTGCTCCAGCTGAGCTTGAGTCAGATGGCAGACTAAACAGAGACTCTGTGATCCAGAGCCATGTAATTACTGGAATAGGAAAATGTTTCACTCACCTTAATAGTATTTCTGAGCAGATGTTAATATCAACTCCTACAAAGCTGACACACTCTTCAACCACACTGTCCAGAGTTGCTTTGAGCAAAGTCTGTGATACATCATGCTGAGAAACAAAAATGGAGATTACTGGTTACTGAAGTATCGAAGTGTACATAAACAGCAACTCTATACAGCACTAACATCAATGAAATAGTTGCTGGAACTTAACAATATCTTATGGGAGGGTACCAGTTAAAAACATGAATTGTAGAATATATTTTTAGAATGTCCCCAATATCTCTTTGAAGCATCTTTGTCATGATACAAATCTCTAGAATAAACACCCACTTCATGCCCCTGTATTGTTTTTTAATAACTGTTTCCCTGCATCTTGTAAAAACAAAACTTTATTAAAAACATGATTACTCAAAAAGAGTAATGCTTCTGGTCATCCACCATGTCTTGTCTTTAATCTGACATTTATTTACCTATAAAAATCAGTTTATTAAAAATAAAGTAGAGAAGAGATCACAAATGCTGTACTTTTGCACCTGTACACACATATATTTACAAAATTGTTCCATTTATGAGCATCACACTACAGTGCAGTTATTAGTTACTAAAAGAAAAAGGCAGGGACTGTAGGAAGGTGGGCAATACATAAGGTACTTATCAACCCCATGGCAACAAAATGTTTCAAATTTTGAACAGATATTTCTGGGAAGATTGGCAGGTCCTTGACCAAAGCACCACTAATGGAAATGTTCACAGTGTTTCCCCCTTTTCCCCCTAAAAGAAAAATCAGTCACACTTGTCAAAGTTAAAAGTTCTGAAGCTCTAAGATTTCTTTTCCTCCCAAATGTAGGCATACTTCAGTCTGTAACTGCGAGTTCCCCATCAGTGCTTAGAAGTCTGACCTGGAGGGAGAAGCCACTCTAAATGCAAGAGCTAATTCAATCACTATGTTGGCTTAGCTTCAGGGCTCTTCTGCATCACTCATGTAAATCTGGGTTGATCTGTTGTGGTTTCATGATGCATTCATTTAGGACATCAAGCTGGATCCAAGCCAAGGCACCGAACACTTCATCCATTACTTTGTTTTATGTTCTAAGCCATTCAGATCTTTTAAAGATTTCACGGTTAAATTTAACATGCCAATAGCATCAATCCCAATCTGCTAACACTGGTAGTTCATCAAGCAGTGGTTAATAACTGAGGCAGTCGTGAAACTTCAGGCAATGCATTTCATAACTCCCTATTTCAGGTGATGGTAATGGGATGCATTTTCATGATGTGATACATAATAAAGTTACTTACAAACACAAAGCTTGTATTTCACCAGTATTTCCTCCTATATAAATTTTGCATGCAAAACACCAGGCACATGCATAAGTACTGGCATTTGCACAGGCTTGGTCTCATTATCACAAAGCTTGCTTGTACACTTGGCAGATCAAACATCAGTTTCTACTTACTAACGTGTTGCTACTGCATCATAATAGCTTCTTTTTTGAATAAAGAGACAAACAAAAAAACATACCCTTAAAAGAAGTCTTATGTTTCTTTTCTCTGCCTTACTGAAGATGTAGTTTCTCTTAATGAGGAATATATTCCCTCCTCCTCCTGGCATCAGCCACATAATACACTAGAGCTAGAGGCTTCCAGCTCACACACACACTCATGCAAGGATGCATTTATATAACGCAGCACAAGAACCAGAATAAAATGTTCAGAAACAACACCCACATCTTCCCTTCCTTGCCAAGTACAACTGCCAAATATCAGGCTAGGTTTTTCACTAAATGTTGAATTTGAGGTTCATTGGAAGATAAATATTCTAATTTAATTTTTTTTTCATTGCAATGAAGGAAGGCAAAAGGAGAAAACAATGCAGAGGACAATTTCCTTCTGCTTTTAGGGAGGGCTACTGATTCCAAAGTACTTGCAAGTTGATTATGATACAGTTTCACAAGTTACATTAATAAGTTCTATTAACTGTAGCAGTTCTTGGCCACCTCTAAAAAAGGATCTTGTTCTAAAACATAGAGTCTGTGGCAAAGAGAAGTGCAGACTGCTGCTTCCCCAAGTTTCAGACTCATTCCTTAAGGTGATGATGATGATGATTCTTCAGCAGGAACAACATGCAGTTACATGATTCAAGACAGTCACTGCCTCCACAATGCCTTATAGCATAGGGTAGCAAAGAAGGAAATCCATTGATCTGGCCTAACCTTTCTAAGGAGTCCTTTGGAAGAGACTTGATTCAGCACAAGCTTTATTTCCAGCCTGCACCAAGTGAACCTAGATAGTAATTCAGCCCACCATACTCCCCATAAATCAAGGAGAGAATATGTCACAATCAAAAGCTAAGCATCCTGAAATATCTCTGCTAGTGGAAGAAACACCAGCGCTCACAGACCCTTAGTTTCCAATGCACCTTTGGCATTTAGCTAAAGACCTGAGCTTGTGATTCCAACAGTTTGTGTCAAATTCATGAGATACAACATACAGATCTTGAAAAAAACTATAGTACTTAACTGTCTCTTTCTCTTGCCAGGAAGACAGAAAGTTCTCAGGTCCCTCAAAGATGATTTGCATCTTAACTTTATTTCTGTTTGACAGTCATCATTAAAAAAACCAAAACAAGACATGCACAAGTTGTTCTTTATTGCTCCAACACGTAAGAGTCGTGTGACTTGGAATGGACATCACAGCCCGTATGTGAAGGCGTAGATAAAGTGAACAGGCAGATGGGACAGAACTGGATAAGCATAAAACAATCCCTAAGCTACCAGTACCTCACAGAAGACACATCTAGCGAGTGAATGATGTCAAGTTGTAAAAGCTAGGAAAACCTTCCAGATGGCAAACCGGCCTCCCAAGATGCAGCTACTGACCATCAAAGCTTCCTTTGGCTATAATGAAGAAATTTTTACACCCCTCTTTACACTGAAACAAGGCACAGAGGAATGTTACACGTTTAGTTTCTAAAAGTAGTTAAAAACATTATTAACTCAATACCATTGCCAAGACTTCCTACTGCTAAGAGGCTATGCTTCAGAAAGGTTAAAAGTACAGTGCCTTTTCCACTCTCCCAACAGTTTCACTCATCTTCTCAAATATCAGATGTTAGATGATGCTATCCACTTCTGTGTGCTATTTATATGCACTGGGGTGTTAGCAGATGAGTCGGGTGTATGTAGGAGCATACAAACACCCTGCCCCTCATTCCCCACAACAGGTTTGTAAGCACAGGAATGCTGAACTGTTGCATTAACTGCATCAGAATAAAACCTGCACAAGTAAAGCCCAAGTCCAAAATGCCAGGCTGTTTCAAAGTGAGGTTATGCAGAACTTGATGTTGCACAGCCTCTCACAACCCCTCCACACACTACTGATCACTGCATCAGCTGATCCCTTGCAAATCCTTCCAAATAGAACACTTGCATATTAGCACTGACTCTGAATACACTCCAATGAATGAGGGTGTCCCTGCTAAAACTGCTCAGGATAGCCTTTAATATCAGAGCCAAGCACACGAGGTGCTATCACAGCTATGTCTAACCAGTAGAGCATGTCCTTTGGTGCGACTTTCAAACATCCTCTTGAATTTACCACCCAAATATGTCACTAAGGCTTTACTAAAAGGATACTCAGAAATGGCTGCCATTAAAATACTCACTGCAATAGTAGATCTGAAGTAGAAGACTTAATTATATATGATGATCTCCAAAAGGATCGATATTCTAAATTTATGGAAACTAAGGCCAGCAGAAATAAAGGACTTGCCACAAACTGCAGGATGTTCAGTGCAAATCTGCAAACTTTTGCTTGTCATCACTCTCCAGAAAACAAAGCCACCTTGCTTCACAGATAGCATTAGCAAAAACTTACACATTTGTTTGGTTTGAGCTTCTTGTGGGGAGGACTATAGAAATTCATCTGTCCTTAGAAGTATCAGGAACTGTAACCATATTTTAGTATTTGTTTTCCAAGGAGTTACCAAGTGAGCCAGGGAACAAGAGACAGAAAATTAATTGAAACCTCTACAGTAAAGAATTGTCAATTAGTAAATGAAATTCAAACATTACATTTCTCTCATATTTTTATAAAGAGTATCCCAAATATAACTTACATTCATGAACACGGAAGAAAATCAAAGGCTGCTATTTAGGTCTCTGGTCATGATTACTGCTGAGATTAGACCATGGGAAACTTGTTAAAATTACCAGAAAAACATCACATATTTCAAAACAACCATTCTGCAAACTCATACTAAAAAACCCTAAAAATCAATATAAATTCATATCATATAATCTGGCACAATTTCATATAATCATGGCACAAAACGTTTACCAGTAAAGAACAGTGTTTAAGAATACCTGTCTATTATGCACATGATAGTTCTGCTCTATCATTATTTCCCAATACTTCAGCTATCTTTTCCTGCCATATAGTATGTGGCAGAGAACAAGGATTGTTGTTTCACTCAGTTTCAAGAGCTACAAACACCCACTGGAAAAAATTAACATTACTGAAAATCTATTTGTAACATTAACATTACTAAAAACCTTCAACTGCAACTGAAATCACTTTCGCAGTTTCAGAAACCTGTTGATGTACACAAAAGGAAGGCAGTATTTTAAATAGCCTCTCAGCTCAGTTATTTCTAGCAGTACACCAGTACAGACACTGTAAAAATACATTTGTCATCAGCAAGGCAAATTTATCAAGTCAAAGAGCCAGTGCTCACACGAAGCCTGGAGGCTGTACTTAGCCAGTGTGCGTGACCATAGACAGTGGATCAGCCCACTAACTTTGCCTGAACACTAGATAACCAGTGCTAGACTACAATGGGCAGCTTTTACATGCAACTGAATTACAACTCCAAGCTCATTACCTTTGGCAACTCAAAAAAACCCCACAATAATAAAGCTCCACACAACACAAAAAAAATAAAAAACCACCAAAAAAAAAAAACCCACCAAAAAAACCCAAAAAACCCCCACATAATTATAAAGCATTTGGTAACCTTTTCCTGGTTCCCCATAAAATCAAAATTTCACAAAGTATGGTATGATTGCAGATGTATCTGAAAGACAAATTCAAACAGCTTAAAATTCTACTGCAACACACAGCAGTTCTTAAATAATTATTTTACATTTACAAACATTAGTAGACATTGACACAATCAGCTGGTGCATCATTATTACTTTAAAATGCCCAAGAGCCAAGCAAGGCACCTTCCAACACAGTCAAGCAGGAACTATTTGTGCCCCGCAGAGCCTACAAATGTAGTGCAGACATGACCTAACGATGCTGGTTAGAAAGCAGTGGGGAGGGGATGAGTTCTCAAGTCTGGGCAGCAACCTGCAGGTTCTTGACCCAGGCTCGGCATTGCAGTACTATAACAAGATCAACATTCATTCTAAATAAGACTGAGCTGTGTGCCAGACAATCTATTTTGGGTTTTGATCAAGTTATACCTCACTTGTTCTTTGATTCCAAAATTCAACCCTCAATGAAGTAAATGCAATTTAACTTTTTTTCTGTCCAAGTGAGTCCTGAAAGACTTCTAACACTTCATAAAACATTATTTTGTTGGTACCTACGATTAACTTCCGTATCCATGAATTTTAATATTGACATGTGTGACCAGACAACACCCCTCTTGAAAAATAATCTTTTTTCCTTTAAAAAGTGGCATAACTGTGCAAACTGAATTAAATTTACTGAAAGAGAAATTAGGTGGGACAACACATCCTAAGCAAAGTTCAAAAATATATTATTTCACAGAGATTCAATCCACGGCGATGTGTTTCAAAATTTGAAAAATGGAAAAACATTACTAGTGCTGTAACCTATATACAGTCAGCTTCATTCCAAATGCTTGTGAAACCACAAAAGCAAAATGCATTCATAACAAACCCTTAAGTGCAGCAGGACTAAAGTAACAGAAATAGTCTAAGGAGAAGCACCTTTTCATGTTCAGAATTAGAAAAAAAAAAGAAATATATATACCTTACATGTCAGGTGGAAAAATGGGAAAGTTCAGGATTGGGGTTTTAATTTCTAACATCCCCTGGAAAATCCCTTCCAGTTAGACTCTAAAAAAACAAACTTATCCCTCTGATGTTTGATAAAAGGATCTACTTCTTTTAAATTTCTTTTGAAGATTGTTTGTGGTTTTTCCAAATGTTATATTGTTATAGGATATATCATTATCCTATGTACTTAACTCTGATTCATTTCTTGTTTTAAAAATCCAAATTTTGTTTATTTTAACAGCATATTACTATTACTGAAATATCCCAGGAGAAAGAAATGGATTTAGATTTTCAAAGGAAATGATAAAAAAAACCTGTAGTCTGTCAGCTCTAGCATTTAAAAAAGTAAGAAAACAAAAATGCACCAGTTTATCATGTAAATGCTTTGAGTCACTTGCAAATTGCTGCAATTCATCTTATATTTACTTGTGCTTGTGTCCAAACAGAAGCAGTAATACTGCCAAGCTTGTTACACAAATTCAGTCCCATCGCTGACACAACGGATTTCTAAAGTTAGCTTCTGTGACATGAGCAAGTTAGCAGCAAATGATATATACCCAAAAACATCCTCCTCTTTCCAGAGCAGGTACAAGTTTTCTCCAATGCACATTGTTATGTGACTAAGGAGAAGCAATACAAATTTCAATCATAAGCAACTACATCATTCCTGGAGATTTCAGAGGGACATTTTTGCCAATAAATAGCAAAGGCAATAATCCAAATTACTATAGGTGGAAAGCCTCGCATTTCATTTTCAATCCAAACATGTATTTTGGGGCTCTTAAAGCTCTATAAATATAGGGGATATCCTGCAACACTACAGAAATATAGAGCAAGGTCCATCAGGAGAGGAGTTTAATAGATGCCATGGCTGAAAGGCAACACATTCAGTTGAAGATTTTCCTGAAGATTGCTGAAGGATGAGACAAGGAAAAAAAAGAAAGAGATTGCACTAATAGAGGGAGAAGATAGAAGTCACGAAGCCCAGGTAGTGTGGTCATCTGTGGGAGTTTTGTTTAGTCTGAAGTCAGTGACCATCCACCGCCCTGCAGCAGACAGGAGAGGAACAGCAGTTCCTGGGTAGAGCTCCCACTGGCCTTACTCAGAGTAAAGGGAATCCCCAGAGGATGTGAGAAGCTTGGCAGGAGGATACATAAATACACATGCTTCTTCCAGCTCTACTGAAGACACATTGGGGTTCCTCTCATTCATCTCAAACGAGGAATGTGGTACTTGAAATATTATTAAAAACTATAACAAAAACCACAAATTCATTTAAGGGTATTTTCTATAAAGGAAAGATTAACATAATTGATGCATATTTTATTGTACCCTAGATGTCTGATATAAGAAACTTCTTGTTCTCGCATTCAGTATACACACTTAGCAACTGCTACATCAGGTTACTCCTATCAGCAGTGCACTGAGAATATATTTAATACAATGACATATCCCTCATTAGGAAAAAAGGTAGATGCCAAACAATGACATTCATCAGTTTTTTAATCCCACACCCCACAGAATTAGTGATTATATAGAAGTAGTCATGATACAATTAAGTAGAAAAAAATTTTATTTAAGGTGACACCACCTCCTGAAAATGCTTGCTGGAAAAAGCTGTAAGGTAATTCAACTTTTCTCAACCCCCCCTCACCTGGGCCCCACACTTTTTTTAAGCAGATCAGCTCAAATTGAACATGCTTAAAGAACACTTGCAAATCCTGCTGCTATCTCCCTCTCTTCTATTTGGCTCCTCCTCTACTTTGATCAGACACTCCTTCTCCCTTGATCCCCAACCTCTTCCATACCCCAGCTAAAAGCAAAAATGAGCTAGGAATGAAACAGAATATAAGACACTGTCCTGCAGAAGACAGCCAAACCCAAATAAAGCAAGCTTATTTTCTCTGCTTACAAAAAAGCAGAGAAAATAAGTGTGATTGACATATGGCGACTCAAAAAAGTCACTCAGAGTAGTGTTTACTGAACGACCCGTGGAAGACTGAAAGCTGACAGAAAACCAGGAAACATGTGGAAAAACAGAAGTTAGCTCAGTTAGCAGCATTTATGGATTTGACAGGCAGAGTACATAAGCATCCATTGTGTCATTCACATCTTTGATAAATGAAACCAATTTCAGCACCACTCATTACATTAAATACAGCAAGCTGTATTTAAAGCAAAAGAATAAGTAAGCAATTGCAAAAAATAAAAAAATCACCATGATATAGTAAGCTTCTGACTTTTCAGAAATGTGCTCTGCACTAGGCTTAGCAAAATTTGCATTAAGGCATCCATTTAGCACTTTTCTTATTACATATATGGCACTAACAAAGTGTTTCCACATAGGAGGTTGAAAAGTTGACAGGTCTCAATAACAAATTAGCTGCGCTAACGTGTCAGCACTAAAATGTTCTTAATGACAATTTTTACAAGGGAACAAGAACACAAACATTTCTGTCATTCTCAAAACCAAGCAGCATTTTAGAACCACCACCACCACTGACAGTATATGACTGTTACTGCTAATGTAATTACCATAATATAAAAACTGAGAAATCAAAATGAACCAGTAGAATGGCATAAACAAGAACAGAGCATGTACTACCCCATACTTGAAAATACCAATTGAGTACTCTTGCAATAGACACATTTTTACTTGAACAAATAAAACCTCAGCAGGTAGAAGGGAAAAAGCACAAAGCAAAGAACACTTATTTTACCAGCATCCCTGACAGAAACTGTGATTTGTACCCTTATAACATAGTCCTTACTTATATTCCTTCAGAAATTCCTTCAGAAGGCTTCTGGAAATTCCTTCAGAAGGCTTCTTTAAAACATTTTAAAAATATAGTATTTGCAAATATGTAAAATAATACCTAATTTTGTAGTGCAACAAATTTAGAAAAAATGTTTGGAACAAATTTTTTTTAGGAATCTTCTAATATACAGTATGTAAATAATAATTTCATTACTATTAAAGACTTATAAAGTTTATAAGACATTTACCAAGTTACAGCTTTTAACTATTGCATATATGAGTATATACATTGCAAATCTGTATTCTGATCACAGATCGTTCATTTTAAAAACTGACCTCTATTTCCCTTGAAATATCTTTTATTTTATGATTGATCTAAAATTTAAATAACATTTTAGGCAACCTTGGGGAAACATAAAAATAAAATTAGAAAGAAAGTGTTTGAAAAATTAAGACCTAATATTTAGAAACTCCTAAAATAATCATTTTAAAATGAGGTATTATTATGAATTATGAATTTATAATTATAAAAACATTTTGTCCAAAAAGGAACTACTGGCTCAGTTTTAATAATGTTTGTAACTAGGGGGAATAGAATTCTCTATTTGTACAAACATTTACAACTCCAAGCTGGTATATCACTGAGCAAGAAGGGAATGAAAACCACCTCTGATTTTACTGCACTTATGTCTGCCTCTCACCACTTGCAGGTAACTTACGACTTCCAGAATCAAGGCTCCATTGAAACCACTGGCTGATGTCCCTTTACACTAATTAAGGACAGAAGTTAAGAAGCAGTTTTATCTGTTTCTTTGCAGGACTGCGAGTTAAGAGATGAGGTAGCAGATGGATCAAACAAATTGTTCAATGTGTGTGAGCTTTAGCAAATTATTAGTCACACTAAAATAATCCAGAATTTTTAAATATGAAAAAATAAATTATTATTGGGTGTTCTTTTATGTAGAGAATTTGTATTTTAAGAACACTGAAAGACAGTTGTTCTAAATAACCTAGATTAGGGCATCAAGCTTTTGATGAATCCTCACACAAGTTAGCAGCTGCTCTGATAGGAAATCAGACAACTGAGACACTTTAGATCAGCTATGGCCAATCTTCCTCTTCTGGAACACACAAAGATTGGCAAAGAAGCTCAAGTTCAAGTCTTCTAGTGAGGTCTAAAGCACGTGGCTGGCTAAGCTGGTACAAAGAGTGGAGCTAATCCAAATACTATTGTGATAGGGTAGGCAGCCCTGCCTGGAGAGTCGTCATCACCAGCTCTGATCCAAGCAACCTCCCCTCTCCCCTGCAAAAGGAGAATACAAGGACAGCCAATGCCATTCCCAAACTGCAAATTTATCTCAGACTGAGATGTAACAGAGGATGCAAGTCTCAGCCACACAAAGATTTGGTGTGTACCACCCAAGGTTCAAAGGCAATTCCTGCATCCAAAGGCAATCCCACAAATACACACTTCTATGACAGATAGACCAGAAATAATTAGCTTTTCATACGATTGCAAAAACAAGGAAAAGTTCAAGAAGGACAAAAATATGAAGGTCCAATAGAGGAAGAGTTTAAGAAAACCACTCTATTTTTTAGTCTTTAAAAACACAGCCTGTCAAGAATGCAAAGAGGAAAATGTAGCTCCTAAGAGTCTACAAAATCTAAATTCAAGTAGTGCCTTCTCAAAAACTCTGAAGTCACTTCATAAAACATGAGAAGTACTCTACTTCTTCCAAACTTTCAGCGGCAGAAAATGCATAGCTGGTACTGCAGATACAAAGTGATGACTTTTGGTTTTGGTGTACTTTACTCAGACTACTTTGACCTGTAGGTGACAGAACTTCTGGGAGATATTTGCTTACAGAAACAGTTCGGGTTTTGCTAGGCTATTCTAAAATTAGAATAGTAATAACCTCCCCTGCCTCAGTCTCATACATATTGCAGAACCTTTAAACTTCACACTACTTAGATATAGGTACCTGAAAACAGTCCCAGTCTCACAGATGACAAATCAAACCCACAAGAACTTAGTGATTTCTCTTAAACTAAAAAAGAAGTAAATGAACCAGAAAGGATCACAATTCTTCATTTCCTGACTGCAACCCAAGCATCATTACCCAGAAACAAACAGTACACATTTAGCTTCTCCAATATTTTATGATGTTCATGCATTGATAGCCGCGTTTGCTGATTGTTTGGCCCAGGGACAGCTTATAAATGTTTTTGTCCATGTATCAATACAAAACAATTAAAATACAGCTTCTAAAGTAAAGGGTTAACAACCTAAAGTAAAAGAGCTAACAACCACTTCTCATTAAACCATAGTCTTATTTATTACAGCAGGTATACAGAAAGTGCTGTAACTGAACCCATTATATCCTCTTCCAGAGGAAGTGCTGACATCAGTTCACTGACAAAAATTAGGCTGCCCTCCTTTGTAAGTTATTTTCAAGTAGGAATCAAGATTTGGATGCAACTAGACTGTCCCCTCAGACTAACAGATTTAAGGTCTGGACAAGAAGTTGGAAAGTGAAACTATTTAATACTCAGTCAAATCCCGGCAGCGGGAAAGGGGTCTTCAAAAACTGATTCCCAAGTTCTCCTGTTGCTCTAAACTGCTAGCAACATCAACTAGACCACCTCACGCTACAACCAAATAGGACAAATGCCTCCAACACTGTTTCAGTCAAGTATATTCCTAAGACACTGCCTTTGTAAAACAAGGTACGTGCTTGTACTTTGATTTGAGGGTTGGTGGGTTTTTTTGTTTGTTTGTTGCTGCTGTTTTGGTTTGGTTTTTTCCTCTCCTTTTAAGTTAGGTAGGATTTATGAGGAACACATTTTTATTATTTCATGTATACATCTAAGAGAGAATGAGAAACAAACATCCAAGTGGTTCAAGTTATTTACATAGCAAAGGCCTCTAGATATGAGGTACAGAAACCTGGTCCAGAGAATACTGAATAATGGATAAGTTAGGAAAATGAAAGAGAGCATTGCACATAGATTCACACAGATGATGTCACGTCATATGAGAGAAATAATTACGTCCTCTTGAAAATGTTTCTCAACAGAAGCCAAAATGCTTCTAGCCACAGCAGCCATTTTGCAATTTATACTTGGAACAAACAAGAAGCTACAACTGATATTCTTTATAATGGCTTATGCACAGATATGGTCTTTAAGTACTCTCAGCCTTCTCCATCATTCAACTGTGCTAAAATACACATTTCTTCCACGTGAAATTCTGTCTTTAAGACATAGCCAGTGAAAGAGTTCTCTTGGAGAGCTGCAGCTTTGAACACTTTCAATAGCTACTAACACAAAACAAGCACAAATTCATCAGAAAGTCTGCTATGCAAAACTTACTACACAGCAGCCTGAAATTTCAGCAATGAAATTCCTTTGTCACATACAAGAGTGTTGCAAAACAGCCCAGTTCCTGCCTACTGTCTCTTCAGGTACCAGACATCTAAATTCATGCTGCCATTTTCAGAAGATTATTGCATTTGCCTAGAATTTACTCTTATTTTCAACTGGTTCAAAGCTTTCATAGAGCATTCATATCTTTAAGGAGTTTATATATTAATCTACTTGTCCTAGTTATGGGACATTTTATGACTGCAAGAAAAACAGGTAAAAAAAACACTCATGGAAAAAAACACATTGTGAAAGGTATCTCAAACTCAGAATGCAGACACTCCAAGAGATAGAAGCCTTAGCAAACTTCTCCCCAAAGCCCTGAAAAACTAATCCCAAAAACACATTAAGATATGCCATTTACATGGGGCACTAGCTTTCCAGAAAAGATTGTGGAAGAAGCATAATGCCTTCCTAAATAGACCTGGGAAATTATATGGTACCTAATAATAGCAATGTTGGATCAGATCTCAGGATGTGATAAAAGAGAAAGACAGTCTAATGACATGCACACAGAGGGAAGGAATGCTATGAAAATAAAGAGCATGGACATACTATTTTGCACGCAGTTCAAGCCAATAGCTGTACCGTTGCCCTTCTTATCCACACTTACAAGATCTTTCAGTAAAATGCCTGGGTTCTGTAACAGCACCACTCAGAACAAAGTACTTCTAACAATGGCCCTTGGGTAAGTAAGGAAAAGCTATGGCAGGACCAGATTTACCTGAGATATCCCTCACAGATTCATTCATCGTAACATAAATACATAACACCCACCAACACAGCTTTACTACAGCACCGTAGAGAGAAGCAGAAGTTGTAGAGGCAGAAGCTCCTGCCAACTTACATTTTCTAAGAAGACAAGACTGAGAGCATGATCAGGAACACTGCTTTAGAGCAGCCTTAATTAAGACTAAATAGCCTTTATCTATAATTTAGGAAGAAACGGATTTTTCACTGACCTCTTTCACCTAAGAGAAAGACATTTAAGAGGATGTAATAAAAACAACATTTCCTTAACTTCTCCCCTGCAATTCATTACATCCATCAGACAAATTAAAATAAAATTAAGGACAACTATATAGCAGGAAAAAGGCTGGAGAAAAAATACTCAAACAAATGGGGAGGGGTTTAATATTTACAAAGATTGTCCAGATTATCAACCCGCCTGCTCTGATGTTTTGTGACGTCTAAATTTACACTAATCTTAAGAGAGTAAACAGGTATGAGAATTTTCATTTACAGCATGCTTCTATACAAGTTGAGGAAGTAAAATTGAAATAAAGTAATAAAGTATCATCAATTTAAATAATTAATTAGGAAAAAAAAAGTGTTACAAGGCTACTTAATTCCTCTGCCCAGACAAATGTGCCAATCCTGGAAAAAGTCCAGGTTCCCCAAAGAATTTATATTTTGCTCTTTAATAACATACAGTAGTTAAACCACTACAAATAAGAACAGCACTTATTCTTGTAAAACAAGTGAATTTTAAGACCCTAAATGTATGCTTACCTGGTTGAAACTAATGTTTTTCATTAAAATTTTGACTTGCAAGCCAGGATTTCTGTGATTGCAAATCACTAGTGTTTCACTCCTTAATTTGATAACCATTCTGTCTTAACATACCCTTCTTTAAAAAAAGAGATGTCACATGAAATGACCATACACATTACTGAAAATTTACCACAGACTGCTGAAGAAGGAATACCAGAAAAAGTTACCATTGAATATGTAATTTAAAAAAAAAAAAAATCAATTTTGAATGTTAAGTCCTATTGCCAAGGAGTTCTAAGAAAAATCCAACCTGTGTTACTATGCATAGGAATAGTGTGAAGCAGCTGCATATTGGTTAGTCTCACCTGCTCTCTTTATTCTCCTAATTATTTTTATATGAAAAATGTTTATTTGCAATCAGTAATGCATGAAAAGAATGCATTCCTATAGCAAATGACATGGCAGACAGCATTTCAGAAGGGCAATCACGTTCCACTGTGTCCAATGGGACAGTAGCCATTTACCTGTAGCCCCTGTACTTCCAAGTGCAGTTCAAGGTCCCAGTACTTCCCTCTGCATTTTGCACTGTTTGGGCCCAACTTCACAACAGCTCAACTTTCCTTTGAAGCACTGCCACGTTGGGGCTGTTTAAGAATGAAATCTGCTTGCCCTTAGGGCTTGATAGTTAAAGGGCAAAATCCTGGCTCCATTTGAAGTCAGTGGGCAGTTTGCCATTTAATTTAATTGGTCTACTATTTCACAGTGACCTTAAGGGTATACCAAAAAGCTTGTACCCATGGATCCTGCCTTTGCTTGCAGGAATAATGGTGGCATGTATTAGTTCTTAACAGTAACGTCTGGGTGGCAACTAGAATGTTTTTCCTTTGAAAGTTCACATGAAGCTCACAAGCATTCATACAAAATTACAGAACAGAACTGTAAACATTGGTTCATCAACGAAGTTTATCTTCTGGTTTGGGCTCAAAAATTCATTTTAAAATTTAGAAACTACAGAACAGGCACCTGAGAAAACATTCACTTTCACTTAGTCTCAATCATTTTAAAGAAAAGGACGAAGCGAATAATATTTTATTTCACTGCAAGAAGTCCCATGGTTTTTAATATTAACCAAAATGTTGGCTGTACCAGTGCCAGATCACAAACATCCCAGGAGAGACACGCAAAACATATTTCACATTACCACCTCGGCATCCTAAACAAACTACACTGGCATAGGGTTGGATGAGTATATCAATTTGTGTATCACCACGAGCAGGTGCACATCTATAGAGAAGGTTTTACAAAAGCAATTAAGCAGTTAAGAGAACAGTTGATCAGAAATTCTAACTATGGTATATAGAAAATAATGTATTTTTAATCTATCAGCAGCTCAACAATTTATGACTACTTGTAATAAATTGCACTATTACTCATGTCTTTAGAAAACAAGATTTAAATGCTCCCAAATACAAAGCACACAAATTTACTCTTACAGGACTGTACAGATAACCTGTGGAAAACCACAAATATTTTCCCATGTTTTACTTCTCACACTCGAGTAAAACCATCCATCCAGTGACAGATGCTGGGTTGCTTGGATCTCTACTTTCTTCAATTCCCTTACATAAATAGTAATCTCTTTCAAAGTTAAAAATACTCCTCTTCTTTCTCAGCTAATGTATATGGGTACTTTATATCCTTATTTAGAAGCTTGGCAAGAAACACACAGGGAAACTGATTTTGCATGTCTCTCTCTTTCCCACTTTCAACATTCTGGCACAAAATTAAAGACCAACTCAGTAAAGTTGGCAACTGAATATTTGTGCTATGCACTGCTTTCTCAGTTTTTGACTAGAAATTACATCAGTAATCAATGCTCAGAAAAACTGTTAATACCATAAGCTTTCCCTCATACCCAAAATTTCAAAAATAAATAATAATAAAAAAGGCTGCAGTTAGTAATTTTTATCTTAGGACAGATGCTGTACTATTTGTACAGTCATTAAAAAACATTTTCCACTTACATTTTCATAATGTAAATGAAAATATATTCCATCACTGAAATTATAATGCAACTTAGCTTCTCCTAGCTAGCCCAGGAGAGGGAGAAAGGCGAATGCCAATTAACCCAATTACTGACAGAGAAGCTATCAGGATGAGTACTTACCAGGTCAGGTTCAAAAACACATCAGAAGCAACAGTGTTAAAAAAACAGAAAAGAAAAATGAAAAAAGAAAAAAGCTCGCACTCCCTGTGCTGAGTAGCACTATTAAATTCAGATGCAGGGTTGTGTTTAGGTTGGACAGGCCCCAACAGTAGAACAAAGTCAGTCTGTCTTAGTACCATAACCAAATTCTACAAGTTAACAGCTTTTCATGAAAAGCTGCCATTTCAAAATGTCAATCAAACCTGAATATAAGTGGGAACTCCTGCAGAAATAACCAGCTGCAGGTTTGAAAAACATTTTTCACTGAAAGTGGAAACACAAAAGATGTTTGAATGAGATCTCTTTTCATTCCTGTAACAGTAGATGGTCATTTTCACAACATCAAGGACAAAAACACAAGACAAAATTGCAAATAATGTCTTGAAAGAACCATTTGCAGGGGTGATGAATGATTCAAGTTACAAATGACAGAATTATTGGCAAATGGAAACTCATTAATATGAAAAAGCTTCTCTTAGAAGACTGCAGTTTGTCTCCACTTTGTCTCATTGTATCTGAATGATTAGGTTTTATGTATTGATTTCATTACATGTTTAATATTGGCTTTCTCACTTTGAGGCAGCAGCGTGCACTAAGATCATCCAATTTGCAACATAGGTCTTTTTGGGGGTTTAGGTGTTTAGTAAACAATTGTAATACTTTCAGTTAATAAAAACGCAGATTCTAACAGAGCAAAGTTAAAACTCAAGATCTACGCACAGAGAGAACACAAGTTTTCCAATTCCATTCTGGACATCCAAACATAAATAAGTCACATTTATTCAATAAACCAAGGGAAAAATATTATTTACACAAGTGTACATTATAATGGAAAAGCAGCTTACCAACATCACTTTGGCCACATTCTCCTTTCTAAAGAACATGGCACGAACAAAGCCATTTTTTCTACCATCTGAAAGATGCATACCATATCTGAAAATGAATTTGCTGTCCAAATATAGGCTTCATCAATTTCTTATTCAACAATGAACTGATACAGTAGTGATTTGTTTCACAAATGTCCACATTCAATGCCATGAAACAAATTTAATAAACAGCGAGGCTTAGTGAAAAGTTAAACCAGTATATAAGATTCCCTCTCCAAAAGGTAACACCTGCACTGTATCATTGCCCATTTTTCTTATTATAAACAAGTAATGAAAGAATAAATTGCACAGTAGATGAACACCTCAGCATGTCTCAGAGTTTAGAGTATAACCATAAACATAGTGATCTATACCTATTTACCTCCTTCCAGTGTGACTATCAGTATGACCATCACACAAATGAGAAAACCTTGAGTGACAACACCTTTACCTTGAGTTACACTTTTCACCAAACTGAAAACACATTTACAAGCTACATAAAAATCACAAATGAGGATGTGATGAAACAGCATAGTTATATTAAATGTGAATTGAGCATACTTAAGAGTTTGAAGACTTGGAAGTAACATATAATTCTTCAGCAGCATTCGCTGAAAAATAAGATGCTACACAAGATAAACTGAAACAATTTATCACTATAATCTCACTGGACTGAGATATCAGTTACATCATCCAATTTCACACCCCAGCACTGTTTTCTATAGAATACATTAATTTCTGATATCCCAAATCTTAATCTTCATATTACATCAAGAAGCATTTCTCTAGCTGCAGGCTGCAGCACACTACCATAGTTACCTTAGAATTTTTCCTTACACTCAAAGTTCACTTCAGTAGAATCACAACAGAAATTTATCAATACTGCTCCCAACAAGAAGACAAAAATACAGTGCGATTTTTCATCACTAAGTCTTGTTCTTATCACTTTGTGTCACCAGCATTTGTTTTTAAGTAAGCTGGAGCATATATGCTCTACTCTGAGGTTTTGGGGTGTATAATTAGCATTATGAAGAAAGAGTTGAAACAAGATTAACTTGACCATAAAATGCTGCTACCAAGCCATTTAAAAACAGAGACAGAAAAAATAAAAGAAGGAAAGAAGGAAAGAAAACTGTGCCAAACCTAGTGCCTTAGCAAGCAGAGTGTTTTTGAACTTTCTCAAAAGCATTTACTATTTACTTCAGGAAACAGCTTACAAGTCAAAACACGCTGGAGATTTTTTCATTTTGTTTTGCTTTGAGCTGCCAATTGTTAGTCAAGATTACTATTCATTTTACAGGAGTGTTAAGAATGCAAATGGTTAACAGTAGTATAAACTATATACTTGGTTTAAGTTTGAATGTCTAAAACTATTACACACTGCATTCATCTGCATTCCCTGTTTATGGGAATGAAATATGTAGTCATTTGAAGTCCACAATATGTATACTGTGTTTGTAATAACTGCAGATTTTACAAGCACATTATTCTTTCCATTAGGATTAAAACCTCACCGAATAGCAATTTGTGAAAGAATTCTAGCAGGGCCCTGAGCCCAGAACTCTGACCTCTGATGAGATGCTTGGCAGCAACAAACTCTAGGTCTAAGCAAAACATCTGGTTTGAGTTAGACTTCCTGAAAAAATAGCCCCTGTACTGGGGAAACTGGTATTCACTCAGCTTTGTCTATACACTTTGACTGACTGCAACACTGTTGCGGGGGGGTGTGAGGAAGAGAAAAAAAACTGCTTTGCCAGAATGCATGTCAATCACTGCAGACTTCTTGGTGGCCTCCGAAGAGCCAGGCACTTACACTAGGAGACACTGTATGCGTTTGTTCAAGCTTCTTGGGATTTTTGCTATTGTACTTCACAGCTCAATGGCCTTTTTAAGAATTAGTGCCAACTCTGAATTATCTAATCCAAAACTACAGTTGAGCTCAAAATATAAATTTCGCCTGAAGAAATAGTTTCTGCAGATCTTTTTAAACAATAATTGTTTTATCATCATTTCTCTTACAAATTTAGACAATCACTGTCATCATAAAATGAATGAGGATATTCCCAACAAAAACATAAACTCTCATTGCCAAGAAATTTGTAAGAACAGCAACAGCTTTTGGTTGGCTCCCAAGATTTTTCATTGGCAACACATTGTTACATGCAGTACATAGAGATAAGAGTAGGACAGGAGGGTAACTAAAAAGAATGCTGATACGGTGGGGCAAGTGTTCTGAGCCTCCTGCTCGTACCTGTCATCAGCAAAAGCTCCAGCAAGTAGGATAAGAAAAGGACAGAGCTGGTTCTTGAGTCTCATTTTCCTGAGATGAGAAGTACGCTGTATCGCAGGGTAGGTGAAAATGAAGAACTGCACAACGATTGCAGGCTTGGCAAGAGTTGCACTTTGTTCAAGCTGGCAGCCCCGGTAAGGAGCACAGGAACAGCTCGGCACAGTGGGTAGGTCACAGCTTCCCTCATAGACATGACTGTCAAGAAGTACGTGGCCAAATTCAATTCCACCAGATTTTTTTGTGCAGGACACTTTGTATTTTTAAGTATCATAGTGAAGACTTTTTAAAGTAGTTCAGCCATAATAATGAAACAGATAGCAGTAGCTATTGAGACCTGCTACATTAATACATACACAAAGCAGCATTAAATGTCTTATATAGGCTAGGGCAACTCAAGATAAACAAATTTGAAAGCAACAGATAGAGAATTTAATGGAGATCTCTGTCAATACATTCATCAATGCTGTATATAAACACACGTATGTATAAGAGATGTGTGATAAAATTTATCTATACACAACTTTTCTATGTACAGATAAATTTACCTTTGCTGGCACTATTAGTAGGAGTTATTTCTATTAGTTAAATACTTTTTCTGTACACTCTCCACTTAATAAAATGTATTGTGTGAAGAAAGCATCTGAAAAATTATTTTTGTCTATCTTCTGCTCTATTTTATACAAGTCTCTCATACAATTGTATATTGTTAATGTGCTCATAGTTTATTTTCTTCCTGTGATTGCTAATGCAATAATATTTTTATGCCTGTTCTAGCAGTAACTTTACACTGGAATTAAATGTCAATTTCTACTTTCCACCTCCAAAATTCTAAATTAAATGCTACTGATACCGACCCCCTGCATTCAGGCAAAATGCAGCCACCAACTCACAAAGGGACATTTATAAAATAAGCCTTGCTTGTTTGAACTGCAGCACTGCCATCACTGGAGTTTCAGCTGGGAGACTTAAATAAATAAAAATAAACCAAAGTAATAAACACCATGTTTTATGAAGCTGCACAGAACAAAAAAAAAAAAAAAGGAAAAAAGAAAAAAAGAAAAAAAAAAAGAAAAAGGTCCTCCTGGCAAACTTGAAAGATTAGACTTAAATGCTGCCTCTCTCATTCTGGAAGACTTCTGGCCCACACCACTCAAGGCCATTTCTGAAGGACAGTCAGCTGTGGGCCCCAGGGCCACCCACACAAGTGCCCGTGATGCCCTTTGGCACTGCCATGAGATGCCCTTCTGTACACGACTATAGAGAAAACAAAACAACATTCCAAAGGAGGGCAACTTAGGAAATTTTTGAGTGCCGCAGGAGTAATGAATCTTACAAATATCTCAAGCAGTACAAGGCATGTTGAAAACCAGAGCTTCTTAGCCCAGGGCTTTCTAATATATAGTTATGTTCTCCAAGGAGCTAAATTTTTCTACTACTGATGGCGTTCCAGTGGCCCTGTTATCCAAATGTATGATATGAAACACTTTTTTTGCTTTTGAAGAAATAAATCACATATGTCCATAGACTTTCATTTTCTGGAAGACTGAATATAATTTTAGAATCATCATCATCAGCTGGTTGACAGCAATAAAGACAACATTCACTTTAAATAACCCTGAATTATATACAGTTGAGTAAATTTGAATTTGTTTTGCTTTAAGGTCTTCCAAAGTTGAAGCCAACATGCTGAACAAAAATATTAAACTATCTATAACCCTGTGTCAACATATGATGCTACTGGGAATGGTAAGTGAATTAATTTTCCAAGGAAAATTAATTACTTATGACTTACAGTTGTAAAAGCAAACAACGTAACTCTGGATTAGGGCACATTTAATTTCTGTTTGGAGTAGCGATTAAATTAATTTCATATAATTCATGGTATGTAATGGAAAGCAGAACAAAGATGAAATCTTAGACAATGACTGACACAGAAAAAAGTGTATATTTATGTTCCTGATACAAAAATAAAGGTCACAGATATTAATCACTGTCTAGTGAAACATGATTTTAGTTTCTAAAATGATTTTTTCAAAACTGTTTGTTAGGATAAGTGTTATTAGCAAGATAAAAATCTAAAAAGCAACAAATTACAAAACATCACAGAAATCTTGCATGCTACATTGTGTCAGTGAAAAAAAGACTACAGTTTTCAGTGATGTCTGTTGAAAGACATAACTGTCCCAAAATGATTGTGAGGAACAGCAACACTAACTTGAGTTCCTCCTACATTAATTTAAGTTCATCTTACTTCAAGAGAGAGAGGAATAATTTGATCACAGTTCCATTATTAAAACAAATATGTACATTAACACATTGCATGAATTCTATCAGTTACTTACATTTTATAGTAAACAGTTAATGAGAAAAATAAATTCAAAGTATAAATAAAAATATGAAAGAATTCCTGCAGCATTCCATAATTTGATATTTGTTCAAACTATGTAAAAATAATTATTTTAGGTACTTCATTGCAAAACATCAAGTTCTAACTTTACTAAATGCCAACCAATAAAACCGTACATATAAGCAAACCGTTTATGGGTTTAAATTATCATAAGAATTTTAACTGCCACTTCTGGTCTCCTACTGAAAAAAAAGCACAAATTTATTGCTGATTTCAGATTTTTGGATATCAAATCAACAGCTGCTGTGCTATGAACTCACATGGAATCACTCAAAAGTATGATAGTATTTTTCCTTATGAGTCAAATGAATATACTGTTAATTCATGAAACCAAAACAACAGATGCAGCAGATGACCACTGCACAGCAAGCAGTGACTATGGAATTCCACCAACAAATAATATTTACATTTGCGATGTTTAAACTGGCCCCCCACACACATTCAAAGCAAGTGATTCACATCCCTACTGCCACTTTTACCTGACTTTAGACACTAAAGAGATGTTTTTACTATGGTAATAGTTTGAACAATTTTATCATTATAATATTTACATTAAAAGCTGACTAGAATTCATAATATAGCATCTTAAAAATTAACTTACTTCGCAGAAAAGATGACTGAGCCTGAAACACAAATTCACAAACACAAATAGCTCATAATGGGTACAGGTAATGCCATAAGTAATCTGCCGCTCTCTGGCTTTTTTTACTGTAATACTTTTAAGACTGTCTCAAAAATGCAAAGAACTTTAGTTATGAAAATTTAACTGAAGCCTAGATGACAGGAGCTGAAAACCTTTTCAGTGCTAAACTTGTGTATTGTCACTTAAGGTTATTAAACACTTGAAATGTAAACAGGAAACCCAACAGCATCTCACACATTTCGGAAGCTGTTCAATCAAAATACTTCTACAAAGACAGACTTTATCATCCTTGTTTCTGTTTCAGATTTTAGTCAACCAAGTGTTTTCAATGCAAGGCACAGAGAAGCCATATCAAGCCTATTTGCAGGATTCCAGCCTCACAAATCCCATTTTGCTCCTCTTGCCACTTGGCTCCCCCATCAGAACAGTCTTTGAAAAAGTTTAATCTGCCTGGATGGATCTTCACTCAGGTCACCTGCCTGTGTTTGAATTAGCTCTGCCCAAGTACACCTACAAAACTGAAGGAAAAAAAAAAAATCAAACTGAAATATTAAACAGGGTACCCTAAATCTGGACAATCCTGCTCACAACTTTCTGTCTGCTGCTTTTATGATGGTCTGGAAGTCAACAACCTTTATACCTATTCTGCATGAACAATTACACATCACTTTAACCCAATAACAGCACAAATCACAGGTCTGTTCTCATATGGTGACAAAAAACTTCCTAACAAATCTGCCAAGAGAACTGGTAATTAAGCAATCAGAAACAAACTGACAGGGAGGGCAAATCTGTCCAGCAGCTGTTTCCTATCAACACCCTTAGATCATCCCACCTCAGTACACCAACACTTCTGGGGCTTCCCTACTTTTCCCACAACCTCAGCAGCTCTGTAAAAGCCCCCATATGCAGGTACAAACTCTCTAACAATAAATAGCAGCAGTGCGAGAGGGGGATTATTAGCAGTAATGTCTAAAATTTACCTGCAGTTCAAGTTGCTTACAAAGGCACATCTCTGACAAGTTTTCAAATGCTGTCTACAGCGCATTTTTGGTGACAGCAGCGAAAAGAGATGCAGTCCACGGGCAGCTTCATGAGTGACATGTGCAGATGGGGTGATACTGCTGTGCTCTTGCACTCTTTGTAAATACACATGCACACATTTTCCTTCATTTCCTTAAAGGGGCAGCATCTCACCTCACTGAGCTGGCATGTTTTCCTGGAGATGCCAGTAAATACATACAGTGTACTGGCTAAAATAACTAATAACACAACAGTAATTTCTTTCTATATCCCTTTGTTTTGTTGCAAATGGCTGTAATAGACTAGCAAAAGTTTATTGTGCTTTGCTGGCAGAACATTTGATTTCTCTTTGCCAGCCAGAGAATAGGTAGATGCAATCAGAGAGACTGCCAAGTTACAGGACACATAAACCACTCCTGGCAGTCAGCAGAACTGCTGCTGAAGATTAAATTACACAAACTTGCCAGAGGTGTAACTTGCTTGGAAAGCATTCTTAAGTTTTGTGCACCTATTTCAGTCGGGTGGGGAAGCATCCAAAACATTATGAGGTTATTACCTCTCCCTGGAAAAGCTGTCTGCAAAGACTTTGCTCCCATTGGGTGTCAGATGGTTTGGTTCACAGAGCTTTACTTTTCAAAATGAAAAGCTCATAATTTACCCTAAAAATGATGTTGGACAAAAAGCATATATGACTTTTGCTTGCTTTCCTCACAGAGCTAATATTTCACCACTACTACAGGACAATTAAGGATTCCATAACTTGCTCAGTGCTGAAAATCCTGTATTAAGCACAAACCTATTCACCGGTCTACACATCCATTTAAGTAAATAAATAAATACACCTTTTTCCTTACTGACAAGATACTGGGTTTTTGGACTGCTCTTAATATTTTATAGGTACAGCCACCACAGCCTGTCCCTCAAAAAGTTTTTGTAAACCTTAAAATCTTGAGTACTTGTCTCCCTTTTCCACAAATTTCAAGGCAAGCAATCCCTTGCAGTATGCAGCAAAAACATTCAGCAACAATAATCTCTTTGCAGGAGACTACAGATTCACAGGAGAGGTTTAAGTTTCCTTTATTGAGGAGCAGAGCTAAGAGCACAGTGAAATACTATCCTGCATGTCCCTGTCTTTAAAGTCCTAGTGAGTTTATTCAGAGATGAGACTCAATACAGAAGCAGCCCAAAATTTGTCCAGGTTTTTTTTTTTTTTTTTTTATTTACAATAATGGCAACATATCCTTTAGCCTATTTTTGAAATGCATATAAGTATAGCCAGTTTCTTTCATTTCAGACAGATTCCAGTCCATCAGCAGATCTCCTTTTATTTGGTTTTTCAGCTTAAGGTATATCCATAATCACCAGCTGCCATATAGTGCCAAAAAGGAGCAATTTACATTTATTACTAAGTTGTTTGATTACTGCAAGATACACAGAACTGAGTATTGGCATTCTCACCTTTAGACTTCGCTTTGTTTAAGCAAAGATTCTTTGCAGGCAACCACTTCAATTTAAGTACAGAAAACCATAAACAAGCTCACGAAATTCCGATTTTATCCAAGGAAGTTCAGTTCTTTGCTGAACTGTGCGTGTATATTCAGTGCAGTAACACTGAAGGAATGCTGAAGCCTTTTGTAGACAGGCTGCTCAACTTGATGTTGAAACCTGCAACCTACAATTCTGACCAGCAAACAACATTCCAGCTGAACTGTGTTTCCACAGGAGCTGTACGAGCACTTCTCACCTAATAAGACATCTCATTTTCTTAATCAACAAAATGTAAGTCGCAAACCCACACAAACTTGTTTTAATAAGCTTAATGCAGCAAGCTCAAGTTTAAGGCTGTTTTGACAAACTCACCTCAGAGATTTTAAAAAAGACACTCTTGCACATCATGTCATCATACTCTCACATCATACATGAGTGATTCTCCTACTCTATTCAAGTAACACACCTAACTATTCATATGCCCTATGGGTCATTAAAAAATAAAAAAAGAAAGAAAGAAGTGAAACAAACTACTTAAATACTCAGTGAAAAACGCACTCTCCTGACTGAAACAACAGTCAGCTCCAGTAGTTTGCTCCACACTATTAAATAAAAGCATACTACATGAAGAAGATATAACCAAAATCAGATACCAAGAAGGATAAAAAGTCTTATATATTTTATCACTAAAAACTGTGTATCTATTCTAACGAAAAAAGAAGATAAAGGTTTTCTTAAACCAGACACTGATTCTTTGTGATGGCCAATGTTTAGATTCTGACAACTCATTTGCATTCACTAACTACTTCACAGCTTTATTTTTTGTCAGAAGCTTCCTTTTAAACACAAATTTTCATGTTTCCATTACTAGAGAAACAATACAACATTTGCTTTACCCAAAGGCAGCTACTGAGTTCTGTTTGCTGGGGTTTTGTAAGAACAGGCTAACAACTACCTGCAGTGCAAGGGACAAGCCAGGTTCTGTTGTAGTAAAGACAACAGAAACAACGCAGAGACTTGTTCAGCCCACAGCTGAATCAGGCTGATCCAACGATACCTGGTCATACTCTCACACTTAGAGATATCCCTGAGGTTTTCCCCTTTGATCCCTGCATTTCTAAGATGTTGCTACAGTTCAGCTCTCAGGTATCTCCACTGAATTAAATATACAGTCAGATTATCTCAGGTAAATAATATGCATGACGGGTGTTCACCAGAGTCACAAAATTTTAAGTCGTTACCACTGTCAAAAGTGAGGTTAACACCACACCTTCCCAATAACCCTTTCTAATAGCCCTCCTGTTTCAGAGGGACCAGCTGGACTCAGCAGTGATGATGATGCCATCCACAGACGTCTTTTGAGGGGGGAAGATGACTGAAGAATGCAACAAACTAGAAGGGCTACATGCAAATTTCAGGAGAGGCCAGTAACATCCCTCCACCACTGTCTATCAGTTGCCCCTCACTGGCACTGAGACAAGGAAGGAAGGATCCAGGCAAGGCTGGCCTGCAACAGCAGACAGCATTCTATACAGCCTTCTAGGAGAATGAAAAAACCTCCTTCCTTTCCAACTGAGATACAACAGTGAGATGCCTCACTATTAACTAGCTGGCTGAGGATTTTAAAGTGGTTTATATCTGCAATGCCACAATTAAGACAACTGGTCCAATTAAGGAGAAAGTGTATCTGAGTAGAAGCATTCTCTAAAGTTGCACTGTCATTAACCAAAAGATACCCATCTTCTTTGGGAGAAAAGCTCAAGACTAAAAGGAATATCAAATTGCAACTGAAACAATAAAACATCCTGCAGGTAATAATCAAATGCAAAACTAAGGCACTCCAATAACTAGAGGACCATGGGAAGGAAAATGGACAAGAGGGACAAAAAAGACATTTCCAGATTCAGTTATTACCAGGCATCCTGAGTAGGCTTTATGAAATTCTCCTTCAATCATGACCTTCCAGCATTATTTAGAAAACAAACAGAGAATTAGTTCAATCTTCTTTTTCTTGAAGGAATGCTACTTAAGAGTATTGTTTACAGATTTATTTGACACAAAATGTTCCAGATACATCTGTAATCAAGTATCCTCCCACTTCAGAGGTTACAGAACTACGTATATTATCTCTCACATCCTTTTAGGATGCTAATTTTCCAAATACATTAAACAGTGAAGATGTTACCACACCCAAAAATTGATTATGAACAGATTTTTGGACTCCCAAAATTATGAAGACCAAATAGGATGTTGCTTTTTCAAGATCAGACATGGTGAACATTGTTCACAGAATCTGTCAAAAATTCTAATCCTAAAGCACAGATCACATATTTTGTTCTTAGGTTACAGATGAGTTTGAGCTTCATCTTTTTCTCAGGAGGTTACTTTTTTTTAGCATCCAGGGATTTTGTACATCAAATGAATCAAAAGTCCAACCAAACTTAACATAATCCTTTAGATCTATTTCTCATTTCTCTGCCTTGTACCACAGATTCAGGTTTGACTTTTTAAAAGTATATTACTTTAATTTCCCTCTTTACTATGATGAACTGATGGAGAGAAAGTTTATGCTAGTGCTGCTTTACTCACCTCTGAAAATCTGGGTTTTTTATTTGAGAGTAAGGAATTTTTTTTCTTCTTATTCATTTTCTTTGCTCTGAAATTCAATTCCCTAGCCACAATCTTTGTGAAGCAGCTTTGTTCTCAGCTCTTATCTATGTCTTCCAAGATCATTACAACTGCAATGGTAATCCATCGCCAAAATTCAGGTACAGCATAATAAAGTCTTGAGTCACTAACTACTTCTCCCTGGATAGAAATTTAGCTTTGAATTGGCATGAGGAGGTGACAAGGCAAATATATTCTGTATCAGGCAGAATCTGGGCATCACCTTCATGTTCAACTACAGAAGAAATCATAGTAATATGGCCTGAAGGTGATAAATTAATTTTGGCTAGGTTCCTGTCTGGGAGGAAAGAACAATTTTCCTAATGAGATAAAGATGAAGGAAGACAAGGACCTTTAGGCAATTGGAATTTAGTCTGAGAGAAGCCCTAATAAATCAGGTTGTGCTTCTCTTTGTTTAAGGAAATACCTGTTAGGAGATCTGGGGCCTGTTTATTTTTCTCTGACAAACCTGATTTTCTTGGCAGTGCACAAACTCAGAATCATAAATTGAAATGAGAATCAAAGCAGGTGGCCACGTTCAAGTTTCAATTTTTTTTTCATCTAAAGTAAGTAAACAAATCCCAGCTGATGGGACTTAATTTACACAGATCTCCTGCTACTTGGAAACTTGCAATTCCACATCCAAAGTATCCACACCCAGATGAGCAGATTTGCTTGGAAAACTTGCATTAGAAAAACTAGAGAACACCAATATTCTCACAAACATGCACATGAAGTACCAAAAGACCAGAAGGGAGGGATCAAAAATCCCACGGAAAGAGCAACTAGAGAAGATGCAGCCCCTTCGCTCAGTTCTTTTTGTGTGGCACACACTCTACGGACTTTGAGCAAGCGCATTTTGTGAGCAGCAGATTTAGCACATGACCACTTCACTTTCCTGTAGCACTGCTGTCATTGCTGAGAGCAGCAGAGCAGGTCCTACCCATGTGGGTCACTCACTGACCACACAATGCTCCTGTACCACAGTCCCATTACAAAAACTACAGCCTCCATCAGGCAGATTCTGCTTCACCAGCCACTCACTTCAACCTCTGAGAAAAGACAGAAATTATTGTCTCTGCCTTTCAAGTAGAGTCATTTTGGACCTCTGGCTATGCTAAACTGACACAGGCCATATCCCAAGTCAGGCAGGCTGCTGTGAAGGCAGCAGCCCCAGCTGCACTCCCCCTCAAGCTGTGCATTGCTGCCCCTCTCTTATGCCAACCCAGGCCATCATGTAGCCATTACCAACACCACAAAAAGATTGGGGCACTTGGGTAGGAGTAACAGAAAAGGCAGGACCATCCCTTGAGGGAGTTCACACTTGGATCAACACACAGTGAGCATGCAACCATCCCTCGAGAAAGCACCATGTTGCTTGTGCTATACAGCTTCCATGGTCATGGGCAACAGCACAGACTCAGCCTGCCTCAGCCTAATTGCTGACAGACTAATCACTGTCCCTCTCTCAAGACAAGAATGCCAAAACCTGGATTTGTCAGATTCTTAAATATCAATTTCAGGGTGTTTAGGAAAGGAAAGGTCATATTTAAATGCTAGGTTTAGAGTTACAATAGGCTAAGAAAGCAACCACCTCTGTGAAAAGCCTGCTGTATTTCTGATCTAGACTGTGCACTGCGTGTTTCACCATGGAAATTAATAAAAAGCTACAGTCAGCGATTAGATTATAAATTAAAATGTAATAAAACTTTTCAAGTCACCTTGGATACTATAAAATTCTGTACTTGAAATACTCTTCATCTGAGGGATTATATCAGCCATTACTCTGGGACTCCCTGTACAACACAACAGCTTTTTCCATGACTGTCCTCTGAGACACCAGCAAGCGTCTCTCTAAAGGAAGACAAAATAGAAGAGCTTCATTCTTTTTCTCCTCCCATTCCCTTCCCGTGACACCAGAGAGCTGTCATACCTTCTGATCTTGTTTTCAACAGTGCAAATTTGTTTTCAATAATGTCACATAAAGATCTAGTACTTGAGAAATTTATGTATCTTTGAACAAACACGCTGTAGCTTCTGTGGTGATTCTTAAGAATTCCAACAGGACATGTATCTACCTCAGAGATTTATTCAAACCATGACAAGACCTGAGAATGCATAGAGCTGGGAATAAACAGTATTTGAGGTCTACCTCTACCCCAGGCTTCTAGGAATTATTTTTCTGAAATTTTTCACATAACCAGTTTGGACAATAACAACACAGTTGGGCATTTACTTGCAGCACACCTGTATTGGGATCAAGAAGCTTCTCTGGAAAGGCCAGGAACATGGTACTTACCATGCTTTCAATGACTGAAAAGTAAATGACACCAGCTTCAGGCTCTGAGACTGCAGTGAGCTGCTGCAATATTGTTCACTGCAACATTCATCTCATAGCAAAATGCTCCCAAAACCATATGACCACCACCAATTTCACATATTTTTGCTTTAGATGAATGCTGGTACAATGTCCACATGGGCCACAGGAGATGGTGTGCATTTAAATCAATAGCTTCTAGACACAGCAATGCAATAGCTTCTAGACACTACAGTTCCTACTACTTAAGAATTCACAGCATACTGCAAATAGTACAATAGTCCATCTTGGAATGGATTTTTTAAAATATTGTTTTAAAAAAATATCAACCAACTTCTTTAAATGCTGACATAGCATTTCAAGGTTCTTTTTTTTATCTACTTCTTTCCTTAAAGTAAGGACGAACACAAATCTGTATAATTTTCATTATTTTTGTTTCAACATATCACTGCTACTGTTATAAATAAAAGCCCTGGGTCTCCACAAGTAAGAAAACCAACTACACTTCAGACTGAAGCTCTTCTTTTTGCCAGATGACCACGCCCATATTCATAGCTGGCACCATTAAAACACATTTTTTACTGAAATCTGGATACATATGTTAAAGAAATCTACAGTGTGCCAGCCCTTCAATATAATTTCCCTCAAAAATTATGGTATAATTCATACCAAAAGATTATTTAAGTTAGGTTTACCAATAAGTTTGCAGTTAGCAAGCAACATTAGAAAGTTTTACTGTCTGTAGCAATACAAGTAGGACTTACAAAAGCAGTTCTGAATTCTACCTCAACCAACTAAAATGTTGACCTCAGTTCTGTACAAACAAAACAGAATATACATTTCTTGGGAGTTTTTTGTAACACCTTTTCTTTGTCACACCATCTTTAGCAGTGGCAGCAAGGGATTCTAGGCTGCTAATTGCATTCTACCCCATTAACTCTCATGAGCTTAACAGAAAGAACCGATCCAGATGGTTCTGTGCTTTCTGTTCTGAATTCTGCTGCTGCAGTCTTTCAAATTTACTCACATCCTATACTTTCAAAAATACAGAGAAAAGCACATGCCTTATTTTCTGGCTAATTTTTTTTTCTTCTTTATTTGGTGGGACTTAAGCACATGCATAAATACTTTCCTGAATTGATGCCAATATGCTACAAAATGACAATAACTTATGTACCACTTCTTAACATAATGCTCTTTATAAAGAAACTTGGAAAGTAAAAGTTACTTCTCAGAAATAACCTACGAAAATGTATAAAAATCACAATTGTCAAACATTTTCCAATTCAGCTTTAGTAAAAGAAAAACTTCAAAACAAACCCTTTTATTATCAACTTCTAAGAAGGAATGCACCTAATAGTTCAAATTAATGGCTTCTAAATCAGGATCAATATCTCATTGTATTTTACACAAAGAGCTAAAACCCCACTGCTGTAACAATACAGAAAAAGAGAAAGCTTTACAGATCAGGTTACCTGTCTGATTCGATGTATTTAATAGACTATACATCTGGCTACAGCCATTTCAGAGTCTCAATCACAATCATTGAAAGTAGAGATTAAAAAAACAGCAGTTTATGACTTTTAAGTATTTACTACCATTCCATCAACTCTGAAGATGTCTTTTAAAGGAGACATAACTAGTTGACAATTATAAAGCAGCATTTTGGTGTTCTCTATATCATGACAGATTACTTAGATTAAATGATACATATTATCTTACCTGATACATTCCAACTCCTATGTGTTTGGGCTCAATTTTCACTAGCTCAGCTAATGGGTCTTGGACGCGTCTAGCTATGGAAACTGAAAAACAGAATTAGAAAACAGCTATCACTTTTATCTGAAAAACCTGAATCATGGAATTGTTTTTGCTAAGGTGTTTTAGGGTTTTTTACATCTTCTATGCACCTAATTTTTTTTAACCTGGGAATAATCATAGCATAATAAATCCTTTTTCATTGTTAGACAAGGACATCGTATGTACATCAATCAAACTTCTTATTTGAATAATTCCTGCAAAGACCTAAGAACATTTCAAACTGTAATCATGACGTTTAAAACGTTTTTCTGAGCCACACAGTTAATAAATAAAACTGTGTACTCTGTATTTTCCCCTTGTATCCATACTAAATGCATATATAACATTTAACATTAAACTCTGTAAGAACCTTTAACCTGAAATCACAGATATGTAGAAACAAATAAACATTTTACAAAATAACAGAGTATCTGTTCACAGACTTATTTATCTAATACAGTATTCCCTATGGTATGTATCAGATACTTACATATTTATCTAATTCAACCATAAAATTCAGTGCTCACTTTGAAAATGGTTCTTGGACTTTACTAATCTAAGCTGCAAACCAAAACACATCAATTTGCAATGTCACCCTTATAACTACATTTAGAAAACCAAAAGCGATTTCTAACATTTCTGATGCCATTAAGAGCCTACAAGAAGAACCCCTGGTCTTCTAAATCCAAATGTTGAATCAAGACTGCATTTTTGAAGGCTGTATTTATTGATAAATCATTTGATTACCAAAATCTCAGGAAAAAAAGCATATTTCCAAATCTCAATTCACAAACTTGGTCTGATGCTGCAGATATTGGGTTGTATTCAGTATTTGCAACTGTGCTCCCTCCCACATATATGAAACTAGGAGAGTTCTATCTGCCAATATTACATTTACAAACCTTTTTTCTCTCCTGAGTTAAGACAAAACAGGTTAGCTAGTTTAGCAGCTCATAGAACATTCATTCTACGTAGCAAAATAAACACTGATGAAGAACAAAAGTGTTTAGACGTATTCCAAAAATCTTTCCAAATAAGGACCAAAAATCTTTTAAAAAAGCAAACAAACAAATAAAACCCTAAACCCCAAGAATCCCACAAAAAACAAAACACAAAAGAAAAGAAAAAACAACCAAGCAAAAACATCCCAATTCAATAAAAGTTAAAAACAAACCAAACAAAAAAAATAAAGGAAAACTAAACATAACAATGCCAGACCCTGTTGCCAAGGCCGGTTTTTTGTACCACACACGCTTGTGCAAAAATAAGAGAAGAGGGACCAAAGAAAGCTGTGGATCTTTAATAGCTATGTCCACAATCAACCCCACAGGGCACTAGTCATTTCAAGAGTGTTTTACATTATTAAGCAAATCAGACCAGGGTTAGAGGAAGTATCTCCAGTATTCACCAGCTGATTTCACGCATACACACGTGCATGAAAACATGAACATGGCTATAATTCCCATACATATAAAATAATCTATAAGCCCCTTTACCGGATCACAGAAGTAATGTATTAATTCACGGAAGTGTTTAGGTTGGACACACCTCTGGAGAACACAGGCTGCCTTGTCTAACACCCCTGCTGAAAGAGGGGTGTTACAGCAGGTTGCCCCAGATCGTGTCCAGCTGGGTGGAGACTTCACAGCCTGTCTGGTCAATCCATTCCAGTGCTGGGCCACCCTGACAGTAGGTAAATGTTTTCTTGTGTCGAGATTGAATTTGCTGTGTTCCAATCTGGGCACATTGCCTCTTGTCCTAACAGTAGGCACTACTGAGAAGAGTCTGCTGCTCTCTTCTTCATTCCCTCCCATCAGGTACTTACACCCCTCTATAAGATTCCCCTGAGTCTCCTCCAAGCTGAGCATTTCCAGTTTTCTTGGTTTTTCCCTGCATGAAAGGTGCCCCAGTCCTTAATCATCCTTGCAGCCTAATTTAAACAGCAACCATCACTACTTCAGGGTGTTAAAGGCTTCACAGCATTTCACAAAAGAGCTTGACTACATTTGTACTTGAAGCCAAAACAGTAGCCAGAGATATGCAGGCTCCTCAAACCACAACTGCAAAGTTTATCGATTAAATGCTGCACTAGAGACTTCACTTCTAAAGATTTACACTGCTAAATGCACTGTTAACGTGAAGTTCACTGCTCGGTCAGGCAAGACTTTTCATATCCTTTAATATCCATTTTAACATGCTGACAAAGGCAGTTTTCTAGCTAGGCTCAGAAAACACTGTGCTGGTGACATCTGATATGCCAGCTTCTCTGATAGAGAAGTTCTGAATTCAAAGACAATCACGTATGCCTTCTTGTCAAAAAAAACTCCACAAAAGGTTAATCAGTGTAAGTACAGCCCTTATCACTTACACGAGTATAACTCACTGCAGAAATGCTTTCCCATAACAATAATTCATATTAATTACTTTGAAATACTAGTTACCCACTACCTAACAAACAAAAGTGAAACAAAACACCAATGAAAGTAGTATTGATCCAAACCAAGAAACACTTAAAATGATGTATTTCTTCTGAATGCACTGATGCCTATGCACGGAGACTATATTTGTCCTTCAGAATCTCCTTAAACTCAGCTTCTTTAATATCTAAACAGTGTTTTAGAGAATTTTCTTTTAGTTCTACCTAATAGCAAAACACATTTCAAAAGTTATAGTTTAGATAAGCTGAGAGCAAATATCTCTCACTGTCCACATCTCCTTTCACTGCGTCCTTTAAAAACAGACAACTACATGAATAGGTTGATACAGGAATTTTCCAAGCATAACCCTCCCCTGGGAACCTTCAATTAAAAAGTAAAATTTAGACTCTCTTTGTCATATTAGCTTGGTTGACAATGCCGTCATATCCCTAGGAGGCTTCCAGTGGAGGCGTAGGAGCTGATCCAGCAAAGCACTTCAGCACAGATGCATGTCGGAATTCCCACCGGAACCAGCAGAACTATTCACACGCATAAAGTTACACAGACATTTAAGTGCTTTCCTGGATGAGGCCTAATAGTTACAATATCGAAGCAGGAAGATCAGCTAACAGTCAGTTACAGATTAAGGGATGCAGCTCCTACGGTCAATAGCAGCAGGATAGCTGACCTGTCTAATTCCCACTAAAGCCCCAATTTCACTCCAGAACTTTTCCAATTAATAAATGAAAGAGAGCACAGTAGGAAAAATGCAAGAGTTGTCCGCATTCTTGCTAGGCAGAAATTCAGTCAAGATTAACATCTACTGCTTCTTGTACAGGCAAACCCATTTATTTTTTGCTGGAGTAGTTGCACACTGCAATAGATGGATCTTTTTTGGGGGCAAAGAGGCTCCACCCTGGCCATTTGACCCAAGTGGCTGGACTCTCACAATACAAGCAGGGTATTAAAATCATGAGGGCTCTGCAGAAGTGCAATCTACTACCAGGGAGCAGAGGCAGTAAAACCCAATGGTCTGGCATTTTCTTCTTAAAAATTAAATCAAGACTATAAAATCTGTTTTTCATCTTCAACTATTTTACACTGGGTACATTTTAGAAACCATGCATTTTTTGAAGACTAACAATGAAACAGGTAATGACTGCATTCTCACTTCTGTAGACATTGAGGTATTCATTTTTGCCCAAGCAATAACAGAATAAATTATATTACGGCATGAAGGGCAAAACCAGAAAATCAGTTTTCTCAAAAGTTATCAGCATGGCCGAACATGAAAAGTTTGAGAGATGCCTTCATTAAAATATGCTAGTCTAAGTAAAATATGAAAAATATTAATTGATATTATAATTATAATTATAATAATATTATTGATATTATAATATCAATATTAAACAGTGTATTAAGATCAGGATGGCATAACCCTCTATTAGAAAATCACTACAAGACTTGCACACTCAATAAATGCAAAGCTTGGAGTTGTGAATTAAGATGAAAATATTGCTGCAATACTTGGAAATGCAGTAACATACTGTGCTGCCTTTCAATAAATTCACATAAAACTTTAACACTTGGAGGGACAGAATGGTCTAGGTGGCCCTCTGATTTCAATGTAGATGTACTTCACATCCAAGTGGAATGAGAAATAAAGATTACAGCAAGCATATTTACTGCAATCCTGTCTGGTCTTTAGATAGGGCATATTCTGCCATTTCACTAAAAAAACAGTTTAACTGCTTGGTAGCCTCAATTCACTCCATACTTTGGTTATTTGACAGGACAAACCCAGCAGACAGTAAATTACGTTTGTGTGTGAGTGACAAAGATGCCACTGTGGTGGGCAAAAAGCCTCCATAAGAGTTGCTTGCACAACTCATGCCAATCTCTGTGTCTGCTCTTCATAGAAAGTAAGGAATTACATTAAAGTGTTTTGTTTCCTATTCGCTAATAAGCAGATATGCACTCATGAACTCACAAACATACCTAATTATGTGGCTACTCCCATCTTAAAGAGCAAATCACTAATTTCAAATGGAGAAATCTAAAAATTGAAACTATTTTCTTCCAACATACATCACAGAACGTTCTTTCTCTAGTACTTTCTACAGCAAGCTGTAGTATTTTTCACATAGATCAAAAAAGGAGAGTTTTCACTCAAGAATACTGATAACAGTTTTCAGGCTAAATTTTTTCAGACTAAAGATGGAAAAAACTTTCCACGCTCAACAGTGAAGGGCCAAAACAACATAGCAGCCTTATTATTTCTCTAAATGGTATCTATATAAGGGCCATGTCAGCTCAGCTGCCAGCCCTAAAAAAACCAGAATTAGTGCTAACTTCTTTGGCTACCTGCCTCACTTCAGTAATGGAACAGGTCTAAAGCAATCACTGAGACCCAAATCAGACATGAAGACTATTTAGGGTGCAAGGGCAGCTGGAAATCTTGTCAATTAGATGAAATTTATTATGGTTTCAAGTACTGTGCCCACTTTGGGGGCAGGCTGCCAACTTCTGTGTACAGACTATTGCATATTGAAATGTTCTCCTTTTGCATTGCTTTATTTAAGAGCCACACCATAAAGCAAAAGCTTAATGGCTTAGATAAGGAAGGAGTGAAAATGAGGAATGCTTATGGGTAGAAGAACAAAAAAATTTCAATTTCTTTCAGTTACAGTGGCATTCAAATGTTGCTTACCACTGTAAGCAGAAAAACATTTTTGGCCAAAAGTCCAGGATGATGGCATTCCTCCTTTTAAAAATGTCTTCACATATGGATAAAAATGTGTCCCAGTCAATAACTCTGACAGCTTAGCTACCCCACATGAGTGGGAGCATTTGTTTTGTGCTTTGAAAAAACATGAAGCTTCCAGATGTGAAGGCCGTAGATAGTTTTACAAATGCTTTACAGATAAATATATGGCAACCCCAAGCTATTAAGCTATGATTAGTTCAACTTCAATTTTATCATAAATGAGAACATTCTGTATCTTTGTTATAAAACCTCAGTATTTCGTTCTTGCTGAGACATGCTACTATAATATCCAAGTAACTCATCCACCCTCGTATTTTAAATTAACCTTCACACCTTAAAAGTTTGAGTTGAAACTACAATGTCAATGAAATAAAAAAATAATGTATTAAGGTAATCAGGGACTAAGTCACAAATGCATATGCAATTACTGTCAATATATCATACCAGAGTAGATATGGAAACATTACAACTTTTTAAATCCTTTTATAAAGCCTATTATTGTGTTCAAGATCAATTACTCTCCATAAGTATCTGCAATAATGTTTACTCAGTGATCGATTGTTCAGGTTTCCTGAGTCCTGGAAGCTTTCTATCCTGTTGACCTGAATTTCACCCTCCTTGCAAAGGATACAGTGAAACGTACAGTAGTCTTTTCATTAAGCATTCTTTCTCAGTAGGTCAGGATTTGTGACACAGTTTTGAATCCTCATATATCTTCTTGGTGGGTTTAAAGTATGCAATTTATTTTAAGCAACTGTTCAACAGCTGCATTTCATCCAAAGCTCTTCTGTACCAAGTGAGCAGGTTTTTGTTTTAAAAAGGTTACATTTTAGTTTACTTTTAACTCCATAAAACTGATAATCTGTTATTTTCCTAAGATTAATGAAATAATGAATGACAATATTCCACTTATTTATTACAAAAAAAAAATCTTTAAAAGAGATGGGCTGAATGCAACAAGAAAGTTAGATATACATTTAAAGAAAAAAACCTCAACAAGTGAATATTACAATTCAGCTTTTTAAAGTCAATATTTTTTCTTAGAGACACTCTCAAAAACACTTTTCTCAAGCATTAGTAATTTCTGCATCACAGAATAGTATCCATTTTTATCCAAGATGAGATGGGGGACATATAATCATTTAACGGAAGCCTGATGTGATTTTTCTGTCACAGGAATGAGTTAGTCTCACAATATTGGTATAAACTCAGAGAAAACCTTTCCCTATCTGTTCAGCATAAAAGGTAGATACCATCAATATCCTTTTCCCATTCACACTGCTAATACTAAACACATCACTATGCCATTGATTACTGTTACTACTGAAAGTAAAAAATTACTCTAAGTTTTAATCTTACAAGAGCTAGTCATCTGTATCTTAGAAGAACTAGTCATTTGTGTCAACAACAGATATCAACCTTTGTAAGCGACCAGAATGTTCTTTCCTATGCCTGTAGTAAGAAAAGCAGCTCTGGCAAATAACACATCAAATCCCAGTACTAAAAGGAAACCAAAACTCCTTGAATTGAAGAGCATCCTGGTACTGGTCATTCCTCTAGCTCCATGCTTCAAGGAAGCAACAAGGCCTTCAAAAGGAAATACACAGACACATCATGTGCACAGAGTTACACCAGAAAGGGGGAAGGGAATGGTTCTCATAGCTCTTTTATGCTAAGGGGAAGCAGCTTGACCAGAGCACGTAAAGCTTGCAGGTAACAGATGATCAAACTCCTCTACTCCCACCCACTCCTGAGCTCTACAGCTTCAGAGGAAATACAGCCCCAGTAAGCAGGATGTTAACAATTATACAGATTAAAAAACATTAGATTCTACTCTAGAACAACAAGAAAACTACAAGAAGACTACAAACATCTCTAACATCCGTGTAACAACCCATTCAGGATTGTGCTAGTGGTTTGGGGCAATTCAAGCCCATTTTTCTATTTCTCAATATCCTGGTGCAGGCATATGTTCATGCCCAGCTGGGAGAGGCTCAGTCATTTCCAAACTACCTGCAGTTAGAGACTGGTTTTTGATTTCTTATAGAACTCACAGATTCCCTATAATTTCTGTTTAAACTGTAGAGCCTAGCCCACACCCTGAGATGAGCTTCTGCTCAGTAGTAGGAACTGGGTCCTATGGGGAGACAAGTAACAAGACTCTCTTGCTCCTATTACTAATTTTTTTTATTTCTATTATTAAAAATTAAATATTGCTATTACTATTATTTTAGTTTATTAATATTACAATCATTAACATTTTCTATCTTTAACATCTTACTGCTGTTCACTACCCATTTTGCTTCTAACCACTGAATGTTTGTCATCACAGTGTGGTTCTCTGTTCTCCATCCTTCCAAAAATATAATTAAACTCATTTTTAAATGCTACAGAATACAACAGATGGAAGATGAAATATGATTTCATTTTGTACTGCTCTAATTGCACACAACCCAACTAAACATTAGGCTGACAAAATGTTTTAATGCATAAGAATTCAGTGTTTACTTTCTCTTCTGAAAGGTTGTGGAACTTTCACCAATTCTCTCCACATAGCTGTAGAAGAAAGCTTCCACTTAGACAGCAGTGTGAATGGCTTAACTGTAGGACTAAATAAAACAATAAAGTTTTTGAAAAATGACCTTCTCTCCTGAGTAGCCAAAGGGGAGCAGTGCTCTTTTAAGAAGATGAAGAAATTAGCTCAAGTAGACATCCAGGCACTATGTCCCACACATCTAATCATCAAATTGTTTTACTTTCCTTAAGATAAAGTCAAAAGAAATTACATTTTTTCCAATCTCTACCTTCTACTTGCTGGCCAGTATGACAGCTCTGAACTCTATGTCTCTAACAGGACCCCAGGGAATGAAACCCTGTAGCATAACAGTCTGAAAGTCCTAACAAGCCCTCAAAGCCTACAAGGCTTTCTTTTGCAGGGAAAAGTGCAAGTGGTGTGCTGAACTTTGAGCGTACAATAATGCAATGTGTTCTGCCCTGTGGAGAGGAGACAAGCAGATGGGATTTGACAATGCTAGGGCAAGCTGTGCTGTGTGACCTTTGGCTCTCAGATTCTTCTTTATCCTCAGAAAACATCCCTTAGAAACAACACAGTTTCCATACTGGATCGTACCTGTGCATGCAGCACAGCACGTGCTCGCCCTGTGAGTTTTCCAAATCTTAAAAAGAGTCGCTCTAGGGAATATTTTATCTACCTTTGTTGCTTTCCTAGCTGGGTGACACAACTATGTAGCCTTGACAGAGCCCTAGTCCTTCATGCCCAAGAGGAAAACGTGCATTTCTTGGAGCTGTTGCATTGGACAAGCCCAGGTATGTTGCTCTTCTTTCAGCATCTGAACACAGACTTGCAAATTAAAAACCAAGGTATGAAGAGGCATAGCATGAGATCTCTTCTAACAAGTGGTTACACAAACATGGTGTCTGAAAAAACAGCCCCTTTCTTCCCCCTTTTATTTTCCTTGTTAAGTAGCAAAAGAAAGAAAAAATTGCTTATTTGCTAGAGCAGTCATCTGAAAAGGAAAGGTAATTCATCAATTTAATGAAATTAAGACATTTCTCATTTATATAACTAAGTGTATATTGAAACCAGAGTAAAATCCCAGCATGACTACTGCCTCACAGCAATTCCCTTCCATCAGGCCACTGTTTCACTAGAATGCATCAGTTTTCTCTTATTCTTAGTTATTAAGAAACATTCATTTCATTATGGTATCAAAGAGGTGGAGAGGTAGCAGAAGAAAAAAATTCTACTGTGAGCATAAGTCAGACAATTGGTACATCCTTTATCTTCCTCATATTAAGGACAACAAAACCTCCACTAGCTGACCATACTTTAAGAACTTTCCAGGCACCCAGGAAGTACATAAATTCCACGTTTCTGTGTGACAATCCTTCAACACGAGTTATATGTGCTTACATTTTCTATATATTTCACCTGTTCCTCCACAGTCTTCCCACTTTGTCTAGCCAAACTTGCTCAAGCCAACAAGCATTTGCAACAAGTAGGTGTAGAAGTGGAGAAGCACTGAGAGAAAAAGCCAGAAAGCCTGGAAGTGTCTATGTGTTGACACCTGCACTGACATCCTGCATTTCTTATCCCATAGAACTTATTTTTATTAGGAATACAGACTCTGCACGACAAAAAAAACCATACGCGAAACTATATAGGACAGGATGGAAGTAAAGCAAAGAAGATATCAGCCTTTGAAGAATCACTGAATTCCTGGGTTCCAGGCCCAGTGACAGCAACCAAACCCAGGCTGGCACCGATTGTCACAGAGCTCATCTGTCTGAGGGAGGAATGCCTGTCACCACCGAGTTTAACTTTTTTTTTCTACAAAGAATACCACACCAAGACAGTCATCTCATGTGCTCTGGCAATGAAAGGTAACTAATGGCAAGTGAATTACTGTTAAATTTGCAAGGCAAAGTACCATGTCCAGCAAACTGTTACTTACAACTGCTGCTAAGGGAAACTTGCATCCAGGCTTTGCATTGAAAAAAGGCACAGGTAAATCTCAGTCACAGAGACCCAGAGCAATCCAGGAGATTTTATAGGCAAGGTCAAGTGCGTAACTCTTACTGGAAGCTGTCATGAATAAAAACTAACCAAAGGTTAAACATGAAGTGGTGTAGTGATGCTAGGTAAAAAAAAAAAAAAAAAAAAAAAGAAGCCCTCCAACAAATGGACAGAACAACTGAAAAAAAAATATGAATTTGACAGCTTTATGAAAACTCCACCAAATGAAACATTTAAATACTTCTTCAAGAGGGTGGCCAGAGGACACATGCCAGGGCAGAAATAGAACTGCAGTCATCCACCCAGCCTCACAGCTCCCTCATTACCAATACCTCATTACAGCCTCAGAGCTGGCAGTCACGGAGCCTTGCTAGAGCACCTATTAATAAATTTCACAAAGGTGATCAACATTTCCAGCTTGCAAAGTACTCTTCATGGTGTCCATTCTTTCCTACAAAACCTCCCACCCCAAATCTTAAGTGTGTCCTTAGGCACAGCTTTTGAGAAGGAGAATTCAAGGAAGCCTCGCACTCCATTCTCTGTCAGACTGCAATCCTATCACAGGTTCATCCAAAACTCCCCGTTACTGAACTCCAATGGCTTGCTCTCTAGGCAAAACCCTCCTAATCTGCTGCAGCTGAACTTCCTCAGCCTATCAAGTAGGAAATCCTTTTATTGCTCTGGCCTATAAGCTTCTTATCTCCTAATTCTGCAAGGCTGAGAAATAGCTGTTCTGCACATTAATCCTACAATGACTGTCAGAAGGGGATATATACCTTCTCACCCTACTCAAACACAAGTAACTAGGTTTCATCAAGTTCTTTACTATCTACTTAGCTGAGTCCCAGTCCACAAGGTTTTCTAGGAATTGGAGTAGCAGAACAGCAGTTCCTGCACTTCCATAAAATATTTAGGACAATTCTTAAGTTGGAGAGACCCTATTTCCTTCTCTGTACTGCAGATAACAGCAAATTCTTTAAGAAAAGGTTGGCCTTTTTTTTTTTCTTCCAAGCAAGTGCAATTTCAGCTCAAAGTGCTGTATGGATGTCTATAAAGACTTTCCTCTATAGTTTGTATATACACCATCGGTTTAAAAAGAGATCTTTCTCAATCATTTACTACAAACTTGTGTCATCCATGACCTTCAAAGACAGCTCAAAGGGGAAAAAAAAAATCCAGCTGAGTCCTTGGATTAACTAATAACTTTAATTAGCACCCCCAAGAAATGCTGAAGGTTGCTGGTTTTCCCCCTGTACAGAACACTCAGCCAAGGAGAAATTATTAAGCTAATTTTTCCATCAGGATTGATATCTTCTATTTTGCTGTATAAAGCAAAAACTGACTACGAACAGTTGCTAAACACCACTGCAAATATTACAGAGATCATATCACAAGATGAGAAAGTATTCTCACATGTATTATTTAATATTTTATACTTAGGTACCCAATGCACAAACATAGGCCTGTCTGTATAATTCAAAAAGCCTTCTATAAAGTTTTGTTGAGAAAAATGTTAAAGTGGCAAATAGCGTTAAGATCACAGATATCTCACGTCAGTTGTACCTTTTATTTTAACTATAAATGTCACACTTCATCATGCAGCTGTCAGCTTCCTTTAATGTACTAAATGCTATCATGTAAGCACAGAATCTGACATGATGTAACACAACAATTAAAATAAAAAGCAAGTCAGTTTTGACACAATGTCACTTTTCTGTTTGCTGCAAATTAAAGGAAAATTGAAACTACACAAGTAAGCTAGTCAAGAAAAAAGTCTGCAAAAACCTCAAACATCAGTTAATGTTTCCCTCTAATGTTATGTCCCATTTTTACACTCAACTTTACAAAGACATCCACAGCTAATTACAAACTGACACCAAAAGATGTCACGAAGAAAGCCTAAAACTTCTAGAATACCCTGATTGTAACATAGTTCTAGCTGTCAGTTTCCTAATAGCCAACATGCATGAAACTAGGCAATTATTTTTCAAATTCTATCTCACTCTTTTTCAATTTCTATCCATTCTGTGGTACTGCTGTGGCATGTTAAAATTGCTGATACTTTTAAAACCAGATGCAACAGCACTTAAATTAAGCCTGAAGAAAATCCTAGTAATAATGGAGCAATTATGAACTCTAGGTAATTAATACTGAAATTGATCATGTACTAAAAATTGGATTTTTATTTACTGTATTTGATGCACAACACTAAATAAAAGTGTCTGAAATGTTGAAAAATTAATTTTGGAGAAAATGAAAAAAACCTGTACATCTGGAAAGGCATAATGTTATTAATTAGATTTCCTCCTTTTCAGTGTTTTTTGTTCATTTACGTCAACTTTAAACCTCCATTTAATACATCTGCACCATAAAAAACTTCAGCCCAAGGGAAAGCTAGTGCTATCTGTCACAAATACAGAAATGTCACATGCCTAATATTTGCTGTGGCCATACCATGACACATTTAAAACCTTTGTGGCTCAGGGAAGAAATAATCACCACAGAGTCTGTTTACAGGCAGGGAAAAGAGTTTCAAGCAAAAAAGAAGCTGGAAACCTCTCCTGCAAACAGAGGGGCTGATATAGACATTCCAAGAATATTCCTGTAAAAACATTCACTTGAAACATCGAGTTAACACTTTCCCCTTTGTGGAATAAGAGGAAAGGGAAACATGGGGAATTCTATAATTTTTATCCCTGAATACCATGTCAGAATTCTTTTCTGCTGATCTATACCCTCCAAAGGATTTCCAGGCCAGTAACCTGCTAGAAAAACATTAAATTTAAGAACATTATAATTTTGACTGGAAAAGTTTTATATACGAGTGCTGCTGCATTTTCCAATATGCTGTATTTGATTGAGTATGACAGCAAACTGCAGAAAAACTAAGAACAAAAAAACCCCTGAGGTAGATAAAAACAAATACAGTAAGACACACAATTAAAAATACATAAGTGAAGTAATACAAAAATAACCTCAAACCTCCCTTACAGCTGTCTCTGAATAAAACAAATCCATGAGTAGAATTTGGACACGGACAGAGCTGCTAGGAATTTGATCTTTAAAGACCACTCTGAAAATTATCAGACCAAACACTGAAAATTATAATAGTGGCAACACTTGCACATTTCTAATTGCTGTGCTATACCTCAGTGACATTTATGCTGAAGTAGACAACTTTTTAAAAACAAAACCTAAATGGCACTTCTTAAAAACTGTATTCAGCTACATGAAGACCCCAGTGATCACAACGAATGCACACTTTTAAATTACCTGGCCCTTGAATGGTTTTTCTAGCCCTTGAATGGTTCAATTATTGCTAGAGATATTTATGTACACACAGAGGAGAAGAGGGAAGGTCAAGCCCCTGTGGGCATGGACATGTGCAACTGTGAAAGTTTATGCAATTCATTGGTTATATTCATCGCCATAAATTCTCTTGTACCAGCCTGTTGAAGGGACACATCCACAAGGATCTTTACATTACAGGAGTTAGTAGAAGATGATCTCATTCATTTGCACGCCTAGGACTTCAAAGGTGAAATGACAGAAGAATTAAAGTTTAGAAATAAAATATCCAAACCTTTTGTCTGCTTCTGACTATTATTTTATTTAATAATATAAACAAAACAGTCTGAGAACTGAGACTTGAGCTCCATGTTAAAATGTGATAAAATTAAATACTCTTCATACCTGCACTTCTTAGGTTAGGGTCTAGGTCTGGCATTTCTTTGGATGCTTCTGGACTGACACTGTAGATCGATGCCCCTGCTTCACTGACAATGCTGAAAAATAAAATGGCAAATATGTAAAAGAGCACACAACTCAACAACACAAGTGAAAGACTTTGCAAGTGACTCAAGTGAATATTTAGATTTTATTTAAAGCCTCATGTTTTGAAAAAACCGAATACTTACAAAAGTAAGACAGTACAAAGGTAAGTATCTCCATTTAAGCCAAAACACCCCTCCCTGATCTGCAACATTCATTCTTAATCAATTCTGGCCTTATTATAAATACACACTGTGCATAATATCAGTCCCTGTCTCAATCCATACAAGAGGAAAGAAAATGAATCCAAGAAACAAACGTTACCAGAAGTAAATAGCCAAACCAGCTTCCATAAACAAAACAAAACCCACCTGACAATTTCATTAAAAACACCTACATTCTAAAGTCTAACATTCAACTATTACGTGACTCCAAGCCATGAGCATGCACACACATTGTCAAAAGCCAGCTGCCCTAAAACACCCAAAAAGCCCCAACTTGATACAGACTGAGTCACAGAGCTGCAGCTCCCTTCTCAGCAGCTTTCAATACCGTTTTCTCTCAGCTCCCACTGCCATTCCCAAAGAAAAACAGTCTTCAGGAACTTAAACTACAGTTCATGTATCTACCATACACCTCAAACTCATTCGGTAATGATGATAAACTCAGCAATTCAAATCAAACACATAATTAAAAACCCCTCAAGTGCTCTAGCTCCACTCAAGAGAAAACTGCAATCAAGTATTCACAGCGTAAGTTTATTTTCAGCTGTGAAATTCTGACACCACTGAACCAACAGTATATTTCTTCAAATAACTTCAACAGAACTGGAATTTCAGGTTGATAATTATGGCATCATACAGCTACTGCATTGGAGGTTAATACTATCAGTTTCAGAACTATTTTTACTTTTACTATTCCACTTTCAGAATAACCTAATCTTTGCCATAAGGAGAGAAACCACAGTCCTTAAGAAAAGGACCTTTCAGCAAAATAAACGTAACTTTGCTTTATATTGTTTTAAAATTGGACTATAAATTTTCCTTTTAAGAACATTTACTAGGTCAAATTTTTAAATAAAGAAACTGATACTTAGAAGCTCCTCCCTTTAGAAAAAGCTGGATAACAGCTCAGAGGTAAAATATATTCCCATTCAATGTTCCAAGTGTGGTATCAGTAAACAATGTAAAATGCAAATACAAAAGGTAAGGATTTCTTACACTGTAGTTTTTACAGATTCCCCTATTCCCCAATTAAAACTGGAATTTGGTGGAGTGCTGTACACACAAGTGAGATTTTACAGTTACCCAAAACTCTAAAGCACATTTCAATAGTACAGACAGACTACATCTTTCAATAAATACAGAGAATAAAATCCTGTTCTCTCCAGAATTAGTGTAACTCCAGACACATTCAAACAACCAATATAAAAGAGCAAAAAAATCCTTAGACCAGGTGAACTGGGCAAGTGAAAATGAAACTATTTACACGATCTTTTAAAAAGATTCAGTATTATGAGCACTCCTTCACGACAAATGACATGCATAAAACATTCCCATCACAGCGCTCAGAAATAAGATTGTATCACAAAAACCTAGCTGCTGAACATAAAAATGTTGACAGAAGACTCATAAAACTGATTTCTCTGATGAACAAGTAATTTAAAGAACAATGCAGCAGAACGTATTTCTTAACCTGTTCACACTTTATAAAGGAAGCATCTGGCAACCGCTCCCTTTCTGGATACTGCTTCCAAAAACCCACACATGAGCACACACTTCTAACAGCCTTTCACTAATAGCACTTCAGTCTTTGTATTCTAGCAGATCCCAAAAGTTAGCCCTCACGCAATTCTTAAATTTAAACCCTCATAATACAGTGTAGTATAACTTGAGATTAAAAAAAAAAAAATCAGTGTTTTGCACACGTTTTTACAGTGCTGTACTATAAACTCTACTACTGCACACAGCTTATTGCTTGATCCTCTCCCAGTATTTTCTGCAATAAAAAAACTGATGTGACCTTGATGGGAAATTTAACACACTCGACATTTTAATGTTTCTCATTAATACTACACTGACAATTTGCAGAAGCAGAAGGATTGCACTAATACTGTCATTCTATGGTAATATGCGACTTGTGCCAAATTTTAAGCTAGGCAGTACAAAAACTCCCTGCTAAAATGAGTAGATAAAATTAAAACTCAGGATAGAAGACAAACATTTGAAAAAAGCATATTTCCTTTCCTCAAGAGCAAAAACATTTATACACTAGAGTGAGGAGAAGGGGGGAAGCCAAGTGAAAAATTATCTCAAGAAAGAGAACAAGATATAAAAAGCACTTTCAGAAGCAGCATACACTGGATACTTGAGATCCACTCTGAGATGGTTTAGTATATGCATGCAGTTATTCTATGAAGTATTTGGTGCAGCAGACATGGAAAAGGGGAGGAAGCATTTCCACTCACGTAGAACCCCACATTGCTCTGCCCAAGACAGCAAAACCCAGACGTTAAATAAACCTTTTGCCCAGATTAAATGCATAAGGCCACACGGTCCAAAGACATCCTCCTCTGGTTCATTCAACACCAGTCAACCAAACTTTTACACAACTATTAGTGGCTATCACATGGTTTGATGCTGCTACAGTGAGATGGTTACTGATGTGACAGTAGCACACCGAATGCTGAAACATTTAGCTTGGTCAAAATACTAAGATTAAAAGCAAAATAGCTTTAGGGATTGTCTGCAGTTGTTCTGGATTTTACTTTTTGACTAGACAGGAGACAGTCACTTTGGTTCACTTACGTTCTGTATGTTTCCCAAATTCTCATCATTCTCTTGAAAAGGGGGATGACTTTATAGACAATATAAGCTAATTTAACATTGCTAAATGCTCTACATCATGCCTTTTAAATAATGTATATGTATTTTATGTCAGGGCATATCAAGACAAAACCAAACGTGCTCAAATCAGTAGGCAATAGAAATTTACTCCAAACTATTGCGGTACACACTGTTCTTCATCTCCCCTTCCCATTTCTATAATGGATACAGTTCTCAAGACAGCCAAAAGAAAAGCTTCATAAGAGTTACTGAAATTGTATTAAAATATTGTGTATCTTCAGAATTTGTTTCTATTTTGATTTTTTAAGTCACATAATAGATGAAACCAAAAGAACTGGTTCCCCCTGCCCGTAATGAAACCCTTATTACTGTGGATTCCTTAGGAGGGAAGATTCTGACCAAATCTAAACAGCTAAAAAAAGCTTTATTGAAAAATTATTTTGCTTTTTAAAGTCAATATGCAGTAGGTAAATAAGCACATGGTTATGATGTGATATGCTTCTAGTACATGAATGAACAAGTGTCATTAACTTCTCTTTGGATTAACAAAAAAGCAGGGGAAGGATCTGGGACTACACCTCCATACTGTGCTTCTCACATCAGCCATCCTAAAGATAAGGGCTTTTTCCTCAGCGTCTGTATCCAACTTTTAACAATTAAAGTGTTCAAATCACAAAGCCACTACACAATATTACAGAGTATTCTTTTCAATTGTACAAACTGGCTTGTTGCATATGAACTAAATTTTCCCACACAGCACCCATCTCTTTCACAGTTGTTAAGACACATTTAAGTAGCTAAAGCAACATTAAATATATTCCACCAGCACCACCTGGTGGGTCCTCAGCTTTATGCTAGAGACCATGGCAACTATATTCTAAATACTTTAAGGAGCCTTTTAACACTTACAAAAGCAAGTTGTTTTCTTACTCAGCTTAAATAAACGTTATTTATTTGGTCTGAAAAGATGATTTATTTTGAAAACATTCAGATTTTCTATCTCCTAATTTTTACAGGAAAAAGAGCCTTTTTTGTAAAAGGTAAAAAAAAAATAAAATCTAAGAATACTTAAAATTTACTCTTTTTTAAATTCAAAGCTATTACATACCTACAAAAATGTATAAAGATTATGTACCCAGCTAGTTAACAACAGTGGTTTAACTAAAATACAAATTTTAAAACTTGCAAGTTTCTTAGGTAGGAAGTTTTCACTGTAAACCTTTTCAAAGCTATGTAAAAAAATCTTATCAAGCTAGACATTTGTGGGTTTAAAGACAAATGCACCTTCCTGACATTTTCATGAACTTTTACCAACATTTCAGGCTCTTATATTACATCGAGATCATTTCTCCACAATCAAATGCAACACTGGATTAATAACATTACAGAGAAACAAAAAACAACTTTATCCAACTTTACATAACTTGCTGTTCCTACAACCTCCAAATCCTTGATTTACAACTTCAATCCTTTAAAATGACATTTTAAGAAACAATACCAGTACAAAGAACAGTCTGGTGTTTATTACTCGGAAGAAAATCATGGTCACTCTAAAAGCAAAGGGTATGTCAACCTCTAGACTCTCAGATTTGGCCATAAAATGATGATCTGCCAGAAGAACTCCCTTCACAATCACAGTTTAGTAATTGTGGAGAATTCCCCTAACCCAACTTTTTACATATTAATTGATAAATAAATTTTTCATAAACTTGGGGCTACAAAAGCCAGAGGCTCCCAGTATGAGAGTAAAAAAAGAGTCAAAGGTTTATTCTGTGTTATTTACAAAAATAATTGGCTCATGAATCACCCATATTACAATAAAATTAAACAAAATGACAAAATATTCTCTAGAAGAGAACGCTGCATTTACACACTCAATTGGAATGTATCAAGCTTTAATTATGTTGACAGATGTTATGATTAAAAACAAACTAAGAAGGGGCAGGGAAGACTTAATTAAGCACATGCTCAGAAGAAGATTGGGCTACTTCATGAATGAGAAATCCATTGGGCCTGAGTGAAAACACAGAAATCACAACTAGTTCCAGAGTCACACTAGAGAAGTAGGATGCCTGCACCTTTTGTTATATGCCTCCCTACACACCTATTTTTGATGACTAAAAAAAACTAACTAGGGGAGGTAAAAAAGCTCTTCACAGGAAACAGCAATAACCTGCCCATTTGCATTGTAACTTGTGCTGCTCTCTCTTCTCCTGCAAAGCAGGACATTGCCCACAGCAGAAGCAACTTGCGTGGGGGCCCCTTCAACTCCTCACCATGAGCAAAGGCAGAGGCACCAGCCCCTCCCAGCAACTCATGTTTGGGCACACGAATACTCCAGCACCTCTGTGCTGTGCACAACTCCCTCTGCTGTGGCGGCGACTGTGGCCAGCTGGAGCCTGCAGCACAGCACGGGCTGGGCTGGGATTTGTGCTTCACCACAGGAACAACAGGGCACCAGCACCGACAGAGCCTGGCTCTGACACTGCTGTGCCAGTGCTTTTTTTCATATGAGGAACACAAGTCATGGAAGTGCAAGATTGAAAGGTTCTGGTATATACTGAATAATGTATTCAAAGAATAAAAAGACCAAAGAGATTTTCAAAAACCTGTTCATTCTGATAGATAAGACTCATAATCTGGTGTTTCCCCACCGCCAATAAAGTAGTGGTATAGCAAAGGAAGATTCTAGGATCATGAAAAAGGATTATACCAGAAAGCAATCAGTATTCAATAGAATCAAGGCAAAAAACATACAATTAATCTGTGATTTTTAAACAATATAAAGAATTAGCTTTAAATGTTAACAATATATAGAACCTGGGAGATATTTTCAATGTAAAATATACTTAATACCGAAATACACCACTAGATAGGAAAGAAATTTTCACCAAATTTCCACTGCTTCACTCAAAACTTTTAGTCACTACACACCACAAAAGTTTTGCTTATATGACATACCATCTTTCAAAATCAGTCAAATTAGACAAAAGCTGTTACAGTCACCTTTAGCAAAACTATTACAAAAAAGCTCATAATGACTCACAGTTGCAGCTATTCAGTTAGATGCAGGAGGGACACCATAAGCCTTAAAGTAGCTCCTGCTACAGAGCTCCCATGCACACAAGAAGTTAACCCCACAAAGAGTCTTCATAGAGCACACCAAATGATAGGCAGTGATACAGACCCCACATGGTTGCTCAGCTGCATTCTGTAAGTTTCCATAGAAAATACTGGTGAAATTCTGCTTACAAGTAGCATTTTGAAGTCAGAACAAAAAAAAAGTCAGTGTTTCCAGCCATGTATGAATGAGTTTGTTCTGTATTTTATGAAGTTTACTAGAAATTATGCCATGCAAAGAAAGGAATTTGCTCTTGACCAACTTAATCTACTTTGTAAAGTAAAAATTACTACATTATTTCATACCATGGACCCTGTTTTGCAGCAGATTATGACACAGAATATCATCACTTCTTTCAGTTACAAACCCTACTTTTGAAACAGCTTGCTGACCCCACAGCAGGGACAATAAATAAGCACCTTATCAAGCAGCTGCTGAAATGACAGAAGTTCAAGGCAATCATCCTTTCATTAGGGATTATTTCTCTATTGTTCAGCCACAAATGATATTTAGCACCAGTTAAGCTGATGGCTTTCCTGGTAGACAGTATGGATCTTTAGAACCTACTCAAGATAGAAGAACTAGGCCTGTTTCAATCCATCTTTAGCAAGATACTCTAATCAGTGTTGGTCTTGCTGCTTCAGATCATTAAAAACTACTTATCTTAAAATAATACTTAATCTTACAATGACACACTGTTTTCCACTTTTTCTAGTATGCTTATGCAAAACGAAACTTCCCTACAGAATCAAAGAACACTCTTTCAGATGATGAACAACCTGCAAAATTTAACTGTTGGAAATACCAAATTATAGTTTTTCAAGAACAGATAAAAAGCAAGAATGTCTGTTTACAAGAAACTTAAAGGAATATAAGAAATGAAAGACAGTTTAATTTAAAAGATCAGCATCCAAATCGCAGAAGAAATGTATGAAAAAGACTAAAATATTAGTACATTAAAAAATGTAGTTATTGAAATAGCTGTCTTCAAGTATTACCCACTCCTCTGAAGGCTGGAAATATTGGGGCTAAAAAGCCCAGCATTTTTGTCTTTTACTGCTTTGAAGTCTATAAGAAGGCTGTATGTTGATTTTTCATTCTAAGAGCCCGTTGCCCGTAATCAAATGTAATAAAAGGATATTTCAAACTTAAGGAAAATTATGTTCTGAGTCAGGCAATCTGATTGCCTATCTGCTAGCATAAAACAGCTTTCAAGAATGCAAGGGAAGCACTTGGGGCAGTGTACTTAAAAGCTTCTCCTTTTAGAAACGTTATTACTTTGGAAAATGCAGCCCAGTTCTACTTTCAGTTTGGATGAATGCAGAAAACATAGCCCTCAAAAAATTTCCCTGATTACAGAATTAAAAGAGCTCAAAATTCTCTGATTTCAATTCTTCAACTACCATCATTCCTCCCCAAACTGATGTGACATTTCCTGCCAATAAAACAGCAAGACAATTGCTACTTGCAGCAGAATGAAAGAGGTTTGAGAATTATTGCAAACATAACAATGAGTTATCACGCTTTAATTTCTTTTGTTTTAGATAAAACTCTCTATGAACTCCCAAATCAAGAACTAGTTACCATACCAAACTAATAAAACTAACTGTATAGCTCCACTCGGGAAGCCTTTATTCAGCTGTGTATGAACCATGCCCTCAGCACATCCCTGCAAAGGGGAGAATGATCAGATATCTGTCTTCATCTTGTCTGAAAACGATGACATTTTTCAGTAAGAAAAGGGTCCAAATGGCAGGTGTCAAAGAGCTTTAGCTTCACACGTGGTGCTAGGAGGCAGAAAAAACAACAGTAGCGTGTGGCCATGTCAGGGCTGCACAGAAGCTGCCGTACAAGCGCATATCTGAAAAGAGCAAACCTCAGAGCCTGTTAAATCAATCTAGTGCCAGATGCTGTTATCAGAACAAAACTGGTGCTGTGGATTCATCCCCAGAAGAAATACACGTCCCATGTCTGCAGTGAAAAGCGAAAGACCCAGGGTGGCATGTCTCAAGACTGAAGGTGACAGTCACCTGTGACTGCCCCCACCACTTTCATTGACAGTTTCAGAAAACAAGTGCTGTCACTGCTCATAAAGCAGCTGGAGTTGAAGCTCCTTTCTGCTCTTGCACAGAGCTTTAAAATCTGAGCTTCAGGTCCAAAATCTACTCCCAAGTTAACCATCCAACTAAAAAGCAGTCAAGTAATTTATTTTTACTTTAAACACTGTAGTACAGTAGGAACTTCAGAGAAAATTTAGATACTGCTCGTCTCCTTGCTGCAGCAATGCCAAGGAGAGAAATTGTGACAATACGGATAACGTCATAGAATCAACATTACCTTAATGCAAGAGGACAACTTTAGCTCGAAAGAAGCACATTTTATGTGATTACTATGTGACAACATTAAAGTAATTCTAAGCAGTATAAATGAAAAATGGTTGTATTGAAATATGTTCAAAAGTTACCTATCTATAATCAATTACCATTAGAAGAAAGTAAAGAGTAAAAAAGGCTTTAAGACCGATATAGGAAATTAAAGCCCTAACGAGTCCACTTTTTAGAGTCCACTTCTAAAATATCATAGGCATGGAAATGGGTATGCTTTTTATGAATGCACTTTATTTCAAGACCAATCATGCCAGTGCTCATGCAGTTTTACACAACTAAATTATCTCAGTGAACTCAGGGGAGCAAACTGTACACACAGCACTAAAAAAATATAGCCAAACACTGACAGGATTTTACCTAACCTGTTTTTATTCAGAAGGGAAGCACAGGGAGACAAAGAAACATAACCAATTTGGCAGTCAGGCTTCAGAAAGAAGAGAAACACTAGGTGATGTTAAACACTCACAGTTCATACCTTTATAGACAATCTTGAAATGAAATCACCTAGACCTTTATAGACAATCTTGAAATGAAATCACCTAGACACACATTAAAAACATGGCACAGTCCAAAAAGATGATGATGCTCCCCAAAATGCCTTTAAAAACTGTTCCCCACTGAAGGGCTCAATAAGCAGCCTATTTTAGACCCTGTCCTACAGTTCTCAAGTGCCTGGTGAAGACGGTAAGCTTGACTCAACACCATGAAACACAGCAGAGCAAAGGAATCTGCAAGTTCCAGAGCAGAAGGCTGTCACCAACACTGTCCTTCCAGCAGCTTCTCCTCAGCTCAGCCAAGCAGAAACCCCCTGCAGTGATAGCACATGGCGAAAGGTGGTGTTTCACCTAGTCCATTTTCAGCCATGCAGGATCTTACAAGAGATAAGATCTATCCTGGCTGTTTTTAGAAACAGCAGAGGCAAAGGGTAAAACCCTGAAACCTGGTAGTTCGTGTTCATGCACAGTAACTCAAGTTGAAGCATTATCAAATACCAAGGTTGTGAAAATAAACAAGGCTTTTTTTAAAAAAAAGATTCCTGCCTATAAAGAAATACATAGACCTTAGCTAGTATCACTGGTATTTGGCATTGTCATTGACAATTTATAAAATAGGGGGGTAATTCATGTCTGACTAAAGCCTATTTAACTTTTAAACCAAAACATTTCCCTATTGCATGCACTGTCATACCCACACCACCCTTCACACAGGACATTCAAGAAAACAAATGATCCATTAAAGAGAGTCCATCAGGTTCTTTGAGTGAATACAGATCTCTCAACCAATTTATTTGTCAGGTAACTTCACAGAGCATTCAGAGTTAATCAAATAACATTGCATTAAGAAGTGTCACATGTGAACAGCCAGTTTGAAATTACCTAGAAAGGCTACAAGAACACACCATTCCAGTGCTACAATGGCTCTCGGGAATCATTTTTGTCTGTTAGAACGAGTAACACAGATGCAGCAACTGCTGTGCCTAAAATGCAGTTAGTTAAACCAGACCTTAGAGCTTAGAGTCACATTAACTCTCATGGAGACTTCGTCCCCAGAGTGGAGCATAACTGGACAAGACCACAGCATATGGAGGAAAATGCCTCTTGGAGAGCGGCACCTCCAGCAACTGTCATTTTGTTTAATGCTCACTCTGGGCAATTGGGAGGCAGCCTGGCCAGTGCTGCCGTGCTGCCTCCACAGCCCTGATTCATGCAAAATTCTGACCTGTAGCTTTGGCCAGAGACAGGCTTTATTCTGTTTCCCCTCTGTGCTTTCCTACAATACCACTGATCATAGTACTGAATCTCTCCTGACTAGCCCAACCCTCTCCTCAGCACAGGTCCGGGGGGGAAAGCTGGAGTCAGCTATAACCCCTTCTACTAGGGCTGAGCAATGCAATGCAGAAAGACTCTGCACACAGTGAGGGAATCACAGACACTCTGCTGCTGCACCTCTCTGCTCCCTCTCCATTCCTCTTAACAGCAAAGCTGTATCCAAAGACTTCATATTAAATATTTTTAACCTACAGACACTTCTTGGCACAGCTTACTGAACTCTGAAGTACCCAGGTTTTCCACATAGCGAAACTCAAAGTAAATTAGGAATTCTGGCATCAGAATAAATGCTGGCAGGGAAAATTCTTTAAGGTATTAAATACTAAGAAAGAGTGTGACCACATCTTTCTAGCCATGTCATTTCTTCTTAGTTTACTTTGATTTGGAATTCACCTAAAAAAATAAGCTGTTTTGGCTTACAGAAGATACATTCACCTACTGAGTTTATTCTCCAGCTCAACATACTCAAGACAAATGTTACATAAAGTAAAATGCTTCATTCAGACCTCATCAAAATTATATGCTTCTACCTTTTAAAAATCACTTCTGCAAATTTAATCATGACAGTGCACTTATCATTTTTAAAGTACTCATTTGCTGGGGGGTTTTTTGTTGGGTTTGTTGTTTTTTTTTTTAATACAGGACAATACAGTTGCTTTGATATTTTCCTGTGATCTAGTTTATAACCATTCCAAGCTGACACTTATCAAGAAGTGTTCCATTCTGTCCATCGAGGAAAATATTTTTCTTCAATGGAAAAAGGCTTGTAAAACTGAGGTACTAGTAAAGTGTTTCCAGAAAAATCTATTAGTCCCCTCTGAAGGAACTGTAGCATTACAGTATAAAAAGGATTATAGCAACAGACAGGGGGAAAAATCAAACAAGAAAGTTAAGAAAAAGAGTAGGTTGCTCATTCTTCAGAAGAAGGCAACATTTTTCATGTGAAACTAAAAAAACTCCAAAAAATATCAGCTGAAGCTTACTTTACCTTAACAAGCACTTTTAATAGCTCAGTTACTTTTCTCAGACAGATTTAAAGGTAGGAAGATGTACTCAAATGTCTGTAGAGCAACATAAGTAGATTGAGTGCCTTGTTATTAAATTACCCATTTTTCTCTTTTTAGGCCTCTAGGGTTCATCCATGACTTCCCTGGTCTCTTCATTGTCATAGTTTTAAACATTATTATTTTACTTCTCTCATATGCAACCACTGGGCATCTACAGTAAAAGATCTGAATAAAATATTTCCAAATGAAAGGGAGCTAAACATTAGGTATATTATATTTTATCCTTTAACCATTTACACCAGTGGACACTCTCTCATTCATTTTGTATTACAAGCAGAAGTATGTATAAACCTCTGTGAAAAAAAACCCACAAATAAAAGTAATGACCAAATCCCCCGAACTTGAAATGGATTAATGAAGTGCATGTTTTTACAGACAACAAACTCCTTTCATAGGATTGTAACCAAAAGGGGGAAAAAACTGACAAAAATAAGTATCTGGAATTAGTGAAATAAAAGTTCAGTTAGGTAGTGCTATATTTGTTTTCCCCCTTCTCTTAAAAGGGAATCATTTGTTCCCTTAGGTTGTGACAGATCCACACAGGAGACTTTCCATGAGTAATATCACTAGAACTGCCATAAACATATGCTGAAAGACCACTTCATTTAAAATACATTTTTCATTCAGTTACAAACACTTTAAAAAAAAAAAATCTTACGGACAGAAATTTCTCATGCTTCATTTCTAACCAATTATTTTTAGACTTGAAAAGAAAATCCCAACCATAGTCTTTTTGTTTTATTAGTCATCCAAATATTTAAGCATGGGATAAGATGACTTTCTAGGTTTTTTAAGAGATCCTTACACCTACTAAATCACAAAAATGCAGCTTATTTTATGTCCTACTTTTTACACCACAATTTTCAAAATGATTCTCCAATCATAGGTACACTACATAGATAATCAACGATAAGTTTAGCAATAAAATTCCTTACAATAGTGTGAAGGTGCATTAATACATTTATACATCTAATTACTTGTGAGCCCAACAACACATATTTTGCAGAAAAACACCTTGGAACATGCCTTTTTTTTTAACCGTATTACCCCTCTTTTTCATCCCTACTCTACTTTATATTGAGAAAGTCTCTTAGAAACATTTGAGAAGCTGTAGGTCAGTTACATGATTTTAAACAATGGCACTAACAAACTAAAATGTTTGGAAAGGATGAGGCAACTCATCATTTTCAAATATAACTAAGTTGTTTTCCCTAACAGATGCCACAGTTTGCACCAGGAAGTTCATGCTCAGTTTTTCTACCCTGTCATGTGAGCAATGAGCATCTATCCTACATCTACTTCTCTGGATGGGTCATTATTCTCATGTCTGGATCCTTCAAGACAAGCCACCAATGAAGAGTGAGGGTCTTGGAATGATTCTTTCAGCTTTTGGAAACCACTGAATGCCTGGGAATGACAATGGTTGAAAAATACCTGTGGAGATTGACTGGTCCAAGACTCTCACTCAAAGCAGGGAGAATCAAAGCAAGTTCTTCAGGGGTGGGTCCAGCCAGGTTTCAAATATTTCCGTGAACAGAGACTCTAAAACCTACTACATATTAACAGAAACATTTGGATCCTCTGCAGCTAAGACTTGATGTTTTGATAGTATTAAGCTGAGGTTCAAAGTTTTTTTAATGGCAGTTTAAAAATTTAGCACCATATATACACTTCAGAAAAGCACATACTTGCCCTGGAACAGTGGGGCATAAATAAACGGAGATTTTAAGAGTCAAAACTCTGTTTTCAAAAACAGTGCTGCACTGAGAACTCACTAAATAATCCCAGCTTCCTCAAATGCTGTAAGCAAAAAGAAAACATGAAATTGTTTGAAAATTAAATTAATGGAAATGTGTGCCCTGCTGATTCCAGCAGGAACAGAGCAGGCCCACTTAATTTCCAGTGCCTGATGTTAAACTGTAAAGACTATTCTTGCAGCTGATAATTAACAGCTGTTAAAGAAAAATAACAACAAAACCAACAAAACAACAATGTGGAGATCAGGGCTATGGAAGAGACAGCAGAATATTAAACAATAATTGTCCAGATGAGAACCAGAGGTGATCTGAGAGAGGCTCCACGGCAGCACAGCAGTGCGGAGCCCGGAGGCGCCCTGGCTGACGCAGACAGCTCCTGCGGGGGGTTATGGAGAACATATGCCAGGGTGGGATATGCAGCACCCTTTAATAGGGCACAGCATCTCCCGCCCCCAGGCGCCTGCTCAGCTCTGCTGGCTACTGCAGGAGGTGGCAGAGCCAAGCCTTGTCCCCAGCCTGCCCCTGGAAGACAGGCCAGCAGTGCCACTGCTGCCAGAGTCCCCAGAGCCCTGAGCACCAGGCTCGTGTTCGCACACCATCACCACGTGCAGCAGCACAACCGAGACCTGCACGGGACCAGGCCGGGGCTTGGACTGGGCAGCTTGGGACGAGGCTGACAGGATTCCCTACACCCACTGCAGAGATGGGGTAACAAGCTTCTCCTCCACCAAAAGAACAAGGCACAAACATGATATATTCCCCTTTGCTCCCCCCACCAAGAAAGGATAGACTTCAAGTCTGAGCATAAACTAAAGTTCAGCTAAATTCAGATCCAAATTATATTAAGGAACTATTGGTGTAGATTTTAATATTAAGGGTCAAATTGCTACTATCCATTTTTTTTTCCCCTCCCTCCCTAATTTATGTATTTTCATTAAGGAGAATTTAATCCTAAAATGCCATGTAATTATTTCTAAACTATATATTTGGAAATTATTTTATAAAATTAGCCACAGATATGTATGTTCAGAATTCTGTCAAGATGCTGAAATATTTTCTTAAAAAATATAAATAATGCTTTAAGATTACTAATACCACAAACTGGCATGTGCTGGACTTGAGTTTAATCAAACCCTGAGAACCAGAACAAACACATTTCACAAGCTCCAAGTCCTGACTTCCTCTGAAGTTCATAAAGGCTCACAACATCACCATCATCACATGCAAGATGTGATTTAATTATATTAACCATGTCATGGTAAAGAAAAAACCCCAAACTTGTATTCTGTCATTAAATCCAATGGAAACTAACCTACAAATACTTTATAAATAAGGAATAGACATGAATGCAAACCATACATACTCCATTAAAATTCTGATGAGACCTGTTGTAATCACTAAGACTTCAACCTGTATCGAGCGCTAGAACTGGTATTTCAGATGACCCAAAGACAATTTACATAAAGAAAGCATCTCGCTCAAAGTTCACTGTACTAATTATAAATCTTAATTTATCACAAGCCAATATGAACCACAGACTGGCGTGGTTTCTTAATGCTAATATTTACAGTCGAACCAAAAAAAACCATTTTGCATTTTATGCATTGCATACTAAATAAAATATATTGACACAAATCAACATTTCATCTGTATCTTCACTTTATAAAAACCTGGAAAAAATTTCCTACAGACCATAAAACTGAACAGAATCTGCTTTGAATTAGGTGCCACCACTTTTTTCTTCTCACATAGCACCAGAACAACCCCAGGCTCAAAATCTTGTCTCAATCAGAAAACATTATTCCTGTTAGGGTAAGAAGTCCAGTAACCTACAATCTACTGTAACTGCTTTACCAAAGAGAAGCCAGTAAGAGGAAAAATAATTTCCTCTAGCTCGATCCACTAATAATGAGCACAGACTTTCGAGTGAGTGGTCTTCTCCAGAAGGGCCATGAGATCATCAACCAGATCCCCCAAGGAGAAAGCTACAACCAAGGCAGCACCAAGTGCTTCTGGACACTCATGTACAAGCCAGCAAGATGATGGCAGAGCCATTTTCCTACAGGAGCAGGGGTTAACAAGAGGAATAGGCAAGAGGAGAGCCTTAAGCATTCCTTTAAAAGGAATCAAACATTCTTTAAAAGTCTTTTTATTGTTCTTGTTAGCTAGAAAAACAGGATATATTAAAAAGATACTATATCATGAGATCAAAATTATTTCATTTTAAAACATTCAAATTGACAATGTCTCTTTCTATTTACTCTTACAGCAGAAGATCAGAGTTAACATTTCCTTTTGCAGAGAGATAATCACTGAAAAGTAATGCAGGAATATCCAGTTTGATTTACTTAAAAATGACAAACTTCTAGAAAATAACTTTAATTAAAAAAAGTAACTTGGAGCTGTGATTTTATACTATGAGAAAAAATAGACCAGGAACAAGCAATAAATGCATCACCAATTTTACTGAAAGCCCACTTACAAAGTATATTTACAGTACAACATCATAATGCTGACAAGAGAATCACCCATGGAGGATGCATGTTTCCCTGAAACAGCTGAATTTACGTCAAATTCAAATGTCAAAATGTATTCTATCTAAACGTTAGTTCTAGTTCAACCCAATAAAAGAACTGAACAGGCAGTAGGCATGTTGCCTTGGCTGCCAAAGAAGTTTTAGAAAATATAAAAGTTAATTAGGTTTGAGAGAGAAGTTTTATGTGAAAAGCCAATTTATTATAAGCAATAACCAGAACTGCTTACAGACAGACATCTTCGCCCCCACCCCCAGGCTTTTTATTTAGAAACATCCACAGACAACTGAGCTGTTTGAATATTATTTCTTGATACATAAAAAAAAATCTGATTCAATTAGAAACTATGATATTACTTGCAATTGCAAACAGGATTAAAGCAAAAATGTTAGTTCTACATGAGCAACAAATTTACTTTCAGGAGCATTAGGTATTAGAAGGAAAGGAAAATATCCAAATATGCAGAACTGCTAGATGGACGCGATTACATTTACAACCATGCATGGAGTCACCCAAACAACACCAATCTGCCCCCAAAACTGAAAAGGAACAAGAAAGCCAATGTTACTCTCTCCTCTCTCCCCTGCACTTGCCCATTGTTGCTGCAGGAGGGGCTGGTACTGAAGAAGGTGCTTCATGCAGCTTGTGCATTTTGATGTCTCCTTTCAGGAGCACTTTCTCACCTCCATATCACTCACCATGACAAACAGATCATTTCTCCCTTTCTCCACTTACTCATCATTGACAAAACTGCTGGGATTCAGTTATAGAAAGGAATTATCCTCAATAGGCACCTTCAGTTACAGCTGCATGACACTGCAGTCATCTAAGTCTAATCCCTTTTCAAGCTGAAATAACCTACTCAAAGTCCCTTTGAGACACACAGCATGTCTATATTCTCTGCCTCTCATACCCTGAAAAAAGCAGAAGTGTGCTGAAGTATCTCTTGTTGCTGTGGCTTCTTTCAATGTCATTCACGGAGCTCTTAAGACTGCCATGCACTTTGTTGATAAGAAAAGTTAAATGAGTCCAGGCAAGCATAACCCCCAGTTTTAGCATCACACAAAATTACTCCAAGGGAAGGTGCGACATGGGCAGCACTCACTCCTGCACTGCCAACAGCCTCTAAGAGCAGATAGCCTGAAGTCAGGAAAAGAAATTATAATTTCAGGTAACTGCAGAGGGAAGGAGTTCTTGCTTTACTGACAAACATACTGCATTTGCTTTTCAGGCCTGGAAGATTCTCAGGCTGTCAGACACTTAGAGGTCATAAACGTTTAATTTTCAAATCTCCCTAAAATCCAAGGCATTTTGTCTGTTTTGGGTTTGATTTAAAGTTTGTACCAGCTGCTCTCCTGGCACTGGGGGAACTTGGTAGCAGCAGTACAGGGGGCAATTTCCTGACGTTAACTACTGAAAAAAAACCTGAAAATATTTTTGGGGGAGATTTCTATCTAAACTTAGGATCTGCGCACAAACTTTCATTTTCACCAGACCTCAACAGTATTGATACTTCAAAGAATAAAGAAACTTTTCCCCACTAATGGGAGCATTTATGACTTAGGATGAAAATTTCATCCCAAGGGTACTACCTCTCTGACAGTTAGAAGACACTGAAATTAAGTTATCAAATGTTTGGCAGCTGAGTGTAATCTAAATGCCTATCCTAAGCTTCTGCTATCAACATCAGCAATAATAGAACAGTAAGTTTAAACAAATAAGTAAATCCATATATCACATCTCACAACAATAAAGGAAGTCGAGTATGAGCTGAAATGCAGAACAGCAAATGTGGTTTTACAAATGAATAGGTATGAAGTTTGGCAGAATCTCAGCTTAAGTAAAAACATATTACTGGCAAACTCACACAAATGGAAAAATGCTTACTTCTCCATTAGGTTCTTACAGAATGTGAACTTGAAGACAAAACACTATCCAAATATACAAGCAGCTCTGACTGCAATAACACTCCGTCTTAGTACAATACAAATCATCTTGTATTTGTATCAATTTAATCTGGATGCTCTATTAATCACACTGTATTTGGATGCTTCCATTTAAATTAACTCCTGACAGGATTTCACAAATAATTCCTGTTGGAGCTTCTTTACATAATAAGGAGCCTAAATGAAGTTTCTCAATCTTTACTAGTGAAAATTTACCAATTGCCAATTACCAACAGCTATTTCATGACATGGTCACTTTAAACACACAAATGTGTTTCTGACATCTCTTATGTGTAAGAAGGATAATAGTAAGATCCCAAATGCCACAAGTATCACTCATTTTAGAAAGGCCATATTGACACAAAACATAAATTAACATTTTAATGATTTTAATTTACATCCATTTCCAGTATCAATGATTTTTTTGTTAGCATGTTATCATGCTAGTGTGGAGCAATGCTATTTTGTCTAGGCAATGGGTGAAGACCAGCAGCTTAAAATGCACATATGAGTAACAAGAACCATGCTCCAAGTTTCTATAATTAAATTCCCATCACTAAAGTTCTGCAAATAAAAACAAGAAGGAGGATTTCACCTATTTTAAATACTTCCTACTTTCTGTTATTTTCAGGATTAAACCCAATGGTTTCCAACCTGTGGTTCACAGGCTACTTCCAAGAGGTTTTAAAAAGGACGTGGAAGAACACAGCCCACCGCAAGTAGGCTTACAGTCTGTGGAGTGATTTTTTACACTGCCATCAGTAAGCGTCAATGATCTGCAAATCAAAACTACATCATTACTCAGCTCAGTAACTTTCCCTCAATCTGTTCTATCAGGTAACATGCAAATTTGACTACATTCCATTTCCAGCAAGAGAGAAACTGAGGCTGACCACACATGTTACTTCAAAGAAAAAAAACCCACCTGAAACTACAGAGCCACACATGCTCATTTTGGAAGCTCTTTAAATGCTGCTGCAGCAGCTTATCTGAAAGTCTAAGCTTTTCTGGTTTGTTTGAAATCAGTATAAATACCAAGTCTGGAACATTTAAGTTTTGTGTTATTAATCCTTCACTCATTTTCTTCATGCGGGACCTCACACTAACAGATCAAATCCCAACCTTCTATGCCTTTTGATGAATATACAGCATTTTAAAACATACCCTGGAGATACATGAAATAAGGGCATTTAGCTCACTCTAGCTTAAAAAAAAAGTTAATAAACATAGTATTGGAAAAAAACCTCAGAGATGCAGCTGTTAGGAGTCTTCTCCAATGCTCACTCTGAGAAGCAGAATTATGTCATTAGCTCATGTTTTTCAGCTGAAGTCCAAACCTCAATTTTAAGCTTGGACTGAACACCAAACGTTCATGTTCACAAATGATCAGGGAACCGCAGTGGGAAATTTCTCTTGACATAACCTGCTGCACTGAAAAGGCAAGTAACACACAGCTCAGATGAGGTCAAAGCTGTACAAAGTTCCCACAGGCTGTACTTCAGTGTGTCTGTCTAGGGGAAGGACCTTCAAAGTGCCGTGCCTCCAATTCCCTGACTGCACTCTCATTCTTTCTGCACCACTTCCTCAAGCTTCTTGCAGTACTTGAGCCATCCCTTGACTCTGGCAACCACTCAAACACCTCTTAACAAAGGGCTCCTTGCCTTCTCCTGCTAAGAAGTACAAGATGGCACACAGTGCTGAGACCTGCACACAGCCCTTCACAACAACTTTAAAGTTCCATCCTTTGGTATCTCTATGGATACTGCAAACATCATAAGAGCATGTCAACAGCCAATGCAATGAAAAGTGGTTTGGTAACTCTTAAGAGAAAAAGGATGTTGAACCAAATAAACACAGCAATTATGAGAGAAGTGGGCATTTTATATTATCATCTTGTGTTATGTTCATTCTACTAAATAAGATCCCTCTGGAAATCTTTCTTTGTATGATATTAAACTGGTAAGAACATTATGGTGTTGACCAGAAAGCACATAAAAAAAGAGGTAGTAACTACATTAAATAATAATCTAAACCAGTTCAGTTTGAAATAAAAAGGTTCCTTTTGGCCTGTGAGGTAATCTGCCTCCTCAGAAAATATCAGACACAGAAATTAACTAGTTTTATTTCACAGAAGAACCTGAGTTGGAAGGGACTCACAAGGATCATCAAGTTCTACCCCTGGCTCTCCACAGGACCAGCCCCAAGAGTCACACCATGTGCCTGAGAGTATCGTTCAAACACTTCTCGAACTCTAGCAGGCTTGGTGCTGTGACCATTCCCTGGAGAGCTTGTTCCAATGCCCAAACACCCTCTGGGTGAAGGACCTTTTCCTAATACCCAATCTAAACCCCCTCAACTCAGCTTTGAACCATTTCCTTGAGTCCTGTCACTGGGCATGAGAGTGAAGACCTCAGTGCCTGCCCCTCCCCTTCCCCTCATGAGGAGGCTGTAGACTGTGGTGAGGCCTCCCCTCAGTCTCCTCCGGGCTGAACAAACCAAGCGACCTCAGCTGCTCCTCATACAGCTTCCCCTCAAGGCCCTTCAACGTCTTTGTTGCTCTTTTTTGTTTGAGTGGAGCAATCTAGGGAATTTCAGGCCTAGTCATCTTCCTCAACTCTACTAAAACCTTTATTTCTGGGCTTTGGAAACAGCCTTGAACAAGAGACTTTAGGCCAGAGTCATTTTATCATCATAGAAAGCCCTTACATAGAGATTGCACTGGAAACACTGACCAGTGCAGAGGGTGAAGTGATAACAGTTTTAAAGACTTCTACTAATACAGCCAAACACACACACAAAAAATAAACCCCCTACTCACAGTATAGTTTTAGCAGTTCTATGCTGTACATTTAAATTAAGACTAAATCTGATTTTATCTTAATTGAGTTTTAGGAAAACTCCCAGTCTTGCTCTATGAATATACTGCATGCAGTACACACATGCCAAAACTGCCCCCAGGGGACCTGATGGGCACACTCGGTGCAGAAATGGCAGCACTTGCTCACTGCATCTTCTTTCTCTGGCATTTCTCAGTAACCTTTTAACTTCCCAACACGTTCTTTTTTTTGTTTGCAAATACTTTTGGATTATTTTCCCTCTTCACCTGACTTCTGTTATACTGCAATACCAGATGACTTCTAGTCAATTATCTTAAATAAAGCTGTTTTATTAATGTGAAAGCAACAGAGATTTACAAGAAAACAGCCTGTGTACTAATTAGTGGGGCACGTAAAATTGAAAATAAAGAAGTCATTTTTTAATCCTAAATAGAAATGGCTTCTCTGTGAGAAAACAAAGTAATTGTCTAATTTGTAAAACTATATTTGAGATCAGTACATTTCTAACTGAAGAGAATGCATTACTGCCCTTAAACATGTTGTCACACGTTTAATGGCTTTTCATCCTAAAATCTTCCCTTTCTTCTATTTGTTTAGTATCCCTTAAAGGTCTGAAGAGATCTACATATTGAGAATGCATAACTTTTAAAAACTCTTGGAAAGAGAAAACACAGCAGGGAAGTTGCACAAATAACTTTCCTCTCTCCCTGAAGACTGTTTTACCACAGATTCCCTTGGACACAAGTCAAATGACATGTCCCAGTGTTCTGGAAAAATGGACTTTTTCCTTAAGATTTAGATTTCTGTCACTAGTTACATTTGCTTCCTGACCCCCTGCCTTCATATTGCTGAAATCTAGACTCCATATGCATCTTACTCTTTTTCCGAACTTAAAGGAATTAATAATCTCTTTAACGACATTGAAAGACTTCCAATTAGTCCTTGTTCTCACCCTGAAAACTATGAATTATTTCTCTGAAACATCAAAGACATTTCCATAATTGTCAAGTGTATCACTTATACAGTTTGCTTCAAAAAGTTTCAAATTTGTGCCATGCAAGCCAGAAGTTACCATCTCCTGTTTCACTTGCCCCACCACAACTTCGCTGCTCACCCATTTCCTTCTCCTCAGAAAAACACAGCTAGCAATGGTATGGGTGTCTACAGCTAGGGCAGAGGCGAATCCTTGCTTCAAAGCCAAAGATGACCTCTGACTTTCCCATTTTGAATACAGTATGGGTTCAGCTCAACATAGATACCAGTCTATGGATACACCAGGAACAAGCACTGGATCCTATTTTAAATGCAGACACTTGTTCCAGTCCGTTTTGTACTGAACAATAGATAAACCACTACCCAAAGTTATGAGTAACCAGGAGTAGTAGGAGGAAGTCATCTCTATGTAACGTGTCTGGATGACTAGGTCTGAAATTCTCTGTGTTGTAAGGTTCCATCTTACAAGACTGTCTTTTCTAAATGTAAATACATACAAAATGATTTTTCATTTGAAGTATGCATGATCATTCAGCTGTGGTAAATAATCACAACAGAACATAACTTTTAAGTAAGGGACAGAAGACAGTTTGGCTAGAAATCACCACATAATTTAAAATGTTTTCATTGACTGTGCCTTCTACACTCACATTTTAAACCTGTTTGTTCCTCCAATTATTTCTTCATTGTTTAGGACTTCTCATGACTCCACTAGAGCTTGAAAGAGAAGAAAGCACAACAAAGGTTCTTCAGTGCACGTTTCAGATGTGTGCATTGTTTCCACTGAATATGTATTCCTTTAGCCAAAACTTTCCAAACTACTTTCCACCTTCTGGATCAGACAGCTAATGACCTAAGGTGTGTAGGTGTGCGTACATAAATGCGTCATCAATAAAGTCATATAGCTTAACAGACAAAAATAACAGCTTAAAGAAAACACAATCAAAAAGAAAAAGGAATAAAGTTTCCCTTAGCCCTACCCCCCTTCATACTCTCAACAGACTTGAAACAACTGCATTAATGCAGCAAGCAATAGCTTGTAAAAGGATGCAAACCAGCTGAAACATTTGACAGACAGCGTTAAATACCAGAGGATTCATATCAACCACTTTATTTGAAAAGGTGCTTTGAAGTTGGCTATCTTTCATGTACCTCTTTCATGGCACATTAATAAGGAAAACTGAGATGGGGTAAATTAAGTCCCAAGGTCATATCTAGAGTTACAGCACTGTGGGTACCTGATGAAATACGGATTAATGCTGCATGAGCACTGAATAAATAAAACCACTTCTGTTAACCACTCAAACAAGTTTTACAAGTAGTTCTGAACTTTATTCGGTAACTAGACTTCAGACATCTTAATCCCCCCACACTGCTTTGAAACCTAATTATCATAATGTGAACCTGAATGTTAGGTCCCTTTCAAACTGCGAGTGCTATGAAGCAGAAAAGTAATGGGAATTAAGCTAGTGTAACATTAGAAATGTAGAGGCATGGAACTTGAAAGTGGCATTTGTTAAAACTGAGAGAGCATAATGTAGATATTCAACAACATAAAACACACATTTAAATTGAAAAGGATATTTAAAGCATGTGCAGACACCTATAAAATACAAGCGGACCTAAAATCCTGTAGAACAAACATTTCTAAATCAATTTCTTGCCACCAAGGTCCAACTTCAAAAGGTATTACAGTCCTATTCTACCTTAGCAGAACATGTCTAAGTATTCTAAAGCAGACAATTTAAACATTAAAGAAAACCCAATGAGAACTTTACAAGTCATTACAGACTCTCCCCTATTTGTCACAGTACAGAAGTGTTTGAACTTAAACAGTAAATTATTAATTATATTGCTTATAAAGTCTTGAGAGTAAGAAAAGATTTTGCTCTAAGTGGCAGAAAAGGATTTTGCATCAAGTTTAAAACAGAAATTAAACACCAACCCATCTAAACAACAAAAAGTACACTTGCCTGGCTGCATTCTATACTGCATGTTGAAAACAATTAACAATTCCTGACACTTATCAAGCTTTCTTTTAAATACAAGCTGAAATACTTTATTCTGAGTGTGAATTAACGTAGCAAGCACATAAGAGTCAGACCAGTAAGAATGCTTGCATTGTGACAACGAAACCGTTGAGGCTGAAGGAGAAATTGTGATTTGATTTTGCCAAATACAAAGATTGAGCTGTTCGTTTTGTCCTGCTTTAGCACAGTTCACCTGTCATTCAGATAGCTTTCATTTCCAAGATGCCTCAAACTGACAGCAATCAAAGAAAAACAGATTCCTGAAATATTTTTTCAAGATTTTGATTTAATCCAAAAAGGCCAATGAAATCCTGAAAGTTCATCATCTGCCATGTTAATGCTGAACACAATGTTGTTTCATTTACATTTCTGGTCCTGTTAAAACAAATACACTTGTCTAAACTAGAACATCTGTTTTGGTTATAATACAATGTATCTTTGGCAAGAACTCACAATAGAACTAACATAAATAATCAAGAATATTTATTGAACCTTGTAACAAAAACTGATTTGTAACAAAAAACCCAAAGACTAGATATGACTGTCCCTGGCTCTAGTCCAGTCCTAATCTAAGTCAATAAACATAGTTCTAAAAGGGAAACTACATTAAAGAAAAAAAAAAAAGAAAGTCCTCTAGTTATTTAGGTTGGATGTAGCTATCTGAAAGCATGTTAGTTACAAAAATAGGGAAAAATATTTGCTTTAAATCAAAAACTGTCAAGCTGAGCCCAGACAGGTGCTAAAGCCACATGAAAAATCATGCCATATGCCTCATTTCCTACTACTGTCTTCACTGGTTTATCTTCTCTTTGGAAAACTTCAGTAAAACTCTATGAAGTTTGTATTTGCCATTAAGTGTTTTTTACTTTAATTACTCTCTTTTCATATATTACCTTTAGCCTTCATTATTTGTGTGTGCACCCACTGCACACACTTTCTGAAATTACATACTCTATTACTGGCTCATTTCCCTGGAAATGCATGATTCCAAGCTCTATATGATGAACTAGACAGAAAAGTATGAACAGATTTTTAATTTTTTATAATCATTCCTGATCCTATTCTCCACTGATAATATTTGCCAAGGAAGCCAAAGTCTGTAATACCTCCCCTTCAGCCACCTTTCTGAACAACAGCTTATATTGAGTGGGATTTTGGTTTTAAAGCACTAGAAAACAATCCAGCCTCATCTGCCAAGCCCCTTTACATTTGGACTCCTTTAAGGAAAAAGGATTTTCAATGCAAATACAATTAATAATTCTCTAAAACTTGCACAGAGCAATGAGCTGAGCTCTGTTTTGCTGGGCAAGGATTCCCACCTTGATGCGGCTCAGTGCATCCTTGTGAGAAGCTGAAGGCTTGGGAAATGGTATCATGTTAGATGCAACTGACTCATTCTGTTACAGTTCAAGTACTGGATGGGGTTTTTTTCTTCTAGGGTGTTCAGGTTGTTTTGTTTCATTTGGGGTTTTTTGTTGCTTTGTTTTTCCCACAGTTCAAACACTATATTGATTAGCAAATCCATTCTTTATTTACAACTGCAACCTGCTGAAGCAGACCTACTTTAAGAATTAGCTGTTCCAACAATGGCTGAAATTATTTCTTATAGATTTTAACTGAAAAACAATTCACAAAGATCACTTCACCCAAAAGCATACACAGGTTTCCACAGAACTGATGAGAGATCTGTATTTAGCCTATGTATAAACAAAGTCCTCATACTTTTGCCTGTCATAGGAAAACAATCTAATCAAGGGAAGACTTTGTACATGGAAGCAGAAAACCTGTTTGTGATCTGAAAGCACATATTCTGGAGGTCTTTACTATTTAAAAAAAAAGAGTATCAGCGGAGCATATTCTTCCAGGTCACCTCTCACAGTTCCCCTCAAAAGGTATAGCAGTTCTCACAATGTACACCTCCTGTCACCACTGCTCAAACAGTAACACTGTACTAAGTGCTCCTCACTTAGCAAGTATCACATTTTTTAACTCAGACTGACATAAATTCCAGGCATTTCACTGGATTATCAGAAGTAGGGGTTGGATGGCTGGACTCATCGTTCCTAAGAAATACCAAGGAGATTAATGCTTTCTGGAGCTAGAAAGGAAAAAGTAGCTACCTTGAAGGATTCAGCAGCATGGCCTGGAAACTCCAACACTGGATAGAGCAATGAGATGCACATGAAACTAGTTTATCAGAAAGGGATTTATGGGAACCCTGATCTTCACAAAAAAACTCAATACAGACTGACAAAATGTGAAGAGAGACAAGGACTGCAAATCCAGCCTGTTTGTAAACTCACACACACAAATTCACACACAGACAGCAGTATACAAAGTTCAAGAGCCTCAGATGTCACCTACAGCATGAAGTACAAAAAAAACCCCACTTTGCTTTAACGAGCAGTACCTCATGGCTCTGCACACAAATTCTGAAAAGCTCTTTGCTCTATGAGCACAGCACAAGAAAACCATTAACAACATAAACATATAAATAAAGAAAAATATTTTTGATTATGTTAATTTTCAGGATATAACACGGCAAGTTAAACAACTGAAGTTTTAGATTTTTGCTACAAATATCAGAAGTTTTAGAGAAAGTGAAAGATAAAAAAATTATCGGTCACTACTAGAGAAAGCAACAAACTTGTTAACCTGACTTCTGCCTTACAGCATTTATACTAATTCCTATTACACAAGAGCTTTTATCAGTTCCAAGAACTTGGTAGCTTAAGTATTACTTTGAAAATTTTGTCATCTTGAAATATAAACATGGAGAAAATATTAAATCAGAAGTGGTAAATACAGTGAGAAAAATAACGATCACAGTACTATATAAATACATTTTTCTGTGTAAACTAGTATATGATAAATAAATAAAATCACTATTTCAGACATGAACAATAGTGAAATTAAGAATTTGCCAAAACCCACACAGTATGAAGTGTTTTGCACTCTCTACAGTCGTAGACATCCACTGTTTTCATGTTGGATTCAGTAAAGAGGATGCCTAATTTTTCAGAAGTTTGAATAGCCTCTTCCCTTTGCAAACAATCACAATTAGAAAACCTTCACTACATCTCCTGCAATAAGAGTGATTTAAGAGTGGAATCTTGTGCAAATTTACTTGGGAATCTTAGAAACAAAGAACAAGTGCAATCACAACAGAAGTTAGTAGGAGTAACACATTTGTTAAACATATCTGTAAGACCACTTCCTAATTTATGAAAAAAAGCACCTTTAAATGTATACAATAGTTCAAACAGCGAAAGGCCATAACCTTCTTAAAAATATAGAAAACTTAGTTCAGTATGCTAAAAAGAGGAGTTCTGCAATTCTGCATGGCAGAAAAGAAAGTGATAAAATACAGTTTCCATCCAAACCAACAGAAGAATACTTTAGTTCACATTCAACAAACTAATGGATAAAATTTGAAGTCTGAAAAGGATAAATATCTTCACTACTCTCCACTAGGTATTAACACAATATTTATTTCCAGACCATTTAATTCCCATAGGATTACCAAGCATTCCATACTGTAGTCAGACAACAGAAGCTTTATCACATGCAGTTAAACCTCATTTATCAAGAAATAAATACACAATGCCAAACGGGTCCATAGCTGTTAGTGTTGCTATTCTCACATACTTTGTTACAATGATAATAGCAACAGAGTGAACCTCAGGAAGGAAAAATAAAATGCTTCAGTGAGTCTCTCTTACTGACTCAGGATAACTACTTTCATGCTTCGAAGAGCTACAGCCATTTTTCTTTGGCTAGAACATTGGGTCAAGCTAGACTCAAATACAGACAAGGCAGCAAAAAGAAATGCTTCAAAAATTACATCTAAAACTACCCGTTAAGTTAAAATACCCTGAACAAATGAGTAATATCCCAGCAAAGTGATCTTACCAGTAAACAACATCCAGTGGTGCAAAATATTTCTTCATAATTAAGTCAGCAAAGTAAGCTTCTGTTTCTCTGCAGGCCGTGCCATTGCCAATCACAACAGTGCTGCAGCTTTGTGCAGGTTAAAAAAAACCAAACAGTTATTCATAAACATTCTTTTATACTTTGTCATGCATAGTATTCAATCCACAACAATGACCAATACATCTGATTTTAGATAACACAAGGCCCATATGTAATGGGAACACATTCCTAGAAGCATCGGGTTGTGTTTAACAGGTTTTCAATGTGACAGTTCATGAGATAAATCAGAATTTTCACTCATTTGTAAAGGAATTGTACAGTGGTAATATAAGCAGAAAATTAAAAAATGATACTTCATATTAATAAATGGAATGTTATTTACAGTCCTCAAACACTTTTACCTCGTATTTCCCTCATCTGGTATGAGTCATGAAAAAGAGCAGAAGCCAAAGCAATCAGCATCTTAGTTCCTTAATGGGAATATCATAGTTTCCAACAGCTTGCAAGGTCATTCCCTCTGACTGCCCACACCACAGCCAGCCAGTCACCAAATCACCTTGCTTTAAGCCAATCTAATGCCTAAAGACAAACTGGACTGTATGCTGTGGCAGTTCAGCAGCTGACTCAGTACACCAGATGCCTGTCCACAGACAGAGTTGGACACAATAAATTTTTCATCATGCTGCCCCTGTTTGCGATTCCATCTGGAGATCTACCTGTGCAGGATTTCCTTGGCTTAACAAAACTCTACCAAAACCTAATGTGGCTTCTGAACAGGGAAAGATCAGTAAGTGGTTTGGGGGTTGTGGGGCTAAACTTATGTCTTAGCTGAATGCTAATTTCTATTCCTCAAAATAAATGGATTGACAGAGTTTTATGGGGATACATTCATAGCATGCAGCCTTACTCATAGCCGTGGCTTGATTTCCTGTGCTTCTAAAATATATGTACTGTAAAAACATGAATACAGACAAAAAGAAAAAGCAAGCTCTGAACTAGATTAAAAAAAAAATAAACTTCCAGTTAAATCAGTTGAATTCTTATTGCACTCAAAATTAAGTATTTCTGTAGTGAAGATTTTAATTTTGTTTGGTAAGAAAGAGCAATAAATGGAAGTTTCTTTAGCATACTTGTACTGTAGCAGAAGCTTCTTTATCTTCTCAGCTTCACAAAATCCTTGACCAGAATGCAAATAAACTACATCAGTATGGAGTATCTGACCTAGAACAAAAGGCAAATCCATTTGATTAAACCCACAAAGGTCCAAAACTATGTCCTGCAGAACTACTAAAGTTAATTTGATGATTCACAAAGAAAGCTTCTTAATAAGCCTTCTTTCCCTTTGATCTTTATATTCATTTAGAAAAAATGTATGGTGGCCATACAACAAGAATGCTTTGGCTGGCAAAGCAAAACAAGTTAATGCATTTTGTAGTTCCCTGTGGACATATTCACATAACAAGTAATGAGCATCTAAACCTATTAGCAAATATAATGTATTATATCATGGAGAAAAAGAGTAATTTACTGCAAAAGATTTATTGTTCTAGTGTAGTACAATTTATAAATCCAGTAAAGAGTGATGAAAAGTAGAAAATCTAAGGACTTGCAGTACAGGAGTTCTAGAATTCCAGTGCTAGCTCTTGTCATCATCCCATCTATCACATTTGGAAAGAACTGTATTAACTAGTACTAATAGCTAATGGTGCAATGAAAGCTTGTGATCATTTACCTCACCTTTACTACCTTCTAAAGTTTCAAGAACACGACTTTCTTTACATTCTCCAGGGGTGGATATATTCCCAGGCAAAAAGCAACAACAAAACAAAAGGAAAACAAATAATTTTTGCAAGGGCCTAAAGAGGTATGTATCCCCTGAATAGTCTAGGATGCAGTGGAAAGCCTCTGTTCTATATGTGAACTAAGAAGTTTTGCAAAACACAGTGTTTCTGACTTCTTACATTAACACACATACTACTAAACAAAAAGGGCTGATAAAGTGTCCAGATGTGCAAGATGCTAGCCATGAAAAAGCAATATTATAGAAAGTATTTAAATTCAAATTCTTTGTTAAACAATAAAAATGCCAGGTGTTCTCTTTGCTGACTACTGAGGGGCACAATTATTTGAACCTGTTTTCAGGGAGGCAGAAAGCATTTTAAATTCTATTTAAGAGAGGAGTAATAACACCAAAGAAGTCACTGGAATCCAGGTGCCAGAAACCTAACTTTAAGCTAGCTGAAGAAAGGAATTTACACAACGGGATGTGCGGAAAATACTAAAAGCTTCACCAGAAAAAACCCCAATTTGATAAAAAGGTAGGTTTTGAAATTATCTTTACTCTAAATGAATACATTTTTATCAGTCCTTCCAAAAATGTTTGGAATTGAAACTTACTGGTTGGTGAAATAATTGCCAACTTGCAGCCATGTTTGTAGCCAGGATCTACTCCCATCAAAGCACGGCCCCTCACAGGGCTGGTCAGAAGCAGCTGACGGAGATTCCTCCCAAACATCATCACAGACTCTTTCTCTGCATCAGATGTCAACTTGGATCTTAGAAGGATGGAAGTAAAAGAAAAAAAAAGCCAAAACATTTTTCTTTCAATTAGCTTTCAAATACACTTACTAATCGTTCCAAAGTTGTAAGGCTTTTTCCAATCATGTTTCCATCATCTTTAATTAAGTGTTACAATTCAAATCAAGTTGACAGCTTTTTAAAAAAGGATCAACTATATATCATCTCGTTCTTGTTCTAAGAAAGTCAGTCGATATAAAAAGTACAAGAGAAACACTTGTAAGAACGTGCACCCACCAACTAACATTCAAACATCAACTCATAATTTTGAGCAAACAACAGCTTCCTCTCAAAGCTGATACCTAATTGTAAAGAAAAGTGGATTTGAAAGAGGCATGGATTGAATTCATCGTAATTTCACAGTTCTAGAGAAAAATCACTACCCAGCAAAAAAAGGATGGTGGTTTACACTGAGAGGTACCAGAGAGAAACTGGAAGAGTCCCTCCAATTAATTGCTAACACACCATGACTCATGAGGCATTTTATTTTATCTTTGGATTACTGCATTTAACAGACATCAAAGGGGCATGAAGACTTGAGCTTTTTCTGGGAGAATATTCTGATTCCTCAGAACCAAACTAGAAAGCTGCTAGGGCCACAGCATTCCCTTTCTTTTCCAAGTTATGTTCTTCAACAGAAAGAAGTGAGGTAGTGCAGCAAGGATTGACTTTGATGACTTGAAGCACGAACACTTACTGCAGAGTGTCACAAGAAACAAATCAGTCTTGTTGAGTGAAGATGTACAAGATGCACAATGTCTTTCTTGTCAGATGTGGCCGTCAAGACAATGACTGACAAGGACAAGTACTTTCGTCACGGTATGGCACTTTATATAAAAAACAAAACTGAAAGAGTAATGGGTACAAAAATATTCATCACCTCACTGGTTTGTTTTTCTTTTGCAGGTACTCATTACCACTTGCAGATGCATTACATCATCAGTAACTACAGTAACTGGGGACTCAGAAGCAATCCAGTAAAGCCTTCATTTAAAGGTAGCCAGTGCCCTTATTCTCCTTTTCTTTTTACCTGAAAAAAACCCCTGCTATCTGGGTTTATTTTTACAGAATGGAAAAAGTCTGCATTACAGTTAACTAACCCTACAAGAATGGGGCAGGGAAAATTACACAAGTTGTTTAGGTCAATCAGTGCATGGCACAAACAGGCTACAAATAGTTCAAAGACAACCCTCATAAGGGCTATTTGATATGATGGACTAATGAAGCTGCTCTGAGCAGGTTTTGGATGTGGAAAACTCAACAGTCTGACTTGAATTTACCCAGGATCCAACCGACTAATCAGCTCAACCCTGTCTCATCCCACAGTGGTACAGAAAGAACTAATAAGTCCTCATCGTCTCTTATTTGTAAACTAGTCCAGAGAGAGGTCTAGATCCTCTTTCACACATTACTGATCATTTCCTACAGAAGTGTGCAGCAGCAAAAGGCTCCCTTTTATCCACGCGCTTTGTTTCTGTATCAGGTAGATCAGACTACCACAGACACAATTTAAATTGAGATGGTGAAGGGTGCATTACAAGGCTCCTTAGCAGTCCAAATGTGCTCTCAGCAAAGAGCAGACACTCTGTGTATTGCCACCAAATGTTCAAATGGCTGCACCAGTTCAGCTAAGTTGTCCCTCTATCCCAGTATTCTGTCTCCAAGTCTGTCTCCAAGCAGTTGCCTAAGCAGCTGATAGAGCAGCTACTAGCATATCTGTCCCATAATCTTATCCTAGCCTCCAACTACTTCCAGAGTATTTCCTGAACTTGACATGATTTGTCTCTTTACTAGCTCATAATAGAGCTCTTGCTCAGCTATCCAATCTCCTCCTGGAGACAGATATATTTCTTTCATCCACGAAGTCTGTTGGCAGTGAGTTTTGCAGGTCCATCACAAACTGTGTAAATAGGTGCCACCTTTTGGTTAAAAACTGATTCTTTTTATTATGTTCCCCTAAGCCTTATACTGGAGGGAAGTAAAAATTTATCCCTAGAAACCTTGTTCCACTGTTCACACATCATTTATCTCCAAGTCCTCCCTCTTCCAAGCTGAAGTCATAGTGTAGTAATTTTTTTTCTTTTCAGAGAAATTATTTCATTCCTCATTCCCTTTTACTGGGCCTTTTCCAGTTCCAGTGAATTGTTTTCCAACACCTTCTTCCCGCCTCTGCATGTGAGTGGACCAAAATGGACAACTATATTCCAAATACAAGCCAAATAAATCAATAATTCTTTGTCTTTATTCCTTAACTAAATAATCGTATCTTCTGAGCACTTAACATTTATGTGGAGCTACCGGCCACAGTGCCAAAGCATCTCTCCTGTGGCAGGATAGCTCAGATACTTATAAAAAGATAACTACTTCCCCTTGCAAGCATCATTTTACACTCATTCCACTGAATTTCAGTTGCCATTCCATTTCCTGATCATTCAGTCTCACAGCATCCTTCTCCCACTTCGCCCTTCTCTATTTTTTTTTTAAAATAGAAAAAAAAATAACCTAAACCACACAACAAGCTTCTTTTAGGGAGAGTCCAGAGACAAAACAATTAGATGCCACTTATGAGAGACAAGAGAAAACAAAAGCAGATACCTAAGCCTCACAGAAGTATGGATCTTCTATACACACATAACAGAGAATCAACCAGTCACCCAAGCATGCAAATGGAGGTTAAAAGTGGCTTTTAAAATAGCAAAGGGATTGCCCTTGGACTAGAGGACAGGCCAAGTTCTATCTTTCCATCTATACCAAAGATACAGGGTCCCAGCTTCCCACAAGGCCAAGTCCTCCCACGCTGCAAATCCCTATCAGTCCATCTATGAAGGTAGAATTGTGTAGGAATTAAAATTGCCCCTAAACACATGTTATTAGTTATGTCAGCCTTATGGAAATCATGTTTAAAATTGGCATGCATATATAGAAACTTTTACAGTAACAGGAAATGTTATTGAAATTGCCAGGTGCGTAGGGGGAATGTCCTTTCTATTACATAATATCCTGTATTTTTAAATTTCAAATATAGACATCTCTTTTTCTCACTGTCTCTTACCCAACACTTGTATCAATTACATGATCTACTGTCCAAAGTTGTGGCCCTTAATTTCAAGCTTGGTATAATCATTTGATCCTTTGGAAAATAAAACAGTAAGAAGGAAAAAAAAATCCAACTACCTCAAATAATCTAATAACTTTCTCCTTTTCAGTGTATTACAGGCTTCATCCAAATGGCAAGATGTCCATCTTCATGCTTTTCCAATTTACAACAATTCTCATTAATATGGCAGAGGTAACAGGCAGAGAGCAGTCCTACTCACTAAACACAAGAAAATGGCTATTTTGGAAAAAAAAAAACCCCAAACAAATAAACCTCAAAACTCTTCAGTTCCTACTTCATGAAAAAATATCAGTCAAGTCAGGACTCCAAGCCCCTCCTTTGCAGTCTACAAAGCACTCAGACTGTATATCACTAACAGGTGTACTGTAATAAAAGCAAATAACCTAATCATGACCTACTAGTTTCTACAGTCAATGTTACAAGATTCAGTTTTCAAACTGAGATTTAAAATTCCCCACTTCCATGTACAGTCTGAGATGCAATCCTTTCTATGGAAAAATATCTGCGAACTAGCTTCAGGTGTGAAACAAGATATACAGAGAAATGTTTGTGTCCCTGAAGACAGAGGAGAGAAAGCACTCTCTGCAAGAGAGCATGGAAAATTATGAAAGGATTATCCATTAAAAAATATGTCCTTGCCACATCACTTGCATGAAACCCTGACAGAATCATTCCATGCAGTACTGCAACAAGATAAAATGTATCTCAAAGAGCCAAAAGCAACACTGGACATTATTATACCAGATACAAGAAATGGCATCTGACAGAATGGAAGAAAGGAAATTAAACAATAAATAAGGTAATCGTCTTGCTGGCAAGTTTCATTCTTCTTCTGATCACTAGAAGCACCAGCAATTTCAATACACTCTTGGAAACTTTCTGTTCCAATGTTTAATGATAGTAAAAAGAAAAAAGAACAGCAGGAGGTGGATTGGAAATATTAATGCTAAAAGGAGGTATTGAATACTTTAGCAGCCCTTTGCAAGAGTCGGAAAAAACATTCCTGGTGCGTCCGGAAAGAAAATGGAAGAAGGATAAGGGTTAAGTGGTCAGGGACCAGGATACTACAGGCAAGTGCTTTGAGTTCCTCTGTATAGGAGAGGTTTCAGCTTTTCCTATCCAAACACCACCAATCATGCAACATTATCACAGAGTAAAACCTAAGCAGATATCCACTCAGGAACAGGCAGCAAGCTTCATATTCTTCTCATTGATTACTTTTGAGCTACATCTAATAACTAGAAGGGAAGGAAGCTTTTCTTTTCCTTTAAGAGAACAGAAAACTTTCAGCAACCTACTGCTCCAGCAGTCCTCAAAATGTTACACACACACAGTGCTGTACAACACAGGCCACAACAGTCCTGTGGTACAAACCACGGAATAAAAACACAATAGAAGAGCCTTGAAGCACCCGTATGTCAGTTTGCTTCGTTCTCTTAAAACGAAACCCCACTAAAAAGTAGATCTTTTTTCTTTATTTTAAAAGAGTTTGATTGTAGAAATGGCTAGGAATGACAACTATTTTCACTCCCACGTGACAGAAGCCAACAAGTGAACTCTCCACCATGAGATGTTCATTATTTTGGCCACAATAGACACAGTGCCTCCCCTAGAGTAGCTCCATGTATTGTGGTCACAAAATAATAAGTGAACTCAGTAATTTTAGAAATCTGTGAAATTCTAAGTTACCAAAAACTAGGCTCATTAATCAAATGAGGTGAAGCAATTTTGCTTGCAAAGCAATAAGCAAACACAACATACTGTAGTGAAGAAGCCCAAAAATACATGCTTGAATACATGCTGTTAAAATCTTGAGCTGATGGTTCTTTTCAGAGGGGTAGAACACAGATCATTCAGGCAATGATATTCTTGAAAAAGTGGCAGGAAACCAATCCCAATTCAAACACAAACACACACAGTAAAGTACAGAAGAACTACATTTCACAATGTGGTTGCTGATGTTAGGTACTAGAGAGTGTATCATTTTGATACAACTCATTTCAACATTTCTGGTCCAAGAAACAGGGTCTCTGATATTTCATTCTGAACTACCTCAGAAAAGGCATTACATTTAGGTCACATGTCAGATAGCCTTGTCAGAATGAAACATGTTGTGTTTCAAGGAGCTCCTCTTGTATTGAAGAATCACACTCTAAGTACTGTTAGCAATTAGGAGACAACACTTTTAGTTGACATATTAAATAATTTCCACTATGTGGCAAACTCCTATACTACACCACGACATATCCTATTTAATTCATGTTAATTTGATAGTAAGTTTTAAATTTCCTTTAAATTAAGAACAGTATTATAGATCTTAACAAGTGACATGATATCCAATGACATCATTACTACAGTATCACCAGTAATAAGTTCACTGACTTCCCTAGAGACATCACAATATTCACAGAATTTTATCAGACTAACGTTATGACTAATTAGTTTGAAACAAAATGCAGCAGGCAAACATGAGGGGTGCTTCCAACCCTAACAATACTTTGCTGAGTTCTATTAGGTAAAAGAGAGTGAGTCAGAACAATGTCAGTGACAGTACTATTACTGTGACATGAAGAGATGCTGGGGAAATTCAGTGACATCCTGGTTTATGCTATTACAAGAATAAAGATAAAACTATGATGATAATATAGATCTAAATTGATGTACAGGTATCTAGCATGTAAACATGGAAAATGTCTTCACAGAAAGATCATTTATCTACTGTAGCCTGAACTGCATAGGGTCAGAAATTAAATCTATAGAACCAAGACTACATAGTTCACTTCTTCTGTAAGCACACAGGATTAGAAACATGCTGATATTTTCAAACAGATAAAAGATATTCTATCAAAACACGGGGGAGGGAATTGCTAAAAAAATCAGTATAATGAAAATACAGATTGATTCCAAGCTTACCTGAATTCCCTACAAAGAAGAGGATATATAAGGCGTTTATATGCATCCTCTACAGAGTTCCGTAGTATCCTCATAAATTCTGGTTTTAAAAATTGTTTTGGTCTCCATCTGCAAAAGATCAGAAGAAGAAAAATAAAAGAAATATTTTAAGAACATACGCAAACATCCAGATAAAAAAAGGAATTTTCCAAAAAGGCTTCTACATTGTTAAATTCTATAAACTGCAGAATTACTGTAATAGTTTGGCAACTAAATCATGAGTCAAATATGAATGGAATGAGAAGTTGCTCATAGTCCTAGTACAGAAACATAAAAAAATAAAGAAAAACACAGAAAACGTAAATAAACATTCTTCACTTTGAGAAGTCAAAGCTTATTACAACTGAACAAAGAACTTGGTTCCATATTACCTTTGGGGTTGCATTGTTTGCTATTGCTCCATACATTAAAATAATGACAAAACATTCTCTGTGATTGTCACTGCAGAATTACTGAAAAAAAGGCAGCTATGCCCAGATGGAGATTAAGGAGCTAAACTAATGCCAATAAATGAAACCCAATTCAAATTTCATTTGGAATGCCTTGAGTATCACTATTCAGCTTTTAAATGAAAACTTACCAATTTAACAGCAGTTCTTAAACCACAAAAGCAAAAAAAACTTGCAAATTATTTTTTTCTTTTACCTGTTATTAATATATTTGAAGTGCAAATAATAATAAAGGAAAAGGGAAAATTAAATAAACAATAACACAAGACTGTTTCCCAACTTTTTCTAAGCCAAAGTCTTTGAAACCTTGAACTCTTTTCTAGGGAGAGCAAACAGTGGTCATAACTATAATGACAAGTACTTCAAATTTTCTTGTAAATTACACCTTACTCTCCAAGCTTCATAGATATTTAATCAATTCATCTTTTTGTTGTGGGCAAAGTTCCATAAGGGGTCGGGGGGGGATTGTGGGTTGATGTGGGTATGTGTGGGTGTGTCCTTGAACAAGCAGAACTGACTCACTGAGGTTGTCCACCCTATGAGAAGAGATTGAGGAGAAGCAACCAGATATATTATACTCAAACAGAAATAAATACTATTAACATTATCTATTAAAGTTCCACTGGTTCTTATTACTTTTTTAAAAAATTGATAATACTCAGAGTATACTTCACTTACTGTATTATTTAACATACCTGGATCCCAAATTGTAATGGGAGATACCCAGATATATTAATAAATAAGCATGCAAGTTTTATAAGTCTTTTGTTTGGTTGGCTCGGGTTTTTTAAATGAAACATGGTAGAATTATGGTCATTTCATAATGTGTGCAGGTGTAGGCAAAAACTGCACGGAATTTTACTTCTGACCTTGTTTACTTGCAGCCACTCATAAATACTGAGAGTTCTAAATTGCTCTTACCCAGACAGCTTCTCAGTTGTCTAAGGGGATCTGCAATTTCCTGAAACAGCTTTTCTAAGTGTCTGTGCATATAATAGTTGAGAAATGTGTGATCGAGTCAACCCTGCACTGAGCAGATGGACACAGGAGCAGAATTAAGCTCACTATTTAGTTTTACAACATTCAGGGCTGTAATTCAGTGCTTTGCCACATGACCTCATCACCTTGCTAACAGTTTTTGCAAATAGTTCTATTATACTTATTTGTAACTAGAGACTCTTTCCATACCAATATAAAACTGGCAAGGGCTTTAAACCCTCTTATTGCCATCACATTCTGTAAACATGAAGTTTTTACAGGTGGCAAGTATGACTACAATCCCTCAGAAAATATCCTCAGCACAAATAAGAATGAGTTTGGAAACCTGGCAGCTGTTTCCCCCCTTCCATCCATTAAAGCCAGTTAACAAACCTTTCCTCTGTAAATAGGTTATCACAGCAGATATTTTTATTAGCTGCCTATAGATAAGTAAAAATTTAGGCAACATTCTGTTAGAAATTGCTACAAATGAGAAAGCATTCAAACAGCAAGGTCAATCATAGCAAATACTGCAGTTAAATAATTTCAATACTTCATGAGAGAAGAGAAAAATCCACTTTGCTGCAAACAGCAAAGCCAAATCATGTGTGTTTATTTTTAAAGATCATCACAGTCCAGTTAAGCCTCCCTCTAAGAATGGATTTTTCTTGATTATTTAATCAAGATCTAACTTTTGAAGACAAATTTTTAAAAAGCTCCATACAAATAATATCATCTTACTCTGATCATCAGTTCTCCACGTGCTAGTGCTCACAACAGGGGCCACAACAAACATAAATGGCTTAAGACTACTGGGACAGCAGAGGGTGAAACTACACATCAACAGAATTAACAGAACCCTCATTAAGAACCACCAGTACTGATTAGTAACTGTCCCAGGAAGAGCCCAGCTAGGCTTTTACACCTGAAGGACAAACAGCAGAGCTTTGTGTTCCTCCAAGACTTACATAAAACATGCACCAAGTTAGTAACCACAGACAAAGCAAGCCCTAAGACCTGTACCATGGACTTTACACAGGCTCTGAGAATTTTGACTGGAAACTGAAAAAAAAAAATTATCAAACATCAAACTTCATTTTCAAGGCTGCAATCCCACTTTGGAACAAACTCTCACCCCATCCCAAGGAACAACTCCATGTTGTTTCTACACTCAAAGGCAGCTAAGCAGCCCCTCTCTGGCTCTCTCATTGATCCCTTTTCTGAGTTTGATTTCACAACCAAGTCTTTGGGACCAGTAGAGTTCTAGTGGTAATGGAAGTATGTTTGCTGTCAGAGATGCCATTTTCTGGGGAAAAATAAAATCCATAGGGCAAGGCATAAAGATATTCCTGAGTTTGCTACACAAACCCGAACTGCAAGGAAATAGATGCTTATACAAGCTAATAAACATTCTGAACTTGCAAAAACCTTTACAATATTCTTAGCCAGCATCTACATGGAGCTCAGTGCAATAAGGAACTCTAGTCTTCCAAACTCACTTCCTATTTCAGAGGCATTTAATGCTAAAAATTTTTCTCAGAACACAAAGTTCAGAATATTTGCTACTAATTCAATAGGCAGTAGGTGATACTGTTTTGTGGCCAAACTCTGTAGCAAACTGGCATTTCTGGTTCTGCAACTGATAGTGTGGGTGATCTCTAGCAAATTAGTTAATACCTTTGCAAAGTTTTGAAACCATTGACTCTGATAAAAGTTATTAACCTTCTGCTCTAACCAGCAAATCAATGCAATGAAAAGAATGCAAATTCTACCCTTGGACAATCATTTCAAAGCTTGCAGAGCAGAATACACATTTACTATTTGTCACTTTGATAACAGTTGTCAATCTAACGAGGAAGATCAGAATCTTAGATGTTAATGCACAAAGATGTACTAAAACCTTTCCTTCAGAAGTTTTCTAATGGTGGAAAAGTGTCCTTAAAGTAAAAAGCCATAAGCATATACAGCCTCATGAGCGCCAAGTATTAATAAGTATTCATTTCCAAGGTCAATACTCTTCTTATCCCAGGATGACTCACAAAAGGGTAATCAACCAAAAATATCTCAATTTACATCCCACTTTTATTTGTGTAGCTGTGACAAGCTGTTCCATTATCTGTGGTCCACAGTGCTTCCAAATTCTGTCACAGATGCAGTAAAAGCAAGACTGACAGCTATGTTCTGCCTACGGAATATACATATTGAGGGGTGGACAGAAATTCTGTTACAGGTACTAAAACTAGAAAGAAACAGGTGTGTTTATGAATCCTGATACTTTCCTGGGGGGGAAAAAAAAGTTACTTAGCATAATATGATTTAAGAGTAATAGTTTCTGGCCAGAAAATATTTTAATACTTTCAGAGCCCTATTCTTCCCTTTCAGAGGGAAACAGCCCTATTAAATTTCTACAGTGAAAAGGAACATTTTTACCACATCCATTTCTTGGACTTACTGTGAAAAAGAAATACATGCTAAAGCAGTATCACAGTATTCAGTTTTATACATTAAAAGGAGCATTTCTTCCTTTTTTTTCCCCTCCTTTTCGTTATTCATTTTTAGGATGCAAAGGAAGGAATTTCACCATCAGAACTATGCCCAATATCTTAAACTACTGAGAAGAGAAAGTCATTTTTTTGTACATGCCAGGAAGATGCACAGTTTGGATCACAATATTCTCCAGCAGAGGACATCAAGGTACAGTTTCCAAGAAAAAAACTCAGAGATATTGCACAAAACCCCATATATTTAACCTAAACTTTTGCAAAAGACCTTCAAAATTAGGCAACACTAAACATCTCACTACAGGCTTAAAAAACCCAGACAACTTATATGAACAAATAAGTAAGCAATAAAAGAATCTGGTTTTTACAGTCTAGTTTTCTAACTTAAACAGAGATCAAAATGCAAGAGATGGCTCACACAATATGTGAGAGTTATGCATTGAAGGCAGTTATGTTTAGGTTTGTCTGTTAAATCCATTAAGTTCTTTCTAAACATGCAATTCCTTACATTTGTGAAACCTGAAGTTATGTACTTCACAGACCTAAAATCCAGGACAGTCCTATTTAATCATTGCAATTGGGCATATGAAGCTATTTTTTGAAGTCTGAAGTATATTCTAGTGGATTCTACAAAGTCCTTTCAGTAAAGGCTACAGGATGTGATGCATATTACAATTTGAAAATATATTCACATTTCACCAGCCTTTGCATATGTTTCAAAAAAATTCAATTGCTTGAAGAATGGTACTAGAACTTGCAAATACAGCCTAAGGCAAGATCTTTTCAGCATAATGCTACAGCAGTTGGAAATACAGAATAAGAATTATACACTTGCTAATTTCATCTAATCTAATAAATATTTGTTTAATTTGTCCTCTTAATGTAACGAGACATGTGAGGTACACTTCAGTATGCAGCTGTCTATAGAAAAAAGAGATTTCTGTAAGAATATGTATCCATGCAGACCTTTCATTGACACACCACCAACAGAATTCATTCTTCACCCCGTCAGGAATGTTGACCTTCACTGTCAGGATCTTCAGATTTTCCCCTCGGTTAATGGCCAGAATCTGAGTGCAAACATAAATGGCAGAGACAGATGACACACAAAATATCCAAAAGATAAACTTATCAACATTTGTGTACGCACTTGCTTGACATTCTGTAGCAAATCAGGATGGTGGTACAGTAAATCAGTTCATAAAGTACTAGCATGTACAGATAACATCCACAATTTAAACACAGATTAAATCATGCCATGGCGTAACAAATAATGTATTTTTCCTGGAGTCTGCAATCTCAGGATCCAGTTTAATGTTAAACACACTTGCAGTGCAAGACAGCATGAATTTAGGTGGTGAAATAATCTTATTTAATAGCCCAAATTAAAACTCAAGAAATTAATTGAAAAGTGATTCCAATCAGAACTGAACATCAGAAAGGGAAAAAGTTATTCCTATGCTTCAGATTCCATTTTTCTTCCCAAGATCAAACCAAATTTAAAATTAATTATGAATCAGAACTTGTGACACAAAGGTGCTCAGCTTAATTTGAAAGAGGATTAATTTAGTTATACATGCCTAGTTCATAAATAGCAAAGGATGTAAACACTCTCTTTACAGTAACACTCCAGCCTTAAACCACATGTACCTATTTCTGACAGAGTCTTGGGTACATAACTGCACAGTCATGATCTAAAGCTAAATTTGGTTGAGTACGAGCTGCCTGCATATCGAGTTCAATTTTAAATGGAAAACTGTGACTCTACATTTAAAACTGGGATCACAATACAAGTGGTGGACCCTGGAGGATTCTGGTGCATATCTCCTAGTCTAATCTCACTATGGAGACACTGAATGTTCACCTTAATAGTAAGAAAACTCTGACCAGTGGATCTTAGAAATAGAGTAATAGTCAGAAGCAGCTACAAATAAAAGCCACATCTTTTCTTCCAAAGTATTTTGAAGTAGAAAAATACAAAAAAAAGAAACCTGCTGGAAGCTGACATTCCTGTATGACTACACATGTTGCTGTATGTAGCAGGCCCTGAGCACTGTCACAACAGAGCATTCTGTGTCAATCATGAACTTTAATTCAATCACTAGCTAACTCAGACATGTCACATATGTTAAATACAATGGTTTAAAATGACTCCAGGACATAGTACCAATTTGTATTCCTCAGCCTTACTGCTCCTGTGACATACCAGGCCTGACATATCATTGAACAACAAAGCTAATAATAAAGATTGCATGTGAAATATTATAGCATCTGGTACCTTGACTGCCAAAGCAAATGTTTTCACGTACAAATTGGAAAGACACATTTTAACAAATCAAATGCTTTCACATTTATTCTGATTTTCTTTTTTAAAAAGAGAGAAAGTTAAATGTCAAGTTAAAATGAAATCAAAGTGATGCTCACAACAGAGAATACATATGATAGAATTATAATGTCATCATTCAGCATGCTGTCAGCAGGGTCAATATTTGCATCATATTTTGTTTCCTGGCACTCCATCTGCAGAATGTGTCAGTCACCTGAACTTAAACCAGCTGCTAATGCAGTCACTAATAGTATTTATACTTTTTATTCTCAAACAATCTGCCTATCCTGTTCTAAGTGATGCATTCAGAGAAGAATTATCATCCAATAAATGCTCAGTTAAGAACAGAATTACTCAATTTCTCCCTCTAATACAATAAAGCTCTTTCTGTTTAGCTTGTTTTTTCAAGTAACAGGTTAAAATCTGGCTATTCTAGTCACAAAGCAGTCTTCACTTCTGGAAAAAGACTGTTTTTATCTGAGACTGGAACAGATCCAGGGCAAGGGTTGTTAGAAACAACATACATTTTTCAGAGAAAGCAAGAACAACAATATGATCCAGTCACAAGATTCATCAAACCTTATTCTGTTTATCATAAAAATACAACATGCTTCATTTTGCACAGCTCTCTTGTATGTTGCATATTGACTTAAACTCACAGAGTAAGTTCTGTACACTTTGCCAAGGACTTTAATTTCAAATTCCTTTTTAAGTATGAGATTGAAAATAGAGCACTTGCCTCAAATGTTACACTTTATTCATGAATTCTTTTCCTCCCACTATTTCAGTCATCTCCAAATACAGGAAAGCAACCCCAAGGCATACACAAACACTGAACTGTTTACAATTAGTCAAAAATTCAAATAAACTCCTGAGAGATTTTTTCCTAAGTTATGACAGTGTTGGTATTGCTTCTCAGCTATGTCCTAAGAGAGCCCAGTCAGGTTCTCCTTGCTGCCAAAGGAAGAAGCTGTGACTGAACCTCCTGCTAGCAAAACGTTCCAGCTGGAAACACCCACAGGGTATCTAGCCATGTCAAAATCTGGAGTCAGCTCTTAAAGCTGACTAAAACAACAAAGTTTTTTTCTCATTACAGTTTTAGTATTTTAACTTTTTCAAACAACCTGACTCCACGCCAGTCCTGATTACTTCAGGACTCAAGCAAGACAAAATGACATGTTCTCAGCAGACAAAGTGACAGTGGCACAGGAGGTAACTCAGACCTACAGCAGAAGCAAGCTGCAGCACAGCTTACTGCACTTTAACTCACTGCAACACACACCTACAGCTGCCAGGGCTTTGGTCATAACGGCACAGCTTATTCTGCTACAGGTAACATGCCAAGCTACTGTGCACCCCCTGTACTCACATCTAAGCCAGAGCAGAGTTAGGGTTGTACCCAGGCCTTTAAGATCACTTGCACTTCCATACTCAGGTGATGACAAGTTTCAGTGCAGTATTTTAGGGAATCCTGTATTTGCAACTCTGAAAAGAGGTGATTTAAAGCTGACTTTTGCATCTATCTAAAGGCATTCGGAACATTTGTCTGTGCACAGACATGACAGCAGCAGAGAAGGTCTTCAAAGCAGTAAGTTTTACAACCGTTCTTCAAACATGCCTATTTAACCTGCAGTCCTGGGGGATTAGTAAATTATATAAATCCCTCTGAGTTTCAGGCTTTCCTATATCTTTTTCAGGTATAAGCTTCTTTTAACAATCTTGAGCCAAACCAGAGAACTTCTTCTCTTGAAGACACCTTGAACGCTATTCTTAAAGAATATATTTTTATCTGTTTTCACGTGCACAAAGGAACTATCTCTTCACAGTCTGAGGTGAAGGTAAAAATAAAGACTTTTAGGTATTGAAAAGGATGATCACAACCCAAGAAAATAAAAGACATTATAAAGTGGCAATTTGTATCAGTAGGGGAATAAGGTCAAGTAATAAAGAAAATGAAGATGATGAGAAAGACTTCCAAACTACAATATCAGGATTTAACTTTAATGAAGAAATGGCAGATAAAGAGAAAAATTCTCTCCTTATTTCATTATCAAAATACGAAAGAGAGAGAAACTGAAAAATGAACCAAGGACCCAAGAACCAAAAACAGACACAAAAAGTTACAGTATATTTACAGAACAAGGAACTCGGCAAATTTTACATGTCAGAAACTATCATAAAATGCATTTCTTGCTCAACTAGTACAGAGAGCCCTGTCACACCTTGAGCCTTGAAATCTCAGTGAAGCACAAGCAACTCAGACTTCTACAATTCACATTCCAGAAATATTGCATTAGAATTGTCAATAGTGGAAATATACAGATGAAAGACAGCACATAAGCGTGCAAAACCATCTGATTGCAGGATTGTCAGCTACAAAATCAGTGCTTATTACTTCTCTGAAGAGCCAGAATGTATAAAGAAAGAGGTATTCAGGTTAGCAGCAGACAGGGAAGAACAAACCAAAACAGATCGAGTTAATCTTAACATCAAACAAAGGACACATTCTGGATAAGAAACAGTGTAGCCACACAAAGTGCTGACCAGGTTTGGGAAATACAGTTTTTAGCCCTCACTGTAGCTAAGCAAGTTTTCCTTAAGTAAAAAAAAGGATGCCTTGGACAAGAAGTAAATCATCCCATCATTCCAGGAAACACTTATGCAACATGTATTGAGTGAACATCACGGTATCACCACTGTGAGCGCAGGTAAAATGAAACACTCTTTAAAGACAGCTCAAGTATTTCTTCAACAATAAAGGACACAAAAGAATCCATTCATCAGAACATGATGAATCCACCAATCTTTGTCCACGTCACCATAGTAGCCAATGGATTGCTCTATCAACTTTTCCAGACCCTCGAGAAGCAACTTTTCACCAAATAATTACCAACAAAAGTACAGTAAGTGTTCATACTTATTACAAAGAGAACAACCACAGGTACCACTTCAAATATCTATAAAGACCTGCCTATCGAAATCACCAGTAGCTATTTAGTCTTTCATCTAACACCTTCCATATTGGAAGGGGAAAAACAGCTTAAAATTTAGCCTATTCACGTTCTGAAATTTTTTTGTAATAAATGAATCCTTTATTAATTCAAAACACACCAGTTTAAAACAGAAAGCACAGAAAAAATCAGAGCATATCAGAGCCTTCTAAAGGAAAAAACATTTCTAGTTTGAAGCATTTAAGTGGGTCTGTTTTCTGTGATATTATGGTTTGTTTTGGGTTTGGGATTTTCAGGGCTTTTTATTGGGTTTTTTTTAAGCTATGTGATTGTGACCAAAACAAGAGACAATTCATTTCGTGATTAGTTATGAATTAATGCAGAGGTCTTGACAGTTGCATTAAATGCATCACACTTCAGCCTGTGAGCTTCAGTAATAGGGGTAGCCTAGCTATCAAGTCATCAGCCTCTCACCAGCTAGTAAGTTTGCTTCAGACCTCCTTTCTTTATCTAGTTATGTAAGTCTAAGCTTGGGACTTAGGATAACCAAAGATGCTTCACAGAAGGCAATAATGATGCCCTGCAAAACAAACCCATTTTTGGGGTACCGAATAGCAGTCCTTTGCTCTGTTTCTTAAAACAGAGATCAAGAGCTTATCCCTGCATTTCAAGAATTTGAAAGCCTCTATTACTTCTGATAACTGTAAATAAAAAGGAAGTATCTTTAGAATCAGTTTTAAGCAACAAAATTAAAAAACAAAGCAACATTTACTACAGTTAAAATTCAAAGAAAAAAATATTAAAATTTGAAGTTGTACCTGATGATGCTGAATATTCTTTATATTACAAGAAAATTCATGGTACAGTTGGAATTTATCAATATCTTTTTCACTTCCATTTTTGGACAACACTTTTGCCAATGTTGACTGGATGGAAATGTACCGTTGCTGACATCTGAATAGAAGAAAATAAGGTATTTATAAGGTATTTTAGCATGAAACTTGTAACAAGTCATTATTACTGTACAGCTCAAATAAAAATGAAGTTTGGAGTCTGCTCAATTACAAGTGATATTATATCTAATTACCTGCTGAACTGGATGACATAACTTAATGATGAGGTGACATAATGTGTACTGACTGTAACATACCCAGAGAAGACAATCAAGCAGAAAAAGCTGATCCCTCCTCCTCAAGGGAATGGAAACTCAAAAGCCACCACCTGCACTTCAATTTCAGTTATGGGTTCAGCTTCACAAAACAAATTTTGGGAAGTTGCAAAAAATTGACACTAGTTAACTATTTCATAGAAATGCTACATCCTCTTGAATCTACCCAGCCTCAAAATGAATTTCTTGCTTTTTGCATTTAACACCCAGAAAAGTTTTCATTATTTTTGGGAGTATCAGGGATCCCAAACAAATAGCTTTCCAAATGCTCCTCATGATTTATCATACATACAGCACACTTCAGATCAACAGGATCCATCTGTAAAGCGCTGAGTATTCAACTAAGAAACTTCCAGTGGTCAAAACAATTAAAGTTATAGTCAGGTAGTGACAGCACATCCCTTACAAAACAATCTCTTCATTGAAATTATCACATTGCTGATTCCAAGTGACACTGCTTGCTCCTAAGGTGGTGCATGTTCTTTGATAACTCTTCTCTGTCCCAGATAGAGACAGCAGACAAAATAAAATAACAAGTGACTCTTACTATGTCACACCAGCTCCCCAGTCTTGACAACACTGAAGTCAGGTAATGTAAGAAAACTTAAATTCAGCTAACACAATCAAAGAATCAGTAAGTCCTGCTTTAAAACCAGTCATATTTGTTTGCCTTATTGGCTATCAATGCCAAAATCAACCATCACAGCACACTAGTTACACTGAATAGTGTCAAGTCAGCTATTGGAGCAAGAGCTTAAGTGGATTCCCTTCTGAAAAGCTGTAGCTTGAAGAAAGTGCACAGTCAGAAAACTCCCTTAAGGGTCACTAACTGCAAGGGAGATCTGCAATATATAGGGCAGAGCACAGAGAGTTTTTCATTCTCTGGGAGTTACAGCATCATGCCATATTTACAGCACATCTCTCCTGCACTGACAGCCAGACAGGCAAAAGGGCTAATGAACATGCACAGGAATGCACCTAAATTCATCTCACAGGAACACTGTTTTCACATCAAGAAAAAGTCCTGTATCTGCCACCAGGAGACTGCATTTTACCATGTAAGCAAGAAAGTTTAGAAAGCAAGAAAGAAACTTACAGTTTCCTGACAAAATCCAGTGTATCTTTATCTTTAGCGAAGATGTCTGCTAAAATATGCTGCACTCCAGCCTCTACTTCCTTGATATTTGCAAGCCCTTAAAAGAAAAATAATTATAGAATATGCAGTCACTATAATACCCAGTAAATAATTACAGAAAAAAATGAATAAAAAAATTCAATTTATGTACTAAGAAAATATATGTAATCTGAAAGGAAACTGATTAAAGATATCTGACTGACTTGCAGAGGTTTCAAAGAATCCTAATTCATTAATTTTTTTTATAAACTAAAGCGTCCTTTCCAAAACATCTGAAACTGTTATATTTTTAATGAGCCTAAAGTGACCAAAAAGTATCATAAGTCAAAATTATATTAAAATTAGAGAAAAAACATTTTTTTTACTTTGATGCTAACAGATCTTGACATTTGTGATGTAAATAGTGCAATAGTAAAATTGGATATTTAAACATAATTTTTGAGGTTTTAATAAAGTGAGTAACTGCAGCAAAGTCTACATATTTTGCTACTGATATGGAAACTTCCTAAATTCTTTGCAGGTAATCCTTTCTTTTCTCTGTGCAATAGTTTTATATTTCCACTGTATCATAGCAGTGCACAACAACACGTTTGAGGTCAGGGTACCATCAACCTCTCCTATGAAACAGTGAAGTTATAAAATGTCTTCAAAGACATGAAGTTATAAAATGTTCTCATATCTCTGAACAGGTAACAAAATCATTCAGTTAATTTCCAACACGCAGAACCCATTCTTTACTTCAAATGGCCAGAAGAGGAAGCACAAAACTCTCCTTAGCACAGGGATTGAATTAGACCAGAAGCAGAGATAATGAAATAAAACAGACATCTTGTATTTTAATTCAATATATCTAACCCTGCTCCTAGCAAGAGTCAGTAATGAATGCTTCAGAGCAAACAGCAAGAATCCTAGAGTTGGCAGATGCAGTATTAACTGTCTCTTGCAACACATTACTGTTCACTCTGCTGCCTTTTGGACAGCTTCATTTACACCATTTTAACAGGTTGCACACCTCTAGCTATTCATTATATTGAACCCAGAACCCTGCTTCTGATTAGGCTATAAAGTTACACACTATAAAAAATTTATCTTGTCCCTTTTTAAGACAAGGAAGCTAAACTTACCTGGCAGAAAGAAAAAAAAAAAGTGAAAATAAGAATACATCATTAAATGTCTCAACTTACCAAAAGTTGTAACATTTGGATCCTTACATCTCTAAGTTAATGTTTCTTACAGTAAAAGTGATGTCAGAACACAAAGGTAAGGGAATTTGAAGATATGCATCATATTGAATACAAACTGAGACACTCAAATAGATAATTTGAATGAGATAGCATAGGCCCAAACCAGTCAGAATTAGAGAAATAATCAGAAAGTTTCCATTCAACAAGCACCACTCACACAGGCACTTTACTGTGTCCACCAGCACATGCTTACGTAATTAGAGAAATTTTTGACCATGAATACAACTAAAAGGAAGAACAAAGTTTTCTGGTTAGCCTGCTTCTTTCAAATGTCTGGCCTTGAAACATGAACTGCTGTTTTTGTTTCAGTTTATTTTTAGGATAAGTTGAAAAACACTGAGAATTCAAAAGAACCAAATATTAAGATCTGATGAAAACTTTTCTCTACTGCAAACGGCTCATTCTTTAAAAAAAAAAAAAAAACAACACTCTGATCTCAAGTTGTATATAAGTTGTCAAACTGGCTCCCAAGGTGATAAAAGTGACTTAGTTCATAGATGTATGTAAGTTCTGATGTCTTTCAAAGGCAGACCATTATATAAACCTAACCAGCATTATTTTTAGCACAGAATTGAAAATAGGTGTACTGATTTTCAAAAACTAATGTTTATGCTGCACCAAATAGCACTTCCTTCTGAATATACTCTAAATAATTTATCTGAACTTTCAGAGTGAAGGTTTCTTTTGGTTCTTTAGACTGCATCAGATTAGTCAGATATATGGCTGCAATACACTGCTGTGTGAAGTAATGACATATGCTGAAATGCAGTAATTTAATAACCAGAATATCTGGTAGCTGATTTTAATTGCAAAATCAGCAAAATTTTATAAGCAATATTTAAATAAATTGAAGAGGGAAAAGTAAGAGTCAGCCTTACTGAGAAGGTCCAGTACCTTTATGCTGAAATTCAAAAAGTATGTGTTGGGGCAGGGAAGAATAGAAGTACATCTCTATTTTAACATCATACGGAAGGCTGCAGCAAGCTTCACATTTTATTGTCAGAGATTGCCCCCTACAGATCCAGCCATAACTGCATCCACAAAGACACACAATTCTGCAGTCTATACACCACAATCGTGTTGTTAAAAGTTCTTGCTCAAATTTCAGAGATTACACCTCCTCCAAACCCTACTGTCATTCAGACACAAAAACTCTCCTGCTCACTCCCAATCCCCTAGGCCAGTCTTTATTAAGATATGCTTTGCTGGGTGACATTTCCTTCAGTGCAGAGTATGAGCATAAGCCTCTTGTACAACCAGCACTGAATCTTCAGGAAACAATTCAAGTAGAACCATGGTGAGGTCTCAGGTGTGTCGTGTGGTTCCCTCTCTCTTACCAGTAAATACACATGCCAACTATAAGGTCTCCAGACTTCTGTCTTTTCTATACCAGAATTATTACTATTTACAACACAAAGAGACAGGAAAGATTGGAGAGTCATTAAATGTGATAAATGTAAGCTCTTACCACATGTTGCTAAAAGCACTGTTGAATATAAAGTAGCTGCCTAACTTCCAGCAACATCGGAACAAATGAAGTAATTCCCCTTTTAAAATATTTTCAGACATTTAGAACATTACAGCTCATAGAAGCAGGGCTCTTACCTTTTGTATTGGGTTTAATGTAAGAAAAGAGATTGAGTTCCACAGGATTCTGCAGGAGGGAGAGAGCAGCAGGTTCCAATCCCAACTGCTTGGCCCTCTGGGCTTTGGTGCCTTTACTCCCAGTTTTATAAGGTGCAGACTTACAACAAAAAACAAAACAAAAATAGTTATTAAAAAGCAGGGAAGTATTTCAATCATGCTATGCACTTGACATTATGCACTATTTAGTTATGCAAGATTACATTTAAACTAAGGTTGATCTGAAAAAGACTAGAGTACTGACCACGTGGTCTAATTCTTCCAAAGTTCTGCAATTTAGCAATCCTTTTAAAAGGCAACTGGATAACTTCCCTTCTTTCTTCAACTTCTGTATCATCGTGTGTGTCTTCTTTGCAACAGTACTAAAATGCAAGAGATTAATGTTAACAGTCACATTTCACAGTGAATTAAAAAGTCTATTGATTGGGACTTTGTCTATTACACTGCTGAAACTCTGAAACCCCAGAAGATTGTATCTCATGTTAACCTTCAACAAACCAAGTTGATAATCCAAAAGTTTCTAACCATTTTTCTCTCTCTCCAATTAGTTCAAAACTGTATCAAAATATCTTGTGGTCACTTTAAGAAAAACCATCAGCTAACATTGATAGTCATTACTGCTCCATACACATCTGTAAGATTACTGGCCTGGAAGCCAAAAAACAGGCCCTAGAATAAATCCACCCTGATGAGCTCTTACAGCTGCAATTCATATCAAGATAGTTCTGCAACATCAAGTACAGGCTGCCAGATTTAAACTCCTAGGTCTTCAATAAGACACACGAGAGCAACTGCAAGCAGCAGGTATTTTCTTTTTATTTAATTACTTGTTCAGACAAGAATTCTCTCAGGCCACCTTCCCTCCTTGAAAAGAATCTCTTGGTAGGGGTTGGCAGAGAGTACAAGGACAACACCAAGTTGACAGAACAGCTGACAAGTCTGTTCCTTTGCCATGTCAAGAACATGGGACCACTCAAAAGCAAGATTGAATGAAAGCAGTCTCATCCATTGCCACAAAAAGCTCTGCTGATCATTTCTTTCCTGCAGTGATCTGGGATAGTTTAGCCTCATCTCCTGGTACACTCCAACCTCAAGAAGGGCTCTTCACTAGAAGCTTCCCTGATCCAAGCAGGGAGCCAAGAGATTCTTAGTGAGCCAAGTCATTCTTTTGATGGAAGTGGAGCTTCCATCTCATCATGCTATGTATTTCCAGCAACTACAAAACAACTCTTTTAGTACAAGATTTTTCTGTGCAGTTTTAAGAAATTGCAAAGAAACTAAGATGTTAGTTTTTCTTTGGCAATTCATAATTCTAGATTTCTTGTTACTTAGAGAGAAAAAACCCCAACAAAACCCCAACCTACCAAAAAACCCAACAAAACCCCAGACAGGTATCAAGCATAATTACCTCATTTTTAAACTTTTTTCTTTATTAGTTTCTTTACAGCTGTAGTGTGTACAAAGAGGTAAAACCAGGGACACAGAAGCAGCAGCAGCCAGTTGTTACTCACCTCCCACCCAGACCCCTCCTTGTGTTGGTGACTCTCTTACCGTAGCTCTTCCAATGTCTGCTGCACCTCTCGCAAGGCGTCGGCCTCCAGGTTATTGATGAGCTCTTTTCGGTACCGAGCAATAAAAGGAATCGTGTTTTCTTCTTGAAAGAGCCGAATTAAGTTTGCACATACCCATGGTTCAACATTCGTTATTTCTGACAAGGCCTGTCAAAGGAGAGAAAAAACCCAAACACCACTCGAGAAAGATGGTAGATTGCTTTAAACAGTCTCTCATTCAACATTCAAAATCGCTCCCAGAACATTACACTGGCCAGCAGAGACTACTGTCCTCCCTAAGACAGGATACCAAGCTTCTCATGCATCCAGCCACCGCACCCAGTGCTTCAGCAAGACATGCAGCAACCAATGTTTCCAGAAAATTGTAACCACAGTAAAAAATGAAAAAAAAAAAAAAAAGAGACAAGGAAGAAAAAATTTGAAACCAAAATTATAAAACAAAACAGAAAGACCATAAACTGTACACATCAACTCAGAAAAACTTGGAACTTTTTTTTTTAAGCCAACACTGACATACCTCATGGTTAAGCTAAACAAACAAAACCCACAAAGCCAGAGTTGATCCAAATCCCACTCAACCAATAACAGGAAACTAGCGATACTACTGACAGTTTCAAGACAAACCAAGCCTTGCGAAGTCAAACATGATTTTGTACAAATTGAGATTTCTGAAGTTATACTGTATCAATATGGAATCACTGACACACTACGCAAGCAGCTTATCTTAGTAACATTTTAACCACCACTACTTGTTTGCACTTCACTATAGTACTTACCACAGACAGTTGACATAAAAGCCTTGAAAAGGTTTCACTGAAAAGCCAAAGAATACAGCAACACCTGCACAATCATATTCACTCCTTTTAGAGCACACACAAGTATCAAATTCTCCATATGTATTTCCAGGAATATGTGAGAAAACTCACAAAATTTTACAGCTTTCTTTACCAGACAGTACTAAGGATGACAAATACAATGTGTCCTGTGTATTCCCATTCTATTCACATTAAAATCTTCCACGATCACACCCAGGCTTCCAGCACAAGAGCTATGCTAAAACTGCCTCCACCTGAATGTCTTCTAAGTTAAAATCCTACAAAAACAAAGACGATATCCCCCTTGTCATCACTGCTGTGGAAGGAACGCAAATCTCCTTCCTGATGGAACCATAAATTGATAAGCACTCTCAAATGAGTCTCTACAACTAAATGATCAACACTGACTAAATATTAAGTTGTAAAACTGCACACAGACGTCCCAAATCTTTCAGCACCCCCTCCTGTAGGGGTTTCAGTTGTGTACATCCACAAAAACCCCCATGTGCTGATACAGGAGAACCATGCAGACTGTTACAGGCAAGCTTTGTACTAAGGACACCCAAAGTCAGAGATATTAGAATGATGTACAAGTTTGAAGTTTTAACAGTTACCAACCAACATCTATATTTATACACATTTTATGACAACCTAAGCAGCTATTAAATGACTACTTCACTTCAAAGGACTTAAATTGTATGTTAAGATTCTAAGTGCTAACTATGTAGGAAATAGTTTCATTGGTACCTCAGAAAAGAAAAAGATCTCATACCTGTACAATATCCCAGTTCATTTCAAATTCTTCTTTTATTTTGTTGCCTCCCAGATTTTTAACTGGCTTTCCTTCAGGACATGCATTCAACTTAATCTTTTTAGAGGGTGGTTCATCAAATGCAAACTCCTCCTCGCATTTCTCTTGTTTCACTACAGGAACACTTGTTGAGGGTTTTTCATCACTCCCTAAACTGTTTTGGTTTTTCCCTTGGAATGAATTTATTTCCCTTTTTTTAGGCACTTGTGGATTTTGATTCAAACCTTTTGGTTTAGTGCCTGCATCTTCTTCCTTAGGTTTTAGAAGTTGCATTTTATTATCTTCTACAGGTGCAATAGGCAAGGATACATCCTGCCAAAAAGACATTGAAACCATATTAAGCACTGACTGTTACAAAGTGGTTCAGCATTTCATTGAAACTCTAAATTAAAGACTTACTACCAGACATCATTTTCCCAAGTAATGTCTCTGGCAGTGAAATGCCAAACCAGAAATCAAGTAACCTGAAATGTATCTTGCATGGAAAAAACAATACAAACACACACAGCAGACCTCTGATTTAGGGAATCAAATAAAATCATTCTGCAAAGAATTTAATAGGACTTTCCTTCAGAAGACACTGACCTACAATCTTTGCCTCCATTCATGTCAACAAAACAGGAAACAGCAGGGCAGGGAAGCACTCTTCTGAGGTGTTAGGTTCCCAGCATGGGAACTGGAACTGAGATTTGGTCTGCCAAAGGTTTAACCTTGGACAAGCCACACCTTCTTTCCTGACTTTCCCCAGAGATCATCTTCAGAAGTCAGAAAGACTTGCTTCTGTCATGATGTGATCTCAGATGTTAATAGTTGGCAGAAGTATCTAATTTTCAATAGAACCGCATTTTATATTTATAATAATAAAACTGCAATCCTTACTGGGTTGAACAGCCATGCAAGGAACTGTAACCACAGCCTGTCTTTTTTTTGTAGTACCCAGACAGTGAAAAGGTAGAAGACATCAAAGGTGCAGTACCAAAACCAGAGATATTACAGAAAGAATAGAGGCATTTATTTATTTACATTGTTGAATGAGATCTCCACGGAAAACCACATCCCGTTATCATTGGCTAAAATTTTCAAGGAGGATCTTTGTATCATGGACACTTTAATGCATAACAAAGCCCCGTTTATCCAACATACTGAACATTCACAGGAACAGTGGAATTGTAGGAGCTGATCAGACTCAGGCAAACAACTAAACCAGAGTTGGAAAAACTGTTTATGTTACTTCCCAAAAGCAGTAATTAAATGTCTTTTGCTTATACTCACTATTTCCTCTTTTATTGCTATCTTCTTCACCATTTTCCCAGCCACAGCTGACCGTGGAGCTGCAGCTTTTTTAGTTTTTGCCTCAGTTTTCTTTGGCAAACAAGGTCTCCTGGCAATTTTGCTTTTTGGCTCCCATTCCTCCTCTTCCTCCTCTGATTCAGAGGTCCTGAAAAACAAATGAATCAACAATATTGCTTATGAGAAGAATAAAAAAAATACACAAGCAAGCTATTCTGAGTGTTTTTTGGCATGAAAGAAAGTGAACAGGAAAAATTAACAGAAAGGTAGAGAGACTCAACAAATACAGGTCTTTCACACTGCTGAAGGACTAATGGCTTAAACAATTTCCCAACTTTTATGAAGCTAGTTCCTGGGATGTGTACACATCTGATTCTGTTTGGACAACTGGCAATTCACTTTCACCCCATCTTTACTGGGAGCAGGCAGAAGCATAAGTAATTTGTGTTTCATAATTGAAGGTTTGTGCATGAAAGCTTTTTAATCAACTTCTCAGAAACTGAATGTTGTTCTTATGCAACTGCTCATGCTTAGCATAAACCTTTAAAAAAATCCTAAGGAAAAAAAATGATCTTACGAATTAAGAAATGAAGGCAGCTCTTCTGATGTAGGCGCTTTGGCTACAGATTTCACTCTCCTTGGTAGAGATGACATCTGAAACAGAGGCAAGAAGAGAGAAACATAACATTTGGTTGAAGCTGTATTCTCTTTAGCTCACTGTCAAATGTGCCCTCATAACGTCTTCAGCAATCACAAAAGTTTCTTCTAGAGCAAGTTTAGTTTTCTCAGGATCCAAGAATTTAGGCCACGGCAGCACACATTCAACAATCTTTTCAACTGAGCAAACAAACCAGCACTATAACCTCTCCAACTACTTTTCTATTCACATGAAGGTAATTAGTTGGCTTGCATGTAAAGCTGTTCTAGAAAAAAGGGTACTAGCTCTCAAACGTTTTACTGGGTGTCACACATAGCATGCCAGTCTTTCCTCCATCCATTTAAAAACCATAGCAAATCAAATTAAAATCTAAGAAAGTGAGCTCACATATGGTTTTGATGGGATAGGACAAGACAACTGTCCATTTTCAGCTATAATTCCATTTACAGACTACCTGTTGCTTGTAGGCATAATAAAAACAGTTCTTTTGAATGAGCTGCTCATTAGCATATAGTAAGTGCATAAAACAATTATGAAAAGAAAAAAGGGAAGGCACACTCTTTTTCCTGATACAACATTCATACCTACAATAGCTGCATTTCAGTTAAAGAGCTACAGAATTTTTGGCAGTGGTCAAACCTATGAATTTCAATAATCATATTTACCAGTTTTAGTTAAAAATCTTTAGGTACCCTCCAAATTTTACCTGCCAGAAAATCAAAATTTAAAAATCTTAAAAAGCAAAAAAAAAAATCCTGTAATTTATTTCAATTAGTACAAAATTCAGAAGCATATTTTACCTACATCTGGTACAGTATCATCATTCTTCAAATTTCTACACCCTGACCTTTGATCCAGCCTTACCACTGCAACTGGAACCTTAAAGTCCCATGTTTGCACAATACAAACCAGATAAGCATTTTCCAAAGTGCCATTTAACTCAAGGGCAAAACGCCCTTTATTCCAACTTCATTCTGGCCTCTGTTCAAGCACTGGAACACAATTGTTATTAATGGCTTTCAGCAAGTTTTCCTTGTAAAGCAACACAAAAGTTAGGGGACAATTTTCAGCACTGCAGTGGAAGAAGCACGATTGAGGCCCTTAGCAAAAATCACCATCGCCTCACTTGCAAAGCACCTTCTTGGAGCAACCATCTTGGTCAGTAACAGGTCAGCATTTCCATGCTGTTCCACTCACCAAAATTCCATTATGTGACTGGCTGGAACACACATCTACCACAGAGGAACACAAATCTTCAAAGAACACAACAAATATTACTCACCTTATCAGCTTCCCAGATGCCTTTTCACTGTCAGTTCTGAGACACTCCCAAACTCATCCAGCCACTCTGCTTCTCCGTGTCCCTTTGCTCTTTATACCTGAACAGTTATCACAGGTCTGAATTAATTACTTATTTATTCCCATTACTTCAGAAGCATGAAAATTATGTTTCCATTTTTATACCATACTTTAATTAGTGAATGGGAGATACAAAAAATATTAAACACCAAGATTTCCAAAGCTAGGCAACATCAAAGCCAGATGGATCCCTGGTCCACTCTTTTGCAGGCACTGGGATGCCTCATGCTTCTTTTCAGCTAATCCAACTAGGGGGGTATTCCACACAAGTGATCAGTTTTTAAACATTCTAATCAGGTTCTTTATAGGTATTCACTGAATCACTGCAAGTAAGAAGGAAAAGACCAATATACCTGGTCTGTCACCTGAGGTCAGCATTGCCCCTACTCAGTAACACCACTCTAAACATCCCTGTCAGTTTGGAACACTCAGCATATACCATGAAAGCTCTGTATCCTACCCAGAAGCCCAGGTAAAAGGAAAACCTCATTTGGAAGGTCCTTTCTGCTAGTATTTCCCCTACCACCCCAAGTGGCCAAGGGCAGGGTCTCAAAATATCTCAACATTTATGTTGTTACATTAAGTAAGATTATGGCAAGAGGAATGCTTGCTTTATGAAGTTAATTGGACTTCCTGACATCCAATACTGGTGACCTATCTGACTCTCCATATCCGCATAAGAGGAGATGAGCTCCTTAGTAACCCTCTGTGAACAGCCAAGCTGTGGTCAGAAGCCAAAAGGGAGTTACACAGCTGAAAATAAAAGCCAATTCAAAAAAAGCATATGTGAGATAAATATCAAACATGGGGTATCACAAAGGAAAAAAAACCCAAAAAGTCATATTTTCACTGCGAGGTGGGGCCAAATTACAGCCACCTCCTCTTCTCATAAAGAATACAAGATAACTCTACTTCATATTTGTAGAAAAGAATCTTATAGCTACTATATTTATACCTTTTACTTACAAAAAATAATTTTTTTTAATTAGAACCCACAAATGTACTTCTTGTTTAATTTCAAATTGCCAGACAGCTGTCTGCTAAATTTTCCTCCCAATCTGCCTGTGCTGGGGTGTGCAAACACCTACATTTAATGACTAAGAAAAACAGCCCTTCTGTGATTCACTGTGGAGGGGGAGGCAGGGAAGAGGATGAAAAAGAAACAAGTCTAAATGCCACTGATGATGACAGATAACTAATACAGAAAAAAAGCTTGGAGACAGTCCCTGAAGTGAGGCAGGAAGACTCAAGAAACAGGCAAACACTGTGAAGCTCCACATGGGGCAGCTACAACACTGACTGCACTGACTGCATGACAAGGCACTCAATAAGCTACTGCCAGCTCCATGGACTGCTTTTGTGGGGATACAGTCCCCCATATCTCCTGCCTCCAGTGTTGAGGGAACTGGGAACAGCTTTATTCACCCTCCCACACCATGCTGGGATCAAGCCAGTGTGAAGTCGGCCACTTATGTCCTACTATATTTTCCAGAAAGACTGGCCTCAGTGGGAAAACTGCCTGTAACTCATCCTTCTCTGTTAGCTCCAGCTAACCATACTCCAAGACAGTTGGTTTCTTCTACCCTGAGGAAAGAAACGACAGTGCCTTCCAAATCCAGAACAATCCCATAGCTGTAGAAGAGCCAATTACAAAGCTGAAAAATTAAGAGTAACCTATTTATACGAGTCAGGTCATTTTCCCTTCCCATGACTGTGTTCAGTTTCACTGAACAGATGTTTACAGCGCTTGGTGTTTTCTTATCAGCTGAAGGAAGTAAACATGCAGTATCCAGAGTTGTGCACAAGTTATCCAGCCACTCTGTTCAGGATTTCACCAGCTTGCAAATTGTCATATTGAACTTCAACAGGCTCTGTTCTAGCAGCTCTTCTCACATCTGATGCCAGTAAACTTTGGGCCAGTAAACATCAGCTAACACACTTTTTCTTATTTTACATACACTGTCAGCAACCTTTTAATTTACAACAATGCTTTTCTTTAAGAAAAACAGTTCTTACTCATCTCAACAACCATACTTTACTTCCATGGTGGGAAACATGAGCTAGGCCCTGGAAGCTTTGGCCTTGCCCACATACTTAAGCTCCCAACTGCTGTTTCATTTCAAATCTGTCTGTATATGATCTTTTCCTTCTGTGAGACAGGCTGATACCTTAATGCTGAACCTTCTTCACACTAGACCCTTGATCCTCTGTTCAAGGCAATCAAAACTTGCCTGCTTGTCCATGTTCCCAATGACAGCATGAAGTATCATTGCTTGAAACACTCTAAGCCACCATTAAAGCCTGGCTTCTCCACAAAACTCAGCAGTTATAGCAGGTTCTTCAAAATTACTTCCCAGGTAAAAATCCAAGAAATTCACAGAGCTGTTGTGCTGTCCAGCGAGGAAGAGCTGAAACTATTTAAGTCACTGCTATTGTAGATCGATGTATCTGCTAGGTGCACACTCCAAATAGTTTGGCATCAGTTTTGTTTCCAGTTATTCTGTTACCACCACTTTATCCTCTGCACGCCATGCAGAGCTCCACACCACAGTTTGGATGGCTGCAAATAGTACACTTCTCCCTGCCTGTCAGCTACTCATTAAAATAAGGCTAGTTTGGGGTCAGGCCATGCCAGAAATAAAGACTGACGGAGTAGCTCTCACCCTTAACTGTACAGAACCTTAATATGTGTATGCACAAAACATACAGCAAGGAAGAAATAATTTCTCTGGTCTCTCTTCCCAAATAGGTCTAGGCTGTACACTGAATATAAGCAGATTGAGGTTTTAAAGACCTTATTATGTTAAGGAGCAATCCAAATCTCATTTGGAGACTGCTGTTCTCTTCAATCTCCCTATTCATGCAAAGGCATGACCCATTAAAAATAAATTTCTTCTTATGTGAATCCCATTGGCATAAGCAACTGCTTGCAGAAAGAGAAGTTTAATAACAGTTTAAAAGTAATTAGATATAAAAATTCTCACTCTCCACCACCATTCTCCCACCCCCCCCCAAAAAAAACCCCTGCACTGGCACTCACCTCTTTTAAAACTCCATCAGTAGAGCAACAATTTTCAGATTCAAAATAGCTCTAATAGATTTTTCTACTTGAAGGCACAGGATTTAAAAAAAAAACCAAAACAAAACAAAACAACCAACCAACAATCAACAACCCAAAACATACCACTATCACAAATACACTTGGAAATTAATTTCATTTCAGTAACTGCAAAAAGCCCTGTTGAGCTGAAAAGCACACAGAAGCTTCTGAATCTCTTTTCCAGTTAATCCAAAGCAACACATTCCTTACAAAACAGGGATCCCTCTATGCAGGAAGCTCCTCAAACTTTGCTCTACAGTCTCTGCTTTTCTATCACAAATAAACCAGCAAGAATAACAGAATTTTGTATTTTAGCTTCTTCTTAAGTTTAACAATACCAGCCAAACCAGCATTTATAACATGAAGCACCTGGAAGAGCACTATAAAAATCCCACATGACAAGTGAATTTCAGACCATTGTTAGTAGCAGCAGAATGGCCCACTTCAATAATTATATGGAGGCTCTCAACAGGCTGGTTATGCTTGTCATTTTAAGGTACCTCCACTGCATGCTACAATAACATTCTAAGGGGAAAAAAAATCAAAATGTGAGAATACAGTCAGCAACAAGGGGGAAAGATGCTATGCAGACCAATGGGAGGGACTTATAGGGAAACCTTTCTGTCTCTCCAAGTTTTTATCCTGGAGAGATAGGTCAGCTGAGTTGTACTTCAAAATATAAATCCAACTTACTGTAATCCTCTTGAGGTTAAAACCTTGGAGAACTCCCAGACACTTTGCTCAGAGAAGCTCGTGCAGATTTCCAAGGACTTTTCCTGCACAAGGCCAGTCAGGCCTGCCTGAGGAAGGAGTTGCAGACACAATTTAGGAGATTTAAGCACTAACTGGAAAATTACAACCATAAAGAAATAGAGAGACATACAGGGTACACACATACACCAAAACAGTCCTCAAAGCTAATCAAAGAGGAAAAGGTGTAAGAAGCAGTAAGAACACCACCTACTGCTTTTACTCTACAGAAGTACCATCAAAAAGGCAAAGCATTTTTGCCCCTAGAAAGCGCATTCTATCCCATGCCTGTTCCTCTAACTAGTGGTCCCTCTGAGGAAAAGGAGCAACCTGTGTTATGCAACACCCTGTAAACGAATCAGAAGAGGTCTGCCCAAGAAAGGGAGGACACAAACGCTTTTCATGCATTTTCTTTAATCCATTTATCTCAAACCACCTATGAAGACAGACATTATCCAAAATCAGGGGTTACTGCTTCTGATGCAACAACAGACAGCTACATCATGTGCAGTTATTCGTTTTCTACAGTCCACCAAACCAGCCCCACAGTAACACTTCCATCCTGGTTCATTAAACAGGATGTCTTCACTCCCAAAGTGATATGGAAGACACACATTTCTTCTGCATGGCTACAGCCACAGCAGAGTTTATCAAACCAAAACACTCATTTTGGAGGCTTGGAGGCACAAGGGGAATTGAGAACAAAGCACTGTTTGTTGTTTGGTGATTCACTACCACTCCAAATCACTGCTTTTCGGCCCAGAAACGCGACCGACATGAAAATACACCTTATGTACTTCTAAGCCCTATTCTCCCTCTGGCGACACCCTGCTTACTTCAGGTCTGTTGACAGTGTTCAAGAGTAAGGGCTAACCGAGCTAAGCATCACCCTCCCCGCCAGGGAAGCACACCAGCTCCCTGGCAGAGCCCCGGCAATGAGCCACCTCTCCATCGCCTCCCTACCTCTTCCAGCCGTCCCGCCCCAGCCTAGCCGGGGGTGCCCACCCGCATCCGCGGTCCCGCTCACCCCGCGCAGGGGTCAGGCACCTCTCCCCGGCCAGAGGGGGTGGGAATGGGGGGGAAGAACAGGCTCGTTTCCTCCTGAACAACCGGGACAGGAGCGAGCCCCTCGCTTGCCGGGCGCTGCGGCGTGGCACGGAGGGCGCACGGAGAGGGCACACGGAGGGCACCGCTGCCCGCCCCGCCTCGCCTCGCCTCGCCCCCGGCCCGGTCCCGGCGAAGGGCGGCGGCTCCCGCTCGTTACCCGCTGCTGCCGCCGGCGGCTGCCGCGTTTGAAAGCGCCGCCAGCGCCGCCATGGCCGCCTCGCCCGCCCGCCCGCCGCGCCGCGGGGAGGAGCAGGAAGCGGCGCCGCAGGAAGCGCGGCCGGGCCGGGAGGCGGTGGCACCGCCCTGGTACCGCCTCTGGTACCGCCTCTGGTACCACCCCTGCCACCCCTGCCGCCGCCCTCGGCAGCCCGGGAGCCCCGGCTGAAGCTGTGAGGGGCGAGGGGCTGCGGGACAGTCACCCCGGGGCTGCCCCCAGGGCGAGAGCATCACCCATCTTTCGCTTAAACCAAGCACAAAGGGCGGCGATGCAGAAATGTCCCGGCTCGGCTCTGGGTTGATGGGAATGGGAAGGTGTTGGCTAAGAAGCAGGGTTTTTTCACAGGGGTCCTGGGAAGCAGAAGTCATTGTAGTGTGAAGCTGAGATACTGCGTCAAAGGTGACTACGGAAGATGGAGAAATAAATACACGCCCTTTCAGCCCCCGGGGCGGATAGGAGCATGTAGATCCCAATATCCATAGGATGCTCGTGTTCCTTTACCCATGCACGCTAAATTTTGCATCGTTTTTCCTTACAAGCATTTGCCCTCTAGTGCTGGAAAAAGTATCCAAGTGTTAGGTGCCTGCCTTAAAATTCCATCTAAAGTTGTGTTTCCCCGCAGTGTCTACACCTATTCCTTTTTCATCCGTATCTTCTAAGTTAGCATTCAGCATGGATCCTGTGAAGTCCACATCTCATGCAAAAGTTTAACGGGTGCTGGCTTCTGCAGCCACCACCAGAATCGTGGAGCAATCACGCTGTTACATTGCAGCCGCCTTTCGAGCTTCCATTACCCTAAAAGGTCTTCTGCTTTGTATCATAAATATTTGTAACTTGTGGTCATAACTACGAGCCAGCTGTCCTCCAGCCTTGGAACAGCAACATCTTAAATGTAACTAAGGTGCTATAAACTTAAATAATTCATAATTTTTCATCTCGACTTTATAATAAATGTGTGTTTAACAGTCTGGAATGGTTTTAAACACAATAATGTTCAATGCAGTCTCTCTCTTTCCATGGAGCTTACCTGACCTCTTTAGCTTTCAGAGGCCTGGAGAGAGACTTATGCACATACTTGTCTTTATGCATGGGGTTGTATCTCTGGTGCCAAATCTTCAGCTGATATAAACTGTCACAGTTCTGTTGATTTAAATAGAGCCTGTGATTTACACAAGTTGAGGATCTGACTCACATCCCTCAATAGGACTGTTCACATATTTAAAGGTAATCGAGTGCAAGTGTTTGCAGGCTCCGAGCTGATTCACTTGGAGTTTTGTCCTAGTAAGAGCTGAGCAAAGGGTAGTTTAGTGTAATACTAGGAAGCATGAAATCATGTTAGATCATCAGTTTTTCAGATGAAACATTGTCATTTATAGTGGAAAAGGTTCTGATTCTTTGTATTTCAGATCAGATTCTACTCTTAAGCCAAAACAACCTTTAAATAAGTTTAGGAACTCAGTGCACTATATAACTAAGGACAAAAGATTGCTACTATAAATACCTTAAAAGTCATATTTAAAGACTTGGTCTGATTAAATTTTGTAATACTTAGAGTGCAACTTTGTGCAGAATATAAAAATACTGCCTGTGTCATCTGACTCCTTTGATGCACTGCATTAAAATTCCTATGTCTAAGTACATATCATGCAGTCAACTTTACTTCTCTTCTATTAATAGTTTGAAATTAGGTCACTGTTCTTGTAAGGACAGGCTAAGCCTGTAGAACTGATTTAAAAGAAATTACCTATATATAAATGTTTGAGTTCCTCTCTCATGTTCACCTACAGTGACACCGTTTCTTATCTATCATCAGTAATTTTTCTGTCTGTTCTGGCATACGTATTCTGGCAGGTTTTTGTAGGTTTGTTTATAGTGACCCCTGCTGCGAAAGATTAAGATTGACATTTCTCTAAGCCTTTAAAAAGACATTTACCCAATTATTTCTGAGTTCAGCACAAAAGAACCAACCAGATGTAAATTCAAGTATATAAAATTTGAAACTTCCTAATCTGGGTAATTTTCAGTAAAATTAGTTGAATCATACAACAGCTTTTCCTCTCTCACATGTGTAGGATTTACTTTCTAGTGCAATGCAATATAGTTGCAAAGTAAAATAGCTTCTCATTTCTTAGAGGTAAGGCTTGTTTTTTGTGTTATTGTTTTTTGATAAGGGCTAGACTTGACACCAATAAATCAATGTCTCAACTACTACATGTAAATGTTTTCAGAGCTCCACTCAGGAAAGCACATGCTTATGTTTATCTCTGTTCAGGATAGCAAACTAGTAAAAAAGCAGATTAAAGCATAGGACTAAGTTTAAATGCAGATTACCCCTCTTGTTTCAGAAGGACTTAAGTGTCAGCCTATTCCAGTATTGCCCTCAATAAAATGTTTTCTCACACTCAGCTTGAAAAGCTTCCGCAAAAGGTGTGTGTATGAGTTCATCTACAACAAGAAAAAGATCCATGTGTGCTCTGTGCTGGGCAAAAGCTGTGCAGCCACAGCTAGTGCAGCACTTAACCTCAAAACTAACAGGCCCTGCTAACAGAGCTGCAGCTTCACGCTGCTTCAGCTTCCTAGCACTCTGCAAGCTGCACAAAATAAGCACATACTTGCTAGCAAAAGACACTCGAGGAATAGCCATGGTAAAACCTCTCATCCATATGTATTAGTATAAATGTTATTGTACAAATATGTGTGCCTGATATGTTTTTTTAAAGCTGTGTTTAAAGAGTATTATTTAGGCTGCAAAACCAAGCAAAAAGCCATGCTTAGAGCTCCTTGTGTAATCTTTATACTGCCCTTTGTGCAAATATTTACTGATGAATGGAGGCATCCCATGGAAAACTGTGAGACCAGCGTAGTGAAACAACCACAAGGAGGAAGAATTAAAATCTGATGAGCAACCTGGATTGTCTCTTTCCCCTCTGAGTCCTTCACGTGGCATTCTCAGCAGCATTCTTGTATTACTGAGTGCAATTTTCTACATCTGATAAACAAGTAAAAGTTAAATTGAGTTGTCCCATATCCTATATTGCTGGTGAGGATTGAAACCTCTGTCTTTTCCACAGTCACCACAGTTCAATATAAAACCAGTCAAACTTGTCATTTTAATGTAGGGTGATGGGTTATGGGTCCTAACAGTGGTCAGTGGGAAGAAATTCAGTATCTTTTTCTCTTTTTCTGGGATTTGGGAAATTGATGCTGCCTGAAACATCAGGAAATGAGATGAACCAGTGGGGCAATCTGCTGGGTCTTACTCTCTCCTCCTTGAGAACTGGAGGAAATCCAGTCCTTCACAGTGTTCCCAAAAAATTGCCATTGGGGGCAGATGTGGATTACTTATGGTATGAGAATGAAGTCTGGTTCTTGGCCATGTTGCAGTAATGTGCTGAGGGTCCCGTGGTCTGTACACAGGTTTCATACAGAATGTAATCCATACTTCTGTTTCCTTCCTCAGTGCTTTCACAGCTCGTTAGTTAGCTTCTTCTCCAGCCATTACTGCTGCTTTGGTGGTGGTGTGAGCTGAACCATGAGATCCTCATGTGTTTTTATCATCTTGGCAGGCTGACAAAAGTTTCCTTAGGAGTGTGACTGGGAGAAAAGAGTCAGTGATTTTTAACAGTCCATTTCTCAACAAAAAGTGAAAACGTGTAATGACATAAAGGTATATGTACATGGAGGAGGCCAGAGAAGCAGGAGAACTCTGCCAGTGCACTTAGCTTGTCAGACACCGGAAGGCCCCAGTCCAGAAGCAAGATAACTACATGAACCTAAGCTAATGAGCACTGCTGAAAGGCAGGGTATGTTATTTTGGGCATGGTGCCACATTAGCATGACTCTACATCTTCCAGACAGAGGCTTGCAAAGTCTGGGCAGCTCAGCGTGTGAGCAGAGTTTGCTTGTGTCTGCCTGCACCTGTCTGCATGGCCTTACAGAATAAAAAGCAGCAATTTCCCAATTAATTAGCAAAGACTTTTTGCAAACAATACAGATATAAGAGTACCTGCCAAAAAAAAAGAAAACAAACCCCAAAAAAACCCCCTAAAACCAAAAAGAAACCCCTTGCTTCGAGTGTTGACTCTACTGTCTATCTTGCCAATATACTTTCAGAGCACTTTTGTAGCACCCATTGTTTCTGTTTTCTTATGTTTCTTCCTGTCTTATATTTATATTGAAAGGTGTCTGTGAAAGAAGCTATCCCACTGTCTCTACAAAAATACATTGTGATGGCATCCTCATCTGTGCCTCTGACTCCTAAGTACTTGTGTGCCCAGCAGTGATATGGGTGACCTGTATTTAGTCACAATTTGATTTGATTTGATTTGATTTGATTTGATTTGATTTGATTTGGGACTAATAGAAATGCCAATCAGCAGAAGCAAAAATCTGCCAGGAAATAGTTTGCACTGTACTCATATTTTCTACTTGTCAGATGGACAAAGCACCAATATTTTTTATTCTGTGTGGTAGGGGATGCTTGTAAATGGAAACTCCATGTCACTGTTACCTTCTCCACTACTGAAAGCTCATTTCTTTGGTCACGTAGTTAGACCCTGCCTTAAGCCTATGCCCTGCCTTTCTAGCAAACAAATGTGACCTCCACCATTGCAGACCGTGAGTGCCCCGCAGTCTACAGTATTTATCATGGTGTCATCTCTAAATGAGGGTCCTCTATGATCAGAGCCTAAGTTCTATTTTGAAGAAGATCCTGCGATCAACATTTTTAGTTCCAAACCTACTGAATCTACTGGTCATTGCTGTGCAATTGCTCAGTGTGAGTTTACAGAGCTCTGATATATGTGTGGATGATGCAGAGTCCCGATGCGTTTATAGCATGATATTGACAGGGTGTATTTGAAGAGTTTCTGAATTGCTCCAGAAAGCTCTGGTATTTATCCTCACAGCTTTGTTGTTTCCCTGTTGTGAAGGACAATGGCACAGACAAATTACATACCTTGTGCAAATGTAGAGAACTGTATTAGCACCTTTAAAATCCATTGGTATTCCATACATGAACTGTTAACCATACAGCTGCAGGAAGGAAGGTAGTGTAGTTCTTATGACTGATCCAGCAACTCTTTTGCAGAATTACTCATGAAGTTCTGTTACATGCTCATATGTCCAGTCAATATACAAAAGAGAATGGAAAAAGAATTTATTCTTGGAAGGAAGCTAAGGGGTGCAAAGGATGTTTGGACTGAAGTGTAGGCTATTGTTCCTGGGTTACTGCATGAAGGTCGGTTCAGAATCAGAAGCAAAGGTGGTTTAGGGATTGCCAGAAGGAATTCTACTTCTGTAGAGATCAGTTCTGATTTCTGTAAATAATCAGGATGATGGTAAACTTCCTTCTGGGCTGCGAGAGTTTTCTGGAAAAAGTAATATTTGGGAGAAGCAGAAGTAAAATCCTTCACTCAAAGTTAGACCACTGAACTATCAAAACCCACTATTTCAGTACTATTATCCATATAAAAGGATTTATCCTCTTTATTTTACCCCACATATATGTATATGCCTATCAGTTTTCTCTGTGTGGGACTAGGATACCTCAAAGGCAAATTAGAGTCTCCAGTTTCCTCTGCTGACTCTGCAGAAGCATACAGGTCAGGACCTTCAATAGTGACAAGGCCACATGTCTTGTTACAGAGGGACTGAATCCATCACTTTTGAAAAGAGGAGATGATGCTGGCAAGTGGAGGAGCCTCAAAACATGTCCATTATTCCCATCTGTTCAAATAGCAACTCACATGCTTACAAATTGATCATATGCTTTCAGCAAGCTATGAAAAGGGCTTCATTCTAGGGAACATAAATCTGAATCTCAGACTCAATTTCCTCCTCTGCTACAGATGTCCTGCATGACCTTCAACAAGTGACTCTTTCTGTGCCTCGGTTCCTCATTTTTAAAATGGGCTACTAATAATGCTTCCTAAAACGATGTGTGAGGATAAACAATGACTATGATATGCTCAGGCATTTGCACATAAAGGAGATCGATAAGCATGTCAGATTTTACAGGGAAATGTCTGCCAGAAAAATTTTGACCAGTTCCAGTCAGTACACAGACAGTGACAGTGTCTGCTCTTTGCCCTGTTCACTACAGGTCTGTTACTGGCTCGACAGTTTATACAGGCACATATTAACATTTCTAACCAAGCAACCTGTGGATAATTTTGAATCAAGAAACTTTATGCATAGTCAAAATGTGGTCATAGTACTAGCTACCCTGACACAGATTATCATTTGGAGCCCTTCTTTCATTCTCAGTCAACATTTCCTCTCTTTTCGCAAGCTGATGCTTTAAAAGCCAAAAGAGGTCTTTTATGTGTGGTCAAATCCACAGAGCAGTGAAGATGAAAATAAGAGTCACTTAAGACCTTTATCACCTGCCTGAAATTCCACTGTTTTCAACAGAGCTGCAGCTGGAGATGGATTAGCCTGATCCTAAATGAGAAAAAGATGCAGTTCCTGGCTGCAGGGAGAGATGCGTTTTCCCTTTAGATCCAGCCCTTCTGCCTTCCCCAGGAGAAGTTAGAGTTTGCTCTTGGTTTGTGTCAGTGTTTTCACTAGCATGGCAGCCTGCAGTTATGTTAAAAATACTCAGAAAATGGCTCTGTTGGAAATCCTAGGGACCACTCTTTTAAACAACTGCCATCAGTCTTGCAGACTCAGTCTCAATATCTGCTCAGTTCAAAGTGTGCACAGTATTTTGTAACGGAGCCAAAATTTTGGAAGTAACATAAACATATATAATGTGTCAGCTTTGCTGAATTTAAACCAATGCTGTTAAGTTCAAGAAACTGTGACATGGCAACCTCAGCTTCAATAGTACAAGAAGGCCTAAAAAATGATTGCTTGTATTTGTCTCAGTTATCCTGCAGCATTGCAGGTCATTCATTCTCTGACGAGAAGTTCCAAAAATTCCAGTGAATGGAGAATGTTGACATGTAAAACTCGGTTGCTATTTCTGTAAAATAACTATTACAGTAGCTAACTATATATAGCCAGAAGTAATTGCTTCTGTAAATAAAATACCAGTGAACACATTACAAGATTAAAGAGAAACTTTGAGCTTCCAACACAGTTATTTGCTGACTCCCACCCTTATACACTCAATGACTTTGCAGTCATAGCTCTGCTATGCCACAAGACTTAATTTAGGATATGTGTGGCATGTTATACTTCCTCACATTCCTAAATAAAGTGCTCTTCCATTAGCTGCTTAGTTCTCCTTTTAGCTGGCCACTGCACCCTTCATTAGTGAAAAAAAGTACAGTCATTTCACCAAATATACTGCCATGCATTATTTGTTAATCTTATGTTATAGTTAGGATTTATACAGGTATAATAGAGGCTTCAGGTTCTCCTGGGCATTTGGATGAATTTTTAGACAATATTAATTTGAAACTCTCAGTCTTTAAAAATAGTCTCTTTCAAAAGGCAGTTATAGGTAGTAAAAGCGAGATAAATTGATGGAAGATCGGATCAGAAGTGATGTATCTTAATAAATGTGTCATCAATCTTTGAGAGGGAAGGCGATATTAAATAGCTTGAATACCATACTGCTCTAGGAAGAGACACCAGTTAAATAATTTGAAGTAGGTTTACAGTGATCTCTGCCATTCAGTGAAGAGTTATTGCCCATAAATTGTGGGAGTTTTGCTTACTACTGCTGGTAAAACTAGAAAGCCTGCTGCTCATCCTTTATACCTTTTTTGGTAGGGATTTAACAATTTCTCAAGTGAGAAGTATAGAGGGCACCTACATAAGAGTTTCAGTCTCTTATTTTTTCTTCCCTAATCTGGTATTTTTTTTTAGGCGAAGCTGGTTTTACACTATCAGCTGGTTTTGGACCTATCAGGAGACCAGTACTCCATCCCTATGAAATACCTTTTGCTGATTTGGTCCTTATTTTTGTTTCCATACCGTCATAAGATCTGGGAGCTGCTGCAAGGGAGCAGGATCCTACCAAGCTATAGATAGGAGAAAAGCAGACCGATATTTTGTGTATTTGTAGGTGTCACAGTAAAGGAGAGCTTTGACCATGAAGCCCAGTGGGCAGATGGGCAAATCCCTTCAGGGACCTACTAGGCATAAGGACCGAATAGGAAAAACATTTCTGTACTTGAATTAAAACATAAGAAAGGAGTTTTCCTGCTTCTAAGATCAGAGAAAGGTGTTGACATCTTGTTAGGAAGGAGCCATTGTAGGCAGTGTGGGGATGGGCTGCGTAGGAACCTGAAAGTGAAATCAACAGCATGAGTTTATGCAAACAGGGATAAATGAGAGTAACCAGTATGTTGTTTTAGGCAAAAACCTACACAAATCCTTACAAGATTCTGAATGAACAGGAGCAGTGCCGGAATGTATCTGTCATAACTGAAAAAGCAAGCTGATGCTCCATTGTAACTTGGACAGGCTGTGATTGAAGATTTCACTGCCAAAAAGATCCACAAGACAAAGTCTGAAGATAATTCAGAGTAAAGTTGACACCTATGTTATTAGACCTGACAGTGGTGTGACAAGAAAGAAGATAACAAGAAAGAATCGTTATGGAAAACAAAATTGTATTAACTTGTTTGTTTTGTCTCTCTGTACTTTAATACGTTTGCAGCAATTCAACATCAGCTCCCACAAAAATGCAGATATTTGTGTTCTCAGCTTGTTGTCAAACAAAATGACATTAAGCAACAACCCATACTTCAGCAGTGTTGCTTCTGTAACAACAGAAATAAATGTTGTTGATGGGCAATAACCCAGCATCACTAAAGTATCCCAGTGGTAAGTACACACGACACCCAAGAGCACTCCCACTACTCCCCCTTTGTGTATCTAGGTGGATCTCTTCTACCCAGTTTGAGAAACACTTTCCCATAAGGTGTCTTTGTGAAAAAAAAAAAAATGAGCTGAAAAGTTGAAAGAAACAGAAAGATGCAGTTCCCTGTGCTTGGCTCATTAAAGGAGGTACTGAGTAAGTCTCATGGGGAGTTTGAAGGACCTTCCAGAGAATTAAATAAATTTTTATTTGCCCTCCTAAGAAAGCTTTGGAATGCTGTCTTATAAAGCATGATAGGAGCAGGTATGTTGAACAGCTGTTTGAAGGACAAATCTAGAGAACATTCCTACCCAGGACAATTCCCAGGAACGTTTACTTTAATCACACAGTGTAAATGAATCTGCTGTTTCCCATCTATTAAGGATGGAGCATTTGTGCCTTTCAACTGCAGTAATTGCACCCTTCCAGCACAGTAACTCGCTGCTGCCTGGTGTGCCCTACCTTCAGCTGAAGCTCCCCAAACTCACTTATGTCAAATGGAGAACCAGTTCAGAAAAGGTTTTATGCACAACATGTCCTTTTTTAAATCTGAAGCACTTTGCTGCAGTTACAGACACATTTTTAACGTGCCCATATGCTTCTGAACAGCTGTGATAGCACTATAGGTTGCCTCCTGAGGTAAATAAGCATTCACCTGCAAAGCTAGGAAAAAAATCCCCATAAAGGGTATTTCAGACAGCTTGCAATAAATATGTTACCATCCACTTCATGCAATCCACTAATAATCAAGAAAGAGAAGAAAACCATCCACATTTTATTTACTACATGGTGATGCACTGTCCTTATGGGAAGAGGCGAGTGGCAACATGTCACAGCTTGCCAGCTTCAAACACCTTTGTGAATGCTGTCTCTCATCAGTGGAGTTGTATTCCCAAAGAACAGAGGATTAGGTTTCAGTGAAAGACCTGAACTGTTCCATTAATGACCTGATGGATGAGGTAAGATTCAGTGGTTTTTACTCAAAGCCAGACTCGAAATATTTGAACTCCTTCTCATATCTGCTTGTCTGTTTTCATGATAGATATTCATGTGGATCCAATCATCAGATAAGTTTCTGAATCAGCAGAAGACATCTGAGCTGTTTCCAAAAATACAAAATAGAGGTCATTAAAAATAGGTATTTGAATCTCAGGTATATCTCAGCTGGACCTTTCCAGAGTGCTAAGTACAATGGGAGTTTTGCCCCATGATCTTGGCATCATCATCCTTGGACACCAGAACTGTAATATTTAGATATTTTAGTGCATTTGAAACGGTCAGTTTCTCATTTTTCCAGGCATTTTTAGATGACACCAAACTAAAAGGAAAACCAATCCAAAACAAACCAGGTGTGATGTTTCTGTCCTTTGCCATTATTTAAATATTCAGGCATAAAATTTGCTACTGAAATGTCTGAATAAGGTTATGTTATTAATACATACATAACTTAGAAATGTTTGGAATTATATAACCCAAGCTTTTATATTAAAAAAGATTAGGCAAAACTAGAAAAGCTTCAGTCCAAATGAAGTATTTTATAACACTACAAGTAAATCAGCACAAGTTGGGAAAAATATATTAGAATTATAGCCCCCCACAGGAAACTTTGATTATATTGGATAATAGCTCTTTCTGTGATAATAAATAATTGCTAATTATAAGACCTTATTAGAGTTTCTTAGCTAATTGCTAATCCCCTTTTCCTTCCTCTCTCCCTTATGACTCCTCAGTGCAGCTTGCAGCTTTCTCTCTTTTGCAGCAAGTGTAAGCTACTTCCATATGTTGGAGGAAGAGGTACATAAAGGAACGACTCCTTTCATTTGTAAGTATGTTTATCCTAATAAAAAAAAGTGGCAACATTTCTCCCCAGGCTAAAGCTAGTGTAAAAAAAACCAGATACAAACTGAAGCAGAAAGGCACAAAACAGAAAACTCGTTAGTTTGAAAAGGATACAAAGATATGTTAATGTCAGTATAAACAAAGAGATCAAAACAAATTATGGGGAAAAAGAAAACTGAAGCAATGATGTACTGCATGATGTGAATAAATAAAAAATACATAATATATAAATAGAATAAACAACTAATGTAATATATATTATAAATAAATAAAATATATACTTTTAGTAATTTATTTTATGAAGCATGAAGGCATGGGACTGTAATATCTACAAAAATAGTAGAGTTATTCATAAGCAGAAACATTATTTCTTTTCTCTATGCTGCTTTTTTAAGCATCATATCTAGACCTCTAGATGCAAGATTCCTTTTGCTTTGCCTTGGGATGGGTGAAGAATACTGGATTCCCCAGACTCAGAATGCTAAAACCACGGATATTGAAGATCTCCCAAGGGACTATTTCAGTTATGTTAATGTTAGAGATGGGAAACTGTTGCAAGGAGATCTGATGCTGGTCAGGCACCAGAAGCCAGGACCTTCCTAGAAAGAGTGTCCTGCAAAGAACAGCTCTTCTAGGGGCCAAGGCAGCCTCCCTGCACAGCGGGGATCTCAGCAAGTGTAGTGATTTCTCAGCTACAAGTGATTCCAGCTCTTGTGATTCCAGCTCTGTGTGAGATCACCCGAGGCAAACTCGGGGACAGAGAGACAGGAGCCATGTGTGGCAGTGCCACAGAGGCAGCTTTATTGTCCAGCAGTCCCTGGGAAGGGGAGGCCAGGGACAGCAGCTCGCTGATTCAGGGCAGACCCAGGGGCTTTTTATGGGAAAGGCAGGGGCTGGGGTACAACCCAATTTACCAACTGGATACAAGGTATCACCATATAGAAACAAGGCATGACGGGGGTGGTTCATTTTGTCACAGTAACCTAGAGAGGTTTCTTATCTCTGAGTCCTTTTGCCCTGCAGCTTCTCTCCTCCAAGGGAGTGCAGAGGACTCCTGAGTCAAAGGCTCACAGCTCTCCACAGGAAACAGTGTTCATGAAAAATACTTCAGAAAAATCCAGTGTCCTTAATTATGATATATCTCTTCACCACACTACTTTGGCAGTTATCAAAACAAACAAAAAAACCCACAATGATTTTATTAATATTTAATATTTTTGCAAAGTAACACTGTAACAAACTTTATAATTAACCTCCTGGGAAAAAAACCCCAGTTATAACTTGTCCTATCTTGGATTAGCTGAGAGTCAGCAGCCCTGCATTTGATTTTTTTGGATCAGTTACCTATTTGACTTTACAAGTGCAGCATTAGGGCAAGTATACCTCTATTAGCTAATTCAAACTCACATAACAAGAAGTAACTGACATAATCATATGAGATTTAGATTAATGCAACCAATTCTCACACATTTCTTTTGGAGTGTCTGCTTTCCTTAAAAAAAAAAAAAAAACAAAAAACAACAAAACAACAAAACAACAAAACAAAAACAAACTAAAAACCAAACAAACTGGCTATCATATTAAAACTTTAAATTCCATGACAGATTATTTTCAGTTGAGACCTAGACTGGTTTCAGATATCGAAAATTTGTGGTCTGTGGTACTTTCTTTTTGCCCCCAGGGACCTAATATGTTTAAAAGCAGAAATATTTATGATAGAGGATATCTTTTAGAAGTTATTTGCTAAACATAGGTTTTTCTTTTTCTTTATAGAGTAGCCATCAGATCCTAAAATGAAGGTATTAAAGTGAAGAGGGTGCTTTGAGGACAGACGTGTGAAAGTTTTGTAGAGAGCTATGAGGTTACAGAGGTATAATTACTAATTAAGTAGCACTAACTCAGACGTGTAGTGCTTTGCTCAGACTCAGAAATTCCCTATTACCTACATGTAATGGGAGTGGATCATGCCCTGTCTTGCTGCAAGTAGTCTGCTTCATGGAATCACATCTCTTGTTTTCTGCCCCTCTTGTGCTGTGGTAGAGGAAAGCGGGATTACACTGAAGGAAGACATTCTTTGGATTATTAAGAGCTTCTAAAATCCAGAACAGAAAACACTAAGAAAAAGAGATGAAGGTCTTAGGTAGACATATAGTGAGGTAGGTATGTTTGGAGCATGTAAATGCAGAAGAAAAATTGAGTGTGACAGACTTAAAACCACACCCACAAACATAAAAAGGAGAAAAAAAGTAAAATAAATTGTTGAGGAGTAATTATGACCTGCTAATCCTTTGTGTCTTTACTCTGTTTGTGAACTCCAAAGTCATGAGTCACAGCAGTTTAGTGGTCAACTGTTCTCTATTCTGTGCTTGCCAGTAGAGGCCCATTAACAGCTCGTGGGAAAAGCCATCTCTGTCAGTCCACACCTCAAAGGTTTCACCCAGCACTGAGCCCCTCCTTCCCTTGTGAGAAGCATGTTAGAGCAACAGTCATTGCTGCCCATGACTTTTTAAAGTTGAAACTGCCACCTATACTAGAAAATGAAACTAGGGTTTAGCAACTTCAAGGACATAAATATAAATAGTTGTGAACCTATGGACTACATTTTAGTTCTCCAAAGACATGCGCAGGAGTAAGTCTGCTGAAGAGTCCTGAATCCTGACAATTCAAGCTGTATACTGCTATGCACATATGCATAGGTCTTTCTAGGCTTTGGCCATCATTGTAACTTATTAGTGAAGCCAGTAAAAAATACAGCTCAGCATATCCTACATGTCCTGAGTGACAGCCCTCCACTACTGTAAATCATTACATCACATCTTTATTCTGCCTTTATTTGTCAATTTTACAAAGTTTCCATTCTTGAATACTAGCATGGGAAAAGGCTGGAGGAAGGCTGTGAGAATAACAACATACTGGTTTTATTAATGACTCTTTTAATAACTTCATATGTGAGTTTAAGCAGGTGATTAGGACTAAATTCTGAAAATTGTCCACTTAACTTGAGATACCTAAAACGTCTCTAGTCAGATATTTTACAATTAAAGCACTCAAAATTCAGAGTGCTAACAAAATGCAGCCCTTTACTCATAGTCTTTCTCACTCTCCTGTGTTGTAAAGCAGTGATGTTATCTACTTTTGAAAAGCTGATTCTTTTTACATTTCATCGATACTACTGAACTGACAGTGGCAACGTGCATAATTTAAAATCATCAAGAAAATTAACAGAAGTTGATAATGATCGTTACACCTAGGGCACACTTATTACTCCACTGCCACTTATCAGCTGTGAAAGGAGTTTGCCTTGGAATGTCACACATATCAGTGACAGATGCTCCAAATCCTGCACAGGGTTCAGGGTAAGACAGTAGGACAAATGCAAGCAAGGCTTCAATAAAGTGCATACACACTGCCATTATTCTCTGTAACATCACTGTATCTGCTGATTGCTAGGCATGCAAATATCAAGCTGCCCAGACTTGGAGCCTCCCTTATTTTCTCAACTTTCTTCTGGTGTACTTACACCAAATAGATCAGCAGAACAGCAAACCTTCTAGCCTGTTCTTCCTGTATGCTGCATCCTGCCATGTGTTGTATGGCTTGCACTCCTGTAGTGTACGAGAAAGCAGAGAATCAATCCCATTTCCTGGAGGCAAACACACTCAGATCCCTTCACAGTTTCTATCAGGGAAGTTCAACTCAGATTAAGAACAGCTTTTAGAAGCAACAATACTTTGGTACCCTATGGAAGAAATAAAACCAGGAAAAGCCAAGGGAAGTATGGATAATTGACAGCTGACCCCAACATACATTGGGTGTCCAGCCTCAGGGGGCTGTAACAACCCAAGGGCCAGCTTTCCTATCATGAAAGGAATCACATTTTGCACTAGGTTATGTTTGCTCCTTGCCTGAAATTGTGTAGCTGGTACTCAGTTGGACCCGTCCTTTTCCCTACTTGCTGTGCTTGGTTGGTTGGTTTGGTTTTTTTTGATACAATACAGAATCATTCATTCAAGCAGCATATACATGATGGGTTTTTCTTCTGTGTGCTGCTCAAGAAAGCAACACCCTGGAAAGGCACAACTGACCTTCATGTTCCTGTCCTCTAGTCTTAGTAGAGAGAGTGAGCTGTACTCTTAGGAAAAATATCTTCCAAGCCCCACCCTGTATGCTTGGAGAGGCTGATCTAGGGCAGAGGGCTGTCTCTTGAATCCTGACCCATTCCAGAATTCTTTCCTTGTCACTCTGTACCAAAATTACTTCCATCAATGACAGTCTAATCACTGAGTCTGAATAACAACAGACTCCTAATATAGTCCTGAGCAATGCCAGGTAACTCCAAGTTTTCCTGCCCCAGAAACCTGTTGTAAATTCTCAAGATGAGGGCTGATTAACCAGGAACACATCAGAGCTCGGTTTTACCCTTCAGAAGTCTTTCCAGCAATTCCTTTTATAGAATAGCAACAATCCTGCAAATGGCAAATCCACAGTAAACGCTGTCAGCATACTCACGTGAAGGTTGAGAGGACACATGTAGGAGATAAAGTGGAAGCCTATTTTTATATTTGGGGTACATATCCAGCATAGAAGTTCCACTATATTTTACCAGAAAGATGTACAGTGCTATAACTTTTTATATCAATTTAAAAAATCACCATCCACAAGCAATAAAATAATAACACCCCCTCCCACAATGGTGAGAGTCCCTGGCACAGCTGTGTTTGTCTGAGATCATACTGCTCTACAGCCCTGCCTGAGCCAGAAATCTCAAGCCTAGAAGTGACCTAAGCATATGTTCTGCAACTGGAGGTATGTTTTTGTAGCACGTGCAGATATGCTTGGGCTGGCTGTGATCTATCTAGCTCAGATAAGAACTGCTGGGAAGGTATGATATCATGGGGTTCAGGCTTGGCCAGCAAACCAGGTGCATACCTGAGAATGGGCTGGCTGGTAGACACTGCACTGAAGTCACTGTGTCCACCAGAACCACGTACCTTAAAGCTGCAAATCCATGCAGATGTACTCTGAGAGATTTATTCCCAGTGAAAGCTAACACACAGAGCTGGTGTTCAGTATGTTCTTTTAAAAGAGGTTGGGAAGACTACCAAAAGTATAATTACACTAGAGAGAGAGTCGGAGACCTAATTAATCACACATTGACAGGATCCCTTATGCTGAGACATTTCACAGGGAACATTGGGAGTGCCTTAAGTAACTTCCTCAGGTACATACTTTGTGCGTGAAGAATAAATTAGTAGGAAATTGGCTGGATACAAAGGAAAACTTGGAATGGATTTGGAGACTGGACCAAGCTCACTGAGACTGGTCTTTTTTCTTCATTTTTAGAAAAGATGAATTAGCTATCGGTGTACCCTAAAGATCATTTGCAGCATGACAGGAGTGAAAATGCTCTTGAGGATGCTTTTTTCATAACCATGCCTCCAAAATTAGATACTAAATAATAATTTGACTTTCAAAGGTAGTCAGCATTTGACAGCAATCTTTGATTTCTTGCCAAGAAGGGACTGATTCCACTAACACCCAACTATTGCACTTGCATAAGCATATCCATTAAGTTCAAAGGAATTCAGTGGATATACTCATACTAGTGAATATCTTCATATGCTTGGAATATATTCTTGTCCGGAGTGGATTCAAAGATCCTCAGTTTTCACAGGGCCTATAATGAGGGGTCTGGCTTTTATTTCATTTTTTACATAAAGGTGTTTCTGAAAATCTCTCCTGCATTCAAGCTGGATTTTATTCCTTGTCTGTCTGTTTAGTATAACTCTAAGAAATGATGCTCCTTTTCAAAATAAAACAACACAAAATCTCCTCTCCTTCTTTCATATTGCTGAACTTGGAAAAGCCTGAAAATTTGCTGGCTTTTCTTCAATGCTTGAACAGTTTTTCAGGACTAATGGTACTATAAAAAAACATCCCCTTGAAAATGCAGTCAAATTATCTATCAATCTTGAGCAAGAACACCTCAAACGCAGTTGCAATTGTGGCTGCAATAATAGAATGAAGCCTAACGTGACTCCTGGCAGGACTTTACATCCTGTCTCCACCAGATAGTGCTGTTTCTCCATAGAGCTATCGAGGATGCACAGGCCAGGGAAAGGTCAGGGGCTGTCTGAGATTCCATGCTGCCTACAGCTCGCTCGTCCCTCCTTGCCGCTGCCACCGCCGCGACCTGAAACAGGGCAGGCGCAGCCTAAAAGTGATTTGCGGGAGTAAAACAGTGCCTTGGGAGGCCGCTGTCTGCAGGTGACTGCGTGCTGGCGGTACCATTGCTGCTATTCCTCATCGGTTTGATATAGCCTCTTTCCTAAAGTAAAAATGAAAATAGAAGTTGATGTAATTAACCTGTGTTTTTATGATCTCTCGGGGGTCTTTTCCTTACAGCTTTACAGGACAGTCTGACAGTGCAGTTGTCTGTCAAGTAAGTGAGTCAACGTTAATGAAAATCAAACACCAGCATGCAGATGATCCTGCAGTCGAGCAGCACACACCGGCAGCAGCCCTGACACAAAGGCTGTTTGCTCTCAGAGTGCTGAACAGAGGGGCTTCTACCAGCAAAGGTTACTTCTGGAGAGTAGACAGATCTCCTTAACCAGTCCTGAGCCCAGGTACCCTGTAGACCCTCTGTGTCTTTTTAAAAAAACCACAGCTGGGAAAAATAGCTAAAACGTAATTACACTTCAGGCCATGGTTTACTACACTGCTGCAGGCTTTGTAACAGAGTACAGAAATGCATCTGGAATACTTCTTACTGCCCTTCTGCAGGGGAAATACTGCAAGTGCTGTATCTTCCTCTACAGACCTCCCTGTGCAAAATAGGATAGCTTTTGCTCTCAAAGAACCAAATCCTTCCACGTGCATGGCAAGAGAACAGCAAAAAAAATTCAAGCAAACAAATATTTAAAAACTATTCAAGTGGAAAATGGTACTTACAGTTGGCATGCTCTTTGCTGTCTATTACTTAGAGTTCTTGAGACCATTGAGTCAAGTTTTTGGATGAACTTCCAAGAAACATAGTAATGTTGGTCCATGTACCTGAGTTACTGGATTTTAAGAATACTGTTCCAGGGTACTTTGGTTAAGTTAAGAACTGCTTAGTGACAAAAGTTCAGTATTGACAAAGATGTGCTTTTCTGAAATATAATTTTAAAAACCCCAAATCTAAAAATTAATTAAAACTGTGCAAGATATTTGTATTTTCCTAAGCAGTGTAAGGCTGGAGCTGTCTGATCCTAAATGAGCTTGTAAATCCTTATTCATGCAGGCAGACATTTATTCTTCGAAGAAATGATTTATGAAACCAAACCTTGGCTAGCTTCAGTGCATAGAAAAATGGAGGTGGCTTAAATGAGGGGTCAAGGCCTAGCTAGGTATGTAGTAGATTGTATATGTAATTAGCCAAATATAAGGTCTACTTATATTATTTTGTATGCTGTGTTAATATTTCCTGTATTTATTCAGACTTTCGTAATATGCATATACTCTCAGAGAGATGCTAGGTCATTAAACTCACCATGGATACTCTGTTTACTTACCTTGGGCATACAGAATACATACAGTTGCAGTTCTCTAAAAATAAACAGAAAAAAATTAAACAGTGTATCAGTTTGGCTTTCATGTTTTCCAGTAAGTATCTAAGGAAATGGAGCATACTGTTTACATTGCCCTTATTGAGAAAGAACACAAAGACATCCAGATGAAAGACTTAATTACGGTGTTCTTTCTGACACCCTAAATGTAAGACCATATAGCTTAATATACAGTACTATATGCATCAGGTAGTGAATGGGGCTGGGAGGAAAGGAGCAGGTTCTTCTTGCATTTCTGGTGAGGCCTGTGAGTATGGTCCTTTTCGAAAGTAACATGATAAATGCATCACGGCTGCTGAGAGCCCAGGAAAGGCTGAATTGCGAAGGAAGACATTTCCCATAATTGGCTCCATACCACAGCTTTGTATCAAATGATTCTGCTTGGAGATTGTCAAGATGATAATGAACATGGAGATTTTACTGTACTTCTATTTTGACTAGTAGACTAAGTGGCAACAGGCACCAGAAAGTCTGTCTTCCATTAACACGAATGCTCTCGTGACCCATTGGCTTCATTAGCACCCTATCTCCTATCTGGAAACTGCTCTGGAAGCACAGATACTGGAGCTGTTTCATTAGCTCCAAATATAACACCTGCCTCCTGAGCCATTATCTGCAGAAATCCATAATTATCTGTTCTTTTCTCTCCAGTCAGGAATATCAGGTCCAGATCAAGGACTGGGTGCTCATCTTTTATGTCCTTATTCAACTGGATCCAGACAATCGAGCTTCTTTCTACTTTGGCTGATTCTTCGAAGCACTGCAGCAGCCCTCCTGGGTGGCAGGACTGCTTCTTTTTCTCTTGTGATATTACAGCGAACTCAAATCCCATCAAAGGCCAAAGTCCATCCATTTCCTGGTGACTTTCTCACACACACAAAAAGGCAAAATCGGTAGCTAAAAATAATGAAGGCAGCAATAATTTTCACTATGGGAAACCGTACACTTCTCCTGTACCTTTGTTCTGAGGAGGAAAAAGTCAGGCTGCATGTAGTTTCACGGGTGTTTCATAGGGTATGTGGCACGACGGTGATGAAAAATGACTGAAATATTACATGACATGTGGGTAATGTTCAAGAACAGAGTACGCACACCCTTTCACCCTTTCAGAAGGTTTTTGGGGGTGTTTTTTTTCCTCTTTTCAGTATGCTTGCAGGGCAGTGGCGACCGCCCGCCAGCGATGTCCCGCTCAGCGCCAGTCCGGAGCAGCGGGGAGGCTCCGCGGGCTGAGATGGGGCAGGCACGGGCCAGGTGATGGCGGCAGACAAAGGGGCTGGCAGTGCCCCACGGCCGCGGGGCGAGCAGGCGGCTCCTGTCCCAGCCCGGGCAGCGCCTCTCGGCCGGGGGAAGGGCGGCCGCGGGCCGGGCCGGGCCGGGCCGGGCCGGGCGGGGCGGGCCCCGGGAGGCTGCTTCCCCTGGCGGCGCTCGGCACTTCCCGGCGCTCGCACACCGCGGGGAAACTCTTCCTCCGGCCCGGCCCGGCCCCCGCTGACGTAGCGCTGTCTGTGCCGCTGCCGCTGCCGCTGCCGCTGCCGCGCCGGGCGGGGGTGGCGGGGACGCGGCCGGGGCTCGGCGCTGTCAGGCGGCGGGGCAGGGCGGGGGTGCCGGAGTTCGCTGCCCGCAGAGGCGTCCCGGGGATCACGGAGAGAAGGGCGAGGGGCGGGAAGCCCTGCGGGAAGGGGCATCTGCTGGCACCGCGGCGCCAGAAGCGCCCGGCGCGGTGCGAGCGGTGGTCCCGGTCCGGGCAGGACCTTGGTGGTCAAGCACGTTAATAAAGGCGATCGGGGAGGAAGGCGTCCGGGGGTGCTTTATCCACGTTTAGTTCCCCACTTTATCCTGTGAGGAGGAGGAGGAGGAGGCGTGGGGCCGGGGCGGGCAGTGTTCCCGGCGGAAAGCCGCCCGGCGGGTGTGGAGGAGCGGCGAGCCCAGCCCGGGGAGCGCGACCCCCGCCGCGGTTCCCGGCTGGTGGCGGCCGCGCTGCTCCCCCAACAGGCAAAACTTTCTACACTCAAACACACGCACACGCAGAGAAACACACACGCACGGCCGGGGCTGCCGCCGCCGCCGCACACTCGCCCCACACACACACACACACACACTGACGTCTTTTGCGCATTTCCTGCGCTGGAGCGAGCGGCGGAGCGGCACCGGCAGCGGGCGGGGGCTGCGCGGAGGGAGGCGGCCGGCGGCGGCCGAGGGGAGGTGGCGGGCGGGAGGCGGGCGGGGGGCGGCCGGCGGGAGGCGGGAGGGAGGCGGCGGCGGCGGCTCTGCCCATCGCCAGGGCGGCGGCCGCCCAGCCGGAGCCCGCCGAGACCCGCGCGGGCCGCTCCGCTGCCGGCGCCCCCCATGCGCGGGGGTCGCTCCGCTGGGTCCTCGGCCTTGGCGGCAGCGGAGCAGGAGGCGGCGGCGGCGGCGGCGCAGGACGGGCGGCTGCGGGCGGCGGCGCGGATGGAAGGTCCCCGGGTGGATGTTTGCTGAGCGGAGGCTGTGCAGTAGGCAGGGTTGGTGGGTCGGCCGGTGTTTCTGATCCGTGTGTGTGTGTGCGTGTGTGTGTGTGTGTGTGTATGCGTGTGTGTGTATTGTTGTGCGGCGCACGGGCAGGACTGGCGGGTGCGGGAGCCCGGGATCGCGGCTCTGCTTCCTCTGCGAGGACTGATCCAGGATTATGGTCAGGGTGAAGGGAGAAGGCTCTTGCTTACCCCCCGGATTGATTATGCTCGGGTTTTGACTGCATTCGGGGGTTCCTGCAGCCGCGGCCGCCTCCCCCTCCCCGGCGGCCCCCCTCCCTTGTTTTCCGTTAGAAACACGGGCAAGAAAATAAATGTATTCACTGGGTGTCGCAAGAGCAAAGGCTAAATAATCAAAGGTAACAGAAGCAGGCAGGCGAAGAGACCCGCACCGTACCCTGCTCCCCCACTCCCAGACCTGCCCTCCTATTTATTGGCGAGACCTCCCTCCCTCCCTCTCGGTGCGAGTGCGTTGAGCGAGTGTTTGATCCCGGGAAAAGTGCAGCTATCCAGCCATGGTGGTTTTCAATGGCTTGCTGAAAATCAAGATCTGCGAGGCGGTGAATCTGAAACCCACGGCGTGGTCTCTGAGGCATGCGGTGGGTCCCAGGCCACAGACCTTTTTGCTGGACCCTTACATCGCCCTCAATGTGGACGACTCCAGGATCGGGCAGACCTCGACCAAGCAAAAGACCAACAGTCCTGCTTGGAACGATGAATTTGTCACCGACGTTTGTAATGGCAGGAAGATAGAGATGGCTGTTTTCCATGATGCCCCCATCGGGTACGACGATTTTGTAGCTAACTGCACTATACAGTTTGAGGACTTGCTGCAGAACGGGAGCCGTCACTTCGAGGACTGGGTAAGTGTGCACGCTGTAGGTGCATACATGTACGTACGATTTTCAGTGGCATGGCTCTGGATGCAACATCTGTCTTGCAGAGCTAGGTTGCCAAGGGTATGTAGTGCCTCTGAAGGCTTTTCATTATTTCTACACTTTGTCATACTGAGATAGTCATGGTTACTATATAACTAATGCATGTGGTCTGCAGGCGAGGCAGGAAAGAAAAATATGTGAATCTAAGTAAGATGTATGTAGTTACCATGCAAGTTTCTGAAATTATGTGACATAAATACAAATCTAGTTGTCTTACTGAGTCTGAAAAATCTGAACCAAATGCATCTGTACAAAACATTACTGCAAAACCCAGATCCAGCGCTTAGGTGAGTTTCATCATTTCAGGGTGAATACTCTTGGCTAGCCTGGCAATGATGAGCCTTAAAAGTACAGACCTGACCTCTGATACAAGACACTTCAGGGTCTTCCTGTCACTTGAGAGCTCACTGCATCAACACTGATGCTCCTCCTTCCCTCCCTCCAGATGATCGACACCTCTATGCGTAGATCTAACGCAATGCTTCTTCAAATGCTCAAGGCTGATGAAAGGGTCCTAGTGGAATTTGGGCCCAACCACAGAAATTCTGTTGTCTGTACACACAAGGTGTCTTAACAGCTTTTACAGCATCTTTAAGACCCAGAGGCTAACGTGCTTCAGTGGGAGTACAAAAAAGCTGGAAAATCCTTGCTCTAACATCCTCAGGTAGTGTGATTTAACAGGGAGAAACCAATCAAACACTGAAGAAACGGGAAACGTGAACATGCACATTTCACATTTCTGCAGTTAAACAGTTAAATGGTGGATATCCTTTAAATGAGATGTATAATAAAACAATAGTAGCTATCATCTCATTTTCAGTGTACCCTGCTCGACCAGCCATCTGAAATTACATATGCTCATCTTTTTATGTATTTATTTTTCATGGTCAAGGATACTAGCCAGTAATTTTTGGCAAACAGACAAAGAACCGAGGACCAATGAAAAAATAGCTAAGGTTAATAGGTCTGAGTTTTATGTATTCTTCCGGGCTTCTTTGCTTAATGCAGTGATGTAGAGATGTCAGAATGATGAAAGGGCATGAAAGAATTAGACTTTATTTATGCTGATTAAGAGCTGATCAACTTTGCAGTTAAAACTTTTATGTTTACAAGTTTAAAATATTTTTCATTTTTGCTGCCTATGTGTTGCATTGTGATAATTAGGTCTAGATTGTTCTGATGCTCTATAAAAGCTACACATTAGTAAGCTCAAACGGTAAAAGCGGGTGATAGACATAGGAAAAATAGCCATATCAGGAAAAGACAAATGCAGCAATATTGCAGATGTCTTTTACCTGGATTGAATGATAATCAAGTTGGGAGTCTCCTGAAATGAAGTGAGGTTTCATCTTTGAGACCAGTGGGATGAGGAGATCTGCACAGATTTTTAGTGAAAGAATAATAATTTTGTATGTTCTTTTTGTGCATGGTACATGTTGTGAGTTTGTCACCAAATCTGGGAGGACCTTGCAGATTCCAGATGCCAAGTTTGAATTTTGGTGGGACTGGGGTGCTCCCTGGCTCTGATATTTAAGGTGAACTCAAATGTCTGAACACATTCCCTAGACAAATAGCGGAATTTAACAGGTTGAGGCCCACGGTAAACAGGATCTGTGAGGAACTACATAGCTGAATCAGATAAATGCTGGCTTTTATTGCATCAGGATTCATTGCTGTCCAGCATTCAGTGGGTGGGAGGAGACGAGGGAGTGACTACGCTTGTTGTCTGTTGATGTGACAGCATCGAGGACATGGCAGTGGATCATAACTGGTCAGCTCAGTATACTGCAGCTTCTGAAGCATCACTTACCTTGTTTTGTACTGTAAATCCCTCTCATTAGGATTGTGTTCATGTGCTACACATGACAGACAGCATACACCTCCCCCCTGTATCACAGTTAGAATAGGGAGGGTGGTAAGTATTTATAGGATTGTGCTTTACCCTCTTCAAAATCTTCCTATTTACTGAGTGTGTCAACATAATTGGAACACTGAGTGTGTTTATTGGATTAGTAGACAGGGACCTTCAGACAACTGACTCTTACAAAATCACACTGGTTTTTGGTCTTTTTTCATTGAGTTAAAAGAAGACCTGTGGCCATGACATCTCTATAGAGTCCATACTGGAGTAAATAGATTTATTGGTATCTTCATCAGTGTCTAGGGTCTATATTAAAACCTGAAAAAGGAGTCGTCTGCAAAGTGAATGAGTTTCACACTACAAGGAGAATGCACATGGCCTAAACCAACATTAGACTAAGGTCTGCTGATATGATACAATCAGTTTTTTCTGTTTAATGAGAGGACTAGTTCCTTAATTTTGCTCTTGGCATTTTAGGCAGATATTTTTGTAGTACTCTTTCTGAACTCTGTAACAAGCAAATTAAAAGCAGCAATCACAGAAACCCATTCTTCCTTACTGCCTGAAATATCAAATAAATGCAGCCTACACACTTGAAACACGCTTGAAGACCATCAAGTCTTTTTATGCCATTCTGAAGGTTTCCCTTTAAGCAGTCCTGAAAGTTGGAACTGGGTACCACTTACTTGCTGAGTGTGGTTGGAGTAATTGCACTGCTGCCCCTCCTTACCTTCAGAATGATGCAACAGTTATTGCAGGACTGGACTGTCACTATTAAAATAGGGTTGAGAAAAAGCTCATGTGCTGAGAACAGGTCTTGTCAACATGTTAATAGCTTTAATGCTTTTGATCTCATATAGTACTGCATGTATTTTTTAAAGGAAATTTCAGAATTTTTTTATAGTATCTGCATTAGGGTCAAAGTTATATTTCTAGATTCTTGCCAGAAGTCCAAAATGCAAAAAAGATTTACAAAAAAGTTATGTTTTGGGTTTTTTTCCCCTAAGAAGAAATTGTTTCTCATTTTAGCCAGCTCACCTAATTTGATTGTCTTTTGCCATTGTGCAAATCCTTATATTTTTTTTCTCAGATGAGTTTTTTAGGAAAATACTCTCACTCTTAGGCCTGTGCTATATACTGATGCCATGGTTACAGTGGAAACACTAATGATAAACAAGTACAAAGCTTGAAATCATGATAACGTCTATTGTATTAACACAAGTCAGATAGATATGCAAAATCCTGTTTCCTTTTATCTACCGGGTGTTCAGCAGTTGCATTTAACCTTATGATATGTATACTCCCTGAATATATATATATATATTTTTAATAATAATGAAAAGCTGTGGCGTGAAACAGTGATTCAGAGTTTACTGGAGGAAAGCTTTTAAACAAAATACATAGTTTTGTGGGGTTTTGGTAAGATCAATAGAAAATACTTTTTTGGGTTTCTAAAATAGGTATGGTGACAATTAAAAAGATGGCTGCTTTTCCAGTGGTGCATCAATACAGACATAACACAGTAAAAGTGTCGGTTTTGCAGATTTTCTTAGTCGTGGCTACACTGCAGTTTTAAAGAGAGCTTTGGATTTATGACATTTCAGGCTTTTCTGTAAGCGCAGAAAATGTCATACAGAATGGCACCGAGTATTCAAGAGGATGCTGGTGAACTTACGCTTTGAAAAACAGAAGATACAGAACAATAAACAACTAGCAAGTTCTGACTGAAAAACAAACTAGCAACTTGACAGCTCTGGCTATACTTTTTTGAGTTAGGTAATTCAGGTAATAATAAAGTATGGTTTTATCTAGCTTTCTTACGTGTGGCATATGTAAATGATTCACTTGAGTTGGCAATGCAGCTACATTTTAATCAGTGGAATTGAGATCAGGAAGGAAAATTCCATTGATATTTAGCCGTGTGGTTCCACTCCTGCGAATTATCATGATCAATGTTTATGTGTGTGGAGGATTGGTGGTATGGGTTCTGAGTTCAGGTCCACTTTGCAGAGTTGACGACAGATGAAATCAGCATGATTGGACCTATGCCAAAGACTTCATCTAAGGGTCTTAGCCATTAGCCTGGCTGTACATGAGAAAACCTATTGAGTTGTCCTAAGAAATCCTTTTGCTGGTCGAGTAGCAGAACTCACTAAATCAGTGAGAGCATCACAACATTTAACAAGAAACGCCTCTATTTCTACTGAAAATATTTTACAGCTATATATTTAGGTTAATGAAAGAAATTTAATTTTGTACTGTCTTAAAAATATCCCTAATGCTGTCAGGAAAAAAAACAAACCATAGATTTCAGCGAGCTTTTCTTTGCTAAAATATCTTCCATACGATTTTTCTTTCAGTGCAGCTTCTTCAGATCTAAATTTAAAACATTATAGTTTTTTGAAAGCATCCTTTCATATTTCCATTTTGCCAGTGTGAAGTTAGTTGTGCAACTGTGCCACCATTGCATAAAGCAAGTTTATTACGAATTAATATAACAGCTCAGTAGCAAGCTGGTGATGAGTTATGGGAAATGGCATGGGGAAGAAATACACTCTTTTACATACTTGTTGAACTGTTGAATTAAGTATTTTTGTGTCGTGTTTATAATGTACTGTTGAATGAATTTTCATATTGGAAAGGCTAGGTCCTTAAGCTGCAGTCTATACAGTTAAACACCTAGGTTATCCAAGCTCTGAATGTCACCTGAAAGGCAGTAGCAGGGGAGGAATTAAAGCTCTCCAGAGTCCTTGGTTCTGTGAGCTGTCCATGGATGTGAGAAGTAGAGCTGTCTGCTTCCAGTGCCTCTAATCTGAATGAAAGGGAAAGACTGCTTAGGTGCTCCCCCCCCCCCACCCTGCTTCTTTTAATGTCATTTCTGTTGTTGGAATGGGAACTCCTTTCAGTCAGCAGGTGATCTGTTGTAGCTGGCAGAGAGAGAATGGAATTGTCATCATTGTAGTGCAGGTCACCCTGTGCGTTCACCTCTGCTTGTGCTGTGCACTGCTGAGGGCTGGCATTGGGCTGGCAGAAAGTGACTGTAGCATATTTTCCTTTTTATTTTCATCCACTGACTGAATTGATCTGAGCTGGTGGTGTTGAAAGGCCTAGGATTTTACTTGCAAAAACTTTACATCTCATCTAAACTGCGGTTCATGGGCTGCTGAAAAGCTGTGTTATTGGAATCATATTTGTTGAAATGAAAGGGAAATTGCTGGGGTCCTGTTTGAGAGGTTTCTGCACGACAAAGTGGTCGTGAAGCAAGGTCTGTCCGGTTTGTGGGGCAAGGTTGAGAGAGCTAAGGGGGCTCAGCAAGGTTTCACAGGGACTCTCATTCTGAAGGTTAGTGATTGTCAAGAGGAGCTGGGAGATTCTGGAGAGAACTTAGTACAGATAGGGGTCTTCCTTGCCTTCTCCCACAGTCTGTCTTCCTCCTGTGCCCTCTCTTTTCCCTCTCTGCTGGGGATATGGTACAGTCACACACAGCTCACCCACTGTCTTGTATCAATCCCTTTCTACAGCTGCATAAATCTACTCCTACTCCCTGCTAGAAATGTTCTCTCCTAACAACTCCTGCTTACCTGCAGTGCTTCCCAGTCTGCTGAGGAGCAGTGGAGGGGGAAAATGCTGCCTCTGTGGTTGCTACTGCAGGGAGAGAGAAAGGGCAAAGTGGGGAAAGGAAGAGGTGAGGCACGGGGAGAAACCTGGAGGAGGGTAATGAATAGTTGCTGCTGCACCATGTACTCCAGCTGCCCTTTTGGCAACAGCAGAAAGCTACACGTGTAGGAGACAGGGATGAGCTGGCATAGGCAAATTGGCTAGTTGAAGGTTGTACGGTGATCACTGACCCGCTTTGGGATTTTTTTTTTGTCTGCTTTGCTGAGTGTACAGCTTTTGAAGTCTCATTTCAGATGTGAAAAAAAACTGCTCAGGGCATGAGAAGTGTGTTGTGGATCATGCATTTCACTTAACACTGAATTATTGTAGTTTTAGGTCAGGAATTGATCAGATTCTCATCCTATTTTTGCTAATACCAAATACTGATACAAAGTTCCACATAGGGAAAATAATTCTACTGAGCTCTGTGGAAAGTATTTGTTAGAAAAAAGTTACCAGTAGCAGAGTCCAGTTCATAGGTGCTAATTCAAATCTAGGCTTTTAAGAAATGCCCAAGTGGGGTGAAAACAATTCCTGTAGGTCCTTCTTGTACCAGTTTCAAGATAGTGCATGTCATTATTCCAGCTCAGTTGGTTCCATAGACACTATGCAGAACTTCATGGTTCTGAGTAAACCACTGATCTCACTGGGTTCATTGGGTTTCATACAGGCCTGTTTAAACTCTTCCCTCAATAGGGGCCTGTGCTCCAAAGGAAAACCAAGAATAAATAACATTTAACAATATCCTTTACTTGTATTTTGCTCTTACTGATTTATTATTCTTCTGCAAATCTTGCATATATAAGTCTGGTTTCTGCACTCTAGCATCAAACTAAATTTCTGTCCTCCATGTCCAGAATTCTTTAAATATTGCCAAAATGAGGATTTGATTTAAGTTTCAATTGTAGAACTTGGCAACTAAATGTGATTCGTTTCCACTCTGTAAATAACTTTTATTTAAATGAACTTTTTGGGAGTTTTCAGGTTTTGAAGGGGGACTGTGAATACAATTTGTAAAACATTAGAGTCAGGAGCTTTTTGGCTTGGAATTGGCTGGTTGAATTCAGTTCTGCTCTACCCAATACTATCTTAATCTCCTTTTCCCCACCCCAACTGTTAGACTGTTAGAGAAAGACATCTGCAGTTCGTGGTAAGAGAGGGTTTGGGAACAATAGACTATGCAAGTAATGGGATATTTGTGGTCAGAGAGGACTGAGAAGAGACTTTTCCTCCATCCACATAGAAAGGTAGGGCTGGAACTATCTGGATACAGAGTAAGATCAGAAGTCCAAAGACAGCTTGGAAAACTGCCGATTTGGGCTGTGGGGGGATGGAACAAACTTTTTTGCCAAGCTGGCCAGAGCAAGGCCTGAAGAGTGGGGATATTTTGCATGCCCTTTTGAGTCATGCAAATTGTAGAAGCTACAGGGGTTTCAACCATTTGGGGGGAAAGTGGTCACTACAGAAGGCTGACAAAAAGTTTTAACCTTGTGTTTGTGAGTACTTTCTTGTTTGGCAGGCAGTCACTAGACAGTTTAAAAAGTATATTCAGTAATATTAATATGAAACTGCAACTGTAAATCTATAATAAGCCATTCTAGAGATTGGGTAACTTTCATGGCAGTTATGTACTTTGCACTGTATTTTAGTAAAGAAAATGCAAATGAATATGGTGCAAGAACATCTGCCGAATTCTTATCTGCTCTGAACATTATTCATAGTCAGTAGCTTGAATTGCTAGTAAAGTTGATTTCTGAGTGTCTTCTCGCTTGCATTCCTCCAAGAGTTAAAAAATCTCAAATTATCATTGCTGTGATTTAACATAAGTTACAGAAGCCAAGATTTCACATATTTCTGAATAGCACAGCTAAAAAACCTAGAGATATTGGCATGTTCCCATTAAATATAACAGGAGTTTTAATGTTTATTTTATTGGAAGCAGTGTTAGAGAAATGCTGCACAGCTCTAAGAGTTTTTTTCCCCACTGAACTCTGTAGGGCTCGAATTATTGAGGAACAGAAGTAATGTCAGACCATAGCTTTTAGAATTTAAAAAAGTGAAGTTTGATTCCATCAGAGGCTTGCAGGCAGCCATTTCTGCCTTATATCGGCTAACTTGAGCTGATTTGATTGTTCCAGACAATAGAATAATTTTGCTTGTTTCTGGTGTCCTGCTGGGCAATTTCATCACAGGCAGGAACAAAAAAGCATGAATAATGGCTAGATGTTACCAAATAAATTTCATGTCTGCATTGTTTGAGCAGCAAGCCCCCTTTGTATCTCTGTATCTTAAATGAAGAGTAGGGAAACCTAATACTTAGTGTTTCCAGCTTAGTATCTTTCAGTACTTGAGAGTATAAATAAGTTACAAGCCTCTTATTATGGGGGACCAGGATTTCTTATGCATTTAGAACTCTCCATTCTTCAGTACACTGGCTTTTTTAATGTCATTAAAAGATAGATGGCTTTGACAATGTTAATATTTGTAAGTATATTTAGAGCGTGATGTGGTTGGCAATGCAGCAGATGTAATAGTGGTGGAAACGTGAAGGGAAGACTGATGCATCCTCTGCATAGGTGATGAGGAAATGGCTGGAATTGCTTTGCTTTGTTTCACAGATTAAAAGCCAGCAAGACAGTAGTGTCCTTCCCTGTTTTCCTGCAGTTTCCTCTATCATCTGTTCTGTCTTTATGCTGCCAATTCTCTGTCTTTCTTTATCCGTTCTGGCTTTAAGATGGTCAAGAAATTATAGGGCAACTTTTACAATATGGCATAAGATTCTAATGCTGGCAATGCTAGCAGGCTATGTGAATGAAATGTCCTGCTATAGAGCTCTACAGAGATCTATTCCAAGTACAGTTTTGTTGCTGGGACCATATTTACTCATTGCATAAATCTTTCTGGCATCTGTCAACTTCCCTTTATTTCAAGGTGAGATTGATCCATGGCCTTAGAAAATGATGTCTGAGAATGTGTTGGAAAAGGAAAGGCTTAAAGTCATTCATGCTGTGTCCACTATGTTTTCTCTCTTACGTGGTTCTTTTTAGAGTTATTGAGGAATCTTTTTTTTCTTTTCTTTTCCTCTGAGTTTCACTGCCTTTTCCTTCCTTGTGACCCCGTAGTGCCTTGGCACCTCTTGAACATTTGACCTCATGGCCCACTTTTCTCCTTAATCCACCACTATCACCTTGTCCTCGAGTCCCAGCTGTCAAAACTTTTCCTTCGTTTTTCTTGTTATTACCTCCCTTATATCCATATCGCCCTTATTCCCAGCAGTCCAACTCCTTCCCCTTTTTTGTCACTCGGGTGGACCAGTAAGATCCTGGTGGCAACAGGACTCGGGAGCATCCCCAGTGTCTGAAGCTCTGGCATTTGCCCAGCTGCTGTCATCCAGAGCATGTCCCCGCTGTGCTTCTCAGCAAGCAGCAGGGAACTGATTATACTCGTGGCTGTTGGAGCGGCTATTTTCAGTCAGAAAGGAGTGATGCACCGAGTTTCCAGTTAGTTATACTACAGAGGTGTTTGAAGGAATAAGTGTAAGATGTAGGTTTGGACTTCTGGCAAAATGCTCTGGGTTTAGCAGACTCAGTGGGGTGTTGTAGGGACATGAACTATCCCTGAAAACTGGACTCTCTCAAGCAATGGAAACACTATTAAAAACTATTTAGTTGGTACTGACTGTTGGGAGTTTCAGGGACTCCTAATCACAGAAAATACCTACTAGTGTTTGGGGTTTTTTTTAAATTTAACATGAAATGGTGGTTTCTGTCTTGAAAAAATTCCAGTCCAAGCACAAGTCAAGAAGGCAGACTAAGAAAGCCAAAAGAAATATTAGGAAAATGCTTACCGGTGTGAAAGGCTGTAGTGATAGTTGAGCAGCAGCTTTGCTTGGTGTCCCTAACTCAAAATATCAAGGGGAGAGGCAAGAGTGGAAATTTTGCTAGAGATATTTGGTGTTCCTGATGCCTTGCATAATGTGATGTTTCTCTTCAAGGAGTTGATGGATTTAGAGGGACAGCCCATATGATCTAGTCCATGGCTCCCAAACTTCTAGTTGTTTCTGAGTGTCCCTTATAGCTTTAAGAATGTTTGATATTGCCCAGTTTGAGGGAACTACAGGATTTTTCTGTATAATTCAATGAAAGCTGGTATTGTATTATTACATCAGAGCTTTTTTCTTTAGTGATACGTGGGTTAGACTGCTAGCAGTACAATAATCAAGTTTGGATATGATGTATAGGGATAATATTATGTACTAATGTCACTGGGCTGAGATAAGCTTTGTTAAGTTTTATCATACTCCTTTACTCTTCATGCTAGCAAGTTCTCAGAGCCATGCTAAGCCTCTGAAAGGAAGAAAGAGGAAAGAAGAATTTTATTAACACCTCATGCCTGTTTTTTAGAGGTGTAATCCATTGACTCAGAAGCCAGTGACAGGGCTTTTCACCTAAAAAGCAAAACCTTGGGCTTCCTTCTGATGACCCTTAGGCAATATTTTATATGTATATCTATATATAACTTTAAAAATAATATTAGTTTAGTAGTCATATTTGGGAGGTAACTTTGCATATGCATTTTTATAGGGCTGGGTGGAAGGTTTTCAAATACAAGTTCAGCTAAACTTAGTTTGAACAATTCTGTGATGCAGTAGCAGCCCAGACACTATGACCTAGACAAGTTCCTATAATCTCTTTACGTGCTCTTTTCTTGCTGGTCCATGCTAATTCTTATGTCTGCTTTGCCCATTAGTTGCAAGATGCCTTGGGTAGGAGACAGTGTTACCTTCTAGGATATACCATTTAGCAGAAATGTGGGGTCGTGATTCTTTTTTGAAGTGTGTTCACTTTACCACAGACAGTATGGTAACAAAAATGGATGAGGAGCAATTGATCTATGTTCATCACAGCCCAGAACAGTGCAAAAACCGCAGAAATTTTTCTGTGTTGGTTTTGTTGAGAAGTAGATGTGTGAGTAAGCAAAATCAATATACCTTAAAGAAACAAAGTTTGTTTGTAAGTTTGTAGCGAGTGCTGCTCCTTAATGACCGGAGGACAGACAGAGGTGAGTTGTCTTGCACACAGATCCAAAGCTGCTGTTCCTGTATTGATTTTAATGGGTAGCTAGTTCTTTGAGTGGTGTTCTCTTTTGCTGAAACTGTTGAGAGTATGTGTATCATTTAGTTGCATACATACCGATTCATCTGGGCTCCTAGCTAGTTACATCACCATCAACTGAATTCCTTCTGTGTTTAGTATTGAACTTTATTTCTCCAAATTGAGACCTACTGTGAATTTTTCAGCTACGTGGAAGTTACATGAAGAATTTAGGTTCCTGATTCAGCAGCCTTTTGAAAGTGTTATGTAGCTGCCTCTTCATGAGTGATTACATCTGTTGTCATAGAATATGCTGAGTTAGAAGGGACCCATCGGGATAGCTGAGTCCAGCTGCTGGCCCTGCACAGGTCACCCCAAGAATCACCATGTGCCTGAGAAGCTTGGTGCTGTGACCACTCTCTCTGGGGAGCCTGTTCCAATGCCCAACCACCCTCTGAGTGAAAAACTCAGTCAGCCCAGCTTCTAAACTGTGTACGAATGAGTTTGTGAGTCCATTGTGAACTGCTTGTGAATGCCTTTGGAGAGAAGTGCCAGTTCTGACCATCACGCCTTCTCTTCAGTTTGGTAGTATGTGCTGTTTTGGGAGTGGTATCGTTCAGAGCATTTTTATACTAAGAAAAACCCCCAAAACCATAACATTTTTGTTCTTGTTTTGACTGACACTTCATCAATAAAACTCTAGTAGATCACTGGATATTTGAGCAAATTAAATGAAACTGATCTCTAGCCTTATTTGAATGTACTCTGGACATCAAACTGACAGTCTCTGACATGTTGCATTTGGTTTAAAACGTGTGCACTCTCCAGCCAAGCACTGTTTTGCTGTAACAGTGTTACTAATACTGTAAAGCTCTCAAAACCCTTAATGTATTCTAAAGTTTACCCTTTTTAAAAATCAGGTTTAAAATCAGACGTGAAGTGTGAGAATGTAATTTTGTCTTTCATGCTTTTCCTGGAAGACTGAGGTTAAAAAAAAAAGCATCTGACTGAAAGGGAAGGCAGGCAGAGTGAGAAGTGGTGGCACTGAGGTTAAAAAAAAGCATCTGACTGAAAGGGAAGGCAGACAGAGTGAGAAGTGCGGGCACCTCTGGTGAAGCCTTTTCTCCCTACAACAGTCTCCTTGCTGGACTGTATGGGTTTCTTCTTTTTGGGACCTGGACATAATTGTGGCAGTGATCAGTAAGACAAATTACAGGCCAAATGTTTTGTAGAACTGCCAAAAACTTTGCAGCTCTTCCAGCAACTGTGAATCAGCCCTGCACCCTATTTGTAGACTTGCAAGCAAAATCTGCTTCCCAGCAGCAGAGTGCTGGTCTGCAGAACCCCTCTATTGTAAGATTTTTGTACGGGTAATGAACTTTGCAATGCAAAAAATGTGAAGTCTTGGAGACATTTCATGCAGCTATGAAAATGTATTTGTTGCTAGTAAGCATAATACTCCAGTAAGAGAGGAGTGAAGTGCTGAGACCTTGTCAGTGCATGGATGCATACATGCTGGCAGCGTGACAGTTTTGAATGTAGGAGTTATTAGTTTCTCTTTGATAACATGAGGTTGTGCAGAAACAGAAAGTTCATGGTTTCTTAATGCAGGAGTTTATGATGTAAAATAAGAAAAACAATCTCACTTTCTGAGTGCAATAACCTGTGTATCAAGCTAGATGTGGCCTGCAAAAGTCATGGAAAATGTGTAACAAAATAAAAACCTATACTTTACAGGACGGAAGTATGCAAAAGAAATAAATTATGTGTTATTGTAACTTTTAAAAAATGTATTTGATGGTCCTTGGGGAAGCAATAGTTGTCTAACTGAGGAGTTAAGGGAGAATGTTTTTATTCACATGAGTCAGCAGAGAAAGAGGCTGAAGCTTGTGTGCCAGACCAAGGAACATGTAAATATGACAGATGGTCAACAAAGTGAAGCCACTTTGTAATAGAGCAGTTTGTACAAATACAGATCTTTTTTTTGCAGCAGGCTTTATTTAAATAAAAGTTTCAAAATGTCAAAAGAGATCAACAAAATATAGCCATCATCAGTATTGCTTGGTTTTCCTTAGTGTTTGTGGTAACAGGTGGGATTGGTGAATTAATTTTCACAGTACACAAGGTATTTCTGATCCTAATTACATTAGTTTCTGAAATTTGCATGAGCTGGGAGCTAATGTGTAATAACTTCATTATAGTCTTGCATGCTGTGAACTGGTCATGCAAGTTTTTACATACTTAGTTGTCCTGCATCTACTTGCGTTATAGCATGTTATCTCCTCTTTCTTCTGTAATTATTGCCTTTATTTCCATTCACATAATTCCTTCAAACAAATGAGCATGTCAGTAATGGAAATGATGGGATGAGCATTCACTTCTAATTCAGGTATAAAATCCCTATAAAATGAATAATCCAGCCTTTAATATTAGTGGTTCCAGAAGAGGCCTTTGTCTGCTTTTGATTTTCTTGTAGTGATACATAGATCTTATCTGTCTCAGGTAGTAATGAAACTCATTAGCAAAATAATCTGAGTCTGGAGATTTTTGAGTAGTCATCTTTGCAGCATTCCTAAGAGGAATTGTAATGGATGGAGATTTCTCCATGTTGCCAGAACTATGGCACAAGCATTATGGTTTTAATCTCACAGTTTTGCAGTGGAAGTATCAGTTTCAATTTTACAGTGGGGAGACAGGGGCTGAGATCTAGACTAGTGAAATAAGGCTCCTCTGGTACCTTCTGGTGATACCTCTTTCTGTATCTTCTTCTTCATCTGTCAATCTCTCTTTTTACTTTTGTAAAAGGAGGATTCTCACCATTACATTTCTAGTTCCTTCTTGTAGCTTACCTTTTGTAGGCTACTGGGTTTATGGTTTCATTGACAGGAGTTTTCTTCTGTTTCAATTCTGCAACCACTTTATTGTGGGGATACTTTCCTTCAGCTGTAGTAAACAAACAAATGCAGGGCCTCCGTTTTTCTGCCTTCTTGACACTGGAGCGTTTTCTGTATAGATGTGGATCTATGAAACCAGGCTTCCAGACTGTCAAAGCAGAATCAGTAGCTGGAAGCTGAGCTGCTCCTCTGGTTGACTAGTTGGGGGCAGCACCAGCTTGACTGTTTTAGTGAAAAAATTACCACTGAGGGATATCCTGTGTGCATGTACTCCAAATGCCTCCAATATTGAGCCTACTTGTGTATGAATATCTATAAGCTGTCAAAGGGCTGGAAGAGTTGGATATATTCTCTGAAATGGAGAACAAATTGTTTTGAACACCTTTGAAGATTGCCATCCTAACTTATAGATTAGTATATTGTTTGTAGCCCCATAACTGCAGTTAACATGGTAGAAGACAACAGCAGACAAAATGCAAAGTTTAAGCATTTGTTGTTTGATTGTTCATGCACTAAATTTGGAGGAAAGGGGACTTCCATTTGAGCCAATCTTTTGAAGGAAACAGAACATTTAATTTTACATTTTTAGGGTCTTGTCTCTGTTACTACAGTGGAAAGGCTTAGGATCCTCCAGCTGGAGTGGTGTGAAGAGGGAGTAAGTACAGCTGGTGTGTGCTGAGGAGCAGCTGTGCAGTGCAGCAAAGCCTGATAGCCCAACACCTGAGTGTGTTTATAAAACAGATGCAGTGAGATTATATTGGTGTTGCCTGCCTGGCAGACTGCTAGCCTGTGGTTTACACAAGGCTGTGCCTGGTTTTGAAAAAACCACAGGTTCACTACACAGGATGTGCTGACATGGCTTGGGGTTAACATGTTGCACTTCAGGACTGACCCCAGTTGGGACAAATTTGGTGCTTCACGAATTTTAGAAAGAGAGATTCTGGGGAAGTTAGAAGGAGGTGCTCGTTTAGCTACTCTTGCTTTGCAAGATAATTCATTTTTTGTTGTGTTTGGAGCTCAAATGAAGTGGGAGAAGGACACAACACACCCTTTACCATCCTTTTACAGTGAAGAAGCAGCATTCTCTTTGGTTTCCTGATATTTTGTGTAGTATTGACCTCCCTGGTCAGTATAAGTTTAACATCTAGACCTGTAAGTGTAGTAAAGGTTTTTACTTAGGTTTCTTTCATCCAAAACGTGTTTTGCAGATGCTACAGAAAAAGTGTTGAAACATGGGTTGCTAAGGTCCATCATACCACAAGTAGTCAGTGATGGGAATATCAATTATGTGATATTATGTGAAGCTGAAGGCACTGGGGTGGAAAGGTGGTGAATTTAAGGCTTCAGTTACTTAGTTTTCATCATTTTAGGAGAATCTAAACTCATAACTTACACAGTTCTATATGGCTATCCAAAATTTAATATTGACTTTGCCGTACACTGCTCAGTGATCTATAGGAAGAAACCAGTGCCCTTAAAACATTCTGATGGATTTGCTTCATTTTTCAAATGTATGTGGCTCATGAACTTCAACTAGAATAACATCTTAAAGGAGTGTGTTAATAGCCTTATTTCATACTGGAGGCTTATAATACCATAGCACCTTTGACCTCAGAGAAGCTAAGATTTTCTTGCTTTAGGTGAATATGAAAAGACATGGTGCCCAGATACGACAAATTCTCTTCAAACTCTCCAGTGTTACAGAGTTACCTTCCTGGATAAGTAGTGTTGATTAAGGATAAAATTTGTTAAGAGAGAATGTTTTGAATATATCTTGGAGTTGAATGAATACTAGATGAATACAGATCTGTTAATATTGTTGGCAGGTCCACTGTACAATGTGAGACCCTATCAGTCATCACCACTTCAGTAGGAAGTTAACATTTGTGACCTCACTTCTTAAAATATGAATCTAGTATGTTAGATGTTCATTTCAAGGCTGCAGAATGGCAGAAGAGAGAGCATATGGGAGGGGTACCCAGCTGTCCTGAAAGTATCCCCACTCACAAGCCAGATTCCTGGTAAGAGCTGTAATCAAAGAACCCTGCTAGGTAAGTCCTTTGTGTCCCAAAATGCATCTGCCCTGGAGCTCAGAGCTCATGTTCCAGGGAATGCATTTTCAAACCCACAGGCTCAGTCTTCTTTTCTTTAACCCTGTTATTCTAAGGGACACTAGTTTTCCAGTTCCACTTCCCTCTTGTATCTTCCTCTCCCAGTGGTACTTGTAGTCCCTGTTTCATTGGTTGCTATTAGCAGCGCCTCACTTGAGAAGTACCTCACTTCTGCTCTTAGCAGAATTAAAAAATTGTGGTGACTGTCTGCATTTACCAAATCTCCTAGCTTGATTAAAAAAAAAAAAAGAAAAAAAAAAAGGTTTTGGCTCAGAATAACTGGCATAAATGGGGGTGTAAAGGGATGAAATAATTTATCTTCATTTATTCGAGTGTATATGTCCAACTCATTCAGTATTTTTTTCCTGTTAGGAATCTAGGAAAGAAGATGCCATTGTGTATTCTCTTGTTCTCTTTTTTCCCCTGGAGAAAGTGAGACTAGTAGCAGCTTTAGTTACAGTTAACATGTTTAATCATTGGAAAGCTTAATTTGAAGACCTACTTTGTTACGCTGTGTTTCCCAGTGGCTCCATCCACTTGTGAGACTGGTATAATGGATAAAACACATCAACACAGTGAATATGTGTCATAGGAAGAGGTTAAGTTGGTTGGAAGATGTTGGGCAGCCTCCCTTTCAGGGTTGTTTGAAACATAATTGTGTGACAGCAGATACAGGAACAAAATATGTTACTGGGAAAGAACAAAAGCAAATTCGGTCAGGTATTTCAAGGCCAAGGAAACTCAGTTGAGTTATTACTGGCTCCTATTAACATGCCTGAAAAAAATAATGTTCTTTGCTTCAGCTGGGTGGCCCTCAGAAAGGGGAGAGATTCTTTCCTGCCTTTTGAAATCATCAAAGAATATGAAAGTAATCATTTCCAAAGTTATCTCTGTGTCGGAAAACCTCAGTGTTCAGGATAAGCCAGGGTAAACAAAGGAGAAATAGGAAGTGACTTTTAAAAAGTATGGATTTGAACCTGTGAGGTGCTGAGTGTCTTCAGTGAAATGCTGAGCTTGCTTGATTTCCAGTAAGTTTATGGCTCTTGGTTCCTGACATGATCAGGTCCTAAGATTAAATCTACCCTCTGAAGTAAAATTAGGTTACTGCTGTCAGCTTTTTTTGACTGCCAATATTGCTTGCAGTGCATATCATCAGTGCTCTGTATGTACACAGACATGTACAGCACTTGAGTAAAGATAGAAGCTGATCTACAGGGACTGTATCACTTTCACATTTTCATTGTTTGTCTGCTGTACTAATTAGAACTCTGATATGAAAATGAGACATCAAGAGGGTGAAGCAAAACACCAAATGCTTACTTGCAAAAGGAAGATCCTTCTTCAATTTTACTGTCATGCTTAGGAGCATTTTTACATGGTTTTTCCCTTAGGTAGAGGAAAATAATGCCAAATTTGGGTAGTATTTTTCATCAGTAGTTTCCTAAGCGGATATCAATTTGATGAATATATTGAATATGTAATCAAAACCTTTGGGTAAAGAAGCATGTACTGGTGTAGTTCTTCACTTTCAGATGAAATGCAAAGCCTTTCATATTTAGCTTTTTTTTGAAGGTGATTGACTTTCATTGGAGCCATTCATGTTGTATGGGCATCTCAATACACCATGTTGTGCATGGAGATTGAGAGGTTGTAAAGGATGTTTGGATTAGATTCCTCCTCTCCCACTAGTACTTACTTTACTGTCCCTATGAGGTTAATTTGCTACCGATGACTGCAGTCATTGCTGGCATTATTTGTACTAAGGGTGGATATAATGAGACTTCACTGCACGTCATGCTTATGGGGAAAACTGTTTCTTCACAGTAGTTTTTAGAAGTTGTACAAGGAAATCTATATGCCTTAAGTATGAACTAAGAAATGTACATACAGTAGTCAGACTGATTCAATCCTCTCATAATTTGTTGCTCTTATGATTAGAAAGTGGCTAAAATGTTTGCATCTGGTTATTGCAGCATGTAGAAATAAAAATCTTATCTGAAATAATACTGAAGTTTTTAATGGCATGACAGATATGAGGGATGTTTTGTTGGTTTTTTTGGGGCTTCTTTTCTGAAATTCTAAGCCTATGCTTGTGTAGAAGACTTAGCCCACCTTGGTTCAAAGGGATTTTGATTATATTTTTCCCAGGGTTTGTTTGTTACTCTGTTTTCTGCATCTTGAATACAACTCGTGTGTTCATTGACCCTGCCAGTATATGGGTTATAAACAAATTGGAGGCAAAGGGGAGGAAAAAGAAACAGTGTTTAATTCTACCAAAGCTCCTGCCTCAGGCTTCGGTGCTCAAAGTTTCATCAAACAGGTTCTTCTACCTCTGTTTCCTCATTCCTCCTGAGGAGAGTCAAGCTGACCATGCTTAATTAATCACGAGGATTCAGAGCCTTCCTTGTGCTCCAGAGAAACAGTGCCTCCTTGCCCCTGGACCAGCAGTGCCCAGGAAATAGCTAGAATACAGAGCCTAAGTTATGATCCTTTGGGATGGGGGATTGTTTGCTGGGGCAAGTTTTTCTCACTTGGTGCGTGGTGACACCTTCTGGGAGGCCACAGGGCCTAATTTAAGAGCCCTATTTTAGTGAGCAAGAAAAGAAGTTAACTCCTGTGTAGGGGGAGGCAGCCTCCTGTCAAGCCTGGGGAGCCTTGTTTCCCATTGTGCAATGATGCAAATCACCTGGGAAGTTATGCAAGGGAAAAGCCTGGGAAGTACAGCATATTCTTTAATATACAGTAATCTTTGGAGGATAATATTACATAATCATGACATCATCTGGGATAAGACAGTATTCTGTAGCCAGTGTTTTTCCCCTTACCTAAAGGATGATCTTAGTATTGAAAAGCAATGCTGAAAAGGGAGCTGTGCTGGTAGTTGCATTTTTAACCTCTTTTAGGTTATAGACTTCACATTACATCCTCTTGATCCCAAGTATGTTGCTTGCAGGACTTCCCTAAAGAGTACTGATAAGGATAACTTCCTCTGAAACATTTGCAGACTGTCCTTTGAATCTCTTGGTTCTCAGAGTAAAAATAAATGTGCTTTAGACTGCCTACTCTGAGAAAAGACCAGACAAAATCTTCCCCGTCACTATACAGATCATGTCAAAATTAGTTGAATATTAGTAATTAACTTTGAAACAGAAGATACAGCTACCTCTCCCGCAGCAGGCCTGTATGGATCAAAAGCTGGGAAAGATCTGTTTTGTTTGAGTAACTGTGTGATATTTTTGACTCACAGACTGCTTCAAAAGGGCAGTCCAGATGCCTGGAGAACTTTAAAAGTACCTTGTGCTGGTTTTGAATATTAGGGCTAAATGTTCCTATTGTCCCTCTCCCTCTCCTCCCTCCTCCTGCTTCCTCCCATTCCCCCCACCATGTTTTAAAGAACAGAGAGCCAGGTAAATATCCTCCTTTTCCAAAGCATTGTGGAATAAAAGATGGGTGAAGAGGTACGCTCTCTGTGACTCTTATTCTTGCTTTTGCTCATGAAGAGGACTACTAAAGAGTGATAACTCGATTAGTTTGGATTGGGTCACTCTGTTGGCTGTGAAGCTCCTCTCTGTCAGACAGGTCAGTTGAAGGCCTGGTGGGAAGGTCTTACATGGGAGAAGCTTTCCTGCAAGGTAATATGGAGCACAGGATGGACTGTTGTTTGGAGGGCTTTTGAAACCTGTATGCTTATCTGGAGGTCTGACTGGGAACAGGGTGCTGCTTGTCTTAAATGAAGATGGTAAAACTCAGTCCCTCACCCCCTTGTTTTCTGCTGAAGAGTGTGAACCAAAGCTGACCGGGCTGCTGGTCCTGCTAGGTAGTATTGCAGGGAGAGGAGGAAGAGGAAAACTGGGATCATAATTGCAAAAACTCCCACATAATGTCTGAAATACGTCAATATTACCCCAGAGAAGTGTGTATCACTGATAAGTGAACCTTGATATTGTTGTCAAAATGGTCATGAGAAGCTTATCATCACAAGCCATGTACAATCCACTGGGGTCTAATGAACCAGTCTGTGTGTAGTGTGATCCCATAACCTGGCTACAAAAGTATGCTCACAAGATGTACTGGGGGGTTGTTAGGTTATACCAAACTTATTCCACACTGGATGGTTTATAAAATTTGCTTATATAGAGAGCTGTGTCTTTGACACCAAGGCCTTGTTATGTTAATTACAAAATTGTGTAGGCTCTTCTGATACCTCCAGTCCCAGCTGATAGCTCATCCTCAGGTGATGATGCATCTGAATATGGGCCAAATAGATGCTGAGGGGGACTAAGTCACTGCTGTGCCCTTGCTGCTCTGGTCATTCAGTAGCTGCCCACTTGGAGGTTTCTTGCACCTTGGCTCCGTGCATTTTGGGGGTTTACTGGAAGATTTCCTCACTCTGCAGACCTCTGTCAGGAGCATGGCAGTTCCTGTTTTCCGTCTGAGGCTGCCAGAGGTATGAATACAGTATGGATAGAAAACTATTCTTTTCCCAGCTGGTGTGTGTGATCATCGACTGCCTTGATTAACCAGTTCGAGGGCTTAAAGTGAGACATTGTTTTTTTCCATTCTTTGTAGTGTTTTTGGCAAGGGCTGGAGAAAATATAGTCATAGCTCTCTTTTCTCTCTGAGTTTGTTTTGTTTTCTGCTCTTTGTGCTCAAGCACAAAGTGAAATGGTTTTCAAATAAACTAAATATTAAAACTGAAAAGTACTTTATATTCCCTCCTCACAGAGTGTGTGTGAAGATAAATAGGAACAGACCGTATTGGGAAAATATTACTTTCCCCCCACTCCCTAAAATAAAGCAGTTCTTCTGTTATTGAAGTTTTCTGCAAGTAAACCACAAGCAGACATACTAAGTGCAGCCAGCTACAGGATGATAGCCTTGTTTTTGTTGTTGTTGGGCTTTGGGGGTTTTTAACTGCAGATTTAGCCATTACAAATTGAACCACTAAAAACACATGAGTGTTATTTTGAAAATTCACAGCAGATTCAGCTCAGACCAGGAAGTGAGGTGTTGTCCTTTTAAAGCCTGATATACTGAAAAGGGTATTTCTGACGCATGACCTTCAGTGAACAGGAATTCCTCTACTCAAAATCTCATCCTTACCATGAACTTCACTGCCACAATTCGTCCTCTCACAGCTGTGTGGAAAGTGACATATTGTGGAAAAAAAAGACCCGGCTAAGAGAGATTTTCTCATATTTTCTGAAATAGCATGGACTTGCAAAATATAGAGCATGACTTTTTGCTGTAATGTTTAGTGTGCAAATAAATGTGATTTTAAGTTGCAAGAAGGCTTTCTTTCGTAGAGTTCACTAGCTCTTAAATAAATAACTGATTAGATTGTTAAAATCTGTTTAACTATCAAATTGTATGTATCACAATAGAAACCACTGGGGCCTAGGTTTTTGAAAATCTGGTTTGAATTTTGAGTGGTGAATATTTGAAACTCCACAGTAAAAAAAAATCTGGCTCTGCATGCACTTTTTGTATATGTTTGCTTTCACTCTTTTTTTCCATTTTCTTTTGTACGCGCTCTCTCACTCTCTGCCTTCAATTTAAAGGCAGTGAAAGAACACCTTGGAACTGGCTGGTTTGAGAACTAGGCAAAAGTGGTTTGTGAGCATAGCAGGTATGATGCCATGCTCAGCCGTGGTGGAGTGAATGAGCAGTAACAATTTTGTGCAGATACTGAATGTTACTGCAGTTAAATGCATGCAAAAAGACAGCCTTTTTGCCAGAGATACAGACTGGGGAAAGCATTGAATTGAAGCCTCTTTGGAGTAGGAGAGGGAAGTATCTGGCAGGCATCTTTTTTAGGACTCTGCACTTCGAGATTTTGCCAGTTCCTGCTGTTTAACAGCCCAGATTTCCTAACCTCCGGGACATACGGCAGGGCCTACTTTTTTTCTTCTACTTCTTTGTGGAAGTGGGTGTTGGCTAGAGCTAGATAAGGATGAAGACGGGATATGTTGCTGAGATTGCTCTGTTTTTGCTTTTGCTTTTGTTTTGTTTGCTGAATTATTTTACTTAACCTAAGGCAATTTATTTCTAGTGTTTAATTTTAAAAGTTTGCCAGTGACAGAGAGATCACTGAGCAACATTCCATTGTTTGAGCAAGAAAATGAATAAATAATAGTCTTGTAACTCAAATTCCCTATAAAAGTATTTTCCCTATAAAAGTATTGCAGCTGCTAACTATGTAAAACCTGTATTATTTTTATCTATGGGATGTGCTAAATATATGACATTTTTTCCTCTAAGGAAAATGATTTCCCAAAAACAAGTGAATGCAGTGTATTCAAATAAATGTAACTGATAAGCCCTAATGAACTAAAAATCCTGTGGGATTTTCAGGTACATTAAGAGAAGAGAGTATGGCGTAGGCGCCATAGTAAATGCTGACACTTTCATGCAGTGACAGTGCACATCCATCAATAGAGACCTTTGATCATAAGCCAGGTTTTACCTTCATTCATGGACTGGAGATGAAGGAGAAATCAAAGAAGGGGCTTGGACAATCATATACTTGGAGAGACAGTACTATGCCCTATGTGAGGGATAAGCATAGTGCCCAACATTTTTAGTTGCTGAAGAGGGTTACTCATATTTGAGTTCAGTATTATGTCATTGTAGTTAATAAACTTCTGACAGCTAGTTTTACCCAAAATGTTTTTAAAAGTAATTAAAGATTAATCGGTTGAGGAACAGAGCTAGATAGTATTTTAAAATGTTGGAAAAATAAATTTTATGATGTCTCAATATATTGAATTGAAATTTATGAACAGATATAAACCTTACTTTAAAAAGTCTACATAATATGACTTTGCAGAAAATGTTCTAGCTTAATTATAGTAATGTGCCTCGAATTTTCCAATGGGGTCATTTATTTTGAGTATATGTCTCGTCTCCTATTACTGTAACTATGAATAAGCCTGTTGTTGGGTATGTGTTGTCTAAACGTTGCACGTAACTTTCCTGGAATTTGTAAAGCTATTCTGTTTGACATTAGTTGGCATACCTTGTTTGCAACCCTTGTAATCCAAAAATAAAATATTTATGTGTCTCTAGTAGCAAAGTACGAAGTGCCATATTAAGAACATCCATATACGGGCCTGGCTCTCTAAGATGCTGACTGGTCGATACCCCCTAGCTCAGCAGTTGCATTTACATGTGTCTTTAAACCTGGTGGAGCTACTTTGAAGCTACAACTTTGGAACCAGAATCTCCATCTGGCTTGGCTGTACAAGGCAGACAGAGACCAAACTTGGTTTGGATGACCTTGCAGTTGAGGCACTGCTGTTGCGAGTAGATACGGACAGAGATGTTGGCCTGGCGGCTGGGAAGAGTGGCTGCCACTTGTTCCCCAAAGTGACTGGAGCTACTGGAAGAAAGCTGGAGCTTTTAGAAAAATTTGTATTTTCTGTTTCTCAGAAAGGAGACTACCTTCTGGCCGTGCCCAGGGCCTTGGGGGAGTTGCCTGGCAGGCTGGAGGAGGAGGCACTGGCCAGGCACCCAGAGGTTTACTCTCAGCAGGAGAGTGTGATCCTGCACATTCCTGCTTGTAGGAAAGCTGTGCTGACTGATAGGCACCCAAGTTACAAATACTGCACTTTCTCTGTGTTTTATTTGCTTTATTTTGATGTCCAGTTGAATACTTGTTTTTGTGCCTAGATGAGGATTATATTTTTTTCTATGAGTCTTTTTTTCTTGTGGGAGAAGAAAGGGAAGGAGGCATGGGGATGGCTGGTGGGCTTTCAACCTGTCTAAGGCTTCTGTGGAGGATTTTCTTCCAAGAAGAATACTGTGCCAGCCATATGGTCTGTCAAATAGTATTGTACTCATTAGTGCAGTGAGATTTGTTTGCATATATCTTTTCCCATCCTACCTCCTTTTTTTCTCTGATTTAAATCATTTTGCTGTGGGATAACAGTAATAAAAAATCCTCAAAAAATCATGCCAGCTTCAGGGTTAGCAAATCAGGTGTGCAGAGGGGGCAGGGGTATCTAAAATACCTCTCAGTGCTACTCATCCATAGCCAGAGGTTTAGGAGGAATAAAGCATGGCTGGATTGGAGCTAGTAGTGCTCTTTCATCTTGCTTTATAATTTTTAGCATGGAAAGGCTGAATACACATGGAAGAGAAATAAGATGAGTGCTGCTTGCTTTATTTCTGTGTCATGGTGAATTCACCACTTGATACTCTATCACGGCACAAAAAAGGAGTACATTTCTTACTGAGCATTGAGCTTTTCTGTGACACGATGTTTTACTTAGAGACAGGCAGCCATTTATCTTGTATTTTGTTTAGTATCTTTACATGAAATTAGTTGCCAGTTGGTGGAAAAGAAGGAATCATGTTAACCCCATTTGAGAATGGGGTTAATGGCTACATTGACTCAAAACAAAGCTAGTTTAGGCTTTGAAGGTACAACCAGAGCGCTGCCAAACAGACTCTTCCTCTGACTGCACCAGGATGTCTGCCTTTATAAGGGCTTAGAGGAACTCTGGCAGGAAGTCTTGCCGCGGTAGGGGCTGCTGAGTCCATCCCATAGGAAACCAGTGAGAGGAAACCCAGGGGTGGCTGCAGCCAGGAATACTCTTGCTGCAAATCACAAGTGGGAACTAATGCAGTGGGGAAGCACAGCCAGCATCTCTCATGGTCACTGGGAAGATGCAATGCAGTTATCTGGCAGTGGGGAGTGATAGTGACCCTATCCCTTGGTCCCTTTGTGGCTGTGGGGAGCAAAGTGATAGGGGAAGATAAGGGAGGGAGAGGCCATTTCAGCACATACAGCCTACAGAGCTGTCTGGAACTCGTTATGGTAATGAGCATTTTAGTATTATGCTCCAGCTTCATGCTAGTTGTTGAGGAACTGCACAGCCTGTCCTCCCTCCTTGCTGACTGAATGTCCTTGTGAGAGCACCTATTTGTGGGGATGTGTGATTTCTTGAAGATTAACCTTTTTCGACTTAGCTTTCCAGATCTGCTTTCGATGGAGATGGATGAGTTTTAAGCATCATTTGCACTTTTGTTCAAAGCATTCCTGGAACAGTTCTTTGCAATGGCCACTTGGACTGTTTTAAACCTTGCTTTTTCAAAAAGTGAAGACAATTGAAAAACAAGCCTTATAAAGTTGTATTCATCCTTGGCAAATAAGGAGTGATTTTTGTAAAAAAACTACAGATAGAATTTGAGCAAGATATTAGCAAACATGCTTATTTATATTTTTCATTGTAAAGACTACGGCATCACTGTTAATTTCAGATTTTCTAAAAGTCTTAGAAACTAGCAGAAGGGTACTGGCCAGTACACTTTTTAAAAATGAAAATATTTAATCTTGAATTGAGAAAAATTACATATTTTTTTATGTATAGTAAATTTCAAAGCCAAATAGCACACAGTATAGAATTTTATGTATTGTGTGGCTTTGACTGATTCACGTGAATGCTAATGCTGTGCTTCTTTCCACTGCTTCATTTCTGCCAAGAACTGTTTTAGCTTTTTAAGCCTTCCAGCAATATAAAACTGGAAGGAGGAGATTCTTTGATTTGCAAGGCCCAAATAGCAAAGTATTGGTGTATTTTATGCTTTTCTCAATGCATGTATCTATATATTATTAATTCATATTTTGCTTGGGTTGAGAAATAGTGCATAATATAGCACTGTAATACAGCAGTGATACAGTTTTGGAAGGGTAACAATTTTAGTTGACTCCTGTCTTCGTTCCTTTTAAAGTAGCCATCCTAAAATTGTGCCTAGAAAACCTTATACCACATTGCAACATAGTACTATCAATGTAACCCCTGTTCAGTGAGCCCAACCAATGTGACCAAGCTAGATGATGAATGTATACACTATATGGGTCCAGTTGTCTTTAAAATATGACATTTTGTACCGTGTATGTTATTTTAATTAAAATATACAGGCAGCATCTAACCAGACTGAGTATTTCCATGCATGGGATTATATTTTTCTTACCCTTTTTTTTTCTTTAGCTGGAGAGTAGAGAGACACAAAACTTGTCTGGGCTAGGTGGCTCAGCAGCTGTGGTTAGATGCTAGTATGTAGAACACCTCTGTTGTCAGTAGCCTAGAGAGGTGCAGGAATCCTTGTCAGTTTTTCCTGACACACTTTGTTTCATGTATAAAATGTCGTGGTGTATAGCTGGTCAAATGCTTGTGGGTGCTGGTGTGTGTGTGAAAGATGAATTTTACCTTGAAGATAGCTTGATACATCATTAGTGTCATTTCCACTGTCCATGGAACAAAGCTATAAATTCCTTGGCAGTCAGGGTTACCTGGAGACCAATATAAAGGTCGCTAGAATAAAGGTAGCTTGCTTTGTGTTACTTCACATCTGTGAATGTGCCAAAAAGCAAGGCTAATGGTCTGCATTCCCAAGTTCAGGAGAAAGCCAGAGCAGAGAACTGGAGACCTCTAGTCTATCCTATTTATTCCATCTGGTCAGGACTTTTTTCTTAATCCAATTCTTATTTTGGGAATACTGATCTGTTGCAGTTTTTTCAGTAGAGTGTAGCCGTTTTCATGTAACTTACACAGGAGAAATATTTATGAGGTCCTGGGTGGAATTACCATTCCCAGCCAGGAGCTTGTGATGGGAGTGGTTCAATGGCATGCAGGAGAGCACTTTCAAGGCCGTGTTTCTTTGCTGGCTGTGGGGGTCTGTGTCACATCTGAGTAGTTCAACCATGTTACTGTTTATGGGCGTATCTCTCTTCTCCTCCTCTCCAAGACAGTTAGTTTCATTTTAATGCAGGGTAAAATAAAAAAAGAATTGTCATAATAGGCATTTCACAAAAAGAAGTGAATGATGTCACCTGGTTTTGGGGCAGGTTTTTTAATGATTTTACTTGAAAGGGAGTGGAAAGAGAGATTAATTTACAAAAGTTGAGTGGTACCTAGGTCTCACATATCCTTAATCACTCTTACCTGTTCCAAGCGCGTAACAAAGAAGATGTGGTCTATTTCATCCCATCAGATGATGTTAATACATTCTGGGCTTTCTCAATGATGTGAAGTAGATAGACTTATCTGACATTGGGATATGCAGAAGACAAGAGGTGGAAAACAAAACCATGGTGGTGGGTTGAGTAACTTTAAAGAAGAAGGAAGATGGGTTGTTTCCCTTCAGAACAAAGTCTCATCAAAGTATCAAAAATCCTCTTCAAGTTGTGCATGTCACTGATGTGGTGCTTTTAGTCTTATGAACTGGAATGTCTGGTTGCTGCCTATCTGAGGTTTATTCATCTGAGAAAGGGAGACGCTGCTGAATTCCAAGATGTCGAATTGTTGGATATTGCAATTTTTGCTGTTACTTGCATGTGTGATGTTACTACCTAGGGACAAAAATCCATTACCTTAGTGTTATACAGCCAGTAACCAGTTAGAATTCTTGCTTAAATGATTCTACTGCCTGTGATGGACACAACAGATGTCTAGGACAGCAGGTTCAGATGAGTTTTGAGATGGATTTAGCTTTTTGCACAGAAGTCAGATGTCTGCATGAGAGATAGAGGTCAGAGTCAATAAAGTCATTGGCAAGTTTTCATTGGGTGCTGGAGGCAAACCTGTGTTCTCCCGGATTACATATCGATACAATTAATGTTTACACATCTCCTCTCATTTAGTCTGTTTGAATTTAGTCATTGCAAGTGTGTGGCCATGAAGACTGAGCATAATGTTACAACACACCGTAGCATGTATTCTGTGCTTTTAGGCACTCGAAACTCTAGGTGTGCTCTCGGAAGGACCTGTCTCCAAGTCCTGTACAGCTTGGACTGGTTGGTTGTAAAACTTGCATAAAAGAGGGAAGAGGATTAATTTCTTTGATAAACCTGGGTTACTTGTGCAGCAGTTCAATACTTCCTTGAGTAGATATGCTAAAACCAAACTAGGAAAAATCATTAAAAATTTCCAGCAGCACAGTCAGATACCTGAACTTTTCTTTTTCTTGTGAAGATCATAACATAAATATTTTTAACCTAATCAGGGCTGTGTTTAAGAGATCCTAGTTGAGGCTTTGGCTTTTGGATATTCCTACTAAGAGATGTTTCTACGGAAAAATAGTGGTCAGTGGTCATAGGCATAGTGCCTGCAGAAAAGGGATGTCTTATAAATAATCATTTGTATTTACGTTCCAGTTAAGCTAATAAAATCTTCTAAAAGAGTGCAGAGAGTAGAGGTGGGTCCCTATAATGAAATGGTAGGAAAAAGCTATATGTCGTCTGATTTAAGCTTCCATATTTAACTACCTAATTTTGAACTTACCCTAGAGGTAATTATTTTTACATTAAAGAGTCTTTTAATTTTGCTGGAGTCCCATACTTGTGTGCTAAAAGTAGACACTTTTAGAAAACAGTGACCTCTAGAAGTTTGCTGCATCATTAAGTAATTTAAAATTCTGGACAGTTTTGAGGCTGCCAGACTAGTACCTTTTATGATTATGACTCAACACCTTGATACAATTTTTTTTTCTTTTTTTGGAAACCAATTGCCATCTTTTAAGATAGTGTTGTTCACACAAGAGCTTGGGTTAATTTCGTCTTCAATTTTCATCTTTTAACGATGAAGGGAATCTCCAGCACTGTTGCTGGCATGTGAAAGGATTACACCATCTGTTCACCTTGAGAATCTGATTTGTAGTGCTTGATGTCCGGGCTGTGATTTTGACTCTTCTCCTGGTTTCATTTAAAATTCTAGGTGCTAACTCTGATGTCCACACATGCTATGGATTTTGTTATTAATCAGCTGTGTGTAGTGATAATAACAAGCATAAATGCACACATAACTTTCGGAAGATAGACTGATTTGGAATTTTACTGATAATAATGAGTAATATGCCTAAGGTCACTGCACGTGTATAGCAGATTATGAGTTCAGTTGACTCAGTTGACTCATATGATAATCTCACCCGTGGAAGGCAACTGCTAAGAACACAGCAACCAGATACAGTATTTCTTCAAAGGGAAGTTATTTACTTGTTAGGGACCCTGGATAAAGCATGTGTTACTTCCTGTGCTCCTGGTCCATTGTTGATGTTTGTCTCCTGTCCTGTTTCCTTCTGTCCTCGGTCTGAGGTATAGGTATTGCTTGTAAGCTGCTTCTTTTGTTTTGTATTCACCTCTACTTCCCTGTTTCACTGTGTTCCAGCAAAACCTCTGTTGCTGTGTTCAAAAACTATCCTAAAATACTTTTTCTTTCTCAAGGTCTTTTGTAAAGCTAGCTTGTGAGGAGCAGAGCTTGCAGAAGTGTGTATGCTGCAAGAGATAATCCGTAGAATATGCTATGTAGGATGCATGCATAAAAAATTGTGTTAAACCTTTAGGACCATAAAGCTGTAAATGAAGGTTCGAAATTTCTGGTGAGATAGGAATTGGAAAGTACTATTGCTGTATTCTGAACTATTTTGGCAGAAACTTCCTATAAAAATACAGCTTTACAGACATCCCCTTAATGTGAACTTTTTTTTTTTTTAAGAAAAATATTAAGTGAAATTCTGTTTTCAATGAAATGAGCAGCAAAATTTCATGGCGTTCTTTGCATTAAGTGGTAGCTTTGCCTGAGCCTTGGTGGAACCAGAATTTCACTCTTCATTTTTACCAGTTTTCATATGGAAGGATTCCACAATGATTCTGTGTTACCAGATATGCTGAGATATTGCTGGGATACAGGGTTTTTCTTGTTCTAGAAGGTATAACCTAGTAGAAGGTATAACCAGAAATATATAGAATAATTTTAAAAATATTCTTAATTTCCTGTCTTGAAAATTATGTGAGATTCTTTAAGCAGAGTTTTTCAGCTATTTCCCCTTTCTATCAAAGAACAGCATCCAAGTCCAGCCAACACAAAAAAATGAGAACTTTAATTGTTAGACTTCTTGTTCTTCTGAGAAGTAACATCTGCAGTAGTGTGGTAGACAGTGGATTTGATGTGTAATTTCCACTGAATTATTAGGACCTTCAGGATTTCATAGAAAAAGATACAAAAGTTGTAAACATAAAATAATGGATCCTGAAGCTGGAAACAAAAACTCTGTGGTACATATTGCTTCTGCTGTCTGTGTGCTTTAACTAAAAAGATTTTGGGGTTTGTGATTTTGGTGAAGTGTCCTTGGATTCCCTTCATCAGTTTGAAGTCATGACTCTTTGGGAAGCAAGCACAGCTGAGAGCTGCTGCTGTAGCAGTCCTTTGTGTTGCTCTTTCAAGGATTGTGTTGCTTTTTCTACTCTATGCTCAAGATCAGGTTTGGCTGGGGTGGCTTAGCACCCTTGTTGTCATTTCACATACCTGTTTTTCTTATTTAAAATGTAGGTGGGTCTAAATGTTTTTGTTAGGAAGCTTCACAGCTGTGGGGTTTGCCTGCACACCTATGGCTAAAAGTGGCCTAATTTGCAGAAATGTGGAGAGAAAGGCACTCAGCATCACTGAGCTAATAAATGAGATGCATTGGCAGGTAGCTTGTTGTTTCTGTCCCAGATGTCCTTCTCAAAGCAGAAGGGCCATGACAATAATTTGTTTAAATAAATCCTTATTAATAAGTTAAAGTGATTTAATATTTTCCATGTCTAATTGTGTTGAGTAAAATGAACCTGTGGAAATATTCTTATTGGCTTTAGTGGAGATACAGGATTGACCCTTCAAGAAATTAACTATAACAGTTCAGATAAATAACAATTTTTTCTTAACTTACTTGAAGAAGACCTGTGTTGCCTATCTTAAGAGAAGGCTGACAACTGAAGTGAGAGGAGTCAGAGTAGGAGTCCACAACGCAGTGCCAAAGAATAGTGGAGTGTTTACACAGGCTTGCCTGCAGTGGAGACCTTGGGTTTATACCAACACAGCAGATTACATTCAGTTCTAGTTGTAATGTCACTAAAACAGTCCTCTGAACTGAAAGTTTTAATGGCTTTGTTTCCCCCACATATTCTGTGCACGCAGAGCCCCCGGGGAGGTTGAAGCCAGGCAGTGCCTGTGGCGTGGTCAGCACACAGCGACTGAAGGTGCTCTGCCTTTCTGCGGGCAGCCAAGGGAGAGCAAGGCAACCACATTTTGTTTCCTTGTAATCCTGTGGCAACTGCAGAGCTGCTGCCGAAGGCACATGACTTGTTCCCTCTTTACTGTTATGAGTTTGAGTTTTGCAGCTCCCTTGTCTAAGATTATGCGTACCCGAATAACAGCTGCACGACTTTTGAACTGTTCTAAACTAACAAGCAGACAAAGTGTACAAATTCCTGCTTGAAGTTCCTTTTCTGAACATGCAAGATAGGTAGGTAGTAAATAAGGTATCTCACTACACTAACTTTTACATTTATTTTCTGGCACTTTGAGGCACTTTTGGTATACTCTGGAAAACTTTGGATAGATAAGAAAATAGTTTCATAGAAGTATGCAATGTGTTAGCATTTCCTCTGTTTAATCTTTTTAGTGTTTGATTTGAGTAAAACAATATAGTAACAGTTATTTGCATAAACAAAAGCGTTAATAAATGTTGGTATGGAATTGTTGGTTTCTTTTTGAGTCCAGATACGTAGTTCATGTAATTTGGCTTGGTAAATTGTAACTGTTACGTAACAATCACTCTCAGAAAAGAAATTTATATTTATCCTGTAACACAGATTCTGGAAGCACTTTTCTGGGTTTATCCCAGTGTAATGATACAATCAGTAAAATAATTTGAAAGTTTCCAAGCATACCTATCCAAAGTACTTATGTGCAGCATGGTATGTCAAAGACATTTTTATTACCACTGGCATGTAGTGTAAGCGAATATTACTGGCTAACATCTCCATTTTCTGAGGAATGACAGTATAGGTCATAATACTAGTCCTTTTGGGGTCCATCTGTGTGGCTTGCTGACTTCTGATGAGTTGTTGAATTAAGGTAAGAGAATAATATTTGTAATATTGTGAAAATATATGGGATTCATTTAGGGTCTTACTGCAATGGTATCTTTGCACATTAACAGAAAGGGGAAGAAGTACTTAAAAGTAGAAATTACAGTTGCTGGTGTGTTGCACTGTCACAATTGTACCTCGTTATGCAGTCATTATATTTATTGTACATATCTGTGTGCAAAATCAAACATTTGTAGGTTCAGTAACAAGATTCTCATTGGCTTCAGCAGTGCAGATTTAGAGCAGCGGTGCAGAATGCAAAAGCTACTATGGACTGAAGTGTAGGAAGAGGGAATATTCTGTGAGTAGTGATAATGCAACAGCTCTCATGGCAAATTTTGCTACTATGAAATTATTTCACTAAAAGCTTAGGTTTTTAATAGAAAATGTAAAAATAAGATGTCTTTTGGAAGGTTATACAAGAATATGTAGGATGCTTCTTTGTCATATAAAAGTAGTTGCTGTTGAAGCTTGTGATATGTTCAGTAACAGCTCAATGATTACCATATATGCCATCTATTTCATGACAATTGTGAGAGACAGCTGCACTACTCTTAGGACATTTCTGAGATAGCTTCAGTATAGGAGGCCAAGCTGAATAGTACATCTTAAAACTAATGGTGGCCATCTCCTTCTAAGGCCTCTCTAATGCCTTAGAGAATCTGAGGTAGTCACAATATATCTTAACACATTCTAGAAAGGGCTTTCAACCTCTTGGCACATTTGGTACCAGGTAACTGGATGAGGGGCTGGTTTTTGGATATTTTCCATTTCACACACATCTGTGTGCAGTAAAATCCAAACTGTGTCTTCTAGCTGGAAGGAAAATATTAAAGACTTGGTCTTAGCAGGAAAAACGCTTTGTTGGCTAAAGAGAACACAGATTAAAGACAATTTCAAACTAAAATAATTATTATTCTGTCTAGATCAGAACATAACCCCCAAACCTTTTTGCATATTCATATAATTTAATTTCCTTAACCTTGAAAAATTTTAAAGAAGTTTTCTTTCTTGAAATAAAAATTCAGCATATTTTTCTTTCAGATAAGAACATTGTTTTAACACAAGTTATTTAAATAATTAACATAGAAAATTTCTTAAAGTATTAAACATTTTGGAAAATACAACTTCAACCCAAACAGTAAGAATAAGATCCATATTCATAAAGAGAGTGTGATACGATGAGTCTCTGCCTTTGGCAACTAAGATGCCTGTTTGAAACTTTTTACAGGATTCTTCTACTGAAAACATTGGCAATCCTGAAGGAGTTGCCTTTGGCTTCTACTTTTTAAGGTGTTTGCTAATTGAATTTCTTCAAATGAAGAAAGCTAAAAGACTGTCCTGTAGTTTTTGAATGTCAAGAATCTGTAAAATAAAGTTCTTCCTACAGTGTTAATTAGCTGAAAAAGCTTTAAGAATTAAAATAGAGTAAGAAGCTATTTATTTATAATTAATCACATAAGATAGTATTAAACATCAGTGGAAGAAATTACGGGCCTTGGACAGAACTTCATCTCAAGTCCTGCTGGAACAAACAGAATTGTTTGCAAATTTTAGATACTTGTCATTGTCATCTCAAAAGTTTCACAGGAGAGGTAAAACTGTGTAGCTCAAATAAATCTCGGAGTTTGGTTAAGTGCCAAAATTGCTAGGAAAATCCTGACTGAAATTGGAATACTTCTACTGTAAAAAGAGCAGGACTTTAGCCTATCTTTATGGCCCAAGAAGTATATAAAATCCAGAATAATGAGTTCAAGCTCATTTTGAACGTGCAGCAAAGTTCACTGCCAGGCAAACCAGTTCTATATTGGTCAGTGCAATACAGGAGTGGTGCTGACATGGACTTGATCACATCAGTTTCCTGGATAACTATGCTCAACATGCCTTAAATAATGTTAGTCATACGGCCACCTTGGTTATCAAAGAAAGATTTTAATGTTAGCACCAGCGAGTTTTATAGTAGTTTAATAGTAGTCATAAGTAAAAATAATATTGAGCATTAGAAAGAAGCTTCCAGTCATGTAAGGAGCGAAGTTAAGGAACAGTGTTCTTGATCTGATGGTGTGCCAAGATGGAAAAGTTGTTTTGGGGATGGAAAGTGTTAATTTTGTTCAACCAAGAGAGGAAAATCCCTGGATATATAAAATTGAGTTTAATATATCTTTGGCTATTTGATGTATTGGTATTGTAGTGTACTTGATAGAGGGTACTGTTCTTTGTTTCTGTCCTTACCTAATGATATAAATTATGTGTTGTTTGGTTTTTGGTCACCTCTGAAAGCTGGACCAAAAACTTAATATTTGACAAATGTCACAGTTACAAACAGACTATGGTCATGCTGTTGAAGTCATTCAGACTGTTTAGTTGTACCATATGTATATGCTACCTGTTAAACTGATTGATGTTTCTGGGGTTAGGGAGTGTTTTTAGCCCTGATTGTAATGGTAGGGATATGATCTAGTCCATGACCATCCAGGATGGGAGATTTGGGTTGGTTTGGGTTTTTTTTTAAACTGTCTAGTCAGTCACAGATATTCAAGCTATCTTTGATTCCTTATATCTCTCTGGAATATGTCTTGGTACTTTAGAGGTGTTGGGTTTACAAAATTTCAGTCTTTTGTTTTCTTTTTTTATCACCTTTCTGAAAATACTTTATCCTAGAAATTTCTATTAAATGAAAGAGTGATTGTTCAGGCACATAGACAAAGGACTACCATGCATTTTATCTGAAGAGGATCAGAATGATCCCAATTTAAAAGTAACTCTCTCATCTCTGCTGCTACCTAGGTGTGTGTCAGTACTCCTCTGCTCAGTTCTTGAATTCATTTAGACTGCAGAGTGAACTGCTGTGACCATACTAGAAGGCACCCCAAAGTCCTTTCTTTTGCATTTTCATCTGATTTTTGGAGTCTTGTGACAGGGTTTTCATAGTCACTCCACACCACACCTGCAGCTCCTACAGCTGGGTGTTAGTCAAGTTATGCATATTGTGGTGTAGCCCTTTAGCACGAGAACCCGCAGCTCCTCCCAGATGTGATTAACCAGCCAGACAGCAACCTGTGCTGTGACATGACAGTCTCAGGAGCTGGAAGGCTCCCTGCCAGGAGAGGTTCGAGTTGGCAGTGCTGAGATGGGAGTCACAGCTCTGACACGTGGTAGTGGAAAGAGAGTGGTGAGGGACAGCCTGGTCTAGTAGGAGGGAGGTATGCAAAAGGAAAAAAGAATTGTTGTCTGCTTACCAGGATGTATCTAGGCCAAGATCCCAGAGGATGTACTCTGGAGAGGGAGAGCCAGACTTGCATTGCTGGGCAGAGGGGCAATTCTGCCAGACCTGGCTGTGGTGGATGACAAGTTGTTTCCCCTTGACACATAAAAATAATCCAAATCCAACCTGATAGAAATGTAGCATATTATTTGTGGTAACAGTAACTTAAGTGTTAAATGCTAAAATATTTAATTGATGTAATAGTTGATGATAAATGGTATTTTGAATTATGGATGCACAGATAATTGTTCTTACAACAGGACTTCTGTTTTTGTTAAGAAAATTATAATTATGTTGTTTTGAGCATTTAGTCACAGGTATTTTTTTTTAGTTTTTCTTTTTAATTTGATGCCCATATTGCATGAAATTCAGCTGGTGCTTTAGTCAGCCCTTCGTGTGTGTGGAGCTATGAGTGGATATGAAGTTCAGTTTCAAAACTACATAAGACTGTAGCCAAAAAATTGTGTTTCATCTCCAAAATGCCATTTAAAAGGAGTGATTTCACAGGATGCCACAGATGCTGTTGGTGTGTGTATCTGACAAGACCAATGAATTTCATGCAGAGAGACATGTTTTTCTTCTGTTCACTGTTGAGATTCCTACTTGAAATGCGTCTTTAATATTTAACAGATTTTACTACTCTTTTTTCAGTGTGCTTCAAAATTCAGACATTGCTGTGGCCTGATCTTTGCTTTCACCAGAGCTTCCCTTAGCTTCCTTAGCCAGTCTGTGTTGTGAACCACTGTGTACAGCTCTTGCATTTAGTATTCCTCAAGTCTGGTATTTCAGATTGCTGCTACTCTAGCTTAGATCAGTTAACATAATGTGGAGACCATGGTCTTGTTTCCATTTCACTATGCTAAGAATTTTCCATATTCATAAGTTGAAAATTGTTCTTGAAAAGCAATCCCTCTAAGTGTGTGTTTTTCCCATGTACCATGTTTGTTAACAGATTGCAAGAAACAGTGCCAGACATAAAAAGCCCTAAGAAATGCATTTCTTTTGAATACCAATTCCTTGGAGCTGGTGCTTTGATGTATATTCAGAGCTCTGTCAGCTCTCTTTTTCTGTAATAGCTAGGGAGCCTTTCATCTCTGCCTTTACATCTTATGCCCACTTGCAGAGTGAGGAGGACACTGACTGGTATTTTGTATTGTATTATCTTTTCATTATAGCTGCAGCAACACAGTCTAATTGTCAGCCAGAGGTCCACAGAGTTAGTCTTCATGTCAGCTTTCACTGACTTTTTGGTTTTTTCCTGTCTTTTAAAGAAGTGCAGTTGAACTTGTTTCACAACAGTGCTTCCATGCCAGTGAGAAGGAGAAAGGGCCTTTCTGCAATGTGTGCAACTTTCTCCACAGTGTTGCCATGAAAATCATGTGTAACTTCTTGGCATCTGTGTCCTGGAGACCAGGTTCAGCAGACTTCAGAGTAGGCACCATGCCATCTGAGCAGATGGGTATTAATGTAAGCATTGGATATAGATGTTTCAGACATGATTCCCAGTTCCAAATGTTACAAAATGTTGTCCTGAACTTCCACCTCTGCATGTAAAGGATTTGTTGCAAATCCAGCTCCGTGAAGAGTTGGCTTTACAGTATTAGAAATTTAAATCTTGGATCAACAGTATCATTTGCAATGTTGGAAAAGGGTGTGAAGTTGCTCAGAGGAACTTGCTTGTATTTTTGGAGGAGTTCCCGTAAGTAACAGATGAAAATAAGCATCTGTGGTGTTTACCATTTTCATATGAATAAATTGTATTGTGAAGCCACTGTGGAAGAAAGAAATATTTTGTATTTTTCTGTGCCTGCAAGTAGGGATTGCAGCTTATTGGGAATCCAGTGAACTTAATTCAGCTCACCAGACTTGTTTGTTCCCTTATGTAACATGATGGTTATTTAGAGTGAAAAGTTTTTTTTCTTTTCTCTGCCCTTTTTGTCCTGTATTTTTCTTACAGGCCTGTCTGGTGGAGGTGATAGATGCTTTCCTAGTCCTTGCTGACAACAGATGTGGTTTTGCTTGTCAGGGTCTAGGCAGTCTCCGGATTCTTCCAAGGCTTCTTCCAGCTCCTACCAAACTGGATTTCATTTGTCCTGCCAGAGTTTGTGTAAGCCCTGAGTGTATAAGCGCTGCATTCCAAAAGTTTTTTCAGGAGCTTTTTCCACCCTGTGTCCTACCTTGCAGTGTAAGAAGACATAGCCTGAGTGATCTGAGCAGAGGTGCCCAGTGATGAGCTTTGTTCAGAATCATGAAATAAAGAAGCATCCATGGGAGAAGTGGTGGCATCACCGTTCTTACACTGTGACGTGGGGAAAAGCAGGGAGGTGTGGAGTGACTGTGGGCCCATTTACACGGGCAGAGAGGGGCCTTGTTGGAAGTCAGACCTAGGGCCTATCTTCAGTGGTCTCTACAGTGTGGAGGAAATGACCTAAATCGTTTTCTCCCTTTATAACACAAAGAGATTAGAATATGTATTTATACTGGAAGTTAGCTCCTTTTCCACATGATCAGATTATTTATCTTTTACATCCTGCCAAAAGTGAACAGAATGCAATTTGTTTGTTTATTTGACATTTCTAAACTATCTTTTAAAATAATTTCTTTTGGGCAGAAACATCCTCCAAATTGTTAGTTTTCTTACAGCATGTCTAGTCCAGATAATTTCAACAAAAAGTTAATGTTAACAGGATCATCCACTGAGGTCTTGGCTCTTATTCAGTCTGTACAGATGTTCTTTTAGACTCTTATCCTGTCTAGATAATAGGAAGCATGCCTAGTAAGCAACTGTGGAGCATGTTAGCATAATTCACATAATTCCCAGTACCTCCACATTCAGCCTGGGGCTGCAGACTCTAAAAATAGAACAACAGATTCTGCACAGCTTAATCCTACCTGCTTGTTAGCCATTATCTGCTTAATAAGCAACTAGCAGCTACCTTTTGTTTGTTGAGAATCTTTCACTCAAATGGTTTTACTTTTCATTTGGGAGTGAGACTCGGGCTTTGGCTGTCTTCTTTAGTGAAGTGTTGTGCATGTGTGTGCTGATACAAAAACAGCTGTAGTTAGATGCAGTTTTTAGAATTTCTGTTTAGTGTAAACTCGAAACAAAGAAGAGCAGATGTTGCTTAGCAAGAGAGGAATAAATTAAGCAGGTGAGATGCTATGATTCTTGTGTTTAAATTTTCAGTTCTGTTTTTCCTTGGGCAATTGCGTTCAATAAGGGTGAGATTGTCTTCTCCCTTTTAGGACAAGCAGGTTGTCGGGGAAGAGACAGAGAGTTTGCAGATGCCTTTTCCCCCATGTGTCCATGCTCAGAGTCTGCATACCATGTCATTATTATGCTGAGGGCTTTTGCCAAGAAAAAAAGAGATTAATGCATATGTAAGTGAAAATAATACACGAGAATGGCAATCAAAAATATTTATGGCAACAAGTTGAGAAACAAGAAACTTGAGCCTGATTTCTGCAACTTCCAAAGATAACTTTTATGGTTTCTCAAATTCACCTTTCCTGTTTAATTTTATAGGACTTTATAGGGTTTTGGGCCTGATATCTGTGACTCAGGGAGGATATGGTTTCCTTTGCCTCTTTCTAAACTCTTTACAAACACATACACAGTCTAATGAAGCTCTCAAACTTGGTTTGAGCCTCTAGGGCAAGCAGTAATACAAATATCCTGCTAATGAAAGGATAAGAAACAGAGGAAAAATATTACATAGCATTTTTGGAAACTGCAGCAAGGCTGAGCAGACAACAAATAGTTTTTAGGATAATTGTGGGTGAGATCTGCAAGAGCAGTTCATCATCTACATCTACTTACACATGTCCCATTCATTTCAGTTGTTTCTTTTTACAAGTAAGACTGAGACATCTAAATCACTTCAGCATTCTTGAAAATTTAATTGGTTAATAAATATGGATCAATATACTTGCAGCATAGCAGCTGGAGTTATGTAGTACAGCTGAAAAAAGTGAAATCAGTACTACTAAATTTTAAGATAAGTTTATTACATGTGCTAATGATATATATAAAATTAAACAATGATTTATTGATTGAAAGAAGGATGTAGATGACCAACGGATGAAATGTTTACATGGTTTCTGAAGTTTATGTGACTGAAATTCTGTATTTAGGAAATTGCGTGATTTAACCTGGGAGATAAATGAGAGCTGCACTGAAAAATACCAGTTATTGGTGTTTCTGGGCTGTGATTTCCAACGTAGCTAATGTTAGTTCATCTGCTTTTAAAAATTCATATGGGAATCTTGCTAAGGACTCTGAGTCTTCTGAAATCACTGAGAGAGAGGAAAAAGAAAAATCACTTGTCTGGAATTAAACACTCTTCTGGACTTGTGTATTTAAGACGTGCTTTACAAAGCTGAGAGTGTTAGTGATTGTCTAACTGCTCCTGAGCTACAGGAATTTGTGGCTGGTAGACCAAAGCTTGACTGGCAAATTGGGACATCTTTCGGGACACTGTAAATGTTCATTTTCTGGAAATCAAGCCTATTTCAGTTCTTCCTGTAGGTTGCCAGTATATGAGCCATCCCAAACCATTAGCTGCTTTTGAAAAGCTTTCCCTGCTTGCCTGAGGATTGTAGGGATTTAAATGGCACCTAAAGTTTCTGACTTGCTGTTACTTCTTCCTAACACACTGTCACAAGTTAGAATTTGACTGTTAGGTCCTTGGTCTGTTTTCCTCAGTTTGTATATACTGCTGACAGTGCCAGAGCATCACAGCTTTGACCTACCTCCAGTTGAAAGTTAGGAAATGTCTAGTTATGTATAACCAGGAAGCACAAATACTGTCTTTTCATGTAGCAGCAGCTACACACTAACATACTTTAATATGGTATTGTTGATTTTGAGCATGGCTGCCTGGTCTTTGCATCAGTCAGCAGAATTGGAGATGTCAGGTCTAGTCTAAAGCAATTCAGCAACAAAAGCTTGGTATTTAAAGGCAAAACTTCATTGAGATTTAGAGATTGCATTTTCTACTTTCATAGAACTATTATTACAAAAAAGTGAAGTTCAAATTTGCACAAGGAGCTATGGTTCAGTGATAACCACTTGAATGTCAAAAGGATTTCATGCACAGACAACTTATATTTAATGCATATTATATGCAATTAGTCCCTAAATATGGGAAAATAATCACCTGATAAACTTTATGTGCTGGCATCTTCTTGTACTTAGCACATTTTTTGATTTAAAGCCTGGCTCACATTCCCATGAAAACTGGAGTTTCTTTTATTCCACTATTTTTCTTCATGGGAAGTTACCAGCTCTTTGAATCCTTTCTTGATGAAAGTTCTTACACAAATTATGTTCTAAAATTTCTAAAATCTTGAACACACCCATAATTCATAATAAGCTATCCTCGTATGCAAAAAGTATTGCTGCTCTTATTCCGAATCAGGATAAGGATAACACCCTTGGAAGATTGGTTTTTAATATTACACTGTTTCATGTTTTGTGGCTGCATGTGGTGAGAACTGTTCAAAAAGGAGAAGTTGTCACCAAACAGCGCAAGTGCAGAGAACTGCAATCTCTTATGCATTTCTAGAGTCCCCAGGTGAAAAAGAAATTCAGGATTCTGGGACATTTAAGGCTTATCTTCTTGTGAACATGTCTTGAGGGCTTCCTGCACTGATCCCCCGGCACTAGTGAGCAGCGTGGCCAAAGTGCCTCTGAGCTAAAGCCAACTGCTGCCCCTGGGCTGCTGCTCAGAAGAACCCAGGCACTCAGTACCCTTGGCATGGATGAAGTTACTGGAAAGGTGTTGTAGTTTGTTGTTGGAGTTTGGCATTTTGGCTCTGATGAGTTTGGTTGGTTGGGTGTTTGGAGTGTGCCTAAGAGCAGCCAGTTTCTGGGCTTCATTGTGGGAGAGCAGGATGTGACAGGCATGGACATGCTGTGCTTTGCAAAATATAATATTTGTGTTTTCTGAATGCTCCAAATGGTTTGAATACCTGAAGCTATATCATTAATACCCATTATGAAATAACTTGAAGTTTTTTTTTTTTCTTTGGAGCTTTGAAAAATTTAACTTTGTACAGTTTTCTTGTCATTGCATCATCTGGGGATCTCTGCAAACATGCAGCAGAATCAGTTTTACTCAGCTCGTAAGCCAGTGTTACTGGAGAGCACATATAGGCTAGGGGTGGTCACCTTGTTTAAGGGCTGAGAAGTGCCTATTTCAGTGTTGGTAGAAGAGGACATCTTGAGAGTGCTCTGACCTCTGAAGACCTTCAGAGAAAAAAGGTTGCAAATACTAGTTAGCAATGTGCTTCAGGAAATGAAAACTACTGAAGGAATCACATTGTTTTCACTCAACCTGCATTCCCTTTGGAGTCATTACTGAGTCTGTCTGAGCTGAAGAGAAACCTCCAGGATTTGACCCGTCAAATGCTTAGTCATTGCAGTGGTTTTGAAGTATTTATCATGCCACATACTAATTTAAATAAATCTCTAAAGTTATTTAAATGATCCTGGGACAAAACCTTGTTTGTCTGTCTTTCTATAGTAATCTGATCCTCCATAGAAGTAATAGTATAATTATTATGGGGTTTTTGGTTTTGTTGTGCAGCACTGGTCACCTCCACTGAATAACAATTTTCCAAGAAATGATGGGCGGCTTGGTCACTTGTTAACAGGATTCCAGCGGCAGTATAGCTCTCAAACTCTGTTCTAGATGGTGGTGGGTTGTTCTTCCTGATGTCTATCTGATCTAGGCATGAATTGGGCAACTGACCTGGTTCTTGCAATGGGTTATAACTGATAATCTTTTAATTTTCTTGACAGCAAGTGGTTGAATTGCACTGAGAGCCACTGTGCACTGCCACTGTATTAATTACGGGTTCTGCAGAAGCAGTAAAATTGGAGATTTTAACTACTCTTCTTTCCCCTTGAGTGATGTTGGTTGGTGGGAACACATGCATCTCAGCTGTTCTTTGTGCAAGTGGAAAACGTGAGCCATGAACCTGATCTGCACGAGCACAAAACTCACATTTGCAGAGTTTCAAAGCAGTGTCTGAAGTGGAGTTTCTGTTTCTGACAGCCAGCCTGGCCCATCACCCTCTTCTGACATGATGCACAACTTCTAATTCTCAGCTCTTCTCTTATCCACTTGAAGCAAAATCTTTGTTGCTCGTTGGGCTTTTTTTATCTGTGCTAATATTTTTGATGCATCTTTAATCCTAAAATTGTTCCGCTCAGAAAGTTGACATATAGGTAATGAAGTAAAATGGTTTTCTTTACATATCTGTAAGTTCTGCTGCCAAAAGCCAGCAAATCCCCTTTTTTATCTTGGTGCGCAAATTGTTTCTAATGTGCAACACATTTTTAATTTAGCCCTCACATCCGCATTATTACTATTTAAATGCCATAGCCTATCTGTGGCACTGTTTGATGTATTCTGGATAGGAAGGGAGTTCTGCTCGAGCTGTATCAGATGTAACTCCATATGGCATTGTTGTGTGCAGCTGAGATGCTTGCCAGTTCCAATTTGGAACATGACATTCAATGCAAATATATCATGATACAACTGCATTGCAAGGATTTGAGCTGATTGCTGTGCTCTGCTGCTTGTAGGAATATGTGGTTACAGGGTTGAGGTTATGGAGTATGCTTTTGCCTTCAATGCTATGAGATAGAGGTGCTCTATATCCTCAACTGTAACTTTTATTTTATTTCTTTGTCTTGTGAGTGTGCAATGCACTAACCACTGTTTGAGTCGGCTAAGGGGGGGTTTGTTTGCAAGGTACAACCAAAAGAGAACGTTTAATGCTGTAATATTGTACACACCTCCTCTGAGGCGAAAAAAAAGAAAAATAGGCTATGTTTCTGAGTTACCTGAGTCCCTGCTACCAGTCCTAGGTCCTAAAGATCCAGCCAAAGGCAGAGGTATTTCTGAAAGGGTGGGTAAGGAGATGATTTGCCTGTGTGTTTGGGGCTTTTGCATTTAAGTCTCTCTTTCAAAATATTGCCACCAGATGCTTCAGAGGGGTGGTTGGTGGGTTGTTATCTTCCTCTTCCTCCTCTTTGGTACCAGCTAGTGGGCCTCAGTGACTCAGGGGAGATCATGCTGTACTTTGAAAGGCTGGCCATGCCTACGGTGATGTGCAGTGCAGCGCCTTTTCCTGCCCCTTCCTTGGGGCAGGCTCTGGTCTGCTGTCTTTTCCCGTACGTTTGCAGTGATAGTGTGTTGGACCTTGTAAATACCATGTAGGATTTGCCTTTCCTGCATCTGTTGGCATACCATCATCCGTGTTCTTTCATAGTGTTTTCCTGAGTTTGTTCCTCCTACATCCTGCATGTCAGCATCTTCATGCCTTCTTGGAAACACTGTCTTGTGCTTTCTGTCTTCAGCATGCACAGTTCATCCTGGAATTAAGATCTGTATCAAAGATTATCTTAGGCTTTATGTAAAGAAAAATAAATCCCATCAATTTCATGTCATGTGCCATTAATTTTGACCCAGTGTTTAGATGAGCTAGAAATGCAAATATGTCCAGAATTGCTCTTAATAGGAAGTGAAAAACAATTGAAGTAGCATGTTATATATACAACAGATCTTCTCCTAAAAAAGGAGGGTAAAAATAAAGGGTCAGAATTAAAGCAAGCATTTAGCCTGTTGTTTGTAGAGACAAGTAAAGTATATCAGGAATTTAGAAGTCACTGAGAAAATTTCAGGATATTACTTCTGAAAATAATTACATTTTTGCCTGTTATATTAGAACTTCTTAACATTATTTTGCAAGTGAAAAAAAAATCATGGTAAAAAGAAATAATTATCATGGCAACACGCAGGCATAGCAAGAACAGATGCTGATTAGGTCATCTTGTTAGTGACTTAAAAGCACCACTGCAGATGGGTACAGAACTGACAGCCTATGCTGTATCACTGGTAAATTGCACAGGCTGCTAGGGAACAAGAAGTGTGGACATTGAGAGATAAATCTGGGATCCTGGAAACTCTTAGAGCAGGCTGAAACACTGTTCTGTTGTCAGTAACAGTCCAGGATGCCTGCAATAAATGTCATTTTTCATAACTTGTTGGCAAGAGATTTTGAAAGAAATATCTGACATGTTTTCAAGCTGTGTGTAAATCAAAAGGAGTATTACTCTGAAATCCGCATGATCAAATGTTCAATTCATGTGATAAAATATCATAAATCCTTCTTAAGGGGATTCAACTAGTTAGCAGATGCTGCTTGACACAGTTAAAGTTGCAGCAACAGAGGTGCAAACTTGGTGGCTTGTCTGCTGACAGCTCTGTAGCTAAGTTGGGAGTAAACCAATATTGGACATGACTTGTAATATATTAAAGTTCCTAATAATTTACCACCTACAGGGTAGGAGATGGCTCAACGATTTTGTGTATGGAGCTATTTACAGAGATCCTGAGCTGGCATGCAAAACATCATGTGAGAGACTGTGTGTTAGAGTGTGGCAATAATACTGGATTTGAATGACTGGAAAAAGAAAGTTTTCCATATAAAGGAGGGTGATGGCACCAGAGGCTCCTTCAGCTCTGAGTCTTCAGTAATTTGCAGTGACAATTCTTTTCCCTCGTGGCCTCTTTGTCTAGTTTTGCTTATTCCAGTTGCCTGTTCAGGTGAAATGTAAAGAAGGAGGTTTAGCTTTTGTATCTACTGAAGGCCGTGTGTATGGCTGCTGATGAATGTTGTGTCATGAAGGATAGCAATTTTTCTTGCACTGCTTGGCATTGTGTTGATCACTGCTAGTATTACTACTAATGTTAATATTGCTTCTAGTCTGTGTTCTCAAATTTGAAGTCAAGACTGCAAAGAACATGTGATGACACTAAAGACTGTAAATTTCAAGTAATTAGGAGAGCTTTTTTATCTTTTAGTTTTTAAGACTTCTGTTTCTTATATTTTCAAACTTAGGTCTTCCTGGCAGGAGTTCGTAGGGTAGAAACTTTAAAAAAACCCAACAAAAAGCCAACAAAAGCCAGCTGAAAGCTGAAGTTTCCATGTAGCTGTCTGGACCCAAAGCATTTTTGAAAAATGCCACAAATGAAGCAATGCTGAATTGATCTTTGAACTTTCTCCCAAGTAATTACACTTGATTTGTCTGCATGGTGCTTTTTGTGTTTCTGTTATAGCTGTGTCACTTTAAAGGCAGGTGTTTGATGAATTACATGTTGTTTGCTTTGCTGGTCTTGTAAAGTGCTCATGAAAGTTACCAACAGAACTGATCTCCAGCGGTTTGGGAGAAAGAAATGATTCACAGAGTATAATCCATCATGGTTCTGCCACTGTAATTTTCTGAGCACTTGGTATTTCTGTTTCATTACTGCTTGCAAAGATTAATATGACCTGATCCCATTTTATTTTACTTTTGCATACCGTTTTCTAATTTTTTTATTGCCCCTTTCTTTCTTTATTTCATCTTTGCATATGTGGGGAAAAAGCTTTACTTTACATTACATTAACTGTTCATTCATAAAACTCACCTTTGTGAAGATTTGTGTCGATGCAGTCATTCTGACTAAAATTTCCTGTGTGAAACAAGGAATTTGCATTTCAGTTAAAGAAAACATAATCTGTTTTGGTGTTTTCTGTTTTTCCCATCACCATGGTATCTTAGCACTTGATAATTTTTTCAGGCTGAAAAAGAGCAAGCCAAGTTTAGTAAGTAAATAGAGACATATCACACATTTACTTGATAATGCAGTAGAGTTTAAGAATCCCCACATGGTAGACCTTTTGAGTAAAATGTGTATAAATTCATTAACCCTGAGCATGGAGCTGATGTAGGTGCAAGTAAGAGATACTCACCTACAACATTGCTCTCTGAAAAGTGTTTTCCGGGCAGAGGTGATGTCTGGCATGCTGCACACACAGTGAGCGGTGGAAATCTGTGTAACTTTGAGCTGTGCTGGTACACAGTAGCATTGTGAAAATAATTACATGGATAAGCCACCTACAGGTATTCCCTGTTGAAGGTCCTCTCCCACATTTTCAATGAAGAGCAGCCTTAGGTTCAGATAGAAGCAGGTATGCCATGAAGGTTGCTATCATATAAGCAGAACTACTTGCGTCAGGGTTTCCTGACACTGGTGCCCATCTCTCCCACGCCCTCCTCTCCAGGGAGAGACAGTGTCTTTGAAGAGAGTAGGTATTATAAAATGATCACAAAATCTTTCTGATTTGTCAGAGTGTTTTGGGAAGTATGCATGCTGAATGCAAAAGACAAGGAGTTGAGTTTAAAAAGAAAGTTGGCAGGTTGAAAAGTACGTGCTTTAAACCCAAACCTTTATGTGAGAGATGGTTCATTCTTTTCCTTTTGCATTTGTCTAAATCCATGTGATTTGTCCTCTTCCTGCACTGCCTTCATGGGTTGTTCATAGAGACTTCTAGTATTTTTAGGTTTTACTTAAAAATCACAGAATCACAGAACAGTCTGAGTTGAAAGGGACCCAAAAGGATTGAAAAGCATCATTTAACTTGAATATTTAAAGTTGAATAAAACTTTTAACATCTAGAATAATTAGTAAACAATGCTTGGAAACATACAGGAGTACAGATACATTGAATGGAAAAAAATCATCATTGTTGTGTTTACTAGAATGTCGACCTCAGGGCTGTTGGCAGACTGCTTTAACTAATTTATGCCTTTGTATTTCAAACTGATATTAATCCTTGTTTCAGAACTTTCTTCAGTATTTGCAACCATCATCCTTTCCCAGATTCCCCAATCTCTTAAGTAACCTAGATTGTTATGTAAATAGGGATTCTGTTCCACAGTGACAGATCTATTTCAGTGTGGATATGCTGGGACTATGTTTTTCTACCACAGAAAACATTTAGTTTTGACTGTCTTTATTATGGAAGGTAAATTTAGATGATGAACAGTACAGGCTGAAATATTTTCTTTGCGATAAATTCTGGAAAGTGGGTCTTAGTTTTCTCTAGGGACATTTGCAAATTCGTGTGACATCTGTAATACCGTTTATGCAAGTCTCATCCCTAGAGCAAAGAGGATTTGTATTGTAGTTATGACTTGTTACGAGATTTAAAATATCAACAGTCTCAGTGAAACTGGATCAGATTGGATGGCTCACAGAGGAAGCTCAATTTCTGCATGATGATTTCCTTCTGTGGCGAGTCTTCGACTATTCTGAGAAAAGCTGGTGTTGGCAAGTGGAAAAATGGTGGCTTTTCCACTGGTAATATCTAGGCCTTGGCACTACACTAGAAGGCAGAGGAAGGGAGCCTGGGAAGCTGGTACTCTGGAGGGTGAAAGTTAGAGAAGTAGGTGAGAGATTGCCTCTCTAGCATGTGCAATGCTTCTAGTCCTTCTTTTGTGTAGGAGTCCCACTAATTAGCAGATACCCAGACTGGGATGTGGGATGTTTGTAGTGTACCGCTGCAAACTTTGATGTGAAAATGAGAACTTCATGAGGTGAAGTGGAACCTACAGGCTGAAATACAGTGTAAAGTTTTGCAACATTAAGCAAGTCTGCTTAGGGGCTGCTGTAATACAGGCAGTAAAGTAATAAACATAGCTGATCAAAATAGCTCATAGAAATTAGCAGAATGCAGCTTTAATTCAGTGGCTTTCCCCTCTAACTCCAGTGTGGGTTAGCCATGCCACAGGAAGCTGCACTGTTTATGTCTCTGATTTAATACAGTGTTCAGGTACCATGAGGATGAACACACATAAAAGAATAGATAGATTAACAAGGGGCATTAAATTTTGTGGAGCAAAACAGAAGAGGATTGTCTAAGCATTGAGCATTTAAAAAAAAATGTACAAGCTTCATTCTGCATGACCTTTTTTATTGCTAGCCTCAAATAAAGGAATGGAGCTTATACTTTATCCTTTGGGCTGGTGGAGCTGAAGTGCAGATAACCAAAAAATATTCTATTATCCTATCAAAAGAACTTGGACCTTGACTAAAAGAAAAGATAAGACCTTTCATGTGAGCCTTATCTGTAGGTTTCTGTATCTGCTTCATCAGTTGGGATAGCTTCTGAATAAATCGAATGGAAAACATTTTTACTCATGTTAGGCAAGTAATGCATCTCTTGGCTCTTGAAGAAGTGGTAATACGAAGGAAGTTAAATGTGAAGGATGAAAGAGGTTTTGTCAAGTTTGTTCCCCATCTACAGCCTGAGCCTCTGAGTTTCTACTTGAGTTTCTCTAGAGTTTTTCTTTGAGTTTCGTCTTTGTTGCCAAGGAAAAGATTCAAACTAAAATTTTAAGACTGAAGGGTGAGGTAATGTAATTCTGAGAATTATTTTCTTCCAGTCGCAGTTGTTAAAAAAAGGTTCAGAGCCTTGTGAATTGCACTGACTTCAAGAAGACCAGCTTCATTATTAGAGCTGGTAATGCAGGTATTCAACCAAGAGACGTATTGAGACTTTCTTTGTTAAGGGGTTGTTAGTATGAGCTAAACTGGGATAGAAGGTTTCCCGTGGAGCCAGTAGGAGGGTGCCTCTGCAGAACAACTCAGAGAAGTGTATTTCTATACCAGTCTCATAGAGAAAGTAGGTGCCTAACACAGACAACCAAATTTAGATGTCTAAAAAAGGCTGTGTGAATACTATCCTAGAGTGTATGTTGCCATAGACACAAGGAAGACAATCTGCATCCTATGAAGTATTTCTGCCTCATAATGATTTCATTGAATAACTGTTGTAGTGTTTGGTCTTCAGTGAAAACTGGATTGTCAGTCCAGTCAAGGCATTGACATTAGTTTTGTGTTCCAGAATATGATTGGTTTTTTTGGTAACAGAGCCAATGAAGAAATATATGTACTAAAGCTTCTTGCAGTGAATTGGCCCTGTCTAATTTCACCCACCCTGAAACCCAAAAACTAGGGTTGAGAGAGCACTCATGTAGGCTTCTAATGTGCCTCTTCATGAAATATCATTTACACCACCTGTGTTATCCTTTATTTTTACTGTGGCCACATTGCATTTCTTTTCCTGCACGGTGACAGATGTCTGATGTTCAGTCTTTCTTTGCATATTTTTTATTTACTGGAAAAGGAAATACTTCCCCCCTACCCTGTTCCTTTTGAAATAGGAATGCTAATTAATACCAAGCCATTGCCAAGGGCCTAGTTTTAGGAGGAATTTATTCCTCCTCCAGTAAGGTTATATTGTGATTGTTCCTAACAAAGATACCTTACTTCTTTAGAAAAGCAGTTGTTACTGGCAACAGCCTGGGTATATTATGAAATAGACCACCAGTCTGCTTAATGTGCCATGTAAGGTGACTGCTGTGTGATATTTACAGCCACATCTCTTGTGCCATATGAAAGCAGTTTTTAATTAGAAAATTTAGGGCCTGTTTGTTATGGCTGCGTTGACTTCAATAGAATTAGCGTTGGCACCTTGTTTACATGGAGGGGTCAGTGAATTGCTGAACCTGCTGTCTGGTCAGATGGGAATCACAGCCCTCCCTCAGCGACACAGGAGTCCTTGGTGTTTTCTGAATGCTGAGCAACCTTTCTAACGACGTTTTCAAAGCTCTAAATCTTTTCATGTAAAATCATTGCAAGTGGTGTTTGCAGAATTAAATCAACATAAAATTTATCTATGGCTTAGCAAGGTCACTGACCAACCAGCTTGCACGTAGTGATTACATTGTACTTTCTAAAGGCTTATTAAAAGATGAAATTTATATTTCGTCTTTATTAAATGATTTTGAGTCTCGGAATTTAGGCTCTTCAAGCCAAGCTGGGAGGTCCTATCACAGCTGTATATATTGCATAACCCCCCAGAGTACAGGTTCTGTAGTTTATGCAGAAATCCTAGGGAAGTAGGGTATAGCCTGTAACTGACAGTTGTGTTACAGTCAAAGCACAACTCGCATCTTCATAGCAGACCTGACTAAATTTCTTGCCTGCAGGTTTTTTAGTTTCCAGTTAGGTATGATGGTTTAGCTAGAGATGATACCAAATTTTTTTGTAATGTACTGACTGGTCCCCTGTGGCCTCGTTCAAATATCCATTGCACTATTCCACTTGGTCGTGGGCAGACAACAGCTTTCCCTCTCCAGAAAGGATGTGTACCTTCCTCTTCAGAGTGTACAGTACTGAGCAGGTATGGGAGAAGAGGAGGCAGAGAAGCAGGTGACTGTGAATGCAGGTACAAAATATTTATCTGTCTGACATCTTTGAATTAGGGATTAGAGGGGGGGTTGTTAAATTGTTTCTCTGGTGCTGCTCCATACTGCTGAGTATTGACAAGAAAACATGAGTCTTTTTATTCTCACCAAATGAGACCAGTGGTACATTACAGCTGGACTTGCTGGAGGCAAAAGGCACAACATTCTGCTTTTCTAATTCGATTTTGTACGAATCTCACAATATATCAACATTGTGTATAGAGCAGCCAATTGCACAAGATAAACAAAGAAATGTTGCATTTCTGAAGTTTCACAAGCTGTATAATAAATGAATTTAAAATATACAACAAATAAGGTGAGAGTCATACAGCTCGATGGTCACTTCAGTTTAATAGGAGCCTCTTTTGAACAAGCCAAATTACCATGTGGCTGCTACCAAGCACCAGTAATTTCATGCCCAGCCCCCATGTGAAAACTCTTGTCATTGGTTGTGTTTTGCTTCTGACCACTAGAAACCACAGCCATTATTGTGCTTGCTGTGGCTACATGTGCAGCAACCACAGAAAGTTGTTTCAAACCACTAGTCAAAATTCTGTTTCTGCTGGTCATAGCTTTAACATGATGTTTTGTTTGTGCCCTTGTGTTCGCTCTGGCTTTCAGAGCACAGTGGGATAAAGTTATGTTCTTATAAAAAGATTTTTTCAATTTCAAACACTAGTAGGAATGGGTGACTGACTGTCTCCTTAGCTCTGAGTTTGCACAGTGAGGCTAGAGCAACAGATATCATTAATAATTGCTGGGTTTGATAGACTGTAGGACTCCAGTTACTGTAGCAGCCTGAAAATGTGAATAATTTGGCTTGTGGTTCATACTCAGAACTGGGAAAATCTCCAAACTGAAATTTGCAGTGGAAGATATTAATATAGTAAAAGTGACTAAAGAAAATTTCATTTGTTCATATGAAGGGTTATCCTCTGTTAAGACAGCTGTGTCTCACCCTGTCTGAATGTCCCTTGAAATCTTGCTTTACTCTAATAGTAGGACACTCCCTCACATGCACATTGAGAGGGATTGGGAGTTTTACCTCTCTGTATCTTCTCTGCTGCTATCTTCAGTCTCTCCTTTTCCCTATCAAATTCTGAAGAACCTGTCAGAGAACAGAAAACCCCCTGTTACCAAAGATTGTATTGCAAGGTGGGACAGAGAAATGAGCATGAAGACACTTCATAGTATCTGTCTAGTTATGTTATGAGGCTGGGACTGAAACCTTGCTCAGCATAGTGAAAAAACACCTTTGCAGGCTGAAGCAGAACTACAGTAATTTCTGCCTATTGCTGCCAGGACTGTGACTACCCTGAGAGGCTGCTCTCATAAATCTGCCCTCTCTAAAAACTGCTTTGTTGAGTATGGGTTGCCTTTGTGGGGGATCTGGATTAGTGCTGGAAAAGGAAACATCCACTACAAGAGAAAATGCTGAATTGGACTTCAGTAATTTTTTTCCATTTTCCTAACCTCTTGAGGTCCAGAGAAAATATCTCTTCTCTATACTGTACCTCTGCTTTCTTAACCTTGAGCTGTGTTGTATAGTCTCTGATGGGACACATGCAGAGCTGCAGATGAGACTTCAAGTGTAATCTCTGTAGGTTAACAGATTTTGTTCTTTCACTGTTAGAAGTTGATAATGCTAAAAAATCATCACTGTTGTTTAATACGCGTGAGCTGTGGTTGTCTGGATCTTGAATGTAGAGTTTAGCTGTTAACACCTGCTAGCTAATGAGGCAGTTAATAATATTTCGTGTTATCCCATCATTTTACTCTTACTCTGTACAATGGGAAGCTTGCTCCTCATCCACTCCTGGGATAGCCTGTCTGGGCTACTGTCCTCTGGGACGTCCCAACCTTGTTTGTTGTGCCTCATGTGTGGAGCTGATATGAAGTGGTTGCCTGTGGGTGTGGGATCATCCTGGAGCAAATCCTTGACTCACTTTGTTTCCAGCTGTGGGACTTTATCCTACCTCTGGGACCAATGTGAATCAAACAGCAAACTTGACCAAAAAGGCTGAGCAACACAGGTACAATTTGATCACTGGAAGGCAAGTTAAAAAAATTTGAGGTGCATGTCCACATAAAAGATAATGGAATTTTTAAGAAAACAGTGGACCTTCAGGTAGGAAGATGGCTAGATAACTGGCAGGTTTTACTGTAAGTGGGCACTTAGTTTGGAAAAGAAGTTGCCTGACTGATGTTTTTTGGTGAAGGTTTATTTCTTCTTTAAGAAGAGACATGCAAGATAGAGGTATTGGCAGAGACATGCACACTAAATTTATTTATTGCTAAAGGAACGTAATCATTCGTTAAAAGCAAAAGGCTGTGCAGATACTACATCAGCCCCTTACAGGATGGGGATGGTTGCCTCACAACCAAGGACATAGACAAGGCAGAGATGTTTAATGCTTTCTTTGCCTCATCTGCAACACCAATGATGGGCTGAGGGACTCCAAGGGCCCTGAGCTGGAGGACGAGGACTGTGAGAGTATTCAACTCCCAGCTGACCCTGAAATTGAGGGATCTGCTGCTCCAGCTGGATCCCTATAAATCTGTGGGGCCTGATGGGATTCATCTGAGAATACTTAAAGATCTGGCTGATGTCACTGCAAAACCTCTCTCTATTTTTGAATGGTCTCGGGAATCTGAAGGGGTCCTAGTTCACTGGAAGCTGGCAAACGTTGTCCTGATTTTCAAGAAGGGCAAGAAGGAGAACCCCGGAAACTACAGGCCTGTCAGTCTCACTTCAGTGCCTGGTAAGGTTATGAAGAAGATTATTCTGGGAAGTACTGAAAAACACCTGAAGGACAATGCTATCACTGGTCACAGCCAGCATGGCTTCTTGAGGGGAAAGTCCTGTTTGTCAGACCTGATTTTCTTTTATGACAAGGTGGCACACGCAGTTGATCAAGGGAAGCCGGTAAATGTAATCTTTTTGGATTTCAGGAAAGCTTTTGATATTGTCTCCTACAGGATACTTTTGGACAAAATGTCCAGCATTTAGCTGCATGAACAAACACATCATGTGATGGGTGAGCAACTGGCTCACGGGTTGGGCACAGAGGGTTACAGTGAATGGTGTGTGACATGGTTGGTGACCTGTCACTAGAGGGGTTCCACAGGACTCCAACCTCAGCCCTGTGTTCTTCAATATCTCTGTAAACAATTTTGACGGGGGCTGGAATGGATGCTAAGTAAGTTTGCAGATGATACGAAAATGGGAGGAGCTGTTGACTCACTCAAAATGCAGGAAAACCCTGCAGAGAAGCCTCAACAAAGTAGAGGATTGAGCAATCACCAACCGAATGAAATTGAAAAATGGCAAAGTGCTGGATTCTGCACCTGGGACAAGGCAACCCTGGATGTGCAGACAGACTGGGGAATGAGATATTGGAAAGCAGTGCCACAGAAAGGGACCTGGGGGTCCTGGTCAAAGGCAAGTTGAATATGAAGAAGCAGTGCCCTGGCAGCCAGGAGGGCCCAGCGTGTCCTGGGGTGCATCAGGCACAGCATTGCCAGTCTGGCAAGGGAGGGGATTGTCCTGCTCTGCTCTGCCCTGGGGCAGCCTCACCTCGAGTGCTGGGGACAGTTTTGGGATCCACAATATTAAAAAAGACATTAAGCCCTTACTGTCCAAAGGAGGGCAGCAAGGTTGGTGAAAGCTCTTGAGGGGAAGTCCTATGAGGAACAGCTGAGGTCACTTGGTCTGTTCAGCCTGGAGGAAGATGAGACTGAGGGGACCTAATTGCAATCTACAACTTCCTCATGAGGGCAAGAGCAGGGGTAGACACTGATCTCTTCTCTGTGGTGACCAGTGACAGGACCCAAGGGAATAGCCTGAAGTTGTGTCAGGAGAAGTTTAGGTTGGATATTAGGAAAAGGTTCTTAACCCCAGAGGGTGTTTGGGCACTGGAACAGGCTCCCCAGGGACGTGGTCACAGCACTAAGCCTGACAGAGTTCAGGAGCCTTTAGACAAGGCTCTCAGACACATGGTGTGATTCTTGGGGTCTCCTGTGCAGGGCCAGGAGTTAGACTCAGTGATCCTGATGGGTCCCTTCCAGCTCAGCTTACTCTGTGATTCTGATCTCCTTTCTTTGTTTGTAGGTGATCTGACAGGGACTGTTTCACACAGACCCAAAACAAGACAAACCAGGCCCAAATGCTGATAGTCACACCCCGTTTTGCTCCACAACTGAACAGCAAATGCCTTGTCCCCCTTTCTCCTAAGGGTGTTTTCTAATTTTTTCTGTTTCTTTCTCTCTTCCATATCCTTTCCTTTCTAACCCTTCTCCAGATTTAAGAAAAATAGCCTCAATTTATTTTAATGGTCCATATTTCTGTCTGTGAATGTTGCATCTGTTTTTGTACAAACCGTTCCAGTTCAAAGGGGAACAGTTCTCAAAGAGGTTGCTCTCCACTTCTGGATGCTGATGTTTTGTCTGCTGAAAAATTGACTTTTCTGGTCACTGGTAAAATACATTTGGAAAGATATGGAGCATCTGTTCATAACTTGTCAAGCAGATGGAGCCAACTAAGTGAAAAAGCATTTTTATGCCCATAGCCCCTTTAAAGCATTGCCTTCCAGCTGCTTCTTTCTTTAGAAAGGTTATCTTGCAGATGACATACTGAGTTAACTGGAGTTTCTTTTGGTAAGTCCAAATGCCTGCAATCGGACAATGAATTAACTACAATACTGAGTCTGGATGGAATAATCTGAATAATTTTCTATAATGTCTAAGCAGATTTAATTGAACGAGTCAGATCACTGTATTTTGTGCAGAGGAAAACTGAGTTTTCCAGCTGAATGAAGTGCCTTGAATATGCCCCTGAAGTAAGTGAGTGAACAGGATGATACAATTTAGACATTGAGAAAAATTTTGACAAAGTTCCTCACAGAAGACATTCATGTAATAAGATAAGTACTTACAGGGCAAAAGGCAGTGGTGCATGATTATTTGGCAACTGGCTGAAAGATGCAAGTAGTAATTTCTGCTGGGAATTTTCATAGTGGTTCAAATGTTGCAGCATATTTGTTCCTGATGATTTGTTTGAACACTTTGCCTGTGTTGATGAAATTAAGTCCGACCATAAAGGTACAAGCCACGGATCTTATTGTCAGCTAATAGGGTTGTTTATGTAGAGGAGTAGTAAATAGGGTATTTAGAATATTGAAATATTTCTTCTCCTGAAGTCGGAGATAGCCAGCTGAACTGAAAGGCCATAAGTTTTGCAATATAATAAGTAACCCTCTACATAAAATGTAACTACCTGCAGTTAGCAGAGCCAGCGAAAGCAGACCAAGTTTCAGTGTGCAGGAATACTTGCCTTCACTTACTTTGGTGCAGGGACTCCTTCAAGTGTGTTAGGCTGTTGCTGGTGAGGATCCTGCGGTGTTCAGAGCAGCCCTGCCTGCTGACACTGGGAGTGCATTGCGCGGCCCGGAGTGGCAGTCAGTGTGGTCTGACAGCTACTTTGCCTTCAGTGACAGGTTCTCCTCTCTGCAGATATTTTTCCAGGTGCTCCTCTTCTGCAGCAGGGCAGCTGTCTAACAGCACTGCTAGCCTGGGGAAGGATCAGAGTTTTAAACAGAAGATTTGGGCTGTTTGTTTGAGCATATCTTTGCAGACACGCATCTTCAGGTGGTCTTTGTGGCTGGGTCAATTCTGTGTTAATGCTCACTTGCCTGGTTTTGGGAGAGAACAGACCCAAAAGCAGTCTGTTTAAAAGCAGAGGTGCTGTCGAATGAAACCAGGAGAAACGTTTTTGTGATTTCGTATTCTTGTAGTAAACTGAATTTGCATACTTGCAAAAGCAGAAGTCTCTTCGTCTTTCTTATTTTATCTAGCACTGCTGCATACAGCAAATGCTCTTTCTGCCTTGCTAGTGGTTGCACACTTCCTCCCTCACCCCCTGCCAGCAACCTCAGCTTTACACCCAAGTTGCAGAGTCTGGCTGTACGAAGGAGAGTTTTGTTTTTCATCTTCTAAAAATCCAACTCTCTTCTCTATTCACCCACCTTTGAACATAAATGTACTGTATATAAAATGGTTGCAGACAGGCAACCAACTATTCTTCTGAGTCAGGAAGATAAGGAATTTAAAAGTCTTTTATGTAAAATTTGGGCTATGACTCAAATTTTCTTTCTCCACCATTCTTCTTTCCCTTCCTAAGTCCTCAGCTTTGCCATCTGCACTCTCACTAGGGGCTGGGATTTGGCTATGTGTGAAGTAGGGTAAGACAGCTGAAAAACTGTTCTAGGAAAAATTGCTTTTAAAGGTGTTCTACATTTGACTGGTAAGTGCTGCAAAGGAAGCACTTCCCTGCTTCCTTTAGTGACTTTATCATGACTGCTGCTGCTGTTTTCCTGTGCTTCATGTTTACCTTCAGGGAGATACTGCTAGTACTAGAGAAATATTTCCACTTCTAGCATGTACATTTATAAATCAAATGTCTTTCCTTTTCATAAGTTCAGAAACTCCTTAATAGTCACTGTTGAGTAAACTGGGCTCAGCTTTTTAAACATTCTTTGTCCTGCCTTTTCAGCCTGGGTTTGAAGAAGAGTGTGTATGGGCTTTTTCTTCCCCATGAGGACAACTTGAGCCAAACCGTTCTGTAGCCGAATTCCATTCTCTCCTTTTTGGCAATTGCACAGAATGGCTTATGCTATGTGGAGTTTGGTGCAATTCCACTGGAATTTGCTAGAGTTGCACTGATTTATACCTGGTGTGAATCTCATCTTTCCAAAATATTACTGATGCAACAGAAATGCAGAGCTGAAAATTCCTCAAGTAAGAAGCAAAGTGATCTTTCATTTGTTTTGCAGTAAGTTAATAGATTATTTCTATCCCTGAATCCTTGTTATCACTAACTTCAGTTTTCATTATCAGCTGGAAGAATACTTTCAAGAGTATCAAAATAAGATCATTATTCAGTAGTCTCTGGTAGAGTGGAATCCCTGAAATCTTGTTATGACTATTTTAGAAGCCACCAGAGCATCTATCTCAAACTGATAGGCTACAAACCTAAACTTCCCAGTTACTGGAATAGTTGTTACTATTCCTGTGAGCAACTTCCCTTCGTTGCTTCCAGTGGCAGCTTTTTAGGCAGGGCTCAGAAGGGATGGTAGTTAGAAATACTCTCTTCTGACTGGAACTTTCATGGGAAGAGCTTTGGGGTTTGTTTGGGGTTGTTTTGTTGGGGGTTTTTTTGGTGGTCATGTCACCCAGGCCTTGTTTTACATGATAGAAAAATTAATTTTATGTTATTTTCAGAGTATGAATCTCCCCATTTTGAGATGGTGCATGTTTTCTCTGCAAACATCCAGGCATACTCTTGGACTAGAAGGACACACATGCTTAAGAAAGAAATCAGTTACTGAGTAACAAACTTTTCAATTCAGTCTTACAAGACCGTGATTCACTTCCTCCTTCAGATCTTAGTTGTGTGTCCTTAGGCAGCTGAAGTTTCACACCTAAAGGCTGTTTTTCTACCGCAGTTGAACTAATTCCTCTACCTGTTAGGCCTTGCAGTCAAAGAACTGCAACACAGAATATACCATGTATCATAGGTATTTGTTTGTAATTGCTCCCAAAATGAACATCATTCTAAGGGTGCATTTGCCTTTACAAGATCCCCTGTCTCATAAACAGCCTGGATTTTTCCATATATGATGGGCAGAGAAAGCAAAGTGAGGGACTGTGAAGGTAGTGGGGGAATCTGTTGGAAAGACACATCTGTAAAAGAGCCAATATTGTTTATGGCAACAGCTTCAGGTCTTGAAGGTTAGTGGGATACCTTCCTTGGAGTTTGGCAACCAGCCTGTTGTACTAGGATGTGCTATGTAGTTTGAAAAGCAAGGATCCATTTTATTTTCATGCAACTGTTTTCTTATCAGCAGCTAAATAAATTAAATCTAGATGTGTGGCTTCTAGGATTCTGTGTGTTTTGAGTTAAATTTGCTGCTGCAGCCAGTGTAGTTCATTGTAAGTTCAGTATGTTACTGAATATTTATGAATGAATATTTTTTGTGTTTTACAATGACATTTAGCAATACATTACAGCTAGAGCCAAATAAAATAAAACCTCTTACAGAAAGAGCAGACTTGGGGGAATATATCTCATCAGATTCTTGCTTTTCCTTGATAGATAGTTTGGGGACCTGTTCTGGAGTTTTATAATGACTTGTTTGTGAATCTGGCATAAAGTTCTGGCCTTGCTGAAGTTAATGAGTGTTTTACTGCTGAGTCTAGCAGTGGTAACACTGGAATTCTTCCTTCTACCCTCCTGTCCTTCTCTGTTCCTGATGTGTGGGAGGTGCAGGGATGCAGACAGGGAGAAGACAGGTCTTTTCCCTTCAGCTCAAGAAGTGACTGCATGGAAGGATTCTTGGAGCTGGGCTATCTGTAGAGAATAATTTTTTTTCCATACCCTCTGCTCCCTATTCTGTTTCCATAACTCTCCCTCCCACCTCCCATGCACTCTATCTCTCTATCTCCAAGTTTTTCTGTGGAGAGCAGGGAAGAAAAACCAAGGAGGAAAGATTGCTGGCTATTAGCTGAAGCAGGTTCTGCCTTAAATGTTTACATTTGCTGAAGGAAGGAAGGAAGACTGTTTAGATTTGCCTGCTCTTTAAGGGTCTGGACAATATTTGCATTTACTTTTCTGTATCAATGCAGTAAAACCTGGCACAGAGGTTTTAAACTTGACCCTCGTGCAGTGTTCTATCCTAGTGCTAGCCAATCTGTTTTAGCTCTGTATGGTAAGATTGTTTTCTTTGCAACCAAGTTGATCCAAGGGACTTTCTCACCTACATTCCTTCTGATGTGCTTGGAAGCTCTTGTTTGGGGCTTGGAATACTTTTGATAATTTTTTTTTCTGATGAAATCTCTGATGTCAAGCTTACTGACTTTCTTTGACCTCACAGGTTTTGTCCTGCCCTTCTCCATTGGTGCAATAAATTGTTTTAATTTGCTGGAAAATGTTTTTACTGAGATCTTTATATTTATAATGGCTCTTTTCAGGCTAAGGTAGAAATGAATAGCATATGGCTATTGTGAGAATGAAATATTAATTTTGGCAAATTTAGTCAATTCACTGTGGGTGTTCTTAGCCTTTAAAACAAAATTATCACATATTTGGCACAACTATCAAGTGCCTGGGTTTTGACTCCAAGCCTTAATCACCAAACGAAGAGAGCAATATGTTATTAACATGTTAGGAAGAGACAGTAGCTATGACTGTGTGAGCTGAGGGTGGGTGTTCTACATGGCTGCCACATAGTAGGAAAGAGGAGAGATTACAAAGTTAGGGCAGCCTGCAGCAATTAATGTTCTCAGAATGGGCTGGTCTCCATGGTGTGTTTGAATCGAGCATGCCAGAACAATGAGTTTGGATTCTAAGCCTAAAAAGCTTGCAGGTGATGTTTGATATCATCGTGAATATTCCAGTGAATCTTGTCTCAAGATTCCATCGAGTCTCAAGGAGAAAGAGATTTATACATTGAAAAGCAGCAGAGGAGTATCAGTTGGTTAATTAGAGACCCACTGATCATAAATACCTGCATAACACAGCATCTACTGGGCAATGCTGTGCGACAGCAGCAGAGGCAGTATCACTTACCGCTTCATTGTGCAGAGCGCTGACAGCTCCTGCAGAATCCTCTCCTTGGGAAATGAGGAAAGTCACTGTTTCATAGGAGGGCATTTGACCTTTTTTTTTATTTGCATGGATACATTTAAGTCACCTTCATTCATTTCTGAGTACTTCACCCCTAGTCTGACTGCAGTCCAGAATGACATTTGCATTTCAGATGGCATATTGTGACCCAGTGGTGTTATTGATGATGAATCTCATTTTCATGAGCATTAACAAAGCACGGCTTCATAAAGTATGTCAGTGCCTCTGTGCTTCACTGGAGCATGATCTTCTGTAGCACCACCAGCTGATGGAAAATACTGGGCTGGAGACAAGGCCATTTCCCTTTTGTTGTATACAATATGGTCTTTAAGTTATGTCTGCTGTAAGGTACTGCATGTCCTTATGAGGGTACTGATGACTCTATTGAAGGGGACCCCAAAACTGGGAGAGATCTTTGTGACACCATCGCTGTTAGGGAGCTGACTGGTGCTGTCAATTATGGATTCATGAACTGCCTTTGGCATTAGTGTTTAAAAGCTGTGGAGCCAGCTTTGTAGGATTTGGACATCTTTTGCATATAATGGGGAATTTGTGAGGGAGCACTAAATGAAAGCCTCCTCAAATATTAACATTTTTCATTCACATAAAGCCTAGCTTCAGGAAAATTTTAATACTTTCTAAGAATACTTGGGAAATTGTACAATATTCTTAAGTCCTGCTTTTAACACAGTAAATTGGATGTGTGTATTTGCATGTAGGTCTGTGTAGACAGGCATGGGGTGGGAGTCAGACTGCTCTCTCCAAAGGGAGAGCAAGTTTCAATTACCCTGAATGTAATTTCTGCTCCCTGTCTGGATTGCTGTTTGTGAGTAGTGTGACAGTATGACTGGCTCCTAGAGGAGAGCATTGTTTTCTGTTGTCTTTCATATACTACGCAAATATAAACCAGAGGAGAGGAAAAAGGATGGGGAAGGGGAAAAGTCCATTTCTTAAACAAGATTCTGATCACAGATTAGTTTTTTCGGGACACAAGTGTACCACTACCAAAACATATGTTACGTTGTAACTTGAAGATATTTTGATAATGTGCAAAATGCCTTCCAAAACCTTTGAGTAAGGCATTCTGAGATTGAACCAGCTACCTACTACTAAACATTTCTCATTGGTTTTTGGCACCATTTAAAGGAGCCATTAGGTTTTCACCTTTTTTTTTTTTTTTTTTAAGGCCTTGTCCAGGACTGGAAATACTGGAAAGTATCTGGGAAGTAACTTGAAGCAATGGTTTTGTATCAAGCTTCATTCAATTGTGTGAAAGTTGTGTAATGAGATTACTGGCAAAGCAGAATAATAAATTATGAATAGAACTTAAATGACAGTCTGTCTCATGTTCTGAAGTAGCTTCATTCCAGGTGTCGGGACTGATCTGGGGTTGTGAGCTGGTGTTTTTAGTTGTAACAAGAGCATAAGCTTCCTGCAGGTGATTAAACTGTGGAATGTGGCAGCATCCTGCTATACCAGAAATGGGTCCCTTGAACATGGTGCTGTATAACAGGAGTTAGTATTTTGATATGTCCCCATTTTGATATGATTGTTGCAGTGCCTGATCGACTCATACGGCATTTATTCTTCCAAGCTTCGTCCTTGGCTTCCAGGTTGTGAGTGAGGGCCATTGATTAGCACAGGAACGCAAGTGTATGTAACCTTGAACTTGATTCTTCCAAGTCCCGGGTTTGTAATCCCCAGACATCATCCTTCATCGGGAGTGCTGCTTGTGTCTGGATCGCTGGGCCCTCCTGCCACCCCCTGCACGTTGCAGTCTGTGTTCGGGATGTGTCCGTGCCCTGCTCCTTCAGCCAGTGCTAGAGGGCAGAGCTAAACACAGGGATTAACGTGATGACTGGCATCTGGCTGTTTCTTTACAAGTGTTCACAGTGGAAAATTCATTTTCTTTTTTAAGCTGCAGCATTTTATGAAAGAACATGGGGTGATTTTTGTCTTTTTTTTTTTCTGCTCGAGTGATGATTTCACTAGGTTTCTATGTTAGCTCTATTCTTACTTGAATATTTTTAAGGCTAACACAAAAACTTCCTAAAGTGTTGTTTGTGAAACGATTTGAAAATTTTAGAAACATGTCTTTGTGCCTTTTGGTTCATGTGTATGCATGCAGACATTTGTTTTCTTTCAAAAACTGGAAGATTAGACTTTTTTTAGCACTGCTTTTTTTTTTGTTTTTTAAAGTAATCAGGATGCTCTTTCTAGACCTGGTGTCATAGTGACCCTCCCTCTGACCATAACAGCTAGAATTGGAGCCCTCTTTAATTTGGAGCATCTTCAATACTGCTCTAATACTGCTCCTGATTAATGTTACAGGAGGTTGGCTGAGAGTAAATTGAGATGCTCTCTCCTGCAGGATGTGCTGTTTCCATTGCCACATCCTGCTGATATAGTGGTTAGGGATTAAACTGAAGATCTAATTCAGTTAGGTGTGGAGTCTAATTATAAGCCTAGGAGCCTTAAAAGCATATATTGCATTTATTATTCATTTAGTGTATTTTTGAGGTACTGTAGTTTTTATTTATGGTTTAATGCATATGTTGACTATATGTATTATAAACTCATTTTCCCCCGCTCCTGTGATCAATAAAGCCTGGTTTGGATTATTATTTTTTTCAAACAGAAAATGCAACTTTGGAAACTATGAAAAATACTGCAGTTTCCTTTCGATGAGAGCGTATTCTGCACTTGCAAAAAAACCAATATTGCCATCTAGTGGGAGTGAAGATTTTGACCTGTCACACTCCTCTCTCTAGATGCCTGTTATCTAGCAGTTCTCTTGGAGGCATTACATATATTTTTAAGGAAGGTGCAGGAGTTCTGTTTCTCCAGCCTATGGAGAAAGCCTGGCTATTTTATTGCTGAAGTTACTTCTGCACGTATTGCTGGAAAATCAGAAATATTTTCCAGGTGTATAGATACAAATGTGGTTCTTATCCAAGCTGCTTACTGAAGTACACTGTCAAAGGAAGCACAAGGTGGTGTGTCTATGCTGTGGTCTGTCTGGGTGATGGTACTTTGTCAGTGCCTCTGCAACATGCAAATGAATTTAAGCCTTTGAACGTGCTGATTTTCTAACACCCGTAAAGACTATCAGAAAAATACATCTTTTTCAAGCCTTTGTGCAAAACATACATTGGAAGTGTTCTTCTATATATGTGCACAATCATATTGAAAATGTTCAGTGAAACAGAGCAGGAGGTAGGATTTGGCTGAAGCTTTGGGATAAAGTGATTTCCGGAATGTTTTTTATCCCTTTTTCCCCCACTTTGTTTCAGATCAGGGCCCACTAGGAGTTCATAGAAATGGAGATTGGATGACAACTGATCAAATTAATTTTTTTGTTGCTTTGTAACACTATATTCAGCTTCTGTTGCCTTGTTACACTTTTTCTTCTGAAAATGCAGCTGGCTAGAATCAGCTAAGTAGCAGGGTTTTTTTGTGGATTTAATCACAGCGTTTAATTAATCTCCCTGCTTTAGTCATCAGTCTGCAGCTTAGCAATGCAGGGCCCTAAGAACCTAAGCATTACTTTCAAATGCATTTTAGTGATGGTTTTAGTTAATTCTCATGCCCAATCTCTGTGCTTTTGAATCAAATTGCTAAAAGAGGAGTCACTAACACAGCTCTACCTCATTCTGCTTGTAAAGCACAGAACATTAGCAGAGTGATAGTTATGACAGTGTCACTATTATGACTCTTTCTTCTCTTTCCATTTTTCCCCAGTCTTCCAGCAGTGAACTGAATTCAATCTAGAGTGCTTTACATATCTCTTGTCAAGCAAATTGCTACCTGCCTTTCAGAAAACCGCTATGATCCATGGAAGAGGCCAATCCGTATCTTTTCATCATATTCAATACTCTTGACTCTTAATAATCTTTCTTAGCTTGAGGATAATTAGCCTGTGTTTCATCAACTGCAACTGGTATTGCAAAGCTGCTTTTGTGTTCAGTGCTGCATCACTGCTGATGCCCTGTCTTACTGCTTGTATTTGAGTGAGGCAAGTATTGCATAATTAAGGAAGGCCAGGGTGGTGGATGGAGAGAATTTGTAAGCTCTAAGTATTGAGTTGGCTTGGGAGCAATGTCTGGGGTCCAACCTGCTCATCAGAAGCACTGTGGGAGGTTTGCTCCCTTTGTTTGGAACAGAACTTTGAAGTAATCAGAAGATATTTATTATAGGTCCATGTTTGTTACATTGATAGTACGGCTCCCATTTTACTTGTAGTGTGCAAAAGGTAAAACTAAGAGAAACTTTGGACTAGGCCCTGGTATCCTGGTATCTCCTGCAAGAGAGGAGTAATAAGGGGAAGGCTGGCATACAGGTGGAGAAGTAGACAGAGAAAATAAATGAGTGCCTCAGTATTGGATACTGGTGAAAACTTGGTGGCTTAATCAGTTTGGGTGGGATTCAGGGTTCAGATGTCCTTCATCTTCCCTTTGTTTCTCTAGGGCTGCAGAATCAGCCTATCCTGTAGCTGGGAATGAAACTCCTGGTTCAATGAAGCAGTCACCTACTCCACATAAAGTCACTCTTGCACCTTCAAAATCTCTGGTAAAACTCTGTATCCTTAAGCTTTTCTCACAGGCTTTGTGCCTTTTCATAGTGACCCTAGATCCTTCATATGATTTCTTTGGGTAACTTTCCCAGTGTTTCCTGTCATTTTATTTCTTGTAGACTGTAACTTCTGCTGGACAAAGACTATGAAGGCTGTGTCTTGTTTACTGTCAGATGTCATCCAGGCTTGATTGATGATGATGTGCTTTAGTCTGGGTGATCATGTTGGTTTATATTTCAGAAGTAATACTACTGCTGGAAACAGATTTTTCTTCTCAGAGCAATGTTTCTGAAGTATTTTCATGGTTTCTAAACCATCTTCTCCTCATCTTTCTGTGTCTCTCCTAGTGCAAATATTTAAATGCTAAAATAATCTATTTAATAGTAATTCTCTGCAACCAAGAGAAGAAAAGAACAAACCTGATAACGAGTGTGAAATAAATTAGCCAGCAGCCAATGGTCTTTGTTAAAGTAAATAATTTTTAAGAAGATAAAAGGTAATTAGAATTAATCAGCAAGTGTTTTTACATTATTGTGACAGAGAACTGACAGAAATACTTGCAATTTTCAGATTTTAAATAATTTGGAAAATATCGATCGAAGTGTTTTAAATTTTTAAAAATTTCTTTTATTAATATTATCTGATTCCCCCTGCTTTTCTATGTGAAAAATATTTTGTGTGAAGAGTAGTATATGATTGCATTTCTATGTGTTTTATTCACTTTGCCATATTTTTCTTTGTCAGTACCTTTTAAAAAGACTTTTTTTTTTTATTAGAACTATATGAAAGAGAAGAAATGGCTTGATAAAAGGAGGAGTGGTTCTTCAATCTGTATTTCAAATCCCTCTGGATTTCTAAGGAGCTATTCTCCCAAAAAATTGGCAAACATTTATGGATGTGTTGCAGCAATAATCATTTCTATCTGTACTCCTTGCTTTTCTTTCTCAAAGAGGACACAGGTATCCTGAAGTTACTACCTTGTTATTCTATAGCCTGGAAAAGAACATTATTTACAGAGAACAAAATTTAGCTCAGACCATCTGCCCAACTTTTCCTTTTAATTTTCCTGCAGGTTTTCCAATTCATCCTACACTCTATGCTTTTAGAGCTACATTGCTAACGTTACTTGAGCTTGGTTGGCTTTTTTATTTAAAGAGAATTTGCATATGCAGATAAATATGCTTGAAGTTATTTTAAGGGATATGTAATATCCTTATTATTGCTATTCTCAATAAGCCTGAGAATAGCAGGGTACTAGGGTATTTTTCCTATTCATAACCCTCTTTCCCAGGGTGAAGGTTGTGTTGTCAAGAACTTGGTAGCATCTGCAACTCAAATAGTCTCATTTCCTCTTATCTGCTACTAAAAATTGAGATGAGGGACATTTTTTTCTGTTTGTTGGTAGTGTGGTTTTGTTTTACCCCAAGTACCATTTTTTGATTCAAGGGGGAAGTAGGATTGCGTTTCTACTTTAATTACCTTATTTTATGGCTTGAGAAACCAAGACCTTGATTTCTTGCACATGTGTTTTCCAGGTATATTAGCTATTCAAAGATCCTTCCTCCCTCCCTCTTTCTTTTTGAAGTTTGTCTTCCCTGATTATTGCTCCATAGCTCATTACTATTCATATAGAGCTATCCTCTTGCTGCTCCTTGTATGCCTGCAAGGACACACATTAGATAGTTAAGGCAGCAACTGAATGATCTGAATAATAATGTGAAATACAAGATCTAGAAATAAACCGTATAAACAGGAAAAATTACTACAGCTTTGGAATGGCTAATTATATTGCACTTCATGTATTTTATGGTACATCCTATTTGATATCTAATTATAAGTACATTTCCTATGCAATCTTCTTAATTTCTCAGGACCTTGTTCTGTCACCCGTGCTCTCACTGAATAGTTCCTTTAAATGGTACCTATTGGCCATTGTCTGGTGCAGAAGGGAGCAGCAATCAACTGGGCTGGAAATTGTCAGCTATGTTATGTATGGGCAAATCTGGCCAGGATGATACACACAGCCTTTACAAACATCACTCACCTTGCTTGCTTTTGCATGCTGGCACTGGAGTGTTCGATTTCAGAAGGAGATGTGAGAGGCATTGAACTCCTCTGGCTATTGCTGTAATTTCTGTAGAAGTTCAGCAAGACATTGGTGCTTCTACTTGCTGCATGCGTCACGTTACCCGTATGTTTTATTTGGCAAGGTCCAGCCGTTGAACAATTCAGGCTATCACAGGGGCTGCCTTCCACTTGTCATGTAAGTGGATTTTCACTGATGGACCTGAGAGATAAAAATCTAAATTAAAACATGTCCTAGTCTGTTGGGATCCTCTCTGTAAAGGAGCTAGAGAGCCATGCTGTGTGCCAAGGAATGACTCCAGCAGAACACCTGGGATGCAGAAATAGTACAACTGAGAACACTTCTCTTTTATTACAGGACAGGAACTTTTAAGAATGGGTGAAATTTATCTCTTGGCAATAGTTAGTAAACCATAGAGGAGTCTGTTCTTAGATTCCTGCATGGAGATGTAATCGTAGTACAACTACCAGGAAAATCTGCAATACTGGCTTTTGATCCAGACAGTTTGGTAGGCTGGAGGACAGGTGTTGAAACTGGGAGAAAAGAAAGAAGAATTATCTCAGGAATACTGTTTTGGATAAAAACAGGAAGCATGTTCTGCAACTTTAAACCTGGTATTTACTGTGCATTTGCATATTTCTTGTTTTGTGCTGTTTAGTAAAATATGATGCATTTGAAGTTTCCTTCCACATTTCTTCAAAGGTGTGTTGCCAAGTTAGCCTATTGTCCACAAAATTTTTGTTCCACTGAAACACAGGGAAAAGAAATTGGATAACAGGGAGCATTCAGTATATTAAGGGTTTTGCTATGAGTAGATTCCACTATGACATTAAATTCTGGAATTACAAAGACCTGTATACTATAGCTAGCATGAGATATATGTAAATAATTGCCTTCTGAAATAATAATAGTAATCTCGTTTATCTTCCATTTCCTTTTAGTGAAAATTTATGAGCTCACACTTCTCTTTTATTTGTGAGCTGCTCACAAATTTTCTGAGATTGCCTGGACATAATTGTATTTAAGCAACAATATCTGTATACTATAGCTAACGTGGTATTTCCCTCTTAGTGACTATTCCTTTTCACTTTGTAATTTCCAGAAACTTTCAATCTTTACCTTGTTACTTAAATGTCACTATCTCCAAGCAAAAGACTGACTCCACCCTATGTATCCTGTAATCAGTTAAAATTTCTTCTTGAATCTCAGAATATTCCCTCAGTGGGAAGTCAGGGAACATATTTTCCAAGATATGAGAATAATTATTACTGAAATATGCAAATTGAAGACTGGATGCATCAAAGGAGAGAACTTCCAAAAGCCAGACCTAATAGGAACCTCAAGAACAAAGTGCTGGCATCAGGGAAGTTTTGGGGGAGTCGGCCTGAAACTTGGCTCACTTCTCTTGAGTCTAAAATTTATACTGATCCCGGAGTCTTAAGGAGTATATGTTGGTCACAATCTATAGTGTTGTGAATGGCATTCCTTTTGATAGGTGATTTGAAGTGTATTTGGCAAGCCAGGTCTGTCTTTTGAAATATTGTGTCTGCATGTTTGTTGGTTTGCTTTGTTATTTTGGACTTGGCTTCTGAAGTTTGTTACATTGCAACAGTAAGTATTCTGAAATGTAAATTGTCAGTAAGTATTCTGAAATGTAAGAAAAAACTTGCCTTTAAGTAGTTAAATGAAATTCAGTTGAATTCAACTGCAAAATAAGGAGAGTGGTCTGCGTTCTGTTTTGTGTTTTCAAAGTTGCAAAGTCATTCTTGAGCTTTAAAGGGGGATTTTAAGAGTGTTATCAAAGGTAACTAAGCTTATCCATTTTCAGGGCTTCACACTAGGTGAGTTAAAGGGGTTTTCATCCTGATCCCTTCTGTTATTTGCAGTTGAATTTAAGATGATTCAACTACAATACTAGCTGGGAACTGGATTTTCTGATGATTTGGTCCTTCAGAAGTGGAATTTAAATCTTCCTTTTAAATGTTTGATAAAAAGAAACAAAACTCTTGAAATGTGTCTGGTATTCTCAGTGTGGAAATGCTGTCCATATAAAGGTAAAAAATGAACATGTGCAAAACTATTTCTAAAAGATTATTTTTCAAGTACTTTCAAGACTACTTTCAAGTGTACCTAATAATTCTGCATAAATAATTACATGCAGGTTTTAGTTAAGCTTCTTCTTATTCTGGTGTATATACTGTGGTATTCCATCTTGGATGGGCCACCGTTCAGAATCAGACCCACAGAATCCCCACAGACACCACAGATTTCACAGATATCCATCAGTCTTCACAGTGCTGCCTAGAGCTGTTTTGGAGAAAATACTCCAAATTCTCCCTGTCTGACTTGGTTCTTCTGTGCCTCACAGAAAAAGCTGAAAATGCCTGCCAGCTGTTTTCCCTTCCATCCACTCCTACATTGTGAAGGTTGTTTCTGGAAGTATTTCAACAAGTTTGTACATATGGGTTTCTATTAGATGGGATCAATAATTCCTATAATAACAGCTGAATCCTCTTATCTCAGGTGATTCTGGGAAATTGTTACATTATCAAAAAGTCTGATTCTACAGTAGTTGCAAAAATATTTTGCCTTGGTATTCTTGGTATGTTTGTCATAGTATCATGAATAACATATCCACAGGTTCTTATTTCCAGAACATATTTAATGGGAGTATAATATAGTTATAATTATTAAATTAAATTAAAATCATGTAGAAACTCACAGAAGTCTCAACTCTATAGAATTACTAATTTCAGTGGTGTTTTCAAATATAAGGATTAAGAGCAAGAACTGCATTTACCAAAACGGGTGATAAGATTCCATAGGTTGCAAACTTGCAAAATAGCTTTTCAATTGTTCCTGCCAGGTAATTTCAGCTGTGTGGTACAGGTAACCTTTGGCTGAGCAAACAAAACTATGGCACTGGGTTCTCCCTTCTGCCCTGCTGCCTTCCCCCACGCCCCTCCACTGCTCCCTGTGACCAGCACCACTGCACAAACCCCCTGCACCGTGCAGCTGCTGCTGCTCCAGCATGGCAAATGTGATTACCTCAGTGGAGAACTCCTTTTAGGGACCAGTGGTATTGATCCCGGAATAATGGCCCTTTTATCTTTCACTTATTTTTCAGCTTTCAGCGATTGGCTTTTTCTTGTTATTGCTCCCATGGACCTATTTCAAAACCAGCACAATATTTGTAGTTCAGCAGAAATAAATGGCAAGGAGCATCCTCTGTCTCTTCTATGAATAATGAAGCAGCAAGGGAAGGATTTGGTCCGTAACATCAGTAAATCTATTGATGGGAAGGACAGGAAGGAATTAAACACTTGTGACTTTATGTAAACCATCTTAATCCTGTAAAAGAAACTTTTTTAAAGGTATTTGAAGGCTGATTTTTGAGTTCCTATTGGAAAAAAAAGTGTAGGGACTGTAAATTAAGCATTGCTTCAATTTGCAGGATGTAAATAACAGAAAAAAAAAAAAAATCTTACAGACATATAGTAGACTTTTCATGGCTTTTCTACACCTCCCAGAGCTATGTTGGGAGAGCTATTTCTGCCACTGGCCACAGAACTTCTTGTGCACAGAAGCTCTGAGCACAAGAGCCCTGAAGTTCTGTGCTTTCAGGCATAGGCTCCCTTCCCACTGACAACTAACTTTCTTAAAACTTTGCCCTAACTAAAAGAACTTCCCTCTGCTCACCAGCAAGCAGCTTTGTGCTTCATCTCACCAGTCCTTGCTCAACTGGTTGTAGACCAAATACCCTTCAACTTTTTCATCACAAAATTACTTTCCGACCTGAGTACCTTTTACTCTCTTCCTATTCTCAGTAGCCATCCTTTCACTGGTATTCTTACTAGTGCTTTTAGGTTTAGTCAAGCTCTGCTGCTTGGGTCCTGATAACCTTAAGGTTAACCTTCACTAACAGCACTATCTTATCTTTCCTGTGAGATTTCCAGTAAAAGTGACTAGTAGAATGTTATGTGGATGAGTTGTATGGAACAGCATACACTAAGTAGGATCTGAAATAGGACTGTCAGTATTTCCCTTGGGTACTCACCATCAGGGTAGTGAGAACCATGTTTTCTTAACAGTGTTTGATTGTTTTGAGTGGAACTCTGTCCCCCCGACAAACATCTGTCAGCTGTAAACCTGAGCTGGACACACTGTGACAGAAACCTAGCAGAGCAAGGGACTTAAAATAAGACACAACTCCTCTGCGTAAAAGTACTAGATTGAATCCCCTTCCAGCTGAAGAAAAGTACAGCACTGGCAATTAGAGGGATTGTTCTGTGGGGGCAGGGTGGAAAAGGAATGCTGTTCTATACTAGTACTAAAAGCAGAGATAAGGACTTCATGAATGCTGGTTATCAAGGTGGGGTTAACCCTGCCCGATAGCCTGCCCAGCAATTTGCAATATTCACGTTCTGTTTCTGATAGACTTGGAGAACAATCTGTGAACCAAACTGGGTAGGTGCTGCTGCAAAATTTCATGAGCTTTTTGCCTGTATTCAGCAGCAGCTGAAATCATTTGAATATTGCTGGCATTTTGTGGGGTTAAAATTAGGTCAGAGTTTAACCTTATAAATGAAATACTGTTAATGCTTTCTCCACATTAGATCATTATGACATATGTATTTCATGGATATATGAGATGGACTTGAATGAAGCGGATGGGAGCAGGAATGATTTCTCTTCTGATAAGAAGGAGCCCCATCACCCTGAGAATGCCCAACTGGGACATTTTTTTCCTTTTGGTGAAGTGCCAGGAATAGTACCACATTATTATTTCTAACAGTGGCAGTTATTGCTTGGGAAAGGCGATACAATATAGATATATTTTAAATTTGACCTTCCTGTGCCATGTGGCTGGATCACAGTGGAGTGCTGGGAACTCTGGAGATGGCACTGATATGTGGCAAAAATCTATTAGAGATTTAGAGATGAATACAGCACAAAAGTGGGAAATTTTCAGGGATTTTATTGTCACAGGGTACTTCCATCTTTTATATAATTTTCTATAGAATAACATCCTTCTGTGGAATTCTTTGTGTCTTAGCAATCCATCCTGTTTTTAATCACAGGGTTCTGAGGGATAATTAATAATGTAATTTTTATGTCCTCTAAGACATGAACTAGAAAAGCTTTCTACAGTTGGAGGTTGAAAGTTCTTCTGCAGAGTCAAACTTCTTAAGAAACTTCTGATTCTCACATTATGGGGATGGCAATTTAAAAAAGGCAATAAATATTTTTTTAATCAAAAATGAGATCACTGCAGTTTCAATTTGTAAACAAAATGCAGAGCAGTTAGAAAGTGCATGATAATTCTGAACTGGTTACTTCCCACTGCAGCAGGTTTTATTTACATATTCATACTGATATTTCTGGAAGTGATTTTAGTTTGATTAATCTGAGAACTACTCATTTAGTGTTAGTCCAATGCTGAAAATTGTTTGATATCACAAGCACAAAAGCATCCTGTCATCTTTCTTGTCTTTTGAGAAGTTCCCCAAGTAAGTCAGTTGTTAATATAAAAATTACAGAGCATAGTAAAGTAGGGATTGAAGAAGAATAACTTAGTTCCATATATAAACAAAACCCAAACAAACAGGATATGTTGATTCCTGAGATGAATTAGCACCGTAGCAAGTAAAGATGAGATAATTCACTGATGGACACACCGCTGCTGGCAAGCACAGGGTTATGATGTCTACTTCTTTTGTACTTTGGGGTTGGCTTTGGTGCTACATTTTAGCAGGGTTTATGTGGCCTCATGTGAGTTTTAGTTGAGCAGGAATCAATGGGCATTGTTGAAATAACCAGGCCTATAGGAGTTAAGCTGCAGTTTTAAAAGTGTTTGTCCTTCTCTAGGCAGATCTTCAGTGAAATGAAAATTGGGTTGAAAAATGTTATTGTTACATAATAAGACAGAGAATGCTCTACTGGAACAGCAAAATTTAGAAATATTGCTGTGGCTGTAAAGCATCAAATATATATATAAATATGTCAGTAGCTGTGGCAAAAAGAAAATACAGACATTTGTGTTTGTCATGATTGATTTACCACATGAAGTTTTGAGATAATGCAGAAAAGAGTACAGAGCATCAGATAGTATTAAAGAAGTGCTAGCCAGTTTTAATTAAGGGGCATTCTTGATCTACTCCAGCCTTGCTTGGGTGTCTGCTCAGGCTTTCAGGGAGATTGACCAGGCTCATTTTGCGGGGATTCTAATTTTTAGGTTTTGTTCAAGTTACTTATGTTACTATTTCTTACTGGGCATAGGGTGGGTTGGCCTCACAGGGCACGGATGAGGGGTGAAGTCCTGTCCCCAAGTGCCAGCCCCTACAGCTGCTGCCAGCAATCTAACAGTAGGGCTTAATGGAGCAGTGGGAGCTTCTTGCAGAGCTGGGGGCTGCTAAAAAGGCTAATTGGCACCATGCATGTCATTCTTGGTGGCTGGAGGACATCAACCATGAGCAGGCAGAGGCTTGGTGTGGAGTTGGTGGTGCAGGCAGGCAGATACACAAGCTAGGCTGAAGTAGGTAGAGACCAATGGGCAGCACTATCTCTCTGCAAGATGGCAATGATCTTTGTTGGCCAAAGGAAGCTTTTGAAGAAAGAAGCCTTGGCTGTGAGATGTAGGTCCCTAACTGCCTCGCTGCAGGGCACGTTATCCCAAAGTCTGTGCATGTGGACAGGCACTTGATGGGATTCTGTGGATGCTGAAGGCTTGGCTACGGAGAGATTTTCCAGTTTTCTGCCAGTGTACATGTTAAAGTCTTGCTTTCACACGGATGCTGGCCGAAAGCAGTTAGAGGTTTCTGTAAACCAATCCCTTTATCTTGCAGGTGCAGATTGTTGGGCAGTATTGTTATGGTACTGACTGAAAAAATATTTTGAAGTAAATGTTGTAAGGTTCAGCCAATCCCTCTGAGAGGCGCATGAACAAGGAACCAATAACTTTATACCACTAAGAAATATAAACGAGTTTGTATATTAATAAATGGCTCCATTCCTTCCTGGATCGTGTCTATGTTGCTTTCTCTCCATCCTCTGCACAACAGCGACAGGATTCCTCTGTGAAATCCCGTGCTTTGGCCCTTGGTGGTGTGAGACCACTCCTTGGTGTCTCACACAGCCCTCGGGGCAGGTTTGGGCTGTGGCACCCCGCGCTGGTTCCCCGGCCGGCCGTGGCTGCAGGAGAGCCTTGCCGGGGCTGTGCTGGGTGTCTCGGGCTGACGCTGGTGGGGAATCCGGCGGGGAAGCAGGGATGCTGCGCCTGCTGCCGGCTCGGGCAGGGCCGGCCCCTCGGCGGGCAGCGCTCAGTGCCCGCGGCGGGGAGGGCACGGCACGGACACACCGAGCCTTCCTCGCCACCACGGCACACGGCGAGGAGGGAGAGCTGCCGGCCGACACCGTGCGGGGCGAGAGCACTCTCAGACAGAGTCGGCTTTTTCTGCCGAGTCTCTGTGTCCGAGGCTCTGCCCTGCGCCAGCTGCGGAAAGCACCGCGCACTGCAGCGGCTGGGCACTGCTGGGGCGCTCGCATGAAACCAAAATGTTTGGTTTTCCGCGGTGGCATGCGGAATTGAACGTGTATTTAGACCAGGGGTTTTGGAGTTTTCTCTTCCGCGTGTTTTCTTCCTAAATCTGATTTCTGCTCGGATGCTCATGATGGGAAGGATTAAACAGAATCGTGGGAGAAAATTAGGGATTTTAAAGTAAAACTCGTTTTATTGAAGATGTTAAGTAGGTAGTAATCCATTTATACATTTTCTACTGTTCTGTGTTTGTAGATTAGAACTGTTCCTGTTATCTCTGTTTAATTTGCTTTGGGTGGGACAAAGAATATGAAACTAAAGCTAGAAAAGCTTTCAGTTATTTTGTTTCTGGGAAGGGTAAGCCTCGAATGTGTTAGTCTCACGTTGACCTTTGACAGGGCCAACAGGTTTTTGGATGGGAGCTGTAGCTTAAGTTGTTCTGTTTAGGCTAATAGCACAAATGTTTAATAAATTGTTTCCAAGTTGCCGTGGTAACACAATTTTCTTTTCAAAAATAAATCTACTTTAAATTCTAACTTTTAAGTCAGATATTGAGTAATGTTACTGAAAAGTTACCAGTTTATAACTTTTTAGAAAGTGACTGTCATGCAAGTTTAAATGTGACCAGAAATGTTCTAAATAATTAATTTCCATAACAAGGGGCAATGGATAACAAATTGAATTCTCATTGTTACCAAGGTAATTTAGAAGCACATGCTACTGATGGTCAGCTTCTGATGAGCTGCTTACGATTTTTTGAGTCGTCTGCTGCTTTCTATTCCACTTCGTCTTTCTGTAAGTTTGGTTGTCAGTAAAGAATGGAAATTTAAATTGTAACTCTTTCTTTTCATGGAAAACCAATATAATTACAAAAAATTTGACTTCCGCTTGTGGCAGACAACCTTGTGTGTATGGAGAGTGTATTTGTTTCAAATGAGATAATTGTTGACAATTTTTTAACAGATTTGCAAATAATTTTTAAATTGGATGAATTGCTGACTTTTCCCTTCGCTTCCTGTTTATTTATTTGAAATTTGGGAGGATAACTTTCTTCTTAGTCCTCAGAATTGGCTCATTAAGTTTGATTAGGAAACAAGATATATACAGATGTGTAAATCATGAAGAATTTTCCTTCTCTTTCAAGAATAATGGATTTCATGGAATAGAATCCTCATTGCAATGCAAGACAATTTTCAAAGGCCATGAGTAACCTTCTCAGAAAAGGCACTGCCCTAAAAAGAGGCCAGAGAGCATGGAGGTAACACTCAAGCCACCAATACAAAAGGCTATTATTTTTGTGTCATGCTCATAAGCCTTTACCCAAAGAAGCCATACTTTTGTTAATGACTGCTTTTTCTGTGTAGGCTTTTGGGTTTTTTTTTTTTTTGGTGTTTTTTTTTTTGGTTTTTTTTTGTTTTTGTTTTGTTTTCTCTTTTGCAGGATTTAAAAAGCTAAGTAGTTGTAATTCTGCCAGTATTCCTGACTTTAACAATGCAGAAGGCCTTTCTACCAAGTTTAATGGCAGGGAAAGGTCCACGCCTTTCCAGCTTGGACCTGAAAATCCTTTCCTTCTTTTTTAATTGCCTTACAAAATGGCCACTGCAAAACCACTTTCTCACGATGGTGGGGTGAATGGCTATACAGATTTTCTCCAGGAAAGAAGTACAGACAGTCACACGTGGGGCAAAAAATCCCAAAAAAGTTTGGGTGGAAGCTTCAGAAACTCCAGGTTGACTAAAAATGTACATTTCTCTAAAATGCGACGGGATGTGAGTGTCCATATCACCTTGGGGAGGGTGTTTGAGGGAGACAGCCTTCCAGGTTGTGCTTGCTGATGGAGGGGGTCATGCTTCCAGCTCCACTGGGTGTTTCTGAATGTCTTATTGTATAAATTAAGAAAATAGATGGGGAAAGCAGGTGGAAATCTCTCTGGGGGATTTTGTTTTTAGCTTGCTATAATGGTTTAATAGTTAGTAGTTGGAGCTAAGCAGGTGTTTTAAGAGCTCTTATTTAACAATTATCACTCATTTCCGGGCTTCCTGTTTGTTCAGGCTGCTGGAGAACATCACAAAATCAGCCAACTGCTCTCAAAACCTCTTTTAACCCTTTGTCATCCAGTGAAGCTGGGAAAACCCCCTGTCAAAGAGCCCCGTGGGTGAAGGATGAAGGACACAGCACAAAGCTGTTGTGCAAAGACTGTGACAGATGTAAACAAGGCTCCTGCAAATTTTGAAATGCACAGGAGCATTGCATCACTGTAAAAAGATAGTATCCTTGCCTTATCTCTTTGATTAGTATTTTGTGTCAATTAGGGAAGGAACTAAGGGAAGCTCATGGAGCTTGTCCAATTTGGTAGTTTTCCTTGGGTTTTTCATGTTTGGTTATTTTTTTTACTACTCCCTTAACATTTTCCATTACTTATTGGCCCAGGACATGACAGGCACATGAGGATTTATGAAGAAGATGACATTACTTAACCATCCTTCAAAAGCTCATGTAATGCTCCAAATATTCTTTGTTGTGAATCATTGTGATAAATTAGAATTTGGAAAAAATATTATAAAGTTGTGAAAGATTTCCTTTTGTCTTTAGCAATTGCTGTTCTGTTGATAATATGCAAGTGAGTTTTTTATCTACTCGTAACTGTTGTTCCATAGATTTGTTGTTCCTAAGCTATGGGGAAGGTGTGATCTTAGTCAAGATTTTAAAATTAAAACACTGAGAGCACTCTGGAGTTTGGTATTTGGACACAGAACAAATGGGAAGTTTGTGAGGATTTTTGGTTTGTCATGTAACAAGGCTTATTATCAAATGGCTCACATTAATATTTATTCATAAAATGAAATAAATGTCAGCAGTTATTTTCTGGGGCACATGTATAGTCTGCTTGCTGCATATGTCTGCTTTTTCAAGCAGGGAGTCTTTAAGAAGCTGTCTCAGCATGTTCAGAAATCCTGCTGTACTTCCTTGAGAGATAAAAATGGAACAAATGCTTTTTAGTTGGAGTGCCTCTGCAGGTTGTAGAGATGGGTAGGAAAGGACAGGCTCCTTACTAGTAATGGCCCTTGAGTCCTGGTGAGAGTAAGAAATCTGGGATATATGTGTCCATTCCTGCATTTGCAGGCTGCTGATGGTGTTCATGCTACCTTCAGCTCTGTTCATACTGGTATAAATACGTATTTTTCCTAGTTTTCCTGAAATTATACCTCAGTCCTCCCAGTGTAACCAGACTTAAATCGGGCCAGATGTAAGCTCTGCTCTGGCAGAAAGGCTCTTGGTGAGGAAACTGTTCCTACCATCAGAAAAGCAATTGTTCTGCATGGGAGGGTGGGGAGGAGTGTGCTCTGTGTGTGTGCACATGCACCCCACAGATGGTGTGCAGGGTCTGTGAGTTACAGGGAAGTGCTTTCTTTACCAACCCTCTCATGCACATGTCTGTGCCCCGTGTTTCTGCTGTCATCTGTCCTGGTACCAGGTAGCATTCAGCTCAGGAAAGTCTGATTGCAAGTTTAAAAATGTTGCTGAATATGACGTTCCAAGCTTTCTTCAGCTGAAATCACAGAGCATTTTAGTTTCACAGTTTTACACAGGCTTGAGCATGATGGTAAAAAAGCAGTCCAAGTGGGTAAAGCCAATTTACATTAACCATGAAAGTAGTAAAATAGATTTGCACCCTTAATATGCTATGAATTTGGTCTCAAAAGAGAACAGGGAAACAAACCAGTATCTTGTGTTCTGGTTTGAGCACCTTTTGGTTTCCTGGTTAGAAGTGTGTAATAATTTCTCCTGTTTCCCTTTAAGATAAAGTACATATTCTACAGATTTTTTTCTCTCCCAGATTTCCTGTTTGTTTTCTCATACCATGTCTAAAATCAAAATCCACCAATTCATCAGCAGGAATTAATAAATCCTTATACTGAAAACCTGAGGAAACAAAGCAACAGAAACTTGTGAATGATTTCCAAGGGAAGGAACAAAAGTGTGTACTTGGAATGCCAAACCAGATTGTTATTCCTTGAAGTTCCCCAGAATAGGGGGTGGTTCTTTTATCCTGGAGCTGCTGTATGGGCACAGAGTTCTCACAGGCACCCCTCAGAATGACTGCTGCAGAAATAGCAATTCATTACTCTTGTTGAGAGCCTACATTGTCTTGCAACATTTTGCTGGAGCCACTCTATAGAGCTGAAAGGATTGTTGGCAGCAGAGTTGGACTTGGTACTGCAAACATCTGATTCAGCTTATGACAAGGTCAATATTCCTGGCCCAGGTACTCAGTGCTGGTTTGCATTTTCTTTTTTTTCAAAGGTGTGTTGAGGATTTGGAGGCATAATCCAGGAGATTTTGAGTGCTTATTTCCTCAAGTTTTGTTTTGGAAATCTAGCCTCAGTTAATTTCAAGTGAAAGTTGTCCAAATGTAGATAAATCACTTGATAGGTAGATGCTTATGGGTGACAATATTTTTATTTTTCTTTATCCAAGCATGGTAGCAGTTGAAAGGTTGCATGAGTAGCATGTTAGGTTCTGTCTTCTGATATGATGGCCTTAAATGAAGTTTTGTCTTTTCCAGCTGGTTATCTATTGTGTGTATTTTGCAGCTGTTGCCATTTGGAACAGTCTTCCTCAAATATTCTGTCTCTGTGACTCTTCAGCTAGTCTCACATGAGGATCTGTGTTTCATGGTGAGAAGTGGTAGTAGGAGAGAAGGTTTTGTATAATGTGGCTTTTTTAAAATTCTTACTTTGCTATTCTTTTTACTCCATATACTACATATACTACATAAATTTCTTAGAAAATTTTTTAGATTTTTAGGATGACTTTTGTATAGCTGGTAATGACAATTTATTGTTGTGTATTATAGGTAAAAAAATCACAGTTCAGACACTTGTTTACTTTTAAAATAATGTTAAGAGGGTTTAGTCGGTCTGTGATAAAGGAACATGTGAAATATTTGAAGAACTTGGTTGACTAGATAACTTGAGTTGATTTCTTTATAAAGAAATATTTTTTCTGTATAAAGTCTACCTCTTGTTACATTTTTTTTTTCTTTTTTTAAGTTAATGCTCAACCTGGGACTGTAACATTGAAACACAGAATTACTCAGTTTGTGTAGAAACAGCAGGAATTAATTCAGCAGTTGAATCTGCACTCAAATTTAGATCAATTAATATGTGATGTAAGACCCTATGAGATCATTCTATGCCCAAAGTAGTGCTCTTTCTCTTTCATATATTTTCAGTCCTCATGATAGTCTTGGAAGGATTTCTCTTTCTCTTTGTTGTAGATAGCTTATAACAATATCAAAGACAAAGCATGATTATAAAATTTGCAAGATTTCATTTCCTTTTTTCTTCCTAACACATGCTCTGAACAGAGAAGTTTCAAAACTTTTCATGTATGTGGCAACTAGAAGTGGATGTGCGTGCGATTCTGAGAGATGGAACAATAACAGATGTTCCCAAAAGCAATAGGTAATTCCATGGCAATTCATCAAGAAAGAACATGTAACCTAGGGAAAACCAGGCTTCTTGTAAAGGGAGCATTCTCAGCTCCAGGTGTCTAAATCAAACACTTGGTGTATACCAGGCTCTATTTTGGTAGGCCAGGAAATGTAACAAGTTTTCTGTAGAAAGAATCAAATAATGTCATTCCTGTAAAAGTTTGCAGTGTGTTCTTTTCATGTAATAGGATACTCCTCGACAGCCTTCTCCTGAGGGAAGACAAGCATTGCTTCATGTTATTTATTTTATTCCATTTTCAAGTGCCTTAGTCTTATGTCTCTTCAACAATAACATCAGAAAAATTCTTGAAATCTTCCTTGAATCTTCTGACTTGTAACACAGCCATGCGAAATTCTTTGCTTATCTGAAGCTCAGAAATAAAGGAATGCAATGGGTACAGAGGCTGCAGTGCCAGCTTTTTAGTCCTACATCTGCCAAATAAGGCTCAAGCAGATTTGCATCTTAATTCTTTTCTAATGTGTTTTTAGTAGGTACATCAAGACTGAACTCTTTTAAGAGAGGCTTAATGGATGATGTAATGTTTTCATGTGCTTAGAGTCCAAAGTTTAGAATAGCTTTTATAATAGTACTGAGCTTATAAATATCAGGTAGATTGCATAGACATTATATGATGACAAGCAGCAAAAATGTGCCACAACTGAAGGTGCAAAGAAGAAGAACAAATCTCTCAGTTTCAGGAATTTTGTGTACTGGGAATGGCGCTTGGCTTGCGCATGGTGTTCCATATTCCTCTGTCCTTTGAAGTTGTAGGGGGTAGTATTTTTTTTCCATCTGTGTTACTTATTTTCATTTTCTCATCCTCTGTCCTCCATGAATTTGCTCTTGTGTTGTGAGAATAACACAACTTGAAGTCCTTTCTGCCCTGTGTGCAGGCTGCAAAAGTGGTCTCTGAACACCTCTGGACACATTTTGGGTCCCAGAAAACACTGAGCTAGTAACACTCTGTTAAAGTTTGTGATTCAATGTGCAAAGCTGCTTCTTGTAGGCATAGAAGTAAAGGGTTAATTATTTTACCCTTATTGTTCAAACATTTCCAAGAAGGGAGCAAAACTGAAAATAACATCAAAGTGGGGTGTTATTGCTACATGCACTTTTGAGTGGTTTCCTCTTCTTCAGTCCTTATTCTCCCATAGAATAGCAGTGTTTTTCCACATTGGAAATGATTTCTGAAGATTATTCTATGTGGGAGCTTTATTTATATTTATCTAACTTAGAAGAGTTAAAAAAAATCGTGTTTGCGTACACTGTTTTTAAAGTAGGAAATATAAGCTAAATCTGGATTAATTTCCATAAGCTAAAACTGGATTAATTTTTCAGATAGAGATTTGTGGACTTGAAGGGGGCTTATGCAGTTTGTACAAACCACAGCTTATATCTCTGCTCAGTATCTTGCTTTCTTCAAGTAGAAATCCTCACTTTTAACCTGGTCTACAGAATTTGTATTAGTATGTCAATTCATTTTTATCTCCAAGGTATTTTATTGTCAGCATTTGTATGATGCATGCAACTGTGGAAGGAGTAAAAGAATTGATTAAGCCTTAGGTTTTGAATGCCGTGCTCAAACACAGGTCTGCTGAGACTTTTCTTTTTGAGTTTGATAAAACTAACAAAATTTAAAAGGAAAAGTATTGTGTGTTTGTTCCTGACAGATCTGAGCCTGTCAGCATTGGAACAATATTAAAGATTCTGTTGTCAAGCTTAAAATAGGGCTTCATTCAGCTTTCCTGCTGAAGTTCCCCTCTTTCGAAACCTGCTCTGTATTCTTCTGATGCTACATTCCCAAGATGGCTGTGTGTGGTTTGTAATAAACTTGAGGGATGAAATATCCCTGAGTATCATTGCAAGGGCATCTTTATTTTTGTGTCATCTGTTTAGTGACACTTGGTAAGGTCAGTGCACCACAAATAGTGGAATAAAACAGAAGAAAAACATGGGCATGCTCATAACTGTATCTGTAGCACCAGGTGTTTTCAAGGAGAGTAACTCTGAGATTTATAACTAGATGGTTTTTCTGTTATGTGTGTCTGATTTCTCAAAGAGACCAAATGTCCTTTTCTGAAGTAAGCCAGTCTTTCATTCTGATTTTATCGGCTCCATCTCTTTTTGTGGAGCATCTCTGTAGTAGTAGAAGTGGTCATGAGAGGGAGATGATTTAGGGGAGACAAATAAAATACTGTGTCAGGATTTAATTTCATTCTGTCTCTACCCAAATATGTTTCTAGTAAACATGGAGCCTTGAGGTCTGACGGTTTGTGGTTGTTTTTTTTGTTTTTTTTTTTTAATTTTTTTTGAAACTTTGGATGACCGAGCCCAGACATTATTAGGATGCTTTTTGAACTTTGGTTTGCTAGAGGCATCTGCAAGAGAGCCAGGGTCACTGACAGCAGTCTGATACAAACTGCAGTCAGTAGGAGGTTTGGTAGTTAGGTAGGTTTTGGACAGCTCATTATCTTTGAAATATCTTTGAAGTTAAGTTGTTTTATTACTAAAGATTGATTCAGTCATCACTTCCAGACTGCAGCCAAGTAAGCCCACTGCTGTTGCTGTTTTCTCCAAAACCATCTTTCTGTTTCAAATAATATCTCAAAGCTCCCTGGAAGGACCTGCTGTCTACAGAGTCAGAGCTTCAGTAGCTTTCAGTTTCCCCTTCCCTCATGGAGGTTTGTGGTCACCTTTGCGTGGAGGGCAACAGTGCCATAAGCTGCCAGTGTTCCAGTGCGTGATCCCTCACAGCAGCTTTTATGCTGCCTTTAAACTTGAGTCTTTATAGAAGCTTTTGCACTGTGAACTCAGTGGTTATCCTGATTCATGTACAAAGTAAGGGGAAGTACAACGAGGATAAATGAGTGAGAGAGTAAAGCATGTGGTTTGGTTTGACGAGTGCTCTGCTTGCTTAGCCATAGGAGACAGAAGTCATGCTTGTATTTATTTTGTGTTGCCATTTTTAATTACTCCATAAACAAAACACTATTATTTAATTACTCCATTAAAAAACCCACTGTTATTGACATGGTGTAGAAATAACAGTGATTTAAAGCTCTCAGAAAGTGTGATATTCAGTAATTTTATAGAAAATAACAAATGCATAACGGTAATTAAATTTTAATATATTTTATGCTTAGCTGCTGAAATTTTTTAGTATAAAAACACCTTTTCAAATAACTGCTCAAATTTCTATAAAAAGCTACCACAAAATAGGAATTCAAGAGTCAGAGTAGGAGGTATCTGAAGTAGTTGTTGCTCTAATATAAGTTAATTGGACTGTGAGTCCCAGAATGAGGTGGTGTTTTGTGAATGCTCAGAATTAAGTGTAATTTCCAGCATGTAACTAATATAGAATCATGTTTTTAAAATGTGCCTTGGTTCATGGTTATAAAATCAAAGCCACCCATTATGAAAATAATTCTGAATGAAATATTGCTTCATCCATTGTTGGTTAATTTTGTACCTGAAAAAAATCCTTGAGAACTGATGGTTCTATTGGTAAAATGTCAGTTCTCAAAATGCTGCAAACTGAGATTTTGTGTGTATTGTCTTTCATTCCAATATTGCTTTTTCTTGCCAAATTGCCTGTTCGGGCTTGTGAGATCTGTGCAATGTGCCCTTGGTGTCAGAGCACTGGTGTCTCTCTCTGTTGTTTTTAATGTTACCATGTTCGCTGCTGCTTGTGGTTTTCACTGCTTATTTTATAACAGAATTTGAGAGGAGGATGGAAACCTCATCCCATTTAAATGGTAACAAAATAAATTCAAGTAAACTAGTCTGGTGGTAAGTTTACACTTTGCTGAGTCAGAGAGGTCCAGTTCCTTCCTTTGATATTGTGCAAGCAATGAGAACAAAGTGAAGTAAAGAGTTGCCTTGCACTGTGGTCAATCTACCATAGCAGTCAGAAAAGCTGACATTGTCTATGTTAAATTCCACAATTTGTCAAGGAGCGAAGGGCTCAGGGTGAGGGACATCAGCAGAGTGCAGTGTGGCTGCCAGGCTGTGCCTTCTGCTGGCCTGCAGAGTGTTTTGGGGTGTACCTGTTTTGGAGATGTCACTTGGATACCTGTGGGATCCTGGCTGTCTCAGGAGTGACAGCTCTTCTCAACGCCAGAGTTCAGCGTTCAGCTTTGTCCTGAAGTGGAAAAAACTGCCATTAAAGTATTTCTAAAACACCTGGTGTGCTGTTGTGACTGCTCATGGTTTTCCAAAAAAACTCCCAGATTTTCTTTTGAAATGATCTAAGATGAAAATGACAACAGGTCATGGTTCAGATTTAACCTAATTTTTATTAGGTTTTCAAAAAATGAAAAATAAAAATTAGGTTAACCCATGATCTTAAAGAAATTTTAATGGTAAAACAATTTTTGCATTTTTTTCCCCAGCAGCTCCTCAGGTGTACGGAAAATGCTGCTAAGCTGCTTTAGTTCTGAACACAATTCCAAAGTTGCATAATCTCTCATTTTTATTTTTTTTCTAAGGACAGTGTAAGAAAAATGACCAGATTCCTGAGAATTAGTCACATCCTCGTGGCTGAATACCAGGTACTATTTGAGAATGCTAACACTGTTGTCCTTTCATCATTACTGGATCCTGCTGCATCTCTAAATTCAATAGTTAGCAACTGTATTACCCTACATACATGTATATATGTACATTGATTTTTTAGAGAGGAAGCCTTTCTCCTTGATGGAGGAGTGGTTTTGAAACGGGGTAAGTTGAAGGCACTTTTAAAGTTGGCTGCTTTGCAGAGACTGAAACAACCCAAAAGAGAAGCTGTGTAGATTCTTGGGAAAAGTTAAAATGTGACATATTTGACTGAGCCCCAAGCAACAGATTGGACAGGGTCAGAGAACCAGGAATGGAAACAGTCCAACTGTTTTACTCTGGAATATTACAGACATCATGAACATCTATTGGATTCCCCAAAAAAGCCTTACTCAAAGGAGGGTTCCAGATGGTAAACAAGGTCATATTTGTGCATTAATCATTTTCATCTCCATTACTAGCAAGGAAAATACACTGCAGTAAAAAAAAATAGGGAAGGGGGGCAAACCAAAAACACTCAAAACCAAACAACCACTGCCCTCCCTTTCTTCCCCCACCTCCAGCCCCCAAACCCACACAAAAACTTCCTTCCCCAATACAAAGGCAACTTTCCTGCCTTTTGTGTCCTTGAGGTCTCCGAAGTAAAGGGACTAGTGCTGTCACTGTGCTCAAGCATATCTTTTGGAGCTGCTTCTATACTTTTTTAGAAAAATCTAAGTATGTAGTTCCCATTTCGGATCACCTGTTGAGTTTTTCTCAGATAAGAGTGCTCTGACAGTTTTGAAACAAGCCTGGATACAATCAACTAAGTTTTGATTATAGGGTTGTCCAAGGCAGAGATTTCTGCAAGCTGTGTGGGATAGTGCTTATGAAAATTGTAGGACAACCATAGAGGAATGAGGAACAGGAGTATCCAAAACTTAGATATTCCTGAGGAAGCCTATCCTGCCTGCCTCCACCCTTCTTAGAGCTGACAGATTTTTTCATGACACTTCCCCCAGGTGTGAAATTATTCCTCCTTCTTCTGTGGGCTGCACATGGGAGGATTATGGGAGGTCGACATTTTAAAAACTGGTTGGAATTGAGCAAAAAAAAAAGTGTACTGAAGGCCAGATAGACCTGCTGCAAGACCTGTCTCTGCCCTCTCTGTGTGGAATTGGATTTGCCTCACGCTGCAAACCCCCAATGGAAATTTTTTTGTAAATCAAGTGGTAAGCTTCCATGCTTTGTGGGAAGAGATAGGTGCAGATGTATGTGCGGGGCTGTCAATAATGGTTGATTGCTCCCAGTCGGTTTAGCAACTCAGGTTATCAGTACGGCAGCATGGTTAGAACCTACAAACTCCAGTGTACATATTGGTAAAAACATGGGGGCCTAATTGCACAAATGTGTTAAAGAGATCCTGAACTTTTTAGAATTTGTGCTCTAAATTAAAGACTAATATTAGAAGGTGAAGTAGGCACATGGGTGGTGAATAAAGTTTGTTGCCCAGGGTGACCCAGCAAGTCAATAACAGAGCTCACAGTAGGATTTCTGAAAGCATTCATGTGCTGGAGAAAATTCTTTACAGGGAGAGACTCTGAGCTCACTGGTTTGCTTTAAATAAAAAGAACAATGGGAGGTTACTTAATTTGGGTATGTAAAGTACCATTTAAAAAATTAGGAGCTTTTTAATCTCAAAAGGGTAAAACAAGAACTGAGGGCTATCCAGACAGATTACAATGGGCAGCATAGCATGTATTTTTTTTCATGTTAAACTGACACACTAATGAAACCAGTTAGCAAAGGATGTAGCTGATACTTCATCCCTAGACGTTTCCAGAAAAGACTGAAAGCCTTTCTTGGAAAACAAGTGTTAGCCTTGCTCTACTTACTTGGTTCGATACAAGAGTAAGTGGGCAGCATGCTGTGCCTTCCATTAGCAGAACTGGATGGTTTTTGGAACTAAATTTTAAGAGCTAAATGAACAAGAATTATTCAACTACCTTGAGCCAAATTCCAGGAATTCTTACTATCTGGCTGTATGAAATCTAACCTGAGCTCTTGCAAAGAAATTGCTCAAACCTGAGCAGTGAATGCTCTTGTATTCATAACTGAAAAAAAAAAAAGGAAAAAAAAAGAAACCAAACCCCCCTCCATCCCCCTCAAAAGAGTTTGAATTATAATATTTTTTTTCAAAGAACAGAACCGTAAATGACTCTACGCTTCCTGTTTCCTCATGGACTAAAAGTGGAACATCCAAATCCCTACAATACAAGAAAGACTAAGTCTCAGGGTGGATTTCTTTTTTTTTAAATTTGTTTTTTCTTAAATCCAGGAAGTACTGGAAAATTTTCTGGATTTCTGAAAGAGTGAGATTTTAAAAAGGTTTAACAGGCATCTTTCATGTAAAATTCATATCTACCTTGTGACTCCACATGTAATTCTGTTTAAAGCACTGCAGTAAATGAAAATAAGTGCTAAAGAAAAATGCTACTTAATGCCACATGCACCAGAACATGTTTTTTTCTTTGGGAGTTTTGAAGTTATATCTATTCCTGGTGTGCCACTTCTGGCTGGTGGACTGTGCCGTCTAACTTTTCAGGAACCATAATAATAGTAGTGGCTATTTTTGCCATTTCCTTTTCTGTAATCTCTGTATTCAAGATGTTGCATTCTGGTCTGTTTCATGCAATATAGGTTGCCTGGCAGCATGTATAAAGGTATAGAAAGCTACTCAATTTTATTTTACTTGTTTTTCTTTTTTGCATTTAAACATGGGTAGAATGGACTATTATCAGTTTTCTGTTTAGCTGCTCTTTTAACAAAGTGTTTTGTAGCTGGCATCTGAGGAGTCTTGGAGTTGCTCTGGGTTTGTTATGGCTAAAGCTGCAGAGGAAGTCCAAGTGAATCACAGATAATTGTAGTCCTCAGGATAGCCATTTTGTTAACAGAATTAGTTTCATTAATCTTTCTAATCTGATGATTAAACAGAGGATAAAATATCATCAGAGCAACACAGAAACTATATTGGAAAAAACCACTCAACATTATGAAATGGTATGTAAAGACCTTATCATGATACTTCGTAAACACAGGAAAAAGTAGAACCAAATAGAGAATATCTTAGTGATGTTTTCTTACAGAAATGAATAGATTAGTTCCTCTGGCAGTTTTTTTTTAGAATGGTGCATAAGATAGCATTGGGGGGTTACATTTTCTTTCTAATTGTTGATGCATTTTTTACCAATTCTGGGTAGTTTTCCAAGAAATTTAAGTATTTTGATGCTATTTTTGAATTTACTTTTTGGGGGGTGATTGCATGATTAGACATATCTAATATGAATAATTTTGTGTGCTTGAAACTGCCACATTTACTGGCAAAATGCTTATTTATTACAAGTTGTTATAAATTATCTTTTCCCTTAGAAAACAGGAATGATCCTTCTGTTTAGATATTGAACTGAGACTTGAGAAGTGCATTCAGTTCCCATTCTGTTACAGACACCCCTACTTAAACCTGCCCTACGGATCTTGCGTGTGCTCAGTATAGGAAAGGACAAACTTACCTGCAGAGCAGCCCGTTTGTGTAATCCTGCTTGCACTTGTGTGTGCCACAGAGTGTGAGGGCAAAATGAAGGATTTCATTCTAAGCTGAACAAGCATTTAGGAAGATTAAAAGAAAAAAAAAAAAAAAAAAGCAAAGATAGTTTTGCAAGAAGCTTGTGTTTTATTTTCTTTAATTCTTTTTTCTGCTTTCAAATTTCTTTAGAACTTAAGTTGATCAAAGTCTCTGAATCAATGCAATTCTTGGCAGGCTGTAAGTAGGAGAGATATTTACGGAGAGGATGCTTTTGTTTAAATACTTGATGCCAATTCTGTATAACCACTGTGCTTTGTATATCATGCAGTGTTTTTTATTATAATGTCAGTGTTTGTTGTAAAGAAACTGAAGTTACGGAAAGGACATGGAGAATATTTGTGTAGAACATACTTTTTTCTTCCATCTTCATAACCCAGCAAAAGAACATTAATTTCTAATTTTTGAAGCTTGTGTATTCATGCTTTCATATTTGTTTGGCAGAGGAATTTTTTTTTGCTGGGAAACAAGTATTTTCATGATATTTTTGCAATCTCCTCTCCTTTCTAACCCAAATTTAGATAATTCTATAAGGTAACTATTCCCTTTTTGCTTTTCAGTTTCCTTCCTTGAAAATAGAGATGTACCTGTAGTGAACCTGAACAGGAAAGTAGGATTTTAAAGTTGCACTTATGTTACTAAAAATTATCAATTACAAGGATAAATGAACAGAGCCATCTTATGTTAACAAATGACAAGCTTTCAACTCCCTGGAAAAAAAATAAAACTTCTTAAGTCAGTATGGTTCTGGAGTCCTAATTTAAAAACTCTTTTACACTTCTTTATTACTTTTTAAAAGCTTAGCCCTTATGTTTGGGATAACGGTGTGTCTTCTGACATAGCAAGACAGCTGAGATAGTAATGAGAAGCATTCTCAGATTTAAGAAGGAGGTTAAAAGAGGTTAATATTTCTAAAAGAAAACTGTTAGAATAATTTTATATTAATTTTAGCTTAGCTTTGTTCTTGAAATATTATTTTACTTCCTTTTGTTTCCTTGTGAAAACTTGATGCCACTTCTGAACTGTATATATAATTTCTGTCTCTGCGTATTCCCATGATTGTCTTCTTCCCTACATCCTTTATTCTTCTCATTCATGTGTGGCTTTTAATTGAAGATGTTCCAAACCCTGTATTATTTTATTTCTGCAGCTTTCTTTAGTTCTGCCCTCTTGAAGTAGCGTTCTTTGTTTCTTGCCTGGTGGTAGTCCACGGAGCTGCCCATTTTTGGCACTGCCTAGGAGCAGTTTGACCATCTGGCTAGGTCAAAGAGGCCAGCCCTGTGACCTTCTTCCTTGGCTTTGGGTGCCAAGGTGAGACTTGAAACAAAACCTCAAGTCAGTCACGGTGTGTGGTGACGCAGTGCTGACAAGTTGATTACCAGCCAAATTTCATGAAAGGTATGCTAAGGTAAACTGCAAAGGAGGTCAGGGATGTTGTGTTAAAAGTCCAGTTTTGCACAGATGGAGGAGCAGCTTGGATACTGGGGAATTTTCAGGAAAGTTTTTATAGCTTCTAGAGGTGTTTCTTAAAATCAGATATTGTTAATTTTCTGGAAATATGAGGGAAAGAACTTTAGCAATTCAGAGGCAGTTACTGAGATCAAAGGCACCTCTGGGCACACCTCCAGGCCTATCTTAATTGCATATTCTGTAGTTTCAGCCACTTTAGTTGAGGGTTGTGGGGAGAGGGAATTTCATTCATATCTAAATCAAATTGGCAAGAGAGAAGAGTAAAAATTTGCCCACTGGAATTTTATTTCTCTCTGCTCTCTGGCTTGCAGCCGATGCTGGTGTTGCACTTCAACAAGCTACTTAAAAGTTCCAGCAAGTGTCATTGAAGTACAGTTTGTCCATTTGCAGCATATTGACTCAAGCTGTTTACTTCCTAATGGAGGATTAATTTCTGTCGTGAATGCAGATGGAGAGTACATTTAACATGCTTGCCTTCCAGATAAGAAAGGCCTTTCGCCTTTCTTCCCAGGGAGCTGAAATGAACTCACACTCATAAACAGTAGTGGTTGTTTTAATGCTGGGGGGTTTTTAATTGGAACAAAACCTAGATGTGAGTTTTGTTGCTAGCTGAAACAAAGCCAGCATGGCTCTACTTACAACTGAGCCTGAGCTAGAGCTGAATTAAAGTGGATTCAATTCCCTGCTGCATTCTTGGCTCATTGAAGACTGTAAGTCCAGTTGGACCTCTCTCAAAAGTTCCTGACAGGTATTGCACAGTAGTGTTTGAGAGACTGAAAATGTGAACCTCTTTTGTGAAGGGTCTGAGACTAATACTGAAGTGTCTGCCTAGTCTGGGCTGAAGTTTCCTGTAAAGTATGTTTATTTCCAATATTTGGGAAGATCTCTCTAAGGCAGATGAAAGCTTTACTCAAAGGTGTTATTGATGTTCCCAACCTTTTTTTTGAAATACAGTTGATTAATAGGCAAGTTTCAGAGTTCTTTTTTTGTGGGTTTTGGGGATTTTTTTGGTTGTGGGGGGGTTTTTGGGTTGTGCTTTTTTTTTTTTCCTTACAGAGGACTAGAATAGGATTAACAGGTGCAAAACTGAAGGGCAACTTAACTTCATCTAATATCACCATTTCCTAGGACTTATTTATATCCTGTCTTTAAAGACTATTTTACCTTGCTCAGCAAGGATTTTTATATATACATAATATACAAAAAATGACTATGTTACACCAAAGTCTTGGATCTTCCAGCTGTTCATTTCCCGGATTTTAGGTCTAAAACTCAGCACAGTTATTTCCTTTATTCTTCGTACAGAAATGCTATGTGGATATTGCCTACTGTATACTACCTTGAGTTCCTAGAGTACACCTGGCAGGAGTAGAGTGCAAGGAGTATTTTGACAGTAAAAAGAAGAAATATACCTTTACAGGAAATAGGTAGCATTGCTTTGGTATCTTAATCTGTAAGTCTTCAGGCAAAAATTCTTGCTTAAAGGACGTGAGGAAATATGGAAATTACTTAAGGAATTAAGGAAAAAAGTGTGCAGTCCACCAAAATGGTGTTATGTGGCCAGGAAAACCATCAGTCAATTCATGTTCTTACTTTCATATAGACACATATTTCTTGATGGTTGTGCAAAGCATTGAAAAGTTGTCTACTCAGAGGAAATACTACTGTAATTTAGGAGAAATATCCAAATAACTGGTTAAAGTACTGCAAATATCATCCCATTTAGGGGATTCCTGAGACTGAACAAATGTGCCACCTATGGGTTTGGCTTCAGCCTATGAGCAAGTGGTTGTCTGAAATTTTACTGTGGTAAGACTATATGACAGCCTTCATCAGTTTTTGACATGTAGTAATTGGCTAACCACTACGTGCTAGCAGCCCTGAATCCTTGTTCAGTGTTTTATTGCTGGGTGTATAGGTAACCTCCCTTCTGGTTGCAGTTCTGTAGCATGACTTTAAAAAATGCCCATAAGCCATGACAACAGACATGTTTTACTTTGTGACAGTTAATTATTTCCCTGTGGTTTGGACAGTGCCACTGCACTAGTGCATTAAGAAATACATTTTGAAAAGCATTGTGATACAATTACAGGTCAGATCTCACCACACAATGCAATTCTCTTATTCTTTAATCAAATTACCATCTGTTTGGGAAAGTGCTTTTGGTCTGAAGAGTTTATTTTCTTTCTTGAAATACATTTAGCAGATGTTTCAAGAGAATGGCTTTATGCAGGCCTTTGTTCAGTAGGTGGTTTTACTGTCTGTTCACTCAGAGGGTCTAGTTGGGCATTGGTCAGCCAAACCCAGCTCTTACATGTTGTACTTCAATTGTCTCTGGGCTTGTGTATGTTCCTTGTATTTTATCTTCATTACCATCGCTAAAATAATGCCACCTCCATTTCTAGCATAGATACAGTTTTAGTACAGTGAAAAAATACCACATAACTTTGGCTTATTCCCCTGTCTTCATAAGGCCTAATAATGGAACACATTTGCATCATCAGAATAACTGTACTGGGTTAAATGAACTAACAAATACACTTGTGTCTGAAACACTCATGCTAGTGAGTTTCCATGACCTGCTCACACGTAAAATGCCTGGAGTGGTTAGTCTAGGATGCCTTATCTCTTAACATCATTGACTTATTTTTCTGCTCATGCAGAGATTTCTCTCCCATTGATTTATTTCCCTTTGTCATGAATTGTGATTGTAGGTGTTTAGAAACCCTAAATAGTTTGCCATATAACTCTTAAATACTGTAGTAATAGATTGTAGCTGTTTAGAAACCCTAAACACTTTGCCATATTACTCTTAAATACTGTAGTAATAGGTAATACCTTGTACATACTCTCCACCCCCTGAAACTTTCAAACAAGTAAACATAATCTCTTCCTTGCTTCAGATCATGGAGTCAGAAACTTGGTTTCAGGCAGTGACCCTTCTGTGGTTGTGCTGCTCGATGTCTTTGCAGTCGTTTGTACGGCTCTGCTGTTACATGGATTTAGACCCAACTGTCCAGGTTCACTTTTTGGATTCTGCCAGAAAATGAGCCCTGCACACCCTAGGCTTAGCACAGTGGTCTGTAAGAGTTGTTTGTCCTTCTTTTACACAAAAATGAGTGCGCTACTTCTGGCAGTGCAGATGTGCTTGTGCTCAAACACACGTGCATGTGTCACTGTGTATTCAAAAATGCTCCTTTGGTGTCTTGGTGGCCTTGGGCACAGTAGATCGTGGAAGACCAAGGTCAGATCACATGTGATTCAGGACACCAAAACTGAGCATCAGTATATGCTTTATTATGTGATGGAAGGATTATTGTTTTAGATTGGTTTAATTCAGTGGTTATTTCAGCTGAATCTTGTTTCTCCCTGGCTGCTGCTGTTCTGTATTATGTCAGTGCATGTGTCTGGCACTGCAAAGTGTTTGATGTTTTCTGTAGGTCATGCAAGATGTTTGATGGGTTTGTTTTTTTTTCTGTTGACTTTTGAGTATGAGTAAATAATTGATAGAATCCCCTGTGGCCAAAATTTCTGAACCTTTATGTATATCATTGTGGTCAATTACAATGGGGCAAGCTGTGTTAGGTTTCTCCCTAATTATAATAATCAAATACGTAACATTCGTAATGAAAGGCAGATTTGTGAACAATGGAGCAGTGCACTGACTCCAAATTTTCCTGCCTTCTTTGCCAGAAGAACAAGAGGCTGGTGGGGTGAAAAACATCACCGAGGTAAACGGAGAGTCTGGAGACATTTTCTCAGTATGTTTTCTGGGTAATTTCTTTTGAAAGTCAAATTTACTCATGTAATTAATGATGTAAATTGTAAAGTTCTTAATTTTCAGATACTATTAATAAATAACAATTGCTCAGCTATTTTGCTGATCTTATATAGCTTATTGCAGTTCTGTTCATTTCAGTTGAGCTTGACAGGTGTAAATGCCTGGTTAAGTTTGCAAGTTTAATCATATCTCTAGCTGTTCCTTTGGTCAAGAATTTGCTTCTGTTCCATTAATCATGGTGGGTTTGAAAGTTTTTAAATTACCTTGGCTGCAGTCATTTTGGCTATGTTGAAAAATATCAATGTTAATGTTTTATTTTCTATTAAATAATTTAAAATATCTGCTCTACTAGCTATTTAAATTGAAGCAGAAAAATCTTGTGGCCAAAGAAGAAAAGACCAGCACAGTCTTTCCAGTTGTTTTCTATTAGATTATAACCGTTCTGATTTTCATATGTATTTTCATGGAAATAATACTTACCAAAATTGGTAAATACCGCTAAAAACAATAGACAGAGGAACCACCCCACCTTCAGACTTTGCAGCTATCAGCACTCTAAGCACAACCTCTTCATTTCTTCTTTCAGAGAAGTTGTGTGTTCAACAAGAAACTTTGTTATGCTGCACTCAGGAAGGGTTAAAACATGCTGACTTCCCAGGTCTGACGTGAATCAAATAACCATCTGCAGTGACAGATCATGTGCTTGGAGGTTTAGGCTTTAAGCTACCCAAATATCAGATAATCCTAGAACATCACAAGAAGAGGTGCAAAGCAGGTTTTATGATTTAATTCTTTCTGTTTCTGTGGCTTATACAGTCCATTTAGGTTTATACTGTTGCCAAAATCCTCAACAGCTTTAGGTTTGAAGGGGTTTTGCTGTGTTTCATATACTGTCTAGCTAAGGAAGAGCAGAGTAAAACTTACTCAACTGTTGTGCCGTTAGGAAGTTCAGTTATGAAAAAGGCATGTGTCTACTCATTTTTTATTTCAGATCTGGGTTCATGTCAATGACTGTCCTTAAACTTCCCTTGAGACAAGTTGCCTTTTAAGTGAGTACAGTGCACTAAATCTCAGGTGATGTCCTTGTGTTGGAACATAGGTGGCTGATGGACTCAGTTACGATCAAAGGAAACCCTATGGCAATGGGGCACTGAGCCACTGCAGACAGTGGTTTTTCATCTGCTTACAACAGGTCTCAGTTTGTGCCACAGAGCATGCAAACTCTGTGCTGATGCTGTCAAATGCAATGAAAAGAACGCCCCCAAATGCTGATGGAATTATTCCGGCTGTACATAAAATCTTATTCATATTCAAATATGAAGCATCAGTGCCACACAAGTATTTCCATAGCATATTCTAATCTTTCTCATCCTTTTAAGATTAGAGAAAGTGTTTGGCTTCCTTAGAAAATCCTGGTCTAAGAGAATTCTGTCCAAGTTTCACACTTTTAGGGGTGGGAATGAATGTCTTACATCTGAGAGGAGGAAAATGATGAACTGAACTTAGGGCTCAGTTTTCAGAACACTTGGGAGTCAAAAATTTGCAAAAAGCAAACCTCGAGGAAAAGCTGGACCATTTTCACAATTTTCTGCATAGTTTGAGTAAATTTTGCATTACTCCAGAGTTACCCAAGAATTGTGATCCACTGAAAATGCTGCAGAGAAATATTTCAGCATACTTTGTTTGGTATTGTTTTTACCGATGAGTATTATCTGAATGAAAAAGAAATTGCCCACTAGATATGTACCCATTAAAGCTGTCTAAAAAAGAGGAAAAAAGAGTTCTTGGTAGTGTTTGATACTGCTGGAAGACAGGATGTATGTAGTTTGACAAAGTGAAGCTTCACTGAGGAATATGAGGAATGGTCCAGTGAGTAGTCTGGGCCTCCAGAGACCAGAGCTCAGTTCTTGTTTAACGGTAGACTTCTTGTATGACTTGCCAGAAAGTCATTTAGTCTCGCTTGTCCCTTTGGGAGTATCCCATTTTGCAGATGGGGGACTGTCTCAGAAGGGTGTTGAAAATAAAATCCATTAATGACTGTGAAACTATATAAATGCCTTCAATATGCTGAAGCTTGGCCTTGGTTTCAACATGGGTTTTTTCCTCTGAAAGTATGTCTGGTTTTATGGATGGTTGCCTTTTGTTCCCTGAAACAGGCTACTAATAGGTTTTATTCAGGCCTGGAGTTCTTGATGATCTGTGCTGCTTTCCAGGAATGATTATACTCATCTCAATATGTTGCTACATGTTGTTACTTGAACAATATAGAAGTTGTTTAAATTACCTTTTAATTAATAATACTTGCACACGCTAAAACTGTATTTCAATGAAATTCACAGCAATGGGTCAGTAATAGGGTAAATGTTTTGGTGATCAAAGATTTTGCTCAGTGATAGTTGTTCCATTTTTTGCTGCATGTGGAAAATGTGATGTGTGTGTGCAGGGCACATCTTTTGCAATGTGTCTTGCTTACAGCAAAGCTGCTGTTGTATCAGTTCCTCTGTCCCATCCTAGTTTGCGTCTTGCCTTGTTCCCCTGTTGTCCTTTTGTACAGTAACATCTTTTTAGATGTCTCCTTGTAAGTTCTCTCTGCATGTATAAAAGCTAGGCTGCATTCAGAGAGAAGTATTTTTAGTCAAAGAGAAGGGTAGGAATTGGAATTGCCATGATCAAACTATTTCCAGTGCATTCAAGGATGTCTGTTCTATTCAGCTGAATTTAGCGAGTCATTCTGTTTCTGGTTACTCGTCTAAGGGCATTTCACATGTGATAACTTCCATGGCATTTGGTGAAAAATGCATGGGAACTTTAGATTTTGATGTATGCATATTTTGTTACTTACTTATAAAATGACATTGCAGAGTCTGAGCATGCTTTAATGCACAGATTGAAAAGAAAAAGCATGCATATTCGAGTAGTCTATTTTGGAGGTATTTATGCCATTATGTTTCTAGGCATTAAATTAGACACTTTTAATGAATAATTGAGATTGAATTAGTCTATTTTTTCTCTGTTTGGCTTGATACATGAGATGAAAAGAAGGGTTCCTGTCAATCTAGGGGATTCTGTTTTTGTTGGGGTGTTCATTTCATATGGAGGGTCAGCTGAGACAGCTGAGTTGCTGGCTTCTGGCACAAGTACTAATTCCTGTGACTGATAAGACTGTCAGTGCAAGTACTCACTGAAATGAAATGTGAGTGTTTTATAAATCTAAAAATAAGAATATGTCCGTTTCATTCTTATTGGTATTAGAACATATGAAGACTGAAACATGCCTTCTTTGTAGAAAGACTTCCTTTTATAAATAGCTCATTTTTCTTAGAGCATCAGCAAAATTTCCAATTCAAAATAGCTGAGCATCATTTCCAATAAAATGTAAATTGAAACACTCCACTTGCTGGGTAATGGAAACTTGGTTTCAGGCCTCCAGTCTTTTTCCTGAGTTGCTTCCAATGCTGGTTGTAATTAAAGGGGCAGAACAGAGATTTTGTGATGCTGGTCAGTAACTCGTCCAGATGCCTGATTCTTCTGCGGGGATGGTGTTGGGGGTTTATGTGTGTGCGTGCACGCTGGGATTTGAACTGCATAAAGTATTTCACTGAAAGCTTAACCAAACAGTGTATAGTGCTGATACAAACACAGCATTAGACATGTCTGTCTTTAATACAGCCATCTGTTGAGTGCTATAGCAGTTTTTCAAAAGCCTCCCTCAGCATAGACATCAAAGTCTATTCATGCACCTGTGCCTCTGATCTTCTAATATTTTTCTTATTTAAAAATGGCAAAGGGAGAGGAGAGCAGTATTTGAAGATCAGCAGCTTTATTTAAAACAAAACACAAAAAGCCAAAAACCCCAAAAATACTCCCCCACAAATCTCATGCTGCCAATTCAGAAATTGTTAAAAATGTCTTTTTTGAATATTCAACACTATTATTTATAAAAAACCAGACAACCACGCTTTCATTTTCGTCTCCCTTGAGTAACCCCTGGCCTTGCTAACACTGTTTCCTGCCTGGTCTATTTATGATACAGCTGCTGAGATCATTTTCTTGATCCGTTGGTCCGATGACATGAGCCGGACCTGTGAACTCCTCTCCCAGCCCTGTCTTGAAGGATAGAGAAGCATTTCTGTGAGGAGGTGATCAGTGGAAGGAGGAGCTCGCATCATTCTGATGCATTCAGCAACCGTGGCCCAAAAGAGGGGAAAAAGCCTCTCCTGTAAAATCCTCTTGGGTGATGACAGAACCCTGGAGACAAAACAGGTGGCCCCATAGGGCTGCCCACTGAATGTAGGCTGGCAAAACCTGGCTAGTCCGGGTGTTCCGGTGCCCCCTTCCTCATTTACTTGCTAATTTGTGAAGACCTGCAGGTTGGTCTCTCAAGTTATTAGGGTGAATTGGTGATCTCCAGGTTATCACCTCCTGCTGGCCTAGTGCTGTACCTGGATGTCCCTTGTGACAGGAGAGGGTCAGCTCAGTGTCATTTGCTTGCACCTTCTCCTGCTGTGGCAGAGCAGGAGGTGTGGAGGGAGAGGAGGCTGCAATGAGGAGGGAGGGGAGAGTGCTTGTTCCCAGCCACAACCTCTGTGACAGGTTGCCTCAGAGTAGCAAAAGCATTGGGCAAGTTCTGGGGCTTTTGCTGTGAGAGAAGAGCACACATCCCTGCCTGGGTCCAGCCCTGGCCTGCCCCCCATCCCAGCAATGGGCCTGATGGACAGGCTGGGACTGCCTTGGTGCTTCCTTGACCATCCACTCCCATCTGGAGTGGTGGGACACAGGACAGGTCCTGGCAGACAAGGCCCCTTGAAATTTTATCTGTGTGGTTTTCCTACTAAAACAGGTTGAAAATACAGTATTAATGTACACAATGTCACATCACTCAGTCTCTGAAATCTTGTGACAACTGCTATGTGACAGTAGAAGCTCCTGATTACATAATGTTTTAGTTACAGTTTAATTTTTGAGAGGTGTGTTGCAGCAAAAATTGTTTTTAATTTGTTGTGCACCATTAAGATACTCAAAATCCAGCAATATTTAGATTTGCTGATTAAACTTGTGATAAAATACAGGAAGATCTGTAATAAGCTCTTCATTGCGGTGCCTAAACTTACCGGAGCTTATTCCCATAGCCTGTGAAATCTTGGAAGTACAGCAGCTTGATACTGAGCACCTGTATTTCATGCTGAGTGAAAGTGATCTCCACATGGGCAAAGACTCCTTAAAATCTACCAGAATGGTGCAGAAATAAACAAATTTTGTGTTTCAGCAAAGGAGGATAAAGCATGTATTTCTGTCTCCCAGTGGGGATACAAAAGGGGTATTGTAAACACGTGTTAACCGGCTGTATGAGCTGTGTGTGTTCATTTCCCCCATTCTGAGACCAGAGCTGTCTTGCTGTCACAGTGTTGTTTTCCACATTTGCACATCCGGGCTCAGTATAAATTACAGTAAAAAAAGTTACTCAATCGTAGCACTTTTTAACTTTCTTGAAAATACTGGTGCAAACGTATGTCAGAACAGTACATTACATATCTGATACGTAAAATTCACTGATCTCAAACTTTCCAAGCGTGCACACTTCCTTTTTATTCCAGTGGAGATGCAGGGTCCTCAACACCTCTTTGCAAAAGGAGGCTCTGTTGGTAGTCAATGTGCCCTGCCTACACCTTGACTTTGTGAGGTTTGGAAACTTCTTGTTTCCTGCATGTGCAGTCACTGGCTTTGGGAGTCATTCTAAGTTTGTTTTTTTTTTTCTTTTTCTCTTCTTGATTACAGATTGACTTGGAGCCAGAAGGGAGAGTGTATGTCATCATAGACCTTTCAGGATCATCAGGTGAAGGTAGGGACTTTAAAAGTTTTATCTTACTCTTCCATGAATGCAATCTCCAAGGGTCTCTGCAATGAAAGTATTAGAAGAAGTGTATGCTGATGTCCTCTTAAACCTGTATGACTTCAAGTTAAAATGAACACATTTTGATCTCTGCCTTTGAGTCAATAAGCAGCTGGACTTCATCTTACCCTATTAATCACTAATGGTAACAAGCTAAAAGGACAGTAATAGAATGCCCATATTTTAGTAGTGCTGATTTCCAGAGGAAATTTCCAAATTCTTTAATTTTTGAAAGAATGCTAACTATTACGTAGGTAGAAAGGATAAGATGTCAAAGATGAGGGGCAGGAGTTTATTTGCATTTTAAGTTATTCTAATATTTGGTATTTTTCCACTAAATACTTTCTTTTTCAAGTAAAGTAATGACCAAAACGTCATAGTTACATGAGGCGTTTTCATTTTTATGACACACCAGTTACATGCTGGAAAAAGCCTCAAATATGGAAGAGAAGTATTTATTACATTCTTGAAAAAAATTCTAAAAATAATTTTCTGCTGCTTACTTTAAATGGAGTCAAGTGCTATATGGTAGGAATAAGATAATTTATGAAGAGGCAAATCTTTGTGCCTTAGTCACACACTTGATGACAGCCTGGTCTGCCGAAATGGCCTTCATGATTGATTACCTTAAATTATGTCCAGCAATCAGCTTTGATCAGCTTCCCCCAGAAGCTCATGGAGTTCAGTTAAATGAGGTTATCATCAGTTCACAGTACATAAAGAAGATTCACATGAACCCTGACAGGAGCTGAAACCGAAAATGCTGTGAGATGAAATTATTTTGCCTGGCACAGAGGAGAAACAGCGGAAGAGCATGTTTATCTTTCTGTTCTTTGTGATGAACTGCTGCACTCTGACCAGCTACTAGCAGTAGCTTGCAAAAGCACATATTGCTATAAATTCTGAATTTTAAAAACAAAGGGAACTATTTTTTAAACTTTATCTTCTAGCCTCTTTTTGTACCCACGTAAGATATGCTCTACCGTTTTTTCTTCCTGCATATTGAAGAAAATATCAATTAAATAGTAGTTTCCACATATCTTTCTGACTGGCATGACAGTGATCAACTGAAATATGGTTAAAGGCAGTGGTGTGATTCCGTCACAGGGCAGGTAGATGTTCTTCCAACCTTCCACTGATAGCTAATTGATACCCAGGCGAGCCTACTGTTACTATTTCATCCCAAGATGCATACAGGCATGTCAGACTGTCAAAGGGCAGGAAGAATCGTGTTACGTGCTTCTTCAAAAGTTGTTTAAAACTCTCTAACCTTTTACACAGGAAAGAAAAAAATGGCTATCCTAATGTGTCCTTTATTATGTGGCGCATTACCGTGTGACACTCAAAAGGTACTTGGAAAGAAATTTGTGTTGCTACAGTAGCATTGGAGGGGAACTCAGACGAAAACAGGCCAGTGAGGGAAAACACGTATGAAATGCTTATGGGTAGCCCTCAGGAAGACCAAGAGGCTTTAGTTGAAGTGAATTTGGTAGAAATTTAGAGAAGTTGGTACACTTACAAAATGCAATAGAACTTGTACACTTTTAGAGCTTTCCCATGCAATTAAATAACTGTGGAAAAGTGTTGTGTAGAAGTATTACAAGCATCTCTAGGAGGGCTATGGTTTTACTCACAAAGGAAAGTGGACCAGGTTTGTTCAACTGTTTGTAAACCATTTTTATAGTGTTTTGTTAGTGGTACTATGAAATTCTATTATTTGACTGTTTTATTAGGGCTGTGGCCAAAATAATTTTGGGTGTTTAGCTATGTTAATGAAGCACCTAATTTAACTTAACAACTGTTTCATCCTCATGTAGTGAACAGAAATACCTAGACCACAAGGGGAGTAGCTTATTCTATGTGTTTCAAAAATGCCTCTTTCATTTTATGTATATATACATATATATGTATGTAAAGAGAATGTATCTGAGGGGTACTTTATGAATTTCAATGGGCCAGTTCATTGTAGTTGATCTGTATTTCTTCTTGACTATAAAAGGAACATAAAGTTATACTAAGTGCATCACTTTTGAGTGGCCAGGGTTGGTTGAAGTGATTGCTACTCTTGGCCAAATTTCTGAACCAGGAGCTTATTTTTGCACTCTAGTCTTCACTGTGAATAGCAAGAGCACATAGTATTCTTTTCAGGGTGCACAAATGGGTATCACTATTTCACCTGTAATTTTGGAGGGGCAAAACTGGCAATTTATGAAAATAGAAACACTCATAGCAACAATTTTAACTGGAGGAAGCAATCAAGTTGCATGTTTCTTGCAAAAATGTACTCTGTATGCACCAACCACTCCTGTCTTGTAACTCTGGGTACTGAAAAGTTGGCTTCTTTCTCCTATGTGACACAAGCAGGTTTCTAGTTACCAGCAGTCAGTAATGTAGCTTCAGCTATTTGTCACTTCTGAAAGTTCTGTCAGACATATCCAAATTCTCTTTTGGTATAATTGATTTAAGATTAGTTCAATCCATTAACATGGACAAAGAGCATTGTTCTCTATTGCACTGCCTCTAAAAGGCAAAAGTCTTAATTTCCCAAGCGAGCCCTTATGTGAGTAAATTGGTATATAAATTGAAAGCCAGCTTATGTTGTTACCATATACCTCTTAAAATTCAATTGCTGCTTAGTCCCAGCTGCCAGATTGCTTATGCCTCTGCACTATTTGCATTTGTATGGCAAAACAATGAAAACAGTTCATTGTTCTAAGCTGACTTCCTCAACAAAAGCACACAATTCCTGTTCCTCCTCCCCTCCTTGTGTAAGCAGAATCATTCATGGACTTGTGTGGCTTAGGTGTGCAGAACAGATGGAAATCTGGCAGATTACAAGGGCAGGTAAAGAGTACTTCTGCCTCTCCCTAGGCAGAGACAGACTTGTTGAGAACCCCCCCAGCATACCAATATCAGCCTCTGGCCAATATCTTTACATGGAATTATAGAAGGAATGGTAGAGTTGCTGGCTTTGCTACTTGCAGTTTCCAATGGATTGTTGAAATTTAAGGGAGTTTTGATTTGTTCTGAAAAAATAATTTTCTAGAACTTGCTTCCATTCAGTTCCAGTCTTTAAAGCAGAAAAAGATTGGAAAACATAAATGCTTAAGTCTGAGAAGTAGAAATCAAGCTACATAAAAAGCCCTTACAAGAACAACAACAAGCCCAAGAGGAGTGTTTTTATCATCACCTTTTTACACTTACTCTGTTTTGGAGCCTGCTTACAGTTTCTGAATGTTTGTACTGCACTGATAGGGATGGTGAGTAACTATTTATTTTAGCAATCTTTTGTAAATTCTGTAGTAGGAACTGTCCATCCCACATACTGGAAAGAAAATGCTAAATAAACTGTTTGTCATGCAGATGGGGATGTTCTCAAAAGTTAGGATTTAAATTTTTCTGCTAGAACATGAAGGTTTCCATATTGTGCTTCCAAATCAGTTCTGAAAAATACTTTACCATTTTGGTGATGTTGACATAGGAAGAGGGTGAGAAAACAGCTCTTAAAATAAGTTTTTTTAGTTCTCCATTTGAAACTATGTAAGCAGTATTTCTCTGACACCTGTGAGTCACGTCTTTACACTTCCTTTGCCAAAACTGATCTGCAGGGTTATTTACCCTCTGTAGATTTACTTTATTTAAATTGAGTCTGTGAATTTAGAGTAAATCTGTATTTGTTTTCTGTGAATGGAAGCAGCTGTATCAGTGGAAACTTCCCAAATGTAGATGTGCACTAAGGTGTCTATTCACAGCCTAAAATAACTGCTGCAGTTAATCAGTAAAATTCTATTTCTAATTTCTTTTTAATAATTTTCGTACTTTGGTTGAATTTCTTTAGATGTTTTCAAGTAACTGCCCCCTCAGAACTTTAAGGGATATTTCAAAAACAAATCCCTTTGGTCAAACAAACAAATGTGGCTTCTCAGAACCTGACACATCACCCAATAGAATGAGTTGGAATTTGTTACACAGATTTGTTGGAATTTGGTACATAGATATGTACTGTGCCATATGCCAGCACATAGCATCTTTAAGAGCAAGCATTTCTGATAGCTTGCTTTTGGGAGACCAATTCAAAATGTGGGTGGCTGCTGTTGTTCTTATTCTACCAGAATAGTTTGTCATTCTTGCAAAGCACGTAATCAGTCAATTCTGCTATTAAGTAAACATTTGGTGACTCCCCTTTCTGTATGCAGTTACAAGAAAAACAAAGTTTATAGTAGGGTGGTGTTTGTAAAAAGGAATTAGCTGGGAAAAGATTCATTGTATTTATTCTCTGTTACTTTGCAAACTGGATCTAATGGTCGCATCTGCTTTTAGTCTTGTATCTTGAACTTCTTCCTGGGCTGTGGAGAGGGGTGTCTGTGTATCAGCCTGTCAGTAACAGGAGAATCTGCAGGACTTGCTGTCTTGCTCATTTCTTCAGGGCTGCTTGCTGTGCAAGGTCATATTGATTTTCTACATTAATGCAGTGTTGCTGTAGCGTGTGCAGTATTTCTATACTGAAGTGCACTCACTGACTGTTTTATTGGCATGCTTCGGCAGTGTCTTTACATCTATTTTTTAATATTTTTCTTTTAGTTCTGTCAGACTTTTGTAATTAAACTTTTTTGAATTATTTGAGAAAAACTTAAGAGCTCCAGTGTAGCTGATTAAGATCCAAATGCAGGCTGAAAGTTTAAAATTTAACTAATACAATAACACAATGATTTGATTTAAAAACTGGAGTAACAGATGGCCAGCAAGTGGGTAAGAGAGGTAAATTGCCTGAGGAATGATTAAAAACATTTTCAGCAAAGTCAGTTTTATATAAACAGAAAGACAGGTGCTGCTATATTTAACAGCTTGTGACCTGCTGGTTGAGTTTGTCATTGTAGGTTTCTTCTTTGGAATTACTGGTTTGTGTGGGACACAAACATATACAGTTAATTCCAACATAAGAATTAAGTTACCATTTGAAATATGCCAATATTAAATCAACTGTGGACAACTTCAGAATGACCTTGACATGTTAGCTTTTTTTCTTAACTGTGTTTATTATAGGTAACGTAATAAAAATTTAAGAACTATTCGAAACTCTTTTTCTATGTTCTATGTCTAATCAATTGTAAAGATTATTTATAATTGTTAGAAGTTCCAATTTGCATTACAGAATTGTCTTTCTGTACAATCATAGATTCCCCATTTTAGAGTGGGCAGTTGAATTGCAATAAAACACCACAGCTTCCAATACATTGTCTTCAGATTCATCTGCTTGTAAGATACTAAAGTTTCACAACATGCAGAACATAAGGTGATATTTTTCAATAAGGCCTGCTAGCTGAAGTCATGGCATTTTGTGAATGCAAAACATTTTCTTTAGGTTTATTATTTGTCCTTTTTGCATTGAAATAGCCAACAAAACAGTCCTTAGAATTCTGACTGCACCAGGTTATGTATTTAACATGTAACTCAAAATATATGAGTACAAATATGTAAGAGGTTTTCCTGTTCTGCTTAGCTCGTTTACTTCAAGGCTTTTAGGTTTGCAAATATGGTTTTTGTTGATTGGCGTGTCAGAACAGAAGGTCTGCATGAAAAAAGTATCAGTAGAAGCAGAGAGTGATTCTTAATGCCATTTTTGTGCCCCATACTTGATAGATCTATAACATAGATACAGCTTGTTAATCAATATATCCAAAGGATTTGTTTCAGGCATTCAACTTAGGTAGAATTGTTACAGCAAGAAAAATTTTATTTCTGTTCCACATTGTAGCATCCTTTAGCAAAAATCTGTTCATAGAAAACATCCCACAGAATAAAAACTTTCTCTACAATTCCTAATGTATCTCTTTGCCAGTGCTTTTCCTTGAAGTACTTGTGGCTGTCATTGTCATCATCATTAATTATGCTTCTTGTGCTGTAAGGGCTCAGTGAATGAGATCTGGTTGTGCCAGTCACTGTCTGAACAGAGAACGTGCAGTGGAAGGTGCTTAATCAGGAATCTCAAAAGTCTAAATCAAGGAGCATTTTTGCTTGATTGTTTCAGGAATTTGTGTTGCTGAAGAGTAGTGGTTTCTTTCACTAATATCTTCTACTGTGAATATAACTTTGACAGTCTGTTTGTCAGTTCCTTGGAGCCATCAGCTGCTGATCCTAAGGTGCTGAGTAGGCAGTGAAAGAATCCTTGGGTTTGTTCAGAATTTCTATTATTATGACTAGGTAGATAGACATCAGACCTGAATATTCTTCTGGTAGGTGAAGAGCAGCTCACCTTTCTTTATGGAAACATTTCTCAGTTTCTCAGAAACCTCCCCAGAAGGTACAAATTTTTCTTTATTTCCCCTCATTGATCTCTTCATCAGGATGTATCTCTAGTCCACCTTTGCTAGATGCCACCTGGCAGTGGCATCTCTCTCAAAAGGTTCAAGTTAATCACCAGCTCTTCACTGCAAGTGATTGCATTTTAAGATTTCAGCACGGGAGTCAACCTTCTTTGTTGTAGTAGTTTTCTCTTTCCTGGTTCAACCACTTGTTTGTAAATGTTACATCTTTACTAGGTTATTTTTGTTTGTTAGTTTTTAAATGAGACTGGATGGATAACCTAGTTTTTAATAATCCATGCTCTTATGGTAAACACATGGAAAAAAAGAGTCACTGAATCTTTTAATAGGTTCACTATTAAAATCATTCTTATCTCTTATTTTGCCACCAAAAATTGCTTGAGCATTCAACTCACACATATTCTTACCTTCCTCTGTATGTTAATGTCTGAGAGGAAGCTGAGTGTTGGAAATGTCTTAGGCAGACCCACAGGGAGTCTGAGGAGAGTCAGTGGTTTAGTCAGTCTGGATGTCTCAGAGGGACCCAAGTAGCCTCTGTAGCTTTTCCAGAGCTGTAGGTGGAGCAGAAAGGACCTGCACAAAAGGATCTGTTGTGGCATTGGGGCAAGCAGTCTTCTAGTGGTAAAATGTAAAGTATCTGTGAACTAAGGATGCTGTTTGACATCTGGGAAAATATTTACTGAGACACAGCAAGCCACTTGAACGTTGCATTTTTAGACACAAGGCTAGGGCTTTTGCTGGGAGTTAAAATAATCTGAAACTACGTGAATAGGACAGTGGTGAACCGGCAGTGCTAACTGGGTGGTTTCTGTCTTCAGTCGCTTGACTCACGTAGTTTTGCAAGTTAGAGCTCTTCTACAAATCCAGCTTCCCCCAGAAGTTCTTGAGAATATTGTGTGCTCAGGGAGATACAGGGTTTGAAGTGTCAATATTGTATAGCTTTTCTCTCTTCCTATTGTGAAGCAAAATATCCTGTCAGAGAAACGAGGCACACATTGTTTGCTCTGCTCTGTTCAGTCTCAGTAAGTAGGACTCCAATCTAAAGGTGTAATTTCACATCTGTGTTCATAGCTTGGATAAAGGTAGAGTCCTACACTGGCTTTTTGGCTTTCCTTCTACTAGTTTCCCTGCTTTAACAGGAAAAAACCAAACAAACTTAACCACAATTTTCCTTTTCAAAACTCCTTATGTAGTGTATGAACTGAGAACTTATTTCCTTTGAAGCTCTGGTTTTATGCAGGTAGGGTTTGGAGATTTACTTTTTTTCCCCATTCAGGTTTTCATTTCTTCAGTACCAGATCAGCACTCATTCAAACCACAAGTGAGGGAAAATGGTAAAATCAATGAAATAAAAGAAACAAACTGATTTCCAAAGTTTTCTCCTTCTGCTATGCCTTCATTTTCTTCTCTTAGGAGGGATAATGCAAAGCTATGTACTATGTTTTCTCTCTCGAGTCTTACTTGATTTAAACTTGAAGTATCTCTGTGCTGAAGTGTGGATCCTTATTACAAAAATGAAAATTTTTCCCCCAGGTTTCTTTCTCTTTTTGAAGCTATTCATCTCTTTTATGACTCTGTTAACAATTGGAAGAAATCCTTAACCATCCAGATAGTGAGTTTCTAGTTTGTTTGTTTTATTCTTTTTTAAGCCAACCACCCAACCAAGCAAAAAACCTCCCCAAGCACTGCTTTTATACTAGTACAGAAACATGTAGGGTTACATTGCTCAGTCAGACAACTTTCTCATCTCAAATGAACAACTCTAAATAAATCTCTTATTTTCCCCAATCTGTTAGAATATGTTAATGTCAGTAGATGACTGTAATACCTGACTCTGGTGTGTATTTGCTTGTTGGTGCAGTAGGTGCTGTATTTCTTCGGAGACAAAATTTCTCCTGTATGTAGCATGGCATCTGAGAGCAGATATTTTTATGTTGTTACCAAAGTGACAATGACTGGAAAGCCTGAGAAGAGGAGCTGTGAAATAATAGTCCGAGTCCCCGTTAAGTTTTTGACTCTTGCCAGTTGACCCTGACTTGAGTAATGGCACAGACATTTATTTGGGAAAATGAACCTTGCGGGCTAACAGTTGAACCCCAAATTTTGTTTTAAAGGTGTCTGTGCTCACTCAAATCAGCACTTGGTGACAGTTCAGTCTGTTGGTGCACGAGCCTTTTAAACTGCACTGCTCAGTGTAGAGGTTCTCCAAAGGGTGCTTATATAAATTTAACTTTGTGTGGCAAATGCCTTCATAAGGAACATCTCTCCATGGATTTATAGCCATCCCTTGGATTGTATCCAGTTAGCTGATTGAACATCTGGTAAGCATTGTGTGTTTGTACTAAGCCCTTACTGTATAAAGCTGGCTCAAGCTTTTCAGGCAAAGATCAGCGACCTTTCCTTGGTGGGCTTTTAGCCACTTGCCAAAATAAATGCTTTGCAGGGAGCAAGACACAGATAGAAGATTTGGCTTAAAGGCACCTTTATATTGTACTGGAAAAGTTTTTACTTGCTTAAGGAAAACTGTGTTAGGTTGAAAAATTATTGAAACTCATATACATACCATGTTCCCAACTGCTGCTGCTCTCTTTTCCATTTATGTAGTAAAAGCTCTGATTTCCATATGTTGGGGGTTTTTTTTAACAAAATCGTGCAGGGCCTTTGGAATAGGCATGTTTAATTTTATCACTGCCTATGCCTAGTGTGTTTTTTGAAGAAAATGGGAGAAATGTATCAAATTAAAAGCTATAGTGGCATTTTCATACGTAAGTGAAACATGAACTAGTAGTAAGCTTTGAAATAGAAATATATGTTTTGAAATCTATGTATGGCTAGCTATTTCACAATAGAAGACACAACATAGGTGAAGCCAATGCTAATTGTATAGCATGATGTGATGTGAAAAATGCATATAATGTTATAGTTTTGGGGTTTTTTTATTGTACTTCATAAAATACATAACTTCTGCTCTTATGATTTGTTAGTGTATTGCTCTACACTTCTGCTGGTGCAATAATATGCTCTGAATAGATTTTTCCCTCTTCACCCTTATGTTTTCCAACAATAGTCAAACCTGTTTATTGTTAGGGTAATTTAGGCCTTGCTATAATCTATTCTGATTAGTGAATTAGAGGATGAGTAGATGAGGAAATACATACATTAAAGACAGGTCTAGCCATGTTCCTGGCTATTCCATGCACCAGTTGGATTGTGAAAACTTACTTGCCCTGTGAATGTCATGAACCAAATGTCTACTGCCTTCAACATAGCCTGAAAAACTACTACTGTTTTTAAAATATGATTTTTACAGTAGTATAAACAGCTGGAGTATCAAAAATATGTATTCTTTGAGTATAGTCTTGAAAGGTTAAACTATTTGAGCCTTTTCATGACTGCTCTGTACCTGTGGCGGGAAAAATTGTTTTGCCACTCTAAAAGGCAGTCTCTGGAATTAAAATTGACGGAGTAAAACTTGCATCACTTGCAAGTCAGAGTTTTTGAAAGGAAGCTTCAAAGAGAGCAAGGTGCAAGTCCAAAAAGGAATATCATGCCCTTTTGTTATTCCTCTGCATTTTCAGAAGGGCTATACTAAGGGTAGTATTGCAAGCTGAGAATCTAAGCCCTGCCTGCTACTTTGTCTTTTTATTATTATTATTATTATTATTATTATTATTATTATTATTATTATTATATACTTTAGTTTGCTTTCATTATTTCTTCCATATGTCTTCCATGTATTTATCAAAAAAGTGGATTATATATGATAAGCATCAAGAATAATGTAAAATACAGATTTTAATGTGCACTAGCTGCTTCAGCAAACAAACTGCCTGATATTTAGACTTGCAGCTAGTGCATGCTGGGTAGATCCTTGAATTCTTGTATAGAAAGGATGAGGTATATTTCTAAGAAATCATACTTCTGTAATGTCTACACACACGCACACACTAAACTTAATCATTGATAAATAGTCAAATAATATCAGCATCTAGGTCAAAATACTCAACCTGAATAAAACTGAAGAATTTTAATAACTCCAGTTTGCACCAGCAGGACTCCTTCCTCCAAGACAAAGCAGATAAAAACAAAAAAAAGAAAATCTTTTTTATATTACAGTATTGTAAAGGAACACTGAGAAGTACTCCTTTTTTTACTTCTCTGTTACAATTCCCAGATCAGTACCTGGAAACTGGATTTTTCCAGTTAATTCTGAAGCATTTGAAAGTGCTTTTCTTCTTTATTAGGCTTGGTGTTTTAAAAAAATCTTCAATACAGCATTTTTTAACTTCACCATGGAAGTCTGCTCTGCTGTCAATGATGTTTTTTAAAGCAAACATCTTTCATTGCAATTCGTGAGCATTCTGTAGTGGATAAAAGTGACCCAGGGTATTTGTTCACCTCTGCCTAAAATCCTGGAAGCAGCTGTACTTCTCCTTTTCAGAGCAATGTAATTGTTTACATTTGCACAGCAATATTGTAAGGCAAGAAAGGAAGAAAGAACTTCTTTTCCCATTTAGACTTCAGAAAAATGAAACTGTGTGAATGTATAATCACTTTCAGACTTTGGTCAGGGTTCTTCAAAACCTAGATATAATAGCTGTAATAGGTGTAATATTTAACGGTGGTATGGCAAAGACCTGAACGCATCCCATGTTCTGTTTGAAAGAGTGCCCATCTAACAGTCCAGTTCTCCTGCTAATCCTCTGTGAGGACTTTATTTGGGACTTAGTAAAAATCAGATATCTACTGTGGGATTGTCTTCTCATCTGAAGAGAGCTCTGCAGGCAGAGGTCAGAATATTAAGATCAGGTTTGATGCTTTGCCTCAGAGGATGAGTTCTTAGTGTTACAAAAATAGTCCTTTGCATTTCAGTTGAATAAGTAAACCACCAATGCACTACCACATGTTCAATTAACAGTATATTTAATATTATATTCAGAAGCAGAGTTCACAAATATTTCAGTGCTTTGTAAATGTCAGCATGAGAATCACACATAATACCTGCTAAACAGAGGAAAAAAGAGGAAGAAAAAGTCTCATTGGCTGCAAGCACAAAAAGTAAAATTTAAATAATGGGAAGGTATTTTTATTTTTAAACTACAGCAACTTGAGTTTCAGTATCTGATATACTTTGGTTTTAGAACAGCTTGAGGACTAAACAAGTTTTTCTTTACTTTTAAGTGCTTTAAAGTGTTTTTGAAGAAAACTAGAGTTAAAGTTTATAAAGAATTCTAAGAGGTTTTTTCTATAATTAATTTGTATGCACTCCATCGTTATAGCAAATTTTGTGAATAACCACAATGGCAGATGTTTGTTTTAGAGTACGCAGTTTTTGTGTGCTCAGAGTTTTTGGAGTGGACAGAAATATTTAGTTATTATATTAAATACACTTTGAGACTTGTGCAAATCCAGTACTTCAGGCAAGATAATATTAATGCTAAATAAGAATAAAAATGATGAAGTAATTTCATAATAACGTTTTTGAAGCTGGGATTGTCTGGTTAAACCCCATAACTGCAGTGATTTGTACATCTGCCATCCTGACTTTGGGCAAGGTCCTTCAGTGCATCAGCAAACTTCTCTGGAAAACAGGAGCATATCTCTCTATTGTGCTGCAAGGCTAATATTAATAAGTGGAAGCTTTCCTTAAAAGAAAGAGCTTTATAAAGACTGGAAAAGAACCTGACATTTAGATTTATATCTTCCTTTGAGTTAACTGAGCACTCTTCATTGAAAGACTAGAAAGCACACTTGGGGATGTAATGAACTTGATGTTAATAAAATGCATTTATCCTTATTTCAGAATACTAAAGGAATTTATCATTTGAGGGTGAGTATGTGTCTGAAGGATTCATTATTGTTAAAATATTTTTGCTGGCTTTAGTTACTAAATTATAATTGGGCCCTTTTTCAAAATCCTTTCTCAGAGCATTTTACTGAATATAATACTTTGTGTACAAATGCAGGAGTTATTAGTCAGTAGTTAAATTTCTAAATTTGATAGTGACAAATGACCATTAATCAAAAATAGTTTGGTTCTTTTCCCCAATGTGTGGTGGTGTACTGGATTTCAAATTTGATTTTAAATTATCAAAACCAAAGCAAAACAGAAGCTGTCTCAAGTTGTGCCAGGGGAGATTTAGGTTGGTTATCAGGAAAAATTTGTACATCAAAATATGCAGCCCAGGGAAGTGGTTGAGTCACCACCCCTGGAGGTATTTAAAAGAGCTACAGATGTGGCACTTAGGGACATGGTTTAGTGGTGCAGTTGGCAATGCTGGATTAGTGATTGGACTCGACATCTTAAAGATCTTTTCCAATCTAAATGATTCTATGATTTTATGAAGACTTTGCTAATGATTTCAGGATTTGAAGATTTAAATTCTTTAATTATAGTTTGTTTGGGTTTTGTTGTTTTAGTTACTGTTTTTTGTTTTAAATAATGGCTTTCATCCCAGGTCTTTATTATTAGAGAGCATAAATTCTGCATACTTAGGGAAAGTCAGACATCTGACTTGTGTAAGAAATATTTTACTTACTCATGTAGTCTTTTTTGGATATAATCAGTACCAGAAATTACATCTCTTGTTTTGTTAAGATACTGCATGGAAGAGTTTGATAGTGTCATTGCAGAAAAATGTATACCTCATTAAAAGTTATTTAGCTTCCCTTAGGTAGATTAAGCATTTCCCTTATCTGTGAATCATGTTTGACTAAGTTATGGAAGAAAATCCTGTCTTGTTCAAACACTTCTCCTAATTTTTTGACTGGGAAAAGGAGAAGACTTCACGCACACAGTAATATCTTGTTTGATGTCTTCTCTGAAGGAACTCACAGTTTTCACCAGGATAGCCAAGCCAATTGCCACATTAGGATGTGATCCAGCTTTTCATGTTTGTGCTTCTTTGCACCACTACAGTCCTCATTATTCACAGCTTTCTAATTCTGTATTGCTCCAGAAAGGCTGACTTGGGCTACGAGCTATGAAATAGCATGAGCCCGTGTTTCTGCATTCTTTTCCTGGGTCTCAGCAGGTGTCATTGGAACTCTTGCCAATGACTGGACAGGTCACATGAGTTGTCAGGCATATTTTCTGTGAGAAATGGCAACTGAGTGAAATATTTGGAGTAGGGAATACAAACATCTTTCATCTATGCCAGTTTAGCTACATAAAGAACTATGGAAATCATTGGAGAGTACTTAATTTCATTGCTCTTGCCTTTAGGAAAAGGTAATTTGCAAATAACCTTGTGAAAAGTTGGTGCAATGAATACTGTCCAATACATTCTACACAGTTTCTCTGCAGTGTTCACATTTTTTCCTAGGCAACAAGACTCCTGATTCCTAATTCAGTATATGTTTAGAGTAGTCTAAGCAGTTTTCCTTTTCCATTTATATGGCAGATGCACAGGCTATAAAAGTTGTATCTGAGAGCTTGCATCTTCTTAATTTCTTTGCCCAAACTCTTTTAACCATATAAAGTATTAACATGGAACTATCATGTCACCAAATTCTTTTTCTGAGTCAAGAATACCAGATGCTGTAGAAGTCACAGCTACCATCTCTCAGGGTTGTATTTACATGATAGTTTCATACTGATTGCTTCTAACAATACTGCTATTGCTAACATTACTGGTATTGAAGGACTGCATAAAAGACTAAAAGAGGATTGGATTTGCTATAACACAGTTGAGACTGAAATTGTAGCATTTCCGGTCTGAGAAAGTTTGGATAGCATGAGGCTCACAGGATTTCTTCTGTGACTGTAATGAAGGCAGCTTAGTTCCACTGAAACAATTTTACATCAATAAGATAGTTGGAAGACAACATGGAAAGGATCCAACCTTCCAATTTCATACCTACTTTAGAGAGACTAAGAAAAGAATCTGCCTTTTAAACATCTGGAATATATTTCTTCAGTTGTATGGTATTGATGCTGGGTTTTCTTTTATTCATTCTTCTTCTCTCTGTTTCTGGGAGACATATGGTTGGAGTTTTTAATTAGTTAGAAAATGGAAGTTTCTGTTAAGGATTATTCAGAATAAAGTTAAATAATGGCATTGTTAAATTCAGTAGGATCTAAATTTTATTGCCAGTTTCCTATTTTTATGGCACCCAACTAAATATTTTCTTTTTTTCCCGTGTAGTCCTTCTTCCTCAAACAACAGCTGAGGATGGACTTCAGTTGGCATACATTTATCACAGATGAGCTGAACATGAATTATGCTGTTAAAGATTGTGTAGTTCCAGTTTAAAAGGATCCTTTTAGTGTTCTCAATGTGATGGACTTTTTGGAAATTTGCTGCTACTTTTGCTGTGCAAGCCGTAGCATTTCAGAAGGTCACGTCTAAGAAACGGGCACAAAACCTCAGTAATTGTGAAGAAATATATTTTTTAATTATTATTTTTTAAAGACATCTTTCTTTCTTTTTTTTACTTGATTACTATTATTGGTAGCTCCTTCCAGTGAAGCCAGTGGAAAAGTTGGGGCAGTTAGGCAAATGGTCTCTTGAAGCAAATACCTATCCCCAGAAATCAGTGTCAAACCAAAGCTTTTTCTCCTTATGCTCCTTGATTTCCCTGAGATGTAGCCACCTACCTCATTTACTAAAGCTGTCCTGTATATCTTTGTGTGGGGTCTGATTATGCACAGCTCTGGGTACCAGTGCATACAAGTAGTGTCTTCTCTTGCTAAACCAAACAAAGCTTGTTTTATGCCTTGTTACAATGGGAGGAAAACAGCAGACTGCCATTAATCGCATTGTTTGAATTTGGACCTAAAAATCAAAGTCAAGCTTCTTTTTCTCCTTGCTACTGTGAGGTTGGATTGTATTCATTATCTTGCTGACTGGCCTGTAGCTGTCTTCCCTTGCTTCCTGCTGAGCAGCTTATCCCGGCCCCAAGTGCGTTGCTTCCCCTTCCACTTCCTGCCAGCTTCGCCTCCAGAAGTGCAGGCAGGCCAAAATCTGAAGTCGCTGCCCTGACAAAAGTGATTCTTACTTGGATATCAGTATTTGGAGCTGTAATTTCCTGTAAATCCTTCCTTGCTGGGCCCTTTAAAGTTTGCTATAGTTAGGATGAGTAAAAGCACTGCATAAATGACAGAGTCAGTTGAAGAGCAGAATGGATTTTCCTCTTTGGTTTGTTTTGGAAAGACCACTGAAATATGTAATTGCTCTGGGGAGAAGCCATGACTTTACTGTGGCAGAGAGACTGTAGCTGTCTATTATTTGGAGTTGACCCTTAGCAGGAAAAAAAAAATCATTGCAAATTGTAATATTTGTGTTTTATTACAAGTTTTAGGGATAAATTGGCCTGCCTTCAAGTAGCAGTAATTACACATGGAACTGCCAATCCCAAGCACCACTTGTATGTTTTGCTTTTGAGAAGATAAACAGAATCCATAGAAAAAACATACTAAATAGGAGATACTGTTGTTAAAAGACCAGTCAGTTACAAAACTAAAATTAATCTTAACATAGTAAATACGAAGAAAATTTAGACTAAACTGTTTTTATCAGTCAAAAGGACATATGTTTGTGTATATACACACGCAGATATATACAAATATATGTATTTTTGTAATTTGAATAAGTAATTTATAACTGAAAAACTTCTCATAAGTGCCTGGAAAATGTTAGTGTTCAATATGATGCATGAGAAAAATTTGGAGTTTCATTATGCTTTTATCAAGCACATTAATAATAGATAATGATTGCAATAGTATTTGTATATTTATTAATATTGATTTTACATATTTTCATTTTATGTTCAAATTACCAAGTTGCCTTCAGCTTTAAGTCTAGATTATCAATTTGCCTGTCTGGAAAATTCCTAGGTAGAATAGATTTTACCACTTAAGTGGAAGACCCTAGAGTACGCGAAATATCCAGTTACTAATTTGGTTGGTTTCAGGTTATCTTGTCAGAGCAACTTGTTTCTGTTGCACTGTTTTGTGGTCTCACCTAAATATCAGTACACATCCCAGAATTTCACTTTGCACCTAGTTTCCCCCACCACATTAATCTTCTTCTGAATGAAAAAAACCTAAGCAAGCTATGTGCATCATCTGTTTGCATCACAGCTGGTGACAAACATCCAAAATGAGTGTTTCCTTTATTTGATCTTGTCAGTCTCGAGGTACATACATCAAAATATTTAAATTCCTTGCCAAAGAACAAGATTCTTTTGTAAGACTTGCTTTTGTTTGCTCTTTCTGCGTATGGCCTAGTGGTAATTTGTATATTCCTTGTGGCAAAAGCACAGAAATACCTGTTTGAAAACTAAATAAAAAGCCAAAGAAAATTTTTAATTGTTTCTGCAAGTAGGGAGTATGAAAATCTTGCTAAAATGTAAGCAGCCACTTGACTGTGGCAAAACATAATGTAAGGTGTTTTCAGTCTTTTATCATCATCTCTTATTTGAGGTATGAAATAAAACTGGTGTTACAAACAAGTTGCAGTACAATAGGTTATGTAATTTAGAATTAAAATATTATATAAACAGTAATCTTGATACCATGGTCTTATTCCTTCTGCTGTTGATGTCATTTATATGGAAAGCAGCCAAGGTTTCCTCTGCATGGCAATAATTGCATTTATATGGTATTTCTTATCATCATGGTAGACTTTATGTAGTGCTTAAGCTTTACATCTTTAGAAAATGGTTTTATGTGTACAGAGATGCTGCCAGACTGGGAGGATTATAGGCTAGTGGGTTGGTCAGTGAATCCAGAGCTCAGGAAGCTTCCTCAGCAAAAAAGTATTTGTGACTTTGGACAAGTAATCAATTTACCCCACATGTCAATTCTGTTTATATGGGAGCACTGTTATTAAATAGGACTGCCATAGGGATAAAACACATGGAAAATGAATCAAGCAGCTAGGGCTACAAAGAGACTGGAGCATGTTGGAGTAGAGATTGTCATGATGCCCATGCTAGGAGCCCGAACTCGGATGGTCAGGTGTTGCGAAGAAAAAGATGATATAAAACTAATGGATACATCTGTGCCAGATGCTACATGACAGAAGCCTTTTAAATCCTTTTTGTTAACAAGAAAGAGCCTTTCAGATTCTGGAGGAAAATATAATTAGAAATGTTGGGATTTCTATTTCTCATTTGTCAGTACTTCAAAGCCTCCAGCTAGTAGCAAGTTCTTTCTTTTTTGCCTTAGGCCATCAAGCTGTGGCAGATTATGAGGCAGAATTGCTTTTTGGGAGCTGGGCACTGGAGTTTGGGTTCAGTCCTCTAAAGGAGGGCAATCATCTGTGTGGTCTCTATTGTATCCTCAAATCAAAACTCCTGAATAATCTGAAACTGAAGTTCAGTAACTTTAAAATACACATTTTTGAACTGCATTCATAGATGAAGGAAATACATCAAATTGTTCTGTCAGCTTAGAGGAAAAGCCGCTGGTGCAGATTCTGGTTTGCTCTGCCACCCTAACCTGTCAGCTGCTGAAGGCCAAGACAAAGATCTGCAACATAGGTTTTTCCCATAGGATCAGCCCTAGGCAATCTTTTTGGTGTTTCTGTTAGCACTTGGTCACTTCAGAGATGCAGTGGAACCCACAGTATGCTTCACCTGTGACCTCCTTGAGAAGAAAATCAAGTTTAGGTAATAAAGCCATGCAATAATATTGACATGAAAGTGATTAATTTTAAAGCTATTAAATTATGACTGAATCTCTTTTCAGGATTGAGCACCATGATCCTCATTCATGCAGGGCAAGTGGGGATTGCTGATGTACAGGTTACGAATCAAATCCTTTATCCTGTGTCTCATCTGTGTGACACAAATAAGGAAAAAGCAGCAGCTTAATGAAAAGATGCAAATTTTAATTTTTTTAATAAAATATTCCACATTATAGTTTTAGTGTAGACTATAAAATTAGCTCTGATTTGCCAAATCTTTAATTCATATGCTAGTTGCTGTGATGTAAACTATGGACAGTCTGATTTTCATACTGCATTACCTGGAAACTCTTGGAAGAAGAGAGCAATTGATTATGAAAATAGCTGAAACATCTTTTAAAGCTACAGAAGTTCATGTCTGAGACAGGCAAACTCCTTGGAGGAGTTTGTCTTGCCCTTGTTACTCAGAATTTATACACTTGATGTTGTTCAAAGTATTTCAACACAATGCTTTTACCTGAACAAAGTTGCATTCAGTAATAGCAGAGGGAATGGATTTTGATTTGTAATTGATTAACTGTCTTAATGTGTTTGCATCAATTGAAAAATGCACTAGCACAAGTGAAAGCACAATATTGCTCCAAGTAATTTTCCAGGCGCCTGTGTTTCAGTGGCTGGATGGCATTTAAGGTAACTATGCGATGTAACGGATGCTGATTTCATCCCGTATTGCTGTCATGCTAATGACTAATAGTGCTGATAAAAGGCAGTTGAGTGTGTGCCTGGGGCATGGAAAACTGACTCTCCAGGGTGAACTGTACCGTGATGTCAACGTTGTTTGGAATGCATGGATTCCATCATGGCTCTATGTTTTGCCTTTAAATAGTCCTTGCTTTTATGCAGGACTCCTCTGCTCTGATTTACAGCAAAATTCTTGTATCTCTGGTGGTGTTAAATTGCAATCAGTGCTGTAGACAAAAGAAAAATTTTAAAGTTTTAAAAAATAATCTCTGCTGTTGATATTGAGGGAATACTTGGGTGGCCTGTGTGAAATCAGCTGGTGGTCTAAGTCTAATTCCTCATGGATGGATCAAAAACAAACAATAAAAAAACCCCCCTTCATTATAAACAACACCCTTGCTGATACATTCAGCATGGAACAAAACTGAGCTGTGGAGGAATGAAATCCTCTGTGACCTTTAGTTCCAACTTCGCCTAGAACACTGTCCATAGTGGCAGAGGAAAATTGAGTCTTCTCACTGTGTTTTTTTGTTACTGGATTTCACAACCAGCATACAGATATAGTTTAAGAAGGAAGCTCCATCCACTGTTTACTCATTTTTTGAGCAAGTACAGGAAGCCATAAAAAGTTTTATTTAGGTACTGACTTAGTTCCTTAAAATATAGTTTCTCTTTTTCTTACCTGTTGGCATGCAATATACTTAAATCTTACAAAATTTCTTGCCTTAGCCCTTACTGATTAAGCGAATAATTAGCAAGTCTCATGTGATTTGTGATTCTGTGTATAAGATTGTATTTTTGTAGTTCAGAGTGTTCCTCACTGTCAGTCAAAAGAAGGAAAAGGCACAAATGTGGCAGGGAATGCTCTCACTAACACTATCTGCTCCTGGGTGTGGCTGAGGAAATCCACGTATTGGTTGATGACAGCCAAATAAGTTAATTAGCTTCTTGGTGAGATACTTGAAAATTCTTATGCACTGTGCCATTAGAGTTTAGCCAACTGCAAATAAATATAGAAGGAGAAGTTGCGATTGTTCATTGGTGGTATCTGGATACAAGCCTGTCACTTTCTTCTTCCAGTATGACACAAGTTTTTTAAAAAACAGCAGTGATGTCATATGCAACAGTGTTCATTTTTATTTTGCTTATCTTTTTATAGTGACTTTCAAAAAAATTATGTAAGAAACGTACATCCTGTATTAAATAATAGACTTCCATTATTCCTGTTAACGTTATTGCTCAATTTACCTTGGATATGGTTAAGAATAGGATAATATAATCCTTGAGCCCCTAGATGGGAGCTTTATCTAAACCTTTTGAGGTGACTAGGAATGCAGCAGATGGGCTCATTTCAGGGTCTACAACATTTCATGGTATTTGGTGCTGCTGCTTTCAGAGGTGCCTCTCTGGACTGCTGTACACAAAGAGCTGTGCAGCAGTAGGGCAAAACACAAAGTATCCTCCCAAACCTTTGTATCTGCCAATGTTTTAAGAACATTTCACAGTTGGTGTTTGTGGAAGATGAGGATTCTCTGTACTGCAGTAGTTTCTCAGTGCTGTACACCCCTCTTGTGTTTGACTGAGAGCCTTTCTGTCTTATCCTTTCATATGCAATAACACTCCAGTGCTCGGCTACTTGTTGAGCCCAGTAACCCAATGGAGTTTCTTGCTGGAGGATGTTTTACTTTAAACAAACCATTCATGTTTCTGCTTGTGTTGTTTCCCAGTATTCTGCAAACCAGGAATCAGGATTGGGAGGAGCCCTAACTGAGCAGTTGTGCAGCTGAAAGCTGCACGCTTCCTCTTGGCTCTTTGCAAAACCACTTTTATAAGTCCAGTGCAAGAAGTTCTAGTGCAGTTTGACTGACACCTTTCCATGTACATCTTCAGGAAGGATCACTGTGGTGAAACTTAGTAAAATTAATTATCAGCACTTGCAATGTTTTCTGTTAGCCAAAGTCATTCTCAGTGACAGTAAAATGTAGCTATAGTAAAAGTGGAAACATAGTAGTGCTGCATGCTTAACAGCAAATGCAGGTCCTTTGAAAGTTTAGTCCATCTTTCTCATTTGTAGCCTTGTTTTAAATTTCAGTTTCAGAAACGTGTCATTTTGTTACGCTTACCTTCAATCATACACAAGCTGTGGCAAAACCAGTATTTTCTTCTTTTATTTCCGTGCAGAACGCTCTTCAGTGTGGAATTACTTATAGAAGGAAATAAAAATGCTGAGTAAATCAGATCCTGTTGATGTAACTAAATGTATTTATTTCAAATTGTTATCCTGCAAAGATGAGATTTAGTAGAGAGGGAACTCTTTCGTATACAAGGCAAAGGAACATCTGCAGGTGCATCTGGAGGAAACACTTGGATCCTGTGTGTTGTGCTCTGTTTTTACTGGGCTGTTATTATTGGTCATTGAAAGGCAAGATGCCAAAACTGGACAGGAAATACTTTTTTTCCCCCTTTCTATGAGAGTTTTCTGACAAAAATATATTTTGCATAGAAGCTTCTGAAAATGATGCAGATTTTTGTAAAAAAATTATTTCCCATCCTCTCCCAGCCTTTTTTTCCAAGAGGGTTCTTGAGTAATCTTGTCTAAACCTAGTGTGTGACTTTTTGAACTGAATTTGTTATAAATAGGCGTTTCCACTCAGCTTTGCATCTTGACAAAAGAACTTTTGAGCAGAAACTTCCTGAGTTTTTGGCAGTGCTGTTCTAAATATAGGAACTCCTAAAGGAGTAGATCTAAAAATGCCTCATGCTCAGGTACTTACTATTCAAAACCACTATGATGACAGTTCATTAAAACTTGTGAGATGGATTGGGGAAAAAAAAAATCTATGCAAAGTCCATGTTGTTTGTGCCTCCTGCCTCTCAAGATTTTTAGGATGTCTTTCCTTCATGGCACAGCACACACCCCCCCCGAAAACAGCTTCAAAGCGGTTTCATTTTTGTGTGTCTGTGTCTCTTTTTCCTAATGAAGAAGATACTGTTCTTTCTGGGAAGACATTGGCTTATTTCAGATGTGATGGAGCAAGTGAAGTGTCAAAGGTGATTATGTTCCTACATGCTCAGTGAAAAATAAATGGCTTGGTGGAGAAGGGAGGACCCTTGGGGAAGATTCAGAAGCGCTGAGAGACCACTCATATCAAACTGGTAGGAAAGCAGACTTTGGTAATTCCAGTTTTTATGGAAGCACTTCTACCTGTCATGGGCCTCTCCATTTATTTCATCTGTGGTTTTTCTAGCTTGTTTTTTTTCCCTTTCCCCTTTCTCCTTAGAGGCACTATTGAAAAAATGCTCATTACTTTGACCAAAAGTCAAAATTTTAAAACTGATTTAAAAGCACAGGCTATTCACAATAGTCCCCTCCTGTGCACCACGTAGTTCCTGATTCATCACTTTGCTGCTGGACGTGGATCTGCTGGTAGACAGTTTGCCCCTTTGTCTGTGGCCTGAAGCTATGCTTGTATCCCTGTGAACACTCTTGGGACCTGAGGGACTTAATAGTCTGAGAGTTTGCCATACTTCACTGAATTGAGAACACATATTTCAGCATAATAGTCCAGTCTTTGACACTGACTGATCCACCCCCCCAACTTGAAGACCTCACATAAAGTCTATAAGTTACCCTGTCTCATGAGATATAGGTGTCTGATCTGTACTTGTCATTTGTATCAGAAGATGAGTGAGAGCTTTGGGATGCTAGGACTTTGACATGTCCATCTCACAAAATAATCTGCAGGGAACAAAACCCATCTCTTCTTCAACGGAGCATCCATCCAACCATACCATCATACCTGTCCTTTAATCTTCAGCCTTGAGGGGGTTTTGGATCATATTTTATTGAAGCTGATTTGGTTTTTTTGTAACAGTATTTTTTACTTTGGTACCTGCATGTTGTGATTTAAAAAAAAAAAAATCTTTGAAATAGGATTGAGTTTCTATGGTACCCTTGCAGATTGGGAGAAATAGGACTATCACAGTATTCAACTAATTGATCACATTTATGTATACTGAAAAGTATCCATGCAAAGTTCATTTCTTTCAATCAGATTCTTTGTGCTGGTGTCACAATTGTGATGATTGCTCAATCCAGCCTCATCAAAACTTACATGATTCCTATAACTGTTTTGATTAGACTTTACTTTTTCTTTTTAACAACTCCTTTATTGAAAGGACGAAATGATCTTGGTGTCTGAAAGCTATGTAATACTAAAGGTAATAGGGTTATATCACACAGTTATAGGTTCTATTGCTGATTGTTATATTCAACTGCAGATGTTATTGTGCAAGAACAGTATCTGGTTTTAGGTGGATGGAATGTTTTGGCCATGCAGGTAATTTTTCAGAGTTCATTGTTGCCACTGGAAAAGTTTCCATAGATCCTGTTAAGTTTCATGCTGACCCTCATGGCTCAGTTTTGACCTTGGCAGCTCCTGGCCGTGGTGCTTCTGTAGGCAGAATTTTAGAACTGAACCTTGTAACTTGATCTTACAGGTGTTCAGCACCTCTAATAGGGCTGAAACGCAGAACTAATGTTTCAGGCTGCTCAGGTTTGTGAAACAGGACTTTGGTTTGTCATCAGGCAGCTTTGTTACTTCTGCCTGATATATGGCTTCCCAGAGAGAGGAATAAAATTAAGAGTTATGGGTTAATCAGGGACTGACTCGTTAAACAAAACAACCGCGACGGTGGTCACCATCACCAGGGGCAAATAGGAATAACAGTTTTTACTGTATCTTGAAGTATACTGAACTGTGTCTTGCGTCCTATTAGTGCCATTCATAGAATGTATATGTCTTGCTTTTATTCTGCTGGCATTCATGGAGCATCTGAAAGATGTCAGGGAGGCTGCTAGGCTTTTAGCAGGTGCAAAATCAAGTCTGGCAACTTCATAAAGCCACAGGCTTTTTGCAGCATTTACATTGCAGCTTCCCAAACATTTGGAGCCTTTCTGCCCAAGGGTATGGTAGTCTCAGTAGCAGACGCAGTGGAGGTTTATATTTAGAATTAAACACGGCAGCTATTTAAGATTTTTAGCGTATATGTGTGACGTAAGTGAAGTGCCCCGAAGTGTTAGATAGTATTGGTAGGATGGATAATCAATAAACAGGCCTGCCTAACTACTTGGGGAAAAAAAAGACTAATAATTAGGACTTAGAAAATAGGATGTGAAGAGCTCCATTTAAAATCAAATTAATAAACTGTACCTGACTTTCTAACTCGTGGGGTTAGATCTGAGTCCTTGCAGAGTGAATAGCTCCTTACCCTCATCTGACCCTGCTCTTCCAAGGCAGCCCTGTTTAGAAGGCAGTGCACAGTTGTGCTGCATAGTCAGAGTCTGCTCTTTCCTCCCTTGGACCAGCCGCAAGGGCAAGGTCCCAACCTCTCCCTGTCTAGAGCTGCTAATTTGTTCAGTGCTCTGTGACCCAGCATGTGCTGAAGGTTTACCTACAAACCCTCCACATGCTCTCAGCAAAGTGCTTGTTATCTACCAGAGACTAAGCTAGTCTCCTATATATGGATCCTATCCAATAAGGATATTGGAACTCTTTGGTTTACATACATTTGTGTTCTTGTATATGAGTGAACAGTGGCCATAATGTGATAAATAGCAAACACGTCTATATTAGTTACATTTGGGAAGTGAATTTTTGCAGGTCTGTATATTGAAGTTGCCATTTTACGTGTATAAATGCTCTCATTTCAAACACTCATCTAAACACTGACTGAGCATTTAGAATTTTCAACTCATTTGTGCTCTTTATGCTTGCTTTCTAATTAGTTCTACCTTTGAAATTTTTGCAGTGTTAGGTTTGTGCTGACAGAGTTGCTACTTGGCACAGATTTCAGCTGTGAAACAGAGTGAGAATATGTGGTTCGAATTTTTAATTTTGGTTCCCTGTCTGGAGAAAAATGTTGTCCTTTTAGATTGCATTGCTTAAGAAATAGAAATTTATGAATGAGGATAAAATTTCGTGGTTTAGGCCATGCCCAAATAGGAGTGGTGTAATGAAATCTACGAATTTCTCTAGGCAAACACTTTTGGAGTCCTGCTTTGTTATCCTGCAGCATAATACAGATTTACTCCAGTTGTGAAAAAGGAAAATAATACAGACTTTATGGTAATCTGTATTTTGGTTTGTAACCTGTTTAGGTGTGTTTCAGCTAATTCTGAAGAAACTATCTAAAGTACTGCATAAAATAGGCCAAACACAGCTCCAATCTTGCTCCGTCTCTACTTAGGACGAGTTGCAGAGGTAGCAAGAGTAAAACCTGAATGAGATGCCTGTGTTCTGCTGTATTTTCCCTCTAAGGATGAAAATGCTACACAAGTCATGTTTTAAACCAAGGAGATCAGCTACAGATGCACTTGATAACATGCGCAGAGAGAATAATCTATTGCTTCTACTTTCTGATTTATGGCTGACATTTTTTTCTTCAGGCTTCTCATTTGAATTGATTTCAGATTGATTAAAATGTTTCACCTTTTCAAGATACTGAATTTTTCAGTTACGTGTGTGTAGGGGAAATGTATCTCTAAATTACTGGAAATACATGAAGCTTATATCTAAGTTATATTAATTTTCAGTGGAGAAGTTTAAAGCAAGGGGATCAAAAGCTGTTCTGCTGTAAGACACAAGTCCAAAACCAGTGTGTGACTGTATTGAAATAGTCTTTAACTGTATGTTCACATCAAAGAACAGAATAATGTGTTAATCTTGTCTGTAAATATTTATATTATATTTATAATAGATGATTTTGGGAGCTTCAAATTGTATTTCAACATTAAATCTGAATTCAAATGGAAACTTTCCTTTTTGACAGAGGAACATTATTCAAGAGTGCAGAAGAGAACCAGCCTGACAGTCATTGTCATTACCATACAGTAATTGATCCACAAGGAATTATTGGGACGAGGTTGGGGGATGGTGTGTGGACGTGATCTGGAAAAAGGAGGTGTACTAATTTTTTTCCATCTGGATTTAATCATATGTAATTGGCTGAAAACATCCCAATAATATTTTCATAGTTAACTATAATGGAGCATCAGCAGTTTTACCAATAATATTTTACTAAATTATTCTTGAATCCAGATATTAGTTTCTAAGTTACAGATACTTTATTTAAAAAAAAAAAAATCCAAGTAATACTGTACTCACCTCCTTTCTAGGTCGTTCTTTCTTGTAGGTTTTTTTTTTAGTTTAACATATTAGTTTTAATTCCTACTCTAAAATTTGTCTTTTATTTTTACTCTTTCACTTTTTTAACATATGAAAGAGTGTTGTCATTTTGTGGCTGTTTTTTCAAGTGAGTTCTTAATGAATATCATTCTTCCAGAAAAGTTTAGATTTTTGAGACTAAAAGATGAATTCACACTGTAGTTACCCCATTTTGTTCTTACCTTTTCAAAAAAGAATGCTCATCATTAATAGTTTTGAACATAGGAAGCAGTAAAATATTTGCCATTAGAAACTGCTTGCAAAATGCCTTTATTTTGTACCTTGGTGCTGGTAAGTGGAATAGATTTTGTTTGCAGAATCACCATGACATTGAAAGATATTATATAACCACCACAATTTTGGTTAGCAGGAACTCAATATTGTGTAAATATCTGAATAACCCAGCTGACTGCAGCAGGAGGTTATAGCACAATCAGATTGATTTTCCGTAATGAATGTTAATAATGATCAGTTAATATTAACTACTTCTTTCTGCTGTGTGGTAACAAGGGCTCCTGTTAAGTCGGGGATAATGTGACAGAGCTTTTAGGGTTGTGTGACATCTCATACAGGCGTGGAAAAAGCCCATCCTGTCAGAGGATCATCATTTAAAGATCCTGTGGTGGGTTTTGTTCTGCTCTGCTCACTCCTGTGTGGGTACCAATATCTTGAGCAAGCATCTAGATAAGTCACAAAAGCAGAATTGCATCAGAGGTCACGATGACTTTGCATAATGAGTCCATTAGATGCCGTAATCAATATCAAGCCCTTGGATCTTATGAATATTGATGAAGCAATTGTAGAGAGGAGGTAGATGGGGAATTGAGATGCATTTTGGCATAACCAGAGTAACAGTTAATGGTTGAGGTAGATTATTGGCCCAGTAACCACCTCACTTTGGATCTTTCTAAGTTATTAATAATAGAAAAGCCATTATGGCATTTGCAGTGGGGAAAAACTGTACATGGCTTTTGTTGCATTCTGCCCACACAGTGCTTCTAAAGACAGTGGGTGTCACTCCATTGTTTGAAAAACAATGGTAAAACTCCACTGGTGAAAACAGTGGGATTCCTTACAAAGTGAGGAATTATGTCACCTTTTCACTTTTTCTACCCTTTTTCTGCTTTTTTTTTTATTTTTCCTTTTTTCTTTTTCTTTTTTTCTTTTTTTCTTTTTTGCCTTTTTCTTTTTCTTTTTTGTTTCTTCTTTTCTTTTTTCTTTTTTGCTTTTTTCTTTTTTCTTTTTTCTTTTTTCTTTTTTCTTTTTTCTTTTTTCTTTTTTCTTTTTTCTTTTTTCTTTTTTCTTTTTTCTTTTTTCTTTTTTCTTTTTTCTTTTTTCTTTTCTCTTTTCTCTTTTCTCTTTTCTCTTTTCTCTTTTTCTCTTTTTTTTTAATTGGTTGGTTGATTTTTTTTTTTTTCCTTTATCCTGATGATTCCCTCTTTTCTGTAGAGGAAAAAGAATGTGGAAGTTTTTTTGAGTAGTCATGACCATTGAGCTGATTTTTGCATGTGCATCTTTTTTCTTCTTTTTTCTTTTTTCTTTTTTCTTTTTTCTTTTTTCTTTTTTCTTTTTTCTTTTTTCTTTTTTCTTTTTTCTTTTTTCTTTTTTCTTTTTTCTTTTTTCTTTTTTCTTTTTTCTTTTTTCTTTTTTCTCTTTTCTCTTTTCTTTTTTCTCTTTTTTCTCTTTTTTCTCTTTTCTCTTTTCTCTTTTCTCTTTTCTCTTTTTCTCTTTTTTTTTAATTGGTTGGTTGATTTTTTTTTTTTTCCCTTTATCCTGATGATTCCCTCTTTTCTGTAGAGGAAAAAGAATGTGGAAGTTTTTTTGAGTAGTCATGACCATTGAGCTGATTTTTGCATGTGCTCACAGTTTTGTGCCCCTTCACCTTTCTGGCCTGGGCTTAGTGCAATGGCTTCATTCCTCTGAGCCCTGTAAGCAGCACAGAAACTTCTGAAAATCCCTGCTGATAGCTCACATGCAAGTGCTGGATGAAATATGTTGCACTGGCATTACAGAGTTTGCAAGCACAAGCGCTTGTAGCTGGATTATACAATCAATCATCTGATCTGCAGCCTGGCTATCAGTTTGCAGAATGGAGTAAACAAAAATTTCTTACCTTGAAGAGGTCGAGCTGAACATGTGTCAATAGATAACTGGCAAATTTATGGAGGCTGAGGTCAGTTCAGGCCTTGTCCTGAGTGTGGGCCAAATCAGTCAGACCAAAGTAGATAAGGGGAAAGATGCAGAAAATTAGAAGAGTCAAAGTTTACACTTTATAAAATGAGAGAAGAGTCCCTGACAGAAGGATGACATTTGAAGTGTGAAAAGCTCTGGCCTAGGAAAGCAGAGTGCACAATTTTCATTTCATGCTCTTTTGCCTGTGTAAGCAGCTGATGTGGTGTTGAAGGGCACAGCCTTTCTCATTCAGCTGTGGGAATGGATGGCTCGGAATTGAAAGTCTAGGTCCGTGCAGAGGGTCTGTAAAAAACTTGCTTCAATCAGCAATGACCAACTCACTCAAGTCATAGTACAAAACCCTGAGACTCAATTTTTATTCTAGCATTTAGAAAATCAGTATGCAGAGCGAGTAGGATTTTTTAACATAAAAACTGAGGGGTAACTTCAAGATTGCATCTTTTACTTAAGTAAATCACACAGGTTCCAGTGTAGTGGAAGTGTATGTGATTAATACACACAGCATGTGCACAGAGGACCAGATACAGTTAGAGTGACAAAAAAGTTATGTTGACAGAGGATATTTCAAAAAATAGATTTCCAGATAGTAAGAAGTACATTTAGCTGCAATTGTTCTCTGGTGACTAAAATAAATACCTAGGAATAAATGTTGTCTATAAATAACTATGTGGCTTAGTGCCAAATTTCTCTGCTGTTTATGGAAAAGCAGATAAAAAAAAAAGCAGTTGCTGTGACTTTTCCAGCATATGACCTGTTTTGACCCTTACTCCTGTGAAATTAGGCCAGTGTGGCTGAAAACTGTCAGCCACAAGTCCCATGCCATCAGAAAACTGTGCAAGGGACATTTAGAGGAAACTAAGGCATATCAGTATTGAGATATGAGTTTGAAATTACAAAGGAATAATGTTACATAACTTTTCTTGTTAAATAGCATCACTAGAATGTGTGACTTTGACTACTTGGTGAAATCTGTAGAAAATACTCTTGTTTTGTATTTATTTTAGAGATATTATACATTTTTTGTTGTTGGAAAGCAGAAGGGCTCTTTTGCTTCTTCCAAATAGTGCTGAGACAAATGACAGCAAATATGCAAGCTGATAACAGCAATAACTTTCTCCATCTTGTAGTGTCCTCCTACTGAAGGTGGTGTCCAGCTGGACACTGACAGTGTCTTTCTGTCACTTGGCATAGAGTTATGGTCTTATAGAGGCCCAGCCACTACCTGTCCTTCTTGGAATATTTTTTTTTAATTTCAACTTGGTATCAATCAGAATTCTTTACATCAAATTTCAGTACTACTTAAGCTGGTTTTATTAGTGATGCCAAAACTTTAAGGCACGAAACACTGACAACTGTTATTTACCTTCAAAGAATACTATTCACCTTTTTCTATCTGGAATTACTCTGCTTCTTTGTAACACCTGGTAGCACCATTGAGGATATTTTGCTGTCTGGCATTGCCTTGAGAGTTTTGATTTAGATTCTTAATTGTATAGTTCAACGCTAGACCTTGTAAGTTCATTCATGACTTGAATTTTCCTTTTTTGATTGCCAGGATTATGGGTATAGAAAAACAGAATCATAGAATCCTTTAGGGTAGAAAGGACCTTTGAGATCATCCAGTCCAGGCATTAACCCAGCACTGCCAAGTCCACCACTAAACCGTGTCCCTCAGCACCATATCTGCTAGATCATTTTTCAGCCATTTCTTTTCACATCATTGCCCTGTGTCACACTTGATGTCCCCTAGTTCTCACATGCATGTGCGTTTTCAGCTTCCATTAATAATTGTGTAGAAATTGTGTCTTTTTCTTGCAAACAGTTTAATAAAATACATATTTTATCTTGCTGTATTTCTATTAATTTCTTTTATAAACCTTATTAAATGTTTTTTTCATATTACAAGCTGCTTCTATTCTGTCTTTGTTTTGATACAGTAACTTTCCATAGAAAACTGGGAATACAAACTGAGTGAAAAATGCCTTTATGAGCAAATCAGTCTGCCTTCCCACAATCTTACTATAGCTTTATTAACAATTGTTTTAACTTGTACAGGAGCCATTTTAATGTTCATTAGTACCAAAGAGTGAACCATAAATATATGGCTTTGAATGTATTTATTCCTCAGCTGGTTTTTTTTTTTTCTGCTATTAGCACTCACTTGCTCCAGAATGTTACAGCTTTCTGTGGCTCTCCAACAAGCTGCACCATCACTTCTGGGCAGATAATGTCCATTGGGTGTGCTCACAACTGCAGTAGAAGTGAGAGACAGGAAAGTGGTAATGTTACTGCTGTAGGCTCAGCCTTCTTAGTCCTAGCTGTTTGACCTGTTTCAGCTAAAATTGCTCCAGAGATTCCCTACCACTGCTCCCACAGCAACCTACTTGGAGTTCAGGGAGTGCAGCTTTGTTCCACACAATCTTTGGAAAACGCCATCTTTCCTATCCCATAATGTGAATGGATTGGTTTGTCTTTGATTCATGACATTCAGTCCTTTCATGTGGATCTTCACCTTTACAGTCACCAGCAGCTCCTGCCAGTTTGTGAACTGGAATACAACTAACCATATCTACTTTAAAGCCGTTTCTGAGTGTGCACGTGTGATTTCACTGCTTTGCTCAGACTTGAATTGGTTTTTCACTTTGTTTTCCTTCTGCAGACAGTTCAATTTCTCAGAAGATAAATATTAGACCCTTGTTGGCCTGTATAATGCTTCCTTTTGCCCTCCTGGGGGGTTTTAGTGGTGTTGTGGTGGGTGTTTGTTGTTGGTTGGTTTGGTGTTTGGGTTGGTTATTTTTTTTTTCAGATTTCTTTTAAACATAGTTTTTAGGCATTCTCTAGTGAGACAATATGCCAGGTGATATAATCAGTACCTAGGCCTTTCATTTCACTAAAATGCCTACAGGTTGCACACACAGTTTCTGACCCATTTTGTTTAGTGCTGCATCTATGAACATGGGCAGTAAAGCAGCCCTCAAAATTTGGGGATGTTTAACTTTTATTACATAATCTCTTTTATTAAATAATTGCTACAGTTTTAATGACTTATTAAAATCATCATAATGGTCTGTTATTTTCCATATTATAATTCTGTGGTTTTTAATTTTTGAAGCAATAATTATAATTTTTTATTGTTAATATCAACTTTTTTTTTAACATGAATAAAAAAAATATGGGAGCCCTGTGGTGGGCTATCCACCCTCTACATATGTCTCTGTAAATAAGAGCAGAAAAAATGAAGTTATCAATCCACTGCCAAAGTGAGAAAAGCCCCCAGTGCATGCTTATTCTCACAGCTGGTTTAAATCTTATTGGTTGCACTTTTGGTAATAGTTTACATTGCTTCTTGAATTTGCTCTCCGTGTTCTAAAATTAATTCGATCTGAATAGAAACTGTGAAACCCTTCCACCCCTGTGCATCCCCTGCTCGCAGTGTTGTTCACATTAATCACCAGTTTGGATGTGCATATGAACAAGGTCTTGGGGAGGAGGAACACATCCATGTAAATTATGAGTCCCACCACAGATGGTCATTCCAGCTTGTTGGGGGGACATAACCACAGCCCAAGCCCTGGCCTTTGCTGGCAGAGACAAGTAAATAACACAGCCCTCCCTAGTTTCATTTATTGTTTTATTTTCCTGTAAGGCCCCAGGCCATGCTCCGAGGGCTACTCTGTTTGAATATTCCAGAAAAATCAAGGCAAAGAAAGAACACTTGTATTTAACACAAAAAATAAAGGGATTCAGCTTGATTATTGTTACATATGCTTGGAAAGGCTAACGGTTTTGAGAAATTACAAAGTTATTTACAATATAGACAGGGCAACGATGCTCTCTTTTTCCCTGGGGTTCTCTTGGATTCAAAATGTACATACATGGTTTCATTAGATGGAGAAAAAGAAATCAAATGCCTCTGGAACTGATTACACAAAAGCAAAAGAGCTCTTCCTGTCTTTATATGTAAAGGGTGGTTTTGAGGAAGAAAATAAACTTAATTTTTTACAAAGGTTTAAAAGAAATTAAATTATTTTTCATCCTTTTTTCAGTCTATTTCAGTGGCAAAATGGGGGAAATGGAAGAGACAGAATGGCAATATAAACATTGAATTAAATAAACTGAAATGTCAGTGTACTCTTTTTTTAGGTGGCAGAACAAATATCAGTCTACTTATATATACAATTTTTGAAGAAAAACGTTTTTAATCTATCTTGGGCTTTTTAAGTATAAAGACTTAAATTCCTTTTCAACACAGTTTGTTGTTTTTTTTTTATTGTCTTTTAATAACAGAATTTTATTGGTGTTTGCGATAGAAGTCTTGTTGCCTTCCTATGTAGTATACTACATCAGGTTTCCCCCTGTTCCCTGAAACGATGGTGAGCTCTATCACAACAGCAGTGTTGCACGGCCTGTCTGAAGCCAGGCTGGAAGGGTGTCCTTCATCAGAAGGTTGAATCATCTGTTCAAATTCTGGTGCCTGTTCTTATCTACAACATAGTTCAACCTGATCAATCCCTCTAAGTCACTGAAGAGTTGTCTGTCTGAAAGGAATGAGAAGAGAGATTAAAACCTTATGAAATACTCCAGTGTACATACTGAAAAACAGTAACCCTTTCAGACTGACTCTTTATGAATGTTGTATTACTCGATGCAGCCAAGGCCTCAGGGTGCCTTGGCTTCTACTCTTTCTTAATGTGCAAAAAAAAGTACTTTTTCTGAAATAAGAGCAAGTGCTGTAGGAGCTGCCATGGAACAGCCATTCCAACTTGCTTCTCCATGTAGACAAGTGCTTGCATTGTACTTGCCATCCTTGTTGGACCAATATAAAGCTCTTTTTCTTACAAAATTGGCAACCAAACATTTGGAAAAATTTAGCCTAATTATGCCAATTCAAAATCTTTCTAATGACTGTAATATTTATAACAGTAGCATAAGGGGATGAGACTTTATCCTTCTAGTGCTGTAGTAAGGTAGAGCACCTCACAAAACTTAGGAATCTGGTTGTATACCAGTACAAATAGCCAATTCCATTCCTCCTTAGCTGCTGTCCCAGCTCCAGCTAAATATAACAGTAGAGTATTTAGAGAAAAAAAGATATCTTCAATTGAATAAAATTACTATTATTCAAATCGAAAATGCAATGAGCAGACAAATCCAATCATACCACTTATGACTTATGCATGATGACTGGCAGTGTTATTCCATTAGTCTAATAGGGCTGACTGCTGAAAAGTGTAATGAATTTCTGGGAATGTACAATGTGGACACTTCCTAGGCATGATTTAAATTAGCGCAGTGCATGTGTATGTGTATATATATATATATATTTTAATGTAAAAAAATCCTGAATGCTTCTTCATATAATTTAAATTATACTTGACTGTGCTGCTGGAAATTAGTATTTTCTTTCCTGTGGTCCTTCCAACTCCTCCTGACTGTGCTGTGGTGGTGAATAATGTATTGAGAAAGATCAAAAAACAAGAAGCGTGGATCTTAAAATGACTAGAAAGCCTCATGGTGGAACTACAAACATGAAGTGAAATTCAGTTCTGTGGTTAGCAATAATAGAAGTTTCAGCAAAATTCCAGAAGAAAACAGTAGGTGACGGAAAATTTGTGTATTTGGGGTTTGTTTTGTTCTGTCTTTTGATTTACATTGAAGTAATGTCAGAGGCATTTTTCCTTAGAATGATCAGGAATTTGAGGTTCTCGAGTGCAAAATAGCATTATGCAAGAAGCTTGCAAAATTGTAGTGTTTATTTGTGTAACAATCCAATTTTCAGAAGTCAAATAGGCAGAATATTGAATGAGTAGATAGAGTACAATTCATATTCATATTTGCAGCACAGGTTTCTGAGGCCTTTCAAACAGTTGCAAAGAAAACATTCCAAACATGAAAAGAGCTTCAGAAGTGTTGAAATTATTTCCTGAGTTTACAAGAGAGCCTAAAACAATAGCTGTGAGGTGTGAATAGCTTCCTTCATTTCAGTTAGATGTAATTTGAATTAACTTACTTGTCCAGGAGTTGCATGGTCCTACTTTGCTAAATCATAGTTCAGTTGATGAGGATGTAGGAAAGGTGATTCATGGGCCGTATCTGCTTAGTCATGTTTGCACATTTGCAGAACTTTCATTTCACTTTTAAGTTTCTAGCTGAGCTCAGATTCCTCAAACTTCATCCTCCACTGGTAAGTGAAAGTTGGTTTCATGGGGGATGTGAGGTTTGGCTTTTCTCTATCTTTAGGAAGTCCTTGCGTATTTTAAGCATGAGAAATATTTTTCCTAATCTTTCTACAGAAGATTAAGTGATCAGGGAAAGATCTTCCCCTACCTTTTTCTTCATCCTCTGCCATGTATCTGAGCAGGGAGAGTAGTGAAATCCTCTGCTGGTATTTGAGAGCCGGAGTGGGGCTGTTGGCTTGGATTAACACACCAGGCTTTCACCCACATGATGTGGTTACCTGGCACTCCAAGGCCAACTCCATTGCCATGCATAATGAACAAATATGAAATGATATTAAGTAAAGGGTGAAGCAACAATGCCAGAAGTATTAAAAAAATTTTTAAACAACTAAATTCATAATATATTGATGTTTTTATTACTCTCACTGGCTGTCACACATCCAGAATAGCCTTGAAATGAGGATAGCAAAATCTGCAATGAGCTTCTATACATCAGGAGACTATTACTAGTTTTCATAGTAAAATAATGATTGAAGAGCATAGCTAGCACAAACATAATAGCCATTAGGGAATAAATTTCTGTAAACATTTTCTGAGAGAAGTTTGAGAGAGCTCCAGTAAAACCAAGAAGCAACCACTTTTAAAACTAGTCACAGGAAATCATAGCCATTATGGCTGACACACAGCAGAATATTTGGTCACGGGAAAAATATGGGCACATTCATAATAGCATAAAAATCCAGAGATGTTAATGTATAAAATGCATTGGAAGTTATTTCCAAGGTAATTATACTGCAGTATAATTAAATGCTGCTGCAGTAGTTTTTGCCTGGAGGGCTTTTCAATCTGGATGAGCATGTTGTTATAGGAGCAGCTTCACCTGCAATTCCTTTTATTTCCTGTAAAACATTATCCAGAGACATGCAAAATAGTAAGAAGGTGCCCATTTCTTCCAAACAGCATCAGAATAACCTTTTGACATACACTTTGGTTTTCAGAAGATGATTTTCAGATGAAGTGCTAAACTCTCTGGTTTTTAGGAGCACTTAATAACCTGAGCCATTTTGGAAAGTCCAAGCCTGAGGGCTTGGGAGAGGTTTAATATGAAATACGTATAAAGCTCGCCCTCTTACTGTGTTCACTAATATGTAATGCACCAGGAAGACAAAAAGTAGATGCCAAAAGAATCAGGGAGCTTTCTTCTTCCATGCCTGTAGGAAGAATTAATGTGTTCCTGCTGATCAGTGCTCCTCTAGGCACTGGATTCCCCCTCTTGAAGGTGTCACAAAAGTTATGGTCGTTCTGAAGAGCTGGTAATTTCTGTCGTTCAGTTGCAAATACATTCTCAGGAGACAGTTTAGGAAAGAGGGAATTATTTATCATAGTAAATATTACTTGTATTAAATTACATATTCTGCATTTATATTCACAGCTAATAGACACTTTCAAATCTGTTTTCCTACAGACAGTTTGTGGAAAAAATTTCTTTTTGTCATTTTTAAATGAGTACTGGGAGGAATAAGAATTGATTTGAGATTCACTTGAACCCATGATCAACATTTTTATTAAAGGTGAATGGGGTGGTTGTTTATTGTTAGTTCTCAAAATCAGTCTAACTGGTTTCTATATGGTTTCTCTGGAGAAAAAAATTAAATCTATCTTCTTTTTAACTTTATGGTTGTTTAATTCCAAATTCAGAAAAATTATAGGAAACTGTATCTGTAAGTACCAACTTGTATGCATATATTTTAGGATAAATTCTCCGAAAGTGTCTTTTTTGCTTTTGTTGTAGCCTCACAAACCAGCATCAAATTGTGGTCTGCTGTTAAGGGAGAAGGTTTGGCTTCAGAATTACTAAAAGGTATGAATTTACTTCTTTCTGCTTTCTCAGGTGTAGAGCAACTCTGTACTGGACCACAAAAGCTGTTTGTTCAAACAAAGGTCCTATAGTCTTTGCATTCTCCAATTTGAGAAAGCAGATGGAAAAAAAATTACGTTAAAATTAAACTGTGCATTTTGAGACAGCATGTTTGTGTTACACTTATTCTTGCTCTTCCTGATGGTAAGATTTATGGAGCTGCAACTGACTCCTTCAACATTATCACTGGATTTGGAACAGTTTTAACTATTGGTAGTTGGATTGCTGTTTTAAGTCTTATAATTAATTCATTGCCTGTTAATGCTCTCCTGCATAGAACTTTAATTTATTGTCATAAAATTTATCATCCAGCAGTACCTCTTCTATTGGCATTTAATATTTTCTAGCTTGCTAATGGTGTAGCTTTCAAGATCAATGGAGTATTACTATTACCTATTCTACAGCTTCCTTGCTATACTTAATCATCTTTAGTGTAGAAGCACTGGAAACTACTATAAAGATGATTCTTAACAAATTATATTAATATTGATGGTACATAATTAAGTCCCAACACGTATAAAGGTGTAGCAGAGCCAGCTGTCTTTACCAGACTTTTGAAAAGACAGGTTAAGTTTAAGCATTAATCCTTTCTATATTCAATAAAACTTTAAAAATTAAACATCCATCTTTCCTATCAGCAGTTTCTGGGTCTTACCAAAGAAGAGAGGTAGAGAAACTCAGTGCTGCTCTCACAGTGCAATTCCCAGTTTATTGATAAAGTCTATTTCTCTTTTCAGTGTAATTATGGATGCTTCAGGCAGGTGAAAACTGTGGAATCTTTTCTGAGATGACAGTTTCTTAAGAACAGAAAGTCAAGTTATTAACCTCTAGAGATCTAGTTTTAGTTGCACAGTGTAAGAATAACTATGATAATTTTGTAGGGGTAAAACCAAAACTTAAAAATTTCAAGTGCTTTGGCCTTTTTATTACTTTATTTTTACTTTGTGGGGTTTTGTTTTTATGTTTTCATTTAGGAGCTGCTTTCTCTTAAAGGTTCCAAAGTACAAAAGTGACACTGTTTCTTTTTCTGTTTGAAAACTCCAGACAAAAATGAAAACTTCAGCTTAGTTATCCGTGATTGGTTTAATATCTCAAAAATTCTATTTTACAAGATTTTGTTCAATGTGGAAGCAGACTTTTTTTTGGAAATACTGCAGGAGCAATGGTAACAGTGCTGATATTTTTGGATCTTGACTTTACTCAAGTTGCAAGCATTTTATCCAAGAATATGTCTGCTGTTTATATCTGTTACAGTGATGAATAGATTAAAAGATATTTGAAATCATTATGGACTTGAAACGGAAAGCAGCACGAAAACAGAGGGCAGGGGAGAGGGGGTATGTTGTGTTTTTGTTGGGGAAATTTAAAACAGTGCATTGGTTTTTCTTTCTTTCTGAAGAAGGCCTTTGAGCTTCATTTCAGTTGGAGAGGGTTGTCTATTTTACTAGGAGTAGAAACTATCTTTTTACAGTGGAAGTTTGTATTATTGAAGAATCGTTGAGGCAGTCACATGCATGTAGGGTTCTCTACTTAGTAGCAGCTACTCTTCCTCCTGTCTTACTCACTAGACCGAAGGAATAATTTGTCATAAAATCCGTAAGACTTTATCAAAAGAAATATCACTTAAGTACGTGTTGTCTGTATGTTGTCCTTACAGGCATTTGACCTATTTTGATTTGAAGTTATTTTCTTTACCATTAGCTATTGTGACAATTTAAAGGAGAAATAAAATGTTCTTCAGACGTAATGGATTAGGTACTGATTATTTTATCTTTTTTTTTATATTGCAGTCTTATTTGCTATGTCTGATGATTGCTCTATGTGTGCTCTTGACCTAATGCAAACATGAACTCCTTAAACCTCATTCATTTTGGAGTGTTGATACGTTGTTAATTTAAGTTCAGATTTTACTTCAGAGCAATTTGTTTGTGTCTACAACCTCTTAGTTGGCTGTAGTGAAACCATGCTGGCTTAGCCTTGGAGATGGAATGGGCGTTCTCTGCATCAGTCCTGTTCTACCCAGCTTGCCTGGCCCATGTGCCAGAGTGACCCGTGGCAATGACCTGCTCTGTTCTTGTGGACAAAGCAGTTTTGTTTTGACCACAGACACACTGATGTCCTGCTGATGAATATTTTTCCTTCTATGTCTGTTTTGTCAGCAGAATACCTTACTGTCTTTGTTTTCAGAAGGCTGGAATTTGCATTTGGGCTTTTGAACTTAGACACACCTCCTCATTTACTGCTTGAAAAGTTTGTTGGTTTTTTTAAATAATGCTTATAATCTACACTTGTGTCCTGATCTGGGTGACTGACAATATTTCCTAATAATATCAAATAATATCAGAAGTCATTCAAATTTGAATGCAGGAATTTCTTTGTCCTTCATGTGTACTGATTCGATGTCCTAGGCTCATCATGGAGTGAGTTATCCCTAAAGATGGCTTTCAGCCTAAAAGAAAACCACTTTTCCTGTACTCTGCACTTGCTCACATGTAAGCTTTACTACCGAAATCTGTTTAATATGGGTAGTTGGTAAAAGGAATTTTAATGTGCATGCATACTGTGTAATTGTACTTTATATTGTGATTGCTATTCCTATAGGGGCTAGGGGAAAATACACTTTTCTGGTCTTCACAACAGGATTAGAGCAGGGATTCTTTCTACATACTTGCTGTAGCAAATGATCAGATTCCGAAGATCACTAAAGGAACTGTTTTTAAATTTATATGCTCACAATTACTTTTTGTAGACAAGGCCTCTATTTTTGTGAACATTAGTAGGATAGTAGGATTATTTAGAGTGAGAGAAAACATTTGATGAATGAGCCCTTTTGAAGTTCAGGAGCAACACACAATAAGATGATGGACACTTTAAAATGGAATTTAGGTCTTGCAAGAAAACTCTTAAGTTAGCAGATTTTTAAGATGCAGAGTACATACTTGAAATCTAGTGTGTATTCCTAAACTGATGGATTCTTATGCCTTGAAGAACCGTTTTTCAGCAGGGTTAGATGAAGACTTTATTGCTATGGCAGTTCAGTGTTCCACAAAGATGTCTGGCATGTGTTGTAGTAAGATGTCACTTTGGTGCACCTCTATGTCATCAGGTCTGAAGTGGGAATTATGCTGTGACAGAAGCATAAACAGCCTGCCCTTGTGCCTTCTTGTTCATTCAAATTGAAGAAGAAAGCAGATGCTGAAAGACAGTAATTGCTTGTCTCTGTAGTGTAATGAGAAGGATTTGTCTGCCTTGATATGTAACCTGACCAGGACAAGAGACTGTGCCAGGCACAGAAAAGGGCTTGTGCAATACAACCCAAAACATGGCTACTGTGGCTAATTCTGGAGTTTCTGGCCTTGACAGTATCCTTTATTTCAGTTGTTTTTATTTATTTATATATGTTTTTGTTATCTGCTCAGGCCATGTGAGTTATGGCAGAATGCCTAGATTTCAATCCTTTAATGTGGCTAGTTATTTGTCCCCTACAGGCAAATATTCTGAGCGCTGGTTTCTCCCCAGGATATCCATTTACTCCTTTACTGCATCCTGACTACTTATAATGGCTATATAAAAGACCATTATTAATGACAGATAAAAATATTTTGAAAGGAATTTTTCCACAAATATCATACTATGTAGCTTAAGCTTTAGACTTTTTTTTGGCTAGGCAACCTTCTTACATCTTTGAAATGTTGAAAATTTGGTGTCGTGGTGTCTGACGCAAGATGAATTTTGTTTGCCATCCTCAAATACTAGAGGCCTGTAGACAGGTATGTGGTGCAGCATGTTCCTTCCTGTATGAAAAGCTACACGAGCTTTGTGCAAGAAGGAAATCAGCAGCTTTTTAGAATTATACTTTTTATTGAGGCATAGGCACCTCCATCTTCCTTTTCTTCATTCCTCTTGAGTCAGAGGAGAAGTGTACAGCTGCTTGCTGTTACAAGTTGAAGGATGAGGGAGAAAGGAGAGAGAAGGAAGTAGCATGACCTACGGTCATTACTGTCTTATGAATTTCTTAGCAATATTTTATTAAATTGCAATAAAATTGCTAGGTGCTCTTGTCTGTCAGTATTGAACAGATACAAAACCAAGCTGTAGTAAAGCAGCACAGCTCTTCCCCTAACATGTAGTTATGAAAAGCCTGTGAACCTGACCATGGTGTGCGTGGTGTTACAGGTCACTGCAAGGTTAGAATGATTTGAGTTAGAGCAACAACAGAGCTTAGCACTGGAGTTCAGTAGGTGCTGTGTCAAGACCAAGTTCCTTTGAGAGGAAGCCAGTCATGGGCTCATATCACTTCTTTTGTTTTGCAAAATCAAAACAGTGTCCAAAAGAAATTAATTATATATAGTCTTCAGCTATAGACAATTAGAAAAGTTGAAAGACTTCAATAGTGTGTATCATCTGGAACAGAAAGGCTGGACTGTAAGACTCCTTGTGAGTTAGGAAATAATTTTCCCGCTGACAAACTGTTGTCTGACAATCTACCCCATGGAGTCATTATTCTTTTTTTCTCTCCGCTATTTGGGCAACTCTTGGATAAAACACTGAGTTAAATGTCTCCATCCATATAGCCTCTGTGTCAGACAAAAGTTTTCCTCACCTTTGTTATAGGCTAAGGCAGTTTTTCTTTGCTTCCCTCCACGAGATATTAACCTCTTGTGCCGCTATTATTAGGTACCCACATTGCCAGCTTTGCAGATTTGGTTTCTCGCTCACTGTATGAGTCTCTAAGAGACACGTTAGCAGGCTGTAACTTAATTTTCTCGGAATCTTATTGGGATCTAATTTCATGTACTGCTATTTGTTGTTATGGCAACAGTATAATGAGTTGAGCTGTATAAGGGTGGAAATATCACACACAGTTTCTGTTCAGGGTAAAAATGACAAAATGGCATTTCTATAAATGGTGTTCCAGAATAAACTGTTTCAGTGGGACTCATGAAGTTTTCCTTCCAGCTAATTCTTCATCATTCTACAGTTTTTAAAGTAAGTGGCAGAGGAAGAATTTTAAAAATAAAAATCCTGGAAGAACTTTTTATAAAAATAGCAGGAAGGTTACCTTTCTCATTTAAAGTATAAGAAATAATTTAAAAAGGCCAAGATACTATCTCCAAAAGTGTCCTTTTTAATACCTTTATTATATTAAAGATTATGAATCAAATGTATAGTTCTTTGCAAGATAATTTTAACTGCCAACTATTTTAACTAAAAGAACAATGTTTTTACAATGTCACATAATTGTCTCATAAAAATAAAATTGTGTCCCAGTAAATTTGATATAATGGATGCTGTCATGCTTGAGGGCTTGGTTCTCTTCTGGGAGTCTATATGGAAATACGACAAATGTTATAGATGTCCTTATGTGGGTAAGGCCTCTGTGTCTGTGGATATAGATGCAATGCTTGCATTATTTTTTCTTTTATTATAATACCTAATACATATAATAAATCACATTGCTTTCTTGAAAGCGGAAAGAAACTTGCTGGAAGTCCCATGTCCATCTAATGCTTAAACAAATACACTTGGCTTTTATTCCTTTCTCAGTATAGAGATGAAGAAACATTTGAGTGTTTTGAGATCACCTCGTACTTGGTGCGGCACTAAATTTACATCACTTGTTATTCAGGCTTATTCCATAAATTAGGGAGCATTTTTGAGAGGCATGGACTTCATTTATCAGAATGATGAAAAGAGAAAGCTAGAAAGCCAAAAAGATAATATTTGCACTAAAGAAGTTTGAAAGCAGAGAAATACTATTACTTCTTGAGTAGGAAAAATCTCTTTATGCATTATCATCCTTAAATAACACTTGTAAATGTGTTGGATCAAATAATTGCTTTGCTGCTAAATTGAAAGATGTGGGATGCAGAATAGAACTTTACATCCCAAGGGCTGGGGTTAACCAGTAGGTCTGCAACTCTGATTGCAGCTGAACTTTTGCAAAAGATCTGGTAAATTTTTTTAGTATTCCTCAAGGTATTTGCTTTGCCATCATCTGCCATTTTCAGTCTGTGCCTTTAGCCTCCTCTTGCTGTTATCTGCTTATTAATGTACAAATTCAGAAAGCAATTTATCACATAGTCATAAACTAGGTTTTCAAAAGGCTATTCAAGCTTAATGAAATCAGGCCCTGGCAGTCTGGCCCAGTCCCAGAGTCTAAGGCAAAAACACAATGATGGGAAAAGGTTGCAAGTTCAGATCAGTTTTCATATCTACCTGAAAATGTTAAAAGAATACCATCGTGCATTATAAAATGCTCTTCTAGCAGCAGAGGTCCTGGTGCTGATAAAAAGCAGACCATTATCTTGGAGGAAATGGAGATAGCTTCAGCTAGATGGACTAAGTCTCTGTCCTAGCCCAGGGACAGGATCACACTCTGTATGTTTCCAGCTGGAATGAAGACAAGGGGAGCATTTACCTAAAACTAAGGGAAAACCCCATGCAAATAGTTGTGATCATTTGCTACTAGTACTAAAATTTCCTTCTCTGTTCTTGCAGAGACCATGCATAGTTGAACAGTTTATCTGTTTAATTACACATCTTTTCTCAGTGTGTGGTCTAAAGTTGGTTTTTTTCTAGATTTGCTCAAGTAGATGGTTAGAACATAAATAACTAGAATAAGGCCCAAATGTATGTGGAGACACCCATTTCCAAAAGTTCCCTGTGCTAGGAAGAAAAAAAAAAAAAAGGAAAAAGAAATTTAAAACTTGAACACTGTTGTTACCTTTGGCTATTTACTTAATTGCCTCCCTTCTTTCTATAAAGAAAGATGTCTTCATAGCATCTTAAACTGGGATTGTTCAACTGTTCAGTTGTTTAATTACCTTCCCTAAAATCACTCTTAGGCTTTGTTTGGAACATTCTGGCTGCTGAACACTCCCAAATTATCCAGAGCTACCTTTATCCAATCCAGTCTGCATTTCAAATTCTTCTGGTACAAACAACTGTCTGATTCTTCTTTTTTATTAATATGAATTTTTAATTGTAAATGTTCTTCTGAAAAATAATAAAAAGGTGGGATTAAAAACTTTCAAGTAGTATCACCCCATGGGTGATCTAATTTTGTTTATTTTTCTTATGATCGTGGCTATTTAAATGTCATTAATTGGCAACATAATGATAATATGAATAGAAGAATTATTGTGCTAGTCATGCCATCCTTATAGACGGTGGAGAAAACCTTCTACCCTGAAAAATAATAAGTATCAAGAGTATCTTGTTGATACTTTTATTTTATTGATGATCAAGACCATCATGTCTTGATGGTCATTACATGGGAAAATTTTTGCATTCCATATACTACATATAGTAATTTTGCAATGATTATGCAGTTAACTGGTTTAGGCTTATGCAGTTCAGTTTGGGTTTTTTTGCATTTGAAGAATCTTCATAATACTTCCTTCATATTGTTCTAGCAGACTTGGGACGGGGGAGGAAAGACAAAGATAGATGAAAAAATAAGATACATATCTGGCCTTGTGGTGCCGTGCATGTGAGCTAGTATATATATATGTGTGTGTGTGTGTGTGTATATATACATATATACATATATATATATATACACATGCAAACATACACATACAGACACCCCTACACCACCCTTACTGCTTGCCTAACATTCAGAAAGCAATCTAACAACCCTAACAGTCAAATGTTAGCCATAGATCTATATCCAAATTTATCACATTTCTGCACTAAATAAATTGCTTGAGTGAATATTTTTAACCCTGGAAGTTCTCTTACATTTTCTCCTTTGGAAGAGGCGAAACTTTTTGTTTTCTAGGAGGTCTGAGTAATTTACCAGAGTTCTTTATTTGACGTAATAATGAAATTTTCATGTTTCTGCTTTTGCCAGAGTCAATGCCTTTCGTTTTGTTTTATGAAAGGTATTTTGTGATACCTTTTGTAATACCTGTAGAACACCTTTTCTAATACATTCAAAAGCTGGTGAAAATAAAATTACTCTTTATGTCAAATTGAATATCCAAGAGAATGTTTACCTAAAGGTAACATTTCTTTATAAAGTATAAGCATGGATCTATATTTCACGTGGAACTCCAGCATCTCTTTTGCAACACTCTGGTCTCTAAAGCACAACATCTAGAGACTGATAGTAGAGGTTGTAAAATCTCAAGAGGAGATGGTAATGCAGCAATGTACAGGTTTTGTCAGAAAAAGTAAGTCCTCTTGCATCACGGTGTGTGGCATCTTTGACTGAAATGTCAGTGTAGCTGATATTCTCAAATGCACTTCACAGACTTGTCTGATCCCCTGGGTTTGAAAGAAGGCGAAGGAAGGGATGGATGCTGAACAGGACAACCCAGTGCAGAGCAGAGCACTGTCTTACCTGCCTGCCTGATCAGCCTGTTCCCGGCAGGCACCAAATAAAGATTTGAGGGATCTGGGGAGCAGCAGCCTCAGCAGCTCAACCCACCAGCAGCACCCTTTGACGTGGGGCATTGCAAACAGGGGGGAAGACAAGCCAGGTTTTTCAGTTTCCTGTCTCTGCTGGCTCCTATCTGCCAAAGAAATCACAAGCAAAGGACTCAGCAATTTCCTTTCCCACCCAAGGAAGCGTGAGAGAGAGCAGAGGATCTCCCCTGCCCCTCCTCTGCAGTCATACTGAGCTGTGGATCTCCCTTTTCTCACCAGCGAGGCAGTGTACAATTGAGTGGTAAGAAAAAGCTTAGAGTCATCTGTTAGAGGGATGAGTTTTCAAAGAGTGGGATGTGAGGAAATTTTAGAAAGGTGATTCCTTAGGAGAAGTTCCCATTACATTTTTGTCTTGGTGCCTCATGTTTTGTTTAAAAAACAGCACTCCATGAAAGATTACAGCTGAGAGAGTGAACAGTTATTTACAAATTAATAATGAAAGCTAGACTGAGGATGGTTTGACAGTATTTCAAAATTAATGGCCTGCCATAGAGCATTTCTCTTCTTTTTTTTGCCTGGACCTCTAGCAATATAAATGAGTTTAGCAAATCAAGTTTATGAGAACTGGTTTTTGGTGCTTTTAGCAGAATTATTGATGACACTATAATGCTGTAGATGCTACTGATTAAACCAAAGATATTGATAAACTGTGAATTGACAGGCTTGAAAGTGGAATATTGAAAGATTACTTCTGAAATACACTTTGAGTTAAGCAAATAATACCCTTGCTCACAGTCATACAAACTAATTTGATGAAAAAAATGAACATATGAGATAAGTGTCCTGGTTTTTAAGAGAAATGTGCAGTGGCTTATTTGGGAGGCTGCTTGAAGAAAGAACTTGTCTTTTTACATGCATAATACAATTTTAGGATTTTATATTTTTTTTTATTTTTAAGACAAAACTTGATTTCTGTACAGAACTCCAAGCTGAAAGAAGCATCACATAAACATGGGCCTCACTGCAGACATTTTCACAGCTGCGTTCTTTAGAAGCATTTTTCCAAAGTTGTAGTGATTGCATCTGCAGCACAAGGATTTCCTTGGTAATATAATCACATGCAGGATCTGGCAACAGATCTGATGTGTAATTAAAGCTTTGTGTTGTGTATGCATGGCAAGATTTTGGTAGTAGGGGACCTACAAGGGCAGCTTCTGTGAGAAGATGCTGGAAGCTTCCCCTGTGTCCAATAGAGCCAATTCCAGCCAGCACCAAGACAGACCTGCTACTGGCCAAGGCTGGGCCCATGGCTGACCATGATAGGGGCAGTGCCTCTGGGATAGCATTTGTAAGAAGGGGAAAAAACACCTGCACACTTGCAGGTGGAGAGGGGCGTGCAAATAGGTGAGATGAACAGCTCTGCAGACACCAAGGTCAGCGCAGAAGGAGGGGCAGGAGATGCTCTGTGCTCTGGAGCAGAGATTCCCCTGCAGCCCATGGTGAAGACCATGGCAAGGCAGGCTGTCCCCCTGCAGCCCAGGGGGGTACATGGTGGAGCAGGTAGAGGCCTGAAGGAGGCTGTGACTGCTTGGGAAGCCCACACTGGAGCCAGCTCCTGGCAAGATCTGTGGACCCATGTCAAAGGAAGCCCAGGTTTGCTGGCATGACTCTGTGGAAGGGACCCATCCTGCAGCAGGGGGAAGAATTTGAGAAGTCCTTCCTGTGAGGAGGAAGAAGTGACAGACAATGTGAACTGACCACAGCCCCCATTTGCCATTTCCCTGAACTTCTAGGGAGGAGGAGATAGAGAATTTGGGAATAAAGTTAAGCCCAGGAAGAAGGGAAGGGTGGGAAGAAAGTATTTTAAGATGTAGTTTTATTTGTCATTGCTCTATTCTGATTTCAGTGATAATAAATTAAACTTATTTCCCCAACTCAAATCTGTTTTGCTTGTGACAGGAACCAGTGAGTGGTCTCTCCCTGCTCTCATCTCGACCACAGAGCCTTTTTGTTATATTTTCTCTCCCCCTGTTCAGCTGAGGAGGCGGAGTGATAGAGCAGCTTTGGTGGGCACCTGGTGTCCAGCCAGAGTCAGCACACCACAAGCTTCTACATTTTCTTATTTTAAACTGATCCTGCTTTGATTGCAGATCGCAGTATTTGAGCAGTTTCAAGGAGTGGTGAATGGATTTTTGCCCCATATCATTGCTTTGCACTGGAAAGGGGTTCCAGGCAGGCTGTGTCAGCAGCTGCCTCCTTAGCTGTCAGTGGCAACCTCTGCAAGAAGTTTCCTTCTTCTAGGTCCTCTCTGACTTGGGCTTTAAGAAGAAAATAAGTGCAAAGGGGTCTTTTCAGCATTAGCCTGATCTGTGGTCACTGTGCTTGCTATAGAGAGTTTAATTTGTGGCTGCTTTAAAATAGAGGAACAGCAGTCATTATGCAGGCAAGCCTAATAAGTATATGTTTATATATAAGATCCTGTAGACTTGCAGATATTCTTTATGGAAAATTAGGACAAAAGAAACTAAATCACACTAAGTGGCAAGCACTCTTGTCTATTAGTAATCTGAAGTCTACTTTAAAGAGACCCCAGAGTCTGATTCTCTTTCTGTCTCACCATATTTCCAGCTGAGGTTAGGTTTAGGTTATCCACTAGCAAAAAAAGCCCAACACTACTTTCATAGAGTATAATTGCTACACAAGTATTATTATTATTATTATTATTATTATTATTATTACCACTAGTAATTTAATTGGAAGATGACAAATACAGATACTAACATTTTTAGAAAATCCTTGTGCCTGCTATGTCCTCTTTTCTCAAGTTAGGTTGATAACCACTGAGCCATCCTTCCTTTTTATTTTGCTTCTTAGATCTGCCCTTACATCGTAGACAGCCTCTCAAAACTATTCCTCTCCTACCTAGAGGAGGAACTATACTTTGCTGTGTTTGACTAGAAGATAGCACTTTGCTCATCTGCTTCTTTTGTGGTGCTGCTGTGGGAGGGCTGGGTGGCAGCAGTGGTTGTGCATGTGGCTGTGGGTGCACTGCGGTTCATGTGACTCTCTGCAGCCTGAGCAGGGTGGCACAGCCCCTGCAAGTGCCTGAAGTCACCCACAGAGCAGCTGCTCACCTGAATCACTTCCATTTAGGCTCGAGGGGTATCCTGGAACCCAGGCACCATGGAAAACAAAAGGATTTAAGCATGTAAAAACTTGGGTGAATCATGGGTCTCCCTCGGATTGTGGTACCCAGGTGTGCAGTGCACCAGGAGGGCCTCCTGGAGCTGCTATTTCCAATGGCTGAATTTGAATCTCCTGAAATTAGTGGTTTTCTTGCTAGGTGTGAGCAGGGAAGGTTGATTTGATAGCTGTTGTGGGAGTCCTCATGAAACATGAGCCAGTAAGTTCTCTTTAAATACAGATAAGTAAGGGGTATTAATACTGATTATGAGGAGGTTTTGATAGCAATACCTCTGTGCAAGAGCATAATGTGACTTTTAACAGAAGTGGGGATAGAACAGACGGAGAAACACTGGGTGAAGGGGTTGGGTTTCTACGAGCAATAGCTGTGGGAAGAGGAGGAGGAGCAGTATTTGTAATGGGTGTTTGCTTCTTGGAATAAATAATTAATCTCACTATAATAGTCCCAGCCCTCCTCATATCTCTGAAAGATTTCTGAATGATCCTTCAATGAACTCTAAAGAACCGAGATGGTCTAGTTATGGTAGTACAGAGCTTTGTGCATGTTAATCAGTCTCTTGACGACTAAAGACATAAAAGATCCAATAATACCTCATGGAGTCAATACATCTTTTCTTGAATTTAATTCTAATTCCATCTTTTACTGTTAAAAATGAGAGGGAGCATGTGCAAATGTTTAATCTGTGTATTGCTTTGCAGAATTATTCCATTAGATAAGCAGGCTGGGGATGAATAATTAACAAGTATAATGTAGGGTGTTTTGTATGTGTGTTGGCTGAATGGGCTTGAACTGTATTCTTTGTCATGATACAAAGCAAGTTCATGAACTGTATTTAGTGTATTGATAGTGATTTGAAAGCTATTTCAAGGTATTATATAATCATTTACAAAAAACAGAATATCTCATCTGACTCATAGACAAGACAAGGAGCAGCTGCAATTGCTCTGACTGCTGCTGGAACCTAGGCAAATTCATTTGGGAAAAATGTGTATATTCAATTTTTTCTGTTCTCAGTCTGGACATAAACAAACATCTGTCACAGAGCACTCGGGCACAAGAAGTTTTGGAACCATCCATCCTGGTTAGTCTTTCTGCTTTTTTTTAGGCACTTTTTTGTCTGTAATGGGCTTCTTTGGGCCAAAAAGTCAGGTGACATAGCACACAACTGGTTAACATTTTGATTATTCAAGAAAGGCTCTCACCCCTCACAAAGAACCTATGAAAATAATAATTGCTTCTGTAAAATAGATAGAGGGAAAAACAAAGTATACTGCTGTTGAAGGCACTATTTTTGCTAACTTGTGGCACTATTTTTGCTAACTTATTCTGAGAATTCTGCAGGTGTTAGCAGTAATTCTAATATGAGGAAAGACACATCATCAGGGTGATTTAAATTCAAACTGCATTAGAACAGTTGTAAACTTCAGTGTAATTGCAGTCATGAAAATATCAAGCACAAAAGGACAATCTGAGGTCAGGAGTGGGAGTGGAAATGCCAAATTCAAACAGGTGAGCATAGACCAAGGAAAAGGAGAACTTTTAGAAACACGAATGGTGCTTCTTTAAGGATATAATTTAAAAAATAGTATATTCTCTTCAGTAAGTGTGTAGCAGGGTTTCGCTATGCTTATTGCATAGCAAGTAAGTCCTTGCTACCCTTTTTCAAAAGGATGTTGTGACCTGTCCTGTCTGCTTTGATCCAAAAACTGAATTTGGGAGTGTTGCGCAAGCAAAGGCCCCAGTTCCTGTTCTGACAGTACAGGGGGCCTCAGCTTCTTCACAAACTAGTTCATATATAGCGTATCAAAAAAATGAGCCATTTGTGACTGAGAGTAACAGCAGTCACAGCTTACTCTTCCTATCCAGGCAATCTCTTATATTTGGAAAAAAATGCTTTAAAGAATCATTAGGATGTGTCACTTGGGGGGGTGAGGATGGGCATTAAGAAAGAATCTTTATGACCAAGGTGGTAATTTTGGTTCCTGACTATTCTGCCTCTGTGCTTTGGAGTGGGGCAGGTGGGGTAGCCTGGTTCCAGCCATGCCTCTCCCTCTAGAATCTCCTGTCATACTTTGTATTTATGCCTTGGCATGGAGTATGTCATATGGCAGAAAGGGTGGAAACTGCCAAATGAAATGTCTCTTAGTTTTAAAAGAAAAGAAATTACTGTCCTCCAGTAGCAGTCTGCAATAGCAAATGTGGTAAGCAAACAATGATAGTGTTAGCTAAAATGTTCTGTGAAAGTCTGCAGAATATTGTAAAAAACTTTTCCGTTATTGGTTTCCCCAAACAATTTGCAGTCTAACAGCACTGGAGGGCTGCAGTAAACCGAGCAGTTCGGTTCTGCGTTGTAAATGTTTTCTGGAATAAATAGGAAATACAACATTTTTTCGAACAAGGGGAGAACATTCAAGTCAAGCCATCTCATTTCATTCACATTCCTTTGCCAAGCGTTTCCTTGGTCTGGCTTTCTACCTTCAGAGGTGCCTTAGCTCGAGAAGCCAAGTATCCTAGGGATTTAAATAGCATTTAGGTCCTCAGAATCTGGGCCATGTTTGGGATGCTGCTCCGTGCACCAGAAGTGGTGTGAAAAAATGCACCAAATTGGAGTGAATGAAGGAACAAAAAGAGCCATAACTGCTCCGTGGCTCAAAAGCAGAGGGAGGAATCCAGGCATGAATGTTCTGAGAGGCAGAAGCCCCATTTGTAGATAAAACTGCTGTGCTCTGCTAGCTTTTAAGCTTTCAAAGTGTTGGCACTCTGTCCTCTGTTTTTGGCTGGTGTCTTGGGATAGACGTGTGGAATGTGATGCAGCAGGGGGGTGGGAAATTTTAAAGGGTTGAAGATGGAAAACAGAAGGAGTTGGCCCAAACGAGCAAGCTGTGCTAGTTTCCTAGTACAGGGTGGAGAAGCTGTTTCTAACACTCTGATAAGGAGGCTTAAGCTCCTGAATGGCAATTACCAGTGCAGTCTATAGGTAGAAATCATTCATCAAACTGTGGCATTTTTCCTCCTCTCCGTCACTTTAAGCAAGCATTTTTCACTCACAATGCAAAGCAAATCCAGTTTTTCTTTTGTCTGGAGTTGTTTGAATCCTCTGAAATAACAAAAAAATTCTGGGAACTGCTGCTTTGCATAATTTTTTTTCCAAATTGGTGCAAAGATATGGATCTGTCCCTAAGAGTCAGAATACCATAAGGAAAGAAAATGGATCAAAATTATTTTCCATTACTGTAATTTCTTTGTCTGGTAAAAGTAATTTATTCAAGTTTACAGCATAAATTCTCTCTCAGTTTCATCGTTGTGTCTCAGAAATTTCCTTACCTCAGGAAGGATGCAGTTGTGGCTTTCAGGACTGCTGAAAGAACATTTTTAGAGGCATCCAAAGCAGTTGAAGCAGTTCTCCCATATTGCTATTTAACAGCCATTTAACAGCTTGGGTACTGAGGCCAGAAAGGCGCTGTTTGATAATGCAGGCTATTATATGAAGTTTCTAGTTTGAGCCAGTTTTCCTTTTATTTGTACAAGTAAGTTTAAAAGCTATACTGTGATACTAGTCCAACCAGATCTCACCAAATATAAATAATGTATAGCAGGGTCCTGGTTTTGTTTAGGATTTAGGTTGCAGTGCTTCTGATGTCGCTGGATACCTGGAAGGCAACATCAGGTTTTCTTGACTTCGGAGCTGACTGCTGGCAGATAGGACTTCGTAAAATTTAACCCTAAGATTAGCTCAGATCTTCTCAGTAGCATGTGCAAAAATACGTTTTGCCGTCCTGAGGGTGACAAGCCAAGGTTTTCTGCTTTTGGAAGGGCAAATGAAAGCTGGAAAACAGAACAGATCTGAAAAAGCTGTATTCCTCCTCTCTCTGCAGGGTAGGAAAAGCGGAGCTGGGAAATGCTCCATTTCAGCAAGGGCCACCCCAGCCATTACCTCAAATATCACAACCTGTTATTCTCAATGGGGATCTTGATTTTCCAGGGCTCTGTTGGAGGAAAAGGGAGCAGTGGGGCATCAGCATTACAGACACTAAATTAGCTGGTGGTGGTCCAATATGAAAGAGGCTATGCAAATGTAAGAGCATTTAATTATGTAAAAGTGATGTACCTGTAATTGCATCTCTAATTAATACTATAATTAATATTAATATGATATTAATTTTCTTGATGTTCATCTTCATATGCCCTTTTACTATGGGCATCTTGGCAGTGTCTTTCAGAGAATCTTGAGAATGTGCAGCCTTAGGCTTCCTGTTGGAAGTCACAAATTCTAAAAAATAGCATACAGCCTAATGTTGCCTTGTTCTGGGAAATGAAAATGAGACTGGTTAAATGTGTCCTGTAAGCTGGCATAAGTTGGTTCTCTCCTTAGACCTTCTTGCACTGATCTGCAGCATGTTGATGCCCTGACTGAACCTGTCAGGCGGCAGCGCCAAGAGACAGAGGTGATGTTCCAGCAGAGCTGACAAGGGAGGGGATTGCTTCTTCCACTGGCAGCATGGGTTTATAATGGTCTAAAATTACTTTGTAAGGAATCTCAGTGGGGCTTTTTTCTATTAATTTGAATAGGAAGCAGCTCTCTGTGACCAGTTACTAGCATTGCTTGGATTGGTGCTGTTCAGCAGTCAGCTTTCCAGTCATGTGATTTCATGGAATTTGGATCTAAGATAACTTTTCCTTTTCCCTAACGTTTTCAGTTAGAGAATACATCTGACTATCTAAATGCTTCTTCAATTACCATTCTCAAATTAAAGTTTTATGTTTTCCTCTGGTCACATACTTTTTGCTTTTATATTAGTTGCAAGGTTTCAAAGGGATGTATAAACGTTAGTAAAATATTTCACAAACTACAAATTATGTGCAATTGTTATCATAGCACGGCGGCTGGAGAAATCTGAGACCTTGTGAATTATTCAGATGTATGTCATAAGGCTGCAAACGGGAAACAGAGAGAGCCTGTGCCGATGAGTGCTATGAGCTCTGACTGACTTTGAGGTTAGTCCTGCTTTGAATGGGCTCCCAGCCAGGTGACCTTTCAAGGTCTTTTCCAGGCTAAATTATTAATGCACGTTTGTGGTTGGGGTGCAATGCCACCTCAGTCCTGGATGCAATGTAGATGTATAAGCAAATAGCAATGGGTGAGGTTAATAAAGCTAAAGAGAAGCTGAAGTGTTCCATTGCTTTGTATAATCTAGTAAGGAGAGACATTTTCCATAAGGGTATTATAATCCAAATTTTTGTTGAAAATGCAAAAAAATCAATTAAAATTTTATTTTTAAATTTAAAAAAGCAATTTAAAAAATCTCCAACCTCTACAAATTCTAACTTTTGTTCCTCTTATAAGTGACACCAGTCAAACAGAAATTAATAATGTACAGTAGGAAGTTGGTAATGAATACCTTATACTATGGCTATGTCTGCTGAGCAGAACAGAAAAGCTATTTAATATAAATGTTTTCCTTTTGCTTTAGTTATGTTGAATTCATGTTTTAGATGTTGCATATTTCTTTTTTCAAATTTTATTTCTCTTGAAAGATGATCACAGGAAGAAACACATCAGCATTCTGTTTAACTGCATGTCTCAGAACCGAGCTAAGGGCCATTTGCCAATATGAACATTTTGTCACTCAGACACTGATGATGCATATATTCTCTCCAAAAGTATTTATAATAGATTCCCATTGTAGCTTTTTGCTCCTGAGTATTGTGTAGGAGTTGTGATTTGCGAAAAGAAATGAAAATTATATTGATGGAATTTTTTAGTAATTTTTTATGTGGGTTAATGCTTACTTTTCTCACTAAACTTGCTGAAATCAGTAACCTGGCAGGGGTATTCCAATAACTAAATGGTATTAATTTAAAAGGTGTTTAGTAATGTTTTGCACAAGTTTTTTTATCTGGTCTCAGTAGACTTGTACTTTAATGTGCTACAAATAATGAGACGTGCCATAATAGACACAATGAAATATATGTGTTAAAGAAAGCATCAAAATAATTTGTGATAGCAATAATACTACTGTTTCATATTTTCAAATCCCAAAATGTGCCCCAGAATCTGGTGGCTCTGCATTAGCACAGCATCCAGCATCATGAAGATGGACTTTCAAGGCAAAGCTTCAATGTTGGAGGATCCAGTGTCCACACTATGTGTGTTCTGAAAATTTTACTTTAGACAAGCTCTTGTCTGCCTTAGTTTTGCTATATAAGGGTCTGGTTTGTGCTCTCTGAGAGCATTTGGTGATGTGGAGCAAAGTATGGTAGGTAGGGATGATCAGGAGACTTGCTTCCCAAAGGCACACTTAATTTGAGATTCAATGCCAGTGTAAACACACTTTTCATTCCCTGTAAGAGGGGAGCCTCATACTGTCTTTTTTCCCCTTATACACATGCCCAGAATGTTCCAGTGATTATCATTTTGCTCCAGACAACTGGTATCTATGAATTTGACAAATCATCGTCAACATAATGCATTCTGGGATCTACATCTGTCATCAGCCATTCTTTTATTTTGCTGCAGTCTAGCTGAGGGCATTTTGATTTTTGTCAGGAAACACTGAGGAGCAGAAATGTCTCTGTTGAGAGGTAAAAGCATTATGTGCAATTATTTAAAGTTATAAATAGTAGGCATTACATTTAGCAAGCTGTATAAAAAGACTGTGAGATCAGTTTAGTTGGATTGCAAACCACAATATTTTTATTTTAATTGATGAGATATATATATGTATTTTAGATATTATGCAGGAGGTGTTCCCTGGAGCTTTGCTTCAGTATATTTTTCTGCCTGGTTTCACTTGAGTGCAGTAAGCTGCTAAAGCTTTCAGGCTCGTTCAGGAGTCATCCTTTTGGGTTAGCAGGTTAATTGTTTGCCTGTTGTTGTGGCAGGGTTGTGCACAAGTCAAGGAGAGGGAATAGTTTCCTCGCTGGGCAGGTGCACGTGTCAGTGGGTGTGATGCTGAGCTGTGCTTGGGCAGCCACGCAGGGACACTCCCACGGGCTGGGGCAGGGAATGGCCGTGGCTCTCCAGCCCCTGCTCTGCCCAGGCTGGGGACACTGAGGAGCACAAGCCCTCCTGACTTGTGCACGGTGAAATACATTCCATTCTGCCAGGCTCTTACTAGACTGTGAAACAGAGGAGACAAAAGTGAAATAGACTGGTAGTTGAAGCCCTGTTTACAAATCTAGTAAAATAACTACTGATCTGTTTTAATGATGATAAAAAAAATCTCTTTAAATTAGGGATTGGTATATAAAATTTTCAATAAATGCCGTTATTTTTAATGTGTTTTTAAATCGGAGCTCTTCCAAATTTTTAAGCTGAATCTGGCAATAAAAAAATTGTTTGTAGGGGTTTTTTCCCCTGAAACTTTATTAACAATTAGTTATACAATAATCTGATCTTATTTTAAATTGAAGTGTCCAGTTGTACAAGCTTCCAATCTATAAAGCAGCAATTCAATTTGCAGCAGCTAGAATGCTCTGGGAAGACACGTACCTTTATCAGCCCTGAGGGCTGAGTTACCCTGAACCAATCCGTTTTTCATCATTGTTATTAGGGGCAAATAATTTACTGTGCGAGCCCGTCAGGTTGCATGGCCTCCGCAGAGCAGTGCAGCTCCTGAGCAAGAGGTTGGTTCTTCTGCCACCATGTGGTTGTGCTGCTCAGGATCAACGACCATTTTAAGGAAGGTGCGCTGCTGTGGCTTCTGTAAAAACAAACTACAAACTAATCACCATTGTTTTGGTTTTGATGGTCAGACTTTAGCTTAAGCTGTGCTGTTTGTAAGTGCTAGACCTCGACTTACGTGTTTAGGAAAAAAAAAACACATTTCATTCAGTAAAATTGTCATTTCATCTGCTGGAGTTTACTGTAAATTACATATTTTTTGGCTTAGCCTTTTCTCCTGTTGAAAAGAAGCAATAAAGATCTTTCTTTGATGCGTGAGAACACTATTGGTCCCTAAATTTTGTTGTCAAAAGTGAGATTAAAATTTCCAAAACCATAGTTGATCTGTACTGATTAAACCATTTTTCTGTTACCCCCATTCACTACAATGTATTAAAAAGTTCGTCTTTGCTTAAAAATATAGGAGTATGCCCACTCTCTATTTAACAATTTCCATTTCAGTGGAGAAAGACTTTTTAGAAACATGTTTGCAGATGGGTTCCTTAGGATTTTTGCTGCAAATTCCTTTTTTATCTATGCATAGGATTCAAAATTGAACCCTCAATATGAAAACTAAGTTGCAAAGAGCAGACTTGGAGTGCTTTTTACAAGGGTATCTACTTGTCAGACCTATTGCTTTTCTTTCCTTCTTTCCGTGCTATTTTCACACAGCTCCTTCAGATTTCTTGTCAAAATAACCAGCTGCCATAAACCCCGTGATTATTACGTAAGCCGTGCTGCTACTGAAATACTCATTAACATGGGAAGGTACATGTCATTTCACACCATGCATTGTCTGAAATTATAATTTTTGTTCTGAATAAGCTTTTTACTTTTACTCCCCTGTAATAAAAGATATTTTTAGTAGAAGGGATGAAACTAAGTTTGAATGTTGAAGTATGGGGTCTATGTGAGCAGGCAGATTTGAAAGGTGTAATTAAATCACTTAGCTCTTTTTTTATGAACTCCACTGAGCGCTACCTCTGAGGCTCAGTCATCTCCCTTCTACTGTTAATGTAGTTAGAATATGTTCAATAATAAAACCTGATTCTTTTAATTGATTTTGCAGATTTTGAAACCTTCAGTAAGTCAACCTTTTTAGACGAACAGTCTTAGCAGCTGATTCTCAGTGCTCATTCCTTTGTGCTTGAAGCACTGGGTCTTAGATTCATATATTAATGAACAGAGTTCTGTTGGAGGATGTTTGTAGGTCATGTTTTGAAAGACCAACGCACCCCTCTGAAGATTTTCTTGGATGCATTTGAGTACATTTCTAGTGCACAGATGGACATTGTGTGTATGTATCGAAAGGCTTCAAAACCGTTTTGTAAAATACAATGAAAGATGCTTTGCTAAAGAGATAATGGTTTTTGCAAAGTGCTAGCACTTTCAGCATCCACTGGAAGCAAATTCCATACTGCTGACTATTGCTTGGGCAGATAAGGACAGGCACCACAGCCAAAACGATTCAGCAAAGTTTGGAAATGCAAAAAAAACCTTGATTTTAAGAGCCAAAAATATAATCCTTGTACATTTTCTTTAAACTAGGTCATAGAACTGTTCAGGAGCAAGTCTTCAGAGAATCTTTAAGCGAGTTCTGCTAAAAGGAAAAGATAAGTGTGTTCACCTGAAACAAATAATATGCTCATTAATGCTTTGTGGGTGTGAGCTTTATAATCACAGTAATGTAATTTTTCATTCTATTTGAGAAGGAAACTCCATGTTCAGTTCACTCTGCAAAGGGAACCCATTAAACGAGGTGAAAGGACAACACTGCAACTAATAACAGCTTGTAGTGTCATGTGTCTGTGTCACAACATCTCAAATATAAATGAAGCTTCTTTTATTAATTTAAAATTTGTTTAATATTTTTATGTATGGTTCTTCTCTGATTGTTTTTCAGGTGGTATCTCCATGTAAATTATAGCATTCTTTGAAGGCAGTTTGGCAGCTTATTTATGACTAGGTGGAAAAACCCCTAAAAATTGAAATCTTATTGTATCCATTAAATAATTTTTTAAAATACAGTAATTGACACATATAATTGAAAGTTAGCTTGAATGTTTTTCTGGAAAAACAGTTCCTGTTAGCTCTCCATACTGAACATACATGAATTTATGTGAGCATCTGAAGGTAATATTTTGGATCTATTTAGAACAAGTAGCATGAGTTAAAAAATGACACATTGTGCAACTTATGGGTATGATAAAATGCATCATCGTTCCAGCTTACTGTCACAAGGCAAAGTGAGGTCCTGAAATTTCTAATTACATGTTGGATCATCACTTAAACTCTTCAGGGATCTTATAATTTATGGGATATTTATGGGTTTTACACTTACGGCTGAAAGGTTTGTTCAGCTTGGAGCCTCAAATAAAGGGATGTTTGAATTGCTGTATTCAAAGGTTTGTTTGTCTTGATTATGAATTTTCTTATTTTCATAATGCTCAGGATTTTTATAGCTCCTTTAATAATTGACTTTAAATTATCTTTTATGATCTTAAACATTAACATATTTCTTTAGTATTTAGAGGGACTTGTTTCCTAGGAATTGCTTTTCTCAGAAATTCTTTTCTTAAAATTTCTAAATGTTACTTCCAGTTCTTAGTAATTCAGCAACAATTGGAAGCAGAGCACTGTTTCATGGACTGTCACTAAACTGAATAGTCTTGAAAAACCTCAAGCACTAAGAGGAATATTTTCTGCAAGAGGGAAAACAAAACACTTCTACATGATGCTACCTCTTAGGAAATTTGGTTATGGTTTTGTTCAAGAGGCCCAATAGTTACACCTGTGTTTAACAGAACAGGTTAAAGGTGGTGATGAAAGCTGTATTGCACTTACAGAATAGAATTTTCATGAGTAAAGTTTATGAGAGACAGTCTCTGTGCAGATAAATATGCCTTCTTCTGCAATCTTCCAGATTCCCCAAATGAGATGTGATTATAAATTCCACAGGGAGAGGAGGGCACAGCAGAACTGTGTACATCTCTTCTGACGTCAGATTTGACTATCTATGTGTGCTCATAAAAACATGCCACATGATATGTATGTTAAATAAAAATATTTAGCCTGTTTTTCTAAAATTGTACTTCACTGCATAAAACATCCACGTCCCTGTGCTGAAGACTCCATTTAGGAGCATTATCTGTCTGGTCTGGGGAGATCCCCACAGTGTGTGTGGCTTTGCAGCTGGGTTTCTGCAGGTCTGGAGTCCAGCTCAAGCTGTAGGGCTCCACAGTGCCTTGCATGTAATACATGGGCAGAAGTGCTGAGCCTTCATTAGACATCTAATCTTACTCCTGCAAACGAGTTTTAAACTATGCAAGCACTGTGCTTAAAAATACTTATGTGCACTGGTCTGCCTTGAAGACTAGTGAATGAATCATGATCTGCTAGAAAGATGCGATAACCAAAAATAAACCAGAAAATCCTGAACTCCTCTCGTGAAAAAATATCTCCTTTCACAGTAAACCGTAATCACTAAATTTAAAAGGTTGTCTGATTTGTCTGCCTACCTGCCTATCTATTACATTGTAAATTGTATCTGAAAATCTTGTCAGTTTTGATATACACTGTTTTCTTAGCTCTAGATAAGGGAACGGGGGGAAGAGAAGGGGGCCATGGTGGCCAACTCAGTGGAAGTAAAATCATAGCTTTTATAAGTGGGGTTTTTAGAAATTGGTTCCTAATTTGTGTTCTTCCAAGACCCAGAGATGGAGAAAAAGGCAGAATTGGTGTTTGACAGTGTTAGAAGAAAAAACTGATTGTAGGAAAAAATGCTACTTCTCAGGAGTTAGACTTATAAGAAACAATAACACTATTGCATGTAAATAAAAAGATAAATAATTTTTTCAAATCAGCAAATGAGTCATTATTACTGTAGTCTAGTATAACCTGTTACTTCATTTTAAATAGGAGGAAAATTTCTGTTTTAATTTCTTGAAGAAGTCTCATGCTTGCTGAGAGATTTTTGTTTTAATTTTGTTATGCGTAAGCTATAAAGCACCTTAAAAACCTGTTCCAAAGAACTGTTCTTCTGAGAACCATTTCTTTCTTTGTTTTATATGTGCAGAGACAGATTACTTTTGTGTGAGTTTACAGCAGTAAAACTCAAAACTCCTGGCAGTCTCTCAGAGTTGGTCCCTGACCAAGACCATTGTATTTCAGCATGTATGCAGTGTGTCTGAGGGGGAAACAGCTGTTCGAGAGGCAGTGCCCCTTAAAGAAATGAGTGGTGGGCTCAAAGAGTTCCTGTGTTAGGACCAGTGCTATAACACCATGTTAGAAAGGATAACTTACCAGGAGTATGTCAGTAGCTATTAATAGGAGTTCACCCTCCTGTTGCACGTGTGACGAGACAGAGGATGTTCTGTAATGTCAGCAGGAAGTTACACGTTTGTGAGAATGAAAGGAAGGGGAAAATGTGATACAGATAAAACCAGGGGTCTTCACTGGTCAGAAGGCAAGTGCTCCTTGCATCTAGTGATTTTCCTGTTAGTTTGAAAACTTGTAAATGCCCAGGTCAGATAATTTTGATGGTGATTCAAAACATCTGGTGCCATGGTAGAGCCACACAGCTCCTACATTGCTGATGGCAGGCAGCACTGATCTGCTGGTCTCTCCATATTCAAACTGGGATCTTACTACTTTTGATTTGTGATGCAGCTTTCTACTTCTTTCTAAATAATTTACAATTCATTTTCACCAAAACCACAGTTCTGGCACGATAGTCATAAAGTTTCAATTGGCTTCTCTTAAACTTAGATTTTTTTTTCACCCTTGGCTTCCAGGAATACTTTCTATCCTGTTTTTCTTCCTTCTGGTAAAGATAAATACAAGGCAGAGGGAGGATCATATTCATGATTTTGTGTCTGTCTTTCCATCTAAGGGACAAGTGTAATTTGTATTGCTTGCTGAAATAGATATGGGAATAGTTATTTTAAATAAGTCTAGATGCTGCTAATAATAGTGCTAATGCTTGCTCAGAGGAATGCTTTCTTCCCCCTAATGTTCTGTGTGGGCTGACTGAAAATCACTTAGTGACATCTAATTTTCTTGGCCTATTTCTATGACTTTTTCTCCACCATGGAACAAGGGGCACTGTGTAGACTAAGATGATGTTCTTGCCTGTAGGAGAGTAAGCGAACTGATTCCACAACGTGGAAATCGAGGTGCAAGTTCCCAAATAGAGGTAGCTATTCTGAATACCTCTGGGTTCGGATATAGGATTTAGGACGCTTTTAATGCAGCTGAGTTCTGACAGTTTCACTGTATCCTATAAAATCTGTATTTTCTAGCAAAAGTTTGTTGTAGTGGTTCCAAAAATACAGGATCACAAAATGGGCAATTGGCAATTGACTGGTTTAGATTCACTGTGTGATATCAAATTTTCAGATTCAGGGGCTGTTCCAAAGACATCAAAAAGTAAGGTTTGTTTTCATATGTTGGAAAGGGTAATACTGGGAGCTTTAAAAAATCTTGAGGATTCATAGTGAAGAACTTTCTTTTTAGAGATTTTTGGAGTGCTCAGATCTTAAAATGCTGTGTTTCTATTTCCTTGCATTTCTTTTCTACTTGTTAAAAAACATCTTTATATGTTTCTTCTCTTTGTTAAAGTCTTTTGGTTATGGTTTTCCAGAAGTGGAACAAAGAAAAGGCCAGATTAAAAATGTGGTTTTATTTAGTTTAAATTAGCTTTTAAAATTGTCTTTTTCTACCTTTATTTGTATTTATTCAAATGCATTCACTATTTTTATTTGGCTACTGTATGCTAATGGCAAAGGTAATGTTGTGTAAAAAAAAACATTTAGAGAAATTTTTTCAACATGTAAGAATATATTTTTGATTTTCAATGCATAGTTACTAAAGGAAGAGGTGTCATAGGGTATGTTAGCTGTTATTTATGTGATTTTTGATGGTAAAATATCTTTAGTGTGTGGAATAATCTCTTTCTTAGGGTGTTTTTGTCTCCTCAAGAAGGAAGCACATTTTTTTTCTGAATTAAAATGATTGTAATAAACTAATTCATGATTGCTGTGATGTGTCATGGAGAGTCAAGTTAAAGGCTCCAGCTATAGAGCAGGCAAAATCATTTGAGGTTCTGTTTTTTGGCTTGTTTTATATTTTTGAAGGAGCTTCTCTCTAGAGGTTCTTTTTCTAAAGACAACCAGTGTTAAAAGGATTTTCTCGAGGAACTTCTGACACCTTCTTAGGTAATTCACACTGAGAGAAAGTGAGTGGGAAATCAAAATCTCTTTGAAACCAACTTGGAAGTGCTGCCATATGTCTTATTCTTGAGCTTATACAGGGTTGCTTAAAAAAAAAAAAGAAAGAGGAAAAAAAAGCAAGAAGTCTCCAACTTTCAACTGCCACATCCTTCAACCAGACAGTTCTGGGATCTGTTAAATGAAATCTCCATCCACCACACTTTGCAACTTGTGAATTGATAGATGATACAGCTTCCTGTGGTGGTATTTAAGTTTACCATGGGAACAGCTAAATCAGTGACAGCAGCAATAAGAAGGCACTGAATATATTTTTTTAACTTGCAGCCAGCTGACTTTCACATTCTTATTCAGCAACCTGATAAGGCTACGTTAAAATGAATTATGTAGTGTTTGAATATGAGCAGAGGTGCTGGCAAAGCAAGGAGGACAGAAAGGTTTTGAGATAATGGGCTGTGACCTGAATTTTTTAAGGAAAGATTCTTTTAAAGTGTCTGCTATCTCTTGACTTGTTAATAAACAAAACAATAAATGGAGTGAAGTTTTAGAGGTTAGTTTTTTACAATTGCTAGAACATTTTGTATCTTTCCACTTCGGACACAGACAATTAAAGTTTCTTTTTTTATCCCTACTGTAAGTAAACTGAGCCAAATTCTCCTGTATTTTATGTATGTGTCTCTGTTCTCTGGCGTAAGTGCAGAGCTGTAACCAGAGATAGATCTTATCCTCATGTGGCTATGCATTTAGAACATTAAGTTGTACAAATAGTTGTCCTTTGTGCTGCAGGCAGTCTCTTTGTCATTCTCTTGGCTCGCCACAGATTTTGGTTGGACCCAATCGTCCCTGTGCTGTGCACAGGTTTCTAGATGAGTTTTGTGCTGTCAGTGTCAGGAGAACTTACCTGATGCCTTAGAACATCCAAAGGTAGTACCACTGGTGTGAAGACAGGGTCAGTGCTAAATGGAAAACAGCTACATCACTGGAATAATAACAGAAAAATTACATCTACAATCACTCAAGAGTTGTTTTGTCTCTGTTTTTGTTGCCTGATTTAGTTTCTGGAGTAGGGAGAAAGTTGTTTGGATCTCAAAGAAGCATTTTATTTGATCTTTGTTCTGAAGAAGAAAAGAGAATTCAGAGCTTTCTTTTTAGTTCTATTTTCTCTCTCAGATACAAAATACAGATACACGGCCCAGAGTTTAGCAAATATTTTCCTTGAAAGACTTACAGTTTTAAGGAATGTTAGAAGCAGGTTTTCTCCTGCACACATTAATTCTTTGATGAAGTCTTCACATATATTTTGAAAGTCTATCTTCAGTGAGTGCTGAGGGCATTTGTTAGTACTGAATTGCTTTTTAGGAAGTAGCAAAACTTGACTTGTAGAAGGAGAATAACTAGAAAAGCTGACTTTCTCTATCTGTTCTTCTGCATAAACATAATTTAAATTAGTGTTATCTATGATGAATCTAAAGACACAGCATGTGTGGTGGGTTTCTAAAGTTAATTGTTTCAGTGAATTTGATTGACAGTATCTTTGGGAAAACCTTAGCAGGTGTAACGTATTTTTTTAGTCATGAAAATATCCAAACTGTTAGAGCACTGTAAGACAGGTATCTAGGTCCTTGTGGAAAAGGCATGGATCTTGAGTGCTTTTCTGCAGCAAACTCTGTACATGTATATCTGCTAGTTCTTATATATGAGCTTTCTGTAATAAGGAGAGTTAACTTTTCAGTACAGCAAATGGGTAGAAAGGAAATTAATTGATTAACAATAATTCTAAACTCAAATTGCCCTTGGAGTTTGGGCCACTGACAGATGTGAGTTGTGTTGCTCACAGTTTGTCCTACAGGGAGGAAAAGGAGTATTCTCTGATGTGCTCATTTCATCAGCCCTGTGTTCCCTTTTATTCCTCCCTCCTTTTTCTTTCACATCCCATTCTTCTCCAAAGTGAGACGTTTAAGACTCTGTCCGATTCCGTTTTGGTCTTTTTTTTTTTTGCTCTCAATTCCCATGCTAAGTCACTTCATCATCCAACATCCCACTCTTCCCACTTGCCAGCTGCTTCCATCAGTAAGTTTTTAAGCATTCCTGAATTTTACATCAATTTTAGAGAACTATGAAAAACAAAATACATCTCAATCAACACATCTGTTGCCTCTTCGAAGGCTCTTTGCCAATTCTTTTCCTCTGTGAGTATACTTTTTATTAGAGACCTAATCTGCCATAGGTCAGGTAAAACAGCTCAAGTCCCATTAGATTCCTTCAAGCAGATGATGCTTCAACATTTTTCTGAAATTCTGACTCAGTTAGAAATTAGGTGGCCAGTGAAGCATATTTTCATAAGCCAGAAGCACTTTTCATTACAAGTGAAATTTTGAGCCACATGCTCACCAAATCACTGAAAACGAGAAAGACACCAATACATCTGTTTTACCAAAGGTTGGAGAATAAGCACTAAATGAACTTTGCAGCTAGGACATTTGGAATATTAAAAATACAGCAAAAGTTAAAAATAAGTACACTTTTAGAACTTGATTCAAACAGAGTCTTGTCTTTTAGCTGTGTGTGCCTTGTACAGTGAGACATAAAGATAGTCCAGCTGTAATGGGTTGACCCCAGCCAGGTGCCCACAAAGTCTCTCTGCCACTCCCCTCTATAACAGGGCAGGGGAGAAGAGCACTATGAAAAGCTCATGGATTGACAGGGAGACTCTGTGGGGAGAGTGTTTTCAGGGCAAAACAGACTCAACTTGGGGAAATTAATTTAATTTATTGCCAATCAAATCAGAGAAGCATAATGAGAAATAAAATCAGATGTTGAAACACCTTCCCCCCACTCCTCCTTTCTTCGCAGGCTCAACTCAAGACCCAAATCCTCCACACCCTCTCCTCCAGCAGCACAACAGGACTGGGAATGCGGGTTGCATCAGTTCATCACACGTTTTCTCTTGGGCTCCTTCCTCCCCAGGGGGAGGGTTCCTCACATTTTTCCACCCACTGCTCCAGTGTGGGGCCCCTCTCATGGGAGACAGACTGTCATGAACTTGCCCAACATGAATCCTTCCCGCTGGCTGAAGTTCTTCACAAACTGCTCCAGCATGTGTCCCTTCCACAGGGTCACAAGTCCTGCCAGGAAAGCTACTTCAGCGTGGGCTTCTCTTGCCATGGGTCTCCACATCCTGCTGGGGTCCTGCTCCCACACAGGCTTCTTGTGGGCTCACAGCCTCCTTCAGGTGCCCACCTGCTCCGGTGTGGGGTTGTCCATGAGCTGCAGGTGGATCCATGCTCCACTGTGGACCTCCATGGGCTACAGAGAAATAGGCTGTCTCACCATGGACTTCACCATGGGCTGCAGGGGAGTCTTTGCTGTGGCACCTGCAGCACCTTCTCTCCTTCCTTCTTCACTGAACTTGCTGTCTGCAGTGTTGTTTCTCCCACATATTCTTGCTTCTTTTTCTGTCTGCTGTTGCACAGTGGGATTTTTTCTCTCCTTCTTAAATACCTAGAGCCAGAGGCGCTGTGCCTGTCGCTGATGGGCTCAGCCCCAGCTAGCATGGGTCTGTCATGCACCCAGCTGGCGTTTGTGGATATAGGGAAAGCTTCTAACAGGTTCTCACAGAAGCTGCTCCTGTAGCTTACCACCACCACCAAAACCTTGCCACATGAACCCCAAACAGTTTTGAATTAATATATCCAGTGCAGAGAGACAAGCACAATTTTCCATAATATAGTCAGGGTGGGGTGTGCATTTGCATCACGTTTTTCAAGCGTTTCTCCATAATCTGAGGGCTAGATATGTGTTACGTAATTTAACAAGATCTGGGGCTCTCATGTGACTGTGTATTTCAGCAATCACACTATAAAAAAACCTCAAATGCTGCAAAATTTTGCTGGGAATTCTAAGAACCTTGAGAGAGAGCCCTTTACTGTTCTTTTGCATGAAGACCTGCAAAAAATCAGCGTTACTTTTATAGGTAGCAATCTGATATTACAAATCAGAGGACATGATGGACCTGGTAGGAAATGCATGGTAGGACCCCAATTCCTTCTAGAATGAGTTAGAATGAGTTAACACTCTGATCTCCCTTCATTGCTCTATTTTTTTATTGTTGTAGAGTGTTTGAACAGTAAAATATTTTGCATATTGAAACTCAAAGCAAATGAAAAAGACATTAAAGCTTGTTATTTAATCTTGTCACTGAGAAATGCTTCTTCTGCCAATAACAGGTTATGAGGGTGGTCATCTTCTTGTTCCTGTCACGGGTCAATCACCTCCCCAGTAAAAACCTACATAACCCATTCAGGTTCTACTGACAACACATAAACTCATCATGTGCAATTCCTTCATGATGCTGTGTCCATAAGCCTGGCAAGGAGAAAGAACATACTGTTTAGCATGTGTGCCCATTTTTACCATGCATTAGGTGCACAGGGTTAACATTGTGCAGGGCAGGTAAACAGTGCTTTAAATATTGGAAAATTTCCATTGCAATTCATGGGAGAGTGAATATGCTCTTTCTTATAGCCACATCCAGAAATGCTTTGTTGAACTGGGGTCTGGAAGTAGTATGCTGATAATAAATCATATTGATTCAAGATTTATGTAAGATATTTTTTACTGTTTTCTGAGTGGAAATTTGTAGTAATGTATGTAATGTTGAAAGACATAGATGTGAGAGTCGCTTCAATAGCGCTGCTTGTGAGTCAGAGATGTTCTTAATTAAGCTTTTGTTGTGTGCTTGGGGGGGATATCAGAATAAGGAAAATTCCTCCCATGTTTGCAAGAAAGACAATGGAAAGAGGGAAGAAGTTCTTTTGCTGCTGATTTTTGTCTCTTGCAATTGATCGCAAGAACTGCCCACTTAGGAAACAGGCAAGATGAGGCTGTTGGTAGAGGATGACACGATTGTCATAATATAGTCCTTACTACTAGATAAACTAGAAAGAGTAGTGACGTGTTGGAACACTGATGTAAGTGTGTTATGGGTTGTATATTGGGCCAAAAATTGAAAAACTGTGTTAGATTTTTTGGTGGCAACTGCATGGGAGAACAGTCCTTTTGAGGCATAACACTAATATCTCTCACTTGTTTAGTTCAGTTCAACAGTAGAGTTGTGAAAAATTAAATCCAAAGGTTTGATTGCCTTGTTTTAATATGTCCTGCTGCTTGGGGTCAAAACTATTTGTTTATTACAACCATTACAGTCTCATCAGTGGGTTTATATACATGAAGGTACAGCTACTTTTTGTCTTACTGCTTTAGTCCTGCTGGAAGGGAGAATTAATTTCCAAATTTTAAAGTCTTTATTTTAATTAGTTGAAGAATAGCATTATCATTACCTGCAAGTATAAGAAAAAAAAGTCTGTATAAATAAAATATTAATATATCACTGCCATTCTCCCTGCCCTTGAAGCTTCCTCTGGCTTTCATTAGTACTTTTTGAGCAAAGTATTGAGGATTCTGTGCTTTTTACTTTATATGAAATTCAGTCAAATGGAAAGGATTCTTCCTTTCAGTTGGGATAAGGGAGCTGCTATGCAATCCTTCCTTGGGATAAGGAAGCTGCTATGCAATCTTCTCTGGCTGTCTCAGTTATTACACAATCTCTGTGTGAGGTTCTCTGAATCACAGTCAGTTCTGCAGTGGGCTCCCTCTGCCCTGTAGAGGACACAAGCAAATATTTAGGACTTCACTGAGAAACAAATAAAGAAAAATTTTAAAAATCAAAAACACTCTCTAATTGTAGGCAAGATTTCACTGCCACTGTGAAGTTCTCTGAATCTGTGTAATGTTTATCACAGGCTTGAGCTTGGTGAGGGCTGCAGCCATTATAAAACAATGGTTTGAAAGCCATCTTCTCTGTCCTGTGTAGGTTATGCACCATAGATCCTTAATGTGGTTATATGGAATTTTAATCTAGAAATGTTAAATGCAAGAGAGCTTTGTCACACACATTTCAAAGCTTGGATGGAAACAAATTGTTGCTGTCAGGATGGGGACCTGGAAATGGAATCAGCAAGACAACTTAGAGATTTAGTAGCTTAAGGCAGTGCTTAACCAAGCTTAACCAAACCACTACAGGCAGTAAGTGATTTTCATTCCCTTTTTTACCTTCAGCTATCACGACTTTTCTGCAGCTAGCATATGACTGGGATATCCATGGGCTCCTGTTTAGTGCAGAGCAGTTTTTACCTTGCTGTGGCCTGAGAATCATAAAAAATTTCTGCAGTCCTCTTTTCTGTGAGATCTTGCTGTGTCTCTGGCCTTTTGCATGGTATCCACAGGATAATGGCTGCCTTGCTACAGATACTTCAGTAGTTTCTGTGCTGGCAAAAACTTGCTTTCTCAGGGTGCCATCACTCATCCAGCATAACTTATTGCAAAAGGATTTAAGTTGAATATTAGAAAAACAGCCTGCCTGCCAGAGGAGTGAAACAAGATACACAAGTGTGTTGTGGAATTTCCCTCACTGGAGATTTTTGAGAATCATCAAAAAAATGAAAGCTTAGGATGCCTGAAGTACACGAGACACTTCCCCACTGCAGGAGACTGAGCTCAGGAATCTCCTAGGTGCCTGTCACTTGGGTTTCTGTTATTCTGTGGGAAAGGAATAAAGCTGGGGTTGAACAAATATTTAGGAAACAACTTCTGAAAGACTAGAAATCCCAGTCATATAAGGATCTGTTTCGTCATAAACTATGCAGCTTTTGCAAGTATCAGAAAAAGACTGCTGAACTTCTCTAATCCATTAAAAACACTTGCTTAAAATAGTGTCATTTGGGATCTGTCTAGTTTAATAGTTACCTCTGGGAAAAGGGCTTTGTCCTTAAGTTTTTACAATGCTTGTTTTCCTTCTTTGCATCACAGCACTGTTTTCTTTCCAGGGAGCTGACAAAGGCCAGCAGCTCAGGTGTTGGCCCTGCAGAGGGATCATTTGACCCTGCAGACACTTCCGTAGCCTGCAGCTCTGTTCAAATAAGCATGGCTGTGTACCACTGTGGAAGTTCACCTCCCACAGCAGCCCTGACTGTGATGGTTTGTCTCATCCTCCTCCTTTCACTGAAGCACAGCCAGTACGAGCATGTGTCATTAGAGCACTGAGCACCACCACTGCCACCACAAGGGGCTGGGCGTGCTCCAAGGGGCACGGTGCAATCAAATTGTAGGACATGTTTGAAGACCTGCAGCAGCAGCAGTAGAGTCCCAAGGATAGCTTTTCTGCTCAATACAATAACCTGATCAGTTACAATAATCGTATAATAATAATCTATTGTGTTATATTATAGATGTAGTTTCTTCATGTAGAAGATGGTGTACTTTTTTTAGCTCTAGTAAGTAGTTGACTTAATGAGATATTTCATCTTGTTAGTCTGTCAGGACTTAACACTAACAGTGCTAACACCAGGATGCTAATACTGCTCATTACTAACACTGTAACAACATGATCTGACTCTTACTGACACAAACTAATTTAATTTTCTGCCTGCAAGTTTATCAAGTCAAGTTATGGCACAAAAAATGTTCTACATTTTGTAAATTATTACTTCACTAGTTAGGACATGAATAGACATTAAATTTCATGGAGTAGGATCTTTCTCCTGAATAATAGCTTTAGTATTTGCCATATGTAGAATGCATTTCCACTTCTCTAATTTAAATTGCAGATTTAGTGACACAAGGGCATTGTGTTTAGAGTGAGGCTGTTTGTTCCTCCTGAAAAATAATGCTGAAAGTCTGAAATAACCTTAGTGTTGATTTTTGGTTTTTCGGTCCTGTTGTCTGTGACATCTCCTTTTCAGCTGAAAAAGCACTAAAGTCTGGGTTGTGGAAAAAGTTTTGGAAGCTGAAACTTTATTTTAAAAACCTTGAGATGTGAAATTCATTTTTCAGAAAACCTGCCATATAGCAATAACTTCACTGTGGTATTTCTAGTGATATAACTTCTTTTGTCAAATGAACTGTAATATGTAAATTGTATTTACAAGTGGATTGTTTCAGGAATAGCATTTTTCTTAAAATCATTAATGTCACTAATAAAGAAATTGAGAGGAAGTAGGAGGAATCTGTCTCTGATTAGCTTGCTTTGTGGACCTGACAGCTTTTTAAGTACAGAAATTGCTATATCCACCCTCGAAAATGAGGTCAGTACCCCATCATCTGTGTGAGCTTCCAGGGTTCTAAAAAATGAACCAAATATTCATATCCATCCCCAACCAGTGGTCCAGTTGCTATAAAACAGAATTCTGTTTGCTTAATACTAGATTTATTAAACCATACTGCATGATCACTGAAGCTGACCACGCATAATTCCATGTTGTTAATACTTTAAGCTTGTGTAAATTGTCACTAATTCTGTGGGCACGGTGGAGATCAAGCTCAGAAACTTGAGGGCTTATCTTGAAGTCTCTCTTAGGAAAAGTCTCAGAGTCATTTGAAGGAAAATTTTGTCTGAGCAGGTATGGAAACAAATCCCTCCTCACCCCGGCCTCTGCTGTAGCCGAGCGGATGGGCTGCAGCTGGGGCAGCAGTGGGGTTCATCCGTTCTCTTCAGGTCCCACACTCCTGGATTTGAACACTTGGTCCAGATTATTGCCAGCCAGAGGGGTTGGTACATTTCTGAAAACTAAATTGGACTTCTTCATGTGCTGAAATTGCAATTGGACCATCAGTATCTGTGAGACTCTTTAGTACTTCTGGACTAAGTCCTCGTTTATTAAGTGTATTGAATGTGAAAGCATTTCTGTTTGAAAGGATGTGGGGAGTTACTCTTGTCCCTTCAGCTTTCAGTGAGCTTATGAATGTGTTCCTTATAATAATTAAGTATGTAGAAAAAGTTTGACTTATGTGTAAATAATCGTTGTGATGCCTTAAGTTTTAACTTTTATATTTTTCAAATCCTGTACTGCCTAGTGTGTAACTCTGAAGTTTCGTGTGGCCTGTTAGCTGCTGTTCTCTCATGCTGGTTAGACATAACAAAGCCTCTCTAGGTTTGCTGTTCAAGGACACCAGGCCCCAAAGTGTGTAAACTAAATGCCTCTAAAGTGAGGGCAAACTTGGCGGTGATTACATCACTAACTGAGATTGTAATTGGAGAATTAACCTGATATGCAAATGGACCAAACTTACAAAGGTGTGAAGAACCCATGACCCGGGGTCCATCTTGGGTGGAGCCTTTTGACTGCCCAGAGTGTACCTTTGAAGCCCCTTCAAATAAATACCTACTTTTATTCTCTTATTCTTGTCTAGCCTCTGTTTTCAGGTGGCCACCTCAGGCATCAATTGGATAGCTGTATAGTGCTATTGGTGTTTCGTTTTGGGCTCTTTTTTTAGAAAAAAGAAAATAATAGAAGCCCTCAAACAAAAATATGTGTCCGCCACAACCCAAATGAACTCCATCTGTGTGCATATCAAGGGAAATTTTAAAATACATACAGGTAGAATCTCTCTTTTACAGAAGAATTTAAGTATGTGTAGGTAAGCACATGTTTGAAGGCAAATACAGTTGAGCCTCAGCCAGTGCTACAAAGCCACCCACCATATTTGGGCTTGATATACTCTAAAATGCAGTTTATTCTTCAGTGCATTTAGTAAATAGCTGGTGTGAGCAGACATGTCTAGACACATATCTCTTTTAAAACTCATCCATTTCGTGAGCATTTTTTCATTCCTTTAGTAGCACTCGGCATCTTTGTTTTTGTTAACAGTACAGTGTTATTGAAGGATCTGATTCTTCTCCTATTAAACAAGAAATTTCCTGTCTCCTAAATAAAGCAGATTTGAGATACAGTAAGCACAACCTGTATGGTTGTTCCTTGTTGAAGAAATAGTCTGGAAATATAATACTTCCAGAAAAAGACATAGAAAAATTTCATGCTCTTTCTATGGCTATGGTAAACTATCTACTTCATTTCTGTGCTCATCAGTAACAGCTTTATGAAATTATATTGTAGCATTTACCTTACTATTTTTTTTCTCTAAAAGGTACAAAATTAGTTTGTTGCATGTGTTACTACTCAGCAAGGCTTTTTCAGAAGAAACGATATATAAATGCAAATATATGCAAATATATAGCTTTTTGTTGTTGATGGGTTTTTGTTGGATTTTTTTTTTTTCCATTTAAATAGATTAAAGTCTTAAAGGCAAAATCCTGTAATGATTTCTGCCTGGAGGAATCTTGATGACGGTATATATGCTTCTACTGTACAGCCCAAAGTAGAGTTTGGGAATAATCCTTTGAGACCTAGTTTTGATGCATAATGATCTGGTTACACTCCATCCTGAATCCTGAGACGTCCTGGGCATTGTTTCTGCCCCTTCTCACTTTCCAACATATTTTTAGATAAATTACCTTTCCTGCTTCAATCAATATCCTTCCTCTGTTTAAGCATTACATAGTGCTGAAACAAAAGCTCTAATTCAGTACATGCATACTTAAAGTGGTCAGGCTTAAATATGATACAAAAGCTGTTGGTTTTCATCTTCAACAATGAAACATCGGTACAACCGTTGTTCCTTTGCATTTGTTGTTCACCTAGGGTCAGTTGTAATTATTAAAGGTTGATGTTAAACCAGCTGTTTTTTCTGGATGCTGCTTGTAAATTAGGGATGACAGCAGTGTGGCACCCCGGAGATGCCCGGGGTGGAATGCCCCTTGTGCCAGAAGTGCCAGGAGGGGTCAGTGTTCTCCTGCAAGGGGTTACCTGGCAGCTTCACCAATTGCTGCAAGGGTTACTGCACGTGGCCCACACTTTGGCTTTGGTGGGGCAGAAGCTATTTAACTGAAGCTTTATTGGTTTTTTTCTTCCCCAAACACTGATAGTTTGGTAACAGTCACCTCCAGATTAAGGGAAGGGCTCAGCATGTTCCTATTTAGAAGTCACCATCCTCGGCAATAAAAGATGCTGGATGTCCCCTCTACTGTGTGTATTGCTCTTTTTCGGCCTTATTTTTTTTTGCATTTTTTTGGTTGTTGTCAGAATTCTGTAAGTACTCACAACACCAGAGATAAGAAATGTAAATGGTTATGCAGGATAATCCTGTTGCAGTTAGTGCTCCACACTGAGCCTTTCTCATTTATGCTGAAACTGTTTTAGTATGAAACAAGACCCAACATGTTTGAGCCTTTGTTATTTGGTGTACAGGTCTTATTCCCCCAATCATGCTTCCTTTGAAAGTTGCTGAGCATTATGCATCACTTTCTTTTAAATTTTAAGTAATAACTTTTAAGTTGTGACTTATAATTCATGCTTAATGGATACTACACAATGAACAGCATTAAATGTAGTTCCAGACAGCTCGTTTAAGCCTCTGTTTTGCAGGTATTTATGAATTTTGTGCAATTTTTCATGCCAGGTACTTATGACTTTTCTAACACTTCCCTGAGAGCTTGGAGTTAAGCCTGCAAGTCTTTTGAGTCTTTAAAATTGTAGGCATTGTGTATCTATGTACATGTGAGTATATAAAAGCAATTACATGCTATTGTTTTCCAAATAACTCAGAGTTACTCTTGGCTGCAATGAAAAGAAGTAGTGGCATTACTGGGTATGATTTTGAAACAAAATTAATTCTAAATTTGCCAGTTCTCAAGTACCATCATATAAAGCCTGGATTCAATGTGCTCCATTGACAGTATTCCCCATGAACACTTGGAAATTATCATCATTTCTTACTCCATCTTTTCAAAATTAAAATTAAAGAAATGCCTTTAAAAAGGATAAACTGAATAGTACAGAAGACAGAAGGACTCAAAATGAAAATAGGGAACAGAATGTACATTACATAAAGGAACAGCCTTTACTGAGGAAATGATAACCCTCTGTGACTATTCAGTAGAAATACCATGAGAAGAAATGGTTTATATGGAAGCTTGCTAATATTCTTACTATGAAAAATTCACTCAATTTTAACTCCTCTGCTAAGAATAGAAATGCCATGCACAGTATGCAGTATTCTGTAAGACCTTTAAAAATGTATTTAAGAAGCCAATTTTGTTTGGGATGCTAGTATTTTCAACAGAATGCATTGCAAACACTAGTTGTCTGTATCACACAGATGCTGGGGGTTTTCCCAAGTACTTCCTGCTTTCTGATAGCATTTTCTAATCTTTGCTTTCCTGCTTGTAAACGATGAGAGATGTTTGGGGAGAGCAGTGTAGCCCCCTTCTGAAGTAGGAGTCATCAGACAGATAAAGTAACATCTCTAGTGTGGCTGTTCAGTATGAGATAAATGGATTTTAATTTAAATATAGACTACTGTTAGTTCTGCTAGAAATGTGGTTCACAACCCTGGGTATGAGCCAGAACAGATGTGATCATCTGCTTCTGAGTCACCTGGGACAGTTCCTGCCTGAATTTATGCCTGTGGCCCAAAACAGCAGTGTGAATCATAGGATTGTTAAGGTTGGAAAAGACCTTTGAGATCATCAAGTCCCCCTGTTAACTCAGCACCTCCATGTTCAGCACTAAACCATGTACTTAAGTGCCAAATGCACAGTTTTTTGAACACTTCCAGGAATAGTGACTCCACCACATCCTGGGCTGCTTGTTCCAATGCCTGACCATCTTTTCAGTAAAACATTTTTTCCTGAAATCCAGTCTTGTGCAAGATATGGCAGTGTTTTGGTCAGGGGCTATGGAAAAGCACTGCGTATACGTTTTATGTAGGGTCACAGTGAATAAGCTGTCTGAACTTAATACTAACTGGGTGTTAAGCTGATGGGTGAGCTAATTTCTCTTGTGACTTCATCTGATGTTATGAAAGGCTGATGTCCAGGCATCCAGTGGTCAGTCATGCACTGTAACATCAGGTGCTTGTTTAGCCTGGAGAAAAGGAGCCTGAGAGGAGACCTTTCTGCTCTCTAAAACTACCTGAAAGCAGGATGTACTAATGTGGGAGTTGGTCTCTTCTCCCAAATAACAAGTGATAGAACAAGAGGAAATGCTATCAAGTTGTACCAGGGAGGTCTAGATTGGAAAAATTTCTTAACAGATTGTGTAGTCATGCATTAGAACAGGCTGCCTAGGGAAGTCACCATCCTTGGAGATATTTAAAAGTCAAGTAGATATGGCACTTAGGCACATGGTTTAGTGGTGGCCTTGGCAGTGCTGGGTTAATGGTTGGACCAAGGGATCATAGAGGTCTTTTCCAGTCATAAGGATTCCATGATTCTATGATTCTACGCTGCTCCAAGCCCTCTAAATGAGTTCTGCTGCCGACTGACGAGGTGGGGGCTCTACACAGGCTGTAATGAGAGGTGAAGTGGAAGCAGAGTCACTGCTCTTGACCATGCAGTTCATCCATGGATTTCAACTCTAAAGCAGGGCACAGGGCATGGATTTGGCCAAGTGCCAGTCTTTAGTGACAAAAAGGGCATAGCAGACTGAGAGCAGAGACTGTTTGGGGGCTATTGGCTGATGGACCTCCAGCATAATCCAAGATAAACCAAGAAAATTGCATTTTCTTGAGCTGTTAGAGCGTCCTTCTCACGCAGTGATGCTGTTTGTGTGGAAGTGATTTTGATAACCGAGGCCTGCCATTTAATCTGATCATTTCAGATGTATTGCTTGTATCTGTTTTCAAGTCGGTGCGTTTCTGAAAAAGATACTGTTTCATTATTTTATTTAAACTGAAAGTATTAGAAGGGAAAAATGGAATTTCATTAAAGTATTAAATATAGAACTGAAAGTAATGCACAGTGAAAGTAGTTTTAAGACTTTGTTGGTAGAAACAAAACAAACAAAAAAAACCCCAGTGTCACGATACTGAGTTTATGTAGCCAAAACAAGAGGAGGATTTTACATGCTCTGTAAAATTACTGGTGCTTTATCTGTGAAGAGTTGCACTTAAGATGAAATGAGAAAAACAGTATTGTAGACTGAATATCTTATCAAACGAGTGTTGTGCATCTTGTTTGTTTCATGTAAGCAGATAACTTTCTGGGAAACCTTTCCAGAAGAGTTGGATTTTAACTTTCTCATGTACAGGCTGTGCATACTGCAGCAAAGTCTACAATCTGGATGATAACCAAAAAAACAGGTCTGTGTTAATATAGAATTATTTCCTATGATAGCTTTTAAAAGATTTCAAGCCGCTTTGTAAAATCAGTAAATCATTCAAGAAGCTGGAAAAATGGATCTTTGGTTGGATTTCCAACTACTTGTTACATATGCTTTGTGGAAGACAGTCTTTCTCTCAAGGAGCTGTGATATTTATTAGACATTAGGGTTTTGCTTAATACCTAAAAATAAACAAAACTGACAACATAAAAATAAGCATAATTGCTAACTATCTGCTATTTCTTATCTCTTTATTGAAAGACGACCTACAACCTTTGCTTTTTGGTTGTTCTTCAGCATAAATAGAAGGGGTAGCTTTGCGTATGAGTCAGTGGTTATTTACTGGGAGCTCACTTTAGAATAGAAAAGTAGTGCCACTCTGGCCATCCCACAGATGTGTCATCTTAGGGTGAAAACCGGCTCCGAGTATGAAGTTTTTGTGAGACATTAATGTGTATGGAGCTTAGGCTCTTTTACACATAAATAAATTTGCTGGTGTCATGGAGTTTAGCCCTTGCTCTGCAGTGAAAGACATTGATCTTGATTTGTTCATCTGTGCTCTGTTTTCTCCCAGGATGTCCATCCATTAGTTTAATTTAAGACAATTTTCTAGAAATTCTTTAATCAATACCTTTTATTTTTACAACCCTCAAAATCAGGATTTATTCCAATGTTTGTAAAAGAATTTGAGACCTTTATACATTGAGTTGTTCTCTGACTTTGAATTTTCTATGTGTTATTAGGTACTTTACTGTTGCTTGGACAACTCAACCATGTACAGAAAAGCTTGTAGCAGACCAAAGTTGGTATTTTTAGGCCATTGTAATGATTCACAGTAGCTGAAATTCAAAGAACGACAAGTGTTAACTGCAGATCAAAGTGTTACAGGCACCAAAGTATTGAGCGCATAGATTCAGTTGGCAATGGATGACTGGATGTGGTCCCCTCCAAGTCTTATATCCTAGTTTGCCAAGGCATGAGTGGCTCAGGGGATGTTTGTAAAATCTGTCTTTCATTAACAACTGTCAACTGTTCTTCATTGCTAATTCATCCTCAGCTTTTGCTCAATGCATACAGAACATTATGGTGGTGGTAGTGCTAGTTTTCAAGAAAAACCTTAAGAAAAAGACCAAATGCACTTTGAAGAATTTTTTCCAAATGTTTTCATTCTGAGATCTATCAACTTCATTTTATACTTCCTCTGCGATTAAATCTCATGTACAATTGGAACAGGAATTGGTTAAGAAGAACAACTTCCTTCCCCTGAACATTTTGCTGAGCATGTATTAGTATCAAATTGGGTTCTTAGAGGCTGAAGTTCAGATCTTAATCAGGAATTCTACAAAGTAGTCAATTCTGGATGGAATTTTTTGTTCTGCTTGATAATATGCTTTTACTCAGCTTTCTTGCACTTGTATCAGCAATTTATGGGTGTACAGGGACCAGGGCTTGTTGGAATCTTTTTCTTTCCTTGAAGATCAAGTGAGGTGAAAGTCTGAGCTGTTTGGAGACTCTAACTGTGTAATTACTATTAAGAGGTTGTCAGTGTGCTTGATAAAGTGTAGAGGACTTAATTTCAACTTAGCATGAATTTATAGATGAAGCTTTAGAGGAAATAGAAGTTCCTGTATCAGGCAATGAAAATCTTTGCCCTTTGGTAATTGATGCTAAAAATGAATAAAAATTATCCAAAACTAAAGTAAGTGATTTTGCACTGCTGGGCAGAGAGGATTACTTTTATTTTTGGAGAGTATCTACCTATGCATTGCATTTGAGTTTGCCCATACTGTGTCTGTGACAGCCAGTGTTTGTTGTTTCTCCCTGTGTTTCAGCCCCCAAGGACAATGAAGAGCGTGTGTTCCGGGAACGGATGCGCCCCAGGAAGCGCCAGGGTGCCGTGCGCCGCAGGGTGCATCAGGTTAATGGACACAAGTTCATGGCCACCTACCTTAGGCAACCAACGTACTGCTCGCACTGCAGAGACTTTATATGGTATGGAGTAACTCTGGCTTGGCTTTCACTGCTACTTTGAGCTGGGGAGTTAGCATACCTTCCTGTTCTGCTGGAGTGAAAATGGTATAGAGCAGTAGTTCTTTTCCTCTTTATTTTGACATTGAGCTGTCACCGGTGTTGCAGATGCTAATAGAAGGCTGTTAAACTCCCGTCACTAATGTTAGAATTCATTGTATTTGTGGTTTTCCTCCTTTCAGCCACAAAGTTCCATATTTCCCCATCTAGTGCACCCTAAATTCCAGGTAGACAGCCAGTCTAGTATTATGTAAGTGCCTAAGAGTAGATTTAGACTTAATATTAGACCTTTACATTCTGTCAGGATGACAGAATTCTTTGTTACATGCTTAAGAATCACCATCTTCCTTCTAAGAAATGCAAAGCTCCTGTACATCCTATTGAAGTTAATGGAATATAGGTATATTATTCTTCTAATGATACAGAGATTTCAGTGGGTATATTATGCTTCTAATGATACAGAGATTTCAGTGCTCAGTGTACAGGGTCTTTATTATTACAGTGTATACTAAGAACTCCCTTTTTGAAATTATTTGCTTTAGTTGTGAGTATTTGCAATTTTCAGATAGGGAGAAGTGGTGGAGACGTTCAGTTTTCAGTTGTTTTTCAGCAGCTCCTGATGTTTTCCAAAGTGACCTAGACATACTGATTCACACATAAGATCTGATGTGATCCACAGTAAATATTTCTTAGGCGTGTGTAATGAATCAGTCTTTCTTAATGTAAAATGATGTGAAATGTGCATGAACTCAGCTGCATTCCTCTAAAAAGTGCCTGGAGGTTAGGCTTTAGCTTGGCTAAGGTGATTTCAAGCAATATTGACAAATGCAATCTTCTGTCTATTTAGAGGTCCGCTTGATGATGATTTACCACTTTGTCCCCTTTCCATGCACCCTTTGGCTTTGTCTGTTTCACTATAGAAAATGTGTCTGTACTTCTGACTGCCTTCATGGTCTGTCATCCTTCCTGTTGCCTCTTAGCAGCTGTAATGTTCCTACTTTGAACTGATCTCAGTCTAGGCATGCAATTATCAGATGATTGCTTATTAGAAGCTTTTCTTTAAACGTTTGTGTCCAGGAAAGGGATGGAAAAATGTTGCCATTTTTAAAATTATTTCCTCTTTGTTTTCTAAAACACTTTATTATTTTTCAGGGGTGTAATAGGAAAACAGGGATACCAATGTCAAGGTAAGAGAAATTCTACATAAGGACAGTTTAAATATATTTATTATGTTATGTAAGTAGTAAGATATTTTTATCAGGCATTGTATATGTATGATGGTAAGAATTTAGCACATGATGATCAGAATAAGTTTGTCTCAACAAGTATACAATCTTTGCACCAAGTCACAGTAATTTTTTTTCAAAACTGTTGATCTTAGGCATCATATGTGAAGTAGGAGCTCAGCTAACAGCCATGAACATCACATCCCAGATATCTCGTAACATATATCCGTCTAGGTCACCATATCTGCAGATGTTGGCTTCTTCATTTTTCAAGTCTTGCATTTTAAAATTGAGAGCTCTTTATTCTGCTTAAGATTCTATGTTTAAAAATTCCAGGTAATTGCAAAGACTGTAATTTAAATAGATGAGATAATTATAGAGGTCATCATTAGAGAAGGTTATAGCAAAGACTGCACAAGTGCTTCAATTTCATCTCCCATTTTTTCAACTCAATATCTTGTACTCCTACTTTTTTATGCAATTACCTCCTGGTATGATGTGTTAGTACTTAATTCTCATCTAACAAGTAGAAACCATCAAGTTAGTGATTGTTCAGTTACAAAAGACTTGATGATATTTCTTTGTAAATAAGTAAATGCCATTTTTTTCATAGAGCTCTGCGTGCTATAATGAGAATTACTGTATTAACACACTGGAGAGGTACCTTGACTTCTGATTTAATTTTCTTTTTCTTACAACAATGACCAAAACTGGAGGAAGAGAAATTCATTACTTCACTATGAAGGTTTTTATTTTGTTTAATGACCTTGAATTCTATGGTATGATTGACCTATTTATTGTTAATCTTATCTGTCATATCTGCAAATGTTATTCATTGATTAAGCAATCAGGATGTATATAAGCAAGGCATTTTTGCCTCCTGAAACCTTTTACTGCTATCAGCTTATAATAATGTGTTACAGAAAGAATGTTTGACTTTTTTTTCCTATTCTTTTGATGTTTACAATGAGTTATCTTTATGTCTGTTTTCCTGTGGAAGCTCTTAAGACAGGAATTGTTTTTGCTATTGTGTCTCATGTAACATGGAGATCATGGACTTCATCAGATAAATCACATATATAAAAACCAAGAAAAATTTCAGTTAACATTTCAAAAAAGCAATTTGTAGTTTTATAGATGAGATATTTGGCAGATATGTTTGTTATCTTAAAATTCTTTGGTCTTTTGAAAGTCCATTATCTTCTGCCTTTGTAAACCAGCTTATTTCATAGGACTCACCAAGTCACCACCAGTCACTTGCACACTTTCAAATCCCAGTGGTTCTAGTCTTCTGAGGTCAGACTTCTGCTTTAAATTAATCTTCATAAAACTCACTCTTTTATCTGTTTTTGTCTTTCTAGTTTGCACTTGTGTAGTTCACAAGAGATGCCATGAACTTATAATAACAAAGTGTGCTGGCTTAAAAAAACAGGAAACTCACGATGAGGTAAGTGTTTATAAAATAATTTTTCTAGATAAAATTCTGTCTTTGATCTGTTCAAAGTAGTATCATCTCCTCTGTTTAATCAATAGATGCTGCAGACTTTTTTGTGCCTTTCTGGTCATTTTGTGGTGTAGCATTTACTTTGGAATGCTAGATTGCCATCACAGTTTCATTTACGGGGGAATTATCATACAGAAATTTATTTCTAATTGATATACTTTCTATAATATCTGAGTTCAACGTTTCGGAGGCATCCTTCCACTCCTTTTCATTTTTAACATTCTCTCTCCATTTCTGAATTACTACAAGTCTTGTCAGCTTAATTCAGAAGAAGCAGGCTGGGATCCCTCATTGCCCTGGCTGCATTTTGTGTGGCTGAGCCATCAGCAGCTGATAGGAGAGCTGGGATGCTCTGATGGGTATCTGGTACCAACATAAAAGACTGACCAGAATTTGCTTGCGAAGTCTTACCTCAACAAAGACTGCATCCAAACTGTCAAAATGTAGTTATGTTTTTTTAAATAGTTTTAGCCCTCAATTATAAACAGTGAATGTTTTTTCCTACTCGGAAGTTTTGGCTTGTGCTTCAACAGAAAAGCAAATGTATTCTCACTGTCCCGTTGTTTTGTGCAACAGCAGGGGCCTTCTGTCTTTCACCATAGGATTAGGTGAGGTGGCCTTTGGGTGATCACAGTTCCTTGACCACACAGAAAAACTACATTTCTTAATTTTATTTGCTAAAAACCTACATTCATATGATTGAAAAAGCCTAGCTTTAAGTTATAAATTGAAGTTGTATGTAACAGGACAGTTTTAATCTATTCTTTCAACTTCAACATGGGGTTTGACTGAGGCACTAACTCATGATCTCATTTTTCCTGTGCAATTCACTAGCATTTTCCTTACTGGAACCATTCTGTAATACCTGGTTCACAACGAGTATTTTATGTCCAAAATGTGATCATGTGCATACAATTGTGATAAGGGGCTGTGTTGGGTTAGTGCTGGTTTTGTATAGTACTCACAGGAAGACACAAAGTCTTGTGCAGGTTTATATTCCCAGGCTCCAGACTGGTGGAGACTTGCATACTTTGCTGATACTCTCATTGTTTAGAAGGGGTACTAGATCACTGGACAAAAGCCAGCGGTAATAGAAAAGGGAAGGAAAAACGTAAAAATAAATCTCCTGCAATGCAGTGGCTACTATAAAAGCTAACCAGTGACATCCTTTAATTAGTAAGTAATCATACCTTGGAATCCCTGAACACAACATGTTATCATTGTCATTATCATAATCCAAAGAAGAGTGGCATATGAAAAGGTAAAGGGTTTATGATGTATTTCTTTTTCTTAGTCCTGTATTAGTTTGGCCTCCTGTTCCTGAAACAATTGGGAGTGACTTCCTCACCTCCCACATTAGAGATCTTTCCTGATAGCTATGTATTTGTTGTTCCCAAAAGTACTAGGAAGTAGACTTCAGTCTTTATCTCTTGGACAACAGCAGCTCTTCCCCCTCTTTTCCCCAGATAAAGTAGTGAAAAGAACTCTGGAGTTAGAGCACATCTAATGCAATGGTCATCATCTGAGCACAGACCTATTTAATCTCATTTGAATTCTGTGTGGTTTCAAAATGTAACAGGGCCTCAGCATACATTGATTGCAAAGAAATTAATTAAAATGAAATGTGCTGTGCTGTCCTTTTTCAGCAAGTGGGATCTCAGCGTTTCAGTGTCAACATGCCTCACAAGTTCAGCATTCACAATTACAAAGTGCCCACCTTCTGTGACCACTGTGGTTCATTGCTCTGGGGTCTTTTGAGACAAGGTTTACAATGCAAAGGTAAGGCACCACTTCAGAGCTTTTCTTTTTTCTTTGTGGGTGACCTGTAGACTCGGAAAGACTTCAAGTTACTATGTCAGCATGTAAGGACCAATGTAAGGATTTCTGTCATGGTTAGAACATGGTCTTTTACTCTGTTGGCAACACCAGTCAGCAACAAATACAGAGGTCAGACATGAAGAAACACATTTTGCACTCACTCCTGTGTAGGGTTATTGCCACACAGGATACTAGAAGTTAATGAGTAGCGTGACAATTTGCATCCCCTCAGTTTATATGCCTCTTGTGTTTTCAGGTTTGTTAAACTTTTAAAACATCATTATTCCATCTACTTTTCCCTTTAAAAAAATTGCTGTTGTGTACTGGCTACAGTAGGTAGAACCAGTTCTGTGTGCTCATGTACAGAATATGAGGTATTTTGATATCCAGCTAAATCATCCTTTGTAGGATGGTCTGCTTAGCCCCTTTATTCCAGAAAATAAAGGATTAATTATGTTCTGCCACGTAAGGACTATATACTCTGTACAGAAACTGTGTGTGAAAATATGGCTGGAAGGTGCTTTTGTCATTTTAGTTGTCAAAAGTGTTTGGTTCCATATCTCATTGTTTCAAGCAGATCTATATAATGGGTAAGGAAAGAGTACAAACAATTGCAAAGCAAAGTAATATTTTAGAAATAGTTAATGAAATACTTCAATTAATGGATGGAAGGAAATGATGTAATAAAGGAAATTGTTATCAGATTCTTAGGAAGTGGTGCCTAATGGAATGATAAGCATTTCCACTTTGTTATACCTTATGAATGGATAGGTTCATCTTCATAAATACAAAAACCATGTTATGTACACCTCTCAACAGCAGAAACATGGAGTCCCACATGTATGTATCAGTTTTATCTATGAGATGCATCGTTTGCAGTATTTAAGATGACATATAACTATAGGTGAAGGTCAGACCTGATGTTTCATGTCACAAGTTGCTGAGTAGCAAGGGAAAGAAGAAATTTCCTTCACAGCAAAGTTATACACAGTGAGACTTTTGAAGTTCAAACCTTCCCTTGTGATTCCAGCTAGTGAACAATGAGGAAATATTAGGCTCTAAATTTACAGCTGTATATAATTTTATAATATATATATATATACTTTATAATATATATATGATATATTATATACATATAATACATATAATATATATAATATATAATACACTTTATAATATACATATACTTTATAATATACATATACTTTATAATGTACTTTACAGCTATTGAAGATTTTGCTCAAATGCTATCTAAATTATGGTGGAGCTGGATTCAATGAAGACTTTTCAATTAAACCTGGGCTTTTTTCTCTTTGATTATTTTTATAGTATCTCTCTACCTAATCTGTGCATATATGAGTTCTCTTTCATATTCTAACTCGTTCCATACTTTTCATTTGCTCCTAATTGTTATTTCTCATACATATGCATTTACTGTGTAGCAGATGCATAGAAACAACAGTGCAGAGAGCCTGTGTTGCTTTCTCCATGTTCATAAAATTATTGCCTATAAAAATGCAGTGCTCTCTGCATGAAATCTAGAACTCACCTGAACTGAAAATGTCATTTTCTCTGTGGTTTTCTCTCTCTAACAAGTGCTGAGTGACTCTCTTCTTCACAGATGTACTTCCTTGCCCAGTGTGGTTATTAACACCATGAGAAGTGTGTAACAGAGATTTATTCTTCTTCAGGTTTTTTTACTAGTTATTTTTGTGTGTCTTTTTACAAAATAGGTGCATGAAGTTGGACTGTACAAAATTTTCCTGCTGTTTCAAGCAGTTTGGTTCCTCAATGTCCTCTTCCATGGATCCTAGCTCAAACATTTTACTTGTTGCTGAGGTTTTGTCACTAAATACACATTCATTGAAAATACCATGTTTAGCAATTTCTTTTTGCTCTTCTTGTGAGCTGAAACATACTTAAAAAGGAAAGGCACCAGCTTTCTGAAGTGCATGGTTATGACCAGAGACAGTGACTGAGTATAGTCTCAGAGGCAAATGTATTTTTTTTTTCTTTAGGGTCTGTACAGTGAAAGTTCCATTGATGAAAAATATAATGAAATATAATTTTATAAATAAATTTTTAAAATTTCCTTTTTTCTAAAAGGTACAGAAGTGAGGAATTTGAACAATTGATTATTAATGTAGCATTTAATCACGCTTGCAGCTGTGCTCCCTTTATGCCTTGTTCCACAAGAGGGCACTGGAGTCTCAGACAAAATATGTCATCTGCTCCTAACAAATCCACACTCCACGAGTTTTAAAGGAGCTTTGTTCTTGCCTCTGCCCCATTATCTTGAAGCAAAGTAACCTTTTTTTTCTTTCTCCTCATAATAATATAATAGTTTCAGGAGATTTAGGAGAAAGAGCTTAGTAACTGGATTGCCGTCAAAATAAACTAGGTGTTTGCCCCTTAATTTTTATTAAAACTTGAGGTGCTGTCGATTTTACAGCTGCCTGCATTAGAAGTTAATCCACTTCAGTAAAATGGAGTAAGAAGCAATAATACATGAGGATTTGATGTTGTGCTTTCTGTAGTGGACTGTTAAAATCCAAGCTCTGAAGAACTTTTCTTCTAATTCAAATGCTATTTAAGAGTTACAGGATCATTCAATATTTTCATTTGTTCCTATGTCTGTCCTGGTTACTGTGTGAAAATACTATTCTACATTATCATATCAGAAGAATGATAATCAGGTTAATAACTTTATATTAGTATTGAATTATACCTTTAAATCCAGCTAAGTATTTTCCTACTCAGAATGTATTTATTTGAAAAAGTTATTGGTAGGTCAAATAAGATCTGATTTAGATAAAGCAAATGCATGCCAAGATAGTGTTTGGTTTATGGTATTACTTTCTATTTCATTGCAGTTTGCAAGATGAATGTACATCGACGCTGTGAAACAAATGTGGCACCAAACTGTGGAGTGGATGCTAGAGGCATAGCTAAAGTTCTAGCAGATCTTGGAGTCACTCCAGATAAGATCACTAATAGTGGGCAGAGGAGGAAAAAGGTAATTTTCCTATAGATTGTCACATTTAAATAATGAAATAAGTATGACTTCATTATAACTTAATTAGTTGGGGTTCAATCCCACTCAAATGACTTGTAGAGATCTAAGACTTTTGAGTTTCATTTTATAAGAGTAAATAATCTATTCTGAACTTTGATATGAAATTTATTTTGACCTGGTACAATGTTGCAGATCTCGAGTCTATAATTTCTGGAAAGATTTCTCCTTTTTAATTTTGAGGAAGGATAATTGACACAGAGACAATATCTGGCAACAGTTAAAAACATAAATGCCCATTTGGCTCAGAATTGGCATTGGATAATTGATTGATTGGCAGGCAGCACTACCCCACAGTGTCATAAATGCTGATAAACAAGCGATGTGCTGATTCTCATGAAGAGGAGCTGTTTGCCAGATGACAGTTCTGGAGTTATCAGGCCTTTTATAGGAAGACCCAGGCTGTTCTAGAAATAAAAAGCACAGGTCACCCCGGATCCATCCAAAGCTGATGGAGTTATCCCTGAGTGATGATATGTATCATGGATGAGAATGGCCCCACAGTTTGTATCTCTATTTGTATGATTGTCACAACAGACCCATTGGGCTCATAGAAATAGGCAATTTTTTGCCATAATTTCTTTAAACATAGACGGTTTCTTCTGTTCATTTTCCTGCTTCTTGCACACTGGGATCCCCTGTACACTGTTATAAAATGTTACAGAAATGTAGGAAACTCAGGAATGAATTAATTGTTCTGAGACTCCTGGGTAAAGGTGTTGTCATGCTGTTACTGCATGAGGCAGTTTGTAGTGTTTGCTGGTACATGTCACAGTTAAGTGTACTACTGGGTAGATCTGAATACAGACTCATGGCTTCTCAAAACTTTCCCACTCACTGGATATGTATACTACGTTTATTTCATCTTAAGAACCTGTTTTTCTTTCAGTTGCCTGCTTTTTCTCTGTTAACATTATGGATTCCATTTGATGTGATGCCATCTATATTATGGCTGAGGTTCTGCCAGTGAGAATCCATAGGGGTAGAAGGGAAACCTTCACTTTCCCTCATACTTCTACTTATGAACTAAAGCTGTTGAATTAAATTTCCTCATGGCATAGGAAGATCTCAGCGCTGACTACCCATTTTGGAATTGTTCTTAGCTAATTGCAGGTGCAGAGACTCAACCACCAGTTCCAGGATGCGCATCATCAGAAGAAGACAGGTCGAAGTCAGCACCAACATCTCCGTGTGATCAAGGTCAAACAAATCTTTCTATTTCCTGTCTAACATATTTGGTCACACATTTTCCTGGAGTAAAAACGTCTATGAGCACCAGCCTCTATAGATGCAAATCAACAAAGTAGTTACCACCAGGAATTGAAGCATTTAAAGTTATGAACTGTAAAATCTTTTTTAAAAATTCCTGCTTCTCATTTAATTCAAATCTGTGAAATTAAGTGGCTTTTAAAAGGAAAATTATAAAACAGTCATCTTAAGATATTAAGTTTACTACATGGGTCCTTGTCAACAAAATATATTTATGGAAGAAGTTTACATATTCTATTGTAAGAGTGGAGAATATTTTAAATAGTAACACAGAACTTGAGAGAGAGCCTTTATTTACCTGAAAACCTGTCTGTTATTAAGTCTTTGAGATAAAATTGAGTCCTTGTAATTCCGTGTTGAACATTTGTAATAACAAAAACTTCCATCCAGACAGGCTATGCTAGCATGTCCATGTGGTCTCTAGAGGCTTCTTAAAACCATATTTCCTTTCAGCAATTTCTTTTATGCATAGATTTGGACGCTGGTATTTTAATCTTCACTGATATGACCTGATTTCATTGAGCTGAGCAGCTGATTGACAGAATGTCAGCAGCACTTTTTGAGTCTGATCTAATTGTTTTTAAAAATCAGAAGTCTGTGACCTTAAATTTGTCAATCTTTTGGTTTCACAGGCCTTGTTTCCATAAAATCATAATTTTTAAAATATCTTATGTTCTGTTCAAAATAGGATTAAAGAATTTCTCTAAATTCTCTCTTTAATTTGACCTTTGTAGCTGTCCAATAAAGTTGTTGCTTCCAAGGCCACCAGGCAGAAGTACCATGCAGGAGCTCAGGGCAGACCCTGAGGACTGTTAGTCACCAGGACTCTCTGTATTTAACACTGAGAAACCTTCAGAACCATTTAGCAGATCTACACAATTGCTGCTTGAAGCAGCCCTAGGAAGTGGTCAAATATTTTATTGGCAGGCGTCTGATAACAGCTGGAGCTGAATAAGATGCTCCATTCATGTTGACTTCAAGGACTGGGACGCCCAAATACCCTTTGAACTTTTGAAGACACAGCTCTAAAATACTTAAGCAGGAAGATGAGTAAGTGCTGCAGGAAGATAGGGATATTCAAAACAAAGTACTTCTCTGTGGTACAGGAACACCCAAAGTCACTAAAGCAACTATTTGGCTACTATACTGACTTATCTTTCAAGTTTTGGATATGTCATTCTCTTAGGTTCATTTTAGAAGGCCACCCTTCCTGTTACAGCAGGGGTTTGGCTGATTACTGTAAGGTGGAGAAGCAGTTTGCTAAATATATATTCTTAACCAGAGAATGCTCTTAAACACAGCTTTCAGAGATGATGAATGTCTCTTCCCACACTGATACAGTCTAACACAGGCTGGTTTTCTGATGGTTGGTTAAAACTAACTTTTCCTCACATTTCCACAGAAATCAAAGAGCTGGAAAACAACATTAGGAAAGCATTATCTTTTGACAATCGGGGAGAGGAACACAGAGCAACAGCTACAACGTCAACAGACAACCAGCTTAACAAACCTGGGGAGAATGGTGAAAATGGGGAGGTCAAACAGGCCCAGAGCAAGCGAATAGGTCTTGAAGAGTTCAACTTCATCAAAGTATTAGGAAAAGGCAGCTTTGGCAAGGTGGGTAGATTTTTTTTTCCTTCTTCTCTTTTTTTTTTTTTTAAGCTAGTGTTCAGGAGTGGTTTTGACTGTACTGATTTGAAAGTATTGACATTCAGAAAGTGCTTCCACCCTAGGGGTTTTCTTTTACCCAACAGATCAAAAGTATCAGTCTCCTGATGAGCAGGCATTGTCTGTGCTTTAGCTCACTTCGTTAACTAAGGTCTAGTCTTTTGAAACAAAATGTCAGTGTTTCATTATTTTGGGATATGGCTGATGAAGACACACATACATACAGTTACATACAAACTGTTCAACAAAATTGCTTGTGGCCAAGCAGGAAGAAGCAGGTCAGGAATAATGCTGTGGGGTTAATTCACTTTCTTGATAATTCCCAGTTCAAGTTTATTTATTTCACAGAACATTGTGTGTACTTGTTTTTCCTCAGTGGGTGTGTTCAGTGCTGGAGGAAGCAGAACTGAAGCATTTCCACTCAGATATGACGGGGCTTTGACAGCTGCCCAAAATACAGCAGCAGAGCTGTAACTCACCAGATACCTGCCCACAGCAGGGAATTGGTGAGGCTGGAAGGTGCCTTGCTCTGTTTACAGGGCTTACAGATTTTCTTTCCACAATGTAGTGTACCATGGAATCAAAGAGGTGGACTGAAATATGAATCTGTTTCAGAAATTCACTCTTCCTTCCTTGATATTACGGGAACTTCACATGCAGAGGAACAGGGCTGAAGCGGTTCTTTTGTGTCCCTGTGTTCTAATTCTTTCTCTGAAGATTATCCTGGCTTCAAGCCAGAACTGACCTTAAACAGAATATAGGACCTGAACCTTAAACAATAGTGGTAGTTAAAATCAACAACTTGAAAGCAGCTGGAATGGTAACTTTGGATTGTATACAAAGTCCATCACACTCAAATCTCACTACCAGAAGTGGGAGATAAAAGTGGGAAATAAATTTCTGGTTTACATCAACTTCCTTCCTTGTTTAGTTGTTGAGACCTCACTAATAGGTGCTCATTAAGATACTTAACTAACAAACAGAATAGATATCTTCTGTTTCAAATTTAAAGAATACCAGGGGTATATGCTTCTAAAATTAGGGTACTTTTTATTTTATAAACTGCAGCTTCATTTAGGCAGCTATGTAACTGTCTTTCTATTTTCAGTGCAGTCAAACTCATATGAAACCCTGCATTTATGGCATTTGTTGTCCATACGTAAATAGAATTTTTCTTTGGTTTAGGTAATGTTGGCTGAGCTAAAAGGAAAAGATGAAGTATATGCAGTGAAAGTCTTGAAGAAAGATGTCATACTTCAAGATGATGATGTAGACTGTACAATGACAGAAAAGAGAATTCTGGCATTAGCACGGAAACATCCATACTTAACACAACTTTACTGCTGCTTCCAGACAAAGGTAAGCGACATGAGTCTTTTGCCAGTTTCTGCCCAAGGAATAACGTTCACTATTTCCAGCCTGAAAGAAAACAACATTAAAAGTGAAGCAATATTTTGAAAAGATTTCTGGTAAGTTTTTGGCATTTCAGTAGTATTGTACAGGAGTACTGGCTGCTGTTAAACTATTACCATGTAAGTACCAGGAGATGGCAGTAAATGAGTTAAAAAATAAAAAACCCCACATGCATAAAATACACAAAAATGGCACCTACTGAGGTGGATTGGCACCTACCGAGGTGCCATTTTCTGTGTTTCTTTGGTACATTAATAGCATGTATCATTTGTTGAATGAAGTACAAATGTTTTTAACATCCAGTGTTGCAATACTTGTGTGTAGAGTTGCAGAAAAGCTGTGACTAAAAGATCTTCTAGCAAAGCTGTCAGGAAAGATAAATAGCGCAGTGGGAAAGCCGTAGGAAAATGGCTAGTAGGATCAAGATTATAGTGGTTTGAATATGGAAACAGCAAACAAGTAATATGTTCATACAGTTCTTAAATTGGTGAAAATGTGCCAGCATTTTATATGCTTTGAAGTTGACACAAAGCAGCGGCCCAGGAAGGCGTGTATGTCTGTGGAGGGTGTTTCACATTCAGACTTTTATTGTATGTGTGAACATGCTCTTAAAATGTTTTAACATATTATTTTAAAATTTATAACTAGAATAAGCATGTTATTTCAGATGAAAGAAGTGATAAAAAGATTGTACTGGGGTGAGGTATGAACTTTGTGAACAGAAAGGGACTTTTAGTGCACTCCCTAGAGTGTAAATAAATATATCAGCAGCCTGATGTGAATCATGTGGCAGAACATCAGTAAAGATCAGTTTTACATAAAGTGAATTATGACAAAAGATTCTCCTGCCACTACTCTGATTTCCTGGAGATTCCTTTCCTTTTGTATTTTTGACCTGCTCTGCCCTGTTTTGTACCTTGCTTTCTGCCTGCCTGCCTGCCCTCCAAAGCATTTAAGATTCTTCTCAGATCAGAGAGAAACTGTAGTTTGGGGCTTTTCTTGAGCTCAGAGGAACTCATACTGAAGTGGTTTGTAGTCACAAGTCATAGGCTAGTGTCTCTTATCAAACAATCAAAACTACACCTAGTGATACCTAGTCAAATTAAAAATCCACAGTTGAAAAGGTGAAGGGTTTTTCTGAGCATGTCGTATGAACAATTTACAAAGAATTCTTTATAAAGGACCAAAAATACCAAACACCAAAACATAAGAAAAAGCAAAAGCAATATGTCTGCTAAAATGATACATTATTTATGAATGGCAACAAATGAAAATGTACCAAGTAAATTAGTCACTGAATGATTTTCTCAGCTTCAGTAGAAAAACAGGTAGAAAAACTTGCTTGAACAAACATTGTCTGTGGTTAAAATAGCTTTTTTGAGATGAGGGCTCGAATACAATAGGTTTTAAGTGTGTTTCACAGTAGTGTATAGTTGCTTATGCTGTGGTTGTGTGCCATGCTGTGGCGGCTCTACTTTGCAGAACTGGTCCCTGAAGTGATCATGCTGGAATTAAATTTTGTATTTCAAGTAGAGCACATTTGTCATATACACCCTGACTTAATGGGAAGATTGACTCAGTATTCATTGTCAAAGCACTCAGAGGTTGTCTTTATGTAATGAGATTACTTGCTTTGTTCCTCTTTCACAAAAATGCAAATGTAGAAGTTTGACTTCATATGCTGCAGTGTTTTCCTTCAGTAATTAGCTGAAGACACTGCAGAAAAGTTGCCTAATATGCTTTTTACAGTAAGTACATTTCAGTATTATTCATTTTTTACATGGAGCAGACTTTTCATTAGTGTCATTCACTAAATGAATCTATTATTATCACAACAAGTAAGGGGTAATATTTTTAATTATTTTGGAATTCAGAAATTGTGCCAAATCATGGCTAACAACATACTTTATACACTAGTGTGGTTTTGGCCCTACATATCTAATTTCTTTTAACAGTTCCATCTAGCTTCCTTGCTTTAAAGAAATATTATTGGGACTGATACTTCTTATGTTCCAGCTTAATACAAAAGCAAACTTTGAGCAAATTGAGCAAACCAATTTTCTTTAAGCCCATCAAAAAATCAGTCCTCCCTGCAAGTCACCATTTTAGATATATTAAAAAAAAATATATTCCAGTATTGTACTTCAGGAATGCTCTTGAAATCTTCTTCAGTGATCTGGAAGTTGAGAGAGTTCCAAAGCTTGGGATAAAGTGTGCAAAGCTGATATAGGATGTTTTGTCTGCAGTAGTTTGAGGTTTGAGCTCCACAGCCCAGTCCTACACAACAGAAAGAAGGTAAAATCTACCAGCAGGGCCTCAGCTGACCTGGTTTTTCATGTGGAAGGAGCTTAACTCTTTTACTGCAGCATATCTTCTAAAACTGTGTCACCCTTGGATAGTATTTTTCAACACTCTTGCACTATGGCAGCATTTCCCTTCTAGTTTTGCCAGAGTATGGTCATTGGTCTGTCAGCGCATTCAGAGCTGTGGGTTGTGTTTTGCCTGTGGTCTGTCAGTGGGATTATGAACGATGGCTACTGCCTTCTGTACTGGGCACTCCCATGGTGAAACCTGCCCGAGGCCTGGCATACAGGGTACAGCATTTTTGTAATAACTGACTTTTGCTTATCATCATCTTGGATTTATTCACGACTTCATTGTGTAGGTATTGTTTTCTCAATAAAGCTTTTGAGAAAACATAGGGCATTTTCAGACTGCTACTGTTTTCATTCTGTCTTCAATCTTCTCTTTCTCTTCTTCTGTGTGTTGGTCCCTTGATTTTTCGGTAAGGGGTACCTTACCTGACAATAATCTGGTGCTGCCCAGTTCCCCTCTTCAGTGTTCTCTTCCCTCCAAACTCATACCCTGCTTCAGGGATTAACTATGGAACACTATCAACAGGAGGTTTTATTGATAATGATTCAGTCAGGTGACTGACAAAGGGGATTTAAATGTTTCTAGACATGTTTTCTCTGAAGACATTCTTGTCTTCATTCACAGTTGGATATTTCTGAACTGTGAGAATTAAAGTGCTTTTTATGGAAAGGTCTAGAAAATATAAGTAGCTTCACTTAATTCCTCCTACACTCCTGTCAACTTTCTTCATAAGCGCTTAAAATTTTCTAGACCTCTACCCCATGAGATGCATACACATGTATGTGCACACCCTATAATTTATAATGAATTATCCTAATAAATACTTAAGGAATAAAATGGGGTTTAAATTATTTAAGGCACTGAAAGCTTTATTATGATAATTCATTATAAAATTAGAAGACTAGAGAGCTGCTGCTTCTAACAGTTGGCATTTGATTTTTTTATCCGACTTCATAAAATTAGATAAATTTGAAAATAGTGCTCTCCTTCTCTTTGCTACACTGCGTTCAACAGACGTAGTAGAGAGTATTTTTAGTGCACAAAAATGTTCCTGTTGAATGATAGAGTTGCAGAACTTGTAAAGGACCCTTATTCAACATTATAGCATTTCTCTTTGAGGAAACAAGTAGTTAAATGAAGGGTAGAGAAAGTCAGCTACTACAGGTAAATAGACCTATGGCATCCATGCAAACATTACTCTTCCTTACAATGTTAAATCAGTATATCTATCCATAGCATAGCTCCTGGGCTGACCTGCAAGGCCATTCACTTCTTCCCTGTGTTCTGGTGTTGCAAGGTAGAGATCAGCCATGTGACATGGCACAAGGACATCAAGAAGAAGCTGTAGGGACCCGGTATGACTGTGTTGATCCCTTAAGTGTTACATGCTACCTAGTGGCTTACTGCTGCTTTATCCTAGATTGTGAGTACTGTGGTTCAGGTGCTGTTCCTTTCTGCTGTCTAGCACACTCTGAGTAATGCTAGAAGCCTGGTGTTTATAAAGCTGAAATTCAGGGTGTCTTATTCCATTTCAGCTCTCATGATGTCTCTTTGTTACTCTGAAAAATCCCTGGTCTGCATCAGACCCCTCTAAAAACCAAGAGTAATTTGTCTTCCTTCCACTGTGGCTTGTATTTAAATGTTTCCAAGAACGTTTTGGAAGTCCAGTGGAAAGGTGTGAAATGGAGTTCCGTTTTTAAAGTGAGTTATTTTTAAGAAAGTCACAAAAAGGAAAGAGAATCGTCATACTTAATGATTTCTTTAAGTCATGTTTTCTAAGTTAATTTAGAAAGAATTCCTGTAGTGTGTGATCAAAACTGTCATTGGTAAGGTTAAATAAAGTCTTATTTCTTTTATGTGTATTTGTACAAAAAAAATTAAATGTCTTCTGCCATTATAGCTCAGAGGAGTGTCATTTATGATATACAGTGCAAATTAACCTAACTGACTTGCCACTGTTACATTCATCAGGGACTAATCAGAGCTTATAATCCATTTTATCTGGTATTCTTGTACTTTTGTTGCTAAGCAGCTAAAGCCATTATAGAGATATTGCTATTTGGGTGTAATCAGTTTAACACAAGTTTGCATTGCCTTTTATTACTGATTAGTGTCAAATTAGAACTTTTTAGGGCCCAATTCTGTTCATTATTATCCCTGCTTCAGTGGATTTGGATGTGTGAGACAAAGGACTAAATTAACCCCTGTATTTTTAGCTATTTTAATGCTAAAATGTTTTAATACAATTTAAACATAAAATTATTGAAAGATGGTTTCTTAAAGATAAGTGTTAAATATGGTAAAAAGGTAGAATAAAATGGTGGGTAAGCACAGAGTGATGTTATTTATACTGTTTCTATTATGGTACCTTTTTATATACATTTATACACATTTATATTTTAAACCCAATTAAATATTTTATTTACCTGTGTTGCTATATACACACATACACAGAATATGTACAATAGTAGGTATTTTTGAATTCCCAGCTGGTTTATACAGGCAGTTCATATCATAAGAAATTAAAATATACTAATTTTGACTTTTTATTCAGAGTATTTCCTGAAGCACTAGAAGTTAGAATAATATCTAGTGATGTTTCATGTATCATACAGTTAGGAAGTTATGTAAATATATAAAATTTTGGCAGAATAAGGTTTTTCAGAAATTTGTATCATGTGTCTGTTAAATTTAGCTTTCCTGTTGACTGCTACCCAGTGTGAATGCGCTGACCACGATCACTGCATTGTCTGAAAGTAGACACTATGGTCAAGAATAGTTGGAACGGTGAAGCTGATGATCAAATACTGTAATCATTGTCTCTCTCTCACACACAAGCCCCTGTTTCCAGCATGATGACCCCATTTTGGGAAACTTGCTATTATGCAGCTCAGTTATTGCTAGCTGCTCTCGAAGGATTATTAAAGCCTGGTTAGCTCACTGAAGAGTCATTGTTCACATTAGTCCCTTTAGTGTTAAACTTCGAGTCAGGGTAGCAGTGCAGCCAGGCTCGTCAAGGGCCCGCAGGAGAAATTACTCCTCCAGCATCAATCAGAAGCGTCTAAATGCTCCTCTTTCAGACAGGAAGGACTTTTATTTTGTGATGTAGCGCCCAAACTGAACAGGACTCTTTCACACCCTCTCAAAGCTAGGGCTTGTTCCTAGTTTGCATGGATACAAGTGAGTGCTGCAGCTGCAGCCCCATGGATTGCTTTGCTGTAACCAGCTGAGGCCTCGACAATCCCAGGAATAGTCCCGAGTCAGCGTCTGTGGCCAGAATTCACTGCAACTGCCTTCATGAAATAGGTGAGGGCAAGCTGGAGTTTGTGCTGACTTTTTTTTCGCTTGGTCCTCATGCCTGTGTGTTAGGATTTTAGAGTTAACTATGTCAGTAGTTCACTGTGTTAAAGACATCTTAGTGCAGCCAAGCGTAAAATTCAGCGTCAGGATTTTAATCCTGATCTGATCATGTGCAGACATGAGGTTTTTAGGATAACAGGTAGAGCTAAGGGCCTTTAAGGTGCTGTTTTCATATCTCTTGGACAGAGTAGCTGGAATTACATACTACACTTCTGATCTTGGGAAAAGTGTGTTTCTCCAGTTGAGGCACGTTAGAAGGGAGAAATTTGCAGAGTATCTACCAGATGCTTTGCCAGTAACTTTCCTGGTAAGTCTGTCTGTCTTGTACACTATCTTTTAGCAGAGATCAGAGGAGACAGGAATATTGTCATCCAAACAGAGTGAAGAGGGTATCAGACTTTGAAACTTACTTTGAAAAGTAAGTGCCCTGACTTACTGGGTCCACAGAATCTCTGCATAAGCTTATGCTGTGTTAACATCATTCTGGTTGGTTCCTGATCTGGCATTCTTAATCCTACAGCTCTTGTGGAAATGGGGTATTGTTCCTCATCCAGCAGGATAATTGAATATTGCTGCTTTAAATGAAATCCTGTGTGTTAAAGCTGGATTGTGGCTTTCAGTTTGGTTTTGCCTTGGGAGAGTGGGAAGGATAAGGCTAATATGACTTGTGGCAGCATGGCTTGGAAGCATTGTGCCTGACTGGTTTGTAATAGGACCTGTCACTCTGCAGACATGTGCTGTGACCTTTCTCTCTGTTCTTCCTCTGCACCTACATCCCGAGACCATCCTCACAACTGTTGTAGGTTCCCTCATTTGGACAGAAGAGACCTGAGTACATGACCTACTGTCCCTTGTCCTAGCACCTTTACTGCTTTTTCTTGTATTTTATGGCCATAAAACACGATTCATAATTTGTCTCTAATGGGCTCAGGATAAAAATTAATTTGCAACAATAAAACCTATCTTTAAAATCAGTGAAAATGTAGTGCTCACATGGGTAGCTATTGGGATGCCTGTTTATGCCAGTTGACTGTTTTAAATGCTATTTAAAGAAAGCCCATGACACGCAAGAGATTGTGGGGAAACATTTTATGCTGTGTTTGTTAGGTGTTGCTCTTACAAGTAAACAACTAACACACCCCAAAGGAAGAGTCAGGAAAAAGGAAACTGCATATAAAATCTGATTCTTCTGCAGCTTCTTTTCTAAATGCAGGAAATTATTCTCTTCAGAATTCATTTGGGCACTTTAATACAACTTTTTTTTTTTTTTTTGTAACAACAGTAATCTTAGTAAATTATAATTGTACCCAAGAGAATTTCACCATGGGAATGAAGTGGAATTTACAAAACATTTGGGTTTGCAACTTCAGTAAAATTTTCAGTGCTGTTTTTAGCATCTACACAGAGTAATTTTGGCATAACATGTCTTCTGCTCTATACACCACATATAGGCCAAACTTGGGTAGGTATAGCTTAAATTATGCTTTATCTCTTCTTCTCAAAACCACACCATCAGATTCTTTTTACACTGTTGATGGGTGTGTGAGGAGGTTTAAGGGAATCCTGTTCATGCCATTTTATCTCACTTGTGGGTGAGTGCTTTTAGCAAAACCAAACACAGGTTTTTGACGCAGGGCTTATTCTTGCATAGTTGCTGTGGGCTGTGTAAGAGTAGTGATGCCCAGTCCACAGTCCACCAGTACACAGCTTGCATGTAAGGAAGCAGGTAGGGAACCTCTCTGTTCCCACATAAGGGGAGCCCAAGGCCATTCTGTAAGCCTAGAAGTATTCAGTGCTTTGTTCTATCTCCTTAAAGTTATGACAAAGGTGATCTATAACATCAACTCAGCCTTTAAGAGAAGCGTGTCCCTGGAGGAGAGCGAGTGGTGTGTCACTTGTGGGCCTGTGAGTCCACAGAGTCTCTGCACCACAGCTGAAATATTGTGTGAAGAGTACCTACAGCTTCCACAAACAGTAAGAAACAGCAAACATAAATCTATACAGTATGTACAGGTTAAATGTATCTCATCATTAAGGCTCTCTGTTCTCTTCTAGTAAACTGATCAGTCATTAAAATGTAATTGTTCAGAACTGAGGAAACTTGAATAATAAAGACTCCTTCCAGGTCTTGGCTGTGCTTATTAACACATAGTTTGTAGCAATGCAAAGAGTGTTTATGAAAGGCATTCTGAAGGTTAACTTACAAACTTAGCTGTTTCAGTTGTGTATAGAATAATACCAGCTAGTATTAAGTCTGCATATTTCCATAATCTAAGTTGTGACCCAGAGAGATCACCCCATTTTATCCTTAATACAGCCAAGAAAGACCCACTTGCTACTCTTCCTTACAGAGTATGGACACCTTGCCAAGTTCACAAGAGGGAAAATTGTCTTTTTAGGTATTTCACTTTGCATTCAGCCTATAGAAGGATGAATATTTCATAAGCTTCTATAAATAAGTTTTTTCCAAGAAGCTTCACAGAATCACACCAAATAACTAACTTGGAATACCCTTATTGATAAGTAGTTTCTTGAAAAGGCTGTGATGGTACTTATTTTTTCTTTTCTGTTTTCAGACACCTGATATTAAAATCACATGGAATTCTGCTACTTAAAACTGCTTCCTGAGTTGTAGAAAAAACTATGCCCTGAAAATAAAACACACTATTTTCTTCTGTGCAGCTTTACTCATTTCAGAGGGTTTAAGATGGCTTAAATGACAGCAGAATTTTGGACAGTGTTTCCTGTTGTCTGACCAATTTGTACTTGTGAATTGCCAGGGTTTTCAGCTGTGTGAAGTATAGGCTTTGCCAAAAATTAATCAAGTTCTGGACGCAGGAAAGTATGGAAAATAAAGCAGATGCAATTAACGCTTTTAAAGGTCACTGTTGCATTTATAGAACTGCAGAAATCCAGACAGCAAAGAAAGGTGTATGAATAATGACTTTCAATAGGTATTGAACAAGCCTGGCTCAGGTAACTCATTTTTATCATAAGAACAAAAAAATTCAGTGTGTTGGGATTACACAGATCAATGGATATTCATAAAGACCTTCATTTTCAGGAAGGGTTATGAAAACATGTTGAACAGGGAATGTTATATGTAGGCTTGGGATTTTGCATGTATTTATAGGTTTTCATTAATTCCGTGTGCTCGTGTATTTTTGTCTTGAAATGTGAATTTTAAAGCTCTTGCTAGATTCCTTTCAGCCCCTTTTGAGAACCATTTTGTATAAAGGGCTGAAGAAAAGACAAAACTGAATTCTGTTCTCATGAAGTTCTGCATAAGACATAAGAGCACAGCAACCAACAGCATGTCTGGCCCAATCTCTAACTGTGCCAAAGCAGACATCCAGGAAGAATGTAAAGCATATAATGACTTTTTTCTAGAATATTATCCCAATATCATGAGATAACTGATGACGTGGGCATTTCCTGAGCCAAAGATGGCGAGTTGACATGTAATCAGATGGCACTTTGCACATAATATTTTTTGTGGTAGGTGTTGAAAATGAGAAGCTATTTGGAAATGTAGTTGTTGGTGAACATTGCATTTTGTTCACCCACAAGGAGTGGAGAAATCCTCTTAATACCATATCTGCAAACAGACAGCCCTATTACACAGTATAAATATTTGCACCTTTTCTTTTAAATGGTATTTTCTGAAAGTAGTGTCTACGCCATTAAAAATCTCAAAACTGAGGTAGCTGCACTATATTTTCATCATCTTCTAGAGTAGTGAAATAATGTATCTGAGCACCTGGAAATACCAACTAAACATACTGTGTGAGACTTGTCAGGTAGAAAAAATGCAGGACTCCTGGCAGGTATTTCAGTATGTGTGTCCATAATTCTCTGTTATCCATACATTACATAGAAAAAGTATTTCATGTTGTAATACAGGTAAACAATACATAGTAAATTTGATAGAACACTTCTCACATTGCTTTTTCCATTGCTGGGAGGAAAGGTACTGAAAGAAGGAGATAAGTGTTACACTATCTTGTGCTTTCCCGTCAGGAGTGTCAGCAGTGAGCCACAGCTGGCAATGCCATGCCAGAGCCAAAAGGGCATCATGCATAATGCATTAGACTGAATTCAGAAGCATGCCAAAGAGTGATGCCATCCTCTTCCAAATTTTCAGTCTGCAGAATTCGTCCATTGAATTTCTGAAGTAGAAATCACAGAATCACGGAATATGCTGAGTCGGAAGGGATCCCCAAGGATCATCAAGTCCAAATGAAATAAAGCTTTTTAAAAACTTTATTCTGCCACATTTTGATACATTTACCTGAGCATTTCTTAAAGCGATGATTGCGTGTAGACAACTTTCAGAAAGGACAATAGGTGTGTTGGATATATTGATGAATATAACACACAGATTTCTTTATGGACCCATGCAGTAGGGGACAAATTTTAAAAGAGAAATTAATAAGGTTATTTGGGCATGCAAGAAATCTCTCTTCTTGTATTTTTAGACAACCAAAGAGTAAAAATGTAATAAGGTTTTCAATAAGCCCTGTCTTCAGGGCTTTAAAATTCTGTATAGCCCTGTGATGTAATTAACTCCTGGAAAGTCATTTTTGGTTGCATTCAGACATGAGAAACTTGGTGGTCATGTTGCTGCCGTCTCACTCATTCAGTCTTGTGCCACATGCTCTCATGCTTGCAGTATTCAAGAGCAAGGCCTTTAATGGCAACTGCTGTGTTTCAACAGCAACAGGAAAGGAAGTTTGCGAAGATTTTCTAGCATAACAAGAAAGGGGAAGATCACATCTAATGAGATTTCTGGATCAGAACTGAGGGAGTTTTAGATAGGAATCTGAATTTAAAGAGGCTTAAACTCACCAAACCTCTGAACTTTTGGAAATTTGCCATGAATCTGTGGGAAAAGTTAGGAAAGAATTGTTGCTGGGTGATATGCCCGAGGAGATTAACTGCTTTCTGCAGTGCTCTTCAATGTGGTATTATTATATAAAACACTCGATGTGGTTCAAATATCCCTTAGGCTAACATGTAATCTCAGCCACATGTGTAACCCAATATCTGAGTATTGTTTCACTCTGTTTTTAACTGGATTTAGACTGATGATTTGGGTCTAAGAAGCCACAGGCAGCTCCCCAGAATCTAAATATCACCAAGTTCAGGGTTTGATAGCCAATGCAGGCTTCATTAAAATTCATTAACTGTTATCTGATTGCACAGTTACCATCATTCTGTAAATAGCATTGAGAGAAAGGGGGAATATTTACTGTCCTTGTACAGAGAAAAGTAATGTTTTATCCATTAGTGCTGTGTTGTTTTTAAAGTTGTTTACATTCTTTGAGGAAATGCGGAAGCTACTGCTTGAAGAGGTTAGAGGACATATGAGTTTATGGGCTCTTTTTGGAAATATTCTTGAAACAAATGCTAAATTAAATTATTCAAGTAATAGCAGAGAGAACATTATGTCTTGGCAAGCTGAATTTACTCTGTTATATTTGAATAAAAAAATCTAAACTCCGGGGGGAAAAAAAGGTTGTCAGATCTTATCGTGATACAATGAAGAATTACATAATTTTTTTGGTCCTACCCATAAGTTTTGCTTGCAAGTTACTGCCTTTGTCAAGTTACTGATGGTCTCAGAAAGATAAGCAGACTACAAATAAAATTATTGGATGGTTACAGTGGAATGTTTAGAAGGTTAAGAACATGATAATCTGATAAGGAAAAAAACTGAGGTTTTAAATTTTTTTTGCTTTTCCTTCTTTTTCTCTGTAAGAATAGATGTCTGTTAATTTAAAAAGTAGTAATTTGTGACCATTCCTTAAAGCTCTCCTCTGAATTATGTAAATCCTTGTCCCATAGAAACCTTAGGTTGTAAACTTCAAAGGAGTCTCATGAAGCCTCGAGGTGAAAGTAGGTGAAATTTTCAAAAAGACTTTCTCTACCCTATGGAACTAAAGACATGGGAAATTGTGTCAGTGGAACTGAAGTTTGCTTTGAAATGCTGGGTTAGCACAACCACAAAGTACTGAATGGGAAGGTTCAAATCACTGCTGGTGTATTTACTGAATCACAAAGGCTGAGTTCGTGCAAATTGTTCCCACTGCTCTTTTGTTCCTAATTCCAGAGAACATTTTTTAATGATTAATATACTTTTTCTCAGAATGAAATATTACACTGGGCCTTGGTTACAGCATGTTATATTCCCTGGACATGTTTTTGTCCAGGAGCAGTTGTAGAAATGCAACATAAAACTGATGGGGCAAATATAAACTACGAGTTCCACATTTTGTAATTGTATAATGTATCCCACTGGTGTTCTTGTTCTCCTAAAACATGAGATTTCTTTTTAAATCTGGTTAGTTGTCAGGCACTGGTTGCATCATCCTGCTTTACTGGCCTGCTCTGTTGGTCTGTCAGTTCAACTCTTGTGGCCTCTGTGTGGGTTTTGATCCTGAACTAAGAAAGACAAAAACTTTGCCCTCTCTTTGCCTTCACATAACACCAATTTATTCAATTTTCATGCACTTATGTATTTATCTTAACTATTTTATGCAATAAAAAAGGATAAATACATTGGAAGTTACTGCATGGGGGGTTTTATTATTTATTTTTAAAATAATTATGTGAGCCTTTGACATAATTTTTTTAATTGGCCAACCTGGTCTAGTGGGAGGTGTCCCTGCCTATGGCACAGGGATCGGAACTAGATAATTTTTAAGGTCCTTTCCAGCCAATTTTTTGATTTTATGATTTTATAAATATACAGTTCATTAATTATTGTTTTCTAGATGCAGATGACTGTGAGCAAGAGGTTGTTTATATAATATATTCTTCAATGTGCTCAAAAATTTTGCTGCTTCAGGGACAGAACACTCCAGTTTAAAATTTAATAATAAATAAATTTAAAAACCTGAAATTAGAAAAATAAATATAATCATGCTTTTCTGACACAAAAAGTGAAATCAATTAATTAATACTGAAAGGAAAAATAGCCTATTTATTTTTATAAAACCTTGAATTTAAATACATTTGTCTAGCAGAAACGATAGAGAGAGAGAATATGTGTCAGCAATCTTTGATACTGCTAGGGGGTTTTTTTTAGAAAATCACAAAATACCTATTACGGGTGGTCTTATAAAATTTTTAGTTGTAATCCTGTTTGCATTATCCAAAGAAAATGCATTATTCATGCATTATTTAAGGAAAGGCATTTTGCCTTAACTTTGCATATGTGGTGAAAAAAAATTCCTGAAAGGAGTTCTCCATGTCTTCTTGAAGTATTATGAGGCTGCCATCACTCCACTGTTTGTAAATACCATTGGCATTTTCATAGCTGATGCTTGTAATCTCACCAAGGCACTGGCCATTTCTGCTTGTTTTCTTAGTATAAAAGGCCATTGAACTCACTTTAAAACTTGCTGTTGTTCTACAGATGAAATTTTTGACTGGTAAGAAAAAAAACTGAGTCTATAGATGTTCTTAATTTTTACTTACTGCTTATCAAAAGCTGTACTTATTTTTGTATGTTTGTGATCTTTATATGTTCTTTATAGACAGCCTTGATATGTAGAAAAGGGTGCTGAAAACTCTGTCCTTAAAGCCATGTATTAAAAATAAAGTTCACATTCCTTACATTATTCTTATTTGCATGGAACAATAAAATGATGCTATAGAAGTTGAAGCTGGAATTGTGATTTGATCCAGAACTCATAGAATTATTTTTGCTTTTGATTAGGCTCAGAAAGATGAATCACAGGATACTGTGTTGTGGCATTGTATAGATTTGAAGAGTGTTCTATAATATTTAACTGATGCAGTGTGTCACCTGATGAGAATGTTTATGGAAAGAATAGTGAAAATGTACTCAGCCTGTATCTGACAGGCAGGTATATGACATTGAAAACTTCTCAGGTTATTGCCCAAGTTGTGTGGCATGGGGGAATCAGGTTTTGTTTGTATGTTTTCTTAGTGATGACCTTTAATTCAATGAAGCTGGAAAAGTGAAATTAACTATCGAGGGGTGAAGAATTGAAAGCAAACAATTTGGATCTGTTTGTACAGAAACTAAACAGGTTTTATTCCAGGCTGTTGGAACACTGACCAGTTAACAGTGCAGTGTAATGATATGTGCACACTGATCTGGGACGGGTTGCTGCTGGAGGATGAGGACGTCTTGCCCTCTGCTCCCCCTTGCTGGGGCTATCCAATCTTTCCATTGTATCTGTTCCAGTAAGCCCTTGTATGGATAAGTTGAGTTGGTTTTCTGGTAGAGCTGAAAACTGAAGCAGCAAAAAATAATGTGTGTGTCACTGAGGAGCTCTAACCTGCCTGATACTGGTGCCTGTGAGGCAGCAAGCATGGAAGAGGCTGTCACTTTCCTCAGTGGCAGTTCACTGCTGGGACAGTAAGCCAGCTGAGAAATCCCATGTAGCCCTGCCTACCCAGACAGCAATGGATTTTCTTCTTAAAAGAGTAAAAAGAAAATTTTTACTGCAGGTTTTTCAAAGTGGTGTTTTGTGGCTGTAATCACCTTAGAAGTGATCCTAAACTCTTTATTCTCATGATTGCTATTAAGTTGCTCATGAGAATGGAAAACAAGATTTGTGGGTCAGTTTTGATCCTTTTGAAGATAATGGTTATATTCCCCCTGACTTCAGAAGAGTCAGAAACATTAGCCTTCTTATTTTTTTGCCATGACCAGAAAGAAGTATGTATTGCAGATGAGATGTGTCATTTTGTCATCTGTTAAAAATTCAGCTTTTGGCACTGCAACTATGTGAGCAGCACGCACAGTTGCTGTTTTGTTTCTGGGTTTTGGTGGATTTTTTGTTTTCTTTGTTGTTGTAGTGTTTGTAGTCAATGAAGCCTCTGTAGTAGCTGTTACACATAAATTGATTATGGTCTTAAGGTGACATGCTGTCATTTTCCATGCCTGTCTTTGGAAGTAATTGTTTCACTTCTGCACAGCATTCGATTATGTGGATTAGACGGTATGTTACCTATGCAGTAGAGGATTTATAATGGTTGATCCCAAGTGGAATGTAAAATATCCGAACATGCATATTTAAAGGACAGGAAAAGATTGGCCAGTAGATTTCTATGTATCAAATGCAGCATTTAATTTGGAAAACAGCTAGAGATTGCAGAGCATTTGTGGAATAATGTACACTGGTCTTAGCACTCTCCAGACACATCCATCTTTCAGGAACTCACACGTCCTGGTGTCTTCTCCTTTCTTCGGGCAATTTTTCCTGAACTTTCTGAGATATCGCCTGTGACTGCCTGTCACTATCTTCTCACAGGGCTGTGAGCTCTCTAGGCAGGATCAGCCCTGCTCTCTGACCACTGCTCTGCTTTGCATCACTGCCAAGTGCATGGCTGCTGGTTTGAAGTCTGCAGTCTTGACATCCTGTGTCTGAACAAGACCCGGCTCAGTCAGATAGGATACAAGCCTTAACCTGCTGGCTACACTTATTTTGTGCCTTACTCACTGTTACAGTAATTTGCGGGATGAAATGGGTAAAACTGGAAAGTGGAATAGACAAAGTGATTTGAAAGGCATGCACAAGAGTTTGCCATGGCTATTTTGATTGTCTATTGTGAGGTTGTATTTGTACACACTCTTGACTACTTTTTGAAATGGTTTCTGCTTCCTGTTCTAAATCAGAAAAGAGGATTCAGGACAGTTTGTTTCAGGAGACAGAAACAGGTTAGTCTGTTGCTGTTTTTCTGGCCCAACATGTTTATAAAACATGTGCAGCAACATGTTTGTATATTCATGCACATACGCTTTTTCTGGAATGTATTTCTGTCCTGGTAGTTCAGTGTTCATCCAGCTTCACCTATGTACATTAGTTATTTTCATAAACCTTTTTTAATATATCTGCTATAATTTTGAAATTGGGAACTATTTACTAAAGTTTGCCCTTCTAATTTTTTTTGACTTACCCAAAAAGCATGACTTTTCTTAAGTTAATTTGAATTTTCATATATATATATATCTGTGATTAAAACCACATCCACATTACCGATTAAAGCTAGATCCACTGCAATGATTTTAAACATGGGTTCTACTTAAATTCATTCATATGCACCAATATAAGATTTTTTTAACATTTCTGTTTAACCCAATACTAGAGAAATAATTCAAATCGCACATAAAAGTGCTTTGGACTGCACAAAAACCCACTGAATCTCATTGGCACTGGAAAGAAGAATGCTCAGTGGTGAAGGCTTGTGACTGATGGTACATGGAAATGATAACTGCTGGTCCTCATCTAGCAAGAGGAGGGTCACCATGGTGTCCATGGGGTTACTTTTCTGTGTTGCAGGACTGGCAGATTTTTAACACAGAGAGAAATTATCTGTGCAAAGAGAAATATGGAGGAGTGTGTTACTTCTGTGAGCTGTTCATTTCAGCAGAAAGGCTCCTTTTGCTGGAAACCAACACTATACATGCTGGAGGCTGGGTGACTTCACTTTTCTTCCACTTTTCAAGCCACAGAGTCTTTTAGCTTCCTATTTCCAGCACTCAGTATGTTAAAGTAAATATTAAGCTCTGTGTTGAGACAACTTTCAAGATCTATGAAACTATTGATTCACATGAATTCAGTGTGGATTAGGTCTTGTGAACATCAAAGTTATCTCTGTAAGAAGTTCTTAGGAATCTTTTTCCCCTAAGGATTCCTGTAAATTTCTTAGATCTGTCCCCTTCCATGTAATTACTTTAAATCTAGATACAGCACAGGCGTTTTGAGTCAGGCTTGCTAGCAGAATTTTTTTTGCCTTTTTTTTTTAATCCATTTTTTGTTTTTCCTTAATGCATACATCAGTACTCTTGCTGATCCCTGTTAAAGGTGCTTGTTAAGTGCAAAATGTTATGTCCTACATGTTGAACCTGAGTGTGGTTAAAAGAAAAAAATCTAGGTTTGCACTTTTAATGACCCAAACTTTCATTCATCATAGAATTCTGTGCTTAATCTGTTCTAGGATCTCTGCCATAATCTTATCGCTTTAATTACAGTCCCTAAAAATTCAAAAAATGTTATATAACTCTTTCTGAACTTGTTTGGGCTTCTTATAGACATGCTTATGTGGCAGGAAAAACATTATGCAGTCCAACCGTGGCATAGGGGAAAAGTCATGCAAGCAACAATTAGGATCTGATTTTTTAAAAAGAAACTTTCAGAGATACTCTGTTGATGAAAAATACATAAAGAATAGTCTCAGTATAGTTCTCTGAAAAATACAGACTTCCAGCAACTGGAGTTGAGTAAATTTCCCTTTGTCAAATTGAAGTTACTGTAAATGTTCTGGTTTTTTCTTATGTGGTCAGGCTCTAACAGATTAAGTGCATGTGCCATAAAATGACTTGCATCATCCTCTATCTGTAATTTAGAAAATTGTCAGTTCACTGTTTTCCTATGGAACTAAAAACCATTTGGGATCTATGCACATTGTAAAAATCCATGTGTGCAGGTGTTACCCAGCTCGAGTCAGAATTGCTTTCTGCCTTTTCACCTTGTAAAGGGTATTTGCATTTCCTTTCGCAGGGTCCATGAAAGAAAGAAAGGTTTGTCATTAATGTTGTCCTAATGATAAAGGCAAGAAGAAGTAGGAGGAACTGTTTTTTATTTTCAGTTAACAAATTCTTTATGTGTGTGTGTGTGTATTGAAGGTCTTCAAGGGCATTTTTGTAAGAGCTACTGACCTTTTGAATTGTTCATTAACTCTATTTGTAAGTTCCCTTGTTGATTTGCGCGTGCTTTTTTATGTCTTCACACTCAATTTTATTTTAAATCTCTCATATTCTAACACTATTTTTTTTTAATGTCAACAGGTGACAAAAGCATTGTAAAATTTAGGCTTAGAAGGGACTATACCACCCATCATGCATTCACGTGCACAACACATACAGGCACATGCACACTGAAAAGCAGTGACTGATCAGCTTGATCGGTCTGCCCAGAGCCACAAGGTCTTCACCTTGATAGCACCAGCAAATTTTAATGTGAGAATAAGTCAGGGCATTTGCAAAACCCTTTTGTTGGGAGCATAATGAAAGCAGTTTATGTGGGTTTAGCCTTAAGAAGTGTGTTAAAGTTTTCTAAGAACTCCCATCATGTATCAGAAACATACTGGCTGTTGAATAATTTCACAGAAATGGTATGTAACTGTAGATATTTGTGAATACAGACAAGAGAGTGTCAAAATGAAACCTATGTATGAGCATTTTTACTGGTGCTCAGGCCATCAGAGCTATTGAAAAATATGGCATGTGTGTTGGACCAGATCAGTCATTCTTGGTGAATAACATGTATGTTTTACAGCCTGAGAAATTGTCTGGACTCAAAAGAATCTAAATGTCAGAGCTGCCATTAAGCCACCACCACTGTCACATTAATTTGTAACTCTTATAAAATCTATTATGTGAATATGAACTCCACATTTATAATGTGCAGGACACAAAACTTGTTGATATTTAGGAACAGCCTGCTTGAATGGGTATATTGGTTATTTTAGTAGATATCCAGACTTCCAGTCCTTGTGTGTTTTGTCTTTGAAGTTTCTGGATTACAGTCAAGAATAATCTGGGCATTTTGAGGGGTATGTCACATTTTCATTTTGATAATGGGAATTGCTTTTGTAACTTCTTGACTTTGATGACGTCAGAGTTTTATTGAAGATCACAATAACACAGAAAACCATTGTTTTATTTCCCCTCTGTTGGAGCTTTAAAAGTTGGGTGACTTTTAACATGTAATAAGTGATAGTGAACTACAGTACAAGTCACATCCCTGTATCACTAACAGAAGCTGCTACAGGACCCCCAGAGCCTCCACAGCTCTTCTCCAGGGGACTTTCCTGGCCAGCTCTCCAGCTGTGCTTCAGTTTGTAATCCTTTTTCCATCAGTGGTTGGTGTCCACCTGGGAAGAGGCTCCATTCAAACTGTAACACCCTGTCTGTATAGTTGGCAGTCTCCTTTAAAATGGATGTTTAAGAACTTTGTTGGACAAGGACTGTCAGGAGTTTGGCTACTGCTTTCAGGCTGCAAAGATCATCTTCATTTATTTTTAGAATCTATGTAGACTTTATCTTCTCATATCAGGACTGTTTCTTAATGGGCAATCTTTCAGTATTTTTTACTCTCTTAGTAGTTTTGCTTCTGCTTGGAATATGTAGGAATAACATGTAGTTGCAATATTTGGGAAGATCACTCAGGAGTTCAAATTTCTAGCCAACAGTTGTACTTGAATTACTGCCTCTGAGTGGAGAGAGTGACTTCTGAGCCCATCAAATCTGCCAGAGTGTTCATTTTGGTCCCCTCTAGCCCTGCTTTTTTTCCTTCTATTTTTGATCGACCTAAAATAAATGTTGCTGAGGTATCCAAGAATCCAGGGGGGCTGGGGTGGGGGGCAGTTTCTCTGAGTGCATCTCCTTACATGGCCCTTATCACAATAGTGCTTGTGCTAAACATTCCTCATCTATGAGGCAGCATCATGATATTTAGTTGCTTTTTATTTCTCAGAAACAATTTTTGCAACACTTTGAAATTGCTCAAACTCTCCATTTTTTCTGTGGCAACAAGTTTAGAGAGGAAGGGATTCCAGTGATGAATAGCTCCTAGAAACTATGCTGGCATACAAAGTATCTTATATAAGAAGTCAGATCTTGGGGTTGTTTTTTTCTTCCTCCCTTTTCTGCCCATCCCCTTTTCTGTGCTAGTGAAGGCCTTTGTTATAGCAATAGCCCAGCTGGATGCTACTTCCTCTGCTTAAGTGAAGTTCAAGAAACCAGCTGCTGCTTAAAAGAAAACTGCTTATTGTTAAGCTCCCCTTCTTCCCCCTGCCAAGGTTAAACATGTCCCTTCTCCGTCAGCACCTCCAGTGTAATGTGTCCCCAGATATTGGTGGGCACGCCTTCAAGGACATAAACGGAGTCCCTACCAAGCTACTGCTGACAAGGCAAAATAATAGACAACAGCTTTTAAAGTTGGCTTAATGTTAGCCAGCCACACCAAGATCGGTTTCCCTTCCTTTAGAGGTTTTTTCCTATCCCCAGAGCAGTGCAAGGTGAAATTCAGGCACTGAGGACTTTTAGGAAGATACTAATTTTAGTTTTCTTACTCTTGCCTGATTCTCTTCATTACTATTGTAACGAGCAATATTTTTCCTTCCTCCATATAAGTTTCTGAATATTCTGTATGAAATTTTGTACATTAAAATTTTTAATGTGAGAATTTGCATGATAGCTCCCAAGAAATTTTTATTCCTGTGATTCACCCACACTTACATCCAGCAGGAAATGACTGGCAAGGAATACATTAATATCTTCCTCCTATTTTCAGGCAGCTACTTTTAAAGAAGCTGATCACGGAAGCCCTTAAGTGCTTAGCTTAAAAAGATGAACTCTATAACCTGTTTTCAAAAGTGTATTGTGCAACACTGAGATAAAGTTATACAGCCAAACACAAGTTCATAAAAATTCACTGCTGTACTGAGATTTCCTGTAAAATTCATCTTTCTGAGTATTCAGCATTGTGCAGTTCCTAATTCTATGATTATGTGTATTTCTATCCCCGAACATTGCTGTAGTAAAAGAGGAGCTGCCTATTTCTGTGTCTGTGATAATCAGTGCAATGCCTTGTTTAGGATCCTTCCTCTAAAAATCAGTAATTTACATTATTTCTTTAAGTTTTCCTGCATTAGCAAATTGGGGGTTCAGAAGAAAATGTAGTCATATAAGTAAACACTATCAAGCTGCAGTCTAAAGAGGCAGATTGGGAATAGATCAGGGTATATAAACATTCTTAATTCTTAAATTTCTTGAGTTTCAAATCTTTGACTGCTTCTGCAATGCTCTTTTTCTGTGTGAGTGTTTTACATTTATTTACAAGAGATACATGCCCTTTTGTATCATATGTATATTCACAGTGATGGGAAATCAAGCTTAGTCCTTTAACTCTGAATCCAGCCTTTACTATTACACACAATTTTACTTACTTCAGGGAGGTACATAATCTGGCCCTTGTTTTAGCTGTTTCTTGTCTTTAAGTAGTTTCATATATATGTATATAATGTTTGTTTTCTCCAGGGGGAGCTATTCTTTGGCTTGAACTTGACTGGATTTACTAAATCTGTTGTAAGTCTCCAGTAAAGTGAATTCTACAGCAATATCTGAAGCCTACCATAAATTTCTTTATCAGAGTGATTTCAGTAACGTGTGCACTGTTGTGTGGTTAATGGCTCATGATTTGATGACAGAAGAGTTTAAGTGTTATTGTCACATCCTAGTCACATCATCATATCTATTCAGAGACAAGAGAACTGACAGGTAGAATTAGAGGCTTTTCCCAGATCTTTTAATTGGTTGTTTCCAGTATAGGAATGGATACATATATTTTATATGATATTGATGTGGTGTTTCATTATATCCATCATTCTGTGTATTTTCAAGAGAAACATCATTCTATGTGTTTTGATAATGATATGTACATGAGAAACTTGTGTGGAGCAGGGCTTGCTGTAAAACCGTAGCACACATTATTTGCAGTCCTTTCATCTATCTTGGGTTTGTATCTTCTCCTGAGGACACTGTTTCTAAATTCACATCTCTCCTAGAGAATCACAACAGGACCTCCTTTGTATCTCCCATGGAATCCTGAGAATGCTGTCTAAAGTGTTAGTTTATCAGTAGAAAACAACAGGAAAAAAAAATAAATACTTGCTTGCTTTTTCTAAACTTCTGTCTGGTGTTCCCACCTGGCCAGTGGGAGATAACGTGCAGAGCTAGCATTTAATGTGCATCTCTGTTGCACTTTCATTGAAGTGAGAGGGGAGTGAAGCTATGTTTATTAAGTCTTTGTGATAGTCACCAAAGGCTAAAAAATAAGTCCTGTCCAACAATAAGTTGATTTTGAAAGCACTGTGTTTAAATGTATTTGATCTGTTTTTGTTAAAGCGTTTCTGGAGCTGCATAGGAGCTTTAGCTGAAGATTTTTAAAACTTGGTTTCCTAAAGCCAAGTTCCTAGAAGATAGCTAAGCAAATGGACAAGTTGTTGGAAAGTTAGGAAAATTCCAGTGTTTGAATCCAGCATGACAGAAATTTAAGTATTAGTTTAAAATAACTGGCAGTTACTTTAAACAGAAGGTTTTGAAAGATTATTATTGCATTTTAGCATTGATTGTATGAAGTCAGTTGCAAATCCAGGTGCAAATCCATTAGTACCTACCACCTTGATGCTGTGCTCAGTGATAAAATATAGGGATGGTAAAAGTGTTGATGTTATTTTTTAGCCATTCCCCAGACTATTTCACAAACGGGAAAAAAAAAATATGTCTATGAAGATGAGAACTGTGAAACTCAGTAAGAAAGAAATAGTTAAAAAGAAAAAAGAGAGTTTGCTGTGATGTATTTATCTCTATTATGAGAGATAAATAGTTCTCAAAATTTATCTATTAGACTCTCCAGAAGAGAGCCAGCACAGCGACTGTGTCATGAACACTTCCAAGAATAAGAGGATGGCTTTGCAAGCAAAATTTAAAGAAAAACAAATCCCCATTTTCTATTTAAACCCAAAATCACACTTGAAATACAATCAGCTCAGTTAAGTGATGGACACATATTCATAAATAGAAGCTACCAAGTTAATAGTTTGCAATTGCCAGAATGCTGTATAAAGCATGGGCTAGAAATATTGAAATATAGTTCAAATGTTTCTTCGTTATGTGCTCACTGCAGGAGAGCTAAGCCTAGAAAATCAAATAGTGAACTCCTCTGGCTCTAACCTGTGAGACAGTCTGCAAGTAGGAATGAATGACATAACTTGTTAGGAAAAATATTTGCCTGATTTTCTGTATGGGAGAAATGTTGATTCACCTTGCCAGAATGTTGCAGAGCAGCTGATGCCTTAATCAGAACTGTTCAGAGAGCGTGAGACTTTGGGGTTGGATCCCCAAATACGGGATTCTTGAAGCCTCCTGAAAAAAGAAGCAGCAGTCAGGATAATATTAAGCTTAAATTCGTGTGCATTTCTCATTTCTGCAGTTTAAACTGAGGTGATGTGCTGTCTTACCAATATGTGTAGTATCTGTTGAACCTTATATATTAGTTTTCCTCTGCTACACAGAATAAAGTTGTTTTCTGTTCACAAAGAAATCAATAGTGCCAGGTCTGACTGTATAATTAGTGAAATTTCTTGGGTCGGGAAAATATTGTACTGCAAGTTTATTCCTCAGCTGCTTTTCTCCTTCATCCCCTCTCTCTCATTCCAGGAGATATCGAGGGGTCTGCCTCAAAGTAACTCTGCTTGGAGAGTAAACACTTTACTGCCTGCAGCGCTGCCCAGATAAATAACATTATAAGGTTATCATTATTTCAGCAACTGAACTCTACTTTTGTTGTAGGAAAAAGAATTTTTTAGTACAGTAGTTAGTTTAGTTTAGTTTTTTTAGTACAGTAGTTTAGTTAGTATAGTAAAAGAATCATCTAGTGTTCTCCTAGCTGAGTAAATGCTTAGTAGGTATAACTTTATAATTCATCATATAAATCTTAATGAAGTGTCACAGAATAATGTGCTATGAGGAAAAAAATGAAAACAAGTGTTGTGTTGTCAGAATGCTTAAGTTACAGCTTATTGTTTCTAATCTTGCTAGGTTTTACACAATTCACTTTTTTAATAATTTTATGTTTTTTGAACAAAGGTTTTCTTTATCTTTTGGATTCAATAAGAGTGAAAGACTTTTAGAGCTTTGTAAAGTTTTAAACAGGTTGCAAACAAGGCATGATTGATTTTGTATAGAATAGAAATGTTCTCATTCTCCATCCCAAGTACAAATCTTGTCAGAGTATTTTCTCTGTCTAGTTATAGTACAAAAAAAATATTCATTATCTTGTGTAACAGCTTTTCTGCCAGTCCTCATCAGACTAATAAAATTGCAACCAGTAATGAAAACAGAGAAAATAATTTTCTTAACCTTCAAAGGACATTTCAATTTATGTATTGGATAAAGGCTTGAGTCAGTATTTTGTCCTATTCAGCTTAATGTTTGCACATAGACAATAGTATCAAGTAGCAGTACTATAGCAGTTGACTTGGTCAGTGTCCAGTGCTGTTAAACACAATATATCAGCTTCATGGCAGGCCCATGTAATCACAGATCCATTGATTCAAGAGAGTTTTGACTTGCTCATACCAGTGAATAGGTTAGTTTTTTATATGAGATCATATTACCAAAAGCTTGCCAAGAACTTAATTCCACGTTGGGGTTAGATTTGTAGAAGCTTTCTGCATCATGTGACCTCAATTTACTTAAACTTGCATGTTTTCTACTCTGGTAAGACATAAATAAACCAGCACTGGAACACTACGCAAGCTGCAGAGAGCACAGTGCAACTAAGGACACTTCCATGGCCACCCCTTTTGGCAGGTTAAGCACTTTGTCCCTCCATAAGCCAAGATCCCTGGCAGAAGTCCAGCAGCTCGTTGTGTTGTGATGGAAAGAAACACTTGGAAGCAACCAATTCACTGTCCAGGATGTTAAATATTTTTTCAATAAAACAAAAAAAGGCTGCATTTAAGTAAGGTGAAAGGGCTAACTTCTAAGCCTGACCAGGGAAGAAGTGGTAAGAGTTGCTGTGCTGGCTGACACAGAGTTTAGCAAAAATGATTATTTAAACCAGGTCCAACATGTCTCACACTGTTTAACCATCATATCCTCGAGTTTCTGTATAATTAATATTAAGTGGCACTTTTTTTTCCCATCATTTGGTAAAAGTAAGCTTAAATAGCATCTTCCTGGGTTTGGTTTTACTTCCATGCTATAGAAGAATCTCATGTAACAGATCTGAGGAGGTCTGAGATCCCTGCTTTGCTTGCTGTGAAGGGACTGCTTTGAGGCCTTAGAAGGAGCAGGATGAAGAATAACACACTCCTGCAATCACCAGGTGGTGAATGGACCCTTAGTGATTTTTGCCAGACGGCCTTTAAGGCTCTTGGGGAAACCTTTGATATTACACTTAGACTCTTTTTCTGGCAAGGTGGATTTAACTAAAGTTTGGTGGCTGGAAGAGAAGGGCATCTGCTTTCAGTCACCTGTGAAGCATTATATTGTTGACACTTGGTCAAAATCAACTACTGTGCAGTTTTTATGGTTTCTTGAAGTGGAGTTTGTGGAACTTAAAGTTTAAAATGTTTAGTAAAAGTAGTTGTTTTGTCACTATTGTCTTGGTAAGTGTCAGACTGCTATCTCACCTATAAGGATAATATAAGAAGTGCAAAAGAAGCTGTTGATTATGTTGACTCTGATTCCTTGGTAAGTTACACTAAAGTGGAAATTCACCCCCGTGGTGCACTGATTTCAAACACAAAAAGGACTTGGAAAATGAAAAGTCTAAAAAAGGTTCTAAATAGTAGTAAATTGCTTGTTAAACATCCAGCTAGACAGGACATAAAAATGGTACTTTAAATGACACTCAGTAAAGGAATATTTCCTGCTTTGAGTGGAGGGACCATCCTCATTCTGATGGCAGCTTTGCTGCAAAGGGTGTCTTATGATTGGACTTGCCACGCAGAGAAGACCTTCCCTGCTGCTGTGCTCTTGAAGTACTTTTAAAATCTTTTCACATTCTGTGGAATTCCAGCACTAATGAAACATGTAAAGCACTGCACATACCCTCAGAAAATGCACATCCCTAAGTGCTGTCTGTGCACTTGCTCCCAGACTTCATATTCACATTCATAGCACATTCATAGCAACATGATCAGAATGATTGGACCAGAAAGCACTTTGAAGCTAGCAAAGCAAAATCATCCTGAAAAATAACTTGTTAAATAGCAATGAAGGTCTGTTTGTAGCTAAGTAATAGAAACAGCTGTTTCTAGCAGCAGGGTAATAAATGTAGCGAGAGAAAAAAAGAGATGGAAAGCTGGGAGTTTTCTTTCTTGCTCTGGCATTGTGTTTTTGTTTTACTTCCTCAACTCCAGCAGCTGAAATAATTTTATTGTTTTATTCCTGTAGGCATAGGAATATGTTTTGTTTGGCTTTAAAGTTAGAGTGAAAAAAAAAAGCCCACCTTATGTGGGAATCCCATGTTAGAAAAGTAAAATGCATGTATGTCAAAAAATATTTCAGAAAAAAAGGTGGTTTTGGTTTGGGTTATTTTTGGTGTTTTTGAAATTACTTTAGAATATTCCTGTCATTTTCAGTTTCAAGTATTCTCTTAGGAGGATAATCTTGTACAACCCTAATGTTTGAAAGCAGCATATGAATCTGTGTAAAATTCCCATTGTCATACTTGTACTTTGAAAGACTGATTGGTTTTGTTTGGTTTTGGGTTTTTTTGTAAACTGGATTTTCTGGTGAGGTTTTTTTTGTTGGTTGGTTGGTTTTGGTTTTGGGGGGAGGTTTTGTCTTGTTTCAACCTGCAGATTGAAAACAGTCTATACCGAGGTCTACATCCCTGGCTTTGTTCCTAGGATTCCAGTGTGATCAGAAAGTATGTACAGGGAAAAGGGACAGTAAAAATATTATGTCTAATTGTGCAGTCAAGTCTATTCAAATTGTCATTTCAATCAGTGCAGGGTCTATAAATCCATCTGATTGGAGGCTTGAAACAATAGTAAGTTTTATTCACAACACGATATTCTAGAAGAGATTATTTTTTTTTTTTATTATCCCACTACATTCTTGAGAGCACAGGCTTTCAATGAAAGCTTGTGGTTGATCAGTGGAGTTTTTTCGCTATGTTTTTACATTTGATCTGAATTGTTGCACATTAGCAGATGTCATAGTTCATTGATAGATGGAGAGGAAAAGGCTTTGAAATTCTTTTACAGAGTTTGAAGGCTTGATACTCACAACTCTTGTTCATTCTTTTCTCTTTAATATTTTCACACATTGATATTAGTTCGTGAATCCTAACCAAAAAATTTTCAGAGCCTGACAGCCCAAAGCAAGGTAATCTTCAGTCTTTTTTCCAGAATAAAAATGACCTTTACATTTTAGCCTGTCTTTCTTCTTTCAAGCTGCTGCAATCATAATTTGAATCCTTCTTCAGATTCTATTAAAATAATTGTTACACTAATACAGTTACTCTTCAGGTACATTTCTGCCTTTGCTAGGATAATGATCATTTTAAAAATTCCATTTTCTGAATGTCTTTGTATATGTATATAAATCACATAATTTTTTTGCAACCTGTGAGAATAAAAAGTGTCCTACCAAGTAAGATCAGTGGTCTGTCTAATCCATTTTGCTGCTACTGAAACGATGCAATAAAAGAAGTTATTTCAAGGGGACATGTAAGTGCTGCTGTCTGCAGTCTATTCCCTTCATACTCCACCAGCACCCAGAGCTATAGAAGGATATTGAAAGGGACTACTCTGCCTTATTCCTTTTAGGATCTGCTTATGTATCTGTTGTCCATAAATGTTTCTAATTTGTATTTGGAGTACCTGGTACAGTCTGCCTCCACAGCTACAGCAGCAAACTCCTATGAAGAAACACTTTTTTGCCCATTTTAATGCTTAACAATGTCCCAGTGCTAATATTGCAGGATTTTATAAATAGCAGTTCCACATCCATCTCTTTCACCATCTTTGTGATGATTTTAATCTCACTCATATTGTAACACTCCTTTGTGCAGTGGACTTTCAGGAGTCCTGCACACATTACTGCAACTTACCTTTGGAGTGAACTGGAGTTTACATTACACAAGTTTACGTTTCGTTTCTTTGAGATTAATAAATAAAAAGTCATTTTGAGAGGACTCTATTATTTACTGGAATTGTTGAGCAGGGTATGTTTGAAAACTTCATGAACCACAGACAGGTTCTGAGGTTAATTTGCCCCAACTGTTTGGTTGCATTCTCTGCTTGTAATGGCACCAGATGGCTGAAAATTTTGTGATGGTAGAAATAGCAAGAGTCTAGTGTAAATTGAATGTTTCCACCTTGTAATTTCTCTCTCACATGATCTGAAGCATGTTACATCTTCTATTTAACCTGGAATGAAACTTTTCTGACTTGGATCCCTTCTGTCAACTCTTTAAGTATTTTTCAAAAATGTCTTTCCTTCTAGATTAACAAAAGAAATGGTACCACTTAAGCTATTTCAGTAAATGTCAAAATAGGAACTTTACTGTATTCGTGTACATACACATTCCTTTTTCAGTTTATCTTATAGTGCAACACATTCTGCAAATTCCTGATGCACACATCTTTCTTTTTTATGGGCATTCTACAGAGAAGTAAACTGCCAGGCTATTCTGTAATCATCTTTGATGTTGCAATAAGTGCTGTGTTCTTTAAAGCTTTTTAACCTTTAACCAGCCAAAGAACAAATCAAAGAAGCTGTTTTCTAGATAATTTAAAAAGACTATAGACACAGTAGATAAGTTGAAGTCTGTGTTTGCTGTGTATCAAAAGACTTTTCCTCCAAGGGAAGATAGAAATTCATTGAGCAGCTAGCAAACTTAACTCAATTTGGAGACCTCATCAATAAAATAAATGTATATTCAAAAGGTGCAATCATTTCCCCATACAAGCATGTATTATCAGGACTGATGTTTTCAATTGACCCTGCTTTGGTGTGCACTGAAGCTGCCCAGTGAGTAGATGAAACCCAAAGCCTCCATACGTATGCTGATCCAAGCAGCAGGTGCAAATCTGATCTCACAAAAGCTTTGCCCAAGTCAGAGGTCAGTGACTCTTGGTCATGTCCTCATGGCATCCCTTGCTCTGTGTGTCTCTGCTCTTTGCTTCAGGGGAAACTGCTGATCTGTTTATGAAAGCTACTAACACTTTACTGAGTTTTAGCGGGAGTTCAGCCTTACTCAATCCAGATGAAAGTTCTCATCTGTAACCTCAAAGGGACTCAAATCAACACAGTAATTTATCTATCCCTCCACTGGCTCTCCCAAAAGCAGCTTGGCCAGTGAGTAAGTCATTCAGGGGACCACCTGTGCTTCAGAGAAAATATCTTCCTGTACCTGAAATTCCTGGGCATCGTGTTGTACCAACATTAATTGCCTTCTTTTGAGGGTATGAATTTAATCACCATTGGTTTATAATTGTTCATACCTTTGGAAATAGATACACATCGTCAGTGAGAGTAAGAGCCAGCCTGAGCACTGGGGGCTGAGAGTGACCCGGCACAGGCCATGCTCACCAGCCAGTGCAGACCTGGCTACAGAGCCCAGATGTGACAGGCAGAGCTGTCTGTTGGGCAGGGTGTCCACTGACAGCCCCCAGCAGGGTGGGGGCATGAAACAGGGCCAGGGTTCACTTGAGAGCCAGAGTCAAAGGTACACAACCACAGCCCTCAGCTGGTCCAAAAGCAGCTCCCATGGACAGGGTTAAGGGATTGTTCCTCCCAAGGGAAGACTGGACAGGACCTCTGGGGCCTGGCAGTGCCTTCAGAGTCCTGAACTCTATCATTAGCAATTTTGTAAGTGCAAGGAGGATATAAATGCTGCATTTGAGGCTGCAGAAGATGAGAGTGCTCAGCTTAGCCGAGGGTCCTTTATTGAGGTAGTCTCTCATGGTCCTTATCTCTTTGTATCAGTTCATGTGGTAGCACTCTATATTTTGGTCTCTTACCATTTTCTCAATGAATAGGAAAAGCTGTCCATATATTAGTTATTTTGAAGGAGACACATCTATTTGAATATGTATTAATCATGTTTAATATTAACTTTTTTAGTCTTTACTCATTGTCCTAATTTCATTCTCCCTTTTTGTTATGTGGTTTTCTCCTGCATGAGGTCAAATCAGAGCATGAAACACTGAGTCTGTGGGGGGAATAGTGGTGCGTACATGAGGCACAGGAGAGAGCACAAGGAGGTTGTTTCCCTCTCTGGCTGCTGTTCTGTGGCAGAGCAGGTTATCTGATTTCTGCTTAGCAACAGAGGCTGCACAGAGATTTGCTCAGAACATTTACCCAGGGCAGAAGCTCTATCTGTGAGCTGCTCTTCAGACTGACCTCCATCTCCCCATGACAAGGGAATTTTGATGTTGTCACATTTCCACAGCGAGATTTCAGGAAGAGCATTGAAAAACTTGAGAAACAATGGTCTATTATCACCATTTAGTGAAACTTCTGTTAACAGTTGCCTAGGACAGCCTAGGAATAAGAAAGGTGATGCATGAGGAGACAAAGATAGGATAGTTATGTGTCTGGCCTTGCACCAGTCATGAAGTTAGGAACCTTTAGTCTCTCTCTTCCCAAATGGCCTGATTCAGCGATAGCTTTTTGTTATCCTGTCTCAATGAAGGATACACTTCCCAAAGTGTGGATGAGCATCTCTTCTTCTGTTGCTGCAGTGTGCTGAAACTTGCTCAGTGGGAAGGAAGCGGGACATCTGTAAAAATCAGGTATAGCATGCACCCCTGGAGCTTAGTAAAGGGTGTTGGCTCCTGAGGCTTCATCAGCGGCTCCAGCAATCAGCAAAGGCTGCAACTCACTAAGGTTAGGCAGCAGATACCCTGCAAACACTTATTGTAATGTTTCTTTGTCTATTTGTCTTGCTATTTCTCCCTTTACATCCTAATTCTGTCCCTTATTGGCATATACCAAGTATGGGTGTAGAGAAGGTTTCAGTCTGTATTGCTAAGTGCAGTATCAGCAGAAAGTTGGTCTTCTTATGACATTTTATGACAATAAATAATAACATATATTTGAGATGAGTATTTTTGTTTGATATGTCCGGTGTGAAGGACTGAGCTTAAGTTTGAGGAAATAAGCATCAGCATTTTAATGTGCCTGTCAGAGTACTATGAGCCAATACCTGTAAGAAAAGAGGGGTCCTGAATAAAAATCTGGAATTAGACATTTCTGAATGGAAACATCTCTTAACTTACATCAGAAAAGCAACACCCTTATTTTTGCTGTCATAATTATTTTATTTTGGCTTAGCCAAGTTCCCAAAAAGAAAGTCTCTTTGGTAAAAACAGCAAAACAAACTCTGCTGGATTTTTTTTATGTGAGTGGAGACACAGTTACTCAATGCTAATGTCTCATTTTAAGGAACTTAAAATCCTCAGGAAGGTTTTGTTAGTACAAACGCAACTACTTTTTCTATTCAGAACATCATGTTCAAGTAAACTCTAGACTTTTAGTTATTTCTGGCATCCAGGGCATAGTTTGTGAACTGATATGACAGCATCTCATATAAATTTTCCATCTGGATGATCACAGTGCAATAGAAGTTTCTTGCTGTGTTGTCGAGCTAGAACCAACTGTTGTCACTGGCTGACCTTCATTTTTAAGTACGTGGGAACATTACTGAAAGGCTTCACATAATACAGAAGAGCTGTTTCTCTGGTACTGAGTATCTTTATGTTGCCAAAGACTTAATTCATCTTCTTTCGAAAGGAGCACAGGATTCCTGGTCCTCCCCCATCACAGAATTTCTAAAAGTATAAGTCAATTCCTTAACACTTAATCTCACAAAGGGTCCTGTAGGAGTCCGTGGCCTGCTCTAATGTACAAAAGTTAGAAAATCAAGTCCTAAAACAAGGCCAGAGAATGTTTTATTGTGCTCAGACTTGTGTAAAATTGCTGAATGCAAAATACTGTGTTCTTCTAGGTGCATCAGTGAATAATGGTGGGGGTTTTTTTCTTAGCGCAAAGTGATTGGGTTGGTTGTAAGAGTAAGGAGGTATGAGGAACATGCAAAGGATGGAAACACTAATTATGAATGACTTGTACAGACTCTGAAATTATTAGAATAAGAAGTTTGTACTGCAAAATTGGTAAAAGCCCTTTCTTTAATGCTCATACTTCATTTTCCTAGTTTCATTTGGTTACTCTTTTTCAGGAAAAAAAAAATTATCTGTGGCGGAAGAACCAGTCTTTTCACCATACCTCTTTTTCTACTTAGGCAGAAATAACAATTTAGGGAAGAATATCTGGTAGCAAATGCCTCTGTAACACATAGAGCTTCATAAATGGAGTATCTAGGCAGTATATAAAGAAGCTGGCCCTGCTGCAGCACAGTTTTTCTAACACTCATTCCCACATTACAGGAAAAGAAGTTTGAAAGCTTTTGGAGAATTCTGGTTTACTTCTTTATTAATAAATGCACTATTGTTCAAATCAAGCTCCTATTAGGCAAGTTAACTTACAGGAAAACATATCAAATGTTTGAATAACTTTTTGTACCTGTTTGCTTTGCCTTCTTTCCCTCTTCAGTGTCCTATGTGCTCCACAGTGTTCATGGGCAAGTAGAGTTCTGAGCTAGGAAAAGGAGCAGGTTTCCCAAGTGCTAAATTCTGTAATGCAAGAAAACTCTTTCACAGTCTGGTGCAATGGCACATTAATGCTCTCTTTTCTAACAAATTCTTAATATGTAAACTGAGAAACGTAAATATAAAATAAGCTCATGTATTTCTTCTGTAGCCTGCCCCTTTTGGTTCAGTATGTCTGATCCTGGTATATGTGACTGGGAGCCATTTCTCAACAGACAGCTTTTGATAGCTTGTATACAAGTAACTCATTGGTAAAGTCATTGTAGATTCCTCCAGGATCACAACTGGCAGTTGTGCATAAATCTGAGAAGATTTCTGCCTTTCAGTCAGCTGATTGCATTCCTAGAAACAAAGAGTTCTGTTACCACCATGTCATGGCTGTGACATAAGAACTTGCCCACTCAGCTGATTACTTCTGGTTGGGTTTTTTTTTTTTTTTGCAATACTGGATAATTTCTGAGAAACTCATTGCCGGATGAGTATTTTGTCCTGTCATTTTCATTATCTTCCATAACTGGGTTCCTTTTCCTTCTGATATCACTGCTGCTGGAGCAACTGGTTGCATTCCCCAGAGTGTTCCCTATTACTTTTGTAGCATCCGATATGTTTCCCTGTGTGCTCAAAGACATAAACTAGATGCCCAAACAGCGTAAGAAAACAGGAATTGCAAAGACAAGGAAGGTACCAGAGCCAGCCTAGGGGCTGAGGAGACACCTATGACATGTGCCATCTCTATCTAAGCTCTCTGGTACAATATAAACAGGTTAAAAGTTGTTCTTAGAAGTTCTGAGGTGCCTTCAAGAACTTTAAAGTTAGTTCTTTTTGGAAGACAGTGTTTATATTTTTCCTATAAGAATCAGAACAAATGAATATTAATAGCTGCCTGCACATTGTAACATTTTCTGCATAATGACATTTTACAGGCTTGATATAATTTTCTGCCATGTGCATCAGGCCATTAAATGAGAGGTCTTTAAAATTATCTCACCAGAACAGTTCTTTTTTCCAAACAACACCGAAAGAAGATGAGATCAAAGAATTTCATAAAAGGCGCTTTTCACAGCTTATCTGTCATCAAATGAAGGTATTAGGGAAATGGCCTGAGAAGCTTTTCCTACTTGATACCCCTTTTGAAGTGCCTAGAACTACAAACCACGCCATTTCTGCAGAGGATTCCAGTTGTGTTTCTCCCTTATATGAGAGGAAGGGCACAAGAACTGTATTACACCAGCTGGGACCCTTCTGGGGTCCTTGCTCTTGGAGCTTGGGCTTTCAGGGGACAGGCAGGGAGCAGGGTTGCTGCTCAGGGAATGCTCCTTCCCTGAGCTCACCGTGGAGCTCACAGCTACCAGCACTGCAGCTGGGGGCACACAGAAAGGTTTGCCCCAGCTCCCAGAAAAATCCAGTGACAACACAACACATATCCCTCCAGGATAATTTGGGGTTGAAGATTTTCCCAAATTTAGAAGTCTTTTTGTGTCAGTTCATGTCTAAGGTTGGAAACTGGTGGATTTAGCTGATGAAATGCAAATGCTCATAATTTGTTCAGCATTTTCATTGCGTGCCCTTGGCTAACAAATTCCACATAGTACAACATTAAAAATTTAATCCTGATCTAAACCCTATTTGAGCTAAGGAGAATCTCACCCCTAAGCTCTGTAGATAGTGTGTCAGAAAATTAGATATCATATTATATTATAGGTGTCACATAGAAAACATTCACATGGGAGGAGGTATAATGTCCATCAGTGACCAAAAAGAACAAAAACCAAAATCTTAATTCTTCTTAATTTAAAGCAGGAAGGAGGTTAAAAATTGAATATATTTACACTCACATGAGAATATTTTAGGGTTTTAATATAAAATTTTTGTCTATTCAGGCAACTCAGAGCTAGAATTTTATGTCTTATTCTCAGTGAGTAAAATGAGAGCTCTATGGAGGAGAGCCAGTTGACAACTCTCCACCTGCTGTTTCTGTGCCACATTGAATTACTCTAAATTTCATATTTTTTTAAAAAAATGGGATTAATTAAATTTTGGATGATGTTATCTTTTTACTAGACCTAGTATGAGCCTGATACATCACCTAATCCAATGCATAGTAAATTTGGTCCAGATAGTAATCTGACAAAATTCATTATCTGAGATAACAGTAGGAAGACTGTATTCAAGATCAGGTGTTCATAAATTGCTTAGGAAAAACGTCTGTGTGAGGGAGGTAATGTTAATCTGTTGTTCTGACCTATATATGAATGAGGGTTGCAGAGACTGGAGTACAGGTTTCATTCATATTCCAGCATCTATGGTACAGCTGAAGACCTGTACGTTTCACAAGTGATGTCAATGTCAGTGAATTTTGCTTTCCACAGTAATGTGGGATTAGAGTCTTTCAACAAATGAAGCAATCAGCTAAACTTTCCTAGAAGTGTTAGTGCTGAGGTGATAAACAGATGGCACATTTTTGCACTCTCTAGGAATTTGGGACAGGCTGATTTCTCTTCATTTTGGACAGTTTTAGAGTATTGCTGGATATGTCTTTGGAACTGCCATTAGATAAAACTTTCTTCTTGAGTGCCAGTCTAGGTAAAATTTAATGATCCCTTGAACTTTTTGCAAAGAATAGGTGATGTCCATGAGGTCCTGGATAATGTTTCCTGCTTTGAATCATTAACTTGTTACTTCCCTGGTTCTGTGACCTACTGCTTGCACACAGTAAGTCCCCCACGTAAGACAGCCAATTTATCTCAAGATACATAATACTAGCCACATTTTCCTTGCTGAATAGTACTATGGGGTGTGTTATGGGCATGAAAAATGTGTTAAGAACCCAAATTTGTTCCAGTATCCATTGATATTCCATAGGGAGGCAACATAAATCTCCCATGACAAAAGTGACATACCAGGACTCTTTTATGGCATACAGAGATCTCAGACAAACCTCTTGCTTAAAAACCCCTTTTGAGCAACTCACAGCTGAGTACAGGCTGCAAGGCAAGTCTTTACAGTAAGACACTGTAAAGGATCTGAGAATCTCCATACTGATTCTGAAAGCACTGTTTGAAAACTAATTGCATTTGATTTGTAGCTTTTTCTGTCCTTTCACATGGTATGATATGATGGGGTAGAGAGGGATTTTTGAGTGTCTCAAGGCCAGCTACATTTGAAACTGTTCTCAAGACTTTAGAAGTGGTTTTTATGCCACAGGCTCTCAACTAACATAATATCTGAGGTCTCTACAAATAGAATAGAGATTCTGTAATCAGTTTGTAAAATCAAGAAAAACCAGTAACTGGTTCTTTTTATAAGAAACAAAGGTGGAAAGCACAGAATTGTTTCTCTTGAGGTCTTATATAACTTTTAGCACAGCTAGGAATTGATACATTGAGTAAGGTTAGAATAAGAAGTCATGTAAATGATTTGCAGCAGTAAAAGATTTCCCAGTGGAATCTTCTATAAGTACAGAAACAGACTGCCAGAGGAGGTGAAGGAGTGCTTATCAATGGTGATTTTTAGGAAAAGATCAGTTTATTTTCAGTAACCAATGCAATTTTCTGACCTGTGAAGCTGAATACGCTCAAGGAATACTATTAACTACTGGCTTTTGCTTCTGACAAGGGGTCTGAGAAGGGAGCAGGGCATTTCTGGCAGAAATGAGATTTTGCTGCAGTGGAGTGCCAGGAAACCCATTTGCCCTCTGGCAGACCAGAATAGCAGAGGCTCCTGCTTCTAGGTCTTTGTGGGCCAAATTGAGTCCACTCAGCAGGGCCATTCAGGTTCACAGATTTAGACCTCTGGCTTATAGATGCAATGCCTTGCAGCATTGAAAAGGTTAGTTCCCCTTGGGTTAGGTATAGCTGATCCTGCCTGTCAGCTGTGGAATAAGCTAGATGACCTTGCAAGACTTCTTTATCCAGTTTTGTGTGGTTCTCTGATTCTCTCTGGTCTATGTTTTAACTTTGAGGCAATTTTTTCAAGGGCAAAAAAATGAATTTGAAATTAAATGCTGCACAAAGCTGAATGAAACTGAGCAATAAGCCCTAATTATAATAATATTCACCAGCTTGAGAGAAATTTGGAGTGTCCACGCGACAAAAAAATCCTCTAATACAAAATCTGAACATGTGCATTTTGTGTTAAGTGAAAGATGCAGATATCTCATGTAAAATTTAAGATTGCAGTTCCTATATACAGGTCATTTATTCTAAGAAATATGGGGTTCATAGAAATTGTTCCTTTCTTATTTGGAACTCCTTAAAAGCCCTAGTTCAAAACAGGAAAAACAACACAATTAGCCCTGATTATAAATGCTGCAATCAGAGACAGATAACGTGTCATACTGTCCTGTTGGAGATTGTTACTGTGAACTTCAAAAAGGAATCACAAGAACAGGAGAGAGCTTCTTGTTGTTTTCTTTAGTGTTGTACCTGGTTTTTCTCTTGGATTTATATTTGTCCCTCCTAATGCTGGGATTGTGGAAAATGAGTCTGCCATCCTGGTTAGTCTTCGTCTCAGGGTGGTGAAGGTTTGCACATAGTTTTGTGTACAGTATGCCTGTGCAATTTCCATCAGAAGCAGGAAATGTTTATTTAAGTTCTGAGGGGTGGGACAGTTGCTCTAGTTTTCGGTAATTTTAAACAAACTGTTTGAGCATCCTGTTTAAATAGAGTTAAGTAATCACAGTTTTGTATTAGTTAAAGAAGAATTCCATACATGCATGACATGAATAAAATATCATCTTACAGAGCATACCAAGGTGATATATTTACCTGGCTTCTTGAGCAATAAAAGTTGTATCTTTGACTTTTGTTTTGCAACAAGTTTAGTGGCTAAACACATTCCATTATGTAACAGTACTCTACTAGAATGTGAGCTAATTTACATTTACCTGTATTTGATACACATATGAGTTTCCTTGATACTTTCAGGGGCCTCTGAAGAAATCTAATTCAAATGCAACTTTCTGAAACTGGGAGGAAAAATCTGTATTCATACAAAGAACTTAGTTTAGGGAGCTAGTGAGAATCAAAAATAATTTATTCACAGCCAGTTGTATGAAAACATAAATGAAGGAAAAAATGGTTGTTGGAGTAGGCTGCTAAGATTTATCAATTGTGAATTTTGCTTGAGTCCATGTTCACTGCCTTTCCTGAATGATTTTAAGTATTGTAAAAGTTGAACTAGGAGACAAAAAACTGTAGTGAAAAGATTTGTTCTCAGACTTGTGCCATGGATGTACATCTCAATTTTGAAAAGAGGAGACAGACTGCATGATTTATTTTTGTTTTGTAATGTGTCAGTGATGAGGCTATGTTGAACTGCATATTGGGTCCCCCAGCTGTTAGCTGTTACTCATTTAAAAGGAAAAAAAAGTTTCTGTTCTTCAGATTGAAGTGATAATTGTACATGGTTTTTTGTCTATCAGTGGATTGTCTCTAGACTGCAATTTAATGTTAATGAGATTTTAATTGGAAAACAAACGAAGGACAGACGGGTTAATGACTGATAACAATTTTTAAAAAGTCTTTTAAGATCTACACAATAATTAATGTAAACAATACATCAAAGTCTTTCTATGTCTAACCTTTCATACAGGGTTTACGTAGAAGCTTGTTCCTTAACAATGGTATTATTCCACATCTAAACAACAAATAGACTGTATAGTGTCATCTGTTAAATCAGAACTGATTGGCGAGATTATCTGGTCTTACTAGTAGGAAGGTCTTGGTCATTAATCACACCTCCACAAAGAGGAGCTGGATTGAATCTGTTGTGTCCTTAGATTTTATTGCTATTGATGTTTCTGGAAATCTCCCCTCCTTTTCCCAATTAAAAACATGTACATTTTTCCAAAAGAAAAAAAAAAACCTCTATCCAGTGAAATTTGTAATATCTAAACCCAAGCAAATATAAAGTGGCAGGGAGTGTACATAATACTTAGATATAAACAAAAATAAATAAATAAATAAAACTAAAAATCTGTGAATAGCAATAGTCACAATAAATTGTGAAATATTAGTTACAAGGACTTACTGTAGATCAAGGGGTGGCTATTTCAAATGTCAAGAAGGATGAAAAGTTAAACTGAGACAAAATTAGAGGAGTGGAATGAGAGAGATGAAACAAGGTTTCTAGTTTACCTAGTAAGCCTACTTCTCCACACAGTGGTAAGGAAAAGGCTAAGGTTGCTTTTGGTGTCCAGTTTTGATGACAAAAAGCATGCAGGATGCTCTCAATTTAGAAAGTTGAGAGGTGAGACTCGAATCATAGAGATATTAAGACAGACATTATGCATTCCAATATAGGAGATACATTTATGGTCACAAAAACCCTACAGAAATACAGAGTTGAACTTCTTTTGTTTTGATTTCTAGCCTGTTTATTTCATATCCAGTTTTCTTTCAAAATCTCTTACCCATGCACTCTGCTCTGCTTTACTTTCCATTTGTTATTTTAAGTATTCTCATTCAACCATATCTTTTGAGAAATTCAAGGAAAAGAAGGTATGATTAAGGGCTAAAATAAACCCTGAAACAGAATCAAATTACTTCAGAAAACATATTAGTTTTCTTTGCAGTACTATTTTTGCTTTATAGGTGCCAAGAGAGGATTAATCTGTAATGTCTTTGTTTGTGATTTTGCCTTTTATTTCAGTTTATATAATTAAAGAGTTCCCAGGACTGCTTTACATTTATTTTATTCATCAAAACATACTTCCCACACATTATGAAAACAAAGTTCAAAAATAATGCAGTCCAAACCAAACCCATTCAATTTTCTCTTGGAGCTCAACTGATAATAAAGTCATACCTTGTATCTCATTTTTAACTGAGTAAATGCTGCATTGTCCCTTAATGTATAATTTTTAAGGGTGTTCACTTTATATTCTCATGCTTCAATATTTGAATAACTCCTGGTGGTACATGTAGCAAGATACATATAATCAGGAATAACAGAGTTATTTCACTACTAGTGGGAGGATTTCATCCTCTGCATTGAACTCAGTTTTCATAGGGTCACTCTGTGTGTGTGCTCATGTTATGACAGAAAGGAAGGAGTCAGAGGGTTGGGAACCTGTATTTTGAACATTAAACTTTGTTGAAAGATAGAAAAAAGTTTGAGTGCAAAAATCAAAATAGTGTGTCTGTTGTTGTTGAGGTTATGGAAATAAAAAAAAATGGACTTGCCAATCTCAGCTCCTGTTCATAAAATATTCTTTCTTCTCTTGCATCTTCTTTTCAAGTAAATATGAGTCTCAGATGATCACGTCATTGTCCTGACCAAAAAGAAAGGCCAGAGAATGCTTTTAAGAAAGTAGTATCCATAGGGACTGAATATATTTCATCAAAAAAGATGATGTGTTCTAATGCTGAAATTCTGGTCTGCTATGCTTGTGCATGTTGTTCAACTTACTGTTTACTCCATACTAGTGGGCTTTCCCAGACTCACTGTAAACAGAGAACAGAACTTCCAAACTAATTTTTTTCTGCGAATTCTCACTGAAATGTTTACTGAGGAAAGCTGGAAGAGCAACTTGAAATATAGATGTGTAGCAGAAAAATTCAATAGCAGGGCAAATTCGATTACTGAGCTGTTAATTCTGCTTTTGTGGGTATACTTTTGATGAGATTGTCAAGTAAGCTGCCGAATCTGTCAGAAACATCCTCTCAAATTGAGAATGGTATGTGCACAATAAGGAGGATATGAAAGAGGGTAGATAGATAGATAGATAGATAGATAGATAGATAGATAGATAGATAGATAGATAGATAGATAGATAGATAGATAGATAGATAGATAGATAGATAGATAGATATCTGTGTCCAGCTCAGGGAATACTGCTAAACCTTTTGTTCCGACTGTTGGGTGACAAGATACTCTGCTAAAGAGTCCAGGTTAAATTTTCAGGTAGCTAAACTGTAGGTGACCTGAAAAAGACTGGACTACAATAAAAGAACTTGAAGCTTTAACTAAACACAATTTCTGACATTTATGATCAGCAATTAGGCGTTTAGTGAGTGTCACAAAAAGCGTTGGCTCTGTTTGGATCAAACACAGAGTATTTAATATGAGAATGAAAAAATGTATATCCATCCTGACATGTTAGGAGACGGTCCTCATCTGTATAATTGCGTAGATGAGCCTTTTTCTGGTGTTATCACTGTTGGGAGCAGCAGCTCCCAGCTCAATGACAAGTTGAGGGTCACTGTTTGGGAGTCACAGTTGTAAGGAACAGCACCATCACTTTGCATCAGCATTGTTCGCTTTCCACTTGTCACACAGACGCAGCAAAATGATAGCAACATTGGGAATGGGTATGGCTGCTCAGAATAATGGCAATTGCAGCTTTGTTTTCCTTATTGAGCCCACTCAAGTCCAGACTGTTGACTTTAGAAAGGTTAAAATAGTGTAAGAAAGTTCAGTTTCAGCAGCTGTTAGAAGTTACTTTAGCCAAGAGTCAGTCGTGCTCTCCTCAGCCTGCAGTCCAATGTACTTGAAACACTGAACTGTGTCCATGCAAGATAATCTTAGACAAAGACCTGCAAAGGGACACTTGAAACTGCTCTTCAAAGATACTCAGTCTGTGGTGCAGTAGTGAGAAGCCTAACAAAGAACAATACCCACATCTTCTTCTTAGGGATGTCGTATCCTCTTATGTTACATTCCAGTAGCAGTACAGCTATGTTTTTGACTGGCTTCATCACAAAACTGACTGTATTGAGGTTATCCTTGAGCTCTAGCTTCTGAAATCTTGAGACCATCTGAAAACTATCCCATTTTCTGTTAAAAGCAAGGCTGTAATTCTTACTGGTTCCAAAGATAAATCAGACTGGCAGCACCAGGACCCATGTTTTTGCTTAAAGAAGCAAAAATAGTCATAGTTAAACCCTACACTAATGTCAGAAGGTCTGCGCTATGATTTTGAACATTTCATATCAGCAGTACTGAGCATTACAAAAAGAACAAAGGCATGGCTCTGAATCCATGCTCTTTTGAGTGTATGATGCAGCCAGAAGGTTTGATGTTATTCTTCAGGAGGTTTTCCTTCCTAGAGAATGGTAAGAAAAATGGTGGAAAGTGAACCAAAGTCATTAGCAATGTTTTACCAAGAATGCCAGTTCACCTGGCTTTCCAAATTTCATCCGGTCTGGCAGTCTCTGTGTTCCCAAGATACAGGAGGAAAGGCACAAAGTTTTTTTCTGCATCCTCTTTCTGTAATCAGCAAAAAGTCAGACAAACATTTCTAGCCTCCTCCAGGAAGCATCCCTGATAAGTGTAACATTTAGGCACTTAATGAGGAGGATTAATGCACACGCTTAAGTTTAAGGGTATTTTTAAGAGCTGTGTTCTGAGTCTGAGTCACAGAGTAGATGATTAAGGACAAATTACAAACATCTATGAATTTCTAGATTCATATGTATAAACTATGTAATCTGCAGGCTTGGATTCACTAGGGGGAGGTTAATTAACTTCGATCTTCTGTTGTTTTTCGTTGTCCAAAGCGAAGTCACATCTTGTCTCCTTTTCTTCAACCCAGCACACCAGACACTAGGAACTAGAGCCAAACTGCAGTGTGACATCAGAGCTGCAGAGGGGTGAAGTCCCATGCTCATACACCTGTGAATCAGGTGATCAGGGAAAGAAATGTCTGTGTCATATCTCATCAGAATTACCTCCACCTCTAGTTAAACTCCTGTGCATATAGCTGTAGATAATTAACAGTAAGGGAATAAAGAATGTGAAGTAGCCATTCACTAAGGATGAATGGGCAAGGAGCTGGAGATTTAGGGGTATTAGTACAGACTAGGGAAAAATATGAAAATTTGTAAGAAGCACTTAAAAAATTAAGATCTATATTATATTAAGTGGATGTGTGTAATTTCTTTCCTTGTGCCTTCACCTGCATTGCCAGTTTAGATAATAAGTGGTTCAAAAGGCTAAGCACGTCTTTGGTTTACTGATATTTTCAGTTCTGACTATTTCAACATGTGCTTAACTTTTGGGTTAATGGTGTGACTGCCTGAGAATGTCAGTTGCTGTTCTCAAGGAAAGTTCGTTTCTAGTCCTCCATCATGGAAATAGGTTTGAAAGCTTGAACAGGGAAGTGATAAGCATTAGAAGAAAATAACAAGAACCTGACATGTATTTTAATAATAAAATCCTATTTCATTATGAGAATTCGAAGCAATTAAAAAAACCATATGTAAGTGTTTGAGATTGGCAGCATTGGTTTCTATAGCTTAACAATTCTAAATAATTTTTACATTATTTGGATGCAAGATGCCTTGCAGACAAAGTAACTGGTAAGAGAGAAGTGAAGAAAGAAGGAGGCTGAAATTTGCCCAGCAGCCTGTCAGTAGTCGATAAAATTTACTTACCTTTTCATGGTTATGGCTAAATTATTAAAGAAACAACATCACTTAAGTATCTCTATTTATATGAACTTGATTATAATTCCATATATATTTGTTGATGTGCGGAGGTTTATGTGTGTGTGTTGTTTAATAAAGTATTTTGATTGCCTTTTTCTCATTTCTCACTTTGAAACTCATCTCATTTTCTTTAGGTTTGGTGGGTTTTGGTTGTCGGCTTTCTCCATTTTCAGAATCGTAGCATTAGTTTCTTTTATTTCTTGATATAAATGCTCCAGTCACTTAATATGTAGCTTCAAACAGTCCTTTATGCCACTCAAAGAAATTAGCTAAATAGCTCTGTTTAATTAATTTCAGGACCGCCTCTTTTTCGTCATGGAATATGTAAATGGAGGAGACCTAATGTTTCAAATCCAGCGCTCACGCAAATTTGACGAGCCTCGATCCCGCTTTTATGCTGCAGAGGTCACATCAGCACTCATGTTTCTTCACCAACATGGCGTCATCTACAGGTACTTTTCTTGATCAAAAATATAGTGTTCTTGGGGATTCAGGATGGTTTTGGCTGAAATCCTCCATCCCTTAGCAACCAGTTTTAGATTAGTTGTTTGTTCCAATTTGCTTACACAGAACTTTTTTTTGGCTGTTTATCATTGAGAATGTTAACATTTGAATAGCCTCTGCAGCAGTCGCCAGCTGTGTGTGCCAGTTTTGTGTTCTAGTCCAAATAAAGTGGGTTTGAGAAAGCTTGGCACAGTGCGACCCAGAGGTGACCTTTCTGCAGATTGGAGCAATCTCTTCACTTTCCTCTCTCTGCCATAGATTTTCCTCTGGGTTTCTAACTCCCTGCCACTTCCTGAGTTTGTTTGTCTTCGTTGTCTCCACTCCGATACAATCGGGATGGTAGCTTGCAATGCTTTGCTTATGCCCCTTCCTCTTGACTGTTTGGGTGAAGGCTTAGTCACCAGCAGGAAGTGGCTCTTTGGAGACAAATTCTGATTTGCTTTCAAGTGCCCTGCATTTATTTGAACCTCCCACACTGGCCCCAGTCTTTAATCTTCAACACCCATGCACACACACACACAAAAAGTGCACATTGTTGTGCTGGGATGAAGAATGTATTTAGGGATAGGCTTTATTATTAAAAGTAAGGATTTGCTTTGAAAAATTTCACCCTGATGTTAATGTGTTTATTAAATCCTTTATCTTGTCATTTCACGCTTCCTCTCTGTTTTTATTTGTTTTTAGCAGCCTGTTAGTGCTTGTGATAAGTTTGGGCTTTCACAAGCAGCGTGCTTAACAGGTTTTGTAATATGAATCTGTCCTGTCTAGTAAAATCTCTGAGTTCTTAAGATCTAACTGACCTCTGTTTTCTCCCTTGGTATTTCTACCCTCTTTCAGGTTATCAGTTTTGATTTGAGGTAGTGATCTCAGGGGCAGGTAGTCTCAAATTTCATGAGGAGGAACATCAAGATGAGGATATGGAATTTATCACATCCCTGGATTCATATAAAGGCAGGTCTTAAGTGTACTAGAAATTGAGAAAGGAATATTAAATGTTTAGTCACCAGGAGTGAGTGGTAAAAGTTCCATTAGAAGCAATTGGCTTTCCCACATACAAAAGGATTCAAAGGGAAATTTCTCAAAGGCGTCTCCTTTCCAGAGACATAGCAAACAGCAGAACATCACAGCTTCTGAGGAAAGTTAATCTCTTTGAAAGTGGTCCTTTCATCAAAAATCTAGTTTTCTTTATAAAACTCTTTGCTAGCTGCAGCTCTTAATCTCCATCTTTTATTAACGATGGTATGATGTTTGCATACTGGGTTGTACTTTTGGCCCTGACACTTCACATGGATTTGTTTTCAGGTGCAGAAGATCCAACACATTTCATACCTTTCCTGCCCATATCATATTTCCTCTTCATTGTCTGCATTTACTTCCAAACCTAGGTATTTGTACATTCACATAATACAATGTGGCAACCTCAGAATTTATAAGTATCTGTCATAAGGGGAACAGAAAAGATTGGCACTTTGAAAAGTGAAGGATTTTGAGGATTTGTTTCCATTAAATACTTGGGCTAGTTTCCTCTTCCTGGAAACTGGAGGTAGACACCTTGTAATTAGCAGTCAGTTTAATGATTTCTGTGAGCCAGCAAGAAAGAATTGGTATAAAATTAATTACATCTCCCTTCTTTATATGAACATGCATTCATTCATCCCCCCATCTTTCACTGCTCCCATCCCTTAACACACATCCTCTTCTCTCTCTGCCCTTTCTTTCCTACCTTTTTTCCCTTGTCCTATGTGTAGCTTCTGCTGTGTATTGGCTCCTGGCTGGATGCATTGAATCGCTTCATGTGCCTGTGTTCTTTCTATGACTTCATCAGCAGAACACTTCCATCACAAGAGGAATGTCATTCTGAGACAAAAATGTTTCATAATTTAACCTTCACAGTGTACTCACAACTTCTGATTCAGACACTATTGCTGGCATGTCTGACATGCATGTTAGAGTATGACACTGAACTTGTAAATGGAGTGTTATGCTGAATGTGTGAGCAGAAGACAAGAGAACATGAGTTGTAGGATGAAAGCATAAGCTATTAAAAGCAACAGGAAGAAATTAGGAACAGATTCAGTTGTATTTTTTTTTTTTTGACATAGCTATGTCTGTAAGAATAATTCCTCTTCCAAACTGTGGGATACTAGGAGTTCAAATATTTGTAAAATGCACGTCCCAGTTACGCTGTAAAATACAAGTAGAAGGAAGAAGTTAGGAATTATTTAAAAATAATTAATCATAAGAAAATGTCACAATTCATTCACAATGTGCCAGGCCCTGGGAGAATGCCTTTGTTTATGTCAAGCATACGTAAGAATAGTTGTCTTGCACAGAACAGTTTCAGCCTAATTATTCCATACCTCACTGCATTTTTTACTACAATGTTAAAAATGCATTGGGATAAAGTCAGTCTTTACATCTCCGAAGTTCTTTTTAGCTGGCAAACAAGGAAAGAAAAGGGAAAGAAAATAAAGAAAATAAAACGACCTTTGCTCCTGAATAACTAGCAGTCATAACTACCTAACATGCCTTAAGATATTTTAATAAAGAATACTTGTCTTCTGTGTAATTATATTTCTAGAAAAAACATTGTGGTGTGAAATTAATGGTTATTCTCCAAAGTGGGAAATGCTGCTTGTGTGGGCACTACTTCAAGGAAAGTGGGGAATATATAAATAAACTAAGATGTTTGATGGAAATGTAGGTTTCAAAATAGCTGCTATACCTTCTGATCTTTTTTCAGTCTTGTATGTGGAAGTATTTGTGTGGAGCTAAACAAAGTCATATTTTTGGAAGTAAATAACTAGCTTTAGCTCATGCTTTGGCTTGTTGGTTAGGTTTTTAGAAAGTGTTATGATGATACTAAATGATCATCTTTTATAATAACTAGCTTATCCTCATTTCCCCTGAAGTTCAGAGAGAAAGCCAGCTCCCTGTTTGGCAATAGAAATTATTCTCTGAGTTCACATCTTTGCAGCTGGCCCAACAGTTGTTCCCAGACTTGTCCAATTACTGGTGTGCTCATTGGAATTACGTATATCTTCCTTATGTTTATCTTCCTTAGGTTTATTGAGTTTATGTTGGAAAAAAAGATGAACCTCACAACTTTTATATATAAATATATTCCCATTACTAAATGCATCTTGTATGATAGATAAACTTTAGGATAATTTCCATTGTGGCATTTTTAAAGGTGCAATGTTACTGTTGTGTCAGAAACACTTCAACAGCTTAATAAAAATATTTACATTATCCCTGCCACCTTCCCTCTCATCTGGCATTCAGCTATTCAGGCACATGGCAGGCTGGGGCCTGATAATACAAGTAGAATCAATCAGACACTAGAGAAATTTCAATCCCATTTTCTGGCACTTGTCCTTGTTTGTGTTATGCAATTGCAATTGCACCACTTTGAAAAAAATGTATCCAAGCTTCAGGAATTAAGGACTAGACTATGAATCTCATTTTGATATTGCCTGTGAGCTGGACTGGAGTTTGAACTTGGTGATGAAGTCTTGTGGACTATGTTCAGTGTCACCTGCCCCTGGAGTCTGGTGTATTTAAAATCAGTTATCATAATATGTTAATATATATTAGTATATATAAAATATATTAGTATATATCTCATATAGGGAAGATGCAGCAAACTGTGTGTGTTAAGAAACTGTCAGTTCTGTACTCCCCTCTTGTACTGACTTTCAACATTCCTGTGCACTTTCTGCAGATCTGTGTAAACGTGGAGTGTTCTTGTTTCGCTTGCAGTTGTTGGGCTGAGGTCAGGAGTACCTGGGTGGCTGTCTCTGCTCTCAGTGTAGGAGTTCAAGTGAGGTGACACAAGTGACCTGCTCTGGCCTGAAATACCTACAAAGAACTGTTGTGCCCCCAGGCAAGAGGGTCAGCACTAGAACAGGGTACCACGTTGCCATCATCAGTGATGGTGTCCCCAGTTCACGCATGATTTAGGAAATAACTGTGAACTGTAAGAATTGTTTCAGTGGTTGCATGTTGCTTGATCTCTGTGATCCTCCAGAATCATTCAAGTGCTCCCTCTGGAATACAAAAGAAAGAAACAGAATGTACACAATTTCAGTTCACCTGAAAGGATGAGAAATATCTTAAGTGGGAAATTGGTGTCACCTGCTTTGGGTTGACTAAGGTAGGATCAAATATTTTGCTTTCAAATGTAAGATCTGTGAGGTGTTGCCTTCAAATCATGCAGCACTTAGTCATGATGGAGTCCTTATTCATAACTGTGGGTTATTATGTTCCTCAGCAATATGAAGTAATAACCCGGCCTGTAACTTGCTGGAGCTTTCTGAGGCTCTCTGCACTCTGTAATTTATGTGTTGGTCGTGATGAAGGATTTATTAACACTGAATTGAGCAAATGTGGATGTAAATGTGCTGATGCCAATCCTTGAGTACCGCCGGCCTTTTTCCGTACACAACTACCCTAAGAACTTGTTTGAACACTAACTGAATTTTTCCCTGGATGATCAGTTTTCCCAGCATTCCTGTTTATCAGGGCAGCACACCCCAGTGTTTCAGCAAGAAGAACTACCTAAAATTAAAAGCACTTTCATTAGTGTGTTTTTATGTGAAATAAGAACATTTATTTAGAAAGTCTGACTTCATTGGTGGTTGTGTGATTCAGTGCAACCTTGGCAGAGTAATGAGTTATATTTACACTGATGAAAATGTTGCATGGTCAGTGGTTAACATGTTAAAAGTCATCATTCTCCCAAGTTACCTTACTGTGTTATTTCTGAGCGGCAGCAGCCAAATAAAATTCCCCTCCCCCCCCGCCCCCCCCCCCCCCCTTTTTTTAAGCAAAACTAGACATGGAGCATTTTGATTTAAGTATGTAAAGATCATCTTATTGCAACTCTGAATAGTTAAATGTTAAATTGGTGCTTTAGCTATGGTCTGTGAAAGAGGCCAAGACCTTGTACCCTCACCTGGCATATTCACACCTAAGCACAGGAATACACTGAACACAAGGTCCTCTCCACATAAACTGCCTGGTGCAGGAGTCTGCTACAGAGAAGTTACAGTTTGCTTCTGGCCCAAGTGAGCAACAAACTATTTCCATCACCTTCAGTAAAAATAGGAAGCAAGGAGTGAATTGTGCAGGTGTGTCTGGAGTCCCAGTGTCTCCAGGGACTGCTGCCCAAGCCACCTGACCAGTGCTCCTGGCTGGGTTTGAGCCCTGGACTACATCCATGCTCTCTCTGCTCTGCCTGGTCTAGTTTCCAAAACTGAACATGAGCTCCAACGGGATTTTAGTCAGTGGCCTCCTGCCCTCTTTGCACTTTTCCTTGCTGGATTTAGGCAGACCAGCAGTCATGAAATGCATAAATAAGCAGGATGTCTTCCCCGCAGGAAAAGGCAGTGGGCCAGGGTGGAGAGGAGCAGAGCTGAGGGAGATGAGAAGCAGGAAGGAGGGCTGGTTCCCAGGCTTCTGGCATTCGGACCGAGGGAGTCCACCCTGCCATCTGCCCAGCTTATGTATTGTGCTAAAGGCTCTGTTGTATAGGAGAGCCTTTGACAATGTTTCCAGCTGTGGAAGGACGAGTAAAGGCTGTGGGAATAGGATATGAGCCACATGGTCTTGCCAACAGTAGAATTCTTTCTAAATTTCTCCTGGGTTTGGAACATAAAAAAGTCCTTAGTTGGCTGTTGTGTGGGAGTTGGGTATGTGGGGGTGCAGTGCTGGGCAGTTAATATTTAGAAGGCTAGACCAGCACCATCGACCTTATTTGGGGAATGACAAGGTACTTCCAGGGGGAGTTCTTGGTAGAGAGGTCAGCATTGTTTTTTTGCTTCGTGTTTATTTGGTGCAAGATTTTCTTGTTTAATGACCATTTGTATAGTGCTGTATTGTGTAAATAAAGCTATGACCTTTACCTTCTGATAACAGTATAGGAGTGAGTTAATGTTAAATGAGAGTGAGCAGGGAGTGGGAATCTGCCAGGGTTAATGCCAAGTTTACATTCCTCTGAGGGCAGCCATGTTCCGGTACCCTCAGCAGAAAGGGCAACAGTGCCTCTCAACAGATAATAGCAGTGAAACATTACAGAACATATTTGTATTTATTTCTGGGTGAATGTCACTGATTTTAGATGATTGATGTTTGTGTCTTTATTTTATAACAGGAAGAAATGTGTGTTATGTCTCAGCGTTTGATAAGAAGATTTTAACTCAGAGAAACATACACAAAATAAAAATCCAGTAAAGCTGCAGCACATGTGAAACTGAACTGTACTGATACAGGACAAACCCATTAGTTTTCCTAAACTGCTGAGACATGGCGCTGTTTCTGCAAAATCATGTACACCACCTCCAAACAAAATCATACTCTGCAAACAATTTTCCAACAGAAGAAAGAGAATACTTTCTCTTTCACAATGCATTAAAAATCTAAAGGTGCTTCCTACAGTAATTCTGCTGCTAACAGGCAAAAGTTAGGATTGAATTTTACTCTGCCCTTCAGTCATGTTTGTCTTCAAACAATGAAAAATATTTCTATAACCCAGTTGCAGTGGTGTTGAAACTATGTCACATTAAGGGTGAGGCTTTGCCTTTGTGCATGCTGTTGAATGCATCTGCCAAAGCTTCATAGTAATGCAGAGAAGTGCACAGCAAACGTGGTTTTGAGATGACAGGCTTCTAACAAAGATTTTGTTGTGCTCTTGAGATGCTTCTCTCAACAAAGCATCACCGAATACTGCAACTGTAGAATTATTTGGGCTGGAAAGGACCTTAAAAATCATCTAGTTTCAACCCCTGCCACAGGCAGGGACACCTCCTGCTATACCAGTTTGCTCAGAGCCCCATCCAGCCTGGCCTTGAACAGTTCCAGAGATGGGGCATCTGCAGCTTCACTGGGCAACCTGTTCCAGTGACTCACTGCCCTCATGATAAAGAATTTCTTCCTAATATCTGATCTAAAAACACTGGCAGTTTAAAGCCATTCCCCCTTGTCCTGTCACTACATGCTCTTGTGAATAGTCTCCCTCCATCTTTCTTGTAGGCTCCCTTCCAGGTACTGGAAAGCCACAGTCATGTCATTCCAATGCCTTCTCTTTTCCAGGCTGCACAATCCCAATTCTCTCAGCTTTTCCTTGCAGTAGAGGTGCTCCATCCCTCTAACCATCTGGGTGGCCCTCCTGTGGGCCTGTCTCCAACAGGTCCATGTCCTCCCTGTGCTGGGGATCCCAGAGCTGGATGCAGAACTGCAGGTGGGATCTCACCAGAGCAGGGAGTAAAGGGATGAAATCCCCTCCATCGACCTACTGGCCATGGTGCTTTGAGTGCAGCCCAGGATACAATTGGCTTTCTGGGCTGTGAAGTTGGGAAGTAATGCAAAATGTTAGATGAAAACAAGTAAGGAACTCTATTTAGTTGGGGTTTTTTAAATAGTGATGACAAAAATGCTGAACAACATTAAAAGAAAATTTGGATTATGCCCTTCAGTAAAGACATTTGCATACAGCTTCTATTTTTTGGCCAGAACCTTGCTACTTTTGGCTCAAGGTTTACATTTATTTTCTTTTTATTCTCTTTGTTACATTTACTTATTCTCATCTTCCCACCCCCTCTTTTATCCACCTCCTTGTTATATAAGAGCTTATCACATAGACGCTGCTCCAGCAAACATTCCTACATGCAGATCACTACTCAAAGGCTGATTTTGATTGTGGGACTGTTCATATGCATGATATGTGCAGCTTCCTGAATGATTTGGGACCTTGGTTTGGCTTCTCAGATAGACAATGTGTTTATTTTAAAAGGGCAAATCATCACATTTGAGAAGGAACTGTTGTTAAAAACCATATGTTTTTTTGCTTTACTCTGCAAAAAGCAGTGGAAAATAAGAATTTAGCCAATCCGAAAGCTGACATATCTGAATTATCACTGAATCATTTGAAAACTTCAGAAATGTCTGTTTAGCTGAGAGCTTGTACTCAAATGGGAGAAAACAGAAATAATATTGTTCACTAGGAGGTTAACTAAATAGGCCTAACAAGCCAAAACAGAGAATATACAGCCAGTAAGAGCCCCAGTACTTCGGGGAGTGCACCAAAGCCTCCACTGCTAGCAGCATAAATAGTGGTAGGATTACATCAGAAAGACCTTGGATAGACAAGGTGCAGTCTAACCAAGGCAATCAGAAAGGGGAACAAAATGGCTCTGGTGGCCCTGACAGTGCTGAAAATGAGCAGAAAGGTGAGGAATAACAAGGCCAGAGTGGTAATAAATCCCTTCTTGTGCCAGCAGTAATGCCTGCCCCTCTCCTTGGGTGCCAGTGTGTCACAGAGCCTGAACAAGCAGCTCCCCAGAGCAGCAGACAGTAGGAGAAATAATTGTAAGTAGGAGTCTTCATCATCTCAGCAGCATTGAGGAGTGGAGGAGGCAGATGTGGAGCAGGGCTAAGCAGGAACAGCAGTGATGCCAGGGCCAGTTTTTATCAAGATGGGAGATAATAGTGTGGTTTCTGCACTGTTACATACCCAAGGATGGATGACTCCAGGGACAGACAATTTACTCCCACCACCAATTTGAATTTTAATCCCCCAAGATCACTTATGATGGGAGTATAATATTTTAGATTTTAAAAAATTTCTACAGTAACATCCAGCTTTTGAGAAGAGAGGCTTATGAGAAGCCCAAGCAGCACTTCTCACAATGTACACACCCCATGGGTCTTCACTTCTTGCCTCCTGCTTCAAGAATTTGTTTCCAGTAGTAAGTCTTACAAAACAGCAGAGAGAGCGAGAAAATAGATGTGAGAGGCCAGAAATAATGGTGTTATTGACATACTCTTTCCTCAAGGCTTCAGTTTCCTTCTCCTGAGGTATGGAAGACAGAAAATGTCACTCTGTCATATGCAAACAGTACATGCCATTTTGTGCATTTTTTTGGTGTAGATTTGACAGTGCCAGTTGTAAAAGTATTCTTCACAAGGTATTCTAGTACCAGAGCAGGTGATTGCCTCTTCAAGGGGAGGGGAGGATGGGATGGCTTCAACAGTAGATTGCCAGTATAGCAGCCAGCATGGGTGCACCTTGGTATGAACTGAGTAATACAGAAGCGGTACCCAAAAAAATTAAGCAAAGAAAGCTTGGCGACTAATAACCTGAACAGAGGAACTTCATATGTTCAAAACATGGAATATAAAGGATAAAATTAAGTAGTCACAAATAAACATTATAGCACTTCACCAAGTATTTACTTGATTTATTATAGGGCTTCCAAGGAAGATCCTATGGTCTACTAAGACCCATTTAAAAAAATGCCTAAATATATTCTAACACAAATAATGAGTCAGATGGAATTGCTGTGGTCAGTTAAGTGGGTAATGGATATTTAAAAGCTTTCAAACATCAATAAATCTGAAAGAGCTCCAACGGAGTACTTGTAGAACAAAAATAATTGGCACTTAAGAAACTGCCTGAGCGTGTATCTGCCTAAATTTAACTACCAGTGAGAGGACAGCAAGTGTTTATGGTACTGTATACTGAGGATATAAAAGGCATACCAAATGCCTGCCAGTTCATTTGCTGATAATCTGTAATGGGTCCAGAGAGGCCATAACTATGATCAAGAAGCTCTGATTCTCATTTTTATGAAAGTCTTTAAGTATCTGCTAGCATAAAAGGATCCTCAGATTGTGCATGAAGAAAGTAGGCAACAGCTCAGCAGCATAAGCCTTGCACAAGGCTAAAGGCACTCCACTGCAAGCTTGTTGAAGCTGCCTCTACTAAAACCCTGTAAGCTAATGTCTGCAGACACTGAGTGAGAAATGCCCCAAGCAGAGCAGAGAGAAACCCTTTGGACAGCCCTGGCTTTTAGGCAGGTTCTCTTTTCACCTTTTGAAAACTCACAAAAGAAAAAGGAGGGGATATTTTATCAGCTCCAGATCAGAGATAGTGGTACGCTTGCACGCAAAGTAGGACAGAAGTTTAGGGGTTCTGTGGATGTCCCAAGAGGAAGAGGATTTCAACATGATTTCTAAATCATCTGCAGATTGAGTAGTTGTTTTTTGTCCATGAGCAAGAGGGTTTGAAGAAATTTTGAAACAGCATCCTGGAAATTCTCTGTGTAGTAATAACAACAAAACATTAACTGGTATTAGTGAGCTATAGCTTATAAAGCCAGAGACAATTCCATGACAAATCTGATATAACTCATTACCACTACAGACTTTTCTCCCCTGGCTCAGATATGTTTGCTCTTAGTTAGGGCAAAACAACTGTCTGCATAAACCCAGTCCAAGAGAGATTATATTAAAACCAAAAAATTGTACCCACAACACATATAATAATGGGGTTTGTTTCTCACACACCTTATGTAATAGAATCCATTTAAAAAGCAGTCAAGCACAGTTATGTTTGCCTAATATAGCAACAGAACTATGGGGGTAGGAAGCCAGTGGAAGGATTGATGTCTGGGTCTGAGTGGGCAGTAAAGGGTGAAAGGGTGGAAATGTACCATTGCTAACGGAGTATTTTGTGTCATCATTTAGTGAGTATGAGTTGAGAATCGCAGTGCCACTTAGTATTTCTTTTTGCTACACTATCAAGCCTTAACTAAACAATACTATAAATTGGCTACAGAGACTATAAACTAATACCCTTATGTGTTTCAGGGCTGGGCAATGCCGGGTTTAATATATCGTGTATACGTCTTTGAGATGCAGCACAACTTCTGCAACCTCTCTCCCATTCTGTTTGAAAAGCATTTTGATATTCTTTCTCAGAGATTTGTTTGTTCATGCATTTTCAGGTGGAATTAAAAATGTGATAACACATAATAAAAACACCGTGTAGATGTGACTATGGCATGACATGGGTATAGAGGAGCCACTATCTGGCATATAAGAGACTGTTTCTTTAAAAATCATATCTCTTATTTGCAGTAAAACCTCTTTCTGACACCAGAAGAAAAAAAGCAATTTTACAATGGAATTTAATTGTACTCAGTGTGCTCAGTTTAAGGCTGTCAGAAGGATGCAAAAAGACTTTATTGTACATTATAATTTAATTAAACTTTATAATATTTATAACCTGTATAATTAGGTTACTTGCTAGTTTTTGCCCACATAACTATCTGGGAGCTTTATGGGATAATTTCTAATCTTGTCAGAACATAGTCTGGTTAGCAGATCTCGGAAGAGGCCGGGCATGCCGAAGATAATTCCTCAGGCCCAAAATAAATTTTTTTTCACATTGACAAAATTGTTCAAGAACAGCCCACACTGACCAGTAGTTAATATTATAATCCTACTGAAGTTAGTATTTACATACATTAACTACACAGTAAGTACCAAATGTTAGAGATTAAAATCATATTTTAGCCTCCCAAATCTTTATTCAGAATTGCCTCTCTCTTGCCTTTGGGCTGGACTGTTGGCTTTTCTTGGTAGTCTCTCACAGCTGAAGGTAAATCGCTATAGCACTCTCCCAACCTTGATGTTGGCAAAAGTGAGTACACTGTAAATTTCCTAAGTCATGCCATGTTTTATTTCACGTGAATAACCCATGAGTCATCTTTCATTGCATTCATATTAATTAAAAATCGTGGGGTGCCTTGTATAAGTAGATTTTAAGTGGTGACATTATAAGTTGGCATTACAGCCAAAGTAGCGTTCCCAAGCACTTTTTCTGGAGGAGATGGGGGAAGGCTCCAGCAGCTACATTGGAAACAATGCTGGAGTTGAAACTTCCTGCCCATGAAAAGATTGTCTAGAAATGTTTGTGCAGCTTTCTGGCAGAGGTTGGGGGCAAAAGTAATTTGATTTTGCTACACAACTGTAATTTTAAAAGAGTATCTTATAAAATATAGTTCTCTGCATTAACATACATAGCCCATTTTAATTACATATCAAAACAAGATTTGCATTGTGAACCATTAGCTTCTATGACCTCTGTCCAGAAGCAGAATTAGGAGTTTATTTTATGCATAGACCAACAGAGATCAACACATCAAGCAACTCCCATTTTTTCAGTCATTTTCTTCATACTTTATGGACAAATAATACTCTTCTTAATTTTCCCAGAATCCCGCCACTGCAGTGATCTTCCATCAAACATAATAGAAAATTGTTAACTCTACAGAATTTTGAAACAGACAAATCTATCTGTATAACAGAATGCTTTTAGAAGGTTAAAAGACAAAATAAATTTAACTCACAGTTTTTACAAGAATTTCTGCAGAAATCAGGTTAACTGCTGTTGACTGCTGCTGTTTTGATCCCTGATAAATACGGAAGGGTTAGAAAAGGTTTTAAATGAAGAGCCTAGATACCCTTCCCAAGTTAAGACCACATGATAGGTTAAAAACGTGTTTAGGCATGTGAACTATGCTACTGAAATCAGAATAGAAGCAAAAATTACTAAAATCTTTCTTCTAGTGATTCCATATAAGTCAACATTTTGTTGGAAGCAACATTCTTGCTGTGTTACATCATTTCTTATGCTATATAATTTATTTAGTCCTTTCTGTGTAATATTACAGTCACCACTCTGTGGAAATGCTTTCCATAAAAAGACCAAAGTGAGGCTGGAAAAAATCAGTGTCTGTACAAAAGTTCACTGCAGAGTTTTTCTTTTCTGAATAAGAAAGTATTTTTCTCCATGGAAACATGATATGGAGCTTAACAGGAGTCTACTTACTGCTGGGAGCTGTGTTTGTTCCCTACTAAGGACACCCTTGGGAGCATAGGGAAAAGAATTCGGATGAATTGGTTTCTTTTATAAAAAGAAACATTTTATGTAAAAATATTCAGCAGCCCTTCTCCTTTACGCATTCTGTGCTTCCTAAAGGTGCAGAGGGCATTGGCTAGTATAGAAAAGGCACTGAAATGTTGGCTCATGCTGGTGCATTAATGGCTTCCTCGAGATATGCTCCTAGTCACCTGAGCTTGGCCATTTTATTGTATGTTCTGTGTTGTGGTTGCCAGACTAATATTTTCTTCTTTTTTTTTAAACATCTTATTTAAATTTTGCAGAGTGTGTATATAGAGTTTGTTCAAAGGAATGAAAAAAAAGGAAGACCAGTTCAAGTTATAAAATAGGTTCCCCGCATTACTGTGTTTGCAGTTTTTCCCTGAATCTAACAGTGGATCTATCTATTCCAGATAGGAGCACAAAATAGGCATTATTGAGAATGTAGAAGATTTGTGCTTTTGCCAGCAGATTGTAATATTTTACAAGCTCTTCATCTTTGCTGTGTGTTCTCATCTTGGAATATGCTGATGGTCTGGTTCCTTTGCTGAGGAATTGTGATTTCATTAGTTTTCTTTTAATAAACAACCTTATTGTAATTACGAAGAGAACCTATATTAGCACTGAGTAGCCTTCATTGTTTTCATCTGTATTCAGCAGGTGGATAATAAGGTTGCTCTTAGTCTTATCGCAGTGTTCAGGCAGCCTGGTCTTCTCATTTGGGTAACAAACTGGACCAAAGCACAAGTTTTCTTCATAGCTGCTGGGAATCATAGAATGATAGCATATCAGGTGGGAAGGGGACCTCAAGGATCTTCTGATCCAAACTTTCTTGGTAAAAGCACAGTCTAGACAAGATGGCCCAGCATCTTGTCCGGCTGAATCTTAAGAGTGTCCGGTGTTGGGGGATCCACCACTTCCCCAGGGAGATTATTTCAAAGGCTGATTTTTCCCATTGTGAAAAATTTTCCTCTTGTGTCTGATTGGAATCTCTCCAGGAATAATGTATGGTCTTTTTTTCCATGTGATTTCTTGTAAAAAGCGAGTATCTAACTTCTTTGTAACTTTTAAATACTAGAACATGGTGATACGGTCTCTCCTGAGCCTTTTCTTCTGAAGGCTGAACAGCCCAGTTCTCTCAGCCTTTCATCATGTGGCAGGATTCTCAGTCCTTTGGTCATCTTTTTGGTGAAAGATGAGCCTGTGCTCATCTTTGACAGGTCACTTTTTCTCTGGGAGAAAGGTCGGGGCTCATGTTGCAACCTACCACCCATACTGAAGTCTCTTTCCTTACCAGTTCCATGTGTGTGGAATCATCAGAAGCTTTCTCTGTAGAATTGCTGGGTTTAGCACAGCCTGGTTTTCCCTTCTTCAATCAGTCAACAATATGCTTGGTGCTGCTCATTTCCGAGGCAGGTGTTGACATTTGTATTATGTTAACAAGGAAAATGTCATCTGGCATTCATGGAAGACTTTTTCTCTCCAAAAATAATAGGGTCAGAGCACAGGACAGGGGGCTATGCACTTTAAAATAATCTTCATTTAGTGTGACAGGGGGATGACAATATACAAGATTGGATCAAATCCACCTATGCTATAGCAGCTTTGACTTTCATTTAAAAGTAATTTCAGAACTTACACTTGATCTTAATGGTCACCGTGGTGGAAACGATAGGCTTCCAGCAAGGGAAGTTTTTTTGCTCAGCATTGTGATTCAGAATGAAAACCCATCTCCCCTGTTGGACTTACATCATATTAAAATAATACTTGTCTTGTTACACAGCATGAGGTTGATTGACCTTTGGGCTAGGGGAAGTGTAAGGTTAACAAGTTAATGCCATTGAAAACAACTGGCTAAATCATAAATTCAAACTGACCTGGTTTACGTATCTGTGATTTAAGGAAGAAATTTGGAGATGTCGGATAAGATCCAGGGCTAAACTACTGAAAGAGAGAGACTAAAATACTCAACTTTAGTTGATTAAAGATATTCTGATCCTGTTTTTCTCTGGTGTCTTGACCTTACTAAAGTTCACTTAGTATGTAATGGAAAAAACAACCAGTTTGATAGCAAAATACAGGAAATGCCTTCAATCATGCCTGATTACAGTAGCAGCTTTTCTTCTGGTTTGTTAGGGTTTTTTTCCGAATACTCTCTCTGTGCGCCTGAAACAATGTAGAATAATAATACTTTGGAGCCCTTTATTTGGTGTGTCAAAGCAGAGCAATTAGATGTCTGGCTTTTTGATGGATATGCATGCAGGGAGTTTTTGCACAAGAGAATTCCATGTGACCTGAGAAAAATTAACAATTATTACAGGGCATAACTTAAAAGCAAATTGTGTGTGTGGCAATTCCATCATGACTAAGAAGTCAGGTAAATGCAGGTCTTTTTTAGAAATCTGCCTTTGTTTGACTTTCACCTGCAAAAATGAAAGTTTTACAACTAATTTGGATGAAATCTCTAGCTGGAATAAAGGAAGCCAGGAAGCGGCTTATACTGAATGTACACAAAGTCTCTGATTCGTCTCACCTAACTTTAGGAACACAACTTAAGCTTCCAAGTCAGGATTCTGCTTCTCCTGGAGTACATTTACGGTCAATGGAGAAGGACAGTCTGCTTTAGGGAGCTGTGCAGCCCACATGTTCTGTGTGTCCTCTGCTTGAAGATATCTGTGGAGATGGCCATGGAGGGATCCTGGGGCAAACCATGATTTGGTACCTCAATTAACCTCTGATGACTGGTGGCATAAATCTGGTCAGAATCCTGGAAAATACAGAGTACAAAATTAAAACCAGAACAAAATGTTTCAGAGCTCTAGTTAAATCCATGTTTAAGGTAAATTTTGAAAATCGATGGAACTGGGGTTGATTACAATGTATCTTTTAATTTCATTTTTCCTGATATCTGTATTAGATAAAATATTCTTGTTGTGGGTTATTACAAGGATTCGTTGCTGAGATAGCTCAATGAGAAATGCTACAGAAATGCAAGGTGCTACCTAGATAGGCATGCATTTGTTGGCTCTATGTTTATCTACTCTGTACAAAAGCTTCACTCGAAAGTTGGAAGGAGAAGGAAATACTTCCGTCTTTTTGGTTACACACAGAAACTGTATGCCTGAAATGCAAGTGCTCTTTTCGTTCTGCTTGCACAGTTTGTATTCCATTGTGGTTCAAATGATAATGATTGTGTCATCCTACCTACTGAGGTCACTGAGACAAAAAAAAAGAAAAACAACATTGCTTTTGGTTTCCAAAGAAAAACTTTTGAGCAGTTCCAAACTTCTTTAGGGTGTCTACTAATAAATTTGCTTTCTAAGGTTCTGGTAACATTTTTTCATAATTGAGTTTTCAAAACTTGATCTGACAAGCTTTTCTAGCTTTGTACCATCCTTTCACTGTCTTTCATCAAGTGGTTTTATCAAATAATGATTAAGTATTGTTTTCTTTAAAAGGATTATGGATATACATAGTAGGCACTTTTAGTTTGCGCTCCACCTAACCTATTGTTATAATACACAATCTTATTTTTATGTTATTTGAGATACAAAAATAAGAGCACTGAACCTCACAGAATAGCATACCACAGTTTGAGTCAGTCCTTGGCTAAGCCTGGGGACCTCTCTTGTCTTCAGTGAGATCACCAAGGTGTCAGTGAGGACAAGGTCTATCACATTACATATTTAGCAATGGCTTAACACATGGGCTTTGTAGTGGAGGCTGAAACAGTAAATATCATTAGCAGTAGGACAGATTTCATACCATTGTTCCCACCCCGAGTATGCAGAGCCAGTTAAGAATATTTCAGCTACAGTTTTCAAGGAAAAAGTAAGAAAATGGTGGTTTTAACCGAGGTAGAAATAGTGAGAAAGAAGGAAGAAAATCCCTGAGGGAACTGCTGGCAGCCTAAATGTAGGGACACAAGGGGGTGGGGGACCAGGACCTGCAGGTAGCTCAGCCCCATGCAGAGCCAGTCCCTGGCTTGAGCACCACGCTGGGGACTGTTTACCTTATTTTCACAAAAAAGCTCTGAAGAGTTTGTGTTTTCACCCAGAGAGAAATACAAATGGTTTGTAAAATCTCAAGATACCTCACAAAATGAGAAAATCATTTGCTATCTACTTGTAGCTGCAAGTTTCCGAGGCACGTCATTTGTCCTATTTAACAGCCTTAATATGAAGCCAGGTCCATTCGTGGCAGCTCTTATTCGGTACAAAAATTCCAGGCCTGTGGGCCATGGGAAGGGAGAGTTGCCACCAGGATCCTACAAAAAGCTTGTCTGAATCAAGTCTTTGGCAGTAAGCTAAGTCAAGAGGCAGCATTGTAGTGCTATATCACATTCCTATCTCAGACCCATGGAAAAATTGTTGCATTCCCAGGTGTGGGAGTCATGAAGGATGAGGTTTATAAAGTAACATGATGTGAATGCATAAGGCAACCTCCTCTTGCAAGAGAAAGAGAGACCGCTCCCTTCTGTGCTTAGCCAATTTTAGAGAATGTTTTACATAACGCATATTTCAACTTGTACATATTTCACTTAGGTTCACAAATAAAAATGTGAAAGTAATAAGAAAGGAAAAGTCATACAAAGGAAAGCTGTTAAGTACAATATATTTATTTGCCTGCACATTATTTAAAGGAAACCCAGCATAATAAGATAAGCAGATCAGGCACAGTAATGTCCTAAGCTGCTACCGACAATTGTAATAAAGTTATAGTCAAAGCCAGTAGAAAGCCATATAAAGAAATAATTTCAAAGAAAATGTTTTTCTGCTATTATAAAACTCATTGGTTTCCTTAAGCTGCTGGAAATTAATATTAAACCTTTGTTCAGTATGTCATTAAGACATCAGTAAACAGTTAGGACCATTTAAGTCCTAACTTACAGCCTTCTTTTCCATTTTGGGACCTTGCTGACCTGAAAGGTTTCTCCATGGTAGGCACTGCTGGAGAGATGCAAGCCTCACTTTTGCCTTGTGACAACGAGGACTTACAGAGCCATAGACAGTGATCATGTGTTTATCTCCCTCTGATGTCTTTGGTGGGTAGATAGCGAGCTGCCTTTTGCTACATCCCTCCACCCATCTCTGCCACCCTTTAGTCCACAAATCGTTTGTGCAAGTGGCAGGTGGTGCATGTTGTGTTATATAAGGAAGGTAAATGTGTGTGTTTTTTAATGTAAACATGCCTGACAAGAGAGTGTTACTATGGTCACATTAAAAGTCAACATTTCCCATTTATGTCTAGCCTCCTATCTGAACTATCACTGTTTTCTCCAAGAAAAATGAATTATAGCATCTCTGGCTTTATTTGAAACCAAGTCTGTGATAGTAATTCATCTGCCATTAGCAATTACACACACTGATACACATCAGAATAAGGTGGATTCACTTTATTCCAAACTTGACACTGGAAAGTAGCGGTTTTCAAGTCTGCACAGCAGATTTTTCTGTATACTACTGAGTATGACTCTACTACAGTGTTTGTGTTTGTTATCTTTGTTCTTTGATGATATCAAGTAATGTAACAGTGACAAAAAATATGTATCATAAATTCAGTAATTACTTAATGGATCAACATAAAAACAAAGCAGAGAAATTCCAAGACTTTCAGATAATCACAGGCAAAACTGAGATACCCTACAACAACAAAAGCAGCAGAACCATCTTTTTCTCACTGTTAGTCTCATTCAGGCATCCCCCTGCTTCCTCCCTGCTAACACAAAGTTCTCTACTGTCATGAATTCACTCACAAGCATGGACAGTCCAGTGTGTGTCCTATTTTTTACTACATAGATAAGGGAGGTCACTGGTAGAACCGGATACCCAATGACACTGCAATTATTGCCTTTTATGCTCAGTAACATCAGAGAGTATGGGCTCCTTCTTTCCCATACAAGTTTTCAAATGGGGAAAAAAAATTATTATTATTATTATTAGTTTGTGGTTTTTTAGTAGGTATGGTTTGAATTTTCCCATTTATCTCTGATCTGTTGCAGGGGGAAAAACAGTATTGCTGATGAGTCGTGTCTAAAATACTTAGAGCAACAAAAGAATCCACTCTTGAAGTACAGTCCCCTAATATATCTGTCCTGTTCTGTTTATGTATGGGTACTGAGATTAAGTTGGTGAGATCTAAACACTAAACAAGCTAACATCAGAACTTTAAAATTGTTGACTTTCCTTTTTGTTTTCTGACTAGTTCCATATATAATTGCATCTTGCTTAGAATTGTAACCTAATACATTAGTTATCAGCATTTTGAGAACACCAAAGAGTAAATTTGTGCTGGGTATGTGAAAGACCTGATGTTATGGGTGAGCATCTTTGTCTCAAAAGCAATTTAGATACCACTCAGTAACTGAGAAAGTAACTCTAGGAATGTAGAAGGCTTACCTTAATTAAACAGACAAAAAAAATCTTGTTGAAATTTCTAATTGATATGATGATCACATTGTCTTCAGTTATGAATTTCAATAACACTAGTAACTAGAGAATGATTCTGGTGGTTTTCCATGTTGTTGGAGGAAGTTTCCCTTTTACCTTCTGTGGTTTCTTCTGTGAACAGCTTGTCTCTTTAAAGCCTGCAGAGAGGATGTGATTGTCCCATGCAGGGGAACAATGGCAGTGATTTCAAATAACCTGTTAAAAGGTTGCAGTTGAAAGTCACCAGAAAAGTGGTTGTTCAGTAGTTCCGTGCTTTAGACTTGTGTTGCTTTCAAATATTTCTGAATGTTGATATACTATAGATGTTTAGTGAAGTACAATCCTTCGTTTAACTTTTACCCCATAAATAAATATTCTTTCTTCCAATGTTGTTATTTGTAGATAATTATTATTATGCTTCATTGTGTGAAATGTTGCTCAATCAACAGTCAGAGTAGAAGTTGTAAAGTGGCCACTGTAAAGTGGTTGCTTGCCAGCTTGTGATCATATTTCTCAGCTGCTTGATCTTTTCCTTCAAATACGTATTTATTTAGTCACTGCTGTTTACTGTTAAGAACCCAGTCCTGTGAAATACTTGCCCACTGAGCCTTTGGAGGAAGCCAGGGCACTCAGTGTCTCGTGACACTCGCGTGTGGAGGAAGGGATGAGCATTACGGAAGTTTTCTCACAGGTTACCTGTAGTCAGCCTGCTCTTCTGTTCCAACTTGCACAAACCTAACTCATAATCCTGATTCTTTCTTGAGATCCTGCCAATCATTCCAGCTTCTGAGGTGATTGTGATGCTGGCAGGTATGCAGAAGTAGAGACCAAGGCTTAAATTTCTGTTGAAAGCCTTCTGCAGGGAAAATAAAATGAAAGAAAGGAAAAAAAACCCACAACATTTCATTCAATGACTGCTCAAGTCAACTGAAGTGACTCTACAAAGTATCTTGGCAAAAAAACAAAGGAGAGAAACATCTTAATGTAGCATTGCTGCATTCAAGCAGTCTGAGCATTCTTCTGGCTTAACTGGTTAGGTTGTTTGCAGTTGCATGTAGTTAATTACTCAGGTTGTAGGAACTCATTTTGTCAGACACAGATGACTTTCTTAGTCGCTACAAAGAGAATGCAAAATGAGGAAAAGATGAATTTAATAGACCTTTGTCATTGACCTATCTGACACTGCATTATTTGGTATGTTCTGATTCAGAGATAGACAACCAGCACTAAATCCAGGAAACAAATAAAATACAGAATGGATCAGAATGGAACAATCTGTACAGACAATTATTTTACATTCCAGATATGGCTGTGTCCTTTACTTTTGGAGGAGTAGGAGAGCTGGCTGTCTCTTAGAATAGTCCTAGGGAAATACAGGCCTAAAAGTTAAAGTTTTAATTTTTTTCAGTGAGGCTGCTGCTCTGGAAAGACAATCTTCCCTGGCAACTCTTTTTCTCTTACCTTATCATTTGTTTCCTTTTCTCTGTATGTTTTGGCTGTTGGGTTTTTTTCTATTAGGTGTTATGTAGCACATTATCTATTCCTACTCTCATATTTATTTAGTTAACTAAGATTTGTTTTTCCTAAGTTGCAGAATTAGAGGGATCTGGTGAGGTTTCTTGGTTTTCAGAGTTTTTTTCTGGTTCATTTTTTTTAATCTGGCAACTGTAAATTGACAATGATTTTCAGTGCAAGCACTTTTATGGACTATGATAATCTTGTGGGCTAGCTATGAATTTGGCACTTTGGCAGACTCCCAGCTTACCTTTTAACCTCCTATATGTACTCTGATGGGAGTCATACTGCTGTTGTTTTAGCCTCTTCCAAATTTCTTTTGAAACTCTGGTGCACTTTATGATAACACAAATCTACTGGTATTACATTTCATTATTGCGTGAGTAATTAAGCTGATGTCCTCAGTGCCTTCAACAGAGTTTTGAAGAGGCTTATAGGCTTCACTGCACTGTTTTGGCTTGATGAAGGGGTCCCAGATGTTTTTCTTCTGTCAAGTAAGATTATAGCTTGGTAAATGGTAAAAAAGTTAAATTGACTTGTGCTTTTACAGATAGGCTTAAAATTTCATTGTCAGTCTTTACAGGTAGTCTGAATTTAGTAATTAGACTCTTCCTGGTTTTCCCTTGGTTCAGTTTGTTTATTCTGTTTCCCCACTGTCAAGTTAAATTTTTATTGCTAATTTCTGTGTCTTATACAAATCCTTAAGGAAATAAAGAGAATGGTGAGTATCTTGTCCTTATCCTTTATGTGATGCCTTACTGTTAGTGCTTTATTGCTGTTGAGGTTTCTCTTAGCTTAGGAGTTTTCTGGATTATTGACTATATCTCCATTCAAGTCCATGGCTACCATATGGATGGCATTAAATGAAAGTTAAATGATTGTAGGTCCTAACAACTCCAGTGTGTCACCTGCCTGCATGGGGAAGTCCTGGGATCAGAGTTAAGATATAATCTAAATGGCTTCTCATAAACACTTAATACTTAAACCACTTAATAAAGGTGGATCCATTTTTCTAAGAAGCCTCTCGAATTTCTTGAGTTCCTGTCATAATTATGTGTATTATGACCTTGTTTCTAACAGTTCTGTGGCAGAAAGTGGTTCCAAGATTACATCAAATATAATTATACTGTGATTTCTTTATCTGAACATCTTGACTTTTTGAAATATAGCTTGTATTCTTCTTTAGTTAAGGAACATCCAAGATAACAATGTATTTGGAAGGTTAAAAGCTACAGCTACAACCTTGTTTCCTTCTTCAATCTGCAAGAGCCTTACCCTGACGATCACATTCCATTTGATGTTGCTATAATCCTGTTTGAATGCAGGTCTTATTGTAACACTTGCAATTCACTGAAGCAGCAGTTTTGGGAAGGCACATGATTTTTGAAACAGGGAGCTTTATTTTGTTTCTTTGATTTCTTGGCAGAGGGGGGGAGACACAGAGCTGTTGATACCTGTTTGCCCTGGCATAATGTTGGACAATTCTTGCAAATCACTTTTCAGAGGTAGGAAGAGGTGGTTACTTGAGGGGTTAAATGGTTATATGTAGGGGGTTATGTTGCAGCCAGCTGGATCTTGGATTGTTTAGGGACTGCTGAAATTCATGACCTTAAGGAATGATAAAATATGTAATCTGCTCCAAGGGGCCTTACATGGGTGACCAGTAAGGACCTGCAAGAGCAGTGCAGCTGATCCAGAGATAGCGAAGTGCGATGATGTAGGGGATGTTGCTTCCAACAAACATACAGCCAGCATATGCTTCAGCTACATTAACCATATCTAATAAAGCTAGTTTGTGTAGCAGACAGTGGTTTCACTGTTACTGAGGTAAATATGACTTTATTGTGCCATGCCAGTCTTCTTTTATGCACATAAACCACTTTGTAATGTGTACACAGCACGACCTACCTCTACATGCACAGTAAGTCTTCCAGTGCTTCCAAGTAGGTGATTTACTGCAGATGTGCAATGATTATGCACACATGAGTAGCAAGTCTACTGTGTCCCAAAAACACCTGATTTTTGCGTTGGCCTGTGTACCTGCTTGAGGAGTACATAGGCCAGCATGTTAAAAAATGTTTAACAAGTGTCAAAGGGAAAAAAAACCTAAAATCCATCAACTGAAATTGGGGTGGGAAGCAGAAAATAACATTTCTAGGGAAATTCCAGCATACTGTAGCGTTGGACATGTCTACAAAAACTCTTAACATACTGCAGCCTTGGAAGGGCTGTTTAATCAATTAATGTGGGTGAATGCTTCCACTATGTTTTGTGCCTGTGGTTCTGAAGTCTGGGATCTGATAGGGAGACATTTCTCTGAAAGAAATCCTCTAAGGTCAAGACTTCTCATCCCTCACTGAGGTCATATTTGTTGGCATAAAGGATTTTTGCAAAAAAGCCCATATCTTTTCATAGGCTTTTGGGATGAAATTCATTTACAAAGGCTGGCATGGGATTTTATTCCTCTTCTCTGATATAGAACTTGCATACACACACTCTTTTTTTAATCAATTCAACCTAATGAAATTGCTGTAATTATTCTAGAAAAAAGAATTCTGATCAGAAAGTGTCAACAAAGTCACCTAAAGACGTGTTCTGCTTTTGATTCTCTCCTCTCTATGCATTCATACATACAATATAGATATATTTTTATATATTTATCTATTTTATGTCTAAATACGCTACTTATCTTTCATACACATCAGAGGTACCTGAAAGCCTAGACAGAAATATAAAAATAAAATGGTCCACACAATATAAGTGGGATTTTTTTGCTTTTGTTTTATGTCTGTGTTATTATTTCTACATTATGAAGAGGTTTTGATTGGGAAGAGGAGCCAGTTCATGCAAGTGAGAGTTCTTTTTTGCACTGACTTTCCAGATCCTTTTGTAATAAAGTCTAAGGCAATTGGCAGGTAAGTTAAATGGTACCTAGCACCTATTGTGCTGGAACATGTAATAGCCACCAATTGTGTGTTTAGAAAATATGCAGAGGGAAAGACAGGAAAGGTGGATATCCTTTTCTCAACGTTTTTTTGAGCTGACCCAATTTAATAAGTGGACAATTGTGTGGTTTTGACACAAAGACATTTGTACAACAAATGTTCAGAAACAGCTGCTAAGATATGTTCTTTAACAATGAATGGAAAATATTCCTGTAAAATTTTTTTGAGCAGATTCAAGCTGAAGAAAATAGTGTTCCCAAATACGGGAATGCTGTTTTTCATCCCTCTCATTGCAGTCTAAACTTCGAGTTGCTAGTATCAAATTCAAAATAATCGAAGTTTGAAAGCACCTATTAATTGAACCCTTGTGATGGAATATGGATAAATTGGTACTCCTTGCTTAGTACTAATGCAAAAAAATAGAGAATAGCTTCATTGACCTATTTCATATTGACAGAGTGCTAGATTTGTAACAAACAAGAAACAGATCTTTCCCAAATGTTTCTATGCTGTCTTGAAAACAAAAGCTGTGCTTTCTTGCAGCTAAAGAGAGTAAAAGCCTGGTCTTACAAAATGCTTGTAATTGCCTGCTTCTTTATTTTATTGCCTTTAACTAGGTCTATTTAGTGACTGCTACCAACTTTTCATGCACACATGTGAAGGACAGTTTCTCAGTGGTGTTCATGAAACCATTTATTTGTCAAATTCTGTAGTTTATTATGAAATTCAAGAGCACATGATCAAAATTTGAGAGTTGATTTAATTTGAGGCCTTTGTATTTCAGGGACCTGAAACTGGACAATATTCTTCTGGATGCAGAAGGCCACTGTAAACTGGCTGACTTTGGGATGTGCAAAGAAGGGATTCTGAATGGAGTGACCACCACGACGTTTTGTGGCACACCTGACTATATAGCTCCAGAGGTATTTTTCTGCACTGCACTAAGAGTGCAGATAGAACCATTCATCAGACTGTTACATGTGTAATTTTAGACACTCTTTACATGTAGATGAAAACAATTAAGATGCAGGCTAAGACTCTGCTGCAGTTGCGTGTAGGTAATCTTGCAGAAGTTGGTTGTTCTACTACTCACAAGCAATATTCCTTGATGATAGGAGTGTTTTTCTAGTATTTTTTCCCTGAAATTAAAATTATTATTCTCCTTTTACTCATTTCTGACTTAGCATCATTATGATGATTTTTAGCAGCCTTTAAGGTGCTAGATGCAACTGAGTATTGCAATCTTAGTAGTCTGTAGCAGTCATAAAAATGTTTTTGTTTTTTAACGAGATTTAAAAGAATATATTCATACAGAAGAAACCATATGTTTGCTGTCATTTTGTCTACGGTCTTTGTGAGAATATAATTTTTTCCTTTCTTTAAAATACCTGTGAGTGAAAGATACTATGCTTGTGCTACTTCATAGACTTGCACAGAAAGATGGAAACTAGATCTGGACACTGCATATTAGTTGACAACATTTCAAAGCATTCATTAGACAAAAGAAATAGCTGAGAGCAGTGTGGCTTTTGCATATCCTAGATTTTAATATTATGAGATGCATTTCAAAGTGCCTAAAAATTAACCAATATTGAACAATTACTTCAATATTAGTTATTCTGGTAGGCAGACTTTGTCTGCTCAGTTGAGTTTGTAACCTGTGCATTCTCCCACTTGCAGATTCAGTGTGCTGGTTTAATGGAAAAGGTTGTTGGTTTGTCTTTCATCAACCATAAATTTGCAGTGGGGAAAAAATGTTATTTATTATTCATTAGAGACAATAAATCATAAATCCATAGTGTTAGTGTTCATGGCTGGAAGCACAACAGATAAGGTGTGAATCATCTTGAAATTATCATAACATAAATGCGTGTCTTACAGAGTTTGAAAAGTATTCCAGCATTAAAAGAAAATAAATACCAGTGTGGGGGTTTTGGCTTTGTATGAATATTTTCTGATTCAGTATACTAATTGAGTCCTTTGACCAATTCTTTGAAAATTATTACTGAAAATAAATCAATAACAAGAACCCAGGAGCTTTTACTGAGGCTTCCAATTTGTCATCTTCATTGCAGAAGTTTATCTCCTGCTTCTATTTCTCTTGCACCATGGTGATATGTTTCAATTTCCTTTTCTTTAGCAGTATCTGATTTCCAAAGAGTGCCCAGAACCCTTGAAAAGTATACATTTAATTTTCTGTATTTGGTGGCTATAAAATATAACTTTCTTTCAATGAAGAATGCTGTTGGGGTCCAGACCTGTGTATCCAAATGTTAAACTCATTTCTGTTTTTATGTTAAGGCTGAATTTGGTTTTATATTGGTCCTGATTCCCAATTACTGCACTAAGCTCAAGCAGTTCACCGCAGGACTTCTGACTGCAACATTTAAGTGTTGTGTAAGGAGGTGGTGGATTTGGTGCCATTCCGACTCATTTTAAGGCAGCCAGCTTCACCTTAACCAGGCACCCACTCTCCTTCCCCTGGTTCCCTGTTATGCTGAACCAGTGCAGCCAAACTACAAGCTTCTTTCAGTGAAAAGGAGACAAGAATTAAACTTGTTCCTGGTACAACAGGAGTTCTGTAACACCAAGTGCTACTATAAAACTCCATCGTGCTAACTGATTTGTTGCCACTAAAGGTATTTGCTACAAGGTTGAACTTGTGCCACATGAGAAGCTGTAGCCAGTTTTTCTGAAAGCAAATGTAATTAAAGCAAATTCTACAGCCGTGTATTGTACAGCAGTTTAATGCTGTAAAAGGAACTTGAACAAAAATGCTTTTGGCTTCCTTCAGCCCTACCTAAAGGACAAGAATAAATCTCTCAGATGATCTCTGTGCAGCATTAAAAGCTGGTTCAGTTTGTTTTGTTCAAGATAGAGACAAGGAAATGCTTCACATTTTCCACCAGTCTGTTTTGTATATGTGATCTTTTTTCCCCTATAGTGTGACCTGCTTTAAACAGCTTGGAAGGATATGCAGCTCTTTTGCTCACCAGCATAGTCGTTTACTCAGGGGACTGATAAACTCCGTCAGTACTTCTGAGAACAACATCTCATTGACACTTAGCTGTGTTAGTGCAAATTGCATGGGTAAGAAACCCTGCCTGCTGTTACTGAAATCAGCGTGGATTCAGCCCTGCTTAGGCACTGGGGCATAGAAGGGGTATATCATGTTGAAACAGCAAATGTGCAGCCGAGAGAGTTGTCTCACTTGTCTCTTCATTCCAATCTCTTTTTCTATGCTAGATCCTCCAGGAGCTAGAATATGGTCCCTCCGTGGACTGGTGGGCTCTGGGTGTTCTAATGTACGAAATGATGGCTGGGCAACCCCCCTTTGAAGCTGACAATGAAGATGACCTCTTTGAATCCATCCTTCATGATGATGTGTTGTATCCAGTCTGGCTCAGTAAAGAAGCTGTCAGCATTTTAAAAGCAGTGAGTCTTCTATTACTTACTTTCCTCCTCATGGGTTTTTGAGGGGGGTTGGTTTGTTGGGTTTTTTCCTTGATTAAAATTGAATTTGCTGAAAGTTGTTGAGAGCAGTCACCACTGGGAGTTCAAGCACAGTTCAGAGTGCCACTGTTAGGATAATGGGGCCTGGGATAAATTACACCACTTGTGGGAAAGGAACAGAATGTTTGTATTCCACGCAGTTGTACACTGTATAAATCTGTGTACTGCAGATTCATGTTTCAGGGAAAATACAACCAGCCTGAACTGTGCTATCACTTTGGCACTTTATATGCTGCATGGTCACTGGAGTGGGAGAAGCGCTACGTAATTAAAGAAACAACGTTTTTTATTTAACCTGCTTACAAAATTTCCTGTCCCTTTGCCTTTCTTCCCCTGTCATCAAGAAGGGTTGAAAGCCCTTTATTTACAGCTGCGTGTTCTATTTTATAGTTCACATGATAAGCAGTCTCACATTAGCGTGATTGTTTCTGCTCTGGTTGGGATTTTTCATTATGAGTACTGTCTTTACAGAAACTTTGTCACCAAATGCCCTGATTTTTTTAATCAGTCAGTGTATGCCACTGGGCAAACTCAGTTTCTAGACTATCTTTCTAAAGTCAGGTTTATAAAGTCATTCATTATCATGACACTGACATAAATTCTTTCTTCCGTGCTAGTATCATCCTAAAATCAAAAGCAAAACAACACAGAAGCAGTATGCCAATCCCCATAGTTTGAAAACTTGAGAAAGGTTCTTGGCTTAAAAAAATAACTTGGTTTTTATTTCTTCCATTTTTCCACCTTCTTCAAAACCGGAAAATTTCTGCCTTTCCACATATTTTTCTTTCAGCATCTGGAATAAGGGAGACATTCAAATAAGAGGGCAGCTTTTAGTGTAAAATCCTGCAGAGGTCTTCATACAAGTTTATTTTGAAATTATATATAAAACATAAACAATTTGTGATTTTAACACCAGTGGACAGATAACACGTTCTGCAGAAATTCTCATCTTGACCTTTTAATGAAAATGTCTACAGGCTCCTTCTAACTGAGCAAGAGAGATGCTCTAGCAATGATTCAAAGCAAAAGTCAAAGTTGACCTCTTGGAAATGTTTGCTGAAGTCTCTCTTTTGCTGCATTCACTGTAGTGAGAACATGGAGGATGTTTTACTGCTGATAATAATTTAATAATACTTATTCTCCCTTCTCCCCCAAATAGCTTTCTTACTACTTTTTGTTAGCTCACATCATACTTTCATGTATCCATTTCTGTTTCCAGACCCTTTGATTATTTTACTTCAGCAATTAAAATGTATGGACTTGAGCTGCAGAATTCAGGCTTATATCCAGGGTGCAGGGGTTATTTTGACATATTGTAAAGGAAGGGTTGTTGTCAGTTTTCATACCTACATCTGAATTTCACCGTAGTCCAGGAGATTTTCTGTAGTGTTTTGGTTTCACACTCTGTGAGATCTGTTCCTTTGCTATCCAGAGGCTTCATGATTGACCTTTCTATTATTCTGAAAACATTTGATGGAAGGGAAGATGTAACAGATAACTCTCTAGGCTAAGTGTGTAGGACTGTAAGTAGCCACTGTGAATATTAGGAGAAGGTATTTGTGGTACAGAGAAAGGGAGAAATAGATTTAACAATCAGAGCCTTACTGTTATCTCCTTGGTAATGCAAGGAGTGAGATGGATAACTGTTAATGTTATGCACATCCTTCACTGACCACACACAAATGCAGATGTAAAATTGTACTGCAGGTGTAATCTATTTATTTTTCTGAATGTAGGTGCAAGGGTCTTAATGCCTCTAATTTCTTTAAAGCTAATTTTCTCTGCATTTTTCTATTTTCTTGGATCTACATTTTGATAGTAGGAATGGTGATGTATATCTTGCTGTAGTCATAGCCTTTTAGGCATAAATTGATACAATTTAATGGAGCTGTAGCAGTTTACGCCATAAATAAAACACATTTCCTTACATTTAGCAACCTGCAGCCTATGTATCCATGGTGTGAAACCTGTTTGAAACTTGTGTTCTTCATCTGATACTTGTCCATGTGAAGAACAGGAAAAACAGAGGAAAGAAAGAGTCGTCTATGTATTTTACTGCTGAATGGTAGCAAGGGATTAGCTTTGGAACACTTCATTTCCTCACATTGTGCTTTCAGACATGAGTTTTATTCTTTAGAAACTGTGTATTTTTACACTCCTTCAAACAGCATGTAAGGAAAGTTTAATAAGAAGACATTCTCTTGTATTACGTAACAATGTTGTCTTATTTTCTGAAGAAACAGTTTTCCTGTTATTGCCAACAAAACACTAAGGAGGATGATTTTAAAGCTCAGTATTACAAGGCAACATGTTGCTTGTCCCATGAAAATCCACACATCTTAGTAGTGCTGTTTCTGTGAATTGACAGGAATTGCTATTTAAATTCTTTCCTGTGTGGTAAGGAAAACAATACTTCATTGAAATTGTCTTTCTGCTTCTTCACAAGAAATGGAGAGATGTTGTCTCTACAGTGTGTGTTCCCTGTGTACCGGGGTGACAGTCTCTGGCTGCAGAAGCAGAACTCTGTTTTTAAGCTGTGATTTATTTCAAGAAGCAAAATTTGGGGAGCCCAATGATCCCTGATTCAGGCCCCAAGCAACACTTTGTCCTAGTATCATTTAAGTCAGTAGGAATGCTGATCCTAAAAGGCTTCTCCTTTCAGAAAAGGAGGTTCCTGCCTTAGTATGGGAAAATAAAAAGGCTTGTGGCTATGGCTGTCAGCTCCTTTTGCAGCCATCTCTTCAGCAGAATGCAGTTAACAGCTGTATCTGTCCTGACAGTTCCATCAGTGTTGGTGCTGTTGATAAACAGGGAATAAAAGTCAGCTTGTGCTTCAGAAATAGAAAGGGATTAAGTTAATGGAATTAAATGTCTGCTTTAGAAGTTTGATATTATTTCATCATATGTGCATATGATAAATTTGTTTAATTCTTAAAATAAATTCTCCCTCATCACCCATTTCAAAGTTCCATGAAGTTTGTGAAGTACAGTACTAAACTGAACTGTCTAGTTACATTTTCATGCCCTGGGCTTCTTAAAAAATTACATGTCCAGATGCTTTCCCTGTCTCCAGTTTAAAACACAGATAAAACATGGCAGATACTAGGATTATATTTTACTTCTTTGATACCTGGATTATATGGTACGAAAAGCGTATCCTGTCATTTCCATGTTCTGTTTCTGCAATACACATGGCTGCTGGTTCCTGGCCTGCTCGCTCCAGTCCTGGAGATGAAATAAAGCAGAGGAATGTAGGAATGCGTTTTGTGGTTTTTCAGGAGATCTCACCAAAGCTCAGTAATCCTTTCAAAACCTTTGTTTCTCCTGCCCATAGGAAATATTGCCTGTAGTTTAGATAGGACTTGTCCACTTGCAGAAGAACTTGCAGAGCAGTTGAACACAAGACCAAAGAGAAGGATCATCTTCAGAGCAGCACCTGTCTGTCAGAAACCACAGACAGAATTGCCTTGCTGATCTATGTTATACCTTTAAAATGATAGATAGGGTATTCTTCTATTAGATAGACAGATGGTTGATCTATCTATCTAAAATCATCCTAAGGGCTTAAGTAGCTACTTACCTAATAACTGGAGTACTAAACCAAGGGCATGCATTACAGTGATTTTCTTTCTCCTAAGGTTTTTGTTTTCTCTACAGAAGTGTAGTATAATGTGATACATAATTTGAAAAGGCACTGAGCAATTATTACCTTTTGTTTACTTTGTACACTTTTTTAAAATTCAAAAATGTTCTATAATGGCTGAATATGAAGTTATAGCAAAGCTATTGAGCTAATTCTATAATGAGAGTCTGTTTGTGTGTATAAGAACGGAGTTCATTGCTACTTGAATTGCAAGGATTCTGTGTCCACACGAATTAGGAAATAAGTAGAGCAATTGCTAATAAAAGAAGGAAAAATAACAGAGAAAAATCAGGTAAATACTTTGAGCTGCCATCAGTTGATATCAATAACTTACACTGGTTGTACAGCTTTCTCCTGACAGTAATTGTAATAGTTTAAAAGTGAGAAGTTTATAAATTGCCACACCAGAGACCAGTTATTTCCAGTTGCTGACACTAATGGTGTACTAAAAATGAAAGAGAATGTGCAAGTTATGTCATGGGGGAGATGACATAACTTCCCATTCTCAACGGAAGCGTTCTGCAGGTACTGATCACTCTGTGTCTCTGGAGGGTTTAAGATCATCTTTCTTTCCTTTAGTATTTTTGGCTAAAGCTGGAACTAGAAATGCTGAAAGAGAATCTATTCCTTTAGCACTCCCAGTCAGATTAAATTAAGAGGTTTCAACAATAAACTGGAAGAGTTTCCTGCAGTAAATTTACAGTTTGGCATCTCTGGATCTTATGGTTTGGCTGAAACCTCTGAAATTTGGAGGGCCAGAAGAAATAACCTTCTGAAAGGGGACTGTCTCTAAAAACTTGGCTTTAAGAATTATAGTGTGTAATTGAGCAGCAAATGGTTTCTAGCTATTGCCATTCATGTTTTAACTTTTCCCTCCTTTCCTCCCCACCCTGTAGTTCATGACAAAAAATCCCAACAAGAGACTTGGCTGTGTGGCATCACAAAACGGGGAAGATGCTATTAAGCAGCATCCATTTTTCAAGGAAATTGACTGGGTTCTTCTAGAACAAAGGAAAATCAAGCCACCCTTCAAACCTCGGATTGTAAGTAACAGTTTGTATAACATTCAGAAAAACTTGGTTTGGCAATTCTACTCATTGTCTTTTCTGAGAAATGAGATTACCTGATGCAGCATTTGGGGCTGAAATAGTAACATAAAAACAGCACTGAAAAGATTTCTTTGTCATTGTTTCTGTGAAGGTAAGTGTCAGAAATAGATTAAATGCACTGTGGTTAAATGAAAATGTTCATGTTCAGCCACATAAACCATGAAAGAGTTCAAGGCACTGTTTTAATTATATTCTGTATTCTTAAAGATACCATAACCAGAAAAGATTACTTCAGTTGGTATATACTGTCTATACTTTCTGTGTGAACTCTTTACAGTTCTGCATTGCTGATGGCCACTGGATTTTGTAGTAAAACACAGACAAGAATTTGTCAGCAATAATATTTTAAGTGAAGAAACTTGAAAAAAACAGCTTCTTGGGGGAAAGAAGATACATTATGATTAGAAAAATACATTATTATTAGATGAATCTATGTGCTTACATTTTCCTGGATAATAACCAAGTATTTCTACTTTAAAGTAACAAAAATCTATAAATAGTGGCCCCACCTGCAGAAAGTACAAAAGTCAAGCAAAAATACTTTACTTATTCTAGTATTTCTCTGGATTAACATACTTACAATTAACCAAATGTCACAAAATGTGTGTGGTTACTTTGGTGCTTAAACATGCAAGAGGCTAATTTTATGATAAATCTTTTGAGACTGATTTGCATCTTTTGATTTCACACATTCCTAATTACAATATTTGATTTGCCTGTAAGTATGGTCAAGGTACTTCTTTGTCTCTTTCTTTGGATAGTTTACAAAAGCATTAAAAAAACCAAAAAGCAAAATGAATGAACAAAATAAAAACCTTAGGTCTCAACTCTGACTTCTGAATTAAATTTAGAGGTGAAAAAGCCCCCTCTGTTCTTGAAGAATTGCTGTATGTTACACGTATTTACTTTGAGTTCAGTGAGATGCATTTCCCCAAGCTCCTTGTGTAGATGGTGGAAGCAGGGCTGACTGTCCAGAACAGGAGCCTGAGGTACCTCCTTTGAGTCCTCTCTTGGGGAAATCTCTCTCTCTCTGTAGCTGTGCAGAAAAAGCCCAAAGGATTGACAACTGTAAGTGAAAGCCCTTATGAGTGCCTTTCTGGGACCAATAGTAATACACAGTGTTATCAAGTGAGGAAGGTTTTCTTCATGTGTTTGTTGGAGAATGGAAACCTTATAATTTCCAATGTCCAGGTGGAGGGAGCCTGAGCCAGCCCCACTCCTGCAAGCAGTGCAGCCAGTCCCTTCCCCTGCTGCCCAGCTCTGCTCTGGAGGTGTGCCCTGGTCACAGCTGGTGCCTGAGCTGCTGTGCAAGTCTCTGCACTGCTGCAGGCAGTGTGAGCCCCAAATTAACTCCTTTAGTATCTGTCTGAAGCCTATTTAGTACTGCGACTAGCTGTTTTCCAGTCAGGTTCCACAGCTCTCAGGTAGCTGCACTGGGATGTAGTTGGTGTTCAGCTGAGTTGCATTTGTGTAGGTCTTCTCTTGTTTTCACAAGAATTTGGCCTTTCATCTCACCGTAATTTTTGTTGCTTTGCTCAGTATTCATCAGTTTTGTTAATACAGTTATTAAATCAAGATGAACAATTGCAGAATTATTTTCATTTTATACCTGTATCTAATTTCCAGTTTCCTCTCATCTAGTCTGTTAATGGGCTGTTTTTCTTTCATGATCAAGATGCACAGTCCCTTTGGCAATAGGTACTTTTATAAGGCCTTTATTATTTTTGTAAGTACTCCCACTGTGGCAGTCCTTAAAAGTCAGGAGGCATTTCATATATCAGGTATTTTTATTCATTGCTAATATAAATGCCTTCTGCCTTCTCAGTGGGGCTTCTTTCTCTTTCTGGTAATTATTTCACTGCTGTTGTATTGGAAAGACAATCTTATTTCATTAATTCCTGCTGTTTCGTTCATTTTCTTCTTTTCTGCTTTCTTTAAAGGTATTTTAGTTGAATCATTCCGTTTCAGTAGTGATTGCAGATTATTTCAGGGTAGTCCTTTCTATAACTTTTTGGACAGCTCTCTGCTACTTTATAATTGTTAGGGTGATTTTATACATCTTTATTTACACTTTGCTCATTTTTCTTCAGGCTACTTCTCTAAAGTTGGCTTTTCATACTACTTCTTGCTATGTTGTATCTACCAACTTTCTTAATTCTACCAGATTTTATTCCTGCAGTCTAGTAGTTCTGTATGCTTGGATTTTTTTTCTGAACTCCTTTTTTTATAGTGGTAAATTCAGATAATATGTAATCTATGTTACAGGCATCTCTTATAATTTTCATGTTCTGAGTCTGCTCTCTCTAAGGTATCTTCCCCAGTGACTGGGTCCTATCAGCTTTTACTGATAACTTTTCTATCCTTTGAAAGAGCATACCTTATATATTTATGATCCATGTTCATGATCCATCAGCTGTTTCACACTGAGTGTATACACTTTACAGTTGTTTGGATTTTATTGCTGTATACCAATCTTTGAGCAAGATCATACTTGGAATTTTTATTTGTCCTCTTAAAACTGAATGATGTATTACTTGGAAAGTAAAGTGTGACACAGATCTAGGCTGGAGAGAAAGATCACATGAATAAAATATAATTATCAATTATTCATCTTCATAAATGGCAAAGGAATTTAGGGCAGCAAATTTCAAATGTTGTAAAGGTAATTTTGTATATTTGCCAAGCTAGACTAGATTGCACTCACTTTGAAAAATTCTGAGAGGAGGGAAGAAGATGAACACTGATGAAACAAAATCTGCTTTAAAATCTACATAGAGAGCTCTTCTCTAAATTCAGTTGTGGGTGTAGCGTTGAGATTCATTGATTCAGATTAACAAATGTAACTGTTCCATAGCTATGGAATAATTACAGAAAAAACATAACTAATGCCTGTGTTTGGAATGTTTTATGGGTTTTTTTAACATCTTTTAGTATTAATAAAGGGCTGTTGACTATTTAAAAGTGACTTGTAATGTTAAGAGAGGATTTAAAAAATTATTTTAATCTTTTGTTGAGGAGGGCCTAGTTCTGTGAAAAGAGCTATGAAAAGAGAGGTCAGATTATTAGTCAGAAAATAGACATTCTTGCATGTGAAATGTGAGTGTACATATGTGTTGGGAAAGAAGTGTACAATGCATATATAGTCGTCTGTGCATTTAAATTGAATTTTGCATGCATACACAAAATTCTGCTCATGCAAGAATGCATATATTTGCACAGGTAGTCTTCTATTTTCTGACCAACCGGTAAGATGACTAAGGGGGGAAAATTTATGATTCTATCATAAACACTTTCAAAATAAAACAACACGTAAGATGTGTTCAAATGAGCGCCAAGCAATGTAAAGTGGTGACACTAAAAAAGTACAGTCATTGGGGGAAGTGGTCAAACACTGAGGTCCCATCAGACAATGGAATAATCTGCCAAGGGAGGTCACAGAGGTGCTGTTGTGGAAAAAGCCTTGCTTCTGTTCTGCCTCACTCCCCCCAAAGCACACGAGTTCCTTGATTAGCACAGCTGGCTTGCTTTTCTGTTACCTTCCATTCTTTCTCTGCCATAATAAGTTTTCTGAGGAGCTATATTACAGGGTACTGTCAGGCCTGTGCTTCTCCATAGTTCAGGTACATCTCTTCAGCTCTTCCAGCCTTAAGTCTGAATTTTTCAACTGGGCTTGAAAAAAAAAAACCTGCATGGCTATTTATTAGCCAGACTTTTGAAGGTGGTTTGGTTTTTTTTTTAAATCTCATTCACACAGTGGATGGATGTAATTATGTTACTTATTATACTAGAATTATACCGTTAATGTCCTTCTAGTTTGTACATGATTTGATTATTCTAATGATGCTTTGGAGGCTGAAATTTCTTCCTGTGTCCAGCCTTAGAATGAAAATTACCAAAAGGATTTTGAAAAACTGACCTTTGTTTTCTGAGGGCTTGCAAGAGTGCCGTGGACAGAGGATTCATACAAATAGCTGAGGTTTAGATTGCTAAGCAGTGACAGAAGTGCCACACTCAGATGTCCTAGGTAGCGATAATGGAAGCAGATTTGGTGGCTCTGAAACCTGCTGCGAAGGGTCTTTGCTCCTCCAGTTAATGACTTGGAATAGAAAGTGCAAAGGGTGAAAATGCACTGGGGCTCAGTCCTATGATGCATGTTATCTGCCAGCTCTTCCTCTCATAAATCCAGGATCATGAGGCTTTTCAGTGGTAAAATTAATTTTTCATATATATATATATATATACACACTATGGTTTACTATATTGAGAGTTTGTTCCATGTAGAGCTATTCTGTGTGTTAAGCTGGTGTAGAAAAAATTTTGTGGCTCTGGAGCCGGTACATTAGACATCAAGCAAACTTTTGAGCAGCTAGATGGAAGATATTTGTTGCATCTAAGCTCCAGTGACTTTGCAGTGTCTTTTGAAGATCATTTTTGCTGTTCTTAATACTTTATTCTTCGAGTTTCACAGTCTGTCTTGAAATTTTCTGAATAATATTATTCTTTCCTGAATGCAGTCGTGACTTTGTAATTGCATATGCAATAAGTACCATTTTAGTGCAGACATGTATCTTTTCTCCAGAGCAACTGCTGTGAGACAGAAAACCCTTTGAGCCACTTTATTCCTCTGTTGAGCTATTTTGTCACATGTATTCACCCTGGAATTTTATTCCATTTCGAGAATGACATTTCCATGATCAGTAGCCATAAGGCCAGGCTGTGATTTGCAACATCATTTATTGCCCAAGAACCACAAAGACCTCAATAGCATTCAGTGATTCTCTGCTCTCCATCTTTCTTTGTTTCCATGGCTATGTTCCTGGCTGGGTTGAGTTGGTTATTTCCATTTTCAAACTGTATTTGCCCTCTTAAAAATTAAAATAATGGTGCAGTAGATCAATCTCTTACCAAAGTGATGTGGTGGTAAGTGGTAGATCCTGTTTAGTGTCATGACAGGATGATTCTGTCTATCCATACCAAATAACAAACTAGGCATTAAAAACAGTCATTGAAACAGATTGCTACTTCAGCTCTAATGTGTATTGATGAATTTTATATTGTTATAGTTCCCTGCAAGAAATTCTTTGTGCCATTTCTGAGAGCACAGCTGACCACCTGTAGGCTTTCCAGAGTAAACCTGTGGCCTGCTGACATATCAGCAACATCAGCCAGTGAAGCCCAGAAACAAGTGCACAAGTGGCAAAAAGATGTGCAATATCACAGTCCCTCTTGTCAGGGATGGAGGAAAATCACTGCCCAAAATTTGTTTTTCGTTTGGCTGAAGTCAGTGGTAGTCTCATACGAGCATCAATTTAATAGAATCATAGAATAGTGTGGGTTGGAAAGGACCTTTAAAGGTCATCTAGTCCCTCTGCAGTGAACCTAATCAACCATATCAGGTTGCTCAGAGCCATGTCCAGGCTGTCCTCGAATGTTTCCAGGAATGGGGCATCTATCATGAATCTGAACAACCTGTTCCAGTGTTTCACCATCCCCATTGCAAGTAACTTCTTTCTTATATCTAGCTTAAATGTACCCTCTTTTGGTTTAAAACCATTGCCCCCTTTCCTATGGCAACAGACCCTACTAAAAAGTTTGTCCTCTTCTTTCTTTGTAGCCTTGTTTGAGTATTGAAAGACCACAATGCAGGGTGTCCCTGAAGCCTTCTCCAAGCTTAACAGCCCCAACTCTCTCAAGCCTTCCTCGTAAGAGATGGGCTTCAGCCCTCTGAGGGCTGTATTTTTGATTTTTGTAGAATTAGACCAGCACAGTGAGACAGAGGAAACTCTTAGGCACTGTGCAGCAAGGACAGTCTCACTACAGGCACACTCCAGTCCTTCCAGACTAACTTTTCACTGTCAACCCTTGAAACATGCATGCAAACAGACAGACTTGCCACTTTCAACTACCCTGCTGTCGGTGTCAGCGTTGGGAAAATTTGAGACACTGTCTAAGGTGTCCCGAACCTGAAAAAGCTGAAGAACTCTCAGCCAGAGGGTAATACAAAGCCTGGTAAAACAGATGTTTGCCATATGTATCTCTTCCTAGCCATTAAGCCAAAGTTTCATCACTAATGGCTTTATCAGTGCCCGTGGCAATCCATTCATAGTGTGGCTTTATGGAGATGCAGTTAACAAAATAATCGTATTACAATGATTCACTGTCAACATGCAGCTTTCACAGAAAAATGCATTATTTTAATTTTCTCAATGCATTCATAATTTTTTGGTTTTCCATTCTAAAAGCTCATTTTCCTCAAGAGCATTAAAGACAAAATGAATGAGATAGTCTGTTGCAGAATTGTATCTTGCAGTAAAGAAAAAACACCACCTGCTGCTGGCCTATTCATCTAATATGGCTTCCTTCATTTTGCAGCCTCTTCAATTTCTATTGTTACACCACTTAGAATATTTTCTGAATAATTGTATGTTCCTTCTTCAGTTCTGATTTCTTAGGGTAGAGTGTTGGTCTACAGAGACCCAAGAATTGCAAGATATCTGAGTTCTTCCATCAGATTTTCTAGAAACTCATGATGTGGCCAGGCTGCATCACCTCATCTTTTCATGCTTCAGTTTCTCCTCTGTGGTTATCACAGGATGCTTGATGCAAAGTTCTGGGCCAGTGAAAAAATACGGCTGAGAAATGTCAAAAAACAAGTGCTAAAGATAAGCCTTTTAAATTGACTGAATTCTTAGGACTTCCCTTGGAAGAGTGTTCTTATTCTATACCAGACCTCAGTGTTAGCAGATTTCATCTCAGTCTCAAATTACAGCTCTCTCAGCTCCAGTAACTCTAAGATAATGATAAACCATTATCAAAGTTTCTCCCCCTTAGTTATCACCATCTGAGCCACATTGTCTGTATGCAGTTTCCTCTGTGAACCTGAACTCCCTTGTTAAGTCTTGACTTAAGGATGCCAGCAATGTGTCCTCTTTCAGTTTTGCACTGCAGCAAAGGTTTGAAATAAAATCACTCCCAAATATGAAATTCTAGTCGTAGCCAATGACTGTGGGTTACAACTGGAGTCACTGAGCACCGTGAATTTTCTTTTCCCCCTCCCCTGAATGAGTGAAAAAACTGGCAAAATTTGGCAATCCTTTGCCTATGACTGAACGAGAAGCTGGATGCCCACAGTGTTTGGAAGCTGGGTAATAAGTAGCAAATACAAATGAGCACCTCCGGAGAGTGCAGCTGGGCTGTTTGCACAGGCAAACAGGCAGAGGCCGCACCTGCCCCGTGGGTAGGTGCCACACTGAACAGCTCCCAAAAAAAGTCTTCAATTAGAGAGGTGTGTGTTCAAATTGCTGCAGCAACCATCTGCTTACTGTGAAATACGGCTGGAATCCTTAAAGAGGGACCACGTTTCTGGAGAAAACTTTCCAATATGCTAGCCTGAAACATAAGTTCTATAATTGCAGATTCATTTTCATACATGAGGGCTAAGAGGCAAAGATTTTTTTACTTTTTAATGAGGGATTTTTAACCTGGTGTTGGGAAGTCATGATACTGTTTTGGTGGGGGTTCTTTGGCACACCTCTACTTTTTTGTGACAGTAGATTGTATCGTCATCCATGCAGAATTATGACTTTGCCTTTACGCTGTGGGGAAGAAATCCTGTAAAATGCAGTATCATTCAATAGCACCAGAAGGAACATAGGAAATTACAGGCCAAGTAAATTTCTTTTTGTATAAATGTTCTCTCTTTTCAAGTTTGCTTCAGTGTGAATGTCCCTCTTTAAGGTAAGGCCTTCAATATGGGGAAAATGTCAAGGTAGGTTCACTTTTAGGCCTAATAACCTTGAGGTGTCCCTTCAGTTTCATAATATATTTCCATTCAGTCATCAGTGCATGGCAATGAGCAAGGGGCACGCAAGGGGCTATACTGCATGCCTTTGCATGAAGTGTTACTGCTTAGACAAAACACTGGGGAGTGATCTTGAGACCTCAGACCCTCATGTACCATTATTACACATTGCACATTATGTATTTCCCACTTGCTGCAGATATTTCAGGCATAGGAAAACAGTGGGCTTTCTTCTGAGAGTGACACTGTGTTGATTAATATTGGTGTACAAAAAAAAGTCTAGAAATCACCTAATCAAAATGGTTAACATACATCCTTTAGAAAACTAAAGAAAAATGGATGTGGACTTTGGAGACGGACTTTTTATTACTCCAACACCTTTTTTGCATGCTGCCCCTGTCATGAATCAGAATATTGAATTTCAGATGGTTCCTAGAAGTTACACTTTTCTGCTGCTTGTTTGAGTGTTAACCACATGGCTGCTGATTGAGAAGCATTGGTTGTTTTCAGGCAATGAAGTTCAAGATCTCAGCTGAGCTTGCTCTAGGCAGCTGTGAACCACAAATAGTACCATACTTATGCCCACAGTGTAGCTTAGACTGATCAGTCCAGTAGCTGGGCAGGACAGAGAAGTCTGGAACACTCCTGCCTCTTCCCTCAGCAAAGTGAAGGAACTTGTTTTTCAAAGCTTCAACTAGCTTAGCACTTTGTGCAACCACTAAATTTGCCCAAGATGTAAGTATATAGCTTTTGAGGAGCCTATGTGCAGCTTAGAGAAATCACAAGTAAGTGAGCTGGTATTTTTAAGGGATTTCAGTGTTGGTTTTTTAAATGTACAAGGTTTTGTTTTCCCAGAATTTCTCATTCAGTTAGTCTGATTTGGGGGATTTTTTTATTATCTTCAGCGTCAGTGCCTCCAGCAGCTGTTTTTAGATGTGATTACCACAACACCAGAATTACAGAAGTTTGGAAGCTACTTCCCAGCACTGCAGGTTTCCAAATATTTATAAGTTAAACAACTTTTATTATGCTTCTTTTGATTCTGTACTGGGGATCCATCAGTATTTGTTTTGTTTTGTTGAGTCCTGGTTTTATAGCACTAAAATATTTTCATACTGGATAATTAAGTCCATTTAACCATCTGTTAAGAGTACATTGTTAAGTGGTGCCCATTGGGATACCGTGAATAAGCAACCAGACTGTACCTGCTTTCCTTTTGGGCTACCCCAGAAAAACACAAATTCTGTTTCACTTTCTAGCTGCTTTAATCTCCAGTGCAATTTTCATAAAGTTGTTTAAACCACTGAGTGAAATAATCTTACCACGTTCACTTACATTCTTATGTACATTCCTAAGAATTCATGCAGAAATATTTATTTTTATATTAATGTAGATAATATATAATATTCCTGGGTTGGGCCTGTTTCTGATGTCAATAAAAGCCAGTAGAAAAACACCAGGTGATTAAGAAGCAGTAGCATGTGGCTCTTTATCAGAAGGTGAAATTTATCAAAAAAAAGTCAAGACTTGTTGAAGGCTGGCCTTTCATGGTTAGTCCCATCCCAGCTAGAGTCCAGTAAACAGTGAGTATAAAAAGAGCTCTGGCTTTGGGTTTGTTTCTCTTGCAGAACTTTCTTTACTCTCAGTATGCTATGCTAATGCAAATGTTAGGTCTTACTAGGGTGTTCACCCAAAATGGGCAGCAAAGATTTGGCAATGTGTGTTCACAGCTCGGCATACTAGTGCAAAACTTCATTCCTTTGGCATATGCACTACTAGGCAGTGGACTGAAGCAGCTGATGTGTAGCTGCTTATTTGTGGTAGCAGGACAGGGAGGGCATCTTCAAATAGTGAGGAATCCTAGCACTCCATCAGCTGCTGCTGATATAAGGGGTTTTGTTACAGTGGAGGCACAGGCCTTGTACTGGCCCTCTCAGCAGTGTGCTCCAGAAGTCACATGTTTAAATCCCACAGGATGAAAGGAACCCTCAGTCTAGACATTTACAAAAAACCTTAAGCACAGGTCTTGTTCATTGCATGCCATATTCACGTTTGTGAAAGATCTGCAGAACAACAGTACTCTTGGCTTAATTCTGGAGTATGCAAAAGAAGGATCTGAAGACCATGACTGCCCATGACTATTTGGAAGACTGTGCTTATATTTGACAAGGACAAGAAGAAAGGGAGATTGAGTTTGTGCCATCATGTCTGCATTAACAGCTCAAATTCCCAGCAAGATGGGGTTCCCACTGTGCAAAAAGCTAGATAAATGAAAGACAGTCAGGAGATTGTAGGCAGTGATAGACAGAGAGATCACAGCTCACCTAAAGGAGAACAAAAATAGGAAGAAAACTAGATGAATGATGAAGAAAAAATCACTCAAGCTCAAAGAAAATCAGTAGCAGAACCAAGAATTAAAGTCATGTCACTACAAACTCTGCTATGTCATACTGTGCTCTTTGAATAAAACTGTGTTCCAAAAAAAGCAGTTACAGTGTCTGTAAGAAAGGTGGAAAGGAGATGTATTGAGATGCAGAAGTAGTAGGCATTCATGCATAGTCCCGCTATGCCTTTTATTTAGCATGTGATTTGTATGTGTGTTAGTTTAAAAAAAATTTTTAAAGGCATCATCTTCAGCTGCTTTCTAAAGTCACGTACATCTTTATTTTACCCTGTTTTTGCAAAGGCTTAAAAATAATCATTAAACTTCAAAATATAATCTCTAACAATTCAGTAGTCTTAGCAATAAACCATCATCTCCATTTGTCTAACGTAAGACCTGCTATACCATTTTGCTGTATGAAAGCCTGTCATATGCATCATCCATGTCAAACCAATTAGCTAAGAGCATCAAAGAGCATGAGTTTCCAGAAATGTAGGCTGTCTTGCCAAAAACTGTGTAGCATTCCTACTCTAGGGCCTGTAATGCACACTATTTTAGTGTGTAACCGAGTCTCAGAGTTTTGCTCCGGCTGTACGTGTTGTGATTACCTTTTAAGCTGTGATGTTTCTTTGCATCCAGCATCACAATGCACATGTTGATGCTCCTTGATAAAGGAAGGCTCAGAATCACAAGATACTACTATATTATTTCATGTCATCATCAGGAAAGTTTCCCTAATGTGGTACTTTTCTGTAAATAAATGGGTAGGTGACTGTAGGCAGAATAAAATGTTGGAAAGTCAGTCAGTATTTATTCAGGAGACATAGAGTGTCTTGCAATATTTCATTACATCATTCATCTATTTACTAACATCACTGTTTCCTTAATTTATTCCTTGTCTTTCTGATTGCTTAAAGAATGGGAAGTAAAGGAAATCTATTGATCTTTTATAGAATATATCTGTATGTCTAATGCCTCAGTGCACAGTTAATCTATATTTGGATAACTTTTTCAGTGATTTTTGCGGATATCTCCTGGAAGCCACCGAAATTCTAGGAACACGTGCCCTAGACTTACCAACCTGCCTCACTTTTCCCTCCTCTTTGCAAGTCAGCTCCATTGTCTGGATAGTCCTTTGTGCCAAAGTGCTAGGGATCAGGAAGACAGAAAGGCTTCTACACATGTATTTGAGGACTCACCAGCAGGTGGTTCAGCACATTGTCACCGATGCACCAGCCCTGATTCCTGTCACTCTGCTCTAACAGTGGTTCAGGAGAACACAACTGTAAATGGGCTAATCTCGGATGTGTGCCAGGATGTAAGAGGGAAGGTGATCATTGCTGATCATGACCTTGGAGCAGCTGAGGATATCAGTGGAAGCTTGCCAGTGTAATGTGAATTAGAGAGACACACATATAAAATCTGCACTGCAGAGCAGTTCATAAGGTTTGCAATAGGAATCACATTGTGTAGGTAAAGGGTATTTTCATATGTTCCATTACTTTCTCTTCTTGTCTTTCCTCCCCTCCCCAAGAAGAAATATAAAATTGTTTCTCATGAGGTTAAATCTCTCAAAGAAGCCTACCATAAGGGGAAGATGTAGTGTAGGAATTCAGAAGTTATCACTCTTTCCCTGCAATTTTTTTCACTTTACAAAATGCATGTATTCTACCATAACACAGCTAATGTGCAGCAGCTCTATGTCACAATTGAGTCCTAATGGATGCAAGCCCTGAGAAGGAGGACATGATGGATCTTGAGGGTAAAGGACTAGCCATAGATGGAAAGCTGGTGCTAAGCTCCCCTAAAGCTCCTGTGAAATCTATCTCCATCGATGTTCTGCAGAGATAGCTGTTGTGATGCAGCAACCAGGCTAGGAACAGAGGTTTGCTGTATATATAGCAATTTGCTGTACATAACTTTAGTGCTGTGTACTCACAGTGATGAGCATACCCAAGTAGGGCCACAGAGGACAACAGGTTCACAGTGACTGCTGGGAAAGGTTCATTGCCCAGGCTGTGAATGCAGGGTGGTTTTCAGGGAACCTGCAGAGCTTTGATTTTGTTGGCCTTGCTGTTTGTTTTTTGGTGGTGGTTTTGGGAGGCCCTGGTGTTGATGAAGTCTGTGTAAAAGAGAAATACAAAGCCTGGCATTCTGGCCATGTAGTCCTTAAATGTTTATTCCCCTAATTGTTTAGGTTATTTATCCTTCCTACTCAATCCATTCCACATTCCTAAGAAAAGGAATAACATTTCAATATAAACATGGTTTCAGCTTACTGTATCACAAATGATCCCTTTTAAAATCCGTCATTTTGTGAACTTGCTTGGTGTTTATTAACTATCTGTGTACTTCCATAACAGATTAAAATATGGACTGCATAGGTTGAGAGGCTTTTCAAATACCATTTCACTATCTATTAACATCTTTATTGAGTGGGGGGGTTTCCCACTGTTTTCACTTAATGTAGTGTCCTTTACATCTAATGAAAGCATAATCTAGGAGAATGAAATCTCACCCTCTGCTTGGAAGTAATGAATGTTGGTATATTTGTAAAAGCTACTTGGATTCAAAAGCTTTTTTATCATCATAAGCTTCAACTGAATATACTACAGCTCATGGCAGATGTGTTGTTACTCTCCCGTGTGTGACTAGAATAATTAACATGCTGAGAAAATTTAATAACTTATAAAGTTATTTTGATAACATGTATTTCATATCGTCTGAAATAAGACAAGCTAGGAAATACGTCTAATCCTGATACAGATTCTCAGGACATGCAAATACTGTGAAGAGGCATCCTGAGGATAAACTGAAAGACAGGCCTGAAGTGCCATGCTTTTTAGCCCATTTCCTTCAAAATATTCATACTGAATTTATATATCTATATATAATCATACTGAATTTAGCATGATTTATGTTCAAAAGTGAGTGCTCATTATAGTTGGTCTCAGATATTTAGAAACTACTACACCTTTATGAAAAGAGATCCAATCAGTGGTGCAAAGTGATCTCTGCCTGTGCTGTGGTTTTTGTTACCATAATAAGGAGAGGTGAATGAGAGGACAGTGACATGTGAGGTTAGCCACATAACCTTGTGCTTCAAACCAATTGGTTTGATGTCTGAGCTTCCGTTTGTCTTGATAAATATTATCTGAAAATCTTATCAGTGATGAGGTATATACAAAATGTTTGAACTCTTCCTGATCTAAGAATTTCTTCTTGATGATACTGTGTCAAACAAGGGAATCATTTATTTCTTACTGAAGCAAAATTCTGGATACAATTAAGTGATACCATGCAATACGTATGAGAAGGTGTGACTCTTGCTGCATGTCCCGTTCCTGCTGCCCTGTGCCTCTGGAGCTGCACACTAAAAGCTGCAGCAGCCTCATATAGTTCTATTTAAACAGCATACTGTGAATCTGTAGGACAATCAGACTAAAACACAAAACCCAGTCTTTTGTGGCAGTGTTGTTTCCTAGCTACCAGCTCCATCTGTTTTTTACCTTCTCTGAGTAGCCTTTGAAGCTGCTGGACGATGCCAGCCCAGTTATGGGAGCCATTGAGCTTGCTTGGAATGGACTTGCAAGAGTTTCAGCGATTTTCTGCAAATTAAATTAAAATAAGTAACCTAGTAAAGAGAGAGACTTCTTAATGTCTCCAAACTGGAGAATTAATTTAATCTTTATTAGGCAGAAGAGAGTCCACTGAGCCTCTTGGCCCCATGACACAGCTGATGAGGAGTCCAAGCTTTGCTGAGTTCCCTGGTTTGGAACCCTCTGTCAGGTGCCTTCCTGCAAAGATTTCTGTGGCTTTTCAATACCAAAGGCTCCCATCATTCACATTTGGTTCATGTAGTTAATGGAAGGAATGGCAAGCTTTAACTTTCTGAATATATTTTCAGGGATAAGAACATCGATTTCTTTTTTCACTGTTGAAATTCATATAAAGTCATTTAATAATCACTGACAGACAAGGTTGGTAGTCCTTGACAATGCAAAGCTTAATAAGCAGATTTTAGAGGGGTTTTCTTAAGCTTGAGTTTGTGACTGCAGGTAGAAAATGAATGTTTTATTGAAACGGCACTGAAAACAAAAACAGTTCAGAAAACCACTGCTTAATGTGTGCTTATTAACAGCATCTTTTAGTAAATATGTGAAGAAATGTGAGGGGGAAAAAAGCATTTTGACTCAAAAAACCCAATAGCTCTTCGTCCAAAGTTGTACAGGCCAAGTACAAGAGCTGATCAAATGGTGTTTTATGAAGAGATGGTGTTTTATGAAGAGATAGTGTTTTATCGTTTCCAATATCTGTATCTCTTTGAATAGAATAAAGCATGATTTTGGCTTAAAAATTGTCATCCTCAATGGGTAGTAGTCACATGGGTTTCTTAGTTCAAGGATGTAGCCCAAGTGTTACATCTAATCACGTCTCCTAAGTCACACTAGGGCACTGCTCAGACAGGAGACCTGGGAAGCACTCACACTGCTGGCAAGAAGAAAAACAAAAGATCAAGTGGCTAGCACATGTCCTACCTACAAGAGGTAGTCACTATTCCTTCTCACTACCAGAGGTATTCTGCTGGTGGAGCAGCCATCTGTCTGATGAGATTTGGAGCTGGAATGACATCATTTTTGGTCATTGCCATTGGTACTGCTGCTGCTGCTTGTCAGATGAACAGAGGCTCTGCCCACACATTGCCTGCAGGAGAGCAGCTTCAGTGCAGTGTGGAATTTGGCACCTACTGTTGGAAGCTCTTGGGTAGGTGCTGTGCCCCTGCTCTCGTGTAGCTGAAGACAAGATGCTTGGGTAGTCTAGAGAGAAGAAAAGGAGCATCTGAAACCTGATGGAATTTCTGTGTGTTTGGCAGGACAGCTGTAGCTTTGCATGTTTTTCTTTCCTAGTACTGTAGTTTCCTCAGTCACCTGAAATTGAAAAGTCTGACCTGGAAAAACTTTTAAAAATTTTAAAATAATGTGTCCCAGAGTCTTAGGAGCTGCAGGCTAAATAAACAGAATCCCACCCATTTAATTACTGCAATTTAAATAATGCATTTAGCAGCCAATCTAAACATTTTTCCTTTTATCTTCATTATTTTATAATGTTCAGAGTTGGAAAATAGCTGCACTCTGTTCCTTTCGTATATTCTCCTTACCTTGCAGATCTTCCTTCTTTTCTCATCTGCTCTGCTAGGAGACAGGCACAGCCCTTCATACCTTCATCCTGAGCCCTCATGATGCAACAATGTGTTGGTTCATGCTCTTGGCCTACAGAGTATTCAGAGTGCAAGTACATTAAAATAGCAATAGTAGCAGAAATGTGGCCAGACCTGTTTTGTCTTAGCAAATGGAGCCTTGCAAAATAGTCATAGCTTCAGGAAGAAAGTGCCTAAGTTTCTAAGGAGGGTTTCTCAAATAAATCTTTCTCTTGCAAAGAAGCTCTTGTTATGAACTCTACCTTTGATTCCCTGCAATTTGTTTAATCTCACTTCATCAGCTGGTTAGATACAGACCTGTTAGCATATCCTTGCAATCGTGGATTGCTCCATGCTTGTCCTGTTAATAAATTGGGTGATTTACGTCTATGCTGCCAAAACTACATGGAATTGTTTATAAATCAGAGAAAGTAAAAATTTGTATTTCCTCCTTTAGTTTCGAAGTCATATTTTAAGACACAGTAGGCTTTTAAATCTAAGCAAATATCTTTGGTTGTTGTTTCAGAAGTGTTTGGGATTCTCTATTGGCAGCACAACTATTTTTAATCAATAGGATATACATACACCAGTGTTGGACCCTTTTTTAGATGCACTCTTCTGCGCTCTTTTTTGTCTAACTCGTTCACAAGTCTAAGTGATTTCTGGAATAAGTAGCTATTGGGAATTAATTGCCCCGATAGGCTTTGAGGAATTCGTCATTTTACTGTTTTAACTTAAACAAGTTTTCACAAATGTGTTCAATATGAAAACCTGAAAATAATATATATTGTATTAGTTTTCAGCTACTCCAGAGCTTATTTGCCCTTGATAGCTAGTGGTTAAAAGTGTTAGTGTAGTCATATTTCTTTTGCATATAACTACAGTTCTGAATTTGAATCCTACTTTTTGCAAATACTCACTTACCTTCTTCTGCTTTAGTGAGTATTCCTGGCAAATTCATTGTGTGAGTGTGTGAAAATAGCATGGTAGGACATGGAGAACAAGAAAAATGTAGACGCAGTTGCAATGCAATGCTTTTAAATATTGAGATGGAATTTCATTCTTATTTTGCAGGTTTTGCCCAAATTACTTGGAAAAAACCTCATAAAGTCCAAAGCCATGTCCCTCATACCTTATGCAATTCAGAGTTATATGAGTCACATACATTTCATGTCTGGTCTTTATGTACAAAGTAAATATTTCAAATGTAAACAATATAAGCATATATATATGTTTGTTAAGTCCATATCCCTTTCCTTTTAATGGAATTCTGTAGAAGAGGTTGTGGATTTTTTTTTGCACTTAGAAAGTACTTGGTTTACAAGTGACAGTCTCTTGCGTTTACATAGACCTTTTTTTCCCCTGTATCTATAAAGTTCTTACATACAGTGTAGGTGAAGGTTCCTGTGACTGTTTTACAATTTTGAGAACGAAAACGGTTTAGTGTCTCAGTAGAGCTGATTAATAAAATAAATTTTTATATATATATCTGTTATAGAAAAGTTTACCTACATTGAAGGAGGGTATATATCCCATTTGGAATATGTTAATGAACTTTATGATGTGTGACTTTGTCATTTTATGGTTTTACTTTGCAAGTCAAATAGCTGTTCTATTTCCAGTATCAATCTCAGACATGGGCAGGAGGAACACAAAGCTCATTTTCAATGTGTCAATGTGCCTCCATTAAGAATCACCCAGGTAATTACTAGATTCCGTGACACAAATAGAAAAGAGACAGCATAAAGAAAAATGTTTGTTTCAATTCCATGAACCTGTATGTGCCTGAAACATGCTGCTAACATGGAAAACGTGAACACTGCAGGTTCAAAGGAATGATTGTGGAGAACATTTTCCACTGTAGCCTAGAGTGTTTTTTTCATGTAAGTGGTCACAGATAGTCACTGTCATGAGTGGCCTGAGGACAGCAAATCAGCCTCCCCAAGACTGTCTCTGTTAAAACCTCTTGTCCCAGAACATTCACAGTTGCACTTTGTTGGCCCAGCTATGCTGAAGGAGTGAGGTGCTTTAGACTTTAGCGGGAAAATCCTGATGCCATCGAAATAAAGAAGAGTTCTGAGGTGGATTTCTCTGGAGACAGAATTTCACATTTTGCATGGTGCTCTCACATTTGGCTGCATTAGGAAATCTGAGTTGCCAATGTTGAGCTTAAGGATTTTGGATTGAGAGCTGTTGCAAGCTTTACCTGAGATTTTTAAACCTGAGTGTAGGCTGATATAAAGAAATGGTTGACTTAAGAGTTGAAACACTAGGTTGTGTTTGGGCGAAATCAATTAAATCAGTTCAGTCTGTGACTCTGAAGTGAGATATGACTATGTTCAAATCTAAGAGGAAACAGCCGTACCACCCACTATGCCAAAGCCTTTTTAAAACTAGTCCTAATCTCAGCTTCCTGCTTTATCATCATACTGCTATTCCTTCGCCTGTCAGAGACCTGCAAGTCTCTGGGAACTCATTTCTAGTACTGCTTCTGTGGCCTCTCCTGAACTCATTTCTATTTCTTGCTCCTGTAGCTTCTCTCATATGTCTGTTATTATTTGTGTGAAGTAGCTCCTCTTTTATTTCAATCATTCCAGAAAATTCAGCCTTTCAATGGGGGGATGGAGAGGAGGGAGAGCACCCTTTATTTTACTGTGTTGTTTTACCATTCTCCTTATTTATATTTTTCTTCTCAGAAAACCAAAAGGGATGTAAATAACTTTGATCAAGACTTTACACGAGAAGAACCAGTATTAACACTAGTGGATGAGACAATTATAAAACAAATCAATCAAGAAGAATTTAAAGGTTTCTCATATTTTGGAGAAGAGCTACTGCCATAGACAACGTTAGGCTGACAGATGAATGATGCTGCAAGAAGTGATTCTGAAGAGATCATCAAATTACTGAGACTCAGTAGATCAAGAACTACTTCTTTTACCCTGAGCCCATATCCCCAGTTAAAGTATATATTTATTGTTTTTTTCCTTTAATCTTCTGACCTGAAAGCACTCTTAATTTCTGTCTCACAAAGCAATGCAAAATAATTTTGTATCAGAAATTGTGGATGTAACACACTGCCGTATATTTGCAACTTTTCTTTTATTCCTAAGAATAGGAATTCCCAGAGGACAAAATCACATCTTTTCCGTAGAAAATGAAGATATGCTATTAAAAGCAATTTAGCAGACCACGTTCTGTAATCATCATATATAATTAAGCTAAGAAGGTGATGTTAGAACTGTATCTTCTGCACTGGTGGTTATGGTGAGATCTGTACTCAGATGCCCTTTGGAAAGCAAAGTCTGCCTTCATGGAGGTGTAATCCTCGATTATTAATTTATTGTGGAGAGGTACAAGCTATAAAGTTGTCCAGAAAAAGAAGCACATCAATTAAGGCTTTCAGTGGAGTTCCTCATACAATGTACAGGAAGCTCTTAGGAATAAGAGACACAAAGATAAATGAAATTTGATTTAAAGCAAGAAATAGATACTACATGGATAGATATTAAAGGGCTAAAGAATAAAAGGCCTCCAGTACTTTACTCAGCTATATATAGCCATTTTACTGTTTTTCAGATAATTTGATGTACTATCCATGTTACCAAATTTAATATCCTTTCAAATGAACCATTAATGTGATGGCAAGCTTTCAAATGTTTACAGTTAATTTTACATAAAAAATTAATTATAAACATTATAAATTTGCCTTTTTCCACTGTAGTTAGGTTGGTAAATAATTTCTTATTTATATTTATTTTCTCAGCAGTGTGTTACTTTTGCACACTTTTACAAAACCATAATACTACTGTGTTTGTTGGGTTTTATGTTTAAAATCTAAAGAGAAATCTGCTTTTAGAAGACACAAAATAAGGCTACACATGCGTTATGTGGAAATGTGTTGAAAAACTGAAGATCAAACATTCACAAACTGACATTATTGAAAGTTGTAAATTGGTTTTTTTTTTGTGTATGAATTGAAATGGTAACTCATGTGGACAATATTACTAATGTGAAGTTACCTCTTGTAGATACGCTAACAGTGTTATGTACTTATATTTCCAGGAGTACCCTGTGGTTTGGTTTTGGTTTTGATTTTTTTTTTCTGAATTTTTTTTTGTGTACATGTATCGCTGAGGTCATTTTATTATATATTTTACTGGACTGAGTGAGCGGTCATTGGAATCCATTTTAATTGTTGCACATGGATTTCCAGCTGCACAAAAATATATATACTTGTGATTGGCAAAGTGGCACTTAAGAAGCTTTTTTGCCTTTTGTACAGGTGAGATTTTGTATATAGTGTTTGCTGCAAGGCCTGTGGAATTCATTGAATATAGAGGTATCAACTGCTGCATGTTCAGGCATACTATTAAAATGTTAGTCTATGAAAGAATAATTATAATAATGTCCATGTGCAATACTCTTGTATGTGTATTGGTTCAAGTTACTGTCGGAAAGATGAGGTTTTTGTTATAAAAGATGTAGACATATATTAAGCTATACTAAATCTCTTGTATACTTCTCTTCAACTCTATTATGACATGATAGAGCTCGGAAAGAGAAAGGAATGTTACAAATCGTGGTGGACAAAGTGTGAATCATTGGCTTTAAGAGATAATCTCGGTCTCAAGCAGATGAGTTAGTTTGTGTCAGTTTTGTGTCTGGCTGCTCATGGCCTGTTACTGATGACACCATTCATTTCCATTTTGTTTTGTTTTTAAAACTCAGGTGTAATTATTATATATATTCTTATGATTATTTCAAAATATTAAATATTATGATATATCAATTAATGTGTTGTCTGGCCTACAAGTGTAATAAGGATCAAGCCTTTAGTTTAATTTAATTTATCTTCAGTAATCTTTTGTACTGGGAAAAGACTAGCTTCTGGAGCTGAGTACCAGCACAGAAACATCTTAATGATCGCATCATCTCAATGTTTAAATTTCTTTCTCTCTTAGAAATATATTGTAGAACTGCCCATCAATTTGTGTCTCGCCACTGGCTCTGTTTATTTCTCATCACAGTTAGCTTTTGACATCCAGGCAAGAACTGATCACAATGCTAAGGTGGTCTTTTCCATGGGTGAGTAGACTGCTAGGAAGGCAAGTTATGGGATCGTGCACTACTGTTTGTCCAACAAGGGGCCTTTACACAGAACTCTGAGCATTTATTTTGAAGGAATAAAAGCATCCCATAAAGCTATTGTGCCCATGTAGTCTGTATTCCCCTTTCTAACATGAAGATAATTAGCAAATGTTCATATTTGAAGAGGCCTCAGCGCCTGAAGTGTTGGGTAGGATGCTAAGAGAAAAGTGAAGGAGATAGAACTATTGCATGGGCAGATATTTCTTCAGTATAAATAGTTAGATCCTCTGCCTTGGGTTTACATCAGAAGGTCTGTCTGTTACCTTGAACATTTTTTAAAGATAACTCTTAAAAAAGGACATTCTGTTACATTTCTGCCTGTTCTGTAGAATCTTTTCTGTTCCTTCTTTGTAAAATGAGTGCAAAATGCCAAAATTATTGTTGTTAATAATAATTATAAAGAATCCATTGTTTCTTGATTTTTCTCCCAAACAGACTTTCAAAATGGAAATACATTTTTCTCCATAGGGTGAAAAATAATTCTCTCCAAAATGGCTTAAAAATTACCTCTTTTTAAATTATGTGCAGAATAGTTCTGGCTAAATATAAAATGTATTCAGTTGGGGGGGTAGGGGTTTTTTTTATTGTGAGGATTTATTTGTACAGAATTTTTTTCTTATGGATGTAATTTGAATCTCTTGCCATTCATTAGTGTTATTTCATCGTAAACATTATTACTGTGCCAAATGTACTGTATTCAAAAGGATGTGAATGTGTATTGTTTCGGAACCTAATAAATACAATGATGTTAAATCTTATTTTCTTCCTCAAAGTTTTCCTGAGTATTTCCTAATGAGGAAGAAAGAAAGATGAAGGATGAATATTTTTCCTGTTACATGTTGTACAAAATTTCACGAGCTTGTCTTTTAGGAGTGGACATTTTGCAAAGGAAGGATTTGCTAACAAGAGCCTCACCTGTGAAGCACTAAACACTCCAAGAAAAACACAGGTAACAGTGTGTGATCACTATTATTCTTGGGTAGTACAACATTTACCTCAAAAACACCATGCAGGTGAGTTTACATACTTTTTCTGCTTACTGGCTACATAATGGTCACTGAGTTCTGACCGATCACAGCATTCTGCTTAGCTGCATTGTAAACACTCATTTCGGTAGGGCACTTTGAGTACAAACGCATTGGACTGCTTTAATCTCTCATTGGATTGAATAGAGGAATTAATAGTATGCATAAATTTAGTTAAGGGTCATAGAGCTTATTAAATTATTTATTTAACTTAATGTGTCAATATGACTTTGTCTGAAATATTTCAGTATTTCATCATATTTCAATTTGCACCTTAAATATTTTCCAGTTCCATGGTCTGAAATTCTTAACTTCAGTTTCAGTAGATCAGCTATCAGCATACTCTTGCAGTAAATCCAGTTAACAATCTCCAGTTAGTATCCCTACATAGTAGGTATACTGACTAGCTTTAAAAAAAATTGAAATTTTAAATTGTGTTTTCTGTTCAAATTGCAGCTTTTGCATAAATCTCTGCTTTTTTTCTTTATGCTGAGTCTTCTCGAAGTCACTGAATGTGCTTGGTGCCTATGAGCATGTTGCAATTCCTGTGTTGACAGCATTAGCATAATCTTTGTCACACAGATTTTACCAGTTAAATAACCATGTAACTTTGATTTTCTGGCTGTGTGTTGCAGCCTTACAATTATATGAAGTCTTAACTTCATCTCACAAACAATAAGCATCACTGGTCTCTAAAGAGATCAATTCATAGCATGTTTTCTGGTAATGCTGTAAAATTGATGAACAGTTTTTATCGTTGCTTGCTCCAGAATTTGGGAAAACAACAGTTTTTTGAAGAGGAATGAGTTGCAGTTTCATAGGCTATCCATGCTGTAAATGTGGTACTAAATGTTCAGGAAGAGAGTCTCAGCAAGTATCTGTCTGCTTCTGTGCCCTTCCAGAGACAGGGGCTGTTAGATCATTTTATAACCAAAAAGACTTTTAGCCTCCTAGTTAGTTACATGATGAAATCAACATGAAACTTGCTTTTGATTAATTTTGATAATCAGTTTTGAACAATGTCAACCTCTGGCATGCAAAACATTCTGTGGGAAGGAGCTACAGAGCTCAACAGTTATGTTAAAAATTACCTCTCTGTTTATTCTGACCCCATCACAATTCCATTTTATGCCGCCTGGGTCTTTCTTTGAAAGAGGAAAAACCATTTTTTGCTATACACCTTTTTTCATGCCACTCCAAGTTTTATAGGTCACGCATACATCCTTCCTCAGCCATTTCTTTTTCAGGCTGAAAATTCTTGCCCTGTCTGTCAAAAGGCTTCATAAGACACATTCCATATTTTTGGTCATCTGTATCAAATGTCACTGAATCTTTTCTACTTCTACTGTATCCCTTCTGAAGACAGGGAGTAGAATTACATGTAATACTCAGTATGTGATGCAAATGTGGATTGTTACAATGACTATTGTGTTCTGTTTTCTGTTATGTTTTTACATTTTCTTTTCTTAATCCAAGTTTGTTCTCAGTTATTTCACAGGCTGTCCCAGATTAGTGTCAGTTGTGAATCTAACGTGCATGCTTTCTGTCTGATCATCCAATCATAATTAAAACAGGTTCTGTCCAGGACAAAATGAAAATATGTAAAATAGGAATTCAACAAGTCGCAAAATGCTCCTTGGTGCAGGCTTCCATTTGAGCTGTAATCCTTTGATGGTCACCTTCTCAGTATGGTTTTCCTGCTGTTCTCATACCCCCCATATATAGCTATGTTTAGACTGTCTTTCCCTAGCTTGCTTATAGTGTTTGCAACAAGTTTTTTTTCCAAAATCAAGATATAGGACATGATCCCCTCTCCTATTAATAACAGGTTCTCACTGTGTTCTGGAGTATCCCTTCTTTTGACCTGTTAGCTACAGTCAAGGGGAGAAAGATAAAGGTTTTCTTAGCACATTAGGAAAGTGCATATATGTGCCAAAATAGTTTCCACTCCATTTTTCCTTTTACCTCGTCATTGCTGTGGAATCAGGAGATAAGAACAGCAGCCTAAGCTGAAACTCAAATTGCCACTATAAATATTGTGAAATGATTATGCAAGACTGTCCAAAATTTGGAAAAGCATTAAAGAACTTTAGCTTTTGTACACAGATGTTTAATCCTTGGAAAAAAGTCAATTGGGAAGAAAGTCATTGACCTGAAGTCTATTGCTGATCTGGGCACTGGATTGAGAACTGAATTGAGCATTGCATACACTTGTCATCACCATTCAACACTACCAGTCTGAGCTGGTGTCTTGTGTACTGAAGGAAGCAGCTTGAAGATGAGACTTGTAGCCCCATCGAGAGTCAGTGCTGGGCTGATGCTTGTCCGTGCCGGTGGGCACTCTCCAGGCCTCTTAAGACAAAGTGTTACCCAGAGGTGCCATGCATCTAGGATTGGTGCCACAGGGAGGAAAGTAAGGAACAGAAGTCCTGCTTTTGGACTACACAAGCTGTTAGGTTAACTGGGTCATCTTATGTAGCTGTACCCTTGAAAACCTTTTAGGAATAGGCCAGATACTCCTCAAGTGACAGTAAATGCATCTCTGCTCAGACATCAAATGGTGACTGTTCCAGAGATGAAGAGATTGGAACATCAACATGAAGAAATGTATCTACATGTCAGAAATGCACTTGTAACTTGCACTTTCACATAGTAAAAAAATGAGTGCAGTTGCCTAAGCAAGCCCCTGGTTCACATTGACATAAGTGGCTTGGAGCTTGAGACTTCAAAATTGTGCAAAGGGAGAGATACTATTATGGCCATTTTGCTAATCAGCAAACTGAAATTAGGTGCCATGATGGTGATTTGCTTCTTATAATGTTCATATAAAGTCAGAGAATTGCTAGGAAAAGCATACGGGTGAAGCTCATCAGTGCCCTAATTGTCCTGGTGTTTCGAAGCACAAGGTGTTTTCAAAACCATGCTTTGGTAAATACCTGCTGGTGATCTCCTGTGAAAGGGCACCACAGCTGCTTGGAGTCCCCTTCATTCCTCTTTGTAGTCAGCAGTGGTGTCCACTCAGATACAGCAGTAGACGAATGGCTTTAAACTGACAGAGGGCAGATTCAGATCAAACATTAGGAAGAAATTCTTTACTGTGAGGGTAGTAAGACACTGGAAAAACTTGCCTGGAGAAGTTGTGGGTGCCTCATCCCTGGAATTGTTCAAGGCTGGGTTGGATGGGGCCCTGAGCAACCTGGTGTGGTGGAAGGTGTCCTCTGCCCATGGCAGGGGGTTTGGAATTAGATGATCTTTGAGGCCATTTCTATGATTCTGTGCATAAGGGAGATGGAGGGGGGTTTGTTTTACAATAGGATAAGCTTTTTATGGAAACAGTCACACCCAGGCAAAGTTTGAGAACCTCTATGTTCTAGGAAAGCTATTTACTCAGAGTCTTGGTACATCAGAAAAACATTTTCTGTTGATTTTTGGTTAATGAGCAGTGAGAAGTAGGCAAAGATATCAGGCCCATGGAGGCACATTTTTCCAAATAATGATATGGTTGATTAAGGTAAGGAGATTGAGGGTCAAAGAGATTATGCAAATCTCACTTAGGTAAATGTTTATGTTAGGGCGGGGATCACTGTCCTGTTTAGAAGCAAACTTAAGACCTTTAATCTTTGCTTGCTTGAATAATGTGGAGACGTTTTTACTTTGATTAAATTATATGCTAACCCCTTGCATGCTAGTGTATTGCAGCTGCACCCTCATTATCCTTCTGTAAAGGACAGGAGCTTAACTTCCTAGATCTTGAGTTCTGCTGAATTGAGGCCTGCTCTACCGAAATACAGGGTTGTGTGACATCCCTCAAACACCACCTTCTAGCTGCTGAGCTGCAGCCCTGGGTAATCCCAAGATCCATCCTCCTTGAGTTGTGTCGCTGGTAAACTGGTGTTCTAGAGCAGGTTTTATCCCACACTTCTCCAATCCCAAATAGAGGGGCAACTTCTTAAGCAGCTGTCGTCACGAAGCTCTATGTTTGGGCACTCTGAAATACAGTCTATCAAAAGCATCTCTGCTCACAGAGAGAGCCTGCTAAACTCATCAGTGTGTTCTGTCTACCAAATATGGACCAAGAAGTGCTGATCCAAAGTCCACGTTACAGTGAATTGCTCTTGTTGATTGCGTTGTCATCTTGCACTATAGGTACAAGATTGCTGTGATCCCACATCCCATTGCACATCCCCAGTGCTGCCTTGGTCAGGCAGCACACAGACAGGTACTGCCTTTGGTGGGAGAAGAAGGGGAAAACTGTGCACAACACCAGTCTTCTGACAGGTAGAGGTAGAGGGCTACAAAAGTAACATTAAACCATCCATTTTTAACACCACCAGACAGAATCTCCTTTCTCCAGAAGAAGTCAACTTACATACAACATCCTCTCGATACACCCCTGGGTATTATCAGCCATGAGCCTTCTGAGAGGCCTACAACAAGCGGTGAACTGCCAAGAGGCTCAGCTCAGTGACATTATCCTTTCTCCAATTTGCTTGCTCAGTGATAAAAGTAGCACACTGCAGGAGCATTTTGCACTGGATAATATTGCTGCCACCATGTATTTGGTTGATACACTGAGAGAGGACCTCCAGCTGCAAGACTTCAAATGTGAGAGCTTTACTGATGTTTTTGTTCTTGTTAACTTTCCTGCCTGTGTTGGAAGAAGGGTCTGGGTGATGAAGAGGAGTGGAGAGTATTAATTTTCATTTACTAGGCTGTCTAGAAATAACTTGAACCACCCACACAGCTGAACAAGTAGATTTCAGAGCCAGGGAGGTTATCAACACCAATAAAAACGCAGTTGTCGTATCGTTTAGACACTATGCATGGGCAAAAACCTTCTGGTATATCACTCATGCAAACTGAAAGTATTTCTCTAACCTCTGACCCTGCTTGTAAACAGCAGATTCCAGGAATTCTGCTGGAAACCATACATTACTAAGGCAAAATTATACTTAGCAATAAACATGCTTCCCTCAGTGAAAGAATCTGGAAGTGGAAGAATGCAAGACCTTGAGATGCACTGCTGATTGTGGGGAAACCGCTGAGGCCATCTCCTGCCTAGCAGCTGGGAAAACACCCATCCTTGTGGAGCACCCGGTGTAAATATGTAAACCAGACATGGCTGTCGTGCATGAGCACCTCGTTAACACGCTATCAGGCCAGCACAGGCAGCCGTGCAGTGCCAGGGGTGAGCACACAGACCATCAAAGCTGCCTCTGGCATGAAACGGGAAGTCGTCGGAGGAATTCAATAAACTGAGTGGGACAACAGGATGGATATTTCAATGGCAGCAGGAGGATGGAGAAGTAAGTAGGTGAGAATGGGAAAGGCAGAGAACAGAGCAGCAGTCCAAAATGAAAAGTGGCCTTGGATCTGGAGAGGTTTCCAGTGATCAAAGAGAAGATTGCTGATGGCGGGAGGAAATGTGAATTTTGCATAGGAGCTAAGCGTAGGAGGGAACAAGGAGAATTCAAAGTGGATGTCTGTGCTTCAAGGATGTGAAGCCCAAGCGACTTTTAGAATAACTAGCATGGGTCCTCTTACCTCAGCAGTGTAGCCTTGTGTTCAGGTATCAACCTGGCACCTGAGGGAGGGAGTTGGCATTCAGCTGAGAACTCAACGTGGCTGCTGATTACGTCACCAGGAGTAAAGAGTGATCTGCTTTAAAGCTCATCCAGGGTGCTCATACACAATTTGACCTGTACTGGAGGCACATCTAAATAAAATCCCAAAGGCTGTCGTGTCCACGGAGAATAGACCACATGGTCTCCTCCATCAAGATTGCAACTCTGCCACCATCTCCTTTCCAAAAGTACATTCATAGGGCTCTTGCATTCAGCTTTTTCAAGAGAAGGGCATAATTTTTTAAACCAGTAGTACAATGTTTTTGAAACACTGCAGAAAATCCAAGTTTCATAGCCTATGTGATAGAAACGTAGGGCAGATAGCATGGTAGGGTTTTCTTAAAAAAAAAAAACGGAGGTGGATTGTTCTAGCATAAAACAGAACAAATCTGTTCTTGGTGGTGTATATTGGTGTTGTGTATGTCAACAAAAGGTAAGGAGATAATCAAGTGAAGACTTGCAGTGCCAGTTTGTGGCAATTAGCCCACTGCCCCAAATGGACACACTGGGTTTTTGCAGTTTTGTCCTTCATATGCATTTAGCAATGCAAGAAAAACTTTTCATCTATTAAAGGCAATAAAGCAAAACAAGGCAAAAAACCCCAAATAAGAGATCTATTTAATAACTAATTAATTTCTGTGTAGATGATAGGAATAAAGGCTAAAGCAAATATTTTCTGTATTAGAATATAAAATAGAGTATATTTTAATTTATCAACATTCAGACTTCTCTCTGACTGCTCAGTTTTTCAGAATAGAAAACATGCATAATGTTATTGGTAGATCAAGCTGACAAAAGGGGTACTTGGCAAAATCCTGTTGTTTTTTAGTCCAGAAGGTCTTAGTAGTTGCAGTGTGCTGTGATAGCTAAGCCAGCCTGTCAGCCCATGGTGGCTGAAAGAGGTGAGCATGTCCCTCTCTCCCTACTCTCAGCCATGTGATCCCAGCTTTGTGGGCACTGTGAGGTGGGATTCAAGTGTGCTCGAGGTGCAAGGTGCTTTACTCCATTCCTTCTCTTTGCTTATCAGGTCCCTGAAACTCCCCTATGGGAAATGAGGTAGGTCTGCACCCACTCTCCTATGTGCAATGTGTAGAGCCTATCTAGCACACTCCCTGCACAGAGGGCACTCACCCTTCCTGCCTCTTGGAGCTTCCTGTTTGTGCTGCTGGCTTTGTGCTGGCTCTGGCAATTCCCTGTCCCTTTTGAGACAATCCAGCTTGCTAACCCAATAGGAAACAACTCACTTTTTTCATGAGTCAGGACTCTGCCAATTTAGAAAGCTAAATTAGTTCATAGAAGGGTCAAGTGCGTGCCAGACAACTGAAGGCAAGTGGTGTGGTTGTGGAACTGGGAATGCCAAGGTGGTAGAAGGAGGAAGGACTGTTCATTGGGGTGGTGGAAGTAGGAACTTCATCTCAAGTCACCTTGCCATTTCTTAAAAAAACGGGCTCAGGGGATACTGTTGCAAAAGTGAGAAATAGCGAAGGGACAATCCTGGGCTGCAGGAAACCATGCTGATGCATCACTTGGGTGTTGTCCTTTCTTGGAATCAGTGCTGGCCTGATGAATTAGAGGATGCAGTTGCTGAAAAAGTAGTGATTCAAATGTAGCAATTGAAATGAGATGTGAAATCAAGTTCTTGAAAGGCAGGTTAAAGGTAAAAACAAGCCTTAATAAGAAAGCCCACAGTTCTCAGGGGAAATTCAATAGTAAATTCAGTTAAAATACAAAAGGTAAAATTGTTCACCCAACAAAAGTGAGGAAAGAATGTGGCTGCAGAAAAGTGTCTTGTCCTCAGGCAAGCAGCCTGTGTTACCTCCAGGGCTGAACCTCTCTTTCCACTCAGACATGACACCACCCAACTGGGTGTGCCCTGCCGGTGTAGCCCCTGTAGCCTTCACACTTGGACAAGAATCCAGAGTTGTGCTGGAGAGTGTGTGGCCACAGGCACACATTCCTGCTGCACTTGCCAGTCTCCCAAAGGGATCTTACAGACTTGCAGAGGTGGTACAGATCAGGATCCACTGTCCTAACTGTTGGCTGTGGAAATAATAAATTATAGGGACAACAAAACTATAGCATTTTAGTAAAGGAGGTGTGTGGCTGGTTTTTTTTAGCAAACAAACATTCCCTCATTAATTTTCAAAGACAGAGACTCCAGGCAGATGTCATAGATCAGTTTGTATCTCTGCAGCAATAGTCAATGAACTGAATGTGCCTAGTATTTCACCAAAAGAGATCATGAACTAGCAATTACTTTGCTGAAGCTTTGCTTTACTTCTGTGATATCCATGGGCTGGGATGAGGATTTACTAACCCTTTGCAAGCCATCAGCCTGCAGCTCAGCTACAGCCTTGGCTAGTATGATGATGGAAGGTTGGGTCCAACTGTTTAAAGCAAGAGAACTGAGAGCCTGGTCTGTGAGGTGCACAGCATCCTCAGGTCTCAGGAGAAAATAGGACGCTCAGGTTCACTTGAGTGGAGGCATACAAGATGTGAAATACAATACTTCAATGAGCTCTGCAAAAGTACTAAGCTATTTGCAGCCCATTCTCCTCAATAATGTGGAAATTCAAAAGTTAGAAGTACTCTCTTTGACTGTTTTGTGTGTGCCTTGCTTTGGTTTTAGTCAATTTCTGGCTATTTTCTGACTGATATTAATAATTTCTTTTCCCTTTAACCTAATTTCGTCCCTTCCCTGTAGTTCTATTTTTTTCCCCTCCAGTTCATGTCAACATCTGGAGATTGAGCTGTTGGGTGAGATTTCTTCCTGTGTTGGACAGTTGTACTCGTTGACCCAGTGCCTGCTGTGACTTTGGCTAAGATAATACAATCCATTCAGTGTCATTCACAGCAGGAGCAGAGAAGAAATCGTTTCATTACAGGAGCACAGAACAAGGATGATATAACCAAATATATGTAAACACAGAGCACTAGTTACCCACCAGCCAACATTTAATGGAGGTGAAAGGCAGGGTGAATATTCTTGGCTACCACCATCTGCCAAAACACACCCTGGAAGAACAGACACCCAGTGCTGTGCTTTGAAAGTTTCAAAACTTGTGATCCAACTGTTAATATCCCCCAGACTATAAATCACAGCTCTTCTAGCCTGCAAAATGATACCAGCTGACTGCAGGCTCAGAGTGAGCAAAAAGAGTTGCATCAGCCTCCAAAAACAGTACAGTAATTCATCTCTTTGATTTGGCAAAATGTTTTAATAGGTACGAACACGGACTGAAAGAAAATGCTGGCGTTCGGCCTTGTTTTGCTACCTCACACCCCTTTTCTTCCCCACAACCCCTTTTCCTCCTCATTGCAAAAAGTAAGTACCTAAAGTAAAACAGATTTACCCAAATTACAATCCTGCATGTGAGCCAGCCAGTTTTCATGGTATTGCAGTCAATAGCATGTGCTCTTGGAACACACCACTTTGGATATCAAAGAGGGATTTGATCAGAAGGCTAATGAGTGTTCTGAGCAGCAACATTTGTCCCTCAGTTTACTTTGAAAGCTCATTTCCATGTACAATAAAAGGAGCAATACACTTTTGTGCAACTGCTACCCAACACCCGCAATGAGTGAAAGGAACTATGGATTCATTTAGTCATCTTCTGTCACAGATGCCCAATGACCAAACACTAATCAACTCCTTGAAATCTTTTTCAAAGTAGATCTATGTGAACAGGAGGGAAAAAAATGACTCCAAATACTTGCGGTTTTGTTGGTAGCTGATGTGACTACTGATCAGTCCTCTGCTGTTCTTTGGAGACGAGAGATGTGTTTCAAGATCCACAGTGGAAAGAGATGAACTGGCCTGCAAACTTACGCCTAAATTAAGAAATCCATATCGATACTGCAACTACTGACGGAAAAACACATTGTGAGGATTTTGTTCTCTTGATGGTAATGTATATCATGGAAAAAAGAACAGGCCACGTTAAGTCTCCTGCTAGGGCGATCCCTCACACTCATGACTTTGGGACCAGGAAGTCTCAAAAACACTTGCCCCAAGTCCTAATGTGCTTGTGCTGTAAATACTCCAGAACCCTCAGAGAAGCAGCTAAGCTTGATAGAAAAGGGTCTGTTTCAACCCCTTCTCCCCACAACTCCTGCAGTAAGAGCAACATTCCACAACAACTCTCTTTTTTTCTTGAGACCATGAGAGGAGGAAAATACTACTCTTATCCCTGCTCAGTGGAGGACAAGGAGCACCCTGGCACTTGGTCTCCTTGCTTTTAGATGACTGGTGGCCCTTTTCCTGGTGGGTCATTCATGCTATTCCCTGTGCCAGTTTGTGCTGCTGGTGGAAACAGGGTTTGAGTTTTTAGGTCTGCCTTCCTTGCCCCCCTGGAGCGTATGAGCCCTTCTCTCGTGCCACAAGCAGAAGCAGTGGGGTGAGATCAAGCACACGCCTGCTTCACAGGGGCAGGTCCCCAGCAGAGCTGGGCAGCAGGGCCAGTATTCAAAGTGTTGGTGGTATTCCCACACTGGGAAGAGCAAGGGAGAGATGTGCTTGCTAGAGACCTGTGAGCTCAGTTGTCTGAGTGAGTGAGGCCCTTAACAATGTTACTGGGCTGCAGGACTTGGAGGCATCTAGCCAAGACTTAATTGTGTCTTTTCCAGGGAGTTCTTGGTCATGTCCCTTATTATTTTCCTCACCTTCCTGTGCTTTTCTCTGGCTGATTGAAATTTAAAAGCTATAAAAAGAAGGAATTTTTTACAAGGATCTAGAAGTGCATGATTTTTCCTTTTATTGTGAATATTAACATGACTGATATCCATCAAATTTACTTGCTGCTTGACATGTCAGTGTGAATATATACAACTCTCTTTCCTGAGGATAGCTGAAGTGACAGATGATTTCATTGTTGGGTGTACAATAGGCATAAGTACAATGGAAAAGAAGGACTGGCAACTGTTATGGTGATATGTTTTCCAAAACATGTATTGTCATCTCTTTCTTTTGTGTGTTAAGCCATGATAATTAGGAGTGGCAAAGTGAGCATCTGTTCAGCTGCTTCTCAGAGATTCAGAGTTGCTGCTCCATAGTCTGTATCATCACCTTCCAGTGTCTGACAGTGCAGTGTCTTCAGATACCACATCTTTCAATTTCTGAAGCAGTGCGCAAAGACAGCAAAGGAACTGCTGGTTATATGAACCAAAATCTAGCAGTCCTTACTTAGGTCAGCTCCAGATGCTTCAGTTCTGTCCATGAAATGTCCACAGCATCATCCACCCTGGAAATAACCTCAGGTTAGTTTTCTATGCCCTTTGTTTTCTCTCTCCAGGTTTTCTCTCTAGTCTGAACATGAACTTTCTGTGATGTTTCAGGCCCACACCACACCATGACAGTACAACTATAATACTGTAATGACCATTCAGTGACTAACCTGCAACTGAAGAATAATCTTTACTTCTCTGCTGAATTTGACTCTTATTCCCAATACAAGTCAAAATACAGAAAACTGCTGCAAGTCCAGATATGATTGACGGGTAATAAAGTACCACAGCCCCCTTGAAATAGTAACCTGTATTCTCTGCTGATTGCCATATTTCCCAGCAGCTCAGGATCCCATGGCATGGGGGATCTACATTTTTAGGTAACATGGTAGTTGCCCAGAAATCTATTCCTAATCTCAAAAGAAGAGCAAGCAGGTAGAAGAGAAAAAGCAGACGAAGGCATAGAGGGGCTGTAATTGCAAATATAGATTCAAAGCCAGTGGCTGTCAGCACACTGCAGTGCTCAGTGTGCTTTTCACAGAGTTGAGAGGGATGTTGAAGGTGGTGTTTCCGAAACAGGAGTTGACTCTTCCTGTAAAAAGTAGTCTGGGAAGATAAAGCATCAGCACATGAATCAGATTTTGGCAGAGTCGGGCTGGTCTTTCAATAGGAGAAATCCCAACAGGAGAGGGGAGCTGAGTCATGAAGAACTTTCAAAGAAAAGCAGAACTGAGGCTGCCTTTCCATTTCCCTCACTGTTTAATTTTCTCCCCAAATGCCCTGCATGCCACATCACCTGAGCATATTGGTCTCTCCAGCCTATCTCACCACCACCATCCTATATGCTAAGGAGAAGTGGTGTTCCTGCTTTTACATGTAATCCCTTAATGATTTACTCATTCAGCCTCTGCAAATATAAAGCTGTTTCCCTCCTTAGGCATCACTGCCATACTCAGTATTTTTTACTACTGGTAGCAGTTTTCCTTGTGGAGGTGACACCTCTTCTTACACTTGAGCTTGGGAGGGTTTTGCTTCCAGGCCTGAAGAGGCAGGTTGGGAGGGCTGAAACATTGCTCTTGTCTTGGATGCAGGCTGTTAAGCAGCAGTGTGGAGATGGCAGGGCCAGAAGGAGCTGTGCCAAAGCCACCACCAGCAGCTGTGGCTAATGAGGGATGTGGTGTCCATGAGAAGCCCTGAGCAAGGGGAGTGGTCAGATCCTCAGTGCAGGAGGAGGTCTGGTATGTTCTCATCCCTGTCCTGGGACTGTCTGCAGCAGGAATACAGGTAAGGTAGCAAGAATTACATTGGTCTTTGTGGTGGTGGTGGTGTCAGGGATGAGTTAAGGTGAGGGAAAACATTGTTTGTACACATGAATACTTCATGGGGGATCTCGTAAAATCAGTCCTTTGTTGAGAGAGATGACTTAATTTTGGAACCTGTCAGGAGAATTCACTGTTCCCCTGTAAAAATCCTGATGTGTGAGGTTATTTCCTTGCTATTGCATATAGTCTACATGATCATCCAGGATCTCCAACGCTTTTCTAACATAATAAATATGAGAGTTTAGGGCTGTCTGTAACACAACTGTTTCTTGTAGAAGCAGACAGAAATCTTGGGTTTCTGTTGTGCTGGATCTTGTTCAAGTGCCAACTCTGGGCATGTTTCCAGAAAAAAATTCTAGTTATCACTACTACATACAAGGTGCCTTGTGTTTTGTGAGCTCTGTGGTAGGGTAAAATATGGTACAAATAAGGGATATTATGTTATTGTTATGTCATGAAATTAATTTACTGATATGTAATAAAGAAGTCTCATGTGGTACTAAAAAATTCTGATGTGTGAAGGCTTTACTACATATTGCAGCCTTCAGTCTCTCACCTCAGTTACAGGCAACTGGCTTCCCATTTCACTTCACTGTGTGTTGACACACAGGGTTATTTTTGACAGTTCTTTTTATCTGAAAAGTGAAATTAAGAGAAGCTGGTGAAGACTGAATTGCATGTCAAGAAATAGACCTTGTAGTAAAGTATGAAGGTCTGCTCCTTGATCTCAATTTCTGGTTTGCTATATACCTTGATATTGATAACTTATATTTTCATGTGCATTTTGGATCAGACTGAGCCCTGTAGTCAGTCTGTTTTGTATGATTTCAGTAGTAAAGGGACAAAAGCTATGAGATGGGATCTTCTGGCACTAAAATCAGACTGTTTTTGCCCCTTCCTCATGGAGATGAGGAGAAAGCAGAGGAAGGAGCGGTAGATGATGTTTTTGTGGTTTTTGGCAGTTCCACAGACGCAAAGGGAGGCTGGTGAGGTAAGAAGCAAAGACAAGTGGGATGTGCAGGGCTGTGTTTCATCATAACTGTATGAAAAAAAAATTATTACCAATAATTCTCTGTCTCTTTGAAGGATTGAAATATAATTAATGAACAAAGGTTCAGACAAGCTCCATTTTTGTTTGGTTTATCCTTAGTCTAACTGCAAAGGTTTCCCTTTTGTAAGAGGAGGTGAAATGTTTGTGCGTCTGTGGTTATCCTCACAGCAGGTGTAGCACCTGGGGTAGATCTGCCCTGAAGCATCTGTGGTGAAAAAAGACTAAATGACTAAAACTTGGGCTTGCTCTTGATATAGGAGGGCACTTGTGAGGAGTCACTAATTTGAATAACAAGGGGCATCACTCCTTGTCAGAGAGCCTGTGGAAAGGATAAGGAAACTTGTAGGATTGCTTGTGAGAGTTCCTGGGGTGGGACAGGCAGACAGTCATTAAGACACTTAAATGAAGCAGTTCTTCTCATGAACCTGTCTTGGGTTGTTCATTGTCTGCCCACGCAGTTGCTATTAATGTGGATTGGTGGACAGTGTTTTAAGCTGCCATCAGCTGGAGAAGAGAAAAAAGCCAGGACATGGGTTTCAGTCCACCCTCCTTGCCTGTATGTTTGTCTTTCTACTGCTTGAGTCTCTTCTAGAGGCGACTTTCTTGTACTGGCACTTGGAAAGATGTGGATGTCTTTGTGTAGGAATCCACACATCACAGTGACCCAGGAAACTTGGACTGTACTGTCTGTCACTGGGCAGTGACACAGCGGCCATCTGAATTCCTTCCAAACCTGGCCAAGACCAGCATTTCTGTTACACCAGGAAGCTGTGCAGGACACTGGTGGGAGGGCTTCTATAACTGGTGATGCTGGCTTATTCCAGCTGCAAAAGTGCTGGTGAAATTGGAGTCTGTGAGAGAGGATTTACACTCAGGTGGCCTGAGTCGTGGAGAGCTTGTGGTTGCAGCCTTTCTTACAGTTTTACCGCCTCCTCCAAGTTTAGCTTCCTACAAAAACACAAGAAAGTGAGAATTTAAAAGGCAAAACAACTTAGATTTCTTTTTCTTGGTCTATGCCTATGTAAATGTTCTTCTTCTTACCATTCTTTTTAAGTCAATTCTGTGTATTCTTGTGCTCATGAAACAGAATTAACTCAAAGAAAGGAAGGTATAGCTGAGCAGTAGCATTTACTAAATGTCAAGAAACATGTCAGCTATGCGTCTTTGTCATTGTGACAGTCTTTGAGATTATCTTTTGAAAGAATGATGTAATAACCTCTTACTCCTTGAAGGACCCTTTTTGCTGTTAGTTGGGGTTTTTTGTTTTATCTTTAGTCATTTGGTGGTTTGTGTTGTTGGTTTTTTGTTTGTTTCACCTCAAATTCTTTATTAGTTTAAGATTTAAAAAATTCCAGCCCTCTAAGGTAAGGCTTCTCAAACTTATTTGGGAAGAAAGCTCTGCAGACAACCTTATTTCAAATGCAAACTAAATGCTAGACTGCATTTTGAATATTGTTTATATTTGCTCTTTGTGGGTTTTGGTTGCTTTGCTAAGAGGCTTGTGAGTTGTCTTTTTCTTTTCTTCATGTCATCTTTTATTCAATCCTTTGCTTTATATTCTACCTCTTTTTATTTCCTTTATCTTTTAGGAAGCCTAGTTTTTCTCTGGCTTTTTACCCCACTTTCCAAACATCAAAAGTGTAAAAAGTAAGTTAAAACTCCAAACTGCTTTCTCAGTGATTCTTGGGCCACTCGGTGATGGACTTCTTTTTTTTTTTTCCGGCTTAGTCTCAAGTCACAAGACTGTATCTCTGTGACTAAGAGCAAGGGTGGCTTGTTTGTAGTGTGAAACACTCCTGAAACCAGGAAGCTCATATGTGGTGATTGGAGCTATAAGGAGAACATTCTTTAATTATGCATTTGAACCTTTGGTTTGTCACTTGCAGTCTTCATTTTGGTATGTGCACGCTTTTCTGAACAGAGGCCCCTTCATCCCTCTCTCCCCACCTTTGTCCATTGTTTGATGAATTAAAAAATATTAGGAGGTAAAGTAGAGAGCTAATTCAGAGGCAAGAAGTTTTAATAATGTTTGTCTTTATTGGCCCTTTGTGTGGTTCTGCAGAATAGAAGGACCAGAGTGGCATCAGAGGGCAGGGAGACTTGGCGGGGCAGTGGGGCTCTGAGGGGTGGCAGAGAGGTTCTCTGTTCACAGTCTTGGCCTGTCTTCTGTATTGGGAGGCAGGAGGGCTCTTGATGGGGATAACTGAGAGCTTTATAACCCAGACCTTACCATCCACATCTCCTCTTTTGCTCCTTGTTTGGCTTTTTGGCCATTTAGGGCTGGGTGGCAGCAAGAGTCAGAGGGCAAGGTGCAAGCTGTGGAAGGAGGCTGGGCATGCCTGTTCCAGAGATAGCTTGTTTATCCTCCCATTTGTGTTCTGTTCCCATTTTACTGGTACAGAGTTGAATTATGGTGGCTGGGCCAATCTATAAATACTCCCACATTAAAGCCAAACTTTTCTGATAGGCTCTTTTTAACCTGAGTCAGTTCTCACCTGGCTGAATGCACAACTGCACGGGCAAATGTACCACTATAATGTGACTGAGAGCATCAAAGAGCAAATGAAAAAGTGAGGAAAAGAGCCTGCTGAGAGACGTGCCTGTCAAATCTCAATGCAGAAGTGTGATCACAGAAGCAGAGCAGTGTGTGTCATGCTAGAAACTCAGCAAGTGTCTCTTGAATGCCTGGAAAGGCATCTATCCTCCCTTGTCAAGGCTTGTTAGCATGCTTTGTCAAGAACAGGAGAATTTTGTTATCTTCATCTAACTAGATGAAGGCCAAAGTGGTTTTTACAGTTGAAAAATGTCATTGCCCTCTCAGAAATGTAGCCCCACTGGGTAAGAGAGTGGTTTCTCCTAATAACTGCTAGTTTTAGGACTAGTCAAGGTACAAGGAAGATAAGGAAAACAACTCAGTAAAAATAGTATTTGGCCAATAATACTTCATATGTTCTGATGTCCAACTTCAGTAATTTTCATGTGCAATCCAAATATCTGTGCCAGGTATTTTGGTAGCCACAACTGAGCACAGAGGGCATTCAGCTCTGAACAGATAAACCCGGGTTAAACATGATCTCCTTAGCAAACCCAGTTGCTAAGAAATGCTGTGTGTTGGGGTGTATCCATAATCCTACCAATCACAAGGTATGGTCAACTAAAGCTAGAGCTGCAAAGAAATTTGGCCATTCACTGGGGACTCATCAGATGAAATTCCTCTTACAATATAGCCTGTGATGGAAGAAGTGGTGGAAGTGATTCTGATCCATTTTTAGTAGTTGAGATTTAGGAATACTCTTGGATAAAGTGATGAAAACCAGTTTCTTTGCATCTCTGTGCCACAGGGGTCAAACAGGCATCTCATGCTACCAAAGAGAAAGCCCTGGATATCTCAACAACCCTGAATTTCTTTTGGGATTTTGCATCAGTGTAGTAGAGCAAGATGGTTAGACTGGGCATCTGAGTGGATGAAAAGCAGAACCAGGGAACATGGGGCCAGATGAGATAGATGCCTGGTTTCTTCTGACCTGAGGCTGCTGAAGAACAGTATCTCTTGGATGCCTAAGGAGAGGGGTGGGGGAAACCTGCAATCTGTCTTCCTCTCCTTTTACACTTGATAATCACTAACAGACTAAGAACATCTTTTTCAGGTAAAATATACTTCACTTTTAAGGAACGAAATTAATTTTCCTCCTGGAGTCCTGACAATCTTGAAAGTGTTGCACAGGGAAAGTAAAAAATACAGGACTTGGTCTGTACTTTGCTAAACTCATAGGACACATGAATATGCTCCCCAAAATGAGGAAAGCCCTTTTCCTTTGGTGGTAGAAATACAAATAGCCTGTACCTAAGAGATTCACAAGTGAGTAATAATTTGTCTTCTAAAGACTGGTAGGTGCTCAGCTTCCACTGAAGCTGATTTGAAACATCTCCTGGAAATGGTGCTCTACTGATTTCTGTGAAATATTTAGAAAGAGATATTTTTGACAGAGGCCTGGGATCATAAATGTCATCTGAAGTAGTTCCTAGAACTTTTTAATGAGACTAAACATGATGCAGGGACACTCACGTCCCTCACCAGGATTCCATCCAAACTTTTCACTGAGCGGTGTTGTAATTGCAATATGTAAAAATGTTGATTTAATTGCTTTTATAGCTATAGAGTCAACTGGACTTTTAAATGGGTCTTATTTAAATGCTTAAATATGTTATTTATTGCTGACTTAGCAGCATAAAGTTATGCGACTTTGCAAACTTACATTTCTTTACTATTATAAAAAAAAAAAAAAGACACAACCTGAACTAGATCCTGTGCCAGTTGGGTATGGATCTGTGTTGGTAAATGATGGAAAGTAAACATCAAATCACATAATGTTGTGTTTGTGGGCTTGTCTCTGTTGGTGTCTGCAGCCAACTACCCTTGAATCAGGAGATAAGAGTGCATGTAGTTCATGGGTGCTTACAGTAAATAATGTGACATTTGGGAATGTGATACTGCAGGCAGTGCATCGTTTCAACACAATCCTTACCAGTGTTTGCCCTGGACTACTTTTAGAACACAGTAGCCTGTTTTGGCTACCTTATGGGCCTCCAGAAGGTAGAAGGTACAGGTTCATCTTTTAAGTTCTAAATCACACAGAAGAGGAGGGGTTAAACCCAAGTCTCCTGTATCCCAATAGAGCACTCCTTTAACCCTGGTTCATTTGAAGCCTGAATGTTTCAATTTTTCATGGAAAGGCAATCTGTTTAGACATATAAGTCCAAAGGAGAGAGTTTCAATGATTTAGGAGCAGGATTTTTTGGTTTGGTTTTTTTAATTATTAGTGTCTGTACAAAGAAGGGGACATACATCTAGAAGAGGGTTTTTAGATGCTGTTCTGGAATATGTGAAGAAATACAGGTAAGGTGTGAATATTCAAATTCATCCCTGCTTAGAGCTGTGGTTTAACTTTTCTAGACCCTTTCAGAGTTGCCTACATTATGGAATGGTGTTGCCTGTAGATGGTTGAGTCTTGATAATAGAGATTATGTATTATGAGATAGATATAGGGGATATTATAAGATAGAGAAGGGGAAGAATAAGTGCAACATGACAGTACAGAGCTTTGATTTCCTAGGCTTGGTAAACTTGGTTTGAGACAATTATGGGTCCAAAACAACTGTCTTTTCCTGTTACTATTTACCTCATGCAGTTATTTCCAGCTGAATTAATCATTCAAAAGATTGATCTATTCAAATTTGGGGACTGCTGATCACCCATCTTTACCCAAAATGAGAGGACAAGGGGACAACAAATAGGCTCTTGTGCATTCCCACACAAAGGTCTCAAATCAGGAAAGACAGATTGCTTGCAGGTGAAAGAAGCAGAGAGTTGCACAGTGAGATAGCTGACATGAAATCTTTTCTCCCATTCCTGAGGCTTTTTGACTCATAATAACTCTTTTCCTAGCTGTCCCTCCCTCCCTCATAGCAACTGGAGCACGGTGGGGCTGCCCTTGACTGGTTGCCTTCCTCTCCTTTCTGCCTTCTTTTTGCCCTTCTGGCAAAAATTGCCATTCTGTTTTCCCTACACACCGGCAAGAAAACCTTTTTTAAAGGTTGAGCTGATGTTTTAAAGCTATCGACAGAAATTTCAATAACATTATATGTTAGTGCTTCAATCTCAGTTTTTCTTGAGTTATTGCCAGCCCTTGGATAAGGACGGATCTTTAATTCAATTTTTGCAGTTTAAAAAATAATTTTCTAGATGGAGGCTGGAAGAATGCACTCAGATTGAGTCTAATCTGACCCCTCTGCAAAGAAAGCATGTGGGATCTTGGCCAGTGATGCCTGAAGGTAAGCCAGTGACCTAGTGTGTGTCTCAGAACTTTATGCTCTCCAGCCTTGATCTGAAGATTGTTACTGCCAGCCCCTTCCTTGCAGCCTTGGGTACTTAGGATTTCTAGTAGTTGTTTTGCCTTTGTCTAGGAGATGGAGCCCTCTGGTTACAGTTGCTCTCTTTGTATAAATACCTGTAGATTGTAATCAAGTTAACTTTTGACCTTCTCTTTGATATGTTAAATCCCCAAATCATCCTCTCTGTGAGGCCTTGTGTCCATTTTGTGTCATTCGTATAGACAACTTTTTTTTTTTTTTTTTGGTTCGGAATGTCAAATGGTCAAACTTTTAGTAAAAGGAGCTCCCATGTACTAAATCATATTTTTAACATGGAAATACCATGTCTTTTTCAGTATTAATGTGTAGGTGTTGGTTTATTGAGGTAGTTAAACATTAATATTCCTGTTTCACAAACTGAGAAACTGGACCTGAGCAGTCAGTTATCTTATTCAGGGTCATGCTGTGATGCAGTGATTCCTGCTCCCACTCTCTGCTGGATGTCCATGGCAGTGCTACTGCTCACTTCTGAACCTGGACACTTCTTCCACCATGGCTTTGAGATGGCAGCTCTTCCCATGATATGTATGCACGTGCATTCCTTTGTTTAAAAAAGCACTAAAAATTTGTTAGAATGTTGTTAAAGCTAAGAAATCTGACACATCAAAGGAAAAAAACCCAATATTAAGACAGGTTATAAATTTTAACATTTTCACACATTAGAGGAATATCTCATTATGTCAGAGCATATGCTTTAATTTTATCTTTCTACAAATATTCCTTGCCTCACCAAGTATACAGACAACAGCAAAGGTATAAGTAGCCAAAAATAGAGATGTGGTCAAAAATATTAATGCAAATTCAGCTTGCAATTGAAAAGTGAGTGTTACTTTCTCCCTTTAAAGTTACCCTCAGAAGTGCCTTTGCTTTTGAAATATTCTCTGTAAATAGCATCTAGTTTGGACTCCTGTCATCAAACTGAGGAAAAACAGATGATCTGATATGCAAATGGATGGGGTTTTTTGCTTTTAAAAAACAGATCTAAGTAACTTGCATTAGATATGGGTATAATTGATGCACCAACACATACATTATTATTGAGACACCAAAAACTTGAAGCAATGTCTAACTCAGAACAGGCTTTAGAGAAGCTTGAAAATCTAGTTGGCAGTGTCTAGAAGGAATATGAATTTTCTTACCAGGTTATGACCCTGCAAATTCCTTTATAGGGCTTGTTCTTTGTTAATATCACTGAGGCTGAGACTATGGCATTTCAATGCATCTAAATTTCTTTCCTTTGTTTGCCCCTGGAATGTGTGTTCTTAGTCACTTAGCTATTGAAGACTTGGGTGCCTTTTTGTCTCTAACCTTTCCTGGAACATTACTGTCTCCATGGCAGGAGAGGGTAGGTATGGCTGATAATAGTATCTGTTTAATGCTTTCCTCAAATAATGTCTCCTGAGTAGGAGAAACAGGCAGGCTAGAGCCTGATCTTGGGTAGCTTTGTAAACTTCTATGACAGTATTTCAGGCCCTTACAATCACTAAAGGGAAGGAGGGAAGACTGCTATTTTCTTAGTTCAAAGGGGTCCAAAATGGATAATCCAGTTTATCAGAAATTTGGATTATTCTCTGATCCAGCAGGTTGTGCTTTGGCAGAAGTAAACACAGTTTATAAAAACCAGTTTGTCTAATCAAGAAGCATGAGGATAGCCAGAACAGACCCAATTTAGCCAAACAATAGCTGCAACTTTCTTCTTTTTTTTAGGGTCTTATCACTGATTTTAGAGAGAGGTAAACCAAAAGATAGCTGAGAATTCTACTTGGTATGTATTTATAGCTTTTGGGTTTTAGTAAAACACAATTTATCAATCTGTGCTGTAATGCTCACAATCAGTCTGATCAATCAGATATTTGATTCAAGCTACCAGAACAATTCCAATTAATGGGATGGGGGAACCCCAAATATGTCCTTTCCTTCATTAGCAATTCACAAAATGCAGGAAGGATAATCTCATCACTTCACAGGAAATGGTCCAATATGTTCTCATAGTTGTCTCCTATATTGTCACTACTAGGACTAGAGTCACTAGGATTTGAGTAAAGTTGGGTTTATTATTAACTAAAGCTTATGTAAGGTGTTATTGCATCTGCTTCTATTTTTGCAGTTACTTGGGCTCTGTTGATTTTTCACAAGCAAAATGCTGCCTGTGTGAGAGTGCTTGTACAAAGAAATTGTAATTAGCGCTGGTTTGGCAAAAAACTGAAATTCACAAGGAGGGTGTGTGGCCAGCCTGTGCTTCCTGCAGCCCAAAGGGTGATGCCTTTCCCTTTCTGAGAGATCTGGAGGTAGCGCTGTAGGGGTTGGGTACTATCATGTGTGCAGTGCAGCAGGCTGGAACTGGAAGGTGCCGTAAGTGCTGGCAGGGTGCTGCTGCCACAGCTGGGAGCACGACCCTTCTAGGTGGGTGTCATCCCAAACTCAGGAGTACCAGATTCTGTGCAGGATCCTCATCCCGTGCGTGCAGCATCCCCGGGCAGAGCTCCTCTCACAGAGCACCTCAAAAAATTGCATGTGCAGAGGATGCAGGGCAGGGTGTGCCGCTTTTTTGCAGTCCTGTCACAGGAGGCTGGCTGCATGGCAAAGCAAGCACTTCCTGGTTGGGTCCTGGACCAGCTCTGAACCCTTCCAAGAGGTTACAGGAATTCTCCAGAACAGTGCCAGCCTGCGTGAGCCTGGTGGTGCTGCCCTCCCTCCGTTGCATGCAGAAATGTGCCCTTGTACAGCGTGTGGTTGGTGTGGGATCGATGAAATACTACTGTGTGCAACCACGTGTCAGTTTGCCCTTTTACAATTTCTCAGTACCGCCACTAGTCTGCCGACCTCCCCCCTCACCCCCTCCTTTTTATTTTTCAGGAGAGGACAGGCAGCACAGAGGGAATCAAGATGCCAGAACAGGCACAAATAGGATTTTCTTAGAACAGGTATGCACAGTCCTTCTGTGAATGAGGGAACATGGAGAACACCTCCTACATTTCTTTCCTGCCCTCTCCTAACCTGTGTGATGGCACTGAACTCCATGTGCTCTGAGCTGGTGCTCTGAGCTGGTGCTCTGCACCGCAGCCCTGCTCCACTGCACCTTCCCAGCTGCCCCGAACAGGATGGTGCAGGTCACTCAGGCCTGGCACAGGAGGCTGAGGAGCTGTGAAATAAGCTGTGATATTGCCTCATGAGATGGGAGGGGGACAGTGCCCCAGACATACAGGGCCACCATAGTCCCTATCATTTAAGAGGATAGCCGAAGTCTCCTGGCTGCTGTGAGTGAAATGCACTGCACACTTGAACGTGCCATGCTCATGTGCAGCCTGTCGGGGGAAAGAGCTTTTTTTAGTGTTTTGGCTTTGCCTGAATCATAAATATATACATAAATAAATATGCAGAACTACCTTAAGCCTTTTAGCCTCTGCTGTGTTTTATCCCACATCAGGGGAAGGAGGGGGAAGCACAGAGGTACAAAGTGGAACCTGTGGCTCCTGTGTGGAAATGCACGTCAGTTTATGGCGAGGGATCCCACTATCTCTGATCCACTTACCTGGAGGCAGCCGGGTGCCTGGCTGATGCTGACACTAAGTACAGCCCTGGGGAGGCATCCTGAGCCAGCAGCAGCATTTGGGGCTCCTCACCTGTCACCCCGAGGGCAGCTCATGCTGGGTGTCTCCAACTGTCCACAGAAGCCAGCCCAAGGTGAGATAGTGCCCTTAGAAACCTGGATGTTTTGCTGACTGCTTTGAAATCTTGCTTTCAAATCTTGTACCTGTCCTCAGGGTTGAAAACCTTCTCGGGCGTGAGAGCACCTTGGAGTTCCTGTGAAGTCTGAAGTACGTGTGGCTGTTTTCGAGAGGAAGATTGCTAGAGCATGTAACAGCTGTCTCTGGCACGAAACTACAGCAAAAAATGCAACTTATCTGTGCCAATGACACAAAAGTATGTGCTAGCTCTCCCAGGTTTGGTCTAAGCCATTTCTCAGAGAGAGAGGGGTGGATTTTGTGGCTCCTTAGGAGTATGGGGTGTATCTCCAGTTGTGCCAGAGAGTCCCAGAGCTTGGAGTTGCGGCTGTAGAACACCACTGCTTCCCCATGGCATCTGCTAGATCAGGGTGTGAGCCCCTCTGGAGAAAGGCTGGCATCTTGAGGAGGGGAAAATGGGGCTGTTGCGTGAGAGTTGGTGTCTTTGACTTATCTTAGTCAGAGACATAAACAGCTGAAGGAAATAGGCCGGTTGATGTATGTGCTGTTGTTAAAGAGCATTCAAAATGAGAAATCTGTCTGCTTTTCCCAGGAAAGGGGAGGGGGGAGGAATCTGCTTTTCATCTTTCTTCTCTGTCCTGCCATAATTAAAAAAAACCAAACCAAACAAACAAAAACCCCCTTCCCCCATAAACAAGCTAACAAAAAACCAAACCAAACAAACCAACCCCCAAATGAAACTGCCAGGATTTTAATTGTCTTTTAATACTGCTTTGACAAGACATGGATAGAGATTAGTCAAGTCTCAAAGCTATTTGAGGTGGGGGGGTTGGACGGAGAGTTTAACTGCTTTTTAGGGTCATAGGATGATAATTCAGGTCGGAAGGTGCTTCACTGGATCATCCACTCCAGCCTACTAATGGAAACAGGGCTAGGTATTCCAGCTTATAAAATGAGGCGGTATAAAAACAAAACCGAAGCAAAAAACCCCTTTTTACTCCAAGTCCTGCAGTAATGATTGAAAAGTAGAGAGTACACGTGTGTGTATGAGTGCCTGTGTGTTTTCCACAAGCCACAGTTGCCACAGAGAAACAGTTCTCTGGGATTTTGTTACCAGTTGTACTCTTATCCCCTGACCTCTCTCTTTGGAGCAGAGAGGGATGGGTTGGATCTGAAGATGTGAATGGTCTGGCCCAGCTCTCACTCTTACCTAGACAGTGGCGCCATGGCAGGATCATACTTCCCAAAATACTCGTTGCAATGGGCAAAATCCTAGTGAGGATCTCCTGGCAGAGCAGCCCCATCCATAGGGAAAGTGAGTTGCTGCAGGAAGCAAATCCTGGCCCATCTATACCTCTCAAATCTTAGGAAAGATGACAGGGATTTTTCTGGAATAAATACAATTAGGACTGTGGAGAAAAAAGATGGAAAAATAGATTTGTTTTTTTAAAAGCATGGAAATCAAGGTGGCTTTCTATTAACATCTGTCTTGCTTTTGCCTTCAAAGAAAGCCAGCCTTTTAACATTTTCCTATGGCGCAGTGAATCCAAACACAAGAGCGACAAGCTGGTTCATGGGAACCGGAAACTGAGACGGGCTAGAAAACAACATCCTCAGGGGGAAAAAAAAAGAATGCTGCTTTCGGGGCTGTTTCTTTCTTCTTTTTATTTTTATTGCTGTCGGAAACAAATGACCTACTGCAGCCAAGTAGGCCTGGGGCTAAAATAAAAGGACCTTCAGAAGGCAACCAAAATACACAGGCCAAATGATGTACTCAACATGAGCATAATTGCTACTGTGCAGTCCTTTTCCCCTACCAATGCCAATCATTTTAATTTCCAAGGGAAAAACTGCTGTAACTGGAAAGTTTCTGTGTCTCTGTTATTGTTCCCAAAGGAGGAAAAAATTGAGCAAAAGTGAAAATAGACAAGGACATGAAGTTAAGGGGTGGACAGAGAAGCTGGAGGAAGATTTGATGTAAAATGGTTCTCACTAATATGAATGGAAGGATGTAGAAAATAAATATTGCTGTATTTGTGTTCCATAAAGTTGACAGACAACAAGATTTAGACCACAATTAGGGCTTGCTTTAACCTGGAATAAGATGCAGGAAATGGATTGCCAGTTTGCAGTGAGACATAGGTCTAAGAATTGGAAAATACAACATCCTTGTTGTCTGTTGCTCCTGCCAATATGTGACTCCCCTATGAGACACCAAGCCAGCAATGTGCCCATGTGTGCTAATGTAGTAAAATGCAAAACCAGCTAGAAGTGGATGTTTGCTTCAGTCAGTTTTATAGACATAAGAATAGCAAAAAGCAAAATTACAGGTTCTCCTCCCCCCTGCATTTGTCTGCTCCTTCTGTGAACCCAAAAATCCTCAGATGCTGACAGTGTGATCGATAGGCTCCAACAGCTGTACTCCAATAATTTCTACATTCTTAAATGAAATAGATGTGCAACTGAAACACAGGCAAAAGGTTTTTCTGTTATCAGTCATAGAAACCCTTTTTGTTTTTCCTAGGAGGAAGAGCCTTCTGCATAAACTAGTGGATCAAAATTTTAATGAGGCATTTAGATGATTGAAATAATCAAGGTGTTGTTATTTCAAAAACTTAGGAAGGGAGAGGCTTTAGAAGTTTAATTTGGAGAACACCAAGAAGTCTGTCTTCAAGTCCCTTTCTGTTTGTTAATTGTGCTGCTCCCCGGGGCTCTGTGTGATTCCAGTAAATAACCCCCATCAGATTTGGTTGTTAGTACCTGCTAATCTGGACTGATATGCAGCTGCTTTCCTGGCTACTTATTTCACAGCAGAATCACTTTTTTATGGCATATACTTTTCCCTGCCAGCTTACTTTCTAGTGATTAATTTTATCACATGGTTTGATTTGTGCTTCTGTAAATACCTTCATGTTTCGGACTTTAGATGAAGACTCTCAAAAATTCCCAGGTCTGTCTCCCACTGCTGCTGGAGACTGCTCAATTGGACTACATATGTTTAGCTCTTGTGAAGAAGTCTCTGTCAGTTGCTGCAACCACATAATTTTTTCGAAGCTCTTTGCCAAAGTCCCTCGTGTTTGTTTACATCTTTCTGAAGTTCAGATGAAAATACTGCTGGGCTGTCTGGCTTTTCAGAGAAATACTTTTTGCCCTTTCTGAATCCAGACTTCTAAACACTAAACTTGTTGGTTGTGTTGTTCTCATGTCGTGGTGCCTCTCACTGCATGGGACAAATTGGCTCTTCCTGGAATTTAATTTAAATGACACAGCTTTGCAGTAGGATGAAACAGGACCAGCACTGAATTTCACACTTCCATGTTACTGTGTTTTAACTAATATTTATTGAATTGTTTTCCTTCCAAACACTGTGTACAGCTGATGTTTTCTCAGGTTTGATTCCATTCAACGTTGTCCTTATTCCTAACCCTTTTCTGGCTGTCTTCTGTTCAACATGTAATCTGTCAATGATGATTAATATGCCATTCAAAAGTGCTTTCAATATAATTCAAAAAAATACTGACAGAAATTTGGGTTTTCATAACTTCATCCCTTCCTTGGAAGCACATTATGATATTGCCATTGATCCCAAAGAGAGCATTAAACAAACAAAAAAAAAAAAACCTGAGAAGCTGAAGCATCACTTCTTGTTCGTATACCATATGGCTTATCTAAAGCCATTAGCTTTGTTCTAGAGAGATCCTTACAGTATTGCTCAGCCTAAGTGTCCATTAGAGGTCTTGATATTCATTGATTCATTCACTGCTTAGAGTTCCATAAGAATGTGTACAGACATTTCGGAGTCCTGTTACTTTGTTTTTCTTCTGCTCAAACTGAACTCCACAAAGTCTTATTGTTAGGATGGAATAATTATATAACTATTGACAAACTGCTCTGTGATCTTAATTTTCAGCAATCTAGTTGAATACCTCACCAATCTCAGGTATGTGACACCAGTGTTTAAAAAGATGTGATCATGGCAATATTAAAGGGGTGCTAAAGTGAATTTAGCTGTTAAATAGCATACAGTAAATGGCTAAATGTGAACTTTTTTACTGTGGTTTCAGTTAATTCTTACACTTGACTTGCTGAGATAGAGTATCCTTTAAATTTTTTTCACCTACTCTCAGTTGACTCGTTCAGCCACTTCATTGTAGAAACACATGCAGATTTTTGGGTTTTGTGAGAATCTATTTTATAAAGAGAGTGTCCAAGGTGGAAAATGCTTTAGGACCAGGAATGAATGCAGTACAAAGCAATGAAGGTAGGAAGTAAACTCGCAGGTGATGGTGGAAGAGGCCCTGTGCAGCATTACTGCTTGTCAGCGGGCAGAGCCTACTGAGGTACTAGCAAGGGTGCAGCAAGCTTTCTCAAGCCTTTTTATAGTCTTGGAGGCACCCCATCCCTAGCACACATTAGCAGAAGTTCCCATTAGGAAACTCCCAAATTGTTTATTCTACTACATAACAATGTGGATTTTCTGTGGTAAGATCACTTTTTTTTCTCCTACTTTGAATTTCAAAAGCTTATCAACAACCTTCCTACTTTCCAGTCTCAGGATTTATGTACAAGAAAACACCTTTTCTATTCCAGTGTGTCTGTTGGAACAGTGCTGTGCCCTTTATCAAGGCTGCTGCTCTTGCACTGTTCCTCTGCCTTAAAGTGTGCTTGAATAGATGTTGCATCCCAGAGCTGTCTGTCAAGGCAAAGGGCATCTGTCTCCTGATCCTCTGCCCCTTTTGGGAGAGGCATCGGGCAGAGAGTGGAGCTGGTGGTCCCATGTGCCAGCAATTCCAGGCAAATGCTGGAAAAGCAGCTAGCTGGTATGGGATCAGCCTGTAGCTGATGTATGGTAATTTAGATTGAGATCAGGAATGGTATCGATTTCCCCTCGGAGACAAGGGAATTTGTTGTGGTGCCTGTGGCTACTCCCATGCCCTAAATGGTGATCCCATTGCTAGCGAGCCTCTGCAGTTTATTTCTCCAGTGGTTTTATGAGCTAACCACACCCGCTGCTGGTTTCTACAGTACCAATTTACAAGACTGACTGGTTTGGATGAGGAAACCCACATTTCCTGAGGTATCCCAGGGAGCTCAAAAGCCAAGATCTTAAGAAAATTAACAGAAGTGGTGATTTTTTTTCCCAGCACTCAGCTTTAGAGAAGGCGGTTTGTTTCTCTTTCTGTGGAGGAGGCAGCTGCAGACGCATGCTCTCAAGAGTCAGGAACTTCTGGTATTGCTCTTGTTGCAATAGTTGGAATTGCTAGCCAATTGTTTGGTTTTAGTCTTGATCCCACAATAACCTTCTGCCCTAGGAGTAATCAAACTGCAGTCCTTGAGTGCCTTCACTCAGGTAGGTGAGAAGCTGGGTGGAATAAGAAGACGTCTCCCTCTTTAACCACGAAGGAGAAGAGGTCTGTCCCATTCCCCTGCACCAGCTGCACACTGCTTGGACTCTTTGAGAGGAGTCAGCCTTAATACTAGCACAGATTTACTTTACATGCTTCTTTCTCAGTTTGTTTCCTCCTGGGTTAATCATAGAACGTTTTGGGTTGGAAGGGACCTTAAAGATCATCTAATTCCAAACCACCTGCCATGGACAGGGACAACTTCCACTAGACCAGGTTGCTTAAAACCCCATCCTACCTGGCCTTGAATACTTCCAGGGATGGAGCATCCACAACTTCTCTGGTCAAGCTGCTCCAGCGCCCCATCACTCTCACAGTAAAGAATTCTTTCCTAATATTAATCTAAATTTATTCTCTTTTAGTTTTAAGCCATTCCAATTGTCCTATCACCACATTTCCTCATAAAAAGTCCCTCTGCAGCTCTCTTGTAGCCCCCTTTAGGTACTGGAAGGTGCCATAAGGTTTCCCCAAAACCTTCTCTTCTCCAGGCTGAACAGTCCCAAACTCAGCCTGTCTGCATAGGAAAGCTGAAGTGGCTGATAGGAACAGTTTAATGTGGATGGTGACAATATTTTTCACCTGTGCTGAACAGTTAGATCAGCACATTTGGTCCCCTGGAGCTGCAGTATTTTTCCTGCAGCAAAGCCTTACTGCTTGGGACAACTCTTGTAACTGCTGAGGGGAGGCCAGGAGGAAAAGGAAAAGGCACACCAGCCTCAGCCCCTTTGGACCACCAGTTGCCTGCTGAAGCTCTTCTGTGCTGGCCCTGCAGTTCTCCTGAAGTGCTAGCAAGTGTTGCAAAAATTATGCTTGGGGAAATATGGAGGGGTGGAGACTTTGTTTTTTTAAAGCCTTTGACATTTGAATTAATGTTGTTCAACTCAAAGTTCCTAGAATTCAGTTCTTTTTCTAAAATTACCTGTGACTGTCCTGAGAGAAACAGTTTACCACATAATTTCTATAAAAAGGCATTAAAAAAAAAAAAAGGCAACTTGTAAGGAACTGCTGGCACAATTCTAAACAGAATTATTACAGAATAATTACTGTTAAATTCTGTGCACTCTAGGAACTAAAAACATAACTTTCAGTCCTAACTTTGTGCTTTGAAATATTAAAGTAATATTGCAAATGAGTTATAGACAAGATCCAATCTAGGGTAGTGCAAAGCTGAAGCTATACCTCTGGAAATTGCAGAATCAACCCATGTAAAATATACAGCTGGAAACCTACATTAGTACAGCAGCGTATCCAATGAATTTTATGGCACACATTTATGAAATCCTGAAGCATGTGAGCCTGCTGCATAATGACTGCATCCCACCTAGCTGAGGTCCCTGGGACTTCTCTTCATCTCTCTGGGAAGTGCTTTTGGGCATCTTGCAGAAAAAAATATGGTAAGGTGTGTTCCATCCTTGAAGAGTCCATAGTCTGACAATGGTGATATGTTAATAGAGGGTGGGGAAGGAAAGGTATAGAAAAGGATAAAGGGTAACCATGAAATGATGGTCTGCAAACACAGCCTGGACACACTCACAATTTGATGATTTATTCTCAATCCTGCAACTTGCAGCAATCCACCCACTCGCTGCCCACAAAGATCCAGAGGCTTCAGCATTTCCACAGTAGGCAATCAGTGTGATACATTTTTCAGGAAAAGATTTGTGAAAGTAACAGTGTGATAATAACTGCTGTTGGAACCTTAGCTATTGCATTTCTTACCTTGTAATTTCTTTTAAAAATCATCTCCTAAGCCTTTCCAGGGGTTCATCCGACCAACTAGCTTCTACGTTCATCTTAGAAGTGCTCAGGGTATACACTTAAAATTTGAAATGCTCTTGTTAAATGTAGATATCTTAAGTCACCTCCTAGCAAGTACACCCTCTCACGCAGCAGCACGCAAGGAAAGCTTTGAATTAAGCTCCTCACTCCAAATGAATCTTTAGTGTGTTTTTCTGGCAGAAAGGGAAGCTGTTGGCCTGTGAAAGGATGTCACGTGGTTATGAAACATTCAGGGCACTGGTAGTTTCAGCTGCATGCACTACTTGTCAAAGAAACCAAGATCCTAGAATTCTAGTGCTACTGCTCATGTGGCTAACTACTCTTATAATAAATATTAATATTGAAAGTAATAATTATTATTATTATTGAAAGAGAGCTGACTATGCCATTTTGTATTGTTTCCTCTTTAAAACAAAGGCTGTTTTTCTTTGCCTGAAAGGGTTTCTTTTTAAATATCATGAATCAGTGCGAGACTTTCTTAATACCAGAGGTATAAGAGAATGGGAAATCACACTTGTTTACTTTTCCCAATAATGAAAAAGCAGGTTATTTCTTACAACTTCTCTTTAAGAAATGTCTTTAGAGAAATTAGTTGAAAATTTAGGATCCAGCCAAGTGCAAGCACTGAAGTGCACACTTGTGTTCAAGCAGGAGTCATTATGGGAATTGCTCATGCACTTAAGATGGAGCATGTGCTTTATGCTGCAGATCTAAGTGAGCTGGCCTTTCTAAATTCAAGACTATATTTATTTTCTTTTTTCTTTTCTTGTGGTGTTTTCTTCTCCTCTTGTAATGTGAAATAGTTGCCTATGAACTTGACTTAACTGGCACAGCTAAATGTGCTGATGCAGACACATACACAAGCTCCTGTGTGCAGATGACCCTGAATCTTCTTGTGAAAATGAGGACTAGGTTTACCCAAAATGTAATAAAGTGTTATTATGGAATTAATCCATATCTCTGTCAGAATTTCTCATGATAATAAAAATCTGGTGTAAAACTGTATCTGCTAATGGAGCACACAGACCAGCACTGTCTGTATGCTCCATCAGACAGGCAGCATTCCACTGCTGCCTGCTTGCAGAATTTGTGTTCCTGCAGTGTAGAACTTAGGTTTTATCTAATTCCCACTGCAGTCAACAAAAATCTTCTGATCTATTATTTTCATTTGATAAGTGGTTAAAGCTGCATTCCCTTAGTCTTACCATGACAAAGGGGTGATTGTGTAAGGAAACAAACTCATAGATAATCCCAAATTAGACAAGTCAAAAGAACAAAGGATTATTGTGATAAAGCCTGAATTTAAATATTTTTTCCATCTAGTTGGGCTTTTTTAACCTAAATTAAATTTAAAAAATAGAAGGTGTTAGGGTGATGAAGATCATTTTAGAAGGTGACAAGTTCCCTAGACTGAGGGCCAGTTCCTCAGGCAGAATACTGTTGTAATGTCTCTGAAGATTTCACCTGTTGTACCTTTATGTTAGCTATGTTGATGACATATAAGCGTGGGTAACTCTGTATAAATCTATTGTTCCCTTATGCTGCGTGGGAGGATGTGTGTGACGGATGTGCAACATGAAGCATATTAACATAATGTAAAAGTTGACAGGAAATAGTTAATAATTCACGACTTCTGCAAACTGTGGTACCACGTATTCAGATGCCTGTTTGTTTCAGCGCCTAAAAGACAGTATCAAAATGTACTGTAAACAAGAGATAACCTTCTGTGAGACACCTGTGTTACACTGCTCCTGAGAATTTTTCTTACTACTGAAACTATTAAAAAATCATATTCTAAGTGACAATCCGTCCTTCTAGGAAAATGCCAAATAATGAAAAGTCGCCCTGTTTCTAATAACTGTTCTACTTCCCCATCCTTTTTTTTTTTTTACTGATTAAAAAATACTTCCTGGTGCAGTTGGAGAACTTGGCAGGCAGTCTGCATTTCAATTGAGCACAACTGCTGCCTTTTCTTCCCTTGGATTCTCCTCTCAGCCCAGCTGTAGTGGCTTCCTCCCTCCGCTGGCTCTGCTCCTTGTGCATCCAGGACCAGGTGGGGTCTGGGGCTGCGGTTATTTACATCAAAGCTTTAACGCTGTTCTTCCGGCAGAATGTTACGGAATTTCTGCTCCCCAGATTTCAAGTCTTTTACATCTGAGAACAGAAGTGTTTATTAGGAGACAGTTATAATATAAAGATCCAAAATACACCGAATTAAAATAAATAAATAAATAAATAAATAAATAAATAAAAGCCTGAATGGAAGCCAGAACATGCCACATTACAATAGTACAGAGAGATGTGCTCCCTGCCGTGGTGGCTGGTAATGGGATTATTCATAGCTAGGACCTCATCATTGGGAGTTTTGTGGTGCAGGCGCTCTGAAATCAGTTGTGAAGTCTCAAAGGCTGGTGTTCTATCCCCAGGAGGCAAGGTCCCCTCAGTGATATTGACATTACACCTACGTAAAGAAGTCCACTGACACATGCTGCTTTCCTTGGAAACCGGTTTTTCGGTACTGCATTCTAAGGAAGAGTAAGCAATAAAGTAGGCAGGCACCTGGCTGACACCCCTAGCAAAGCAAATCAGGCAATTTCAACTTGGTTATTCATGGGTTGTTATAATTTCAAGGTTAGGTTATCTCATGCAGTTATTTCTAGCGTTATTCACCCTTGGAAATTTGCCTGCTTGCCCTCTCCAACACACACATAACCAGATTACTTTGTAAGGGTGCAAAGAACACTGACAGATACTCCTGTCTGTGTGTACAGTTCTCCACCACACAGCTCACTCGAAGAGAAGCTAGAAGTTGTCAAGCACCCGTTTCAACATGCATAAAAAAGAATGAAAGTGCCTAGCTCTTCTGCTGTTCCAGCACCAGCTGAGTGCCTCAGAAACCTCTTCTTTTAACAGCCTCCATATAATTGTGCATTTCATGTAGGAAAAATAAGATGGATTATATTTACATTATTTGTAGATTCCGTAGGTATTCCATAGTGTAGCACGAGGAATTGTCTCTATATATCGCTGCTTAGAAAGCAATAGGGGGAAAAGTCATCCTTCAACATATTTGTTTACTTTCAGAAAAACACAGGTGGACTGTTTTTGCCAGTGTGTGTCCAGCTTCATGATAATTGATTCAATTACCCGGAAGTGTATTAGGACTCCCTTCTTGTTTCTTATTTTGCTATTCACCAGGCTTTTCTTTCCTTGTCTCTCCTCCCTGCTGTTTTTTTCTAATTCGTGAGATTTTGCTTGTGTCACCTTTGCAAGTTTTCCTCTGAAACTGTGAGGTTTAGAAATCTGTTTTAATGAAAGCTGAGATTTTAAATAACTTCTAAAGTAAAAATTATCAACAGTAATGATATTAACAGTAGAACTAACCATTTCAATCTTCTTGATTTCATAGGGGCACAGATGGAAAGAGACCTCCTGGCTCACCTAAACTACTCCTTGTTACTGCACATGAATGTCATAAAATCGTTTTGAAAACTTACCAAGTGATATATGTAAACTGTTTTGATGTTTCTTGCCAAATCCTTTTGCTACACATCTATTTAGGTTGTTACTCCTTCAGGGACTGAGCACATTCTTCCAGGTGGGTACATACTGCTAGGGAGGAGAGATGATGCATCTTTAAAAATACTGCCTCTGTAATTCCTCTTTGATTATAGGACTAATGGAGGGAAAAAATGTTTGTTGGTTATGTTTTAACGCTATTACATTTGCACAGTTTGTGAGCAGTGCCCTATACACCTTCTGCCAATTTCATACTGCTGAATCTCTGCCTTCCCATGCCAACTGCAGGGGAAAAAACACTACCAAAGGCAACACCTCAAGAAAGGATCCACAGTTCACTCCTCCTATTAGTGAAGTTATTTTAACTAAAATCTAAGTGTACATAATTTAAGTGTCATAGAATTATAGAATCATTCAGGTTAGAAAAGACCATTCTGACTGAGTCCAACCATAAATCTAACACTGCCAAGACCACCACTAAACCATGTCCCCAAATGCCACATCTAAATAACTTTCAAATACCTCCAGGGATGATGACTCCACCACTACCCTGGGCAGTCTGTTCCACTGCTTAGCAACACTTTTGACAGAGACATTTTTCCTAGTATCCAATCTAAACCTTCTCTGCTGCAGCTTGAGGCCATTTGCTCTTGCCCTATTGCTTCTTGCTTGGGAGAAGACACCAACCTCACCATGTGGCTATACCCTCCTTTTAGACAGTTGTGGAGAGTGATAAAACCTCTCCTGAGCCTCAATATCTCCAGACTAAACAACCCCAGCTCCCTTAGCCACTCTTCTGAAGACTTGTGTTCTAGAAATCTTAGTCTCAGTTTTGCCCTTTGCCCAGCAGATGATGATTACCAGATGATTACTTTCGTTTTTGCAGAAGCTTTCTGATATTTAGGCACTTTGACCTCCTTGGCATTGGATCTGTTGATTCATGATCTGAAGTCACCACTTGGCTTTTTCTTTGACTTTCTTAAAAGAAGTGTTGTTGGTTAGCTCAAAATCTACTGCAGGTAGCTGCAGTAAGGAAGCCGCCCATGCAGGCAGAATTAATGACTGATGTAGATGAGGCTGTCAATGATAGAGAGCATGCAAGAAAAGGAAATTAAGATGAGGCTGTCAATGATAGAGAGCATGCAAGAAAAGGAAATTAAAATGGTAGGGCCATTGGTGGAACTGTGAATGGTAGAGCCTATGCTGCAAGGGATTTAAAAATATGAACGAAGAAAATGTAATTAGTTCACTTTAATGTAAAAAGAGAAGAATAAGCAGTAATGATAAAGGGCTGAACATTTATATTTGTTTTTTGCATTTGAGAGAATCCCAGTGATGTAGAAATTGCAGGATGAAATCAAGAGTGTTTCAGTTTCACTCATAATAAAGGAGGATACTAAAGAGGAGTTTCTTGACTTGCATATTGACAGGCTGAAATGACTTGCTTCTAAGAGTTTCAGAATGGCTGGCTGAATGGATCTCTCAGATAGTGATTTCCTCCAAAACCAGATATTTGAAAGCATGGATGAGATTAAGAGATTTGACCTAAACTTTACATTGCAGCAGCATTTTTGGGAAGATAAGTTATAGCCTAATTCTGGGGAAGAGAATGGAACAACTAATATAAAAACTGGTAAACAATGAACAGGTGAACTTGGTACCACACAATAGTGTCTGCTGGCCAAAACCTTTCTGGAAGTTTTGTTCCAGAAATCAGGAGTGTTCTGGTTCCTGTAGAACATTTCAGTTGATTTCATACACTGTTTATATTAGAACCTAGAATAACCTAATTTAATGCAGAACACTACTGAGTGTATTAAAACCACATGACTGACAGGTCTCAAAATGTAACTGTGATAGGAACACTGTTTCTAGAAAGGCTTGGTAAAGCTCCTGGAGAAAACAAAACCTTGTGGCACTGGTGAGGCCACGCCATGAGTCCTGTGTCCAGTTCTGGGCCCCTCAGCTCAGGAAGGACATTGAGGTGCTGGAACATGTCCACAGAAGGGCAGCAGAGCTGGTGAAGGGACAGAGCACAAGTCTGATGAGGATCAGCCAAGGAAGCCGTGGTTGTTTAGCCTGAGGAAAGGAGGCTGAGGGGAGACCTGATCCCTCCCTACAGCTGATCAAAAGGGACCTGTGACCATGTGGGTGTTGGCCCCTTCTCCCAGGCAACCAGTGACAGGATGAGGGGACACAGCCTTAAGCTGTGCCAGGCAAGGTTTGGGTTGGACATCAGGAAGAATTTCTTCACAGAAGGGGTGATTACACATTGGAATGGGCTGCCCAGAGAGGTGGTGGAGCCACCATCCCTGGAGATGTTTAAGGAAACACTGGATGTGGCACTCAGTGCCATGATCTAGTTGACATGGAGGTGTTTGGTCACAGGCTGGACATGATGATTTCAGAGGTCTTTTCAGCCTAATTGATTCTGTGAAAACCTAGCTAACAAATGTTTGCAGCCTGTGTGGAGGCATAGGGAGCTAGCAGGTGGTGGAGACTTGCAGTACCTGAAGGGAGGTGGTGGAGATGCTTGGTAAGCTGGGCTCTGCCCAGCTCATGCTCAGTATGCAGTTATACAGCAAAGAGAAAAGGGAGGCTGTGCTTGCAAGGTGCCAGCTTGGAGCACTGTGGCTCTGACAGCAGTTTCATGATCTTTGACTGGATACCTTGACAAACCCCTGTAAAGACTAATGTGACCCTTAAATTTACAAAGTGAAGAGTTTCTGGCAATATCAATAAAACCTCTCTTGCCCTGTTTTTTACACAGGAGATGCTTTTACGGCACTTTCCAGTTGGTCCAGGAGATCCATCTGGGAATAATTAAAAGAGCCAAAAACTGCTTGTAGTGTGCCACAGGGAGAAAATACATGGAGTCAAGCATAAGGATAGAAGCTGACTAGACTGCAGATCGTGAGTCTCTCCCAGGCAAAAGGAAACGAAATTGAAAAAAATTCCTATTGATTTTGAAAAATGTAACACGTTATAGGAAGTAGAAGTCGGGACATTTCACATTTAGTGTAGGCTTGCAACTGGGAGGATAAGATGTGAGAGCATTTAATGAGTTGTGATGGATTCTCGCCAAGAAATATCTAAAAGATACTATAAAACTTCTCTGTGACATGCTGGTTTATTGGCTTATATCTATGGATTTATGACAACTAGACTTAATGAGTCTCTTTAAATGGAGCATTTTGAGTGAAAGTGAACTGTCAGTTTCAGAAATGGATGAAGAGTGACATGGGGAAAAAGCTGTGAATGGGGAGTCTGGGATGGGTCTGCGGGAGAAGATGGAGGCAGGGAAGAGAGACAGTGAGGATTTGAAGTTTGTAAGGAGCTGGAATTTCATCAGCAGACTCCTGCAGAACAACAAGTAGTTAGGAAACAACGCTGACAGTGTCAGATAGCAGACAAAAACATGGGAGCCTTTCAGCTTCACTGGAAGGGGGAAGCAATTCCTAAAGAGGACTGTGCTTCCTCCTGGCGTGGGTACAGCCCCAAACTGCTCAAAATCCCACTTCCGTCTCTGTTACTACAGAAGAGACATGTTAGATACTTCCCAGAATCACAGAACTAAATCTTTTTAAGGGTACTTTCATGGACATCTTCTAGAGCATGAAGACTAAAATTAACTCAAGGCTTCACAGGGCAAAAAAGAAAATCGAAGAGAAAAATAATCCAAAACCCATTTATAAGGCATGGAATCTTTTGGTCAGCCTGAACAGTCCTTTGTGTTTCTCTTTCCTTTTGCCCTGTCTTCTTCCTCTTTGTGACTGAACTGTCCATATTACAAAATGAGTATTTCACAGCTCACTTTCTTTTTGAACCTAATAGGAACTAACTGTTCCTGTTGTTGTTCACAGATCAAAAATCTCAGTTAGAAAGTGAAAGTTATTCTAAATAAGCACGGGAGGAAAACACAGACTAATCTTTGGGCTTGGTACTTGCTAGTCCTGCTTTGATTCTGACACTTGCTTGTAACACTACATGCTTCATGACATGAGCTGAGCAGCACAGCTTCCAACCTCAGCACTTTTGTTTCAGTGCTTCATAATCTGTCTCTGTTATTTATTAAAGAAATGTAAGAGTATCGACATAAATTACTTATTTATCTCTCAGGAGATTAATTCTCTCTTTTGTTTGCCAGGTTTTACTGGAAAAGAATTCAAAGCTGCCTTACAGAGCTGATAGTTCAGGCTTGTCTTGTTTTCATTCTTTTAAGTTGCATGGTAGGGATACTGGGTATTTTCTTGTAAGAGTCACTTCTAAAAATATTCAGTATTTTTTAATGTGAACTATCTTGTAATTTCAATATAAATTCCTGTTGAATTTGCATACATTCAGATTGCAAAACGTAATATCTCCATCAAAAAGCATCCATTCACAAGCATCTTTGCTTCCAGAACATTTTTAGGAGATAAAACTACACAACATAAACAGAGAAATGAAAAGTAAATAAAATAAGTTAACAAAAATATTTATGTACAAGGCAAATGTGGTATTAATAATGTGGACACTGAGTTAATTTAGCTTGTTGGAGTACTCTGCTGAAGTAATTTATGTGCCTGTAACTATGGAAATACGCCAGCATCCTGTGTTAAGCCAAATCATGAGTATCCAGTCATTGAAGGACTTAGAAACTTAAGTTCTTTATGTGTTCAGGACAAAACATGATTTGTTTAAGCAGGACACGGATTCTGAGTTGTTACCTTGCCTTTGGACATTGCTACAAGTTATTAATGCCCTTTTATTTTTCTGACAACATGAAATGTGCAGATTTTCCAATGCTTTGCTGAGGATCAGGTGCATTATATCACACAGCTCGGAAGACTTTTAATAAAGTCCAGCTGGATAACTGGATGAGTCTCTGTGCAATCAGTGTTTGGAAATGGGTAGGTTCCAGTAAAAGCTTTAACATCCAAGATGGCTTTGAGCTAAATTGTTGTGATAACAGCAATTTGTGTCATGATGATTTTATTGCAAACTGGTGTCAGTGTGGACATTATGCTTAACAATCACTGGTGGAAAATCACACCAGTGATCATTAAGCATAATGAAAACAACTTGTGCTGAGGGTGAGAAATGCCTCAAATTGACTGCTGTAGATGCCTTTAGTGTTGATTGTGGGGGTAGGGGGGAAGGAGGTCCTGTTCTCAGTTTCATAATTTGCATGAGTGCTCTGCAGGACTCTTGCAGCAAAACTTCCACCTGGGTCTCTGAAAACTTGAACGGGGTGTTCACGTGTCATTCCCTTCTGATGCAAGGCTTGTCTGGGACTCTGCTGTACTTGTCTCTGAGCTGGTGACACAATTCAGGGTGAAAAACCTGCTGAGCCTGTCAGGCTGGCAGAGATTTTGGGCCTTACTGGTCTAACATGCTCCACTATTTGAAAAATGTAATTGGAGGTTTTAGCTGTGTTCCCGAAGCCTTGCTGTCTAAGGAGAAAAAGAGTTCTAAACATTGCTCTCTACTCTGGCTGCTGCCCTTACCTTGTCCATAGGACATATCACATAAAATCAGTAAGTCAACAACTCACACAGCTTGAGCAAACACTATTTTACAACTGTTCTGAAGTAGAGGGTAGATGTGGAGCTGAATAAACTTGCTAGAGATGGAGATTCCGAGGTTTTGGCACTTTTTGAAATTAATTTAAAGATTTTTGAAAGGCAGTGTGAAACGTTGGACGAGGTCCTTTGTCAGTGGTAATGAAAGAAGAAAAAACCCCAACTAAGTATAACAGTGTCTCAGATTTCATGCTGCTAAATGGGATTTTCAGATACTTGTAATCTGACTGTAGCTGTCTGTAGCAATATAAGGAGTAATTTGGAATCAGTGACTATGTAAGGGTATTTATGCAGTCCCCAGCTCTGACTTTGTGAAAATTTACCTACCCTTGTTCGTGTGATGCTGCTGCTTAATACTGGTTTTGAATATGCAAAAATGGGATGATGCACTCTTATTTGAATGTATGTGTTGTGAGCAAACTCGCTACTAGATTAAATTGTCTTGGGTTCATCATCAATGCTAATTTGGAGCAAGCTGTAATGGTCCTCCTTGTTTTAATTCTTATGACTACTGAAACCCAAAGGGCAAGGGTTTGGAGAATATTAAAGCATTCCCTTATCAAAGCAACTAGTAATGAAATTATTTCTCCACATAAATAAATGACTTTGGGTATAATAGTCACACAGTTTCCTCCTACTCTTACTTTTTTCTCTTGGTGAAATGAAATGTCATATATTACAGTATAATGACAAGAAGTATCCCTTAGTATGCAGAACAAGGGCCATTATGGATAACAGATGCCTCATGCAAATCATGGAGCACATAGACATGGAAGTAAAACACAAAGCACAGCAATAGCTTTGAGGGAAATAGGGGGACAACTATCCAACTCCTTGTCTGTATATGAATCACTTGTACTGCTACCGATATTTCATCTTTTCTCTACTTAAGGGTCTACAAATACTTCCAGAAGCACATCTACCCGAGAAACCAGTGTTAGACCTTGTGCCAAACAAATTTTGGACTGGTTCTCTGAAATAGAACAAGTTTCAGGGCAAAGGAGGAAAAAGATGAACTTTACTAGCACTGTAGGTAGTCAGGTTTCTGTAACCCCTGGGCCTTTGAGGAGGCACCTTGTGAGCAGCAGGAGAGCGCTGGGTGGGTGGAGGCTGTCCCAGATGTCTCCGAGGATGAGTTAGACTCTTGCTACAGGTCACACCCTCAGGGAAGCTTTGTTTCCATTACTGACTTGGAAGGAGCCAAGGAAGACGTGGTTACAGTTATCCACTGTGAGTATCTATGACTCGGGTCAGTTAAGGTTTCTGAGCACCAAGGATACAATTGGGAGTGGTACAGCAGTACCTTTGGGATTTCAATTACCAAGAACCTCACCTATTAAAAAACTAACCTTCTTTTAGGACAAAAAAGTAAGTGCCTAGAAGTCAGAGAGCTTCAGCAGTAATGTGTGATTATTTCAAAGGATGAAGTGATAAGGAAGTTATCTTTTTATGACAGTTTTCTGCTCCCAGAAAAGGCCATATCCTTGGCAGGGATTTGGCATTTAATATTGCAATGCCTGAAGAATTTCGGATTGCTTTGCATTTTTACAATAATTTGTCACCTTCTTTAGGTAGCAAGTGTCCACAGGGTTAATGGGTTCAGTGGCTTTGCTGAACATCGGCGATTTAAGGACTGTTTAAAACAAACACTTTTCAAGACCTTTGTTAAAGTAAATTAGTCTTTGTGCAAGAATGAAAACAAAGCCGAAATCTATTTGCCTGAATTAGGGTTAAATTAGAATTTAGTGCAGGGATTAAGATGAAACCTCATTGCTTTAGTTTCACCCTAAACTGAGTTTTCATTGGGATTATGAGGGAAATTCAGTGTTCTACAGAATGTCAGCATAGGCTTGATCATCACTCATGTGCCATGCAAACCCTCTAGAGGTAACTGCCAGAGATTAAAAGATCTAACAGCTGTGCTGCACTATTAAGGTTTGTGAAATAAAATAAGAATTTAAAAAACAAAACAAAACAAAAAACAAAAAAAAAAAAAAACACAAAAAACAATCTTGTGGCTCTTTTTAAAACTCAAAGTTCTGCAATGGGCATGTTACACTGTCTCTAAATAAATATTTGATGAGTGACTGAATGTTAACTACTAGGCATTGGTATTGGCTTCAGTATTGCATAAATCTTCAATCACAGCTTTCCTTCTCTCTGTGCAGCAGTGCTTTTGCTCTTGTTTATGTTGTTCCTCTTCCTGGTGATAACTTTCTTGGGGATAGGTGATAACGAGCACTAAAAACATTGGTACAAAATTTGGCTTTTAAAATCCACCTAGAGGAACGTTTACCCTTCCCACCTGAATGTTACTGTTACTGTTGCTGGCTTTGAGTAAAACATGCCTCTTCTGATCTTGCACCCAGGTTGTCTCCTCAGAGCTGCTGCTGTCAGGGAGCAGGAACAGGCTACAGACCTCTTCTGCCCGATGCTAGTGTTGACAGCTAGTGTGGGTGATAGAGGGTGAGGTAAATAGGTTGAAATGGAATAGGAGGCAATCATCAATATTACACCTGTAGGGTGTCTAACTTCCGGAAACATTGCAAAAGAATTTATGAAAATTAAGTGAAGGCCATATCCACTTCATACTTCATTGTCATTAAATTGGACTTTCACTGCATTTTATACCAAAAAGCATCCATTAATAGACAATATCCCTAGATTAACCTCACTCCTCTTCATGATTTTTTTAATATGCTGGAATCTTGTTTGCATTCTACATGATGCGACAGGGTCCTGCTTAGCAAATGTGTTCAGCCTGTACTGTGTACAGACCAATTTAAAAAAACCCACAACCTTGGAACCATAGTATTTCTAAATACTAAGATATTGAAGGTCAAGAGGAAAACACACAACAAAAACCTTCTCCATTTAACCAGCTGGATTGCATCTGTTTTCTCCCCAGTTTCTTCGCTGAACTTTCCCAAAATTTCAAAATTATATTTTCCAGTATCATGATAGGCATGTTTCTGTGTACATCATTATGGGTTTTCTTTCTAATCTGATCATATTGCAACAAACTGCTGTGCTAATTAGATTTTGTTTGAACACCTTTTCCTGGGATAGGCCTAAGAAATCCTCAGTATGTCATTTTGAAAAAGGCAAAGAGATAAGCAGAGTAATTTTAAGCCTTTTAATATGTACAGGTACATTCCCAACATTTTGGCCATCATGTCTCCTTTTTTCATGGGAGTGTGATGGCTGAAACATCTGGAATGTGTCTGTAAGTAATCAATGCCTCAGAATACCAGGGCTTATCTGTAAGCCTTGCTTAAAGGTGTGCACTCAGCTTCATTTGGAAGCTCTCAGAAATATCTTAACGTCTCATTCCCACAAAACTACATTTTAGCCTGGCTGGTCCAGGATGTCATATAGACTGTGTATTGCTTTCTGCCTAGGGTAGCAGGCAGTGCTGCTGTAAAATGTTCTTAACATCTGCTCTCATGTAAGGGCAATATATGTGTCCTGTTATATATATATATATATATATATATATAAATAAATATATAAATATAAAAAATTATATAAATATAAAATATAAATATTTTTCCCCCACAGTTCAGGCTTTTTTTTTATTTCCACCTGAACAATCCCTACTTTTTCTCATGGACCTTCTGTGTTCTACCTATACTTATAAGCATCCCTTTTCCCCTGCTAACAAATTAACCCGAAGTTTGAAATTTTACTGTCTTGTTTGCCATCGTGTTTAATAAATGTTCTGTGGCTTTAACTTATTCTGGTATGAGTAAGTGAAGAATCCTGTCTCCTTCCTTCAAAGGATCAGCTGTGTTGAATAACAGGGCTCTCTTTTCTCCCCTTCCCTTTCCCATCAGGCCATTATTTATTATTACAAGCATCGACTTCTTGCTTTTGCAGTACTGAGGAGACAGAAAAAGAAAGAAATCAGACAGGGATTATTAATGAACTAAAACACTTTATCCTCTCAATAATCTGTTTTTAAGAGCTGCTTTTAATTTTAAAAATAGTGCCTCCCCTGCAAGAGATAAAGTATCCACGTTTTCTTCTGCCTGCTCTGGAGCATTAATGGCTGAGCAGTGTCAAACTCCTGTATGTTTTACCAATACTCTTCAGTCAGTACAGGTGCCAGTAGCATGCATACATAAAGCAGACTACTAGAAGTGCTTTCACTTGGCTGACGATGGCTATGCGCATTCAAACTGGTGCAAGTGCTGATTTGGGTGGTTGATTACATACATATGCATATCCTTGGAAAAAACAATGCAGCATAACTGGTCCTAAATCACTGGTGTGTTTCAGAATAAGTGGCAGTAATCAGGAGCTTGCCAGCATCTTGTTTGGGTGATGGGGTGTTCCCCATGAGCACCAGGGGCCCTGTCACTACCCTGTGCAGATTTCCTAGCTTGTCAGTGTAATTTAAACTTCAGCGTTGGTTGTGAAAGCTGCTCTCACACCGCTGGGACTTTTTTGTAAATCTGTCTTTTCCCCAGAGTTTAGTCCAGAGGCAGCTGACATAAACTGGCCCCCTGTACACTTGAAGGACCCTTCAAGAACCCATCTGATGTCCATGACTTTTCAAATACATCACCTGAAGGCTGCTTTTAGAAATTAAAACTTCGTGTTCCTATAGCATCTCTAGAAAAATTCACATAGGAACAATGTGGGTCATCTTCTCCAATATTGTCCAGAACAGAATGAGTAGCATTAGAGAGACATAGAAGCATGTATTTTCTCTGATCAGTAAGAGTAAAGAAGTCTCATCCGGTATGTTGATCCTGCTGAAATCTTTGGTGGGGGGAGGAAAAAGGGGAGTTAACCCCTGCTAAATTCAGCTCATGAAGTTTCCTGAGCACCTTCTCCCCTTCTATGAGGTTTTCTCTGAGTTATATCTACTAAGCAAAGTATAAAATGTAGCAAATGCAAGTTAAATATAAGGAGTAACATGGGAATATGAAATTGAAAGAGCCTTTGCAACGGTGATAGTAATCGAGAGGACAAAGTGTGCTTACTATCAGTTTAAGGCTTTGTTTGGCTTTTCTGGCAGCTGTATCTTCTGTGGGTTAAATAGTGCACATTTGTGGAGTAAATGTGCTCACTAATGGTGTAGCTCCTATCGAAGCTTCTGAGTAGCATAAGGTTAGAAAAGGTCCATGTTAGGGTGGGTACTGCTGTTAATAAATACTGACTTGTCATAAAGGAAATTAAAGTAGTAATGAGATGCATTTATTTACAGGATCCTCTCCACTGTTCCCCATTGAGGAGAAAACTTTCTGCCTCCCTGTAGGTGCTGTGGGGTCCCTTATCATCACAGAATGCATCTAGCAAAATGACAGTGGTACTAAAGGTACATTTGATCTTCCCCTCCCTGAACAGTCCTGGGAAAGAGAGTGAATTTATAACTAAAGTAACCTCTAGAGGACGGGCCAATTTTTTTCCTTCGTGTTCAAGATGGGGAGCTCATTTTCCAGAATTAATAGTATAGACAGCATCAAGGACTGAAGCTGCAAGAATCGTTCAGTCTTGCTTGCTTCACCTTCCTGACACAGCAGCAAGGTTGCCGTTTTTCTGGGCACTGGCCTGTGCTGAAGGCCACCAACCTGTCTGTGCAGAGGAGGACAGGACAGGTGGTGGTTCTTGAGTGGTGCTCAGATCTGAATTCTCCCATTGTCAAAGCACCTTCAGGCCCTGCAGACCGAGAGAGAGAGAGATTTACACTGTTAATCAACTACACCGTATCCATGTAGGCAGAGTTGACAGGAGTCTGGCCAATGAGCTAGATGTGAAATAATTAAAATTTACTGAGTGGTTTAGATTTAGTCAGTTTGAATGCTTTTCTTGTCTGATTTTTGAAGGCAAGTTGTTTATCCAAGTGAAGTGCTTTAAGATACAGCAAGGAGCATTGACATCAGCAGAGATCAATGAAGGACGAAGAGGTCTATTTAATCTAGGAAATGAGTGACTTGGGTCTTTGATCCTATTGCATTCTCTTATTCCCAGAAGGTTAAATTTAGTCCTGCATACACAAATTCTGTTTGACTAAGTTTACTTAGGTTTTAAGTATTTGTGGGTTTCTTTTGTTTAGGTTCTCTTGTATAACAAGAAAAAAACCCCAACTGTTACCACATAATTAGGCTGTTGCTGTGTAAGCATGTGTAGCTCTTTTCAGACTTGAGAGCAGAATATGCAAATTCAAACCCAAATGCATTTCTTTAAACTTTCATACTGTATAAAAGAAAACACCCTCTGACCCATTGTATACAAACCAGCCTCTGAAATGGCATAGGGAAATGGCTCAAATTTGAATTACCAAGAAATTAGTCTTGTTTGGCTCATGTTAGCTGCAGTACTTCCATTTTCTAGAAGTAAAGAAAACCTGGTGCAGCCTAACGCAAACCTATGCATTTGGTTCAAGATGTAAAAACGTAAGGTAAGCCTTAGAGAACATGAAGATAAGGCTGAAGTTTCTACCGTGCTGAAAGACAATGTCAGAAAATTCTCATAATCCGTCATCTAGGAAGGTTAGTTCCTTTAGTGTAAAATAAACAGAAATCAAAGTGAGAGGGTTTTTTTATTATTTACATTTATCTTAACTGCAGCAAGCCATAGCAGGTGCTAGCATGAGATGAGCTTTGGCGCTTCTTGCCATAGACTTGCTTCACCGCGTGTCATCAACCATGAGTTTTAAAAGTGCCTGAATTGAAATACCCATTATGACACAGAAAATAAAATCGAAAAAACAGGGAGAGGAAGGAAGTCCCATCAGTGAGGCAAAAGTGAAGCCCTTGCTTCCTTGCATATCCCCCCGTCCCCAGCCGCGGCCACACTCCCTCTCCTCCGTGCGCGACCCGGGCCGAGCTCAGGCGGCCCGAAGCAGGGCGGCCCCGCACGCCCTCGATGGCTCCGGGGCCTCGCCCCAAGCCCGCACCGTCCTTGCGGCTTTTATTTTCGTAATTTTATTTTTTTAGCACCCCCTGCCCCGGGCTGGACGGGGGGCGCTCCAGGGGACGAGAGCGGGGCGGCCCCGCGCTTGCGGCAGCAGCGCCCGGTGCTGGGGCAGCACCGCAGCTGCAACGCGACCGCCGGGCAGGTGCCGCGGTGCCCCTCGGACCGCACCGCCGGGGAGATACCACTTCTGAAAATAAAAAAAATTAAATAACTAAAAAGTTAAATGAGTAAAAAAATAACTAAAACACAAGAGAGCGGTGGCGGCGGAGGGGCCGGTGCCGTGCGCGGTACCCAGCCGCAGCCGGAGCGGTGCCGGCGGGGCGGAGCGGAGCGGCCCCGCTGACCCCCGGCCGGGCCGGTGCCGGGGGCGGGGAGCCCGGGGCGCCCCGCCGGCCCCCATTGGCGGGCGCGGCGGCGGCGGCGGGGCCGGGCCGTGCCGGGCCGGGTCCCGGGCGGAGGGGGCCGGCCCTGCCCCCGCGGCCGGCGGCGGCCCAAGGTTTAAAGTGAGAACTTTCTGCGGGCGGCGCCGAGCTGCACAGCCCCGCCGCCGCGTCGCTCCTGTCCCGCCGCAGCAGCCGTCGCCACCGCCACCTCCCCCGGGCGGGCCGTACAATCCTCGGCAGTGTCCTGAGACTGTACGCCCGCCTCGGGGGCGAGCCGGCCGAACCGGACCCCGCTCCCCGCCCGCCGCCGCCCGCGGAGCCCCGCGTCCCGCGGGCAGGTGCTGAGCGCGCCCCGGCCCGAGAGGCGGCGCAGGAGCCGGCAGCAGCCGCCGCGATGACAGCTGACAAGGAGAAGAAAAGGTGAGGGGCCGCGGGCGAGGCGCCGGGCTGCTCGGGCCGCTTCGTCCTCCTCCTGCAGCTGCCCCCTTCGGCCGCGGGGCAGGGGCCGGTGCGGCCTCGCCTCCCCCCGCCGTGGCTCCCGTGCGAGGGCTCGACCCGGAGCCTTCTGCGGGGACCGGCTGCGGCGGGAGGGAGCGAGTTAGTTCTCCCGGGCGGGGAGAAGGGCAGGGGAGCAGCGCCGCGTCCCTTGGGGATAGCCCGCGCTCCGTGCGGGCCGCCGGGGAGCCGGGGAGCTGCCCCCGCCGGGCGGCACCGCGCCCGCAGCGCACCCGGCCCGGCCCCGGCCCCGGCCCGAGCGGCCGCCGGCACCCGCGGCGAAGGCGGCCCCGGCTGCGGGCAGGTGCACCTGGCAGGCAGCGCCAGCCAGCCCCGGAGCCGCCGCTGTCATGTTCGCCATGGCACGGCTCGGTACCGGCGAGGACAGAGGGAGTAGCAAACTACTCTTCAGTTGAGGACGGGGGGTTTGTTTGAAGGTAGCAGCCCCCTTAGCGAAACGTGTTTCATAATTAAAGTCGCGTGGATGAAGTTGCAAGGCTGTGTAAACATTTCGACACCTCCTCGCTCCGGTCCGAGACGCTGGCCGCGGTGCATGTTGCGCGGCTCATGGAGCTCCTCAGCTGTCAGCGGGTTTTCCCGGAGGGCCGGAGCTCCAGGAGTGCCCAGCGCCTCGTTTGTCGCTGCCCTTCGAGAGGGATGTAAAGCTAGACATTCCCACACTGCCAGAGCGACCCTTCCCTTCCAGAGGGAATCAAAATAACACACTGCTGGTTTTCTAGCTCATCAAAGAGTGCGTTTTCTTGTTGGTTCTTGAGAAAAAACGTCAGCATAAAACTCAGCGGCCCATAACACAGAAGTTACAGGTGCAGATTAAGAGAAGAATTATCTACTTGTAGCTCCAAAGCTATAAACAATTCCTGTGGATGAGCGAGGGCACTGACACGGGGAAAGCTAAGCCAGCGAATAAAGCTCTATGAAGCCTTGTAAAAGGATATGTATTCAGGCTGTTTTATACAGCAGGCAGTCACAAGGATTAGTCTATTATCAGCACAGGTTACTGTTCTGGCTATAGATTCTCTTTATAAGTGATGTGGTTTACAGACTTAAGAATTTTATGTTGTTATTTGTCGTACATACTGTCCAGTTGATGACACAGTAAACTTTAAACCCTGGGTTTTTGCTTGTATAATAGCTTCTTTTTTATTGAGTCACCCTATGACGGTGTAATAGGGGAAGTATAGTAGTATAAATCATACCTTTTCCATGTAGTTCTGTTTTCCTCAGTTTATCAGACACTAACTTATTAAGGTTAAATAATTGCCTCAAGTGAATTTTGTTCTCGGTAGAAAGCTTCTGTGCAGAGTACAAAATATACATACATTTTGTTTCTTATGTTGAAAAAGAATTATAGTACAGTACAATGTAGTTATAAAAATGTGTTGTAATAGTTTATACAGCAAGAGGATGAAATAGTGTATATATTGGAAACACACAGCATTCATTGTGTCACCTCTTTTTAATGGGGCACTCTTAATCTCTTCATTTTTAACCTCTTATTTTCAAGCACAGCAAGGGATTGAGTGCTTTCTAATCTTGCAGGATAGCATGCTGAAGTGGTTTGTGGAAATACTCCTCAGATACAACACAGACTTCACAGGACTGAAGTCTGAACCCTGATCCCAAGTGTCACTGGTTTTAAATATTGTGACATTCAGTGACAATTTTTCTGTTTCTCTCAGAAGTAGGCTAATTGTTATCAGGTTCGTGGGATTGTTGTGTAAATTAATGTTCGTGGAAGAACTGGGAGAGTGTCCTATGAGGGATTTCAGGTAGCTGGCTTGTGCCTCCCTGTCGGTGCACTGTGGATATCCCTGCTGGGGATGTACGCTATGTAGCCTGTTGAAACAAGGTCGTTTTGCTTTCTTAATTTTCCAATACTGTTACAGAATAGGTTTATTGCCTTGAGTTCAACAGTTACTGTATTGTTTGCTTGATCTCTATCCAGATATGCAGCTAGGATCTCTAACCTAACTTGCTAATAGTATTTATAAATCACTCTCGTGGAGAAAAGGTGGGGCGGTGTTACTAGATTTCCAGGCAGCTCTGAAACATATGTTAAGAGGAGCAGTTCTCTCACTGTTAAACAAATGTTCTAGGAAGATAATCTTTGATTCTCTTAATGATCCATTTAAGTTGAAGAACATCCTCAGGTCCTCATTCGAAGCTCTGTTTGCCAGCAGAAAAGAGCAGTTGCTTTATTTGGAACAAATGTTAGAGCACTTTCAGTAGGCTGATTTCCCACATTTAAAGTTTTTCCAAGATACAGAGCTGAGATTAATATGATTATTCTTTTAACTTAATTAAAAAAAAAAATCATTATCTGCCCAGGTTTTGATACTCTCTTAGAATGCCGGTAATTAGAAGCTGGGAGAAGGGGGAATAAAAGGGCATAACACATTTTAGCAAAATAGAAAAAACTAAGGAAAAAGTATCTGTGATCACTGTGCAGTACAATGGCAAGAAGTAGTAGATAGGTCCCAGTGTAATTAGAGCAGTCTGATAGAATATCTTGTGGTTTTTGATGATTTGTGAGACACAGTTATTTTGTTAGGAGTGGATACTGTGTTAAATGAACTGTTCCGGATGGACAACAGTGTCTGAGAAAAGTTTGAAACCAGGCTCAGGACAAGTCAAGTAGAAGACTGAGAAGGATGGCTGATCACTGAGAAGGATGCAACATTTGGCTTCACCTTTTCAGTTGTGTTGTTACTTGGGGATTTCTGTGTTTGTTTTCCAGTTGTATGAAAAATAAACCAATTTTGCAGCTCAGGGCATTTCTGTGCTAGTGGTCCCCATGTAATTACACAATATGTTTTGTGACCATAACCATGTAATGTTACATAAATCTGTTTAACTTCTTCTGGTCCAGATAGTAAAGTAATGGGATTGCCCCCAGTTATTGTCTAGGTAATAGACTGCTTTCATTTACCCTTTTACTTTGGGCTTTATTTGATGTTGAGCCCCTCTAATGAGATGCTTTGTGCCTCAATTTTCACTGACCTTTTCCTTCAGGAGAGTAGTTTTGCCAAGCTGAGTTCACTCTTGGCTGCTCCTCCTCAGGATGAGGAAACTGTCCTGATGGCACAGTTCTCCAGAGCTCAGGTAGTTGCTCGCTCGTAATGGATATAATTTGGATGTCAGGAAAAGTGAGCATTTGGATGTGCCAAGGTGGTAAAGAGCACATTTCAGGAAACACACAGTCTCAGTTTTGTTCTACCCAATACATTTTCTGTGTGTCACTCTTGCCAGTTATACTCCCTGTTGCCTGTTATTCTGTGATGGTGGTGACAGAGATGATCTTGTCCATTCTCTTGCCAGCACGGGTTGGTCCTTCTACACTTGTAAACCTCACTTTATGTACTTTAGCTGATGGAGCTTTGAACACTTTTCCTTTGGAGACTGTTTCATAGACTACTCAGCTTCATAAAAGTTGTTCAAGTTTTGTTATTGCTCAACACCTCCCCATGCATAGCCCACATATTTGATTTACTTCTGTTTGCTTCTGTGTTCACATCTGCCCTTGCAATTTTTCTTATTTGGAGTTATCAAAAGGAAATGTGATCTGCTGAATTCCTGTTGAATGATCTGTTGAAATTGGCTGTTTAGCACATGCTTATGGCATGTTAACATTAAGCAACTTGTACTTATGTTTTAGCACCACAATTTCAGGTGCTCTATAGCTTGCAGGTCATCTTGAATGATCCTGGCTGCTCACACCCATCCTACTTTGGTTTTGCCCCTTCTGTTTCTGTGTTCACTGCCCCTTCTGCATTTCTACAGATGTCTGGCTTTTCTACCAGAGGGTGGCCCAAGGGTACAGGAATGAGGAAGGGCAGGCTCCATGCTTGCCCCTGGGTCTGCCTTTGCCTGCAGTGGCATGGTGCAGAGGTTGGGCTGAGCTCTGGCTTGGCGACCCGGCCTGCTTGGGAACACTTGACTTCTGCTGCCCAGCTCTTGTGGTTTCATCTCGATAGACCCAAAATATTTCAGCTTGATGAAGACTGAATGGCTTTTGCTGTGGGAATGGTGTGCAATGTCGATGCCTCCCAGTGTGTACTGTCCTCACAAAGTGATCGGGGCATCTGAGGATTTGTGTTTCGCAGGGATGCTCCAAGGGCTTGCTCTGCTTGTGTTTAGCACTTAGCCCTAGAGCAAGTTAAAAATCTGTCAGCCCTTTGTAAACACAATCTTTGTGTCTTGTCCTTTTCTCTTCATCTTCTGGTGTCAAGCATCTTCTGTCACATTTATCTTGTGTGGGTCATTGGGAATGTCTTGCATATTTGAGGCACTCTGCTAATACCAGTTTTGGGTTTATGCTGCAAATTCAGGACATCCATCATGAGTATCAAAAATGGGTCTCTCTATATCTTTCTATAATGTTTTTTACTATGATGGAGTAATAAACATTAAGTATTTTTGTTTTCAGGTTCCAAGCAGGAGCTGCTGTTAGGTGTGGTGGGGGCAGAACTCTTCAAGCATTGAACTTTTTGCTATTATTAGGATAAACATTAGAGTAAGGAAATGAGCAATACAAAGGCAGATTGTATTTAAAAATAATTTAAATACATGGAATGGTTTTATTCCTCTAAAACTGTTTGTGAAATGCTCTTGTGTTAATTACTCCAATATTCAGTGACATGTATATCTTAATAGTTACGAATACTTCTAGTAGATGGCACAAGTGCTTATCTTAAATTAAGAGAAAGTGCAAGTATGAATATTATGCATCTGGCAGGTTTTTTCTCATTTATCATTCTTGTGCTCAATTTGCTTAAAAGGCAATATAATAAAGTAGTTATCTGGTGAGGAGAAAACCTTGACTGCTTATGTAAGAAAAAATAACTTCTTTCTTACATTTACAGAGCTATGTTTCATGGAGACTCTTTCTGAAGTCTTTAAAATGGGAAACTATTTTACTGTGCATTTAGAAAGTAGCTTAATAAAGTACAGTAGGCCAATTGGCTGATAAATAACTAGTGTTCCAAAGTAACTCACTTAATTATGCTCTTTACTTTTTGAGCTCAAATCTAATTATAGTTTTGGTTCTTTCCTCTGTGACTTTATTTAGCTCTAAAAAATTTAGCTGAAACAAAATCTACCATAATAAATTTTGATTAAATGGGCATATTTAGGCCTCAAAACAGTTAGACTTATAATTTAATACTTGTAATTGCAACTTGACTGTTATTGCAAAGAGTTTGGAGTTGGATAGCATCTCCATTTTGCTTCTCTGTCCATTGCTTTGCATGACACAGCAAGTATTCAATATTCATTCTATAGAAATTCGTCAAATGTTTTGCCAGACAAGAAGCAAAGTTGCTCTAGTTGAATTTTTATGTCTGATCTTCAGTCAAAGGGGTGCCCTGGTCTTGACCCTTCCTCTGTGTGGTAATATGTAGAATCAGCAGTTTTCTTTGATTTAGGGGAATGTTTAGGGTGTTGCCTCCAAGAAGATTGTCTGAAAAATTCAGGAACTTTACACATGCTTTATGTTAGCCTGTGGGTGGACGATTAATACTGGCTTATTGCAGCTTTGTGAACAAATTCTGTGCATCTGGGCAGGAGGAAAAAACACTTTTTTATTTTGTTTGTGTTCTCAAGTAGGACAAAACCAGGATAATAGAGCTCCTCAGTGGTTTTGATTCCTAATGCGAATATGTTGAACTACCCCCCAAGTTACAAATGCTGCTTCATTCTGCTGTGTATGTATTTATGTGCTGATTTGCTTTCAGGCAAATGTAAAGTAGCATGTGTTTTAATCTCAAGTATTTGTGGAGAATTTGTAGAACCAAACAGATTCTTTTCCAAAGATATTTCAGCAACATATTGGTGTTTCCAACAAGAAACATCTCTCAGACTGCATCTTGCCTGTGCCTGACTATTCCTCCAGTCCCTACTTCTTGAGGCATGTCCCTGAATCCCAGCTGTGACCTGCGTGAATGAAACCTCCAGGCCAGAATTTGGATAGAATGTAAAACAGGAATTTGATGGAGAAAACAACCAGACTTTTATGGGATTTGGCTGGGATTTGTTTGCATGTTTTTTTCATGTATATGAGTGAACAGTGATGAGTGCGGAGTCCTACACTGCTCTCTCTTGCCTGCCTCATTCTTTAAATCCCCCCAACCCCCTCACCCTCCAAAAATTAGTAATTCCTGGTTGTTTTTCACCTCCTTCTCCACAGCCCTGGCAGAACAGAAGGTTGAAGCACTGAAACATCCCTTTATATTTGGATATGAAATACTGTGCGCATTGAACTACTTCTACCAATAACAATACCTTTACAGTAACATTTTGGTGCTAGAAGAGTGTGAGAAGTCTCTTTTTGTTTCAGGAAATTGTGTTATCTAAGGAAAAGCTAAAATTAGAAGTGATATGGGGAGCGTTGTGCATGGTGGCTTTTTGTTGGGGGGGGGTGGTGGTGTGGTTGGATTTTGAGTTTGTTTGGTTTTCTTTAAAAAGAGCAGCTCTCCTAATGGATGAATCATGTGGGTGTGACTTATGGCACTTGATAGCAAGCAGTCTGTCTGAAGGTATATGTGTAATAAGATTACTGGGATCATTTAGAAACTATTTGGAGCTACTGAAACGTGAACTTAATCTATTGTAAATATTTGTTACTCATTATCTAATACATCAAAATATATTTGGTTAGAGTTAGGCAAATGAAGGTAAGATATAAAGTGCAAGTTTTCAATAATGGGCTACCAAGCACTGGAAAAGCTGTAGATGCAGTTGGCGAATGTTTTCTGTAAAAACAAATATTTTCTTGGAAAATAATTTTCCAGAGCACAAGGGGGAAACAAGAGCTAGTGTTCTAGTTTTAGCTAGACTAAAATGAAGGGATTGGGTTGAGAAATTTTCAAGACATTTGGAGACTGCTGAAACATTTTAGATTTGGCTTCATTTTTACAAGGTTTCCTGTGTCACACTATGTTGTTAATTGAAAAACAGATGTTTTAAATTCATTGGAATGATACTTAAGTAATTATTAGTCTCTTGTTAACTTAGAGATTTTTAAAATTTTTTCTTTGTCTTTCTTTTCTGGTGTTAGACTCAGTTGGGGTTTTTTCCAGATCTTTGCTGTGCTGAAGTCTACAACACACATACATGTGTCTGGTTTGGTGGCCTGACCTCAAACAAATTCCTGTCTTCCTTTCAGGAGAAATCTTCAAATTTATCTGCTAAACCAAAATATTAGGTATTCCTTTTACACTAGTCACAAGGCTCTCATTACCTGAGGCCTTGAATTAGAAACAGTCTCAGTCTTTCAAAAACTGCAGTTGCTTAGACAAGTTACCAGGTCTGATGAAAATACTTAGTCGTCTTTGGCCTGGGTTAGGCAGGAAGTGTGACTTGGCAATGACAAAGGTCTTCTCTAGCTTTGGTTATGTGAACAGCTTTTTAAAGACTGTAGTATAATTGAAAACATAGCAATGAAGGCCCTCCATAACCCCTCACTGGCTCCAAATGACAAACAAGAAAGTCAAAATAAGGGAGAGATGAAAACAGCATGTTGCAGAATTTCTAACTTGTTCTCAAAGGACTGATAATTTCAGAGCCCTGTTCTTGAAAACCTGCCTGTGTATGCTGAGAGATAGAAATGTTTGCCTTTCCCAGGAAAGCTATTGCTTTAAGTAGCAGATATTATTATATCTTGAAATATAGTCATCCCAGGTGATGTCCACCTTTGGCCTAGTACATGTGTTTTCTTTACGTAGTCAGCTTCTGAATCCCTTATATATATATAAATATATATATATTATGTAGTACACAGAAGGTGGTTTGCTGAATGGCTTCAGTTTAAGAACCCAGTTCAATGGCCTGAATAAGTGACATGAAATCTTAAAAACCTGCCCTAGTCTTCCCTTCTTAGAAAGCCAGTGTGAATGTATTGTGAGGCCTCATGAACTTTTTAAAGCCTGCATGGAAAAAAACCCCATTAAAGGCTAATAATTTTGGGAAAAATCACCTGATGGTGTTCAAAACTTACTGTGTAATATTTTTCCTTTAAGATATATTCATGCTCTTTTAAGATAAATATTTGCTTCGGTAATAAGCTGAAGCAAGTATGAAGTGGGATGGTTATTAGGCAGCTTTTTATAAAGGTGGTGGAAGTATGCTTTAAAGAACATTCCTTGTATTTTGTTTCACCATTAGCATATCTAAGGTATTTACTCCCATAAAAAGGTGCTTAAAGTGTTGGTATCACAGCTGTAGTCGTTTGCACTTGCATTTGTATGATAAACTACAAAGCAATCCTATTCAGCCATTGTGTTTGGGACATTCTCTGGCTGCTGTTGATCTTCAAGCCCTGTCTGTTCATTCACAATTGTATCACCCTCTCTGCCAGTAAATTCTAGGTATTATTGGGTACTTATTACCAAAATACTTCAAAGATCCTTGAGACATTAAGAAAACCACCCCACTCTGTATTTCTACACTTGTAAATGGGGAACATTGCTCAGAATGTGCCCAACTTCTGGCTGTCTGTGCAATTTGTATCCAAAAATCGTTGCAAATAGCGAAGTATCTTATGAGATGATAAGCATTGTTGTTCCTGGTTAGATTTTTGTATGGCATTATGATGAAATAACAAACTTGTTAGCTGATGGCAGTATCTCTAGACTCTTAGGTATTTGTGGTGAGTGTTGACTTACAGCTGATAGGAAGTGTGCTTAGAACAAAAATGGCTTTTGAATGATCTACGGAACGTCAGCGTCATACATGGATATGTGAGAAGAAATTCAACATTAATTTATCATGCCACAATGCCTTAGTCAGTATTTCTCTGGAATACAAATCCAGTGACCAATTATAGCTATACTCTACTCCAGGATTTGTTTTTATAGTCTCAGTTGCCTCCACTGTTTCATAACCTGTGTGAAAAGATTGCAAACTGATGAAAGTGCTTTTGGTATTTTCCTGTAGTTTTTGCCAGATGATTCTTCTGGAAAAGCTGCATTTGTCTAATTCAGTGAAGGTGGAGAGCCTTTGGGAAAGGGTGAGCATTTTGGAATAGCCTCTGCATGTTGCCTTCACCATAAGGTCTTTGGAAGAACAGCAAGGCTTTGCCTACTGCTGGCTTTTCCCATTCCTCCTCTGTCACAAAGGAAAACCATAACAAATGTGGCTCTTGGTTTACTTCTTCCAGTTATCCCCATATTGACCTGGGAGACACATTTCCCATTGTCCTGTGAGGTTGTCTTGCCCATCGAAGAATGCAGAGAGTTGGAATTTGCCAGTTCTTGCACATGGGATGGCTGACTTTTGCTTGCAGAGGAGGAAACCAATGCCTCATCTAACCAGGACAGATGATGGTGCTTGGTCTTAATAAAACAGTGTTACTTACGCTTTTAAGGGAGGGTAGACATTTGGGGATCTTGACCCCCTTTATTGCTTAATGCAGCTCTTTTATGTGAGTGGTTAGGTGGGAGATGTCTCATTTCACTGAGGGAACGCAGCTTGGTTCAGCTGCGGGTGGGCTGTTTTTGTGCTGCAGCTGATTATCAGTTTGTGTTAATAAATCTCGTTCTTGGGGTTTTTTTCCCTGTGAATGATTTGAAGGACGTGTTTATTGCCATTACTAATCAGAGGGACATTTTTATGGGAACATCCTTTCTGTGCTCAAGTTATCTTAACGCTTCTCCTGGCGTTTACGTAACAGCAAAGCCGTATTTATGTTCCCAGTGATTCACAAAAGGGGACTATCCCGTTCGCTTAGGCATGTGCTGGCTTGAAAATGAAATAGAAGCAAGTGCAGATATCTTGAGGGAAACTTAATGCTGGTGTTTCGAAACAGCCATTATTTCCCATTTAAGAAAAACCAACCCCCCAACCCTACTTTTGTTTGTCAGCTGCATGACTGGCCCGAACAAAGCCTCTCTGGCATGGGGACGTGGGCCAAAGTACAGCGAAGCTGAATAAAATCATGTTTTGGATTCTGTCTCTTGAGCTTGTTTGCCACTCTCAGTAGAGCTGGCTGTGAAAGTTGCGTCTGGTTGCTGACCTGGCTGCTGAACAGCAGCTTCAGCAAGTGGGTCTGGCCTCTGTAGTTGCTTCTCCTGTCTCCTTTCCCCTCCACACCCTCTCTGAAAACCCCTTGCTTGGCCCAGGTCTTTGTTCTGCTGGGTACTCGGAGCACTGCATTAATAATGTAGCCTGGACAGTGTGGTGTGACTGATCACTGTAGTTATCCTAGCTCCCCAGTCTGGAAAACTGGGATGGTAGTACATCCTTCCTTCCACCCTTTGTGTGTCTTATTTATTTAAACTGTAAACTTTTTATTTCAATGCCTAACACAATGCTGTAGATATGTTGGCAAGAAGCTTGTAGGATAAACCTAACTTGGAAATGCTTTAATAGGGGTTGTCAAGTGGAAGGAGTTTGGTTATCTGTGACTCTTATATTGCCTGGTTAATTGCTTTCTTTACTGCACAACTCCATATTATCCTTCTATATGTAGGTTACACCCACGTGCTGACGGGTGGCCTACGCCTTCGTTTGCTTCACCTTTGAATTTGTCCCTCCTGTCATATAAGATCCATGTGCAATTTAGACACCCCAAGCAATTGAGAAGGTGGGGTGTTGGTGGCGGCAGCAGGGGATTGCAGCACCCTGAAAGCATGTCAGAGATGATAAAACCCCTTATTCTTTCAGATTTCATCACAGGGCAGGCAGGTGAGCAACCCACGGGGCAATAGCAGTGAAAAGGAGGGTTTGACCGTCACAACAAAACCAGTCTTTTCTGCAGATGGAGAGTTCAGCAAGGTTTCAGCTGGCAATCATTTGCTCTCAGTTTCTTTGAACTGAGAGCTGTAAGAAAGTGGAACAGTGCTGATGTACAGGGCTAATGTGACATGGGTTTAGAGGTCAGCATATGCAATCTCATTCACAGAGACTGAAGCCTGTGGATCTTCATTCAATTAAGGCTTCTCTTGCATATGGGTGCCATGGTGGGCCTGTAGACAGAGCCCACATGTCTTCAGTGTAAAGAAGAAACAGTGAGAAAAGCCTAACATTTTAGACAGACTCAGCAGCTTTGCACGCTGTGTGCACAGGCCCTGAAGAAGATAGTGCGAGAAGCCATGTTATCTGTGTAACACCACTTCTGTCCCTTTGCCTGCCAAATCTTAGGACAACATCCCCCGCCCCTCAAACCTAAATGTCACTGTAAACATGCTGTAACTAAATTCCAGCTTTTCTAAAAGCAAATATGAAGCAATGAACCAGAGTGACCAGCACTATTGCATTCTGACACTTTTAAAAAGAAGTATTTTGAAGGAAGTAGATGACAGCAAATGGTGTTTATTCAAATAGGGACATTTCAGATCTCTTCTAACCTGGGGAATAAAATGTTCAGGGAGCAAAGTCTGCATTGCTGGTCACAGTAAGGATTTTGGGTGCAGTGATGGCTAATGTGGAGCAGAAGTCCACCTGAAGGCAGAGCTGAAAGAGGAAGAGCGCCTACCACCTGACCTGTTAAAACCTTTTAATAAGAAACAGTGCCAACATGAAGTCATTGCAGAGCATTCCTTCAGAGGGAGTCATGTGATGGATACAGTGCAAATATAAAATGATTTCATGTTGTATTGCATTTTGAGTGGGTTGCAGCCGTGGAAAGAGCCTACTGAGTCATTTGTTGAGCTGTTGTGTGCTCCTGTTGGTTTGTTTTCCGAAGTTTTTCTTTGTACCTTGGATAACAGTTGAAGTGCTCTGGCTTTTGTACCAAAAAACCTCCATGTCCATAATGTCTAGAACTTTTATCAAAATAGGACAAAAGTTTCTGCCTCAGACCTCTGGGTACTGTTTTGTGAAAATGCCTTTGAGGAAAGTATAATGTCAACTGTGTGCGATATAAAACTTCATCCCTCTTAAAAGAGGGTTTCATGGTCATTCCATGTCAGGTCTTAGCTGGTGGATTAAGCAAATGAAATACCTTTTTAAGGTATGAGGAAAGTAAAACAAGCATCTGTTCTTATACTGTTATTTGTATAGGAAGTCAGTTCTGATTTACACATATGAGAAGGAATGTTTGGTGGGCAAATGTATTTCAGTGCCCTCTATTTCAAAAGTCTTTAGTTTGCCCACATACCAGGAGATGCTTTAGTGAAGCTGTGGAATATGAAATCACTGTACTGAAGGAAAATAAAGAGAAGGCCTTAACATAGAGATATACTTGGTATTGAGAGTCAAAACATCTCCCCCCTCCACCTTGGAGGAAGTAAATACCTTATTGTGTTTGTGGCTGTACCTATTGTAGCTTGCTGCAGCTGAATATGAATTGCATATGGGAAGTTTGGAGAAGGCTTATGGCTCAGTGAACTACTTGGAAATCAAAAGAAATTTTAAAACATAAGACAGTGATTAGATAAGTTATCCCCTTCTAGCTTGTTTCCTTAAGGAATCAAGGTTTACATGGTTAGAGTGTATCTCCATTTCTGATAGAGCTGTAAAGATCTCAAGGATATTAAATACCTGGGAGTAGGTGTTGTAATGGCTCCAGGGAAAAGTTGCAGCCACGAGTGCATTTCCCTGTAAAGTACAAGAGACTTCCTACCACTGAAGAAGTCCAGCTGCTAGCCAGCTACATGCTTGCAGCTCACTGTGCCACAGGTTCCAGGATCCGCCAGGAGTCTGCAGAATCTGGAGAAATGTTTTTGCTAGTGCCCCTGTTGGCAAAACAGCTTTGCTGCTTTTGTAATGTGGTTCACTAGTTAACCCTTGTAGTGTTTTAAAAACCTACTGTGAGATATTTGCCTTGCTATTTGGCAGAAATAGATACAGATAAAATGCTGTTCCTTGCTCTGGGCGTTTCCAAGTGTTTCAGTGAGCTTAGACCTTCCTTATTGAGTTTGGATGAAGAAACTGCTGTGCAACTATGATTAATACTAACACTCAATACTGTGGGCTGGTGTAGACTGGCCACATTAAAACCACCAATGTATCCTTCACCTGGGCCTTGAGAAGTGCAGCTAGACTTGTTTCTGCTGGACAGGAATCTCTGACTTCAGCTGGAGAAACAACTGCACTTCTCAACAGCTATAACTCTGGATCCGGCTGAAGAAAGATCTGTTTTGGTTGGAGAGGTCCAACTGTGTGTGCGTTGGTGTTGATTGTCAGGGTTGTGATTAATTTTGGGCATTGTTACGCTGGCAGTAACAATGAAGGCATTGTCACCACTAACATTTTCACTTTCCTGTGTTGTTGCAGTGCTTGTTTAATTATTTTTGCAAAAGCAGCAGGTTATGGGAACCTTTTCATGTGCAAACCGTGTTGAAGGCGGGAATCTCCTGCTAAGAGTTGCGTCTGTTTGTTGTTCCCATAAGTGAAGGTAATGATGGAAACCTTTAAAATTGGTTCATTGGTTTTGGCAATTGGTATCTACTGAAGATCTCTTATACTTCTCAGAATCACTTGCCTCAGTTGAGGCAGTACTACTGTTCGGTTTTTGTTTGTATTATGTATTTGCTGGAAGGAGAGTGCTATTGTGTGTTTTTTGAGGGTGATTACAAACATAAAATAGATTCTCTTGAGAATGCTTTGTCTACTCTCATCACAATTGGTAATTGTTCTGTGTTGTGTAAGGCTTTGCATGCTGTGCTTCTTATTTGGCAGTGTGCTTGTGTGAACCTAAACCTGGATTTCCACCTCCAGCATTTTATCACTGATGTTTTAAAGGTGAATCCTGGAACAAAGCATAAAACCTCTCAGAACTCATGTATTGCTAGATGATGCATGTTTTCCAAATTAAGGCAATTTTTTTCAGTCATTTTGGAAATAAAGTTTGCTGAATTTTACTGGATGTCTTCTCCAATTATGACCTGTGTGAGGTAGCTTTCAAAACTGAAAAAAAAACCCCAAACAAACTCAATCCCCAAAACAATTACTTTTGACATTAAAGCAGACTAAAATAGTATAGTTATGTGCAAGGTGGGTGTCATCCTTTTGCACCCAAGTGTATTTTCAGAGGTCATTCCAAAATGCCAAGGGAAAAGGAATCCATAATCCTCACATATCCTATTAGCAGAGAGCCTTGAGGTAGAGATGGGCAAGATGTGTGGAAAAAATGAGGCTTCTGCCAAACGTTTTCTTTGTAGGTCACTTTTTGTAGTTGAAATTACAAGAAGTGTAAGAGCAAGTGATCTATTAGCAAAGCCATGAAAACAAATCATTTGCCACTTCTAACAAGTGTTGGACCAAAATATGCCTCAAATTTTAAAAATAAGTGAAAACTTGGCGAAAAGTAAGACCCGGGTTTATCTGCATTTCATCAGGTACATGGCGTCCTGGAACGCAGCCCACTGGCAAAAGCATGGGGAGTGTTATCCTTTGCAGCACTGGGAATGTTCTCTGCTGAATTTGGCGCCAATGACCGAGCTTTGCTTGTTAGCTGAAGTTCACACAGACTCCTTGCCAGGCCTGCCCAGAATGCTGTCTCCTCTGACTTCCTGTGGTCTTGCATAATATTTCCTTGCTTCTTGTATAACTGCGGCTCGTTCTGGTCACTGCCCAGTTTGTACGGTCGACTTTTTAAAAGGCCAGTCCTGCAAACGTGCAGCCGAGCCATGTCAGTGGCAGGAGGCGTCCCGCTGGTGACGCCAATGGAAGCGCCCTTCCACGGGGAAAGCGGGGGCGTGTGGCAGTGCCGACATGTCTGAAGGCAATAAAGTTGGCTGCTGCAGCCTCGTGACGAGATAAGCGTGAGGCACGACTTCAGATTGACTGCACCTTTGAAATATGTGCCGCTGTTGCTCTGATTCCTGCAACAAATATAGGTGCTAATTAAGGATGGGGGAGGCAGCACCCACTGAAAGCACGTTTTCAGAGCACTCTGAAATTCTTGTTATTGCAAATAGCCCCTCAGTTAAAAGTCCTTACATTTGCCTTGAAAGCATATTCCAGGTATCCAGAGCGTTAAAGACAATGGTAGGGATTTCAGGAGGGAGTTTCAGAAAATAGTATTTTCATTCTGATGATTTTTAATGCTTCCACACAAGTTGTTTCTGCAATTGTCTGTGGTTAAAATACGCATTAATTTTGCATTACTGTTGAAGCAAGTGTATTTAATATGTTTACCATTTACCAGCCTAGATTATTTGTATGTTTTGAAAGTGTATTTCATAGCAGCTCGTGCCATGTCACTGCATTTGTGCTGATTATTTTCTGAATATTTGTTTGCACATGTAATTGTATAGAACACTGTGTGTACTTACAGAGCTTTGTCAGTAACTCATTTTCAGAAAGATGTTTGTCTAACTTGACACTTACTGCACAGTTTAAACACAATTTTCAAACTGTTACTCATGTTCTTTGGCAAACCTGTTCCTGGCATGGCTTTGAAAAGCTGAAGAGCAGAGATGACAAAATAGTCACTTCAGCATGTTTGTAAACTTACTCAGTAGACTGTACTGATTTTTTTCTGTTATAGTTCCCAGGTCATGTAGGATCTTCCAGTCAAATACTATCTGCTGTGAAGAAACAGAAGAATCATTTTAAGGGAAAACAATAGAATTGACTTAGTCATCACAGTTATGTGAGATTGTTTAAATTGTCTCATACCATCATCTTTTCCATGAATGCAGGTCATCCAGTTGTCATAGTAACTTTGACATAGAAAAAGCCATGATGCCTACATGTGACTTCTTGCAACACTGTCTTTTAATCTGATTAATTTAGTGGACAATAAACTTTCACTGGTTAATGTGTGTTATGAGGCAGCTTTCCTGGTCACTTAAAAATGGATAAACCACTAATACCTTGTATTCTTAGGATCAACATTTTAATGGCTATGGTCCAGCTAATATGATGTTTGGAGAATTATCAAAGTACTAGAGTGGTGATACTACTGACATCTAGCAAACCATTTTGTAGTATTGGGAATACCAGTACTTCTGGGTTGCATGAATTACATATGCTGCATTTTTGACAGATGGATGCAACACCAGAAATCCTAGTATGGCTTGACCGAACAGCTCTAGCAGCATGGTTGCCAAATAAACCAGGTTGACCTCAACAAGGTTTGACCAATGATGGAGAAAAGCAACAAGCTTGCTCCTCAGTGATGGATTTGGAGTCCTTGATAAGCCATACAAATATGAATCATATGGTAGAAGTAGACGGACGGTGGTAGACTGGGATTGGCCCTAAGATTAGGAAAGAAGCATAAGAATTGCAAAAGGTGTTGGGCTGAGCACTGCTTAGCCAGCTGGAGAACACAGCTCACTGTCAGTAAAGATGGATTTTCTCTCCAAATGGAAGCAGTTAGAGAGATATTTTAGGACCTGACAGTCCACTTCTTTTAATAAGTATATGTCCCTCCTGCGTAAATAATTTTAAATTATTTCAGAAAAATTGTTCAGGCTTATAAAGTCAGAGTTAGAAATTTACTCAGCATATAGAATAACAAGATTTAGAAACTCTTGTTCAAAAAAGATGGGCTGAGCCTTAGTCCATTCAGCAGTGTTCAAAAGGCACACATGCTCTCTGAATCCAAATGTAGCCAAGTGTTGGAGAGATCCATGGTCACATGGGCATGTTCGCTTTTCCTTTTTCTTTGATGATTTAGAAATGTACAAATGGGCACTGCAGAAGGTTTGAGGGTTTAATCCTCAGCTGTACAGGCAGGCAGATATCCGCTGCATTCAGTGGGAGTTTTGTCCCAGTAAACAGCTCGGGATTGTTCACTTGTGTACATGTCTAAATAGGGATCTCAGTGAAGTAAACACGCGTGTAGCTGTACGCGTTAATCTGCTTCCAGTGCTGGGAACACCCTGTGTCCTTTGCGTTTCTGGGGACAGGGCCACGTCTGGAGCTTCATGCAGGCTTGTGTCAAGGACACCGATGGCCCATCCCACGTGTGTCCTGCCGCAGGAGAGGAGTGATAGGAATCTCTGGGGGTACAGCAGCCTCCGTCACTCGGCTCTTGGTGCGTGGAGATACTGCTCTCCTTTGGAGGATGTGGTGGGCCAGATACACGCTTCCAAAATGCCTGTGCTCACAGATAAAGGCAGAAGGGAGCAGCTCGCCTAACACCAAGTGTTTTCAGCCTGCATGCCTGCCTCTTCCTGAAGCTGAAGAGCTTGCTTGGTGTTTCTCAGGCTGAACTTTTACAGGAGCAGGAATAAACTTCTTATCTAGGAAAGAGTGTGTATAAAGTCTGACTGGAAACAGGAGAGATGGGGCTGGGCTCACAGTGCCAAAGAGCGTTAGAGTGCTTTTCATGAACTGTATGCTGCAGCTGGCAAAGTGGCAACATCTGTAAACCTCTTCCACAGGCAGTGTGCAGGGGGGAATGAGAGATTTCTCATGCAGGTATTGCTGTTGAGAGAGACTTGCCAATATTTATTTTTTTATTCTTATAATTTAAAGTTTTTTAATGGCACTTGCCCAGAGGCTGTAGTCTGTCAGCAGGGAAAGCCAACCTTGTGACATTTCAGCAGAACACGCCATGTCTCATGCAATGTAACTTGTATGCTGTCATTAGGGACCTGTGCACATGAGGAAATGCTGTAGGTGTGTAACAACAATTTTAATGTATACTATAAAATCCAGTCTCATTAAGTACTGAGGACCTCAGGAGTTTTGGAAGAGCTTCTCCTACTGCCTGATGTACTAATTCAGTATACTTAGCCTCTCAGAGGATAGGTCTAATAACAACAATTAGTACATTTGTATGTATAAGTATGCTTAAAAAGCTTAAATGGATGTGGTTTGAAAAAGTGAAATGAAAGAACAGTAAAATTAACATTAAAAGCCAGCATATGCTATGGTGAGGAAGTATAGTCTTAGCCATACTACAAAAATTAGAGATCTGAAAAGGTCCCTGGTTGACAGATCTGTCAGAACAAGCAGAAGTGAATAGTAAATGTTACCTGTTGCTTATGGTATATTGTTTTTTTGTTTGAGTTTTTCAAAGCATTAGGGTATGATGACGATGTGGGGCTGTGCAATAAAAGTTATAAAAATGCACCTTTTCAAAATGTTAACACAAAAGTCCCAGAAAGAACGATGACATCTTACACAGTGTTTGCACTTCAGTTTCTCTAAATAAGAAAACAAAAAAACACTTTTTTTTGTTGGCTTTAATAAGTAAATATGGGAACATTTTTGAAAGAAAAGCTTAATGCAAGGGAGCTTTAAGAGAGGACAAGAGGCACATTTTTCTTTTGCTGTTGCTAGAGCCCTTGCAGGCTTGGCGAGGTTGTCTTTTGGGTGGAGGTGGTGTTTGCAGCTCTGATGCTGCCTGGGAGCTGGAAAGGAGCCCAGGAGCTCTGCCCTTCCTGCAGAGGGAGCTCCGGTCAGCAGCATGGCTTTCTCCTGAGGAGACTGCCATGGGTTCCTGGCCCAAAGGGAGGGCTGGCAGGGCAGGACCATGAGCTGTGAAGGCTGATGAGCAGCTCATCTCTTGAGTGCCATGCCAGCTTACTGCAGTAGGCAGTTTCAAAGGGTCCTGCTGAGGCTGGGTGTGTGCTGGGCTTCAGTCATCAAAAGCACCCGTAGCCACTGCTGGAGGTTTGACTGAACAGACTTTCTCAGGGTCGGTGCTCAGGGGAAGGCTGAGAGGCAAGGAGGCTGTGAGAACATTTTGGGGAAGCATCTCTGCTTTCTGTGTCCTTCTTGAAGTGTCTGCTGATTGAAAAGGGCTGATGGGAAGATGCTGGGTTACATCAGCCTCTCACCTTGCCTGCCAGGGATATTTGTGTATTCCTCTGTAGGCAAGGGTTCTGTCCAAGAGGACAGAAAGGGTTGATGAAGGGGCAAACCAGCTTTACTTTCACTCTGTCCAAATGAACAGCAAAACCCCCTCCCACTGATTTCAATAGCCATACATGCTTTTTGACCAGACATCTCGTTGTATATCTGTTAATATGTATATGAACCAGCTTTTAGTCTGATGTTTAATAGATAAGGGCTCTTATGAAATTCTGTTTTGCCTTTTTTTTTTTTCAGGAAAACAAACATTTGGTACTAGCAACCATAATTATTCCATACCAGTTTTTCAGCCTTTTCACCAAATTACATGTGGATTTTCCACAGCAGAACACATTTTTACATACCCATAGCACAACACTAGCCTTGGCCTAACTCTGGGCCAAGATACCAACCATGGTTAGCATCATCTTCTGATAAACTGGAGCATCAGTAGGGTGCAGAGCTATCGCCTTGAAGGGCAGAGAAAATGGTATTTAGGGCTCTGAAAATCTTGGTTTAGGGAGTGGATAGGAATGATAAACAGATTTTTGCAAGGTTTTATGGGGACACCGTTGTTAACTTTTGCAGTAATTATTGAACTGCTCTCTTGTTGCTTCAGAGCTGGTACTCTCATTTGTTTGTCACTGTTCAATCATTGGAGTGAAGCGCTTGGTAACAAATTGCAGCATGGGGAAGTACTAAGGTTGTCTATTTCAAGCAACATTTGAATACTGAAAACATAGGTAAAATGAAAGGCGAAGGTTAATGAGTTAATAACAAGGTCCCCAGGACCGTGCCTTATGTCTGGAAGGCAGTAATTTGCATTTGCTTCCTGTAGGGTGACTTTACTGAGGAACTGAAGGCACTTAGCATATGCAGATGCTGAAACTCTTCTATACATCTGTTACTATTTAAAAAGTACAAAGTCTGTAGAGTCTCCAGTGGAGACTTTTGAGATGTCAAAGGCAAAGGAGTGAGGCACTGACAGGAGGGTGCTGGTATAGGCAGGGAGTGATGAAGAGAGGAGATGGTTATGTGTCCTCCAAAAAGCTGGTGGAGGGGCACCAGGATGGTTAATGAAGGCAAATAGGCCCTGTTTAGGGAAGGGATGTTTATGTGCTTGATAGAATTGCATATACAGCAAATTGCCTTAAATACATTTTGTGGTTGCCACTACTTATATACAAAGCAAAACCATAATTACAAAGCTGTTCTTGTTTTTGAAACATCATGTGCCAAACAAGTTGTAGATACTTGTAGGGAATGGTAATGTCAAAGATCACCTGAGTGTGAAAAAGATAGGTTTATGGGTAGCAGCTGTATTCACAAACCAGCTGAAGCTAAATTCTCATTTGCATCATGTTGTGAAAACTCATCTTTCTTCAAGTATTTGACGCTGGCTCCTGCAGAACCTGCAGCAGATGTTGAGGGTGGTGGGTGGGTGGCTGTAGAGAGGGCGCCTGGTGGAGCAAGAGACTGGCGGCCTCAGGCCCTTCAACACTTCTCTGATGCTGGTCAGGCTGTGCTGTACATGCAACAGCATCATTAATGTCCCTTTGTTCTTCCCCAGTGCTGTATGAACAGCTTGGGGCAGAAAAAGTCTCCTTGAGCCTGCTGATGATGACAATGTCTTGTGAAACTCAGTAGTTTCTCTTTGCCTTTTTGATTGTGCCGATAGCTTCTTCTGGAACCACCTCCATTATACTGACTTTTTTTTTTTTTTTTTAAGTGTTTCAAAAAGTTCAAGGAAGAGTGTTTTGTTGGCTTTTTGATTTTAATTGTATTTTATTGGTTGATTGGAGATGGTGTTAGAAGAGTGAGTCCTATGTGCAGTTGGAATGTCAGGTTCAACACACATCCAGCAGCCTTGCCTCTCCTACTGATTTCCCTGATGTTGTTTTAAGATAAATTATAGGCATGAAACAGCGTACAGGTGAGGTGCCTAGCACAAGAGCCAAGGGATTCAGCTCTGGCCGAGTGGCCAAGCTCCCACCAGGTGTCCCCCAGGTTAGCCGCAGGGTATTGAACTTGCTGCTCCAGTCCAGCCTGCAGAGCTCACAATCTCAAATTACTCAAAATTATTCACTGGATCTCTGCTCGAAACAAAAAAAAAAAGTAAGCTCCCCCAAGTCCCTTTGTAAAGCTTAATAATAGTTCACAAATAATTGTAATACATTAGGAAAAAATACATTATTTATAGCAAAATATGTCTAATATCTGGAGTAAGGGATTAGTTTTGTCGTCCTTTCACAGCATGTTTTAAAGAGTGTAAGAGCACTACCTTGTGCAGACAGGAGTACTAGTACCAGCTGGAAACATGGCCATTTTGTGCTTTTGCCTGCCCTGCTTATGCCCTGTTCAGTACTAATGGGACCGTGTGGGTATGGGATGTCACTGGCCACAGCACTTTTGCTGTTACATATAAACTAAATTTAAGGAACTTTTAGTGTTTGTTATGCACAGTGAACCTCTGGGAAAGCTTCAACCTCTGACCTCTGTAGTAGGTTATGACAGGGAAGATTCATAAGAGCTTGATTTAGACTCATCTCTGGAAAGCTGGTTAAAAATACTCAACTACCATGTTCTTCCTCCTCCCCCATCCCAGTAAAGGTCCTCTTAAAATACATGCTGTGACGCTTCATTTTTGAAATTTCTTTGGGAGCCCTGTAGTGAAGGCTGCTTGTAAGGAAATGATGAAATTATATTCATGTTTGTGCTTTAAAATTGCCTTGGTGGTAGTCCAAGAAGTATTTTCTTGCTCTTCCAAATTTCCATGTGCTTTAATATTAATCTATTTTCATCAATGTGACCTGCCCCAGCAGTAACATTTGTTTGTAATTGGTCGTGTAATGTTTGCCGAAGGGACATAAAAGCTAAATTAAATTTATCTCAGGCTTTTAAAACTCTTATTCTGAGAGAAATGAGGGGTTTATTAGGAAATGAAAAGACATTTGACGGTATTGGGGTAATTTGTCACAAACTTGAATAGTCTGCAAAGAAATTATGGTAGCAGAACTCTTTCATTTTTCTCCTACAAAGTAGAATATTCTTTCTTTGAAATACTTTGTTACTTGCTTTTGATTTTGCATTATATGTTAATAAATGTTCGTTCTTGGGTTATGGCAGCAATTTCAGACTGAACAGCTGGTAGTGATATTTTTTATTGCGTTTGAGAAAGAGCCCTTTTATGTGGGTTGTATGTCACAAATTAGAACTATCCCAAATATCTAAAATTAAAGAATATATATTTTTAAATGGTAACACAGGTAGTCTTCAGAGCAAGCCAGAATATCTGGCTGTCAGTTCAGACTTTGAAACTCTGGTTTTCTAATATGGCTTTTTTGTTAAGTTCAAGTGAAAGGCTGTTTCATGAAAGAACAGAAGAGACTGTATTATTTGGTTAGAATCGTTATTACTAATGACTAATTACTTGCACTTTTAGAGCAGTCAATAATATTTTGTTGTTTTTCTTGCAAAATTGTTTGTAATCAAAGCCATTAAACTATCATTTAAATGGAGAGGCCACTGTTTGCCCAGAACAGCTGGCTTGCTACATTAGCTTCTATAAATAAGTTTATTATTTTAGATGAAAGTTATAAAGCAATCTGTTTACCTCTACTGAAGTAAGCTGAATAGCTGAAAACATTGCTAAAAAAAGGATGAAGACGAGCACTGGAACAAAATAAAGTCCTCCAAGGGTTCTTTATGCATATTTATTATTTTATTATTTTAATCAAGCACAACTTCTCTGTGGTTTTGTGGTCTTAAGAAAACTGGAAGCAGGGAAAGTGCTATTTCACTCTTCAGCTGACTGAAATATGGTATTATCCTTGTTTAAAATATTGATCCTCCCTGATTGTCCTGAGATGTTTTTGGAAGCACATAGAACTGAATGGAGAAAAAATATGAAATATGAAAATACAAAAACTTGCATTAACTGTGTGGAGAGATTAAAAGCATTAGCATGAAATCTGTTCTCCTTTAGAAACACATATGGGTTAGAAACAGAGACCTCAGTGCCACATATGCTGAAAATGTGGTCTAAGAGCTTTAATTTACCTTCGTCTGTCAATGTTAATGGACAGAGAAAGTGCTGGAGCTGTTGTAAAACAAATCTGTTTTCCTTTTGTCTGCTCTTCCAGTTAATGAAATAAAAGCTAAATTATCACTGATAAAAGTAATTTGCAGAAAAGCATTGATAAAAATGTAACAACAGAGCTTGCCATTAGCAGTTTAAATGGATAATGTTTACTTGTAACCTACTTCTGTCCACTGGTTTTTATTGTCTTCTCCCCCTTCCTGTGTGAGGAAGGGCCTTTTCAGTAGAGGCTTCAGGCAATAAAATTATGGTTATACTAAATCCTGGCATTGGTAAGTTTCTGAGGGATAACTGCTACTTTTTCCCCTTCTTTTTCTGTACCCCAGTATTGCCAAGTCAAACCTTGTATGTGGTTTGAAGTGCAGTTATCAATATAATTTTATCCATCCCACCTTGAGGAATGTGTCTGCCAATGATGAAAACTGAGAAAATGGCTTCTGTCATTGCAGCGCTGGTAGTTCCTACCATGAGTTACACAATAGTTACTGTGAAAGTCTACATTCTTGATGTTTAGGGGTGAGACACGTACTTTCCTTTCTGTCTTTCTGTATGTCTGTGTCTTTTCCCTTTTGTTTTTTAATTTAATATTTTAATATAGAGAAGTTTGCAGTTGTGTCCCAGTTGCTCACAAAAATTCAGAAATGGGAAGGCAAAGACTTCTGAGCCCCATGTGTTTCTGTGTGCATGGTGATTCTAATGTGTACATATATGAATGTGCACACACATGCACAAACATTTAAATTTTATTATTTTCTTGTAAACCAGACTTGCCTCTCATTATTTTTTAAAGACTTGGACTTCTTACTACATTGGCGATGGGTAGCCAGTGCCCAAGGTAAAACATTAGCCACAGGGTTTGTGAAGGATGTTCAGCGTCTGGCAAAAGCTGGACATGCTCATTGGTACATTTGTAGTTTATAAAAGTACTTATTTAAAAACACTGAGTTCTGAGTGACCAAATAGGGAACCATTGCTAAACTCTAGCTGCAGTACTTAAAGTATTTTATAGTTGCAGCCTGGGCACTGCTGTACAGCGCTTGCCAGCTTGCAAATGTCAAGGGCAGTTACCCTCTCGCATTCCTAAATGACTTGCTCCTGCCCATCCTTCAAAATACCTGCCCTTTCTCCAGCTCCTCCAGCTACTGCTGCCAGTTTCTGTTTCACTGTGTGACTGCAAGGAGTCTAATCCATGGGGAGCCTGGGTCTTGTTGGTCCAGGCAATCTGTAAAGTACATGAACTCCCTCTCCTTGCCCTAAACACTAAGACAAGGGCACCTGAGAAGCTGGGGAAAGTCTTTTCATGTGTGTAGATGTGCAGATTATTAGCTAGAGCACATAGTCTTGCTGGTTTTGGTCAGATAATTCCTTACAGGGCCAGGCTGATACAATGTGCAAAACTACTATTGTTTTAATGTTTTATTATGCCTTAGTATGTTAATATTTTCATGTGCAGTGTAGGAGAAAATATCACACGTATGAACATTCTTAAGTACTTTTATCTGACAAAAACCTTTGCGTTAATCTTGTAAGTGATATGGGTCTGTATTGTACTGTAGTGCCCTAGCATTTTTTGTGGCTGATGCTGTTTTTATAAATGTAGAATGTTATAATACTTTGAGCTTTGCTCCTGTGTTATGCCCTTTCTGTGGGTAATGCTTTATTCCCTCTGCAGCTTCAAAGTGTTTGGAAAAACAACAGTGTGCTATTAAAAATGTGTTTATGACAGAACAAGTAATGAAATTCTTCTTTGTCAATACTGATCCAATACATGGAAGTTGTCTTCAAAGATGAACTTAGTGGCATAATATTTAGATAGCAATACAATGGAGTAATAACAATACTATCCTTGAAGAAACCCTAAATTCTTGTTGACTGATATAAATGCAGATTTAGGGCAATAACCTGAAGGTGTGGTGGCAGAGCTCTGCTTGCAGTGTAGAGTACCAGGCTTTTAGCAGGCAGGCAGGATGTGATGCACGAGGTGATTCTGGTCATGGCGTGTTAAACACAACTTCAGTGAAGTCAAACTTTGAGTAACATCAAAGCTGTGTTACCATAGCTGGATAACAAAGCAGTGCAATGTGTTGGCACTGTGTTTACATCTGGTGAACAGAAACATCAGAGAACAAAATGGAGTGGCAAAACTGATGCGTGTTTAGAAACAAGGGCCAGAGAGTGAATGCCAATGTACAAGTAGATAGAGGGGAGGCTTGGCTGTTTGTCATATTTACGTACTTTTTTGTGATCTTGTAGGTATGAATGGATGTTGAACAAAGCAATTTCACTGCAGAAAAAATAGCCCCCAGTTCCCTGGTGACAGAGTGACACAGAGAGGTAGCTCCCAAAACTACAGAAACAGCAGCATGAAAGACTGAGAGTTTTAGGAAAGTAACATCTCTGCTGAAAACTAGTGTAAAATACAGATGGAGATGTAGAATTAAATCCTCAGGTCAGCTAGTCTTAGACTAAGCTCTGGTTTGAGCTTCCAATCTGCCTTCAGGGAGGAGGATTCAAGGGCTCAGCTCCTCCTGGCCTGTGATGTGAGTGCCAGAAGCACAGTAGAAAATGAGCCAGTTTAGGTGATCAGTTGGGCCAGGGATAAAGCATGTACAGCCATGAAAAGAAGTTCACTCAGGCCAGACTGGAAAAGGCTTTTCAGTAAATGAAATGGTCTCTGCTTCACAGGGCAGTTGCTCTCACTAGGGCAGCACCCACCTTTCTGAGGAGGGCTGGCAGTGGTCTTGAATGTGCAAGGGATAGCATGGGGCTCACTGAGCAGGCAGCCATGGGAGCTTGCCATGGCTGAGGATACAGCAAGCTGGTGAGCAGAAGCATGGGAAAAAATACTTGAGCATACAGAAAGTAGATCCTGACGTAAGGTTTATTCTAGTTTAAGTTTTTTGTGTTGTGGGGTTGGTTTGGTGGTTTTTTGAGAACTGAGTTGTATCTGCAGCTGTACACAGTTGCAGTCATGTATGCTTCTATGAAGGTACAGCTTAATAGAAGGTGCATTTTTATCTTTTCTTCAATGTTTTTATGCAGTATCTTTTCCTCTTCCTTATGCTAACCCTGTGGGAATGAGAAGTGTATCTTTCTTGACGAAGCTACTGCGCGGGCTGAGCCCTTTTGTTCTTAAAAAGTGTTATTGATGGAGTTAAACAGAATTAATCTTTGTCCTCCTGACAGTTCTCAAAGCCTGGTTAATTAAGATGATCAGTGCTTGCATAACTAGGACTTAACAAAGTCCAGATATTCCTGTATTTCAGGCACACCTGCACCTTTTCCCCTCTGTGAAGCAAGACATTTAGGGTGAAAAGTTCTTGACTTCTCTCTTTATCTAATTCTAGGTCTGCACTTGGAAATGTTTTCCATATTCGTGAAGTCTTTCTACACTCATGGGATTTTTTTTTGGTTGTGTGCTTTCCCTTTCCTCTCCCTAAATCTGCTGACGGCACTCCCAAATCTTTATCCCATTTTCTGAATTGTGTTATCTACTTCCTCCAGAGATGGTTTGATAAAAATCTGGTTTCCACTTCTCTCCATGTTTCAGGCTTCTGTGTGGAAGAGAACATCATTTAATGAACCTCTGTTCGTGGTCTTTCTTGCTTTTCTATATGGTGTTAATTTCAAATGCTCCTCAATATTTTATTTATTTTTCTCTATTGAAATAGATTTGTATTGAGGCATTGGAAATGCTGTATCACAGACTAGCTAGAGATTCATTCTCTCATGGCCTGTGGAATTATGTGAAACTTTCATTGTTTTCTATAATAGACTTATAGAAAGAGTTACTTTGTTTTTCCCTTGTTTTGTTTAAACTTTTCCCAAAACCGTTGTTTCTACCTACTTTCTCTTTTAAATCTTTATCCTTCTTTCTTGGTAGCCAAGTAACAGCTCATGTGGATATCTAGATGTTCCTTCCCATGCTGAACTGTAACTGCTTCTTAATATCTGATCTGGTGTAAGGAGTGTGACATGTCCCAGGAGACTCTGAGAGCAAAGTATTTCCTGTTTATTGGCATTAACACAACACAAGAAAACATAAAATAAAACTTATTTTGAAGAGTTGTATTCCAATCTCCTGTTGGTGCATATCAGGATAACTCCATTCAAGTTAATGTGATGCCCAGGGACAGGTGTGATGTGATTCTCCAGAAAAACACTTGGGAGGGGAGACCTTGCCTTTGTGCTATCACAGGCTAGTCCTTCATCCTGAACTCTGTTGGTTCCCCCGTGTGTCCTCTTCCTTCGTACCACAAGTACTGTTGTTTGGCTAGAGTTTCAGATGTTTTCTGCTGTCCCTCATCTCCTTGGGTTCCCTGTTAGTGCGTGGGGATGAGTGTCAGTCCTGGATCCCTGCTCCAAGCGGGAGTCAGATGGGTCAGACACGGGACATTGCATGTCAAGGATGTTTTTCCCAGTCGTTTTGTTGCTGTTTTTTTTTTAATGCAAAAATAAGGAAGTGAGGAGTTTAAAATTTCAAGATGATAATTTAAATAGCCACAGCTCCCAAAAACGTGGGAAAGACATGTTTTGAGACTGGCTTTGCAAAGCTGTTTTAGTCAACTCTGCATCAGAGGGTATGCTCTATGGCATTCCATCCTTCCCATGTAAACACTAGGGAGGGAGAGGTCACAAAAACAGGCTTTGCAGCTGCTGCCTGTAGCCACTCTTTGGTTTTCTCTGTGCAGAGCAATCCGTCTGTAGCAATGTTTGTGCCCAGCACAGCGGGTGCTGGCGGTGCGTGACGGTGAGTACGAGTGAGCACTGAGGCTCTGGAAGCACCTGAGCAGTGGCTGGCTGTGGCTGCTACCTGTGGAAGGCAGAAGGGGAAACAGCGTTCGCCAGATGCAAACACTGTTTTTTCTGGGAACTGGGGTGGGGAGTGTTTGTGTGTGTGTGGGTTGTTTTTTTTTTCTCCCTAAACCCCACAGCTTATCTTGATTGTTTCTCTGTCTCTCCTTTCCCCTCTGGCCAAACTCGACTTTGTCATTCTTCGCTCTTTCCTGCTTGGCCTGATGTTTTCTCATATTAAATGTTGGGTTTGAATTTGAACCTAGTTTCTGCACAAAACATAGCAGTGATGCAAGACCTGGTGGTTAGGAGGTTTTTCAGAGTATGAAACAGAGACTGAAAGTGAACTGGCATTGGGTTGGTACACCTATGTGCCCAAAATAACTTCAGACCTTTAAAAATAGGCAGTAAGAAATAAATTATAATGGAGGAACAAGAAAATCTGTACAAATATTTTGACAGTGAAGGTGACTGACCAGTAGAGCAACTTTCTAAATGTTGCAGTGGGTTGGCTCTGGTTCCCCATCCTTGAAAGTTGCTTAAGTTGGTCAGATTGTTGTTTTAAAGAAACGCTCCGATTCAAATCGTATTAATTCAAGTGAATCCTGCAACCTCTGATCTACAGGTTAGACAAGTTGTTGGCATTCTTCATTTCCGGGCTGATGAGGTTTGACGCTGTCATTCATCCTTCTCCCAGAGCTGTTAGCAAGCTAGAGCTTCAGGAAACAAATCTTCATTCAGGTTTTTAATAAAACATGCTGTAATAATCACAATGAACAAAATCCCTGTGTCTGCAGAGGCACAGACCTACGCCCTACTTCACTATGAGTTGGAGCTTAATTGAAAATATAGCAGATAGAGGAGATCCTCTTTCTTCTTACATGGTTGATTTTGTTCACTGTGTTTTTAGAAAGGTTTTGTCAGGCTTTTGTTGGTTAAAGCTAAACGACCTGTTCTCAGCTGTGGTAAACATTTATTGGTAGATAATGAAACTGTTATCAGTCATGAAAATCACCTGTTTGATTCTTAGTGATCTGAGATACTGGTTTCCTCTTAAGTGGAGAAACTGTGGTTGAAATGTTCATCCACATCGGTTTGTTTTGGTAATGGCTGTTGTCTTAGAGTCCTTGAAGGTTTTTCCCAATATTCTCAAGTTTTCTTCAAAATCAACAGAAATTGGTAGAAGTCCATTATCTATATGAGGAAATGATAATAAGAACAAGGGAGAAAAGTTTATATAGGCAATTGTTATATACAGTCATGAATAAAATTAATTTTTTTAAATGTGTAATGAAGTCAATAGTATGTACATGAAGTGTATTTCTCCAAGGCTTGTTATTTTATAAATGTACTATTGACTAAAAACTATGTTAAATCATCTTAAGTAATATTTGTACAATTTAGATTGACTCCATTAGATGTACTATGCCTTGCTCTTTAATTATGACTCTTGTTTTCCATATGCCTTAGTCTTAAATGTGTTTCACAGTAGCATAAAGCTGTTGCAGTAAAAGAGTTAAATATTTATTCATGTTCTGTATTCTGTATGAAAGGACTTTTTTTTTTGTCCTATGAAGGGGTAAATATATTTTTATAACTACCCTTGGCCAGAGCAGCATGTTCTGTGCAAACGCAGCTCACTGCCTGGGCAGACACACACAGTTCAAAAGAATACATTAGCTCCAGAAGCCATGTTCCCTTTTGGGTTCAGCTTGTATCAACACGCGTACGTGGCGCTCTCTCTGCGCCTGCCTCAGCCCTCCCCTGCACTGCTGGTGGTGCTGGTACAGTTGTTTCTCAGCCTACCTCAGCTTTGGCCTCTGTACCATCCCACTTGTGTTTTCTAATAACAAAACCATGATTTTTTGGCAGTGAGTGCAGCTTCTTTTCTTTTTTTTCCTTCATTTTTTTCTTCTCATTTTTTTGCTTTTTCTGAGAAAGCAGTTGGGTTTTGGGAAATTGTGCAGTTCAGTTGATTAAGTTATATAATTTAGGGAAAGGATGAGAAGAATAAAAATTTCATTTTCCAAGAACGACTGTAAGGAGGCACAAGGTATGTTTACAAAACAGTGTTGGTAGTTACTGGGATGAGAGCCCTCACCCCTGCCTTGGGAGATGCCATCTGTTTTGTGTAACTCTTGTGGCCACTTCTGTGTGTACTGATCCAGTTGCATGCATTTCAGCATGCAGATCTTGGATATTCTCATCAGAAATTTGGTTGCTGTATGGTTAGAATCAAAACAGTGAATACTGAGGTACCACACCCTGACAGATGCACAGTTCTGATAGATCTCCAAGACCTGCCTGGTTGTAGGTAAGCTGACAACTGTAGATGGTATCAAAAGAAACCAAAAAATCTTGTTCCTTTTCTGGAAGAATTGAGTTCTTCCTACCTATGTCTTTCATGAACAGACTTTATCATAGCTGACTCCTGCCTCCTGCCCTCTTGGGGTGATGGGACCATGGGTGGAGATGAGAATCAGGCCCAATATATGCATATGTGCCTTGTTTGCTTAAACTCAAGGAGAACAAAAGCTCCAGCAGGAATAATGCCAAAATACAGATATGTTAATTAATAGTTCTGAAGTATAACCCAGAAAATATAAAAAAAAAAACCGTGGCCATGTGAATTTACCTTTGCATATGTACAGAATTTCTTCCTGGCTTTGCTGCTTCCCATTTTCATAATTTTTTTTTTTCCCAGAGAAACTATTTTTTTATTGTAGCTACATAGCAGTTTAAGGAGTTAGTAGACAGTAGGAGTAGGGCAGCAATAAAGCAAGAAACACCAAAAGAGAGAGACTGCATCCAGTTATTTACTTTGTGTTACAACACAGACTGCCTTTATATCAGTTCCCTTTGAGAGTTAGTGTTCAGCAAGTAATTATTCAGGGTGATGTGTCAGAGGAGCTAGCGGCCCTTTCCCGACAGAGAACCAAGCCTTAATTTTTAAAATATTTGAAATACTGCTGTTGAGTGTTGAGGGGCCACAATTGTTTCCTCCTCAAGTGCTGGAGTTTCGATGTCCCTCCGGCTTCTGCCACAGCCGTGGGTGCAGAGAGGCAGGTCTGCAGTGAGAAGGCTCCTCAGGACTTTGCCAGGAGCTGAAGGTGTGTGTTTTGGGGTTACTGATTGGCCCCAGGTTACATCACTCCAGGCTCAGATTTTAGCTGTAAATTTAGAGGAATTGCCTAACTTGGCTGAAGTGGCTACTGCTTTTCTGGCCAGGTAGCTGAAGGAGTCTGACCCTTTGGTATCAATCCTTTTACCTTGTAGTAAGCAAAGAACAAAATTGACCCCAGCTCAAGCTACTAAATTTCGATTTTTATTGACTTACACTAGTGGCAGACTTTTGAATACTAATGAGAACTCAAAATCACAGCATGCAAAGTTAGCACTGTTCCAGTTTACCCAATGACTTAGTTAGGAGGAGACAGACAACTGAAGAGCTACTGTATAAAATAACAGCCCTCTGAAAAGAAAGCAGGGGCTAAGAATGAGCTGTGTCCCAGGATGTTTGTACAGACAAAACCCACACCCCAGAGGGCAAAAAATGTAGCCCGGCCCTCAGAATCTGCACTTGATCATTGTTGCAGGAAGTGGAGGAAGCTGTGTTACAAGGAATGATCAAAATTTAGAGCATCTGTATTGTTATTTTCAGGAATTATTATTCCCTGCTTGCCAAAGAAATGGCTGTTAAATCTGTCTTTCTGGATATCCATCATCTTACCATGGAGGGCCAAGAGATAGACAAGGAGAAAGCATTAATTTCCATCATTACCAAGTGCAGGTCAAAATGATTAAGGTCCAAAAAGTAAAGAAGCATCAGCATTATTTAATACAGATTTTATTGCAAGATCTGTTTTCTTAACTTTATTATTAAAAGATTTGACACTTTGGGAGGACAAAGCATGACTTACTAACAGTCAATGCTGCAAAGTAATTTTAATGAGTGTTTTGAATGTTCTCTAAAGGAGACAAAACATTTTCATTTAGGCTTGTGCCCCCATTGCAGTCTTTAGAGCATCCAGCACAGAGACCTCATGCTTGAAACAAGGCGAGACAAAGTGGCTGAATTTCTGTTGTCAATGCTTCGCTGCCTTTCTATACTGAGTCAGGGTGCTGTAGAGAGCACCATCAGAGAGCAGCCAAAGCCTTAGGAGAAGGAGCTATTTCTGTGTTCCCAAGGCTAGGGGCTTCACCTGCTCAATCTTTGCTCTGTTGGAAACCTTGCTGACTGTGATGGAGATAAGCCTCTGTGAGAGCGTGGCCTCCAAAGACTGGCTTCCAATTTACAACTGCCTGCTGATTTCAGAGACACATTTAATTATGGATTATTTATTGCTTCTTTTCTGTCTGGCTGCTGTTTCATCTGAAATATTTTATTAGTTCTAGCTGAAATTGGTAGGAAAAAAAAATCACAGCTGAAATGCATTTTGGTCGACTGTATAGCAATTATTTAAATTGTGATGATATATTTACTTTTCAATCCCTATAAATGCTCACTATCATGTATTTACTAGCCAATACACTTTTAAATTTCAATTTTTTTACTCTGAAAATTAGGATGTCTGTTTGAGTCAGCTTACATGGAGAGCCTGGAGATGCAGGAGAGAAGAGAGGTGGTGCAGAGAGGTTTTGGTGGATGGCTTCTTACATGGCTCTTCCTGGTTAAGATTTCTGTGTCTTTATGGCTTGCTGATTTCTTTTCAGGGGTTGGAGAACCTACAACATATTGAAGGGTGGGCTGTTTATTTTCCCTGTGTTGTTTTTATGTACTGAAATATTGTAGTGAAAATAGCTGGGTGGGGTGTAATGAATGTTTTCAAAGACCTTCCTTTGAAAGAGGCTTTTTTCCAGCCCTTGGTGGTCACCACCCATTTTCCTGTGCTGTGCACGACTCTCTCATTGTTCCTACCCACAAAGGCCCCTTGTGTGAACCTGTCAGCAAATGTGCCAGCAGGACGAGATAAAATGTCGTGAGATTCTGGTCCAAGCCTGCTGAAGCACCAGGGTTTGCCCCCACAAATGTTGGTGGGTGTTGCCCAAGGCCCAGCACAGGGTTAGGTTGTAAAACTAGAGATTTGTCAACAATGCTGTGCGTGAGTCTCTGAACCGTTTACGGTTGAGTGGGTTTGGGGCTGAAGCATCGTACGCATACCACTGATAGCAAAGTCATGCGATGGCAGTGTTTGTCCCTTAGGCGAGAAATAAAGCTGAATTGAAAAACTGTCCCTGTTTACCTGCGGTTGCACCATCTTGATAATAAATGATGGTGCTTGTGGTTTGGTATGGGCTGGGGCTGTGGTCAGTGCCCCATCGAAAAATGAGGCTGGTTTTGAATTTAACTTCGGGGCCAACCCCCCTCCCCCCCCCCCCCCAGCCTGAGAATTGCACTTCATTCACCTTTAGCTTTAACCCGCTGGTGAAGAGATAAAGCACATCCTTTGGTATGTGCTTTTTAGAGTAGGTAAATAGTTGGGTTATCTGAAAACAGATCTTAGCAATACCTGCTGAGCCTTTGAGCAACAATGTGTATGGACCTCTAGATTAGCTGTCAAAATTGACTGATTACTACAAGTAATGCCCCAAGATAAGGATCTGTAATCTCTCAAACACAAATCATTGATAGACATCTGGGGTTGTGCATTGTCATAACCAACCTTATCCCCACCACTGCAGTGCAATTCCAGGAGAGAAAAGCAGAGCAGTACATTTATTACCTGCAAAAACAACTTGGCTGGTTTAAAAGCAAGTTCAGTTTTGGCCAGTGTTGAAACAGTCATTTCTGTTGTGTTGTTTACAGTGTTTGGTGCTGGGCCTTTTTTAGTCTTGCAGGTTATCTCTGAAGCTTGCCTTGGCTGGTGTCAGAGTTGATTGCCACGGGGAAGGAATCCCTGATCTTGATGGAGCAGAGCAATGCAAAACCAGTCTGGGGAGGGAAGACCTGAGCTGACATGATTGGCTAGTGCATTAAGATTTGACTACATGCTGTCTTCCTTGTTTCTCTCCAAATGTCCATAATATTTGAGAAGATGAAGTTTGTGTTTCACTGACCTATCCTAAATGTGGGCTGCAGCAGCTTGAAAAGGTGACCCAGAGCTGTTTTGACCCTCTCTGTGGCCAGCACTGGTGCTTTCTGAGCATGTAGTGACTTGGAGCAGGATACTGCACTTCCTGAAAACTAAGCCAGAGTAAAGTCATCTAGCCCTAAAATAGGCAATGGGTTGGAAAGGCAAAAGGCAGTGCCACTATCTGCTCTAACAGCTGATCAGCAGCCTGGCATCTTCTCTGCAAGCTGTGGGCCTCAGGTGGTTCCATGGGGCTGAACTGTGCCCCGGACACAAGGCATTTGGCACATCCTCTGAGGTGCCAGGCTTGTGCTGGTATGGCAGCTATGGGACAGGCTGGCACTCACAGCATCATGAAATAATCCAGGAGATTAATGGCTGCTGAAATCCTAATACTTATCTTTCTGTTCAAGGTACTCATAAAACTAGAGAAAAAATGGAAGAACATAAATCCTGTAGACATTGTTTTGCTTTCTATGATTAAATTTATCAGACTCTGTTGACATATTGTGAACCTAAATGCTTTAAAAAATGTCAGTCTTCCTGCAGCCTCAGTGAGGCTTGCAACATTGGCCTTCCAAAGTGCTACATAGTTGCTATGATAACTTCAGTACTTGCAGTGATACCTTAAATTGCGCTTGCAAAGTGTTTTTCTTTCAGTAGCTGCGTTAAGTGCAGTGAGTGGCATAAAAAAGATGCCAGTGCTATAAACATTGTAAAACTGTATAGGTATAATGCTTTTTGTCTTAGTACCACCTTTGTTTGTTTGTTTGTTTTCAGAAATCAGTGACAAGAATGTTCATGAAAATAAATAAAATACAAATCCAGTACAGTTTAATTATTATGACTAAATGTACCATCAGAGCTTCAGACACTGAAGAAGTTGTAGTCTTATGTGTGCTTTAAAGTACATATAAATTTATCCCCTGTAAAGAAAACTTATTGCTGGCTATGTTACTGTCAGCTATGAGGGTCTTGGAGTGATATGGACTTAGTGAATCATAAATATGCTCAAAGACACCAAAAGTTTGGTATTCATTTAGGCTTCATCTCTTGATACTGTAATTGTAGTTGCCAGATCCTCTATTGTTGTGCCAAGCATCCTAATGAGAATGGAAATGAGTTCCTCACCCTTAATGCAGACTCTTCCCTCCTCTGTCCCTGAGACACTCAGATTTCTCATTTTCCTATCATCTCGCCTTTGGTTTTAAACTTAGGTGAAGGAATTGCATCGATATTGCTATGGCAGTAGGTGCCAAGCTTTGCTGAACTAGCAGGGATTTGTTATTTAATGAGTATGTACAGAAACACAAGAAATTCCTCAAACAAGCAAGGAGCTGGTGGTGAGTTACTGTAAGTTAGGGCAGCTTTAAAAGAAGGGTGGAAGATACTTCATTTCCTTATTTTTGTAATAGCCCTTTCTGTTAGTAGCCTTTCTTGTTACCTTCGAACTCTCATTTCCTTTATTAACAAATTCCCCATTTTGGCATCCTTTGAGTTTGTTTTGTCTGTGTACTGGGTACTGTATCCCAGTGGGCAGTAATGCTGCTTTAGCACTTGCCCTCCATGAGCACTCCACATATCAAACTGGTTTTGGATTTTTTCCTCCTCCTGAAAATACCTCTGGGTCCTTCCCTTGCCATTTATTCTTGCTGGTGTGCTGAACCTGGGCATCCTGTGTCTTCTCAGGCTTCAGAAACAGTTATTTTCACTGGAAAGAGGTGTAAGGAGGGATCTGCGTGGCCCTGTCTATGGGTTTCCTTCACAGCTTTCATAGTTTGGCCTGAGTTCCTGGGGAGTGAGTAAATTGCTGTTTCTAGCACTTCTTATTTACTGATGGTCACTTTTATTACTTTAACGGAGGGAGCTTTCAAAAGCACAGCATGCCATCCAGAATAAACTGCTTGTCAGGTAGAATGGTTACAAATACTTCTTAAAGGAATTTTAAGGCTAAGTAAGCATGACTGCTGGCTGCTTGGTGTCTGCAAGCTCATCTCTGGGGCAGTCAAGTGGTGTGGTTCTGAGATAGCTGTGGAGTGCCTCACAATCAGCAAAACTCCTTTTTTATTATTCTGGTTCAAATCAACTAAGGATTTGCCAAGCAGAAAGTAATGCAAAATATAAACTCAACAAAAAATGGATTTGCTAGTTTGAAATAAATCTTTTTTGTTATCTAAGGTATTACTGCCCATTAAGATACTTTTATTGAGTTTTTACAGGTTTTAATTTGAATTTTTTTTAATGCTAAGCATCTGATCTTTCATTTATCTGTACTGTAAAGTATTTTCTTATCTTTGCATCCACAGAATGTATTTTTCTTGTTCTGCAAGTTAGCATTTGACGCTTTAACTCTAAGCCACTCGAAATGAGCATTTGCTACAAAAATTTCATGTGACAACTTAATTAACTGTGGATTCTTGACCTTTAAAGTGCTGAAGCTAGAAACATTTAATAACCAGCCATTGGATATAAAGTAATATGCTTGTTGTTTTACTAGCTTGCATACATGGCAGTTTGAAGCAAAGTCCAAGGGTCACCAAAATCATGAAGTAAACTCGAGCGGGTCTGTCTGAACTGCATAATTCAAAGTGCTGTCCGGATGTGTCACACAGAGTGTAGGTACGAGTGAAGGCTACCGGGTTACTTACGAGATATTTTTCTGCAAGGTGTGCATTTCAGTTTCTCTGAAAGCTTCTGTGATCTGGAGCCTGCACGGTGGGAGTGTAATTCAGTGCAGTTGCTGCACTGCTGAATCTTAAACAAGCTTGTGTGTGTGTGTGTGTGTGTGTGTGTGTGTACACAACCCGAGCATCGACCCACATGGACTCGTGAAGAGCAGCGAAACCCCGAGCTGAAGATTGCTGTCCTGGCAAGTCCCTTCCATCAGCTTAGAGGAGGCCACCAATGTCCTTGCCAGGAGGGAGGACCCCTGAAGCTGACTGCCTGGCACCCTCATCAGCTGAGTGGGTACCGAGGGCTTTGCAGGGGTTGGAACAGCCTGCGGGAAGGACCGGGGTGTACGGTGGAGGTGGTGGGCAGGGATCACTGGTGGAGATGAAGTACTGGTGGGATTGAAACTGCAGAGGGCGAATACAGTCACAGTCAGTGGAAACGGGACTGAAACCTCAGGTCAGCCCGTGGCTGCTGAGCTGAGGAGGGTTGTGTGGGTGCCTAACCAAGCTTTGGATCGTGTGCCTAAGCTCCTTGTGGGGGTGATCTGTGTGCCCCATTGTTTGTAGGGCTCATCCTTCCTGTCTCTGGGTCACAGGTACCTTTTGAGGGTGCTGCAGGAGGGCAGTGGCAGCAGTGCAGCCCCCGGCTGAGGCTGGCTGCCTCAGCTGTTTTCCTGGCAGCTGGAGCCCAGAGCTGTCACAGCAGTGGGCGCTGGGAAGGCAATTCCTAAGCTCACATAGTAGTTTTGCAAGATTGTTTAAACCAGATGGATTATGTGGGGCTTCAGGTTTTGCCAGTAAGTTGCCATCCCTGAAGTTTCCAGTCCTGCAGTAAAAGAGGCTTCAGAAAGTCAGATTATGATCTTCACCCCGGGTGTGCAAGACCTTTGTCTGCAGGCATTCCTGCTGATTTCGGTGAAGCTGTGTTGCAAGGGCCTGCTGGACATGAGCAAAGGGATAGGAATCTGGCTCCTGGGATCCATGCAGGACATGCCTATGTCACTTGGAATGTTTTCACCCAGTGGGATCGAGTGCTCTGTTCCTGGGCATGGTTGTACCCTTGGGACTAGTTTTGTGTTTGGATTCTGGGGAGAAGCATGCAGAACTGCTTATAAAAATTTGGAAGCTTCACCTGGGAGTGAAAATAGTTGCAAGTTGTTTGTGATCTTTTCTCACATGCATTGGCCCATAAATTCTATTTTCAGAGTGCAAACTAAACCCAGCAGGAGGGAGTGGGAAATCATGTAAACAGCTGTCCTGAGGGTACAGTGCCATACTTGTGTTCTGTCACAGAACTGCCTCTGCCTCCGGAACTCTTCCATTCCCAATGGCTTGCACACCCATAAGCAGTGCAGCACCAGTGCATCATCCAGCAGCCCTGGGAGAGTCCTTACTGGGAAGTGGCACCTCCCTGTTACTTCTCCTCAAGACTTCTGAGCACCTTTTATGTAGCCAAGTCCTGAATGGAGTCACCAGACCCATTCCTCAGCTTGGCTTCCCCATTTCCAAAAGAAATTTGAGCTTCTTCATTCCTTTCTTGGTTTACTGGGACCAGTTATGCTGTAATTGCAGTATGAGGGTGCATGTGCAGCTCAGTGGAGTCTTACCCTGCTGGATCCTGGGACTTCTGAAGGAGCAAGTGTCTGGGAGCTCCCAGGAGGCTTCTCCTGCAGTACCCCTGAGCTTTGGACCAGCATACAGGTGGCTTCATTCGTGGTGGCTTTCTCTGCCCTTCCCTCTGCACTTTAGGAAATCTGTCAGAGTGAGTGAGGTTTCTGCTTGCGTTGCTGTCTCCAAGCAGTGACGCACGCATGTGCTCTTTTTCTGCCACATCAGTGGGTGGTTTATGTGCTAGGAGGGAATGATTCATAAATTAACTAGAGCCCAGGCCTTTTCTCTATTTCCCGGGTGATGTGTGAAGAGGGTTCAGTGTCAGCCTTTCTTTCCTCCTGGCCTTCAGTCGGGTAGGTCTCTGAGCAGTCACATTGCCACTCTCCAGCTATGGGTGGTCCAGCCACCCAGGTGAAATCCTCATTCCCTGTATCACACAGGGGTAACTCCAGAGAGAATTGTTAATGGCCTGCAGTCTGCAAACAAAAACCACGCAAATACTGCTTTTTGCAGAATTCTGTCACTCAACTGCTGTTTTGGGAGTCTTTTGCAATCAGGACAAGTAAGAGCAGAATGACCATCTTTGACATGGTCATCCCTGGGAGGCACAGCAAGCAAGCACAGATGGATGTCTTGAGTGGGGAAATGGCACGGGGGTGTTTTGGGTCTTGCTGGGCTTACACTGTGATGGCTACAATAGCAACACGACTCAAGGGTGTGCTGTGTGAGGGGAGATGGGGAGGAAAATTGAGGTGCAGGAAGCCACAAGGGGGAAAACGCTTAAAAAGCAAGTAGTTTGTTTATTTAAAGTGATAATGGATAAGCAAAAAAGTCTTTTGAAAGCAACCAGGCAGGCCAATTCCTCCCCTTGTTTTCTCATGTGAGAAAGCTCTTGTGCGGTGTGTAATGAACGGAGATGTCTCTCTGCAGAGGACCTTAGCAGAACAGTCAGAAGCAGTGTTGAGGGAAAGCATCTGGAACAGAGAGAGAAAATCTTTCTCTGCTCAGTGTTAATTGTTAGAAACCTTGAGCAACCCATGGTTATTGAAACCAGCTTGTCCCATTAGCCACACTTCAAAATTATATTTACAGAGGTTAGAAAACTAAATATTTTTCTTTGTGGCTGGAGTGGTGTTATGAGAGACCCTGTCTTATACAACCTGTTTTTACTGTATAAATTGTGACCTGGCTTTGGCCTTGGTTCCCGAAGTTTCATATTTAAATGAGGAAGGAGTGGATCTTGTTTTGCCCAAGTTGGTTCTAATGTGAAAATTGTGGCCTCTAGATTTAGAACATAGCTCAAATATTTATGGTTGAAGTTATATTTTTCAAGCAACAATTAGAAATGCTCACAAATACTGCTACATAGTTTTTTTGTTCTGTTTGGTTTTGTTTTGCTTACTCTTTTATTTTCTTGGTATAATTAGAAGCTGAGATTTGTTCCTGGTCTATCATCTGTATAGGCACAGGGTAGGCACATTTTTCTTTAGAGAGCAAGACATGTTTCTGAAAGTACCATCAGTATAAGTGTTTTACATGACTCTCCTGTGCCTAGCACCTGCCCCAGGAGAACATGGGGCATTTTCTGTTGTATCTTCTCAGATAGTTGTAAGAAGGGACTTTTTTTTCACATGGATGTAGTATGACTCTTACTTGGCCAGGAGAAAAGTAATGAGTTAGTGTAACCTTGTGAATATCTGATCCTTTCGATTCAAACTTAGGTGGGTTGGTGCTCGCTTCAGCAAGACACCTGAAGTAATTATTGAAGTTGGATCTTGCCATTATGTACTGAAAGGTGTGCAGGTCTCCTCCAGCACATGCCTCCTGTAACAGAGACCATGTTATAAAACATTCACCTTGGGCAAAATAATTGTGAAAGAGGTTTGCAGAGGGCTGATCACAGATCTTGAGAAGACACTGTAAGGATTTGAGCCCCTTGCCCTGTTAGCACACCCACTAGTGAGCACCTTTCTGATCCCACATATGTGCCCAGCTTCGTGTGTTTTGCAGGACAAGGGCTCTACTGATGTGTTGTGAGCCCCCTCCTGCTCTGAATGATGATATTGAGCATCCAGCCTTGCCGAGCCCCAGCAAACAATTGGACTTCACTCTTGGCACTTAATGCGCGTCCTGGCTACTTCTCCTTCTTATTAATTTATGAAGCCTCCTGTGGTTTCAATGCCAGAAGCTTTGGCAGACTGTCTAGGTCTTCAAGAAACAGTAATCTTCTTTAGAATACTACTATGTGTTAATACCCTTTTTCTATTTCAGGCAGTTTTGAATGAGAGCAATCATGATTGAAACAGTTTCTAGAATTAAGTAATGTGATTAATCCTTGTTTTCCTCATCATGCAACAGAATATATTTCTTGAAACTTTCTTTTGATAGAGTGGGGTTTTCTGGTTGATCCATTTTTAGTTTACAGGCTCATTATTTTATATTGATGTTGGAAAAAACAGGTTATAAGCTGCTTCATTTTTGGGAGCCTCATGAAAGGAGAGAGGTGCTGCTGGTGATTCTAGAAAAGAATGTGCAGCCAAAACAGCAAAAACAGTCCTGGAACAGTTGGAACTGTTCTACTTAGCACCCTGTTCCGTGCTCATTCAGGTGGTCCTGCTGGACTGTTGCAAGAGTTGGCCTGAAAAGAAACATATTTCGTGTTGGTGTGACTGTGATCCTCAAGTGCAAAACCTCAGCTCATGCAAGTCTAGGAACTTGTAGTATCAGCAGAGCTACATGGGGTTGAAATGGTTTTAAATGGATTCAGATACTTAATGTTCTGAAATAAGAATTGTACTTCATTAAAGAACCCTAGAGTAAGTAGAGTTCGCTCTTAAAATGCCCTATCCCAGAACCCTTATAAATGTATTCCTTGTGTTTCTCACATGTTAAATTTAGCTTTATGTCCCTTGGTGGCTTCATTTTACATACTTGCTTCATAAAATGTCTTCCCCTTTGTTATTTCCTGCTCTTCTGTTCTCCGTGGAGTTTGAAGGAGGTTGGCTCTATTGGTCATGTTATTTTACTCACGAAGGAATCTATTTTCATAGACAATGGAGAGATGGTGATTTAATTAGAACAGCTTCTCCAAAGAAGGGCTATCTTGCAAGCAACAGCATTTTCCATTTTGTACCCTTCATGGTCAAGGAAAGATGGCTTTCTGGATGAGTTTTGGATTAAGAGCTGAGACAATTCTATAGACTAAAACAATTTGATACTCTACTAATACTTTTATTTTAATGTGGGGTGCAGCCATTGAAACTCCACAACATTGTTATATCTATGACACAGCCATATTCACTGTAATTATTCTAACTTTGAAATGGACTACCACCTCATCCCAGAGTAAGTAAATTTAGATTGAACAAACAAAAAAAGTATTTTTAATGTTTCCTGAATCACAGAAGTAATAGTTTACCAATTTCATTTTGAATCTCCTGCCTAAGGCAGATCTCAATCCTGTTACGCTCTGTGGGGATTCAGGGCAGTCAAAGGCTGACCCATGTACAGTCGGAGCCCTTTCCAGCTGTGGCAGTCATCTCCTAATTCCCATTTAAAGGGCACAAATGGGTATTAAAGTCTGGCCAATTGATTTCAAACACTTGACAGAATGGATTCATTGCTGAGAAGATACATTCTTGTAAATGCCTCTCAAGTTGTGAATTGCATTTCAAGAAATGCTTTTTCCTTTCTCTTCTTTACCTATCAGGAGCAGTTCTGAACGGAGGAAGGAGAAATCAAGAGATGCAGCGAGATGCAGAAGAAGCAAAGAGACTGAGGTTTTCTATGAACTGGCACACGAGCTGCCCCTGCCCCACAACATCAGTTCCCACCTGGACAAGGCATCCATAATGCGCCTGGCAATCAGTTTCCTACGGACTCATAAGCTTTTGTCTTCAGGTAAGATCTGGCTAAAAGAAGTTAGTTGTCAGGCTGGCTGATGGCAGCTTGGTAAGATCATGCATGCTCTTCTCTGGCTAGAGCGTTACCACAATAACAATTAGTGCAGGTTTTTTGTCTCTCTAAAAAAATTTCTGAGAACTCTTGAATGTGGTTTATTAATCTCAGTTATGAGAGTCTGAGCTTTTAAGAGTTCTATCAGAATTCAAACGTATGCCTTAAGCTTCCATGCTGAAACAAATAACTTTTGATTTGGCGTGGCAAGTGTGTTTGTGCCTGCAGATTCAAACAGCAGCTGGGATGTTCTGAAGGTCCAATACTTTGTTTGAAAGGAGCAATTGTGCTATCCACTGGCAATGAGTAGTAGGTAGGTTGTTTAAAACTAGCTATACTAAGATAGCTAAAACAACTTCTAAATACTTGATGTGAATGGATTCTGCACAATCAGTGTCTTGCTCATGTTGGACTAGAACGAAATGCGAACAAGCATAATTTTTATAGCCTGTGAAAACTGATAAAATTAGGAATATTCTTATTTTGCCCCCATATTTGAATAACCACGTTGATGGAAATGTGTGGCTTGAGTAGCCTGTAAGATCAATGAAAATAGCTGATGTTTCCAGAACTTTCACACGGTGACCTACGAGTGTTGAGAATACGTTAACACAACAATGCCTGCATTGTTTGTGAATGGCAAACTCAAATTTTTGTCTTTTCCTTCATTAATGGCACGACTCCCAATAAGGTCACGATTGCACTTCCTCTCCTCAGAAAAGTTGAGTCATACGAGAGCAATTACTTTAATAAATGTTATTAGGAAGCATCCCATTTTGTGGTTGGATCTGCTGTTGGTTTGTTTTTGGTTAGTCTGAAAGATAGGGCAAATTTAATTCTGCTTCTGTGCGCTCTGTAATTTCTTGTAGCACTTTTGGCTCTTGCTGAAGCCCACTGTATAAAGTGTAGGTATTTTCATCTTAGCTTATAGAATGTGATTTTATCATGTACTTCTGTGAAAAGAAAAGTTTATTTAATGAACAGTGTTTGGAAATCATCTCTGATTTTGTCATGTAAGTAATACTTGAAGTTGCGTAAATAGGTAAATGTTCTTAAACAAAGCCAATTTGTTAGTAACGTTCTCATAAAAACACAGCCTCAGCTTTTCAAATATTTATGTGGCATGAACTAGAGACTGACACAGCATAGGAAAAGTAAACTTCTGAAAGGCTGTAACTGATAATATAAGTAATGTGCGTGCCTGTGAAAATTGACATGAAATAGTTGGAGGCAGTCATCATCAGAAAAATACCTTTGCTTACCTGCTAAGATTAAAGTGAACTTTTTGAATGCATATACATTTCTCAGTGAGGAAAAAATCTACTGATAAAAACATTTATTTTGATGGTTCTATAGTGTTAAGGCTTAGACTCATTATTTGATGAGATTTGATGACAATTCAGTATATGTATATAATATTCATACATACATGTAAAGATATTATATTTCTGAGACATATTTCTGTGTCAGTGTTTGAAAAACAATGTGCTTCATGTAGACAATTTACATTTTCTCCGAGTACCACCAGTACCCAGCAGCAGAAAAGAATCTGGAGATAAAATCTTACAGAAGCGACAGGCTGTGCTTTTAATATTTCATGCTTTCTCTATATTAGTTATTTGCTTAGCCTTAAATCTGATGCACTCACTTCCTCAGTCTAAATATTAACTTGGAGTAAGTCCTCTCATGAAATTTTGTGTTAGTCAAATGCAGATTTGTCTGTGGCTGCATCTTGAGACACCAGACGTGCAGATAAGGGTTACATACTTAATATTCTGAGAAACTGAACTTAAGGAACTGTAAAAGGACATTTTCTGGAAGTTTTGGGTACTATTTTCTGATAATGAAAATACATTAAAATTAAAGAACTCAAGTCAGAAAACCTTGTCTGCTGCTCATCTACTATTCTGAGTACAGCTAACATATAAATTAAATTTCCTATCATTGTGGCCTTCTGAATAATGTCAGGCCTTGTAAGGACACTGGCTTTCACTAGAAGGCCCATCCCTTTTAATTCCAAGTGGTAGGTTTTGATGCAGCTGGAGGCTCACGGATCAAGAGGTTTGCTGCTTATCCTGTTTTGACAAGTGTGAAGCAAGATGGAAAATGGGTTTGGGCGATGTTTGTGCTGGTCCTGTTCTTGCTTCTGCTTTGGACCCTTTCTGAGCCCCAAGCAAAGCTGCAGCAAAGGCTTCATGTGCATGTTCAGCAGCCTGGAATTTGACCATAAATTTCCTGTTGCATTTGAGAAGTCTGATTTGACTGACAGGGAGCATGGGGGACACTGTCATCTCTTGACCAATGAACTGGGAAATGGGGAGGTAGAAGTGCATGAGAAGCAAATGCCCCCCTCAGCCTGCAAACCCCTTCTTTGCTTTGTCTTTATTGAAATGGTTTTGATTATTTGGGCTGGACTGTAAACTGGAGTGCAGATTATTTTTCTTGTTTCTAATTTGGTCTATCAAAACCTACTAGCACACCATATTTTATTTTGTATTACTGTTTGTGGGCATGATTCTCAAACACATCTCTGTTTCAAGGCAATTTTGCCTGAAGCAGAGCAAACAAGGCCTTTCCCAGGACTGCATCCTCATCTTTCTGCAAGCTGATGCTCCAGGTGGGATTTTGGAGATGGCTGTAGGCATCTTGCCAGTCTCACTCCGCTGGCACTGAGTGTCTCATGCCCTTTTCTATTATTCCCTGAGTTGGAATAATCGGAAAGGGCTTTTCACTTGTGTAACTTGGGCTGTTTTATTAGCTCTGTCTGCATAATGATCATTTATCTGTTGGGAAGCCAAGACCTAGGGAAATCTATGCCCACATTCTCCCAGCAGGTGAATGGCAGAGCCCCTGAATCTGAGCCCTCATTGAAAGCTCTCCCGCTACGTGCCTTGAAAAATCCCGACTTCTGGATTGCAGGGTGCACGTCTCCTGCAGGCGTTGCAGGGCCTGAGCTTGGCCCCTGTATCCTATCATAATAGGAAATAGCTGGTTGTATATCTCAGAGTTCAAAAGGGTAAAAAATACCAGGTTTTGCTTTATAAAAGTTGCTGCTTTACTTAGTAACACGTTTCCCTTTGATTTTCACAGTAGGCAATTCTGTGTGGGAATGTTGGAGAGGAAGCCTTTAACATTTAGAAATGCAGGCTGTTCGTCTGACGGCCTGATTGAGATTAGTATCACAGGAAGCAAACTGAAACAATAGCTTTATAATACTGTTTCCATGTTGTGCAGGGAACAGTACATGGTATAATTGGAATGCTAAGTAGAAATATTTAATTATGATCATCTTAAATATTTTTCAAGATGTCTCCTAATTCTGTTGGCATAATACATTTTTGCCATCATCACATTCAAATGTTTGGGATAAATTTAGAACTGATCTTTGTTCATTTCAAGTAAAAGTTTTGATCCTGTGAAGTTGCTGCTGAAAATAGGCACTCTGATGCTTATCAGTAGTGGAGCTTATGGAGTTGGGATCTTATGTCCTTTAGTTTACTCAGAAAAACCGTTAGCAGTATTTTTCCCATGTTATTTTCTAGTATAGCTAGTAAGTAAGGCTAATGCTTTTTGGGGGAGCAAAAGAGAAATAATGGCTTTTGCTTAAGAATGGCTGCCTTGGTTAACAGCTAGCATTGTGATAGTAGCTAAGGCTGCCTCAGATATTCTCTTTTTGTCTGAATATGAGGAGGAGAATCAATTTTAGGAAGCCTGTATGTGCAGTGCCAATAATTTTAAGTGTTTATTTGAACCATGCTGATGTTAAAGGTGTTACAGGAACCAGAACTTTTCATTACAGTGAGTTTCTCTGTGCTGGGACTACGGACTTTTTATTCAGGCTAATCAGGCAAACACAATTTTATTGGCTTGCCTTAATCCCATCCCTGTTGTGTGGTCACCTGGGTGTCTTTTCTGTGCAGAAATCCAGCAAAGGAAACTGGCTGGGAGTTGCTCTTGTGCAGGCAGACAGCAGCAGAAATGGGGAGGGAACAGGGATGCAGACAGGAAGTTGTTTGGGAGAAGGGAGGCCACAAGGAAGCCAGTGTGAAGTTGCTTCAAGGGAGGGAGACAACAGAGCCGGAAAGCCAGCAGGGAGCAGAAGGGGAAAAAATAGCTTTTCTCTAGGCTTTTAAGGGAGAGGACAGACTGTAGGGAGAACTGATGTGGGCATTGTTTTTGAATGTCTGGACAAGCTGCATCTAATGTCAGACCATTGTGGCATAAAACAGTGCTTTAAAAATAGCATGTCTACTTGGTTGCTTTTATTAAACTGGAAAAATAGTTTTATGCCAGCCATGCTGCTAGGAGTGAGAGTGAGCCGGGTGCTAAGTCCTTCAGCTGCTTGAAGTGATGTCTCTTTTCAGGGAAGGTGCACCCAAAGGTCCCATGGGACTCAAAGCCTGGTCTGATGGGGTGCTGTATTCCCACCATTCAACACCAATGGCTGCAGGACTCTGAGCAAGTTCCTGGGAGCAGTATCTGAATGATTTGGCTAGATACAAACTCTGCAATCAAAACAACACTAACATAAGTGTTTTCTTTATCCAAGATTGCTTGTGCACTTGGAGATAAGAGCTCTTCAGGAAGCTTCAAGTTTAAGAGTAGCTTTTTCTTGATGTATCTAAATTGAAAGCTTTAATTGAACACATTGAAAATATCCCCTTGAACAGGATGTACTGCCCTGTCAAGACAGAAAAAAAAAGGGGAAAAAAAATCAGTCACTCTCCTTTGATGGAAAACAAGAAACCAGGAAGAGACAAGTCTGTCTCAAAGCTGCTCTCTCTGATGCAGGATGAAGCTGCTGTTAGATCTTCTCTAACTTTTGCCTGCTGGCGTCAGGCAGTTTTTACAACCCTCCTCTGGAGTGGCAGCTGTAGCCTGGTATCTGTTATGCACAATATGTAAGCAGCTTACTGGTAACTATAGGAACCAGGATGAGAGACAAAGCCAGGAAAATTCTGTGCAGGTGAGGATGTGACCTCCAGTAGAAACACATTTTATCACTGTCTACCTCTGAAGGGACGAAAAAGACCCCTTTGAGTCAGATCAAAGTTGTTGAGAGGAGTTATAGGCTGTTTGCTAGGAGGTTGTTTATACCTGCGCAGTTATTTCTTGTAAGGAGCAGCCTGATTTTTGAGCCTTCAGACTCGTTCCAAGAGGTTGGACTGAAGGAAATGAGCAAGCATCTACGGAAAAAGTGTTCTTAAACTTGGGAACAGTGCACATCCTGACAGTGAGAATTAATCAAAGCTTGTTTACAAAAGTTATTTTTAGCATGAAAGGTTATCATAAACACTGCAATAACCATTTGCTGTTACAGTTCAAAGTTTCTTGTCAATGAATAAATTCTGTGTGGTGGTTAGAAAATTTGTCAAAACAAATACTTACCAAAATTTAATACAGACTGAGACATGGGCTGAAAAATACTGTATCAAAATTCAATGCAGTAAGAAATGCTACCTTGGGGCAAAGTGAACAGTGGATGACCCATCAACTGTTAGGACATGGGACACTGTTGCTCTGTTCCTGGTTCTCCTGTAGCTCTGACAGTCATCCCAGGAAGGCCACAGCAATTTTATGAGGCTTTTTGACATGTTTCAACACCTCCCAATCTCACCTAGACAGAGATTCTCCTCCTGTATAGGCTTCCCAGCGTTACATGAACACAATCTTGGCTGGGCTCCATCAATGTAGCTGTAATATGAACAACAATATTACAGCACTTCATTCTGCTGAATGTGCTGTTAATTTAAACTGGCATATTTGCAGTCCAGTCTCCCTGCTACACTGTCATGAGGTACTCCCATTACTTGAGGGGAGGTGGAAAAAGTAGAAAAATACCACACACACATCTTTATTTCAGAATTTAGCTAGAAGCTATTTTGAAATGCAATGCTAACAAAAAAACAATTAAAAAAGAAAAACCACAACCTAAAAATCAGTATAAACTGAGTCCCACTGTTATCTTTCTTGAAGATGTGCAAAAACCTGGCAAGTGTGCATGAGGTGCTGCTCTCTGAATAAAGTGATCTCGGACCTACTGGAAACCAAAGGCTGAAGTTCTGCTCTCACCTCCTCATGCTAACTTCCCACTTCTATTTGGTCCCAGGTTTCTCAAATATCTTCCATCTGAAGCTGAATTTTCTTACATTAGTGCTCCAGTTGAGCCCCTAGGTAAATTAATGAAGACAATTTAAAGCAAAGTGAAACACAATAGGGATTTCAGGGAGGAGCTTGCAGTAGCCATGCCATTATTTGTTTTGCATCTGCAAAATAGATTCTTTCTAAAGCAAACCAGATTTTTGCTAGTGGCAATGACTGAATTGCTTCTGAGGTATCACTCTCTTAAAGTGTGTGTATTTTCTGTGTATTAGTAGCTAGTGCTTTCCACAGGAGAAAGGGAATGTGCTCTAATGCTGGCAGTGCAGCCACAGGAGGGACTCCTATTTATTATTTATATTACTATAATTATACCGAGTTACCTGATACAGGGCATACCAGGGCCGCCACAGTGCAGCCCAGCATATTTCTTTGCTGCAGACCGAGGATCCTCAGGTAGCTGATCTGCTCCAGCGGGTGAGCACAGAGGACACCTTCTGGGACCCTGTGTTTGCAGCCACCCCAAAGAACCTGGAAGCAGACACGAGCACTACATGGGTGTGTCCCCCCATGCTGCAGCTACCCTGGGCAGGCTGCTGGGGGCTGCTTAGGGGGGACAGGCAAGGAATAGATGGGCAACAGCAGCAGAGTGGCTCTGGAGGCACTTGGCACCCACCTTTATGTGTCTGATAGCGCCTGCAGTGTCCTTGGCTTTGAAACGTGAGCACGCCCTATTAAGTACTACAAGAAACCCGTATCAGGCAGCTCCCCTTTCCTGCTGCACCCAGGCTGCTGAGGAGAAAGGAGGGGGTGCAGTGGGGTTTATTGAGTTACCAGGGAGGCTGGAGCATGTCTGCAAAACACCTTGGTTGTGCTTTTGAGTTAGGTTAGATGGGGTGCACAGCAGCACAAACAATCTTCTCTCCCTCCTCCCCATCCACATCACAGATGCCTCCAGCTGGACGAAGATAATTCTAATAAAAACAGTTGAACTCTGATCCCACAAACCCCGGTAACCACATGCTTTAAAGCTGACTATATCTTTAAGTGCTGTGCTCAGCTCGGACCTTAAGGGTTTGAACCTGCAGCCCTGATGTGAGTGATCCATGTCCTCTGTGTGTGTTTGTATAAGTAATATAATTTATATACATGGAAAAGCAAACTTAATCATCTGATAATACAAGTAAAGTGTTTGTCTTTCACTGTTGGAGGCATTTAAGAATACAAATGCTTTGAATAGCCTTCCTGCCTTTGAATGGTCATGTTTTGTTAATGCAAACTTAATGAGCTGGGAAAAAAAGATGGAAAGGAGGGTCTGGGGTTAGAGCTGAAAAGTCATTTTTTCTCTGAACCCACACTTGGCTGATTGTCTTGGGCTATAGCCATGATCCCTGCTGAATAAACCATTTGTTTGCTTCCGGAAAAGTAAAAAAAGACCCTTGACATTCTTTACGCAGCAGAAACAAGCTTGGGAGCAGATGGTCACTTACCTCTTTTTTTTTTTTTTTCTTTTTTTTTTTTTTCCTTCCCTAAATGTCATTTTGGTCAAAGTGCATACTATTCAAATATGTTATTGTGTATTTTCTGTATTTTAAATGCTAGTCCTGATGTAATTTCCTGAAGTCATTTGCTTTGTACTGAGGAGGAACTGGCCCCTGCATGTGTAGCCAGAATTGCAATGCAGGGATGTGAAATGATAAATCCCTAGCCTGTGCTGGCCATCCCTGGAGAGTGTCCTGTGTTCCCTGCTACCAGACAGTCTTGTTGAGAGGCAAAGGGTGATAAAACCAAGTGCTCCCCATGGCTCTGGGGCTGAGTCCATTTCTTCCCTTGTTTGCATGATGTGTGATGGGCTGCTGTGGGGAGGGATATTGAGGAACAGGAGGATGCAGCAGCCAGCATCATTTTTGATACCATTCATCTGTTCCAAACAGTGCTTGGTGGGCTCTGCATTGCAAATGCTCATCCCTCTTGGTTCGCTTGCAGTCCATTCTCAGGCACTAGCAGATGCAGTTCCAGGAGCTGTATAGATCAAACTTATCCTTTAATCATTGCACATTAGTACTTCAAAGTAAAAACTGCATTAGTTTGGCTCAGCCTCTTCCCTATTCAAAAAAGTAACAAACCCAAACCATATAATGTTTTACAAAGCATTGCTCTATTCCTGCTTTTAGACTTCTTGCAAAATGAGTATTTCAACAAGAAACATGAAGGAAAATGATCAATGTGCTGTTTCATTGAGGAAAAGAAAAAAAATTAATTACTTTTGTCAAGTGCTAACAGTATGTACTACAGAACAAACTGTAAGCTGAAATTGCAATATTAAACCAACAAGGAAGAGCAACTTCTCCAAGAAACTTGTTTGTGTCCCACTGTTCTTGCGAGTAAGGCTGATGCAATTATGGTTGGAGCCTCTGGACAGCAAAATTGATGGTGGGCCCAGCCTGGAGCACTCCTGTGCCACCAGGAAGGGGCACAGAAAGCAGAATTGTTTCAGCTCTTCTCCCATCATCCTTGCTGGTATGGGCTATAGGGCAGCTTTGATCTAGATGGGACTTACTCATGGCTTTGTATGTTGAACTTGGTTATTCCTTATTCTGAGACAATTAGGTGGGGTTTTGTTCTTCCTTTACTTGCTTTTTCCCTTCAAAATCAGAGCCTTACCGCGATACTTGCAATGACTGATCACAAATGAGCAGGCTAACTGACAAAACTGTAAAGATAAGCTCACCACAGCATATCTGAGGTACACAGACCAGATACAATATCTCTAAGTGGTTTTGTAAAAAATTATTCCAGAAGTTTCACATAAAACATATCAAGAAATTAATGGGCCAGCTCCCACACAGAAATTTTTCGATGCTAGTGGTCTGCACATCATTCCCTGACAGTTTATTATTCATGGAGCTTAAAAGCATAGAAGGGAAATGGGCATTTGTGTGACTGGCAGCCAGGAGGAGCAGTGCCTTTCCCCTCCCTCCCTGCCTGCAGTTTTGCCACGTGCACGTGGCACAAGATGGGCTGGGTGGAGTACACACGATGAGGGCATCAGGGTGCCATCGACTGTCGCTACGCTGCAGCCAAAAGGTACCAGAAAAATGTATAACCAAAAAAAAAAGCTGTAATAAATATTCTAGCACAGCCTTAGATTTCAGCTGAACAGTGGCATGTCTTTCCCAAAAATTACTAAGGTGCACTGGGTCCATGAATCTGCACGGGCCAACATCTGGGGCATAAGCAGAGTCTGAGGCTCTCCTTGCAGGACAGGGGAAGTGGGGATGGGTGACAAAGCTTGTCAGAGTTTGGTGGAGTGGAGCATAGGAAGTTCTGATGTCTACAGATGAAAAAGCAGGTATCGGTGGGATGGATCTGTGGTTTTCTGACGAATACTGAGATTTATGGGATGACAAAGAGATTCACCCAAAATGACTTCAAGGGAGCAGTTTCCTACTTTTTCTATTCAAAGTAGTGTTAACAGACGTGTCTGTACTGAGTGAAGAGGTCCTTTTAGACATGTTTTGTAGGAGCTATGTTTGAGCTTCTTAGAACGCCTGACCTGATGGAAGAGTCCTGTTAGATGTTAGGGGTGCACAGATTTATGTACCTTCTGTAAGAGTTGCCCTCTACCTTGTGCCTGTTAGGAGGTACAAATGCTGCGTGTGGCCAAGAGAACATGCACAAAGAAGCCTGAGTGCCTGAGCCTTCAGTGCCTGAGTCTGTAGGTGCTAGTGACTGAAAGCACATCTTGCAGAAACATGCTAGAGGTGAAGAGAGGATCTTCCATTTGCCAAAACATTTTGAAAATTACCTCCTGCCTTTCTAGTGATAAGTGTATCCCTTTCATATGCTGTTCAGAAGGCCCCACCAGAAGGGGTTTGTTGAAAGGGAATTTTAACAGCAGAAATTTTGTAACCGGATGTGCTTGCATTGAAAAAGGCTGGCTGGGGGGTGCTGAAGGCTTTAAATGCTTTTTTTGCTTTTTTTTCTCAGTATGTGCTGACAATGAGAATGAACTAGAGGCAGACCAGCAGATGGACAACTTGTACCTGAAAGCTTTGGAGGGATTTATTGCCGTGGTGACACAGGATGGAGACATGATCTTTTTGTCAGAGAATGTCAACAAATACATGGGTCTTACCCAGGTAACTTGTTCCCTTACACTTTCCTCTCTTTGTAATGCAGTTCACAGAAACAACTCTTACATCTAAATGCAGAAAACCCAGCTGTGTGTCACTGCAAAGAAGACTGGAAATAAAATGTCTTATTTCTCAGGCAGGTACCCTGCACAGCACACAACACGGGTTGGAGGTTCCCTCTCCCTTCCTACCAAGTTGTAGTGTCTTTGGTGACTGGAGAGTTGCCTTCCTAGCTATCACTGGGGAGAAGAGAAGGCATTTATTCTACTTGTGCCTTAGACTGTGGGACAGAGGGGATAGAGCTGCTCTTTTGGGTCCCCCCTTTTCTGCTTTGTGGATTGGGAGTTTTCTCCTGTGTTGAAAATAACAAGTGGTGTTGACTGTTAACTGCACTGTGCAAATTCAAAGATAAGAGAATTATTCTGGGGAGAAAATGAGGAGTTATGTATAGGATAAACAAAGGGAGGGTCGTGGGATTTGTGCCCATGAGCATCGTGTCAATGCACTTAGTTCTAGTGACCAGCTTCGTTTGAATTGTATTTAAAAACAGAGAAATACTTTCAGTTGCTTTGATTTGGCTAAGTGTAGCTCTTACTTCTACACAGGTGGAACTCACTGGACACAGCATTTTTGACTTCACTCATCCATGTGACCATGAAGAAATTCGAGAGAATCTGAGTCTGAAAAATGGTAATAATGAAAATACAAAAGTCCCTGATTGCTTTTGAAATAACGAAATAAAGTAAATGGCTAGTAGAGATCTCTTAGTCATGGTAAAGGGAATTTTAAGTAATCATTAACTGTTATTCAGTGCTTTGCAGATTCGTTTTGTTTCGCCAAATATTGCTTAAATATGATAGTACTAAGGAATTGTTTGTTTAGTATTTTCCTTCCATCAAGTTTAGATGGGTATAATGTTTTCAATTAAAATGTTTTGGAAAGATTTATGTGCTACAAGCTAAAACACAGGTTTAAAATGCACAAAGTCCTATTTAAGTTCCACTTAAGGTTTTAGGCCTGAGCTCTACTAACTGCTCTGCAACAGTCGATGCATCTTTGATGGTTTCTGCAGGTAAATTATCTGAGAATTAGTCTGTTATTTCTGTTGAATGTTTCATGCTTATAAGTAGGAGAGCAAGAAGGAAGTGAGAAAACTCATTTGCCTTTTCCTTATACAGGTCCAGGCTTTGGAAAGAAAAGCAAAGAGATGTCAACTGAGCGGGACTTCTTCATGAGGATGAAATGCACTGTTACCAACAGAGGCAGAACTGTTAACCTCAAGTCTGCCACATGGAAGGTACTGTATTTGAGCCAAATTAAGTGGTTTTGATTTTTATGAATACATTTTGATGTGTAGAGAAAGTACATCCTAAGTTTGGTTCTCATTATTCCAGGTTTTGCACTGCACTGGACAAGTTAAAGTATATAACACTTGCCCTCCTCACACTCTGTGTGGGTATAAGGAGCCTCTTCTCACCTGCCTTATAATAATGTGCGAGCCTATTCAGCACCCTTCAAACATTGATATCCCCCTGGACAGCAAGACCTTCCTGAGTCGCCATAGCATGGACATGAAATTCACCTACTGTGATGACAGGTAAGCTCCACTGGTTTTTCCTTTCCATAGATGTTTTTGCCTTCCTGAACAAAACAACCAGTTCTTCCAAATGTCCTGTGTAAACCTGGTAAGCAAGGACTAGAAGAATGTACAGCCTGTTACCAAAATGGCTATTTATACCTTACCTAATTCACCTCAAATTTCAGTTTGGGCAAACCAATACTCCTGATGCATTTCCTCCTCCTGCCAAGTGAGGAATTCAATTTTACTGGGAAATGTGAAGCAACTTGGAGCCACAAACATCAGCTTCTCGGGGTTTAACAAACTGAAGCATATACAGGATTTCTGTTCCCATGTTTTAGAGAGCATGTCCCATGGCACACCATACAGACCTTAGCCAAGGACTGTTTTACGGTTGGTTTGGCCCAGGATGCTCTTACCAGTTAGCTGGCAAGTACTTCACGCTCTAGATTCACCAGGAATTGCTAAGGCATCCAGAGCACCTGCTGCTCTGAAATGGAGTTGCAGCCTTTTGCTTCATGAAAAGCAAACAGCCTGTATTGGTTATCGACATGCACCTCTTAGTGATGAAATGAGGAGGGGGGAGGATCTTGGATCAGGCAAGGGGCTTGTCCTCTGCTCCCCACGCTTCACTCTTGAGTGGAAAAAATGGAAATCCCTCTAGTCTCCACCCACCTGACTAGTCCTGGGACCCCCATGGCCTTTCATGCCATCTGCCTCTTCTCCCTGTATATGTACTGTGATAACAATCTTCCATGCGTGCGAGCGAGCCAGAGATCCCTTCCCATGAAGTGTCTTCCTGTCCCCCATTTGCCCAAAGTCTTGTCTTTACTGCTGTGGATTTGGGGTTTGTTTTGGGGTTTTTTAAGTTTATGAGGTCATCCCTAAATTCAAGATGAACTTTTGAACTGCCTAAAGAAATAGGTCTCCTGAAATTCAGAGATGCTAGCGATCTCTGAGGTCTGGAGGCTTATCAGTGAGATTATATATACGCTTGCAACTTAGCAGAAACTCACGACCGACAGCTTTGTTATTTTCTTCAACCTTCGAAGGTTTTCTTGAACTTTGCTAAGTAAGATTATTTTTTTAAACAACGTGATGAAGCAGCCATATAAACTTGCAGTGTTAGCAGCTGTGGATGAAAGCGAGATTGCAAGTGTGAAACTTGTGACTGACCTTCTGACCTCTCTGAGAACTGAGCAGCAAGTGTGCTTTAACTAGAAACAGTCTCTGAGGTAATCACAATCAGACTTTTTTCTCTGTTAATATTTTCAGGATGAAAATATTGAGATATCAATAGAATTTCGCTGCTGGAGGGAGGAGCAACAATATGGTAGTGACTCGTTATTAAAAGCAATGTGACTGAATTACTGGGGCTGCTCAGTGGCAGGCTGCAGGAGAGTAGCAGAGGATTTTGCTTTATTGCAGCATTCACATGTCTCTGCAAGACTTAATGCATAAGCCATTATAAATGAGAATTAGAGGGACTGATGCTATCCCATTAAAGAGACACATGCTTATTTTAAAAATAATGATATATTAAGCCCTGTCTTAAATAGTGGGTGTTTGATTTACAGGGAAAATGTTTCACATGGCAGTGAAACACAACAGCTTCCTGCGGAGGATGGAACTTGTAGGGATTTTAGAGATTTTTTTTTTCTTTAAAAGCAGACTGCAAAGCAGTACATATTTTACTAGATAGTTTTGGTTGGATGTTTCATTCCTGTTTTACTCAGGTTTTGATCAAGCTGCAAAAAGCCAGCCAGGGCAGAGAAGGAGACCTCACAAACCTTTCAGGTTCTTCGCAGCAGATCCACCTGGCTCCTGCTTCCCTCCCAAAGGGATGTTGATTTCTCTCCAGCAGGCGACACTTCACTAGACACATAAAAATGCAAAGCACTCAGCTGTTCTTATCAAATTCAGTGCTGCTAGACAAATTGCATTGAAGGAGCAGCTTATGCCAAGAATGTAAGTCCAGGCTGGGGAGCAGAGAAGGGAAGGCAGCATGTGCCAATCTCTTTTCTACATGCTCTGTCCTTTCTGCAGTGACACAGCAGAGCTGACACAGTTCACTGCTCCATAAGGGATGGTGTCTTTCCAGTTCAGGGCTGGTATCATTGAGGGCAGTGTGCCTCCTCTGCCAGGCTTCTGCAGTGGTCCTGGTATCGTCCTTGCAGTTCATCTGGTGTGGATGATGCCTTAGGTTTCAACTTTTATGTTTTTCAAATCCTGTACTGCCTAGTGTGTAACTCTGAAGTTTTGTGTGGCCTGTTAGCTGCTGTTCTCTCATGCTGGTTAGACATAACAAACCCTCTCCAGGTTTTCTCTTCAAGGACACTTTGATTGTCCCAGGCCCCAAAATGTGTAAACTAAAAGCCTTTGAAGAGGAGGGGCAAACTTGAGGTAATTACATCATTAACTGAAATTATAATTGGAAAATTAACCCTGATATGCAAATGAACCAAACTTATAAAAGTGTGAGGAACCTGTGACCCAGGGTCAATCTTGGGTGTAGCCTTTTGACTGCCCAGGGTGTACCTTTGAAGGCCCTTCAAATAAATACCTCCTTTTATTCTCTTATTTTTGTCTAGCCTCTGTTTTCAGGTAACCACTTCCAGGCATCATGGACAGGTCTGCTTCCAGGGAGCATTAAGTTTTTATTTTCAAAGCACTCTGACTCAAAGAAGCTCTCAGATTTCTGAGTATAATCTCCTTAGGGAGGCTCATAGTTTCTGTCTGACAAAGCAACATGGAAAATACAGGCTGGCTACCTTGCAGCATTTTGTGACAAAAACTAGTTGACTTTTGCTTAGGAGGGTACAGGGTAGATGCAATATGAAGCAGACAAGACTGGCCATCATTTAAAACATGTGAGACAGTAGCCCATATAATTTGCCTTCCAAAAATAAATTATGCATGTGGGCCTATGACTTGGCAGTGGTTAGGTGGGATATGTTTGTATTCTTAAAACAGTTTTTGCAAGGTGATGAGCCTGTAGAGAAAGGTTCGTGAGATATGAATAATAAATAAGGGTTGTTCTGTTAAATGCCTGCTTCAGCCATTCCTGAAGAGTGATTTAAAAATGTTCCCTTGCTCCACTTATCTTGGCTAAGTGGTTTACAAGAAGGATTATTCTAGCTGTAATACAGAAATGCTGATCAGTGGTACAATTTAATAATCCAAGTGAGGGCTTAGTTCAGTTGCACAATGCTTTTGTGTCAGGAAGGTTTGCCAGTGAGGGTGTTCTAGTCAGAAGAAAAGGCATGTCTTTGTACAAAGGCAATTTTGTTACCTTGGTGGCATAGCTACTGCTTGGTGTATCTTCACGTGCAGGGCCACGGGGCCAAGGAGTAGGTAAAAATAGTGGCAGCATGTTCCTGTTGTGGAAAAATCCACAAAACAAAAGTGAAAACTGTGCTTGAATTTGATAAAAACCCCCAAAACTGCTTCAGGTGCCCGAGCACAGACGGTCTGAGCCTTTATGCCTTAAGCACATCAAAGGAACACCTTATGCTGTGGATTGGAGGGAACCAGGGTTTCAAGAGCTGTGAGGGCAACATGCCTTTAACCTTCATCCCTGTGACCTCTGCAGTGCTGGGGAGGGGAGAGGGAAGCACTCTCCCTTTGCCTGTAATTGCCCTGGGGAGCATGTGAGGGGAGGGAAGGATGGATAAGGAAACAGATTTGTTGTGCAGGGGGTGAGATGCACCGGTGGCAACTCCAGAGGCTGCCTCACCAGCCATTTCCTGGCACTGGCACACTGAATAGTGTATGTCTCCATTCCTTTGAAGGCATAGCTTGCTGTGGGGAATCGTGTGTCCCTAAATACTAGAAATCCGATTGATTACATACCCTCTTCTACTTTTTCTTGATTGGGACATCTTAATGGTAGAGCTGAAGAAGACAAAAGGAGCAGTGTAGGATATGTGGTGATTCAGAATAAGATGGTGTAGGAAGATGCAATGCCACAGTGTTGGTCCCAGTTAGATTTCCCACATGAATATTCATGTGGGATCCAGGCTGTGCCCAACTGAGAGGAAACTGAGTTTTATTGTGTTTTCAGTTATGTCCCATTAAATAAGAAATATGCAGGCACAGGGATTTGGATGAGGATTTAAGTCAATTTGCCATTGGATCTATGCTTCGGGAATATTTTTAAGTTAAATGAGAATGCAAGGAAACATTTGAATGGACCTCCTGTCCTTTCACTCCTGCTCGGGGGAAAATGCAGTATGAAGATGAGTGAAGTGGTGCTATCTGAAGCCAGAGATCAACATTTGACAAAAATGACTTTTGGTATATGTCATATTTAAGAGTAAAATGTGACCTACTTCTTTTGTTAATATCAAAACCCTGATTCAGGTAGACAAAACGAGTAGGAGTGACAGTCCTGGTGGAGATTTTCATGTACATGTGTAGTTATTTTGCCTCACAGGGCAGATGCACCTGACCAGGCCATTCATCCCACTCAGGAGTGGCCAAGGGTCCCAGGATTTTGCATTTTGGTTTTTTTTTTTTTCCATTGGCTTGGGTTAGAGTAGAAGCAGCCATGAATATTTTTGAGAGGAAATGTGGTTAGTTGGCAAGACTACCGTGCTGCTTGCTCTAGCAGGCTGACAGAGTGCTTTACCCCAGGCACAGCGTCTGTGTTAGGCTTTATTATTTTTTCTCTCTTTTTTTTTTTTTTAACTCATTCTGCTTTAAGTATAACTTTGTTTTGTTTGTTCTCCTCAAGACCAATTTAACTTCAATAACTTGGTAACAGTTTGAATACAGAAAGACTTTGTTAAGAGATCCACACCCTCACACACACAGTCCGCACAGGGCCTGACGAATATACACCCAGCTATTTTTTATGAGCAGTAAACATTAGAGCAGTCTTTCACAGAGCCTGACTTCTCAGTCCTGATGGTTCTTACCATACTATTTTAAATCAAGAAATGGTATACAATAAAAAGCTTTGTGTTCCTGTAAAGGGACAGAAAAGCACAATTCTAAGAAAAACGAAAATACTTCAGCTAGCTCATCATGTAGGAAATGCAGCCTTGAAGCAGTGAGTTTTGTTTGCTTTGCCGTGTCTCAAAGAGATAAAATAGGGCAAACTTGTGCAAACCTAGAAATAGGATTCAGATCACTTGTTTCTTAATTGTGTACCCTAAGCACAAAACTTTGCCTTTATTCCGGGTCCCAAAAATTAAATATTAAGATATTTATATATATTGTACATTTAAGGGAAACTGAAATAGTGCTCAAAGCGCACTTGAGTGGTGGCAGTTGGGACAGATCTGCTACTGCAGATGGCTATTGCCCTCCTCTTCACTGTGTTTTCTGAGATTTTGACCTCTGTACATCATGATGGCAAGTTTAACTCAGAAAACTGAAGTGCCACTCTGGCAAAAATTAAGATTCCCCCAGAAGTGTGTTCGTGAGAAATTTGTGTTCTCAGAAGTGAGTTGGTAACAGGAAAATAAACAGCCTTGCAGCCCACCTGTCGTCTTCAACAAAAAAATTATTATTATCTCACTAATTAGCATTCTACAGATGCAAAGGAAACACAAAGCCTACCATGGCAGGAATGCCATCCAAAACCACCATACAGTTTGTTTTCTAATTTTGTCATTCCACAGCTTGCACAAAGAGCAATTTTCTGTCTGGTGTCTAAGCAAAAGTAGAAGTCTTGTGCCTGAACTCAGTTTTCTAAATGATCCCTTGGTGCCATGGGATGTAGATGTTTCCCTGACTTTCTTAGCTGTGTACTCCTCCTTCTCTTAGCTCCGTGGGATGCCTTTTCCTTTGCATTTAGTCCTCTGTGTGTTCACTTGGCTTTTTGTGTTGCTGAGGCTCCTGTGGAGAGCACATGGAGTTTGGAGGGTGCACCTCACTGGCAAACCTCAAAGTGATGCTCAGGTGAGGTCAGTGCAAGGACCTGTGCCGAAACACTCACTGCCTCCTGGCCCAGGGGCTGCTCAGGCTCTTGGCTGTGCCCAGTCTTTTTCCACAAACATCTTGGGAGAGCCACAGGATGGGTGTGATGGATACAGGGATGGCTGCCCGCCTCGACCCTGGTGTATCATGGAGCATGAAATACACTAATCTGATTTCCAGCCCTGCACAGTCTGCAGCCTACAAGATTGTTTTTAAGTTTTTCAGGGTCAGCAGCACCACTGGAGGAATAAAGAAAGTTATTATTAGAGGGTGTGAGCTGCCAATTTATGCACCCAAAACTAATAGAGATAACAATTATTGGAGAGAGAGTGTTTGTTATAAAATAGTGGTATTTAAAAATGTATTTAGGAAACACTGTCAGCCAGTTTTAGGCGGGTTTTGTGAGTGGGAAAAAGGAACATTCTACAATTTTTTTTTTTTTTAAATAATGTCAATGCCAGGAGTCTTCAAAGAGAAGTGTAATGAATCTGAATAGTTTTAACAGATGAACAGATAGGTCAATGAGGGCATAGAGGCTGTTTGGCCATTTATTATTATTTTTTAAAGTAACTATTTAAAAACAATTACTCTTCATCAGGATTTCCTTGTTACCAGACATGGGTTTAGAACTTCGCCAATGTTGTTGGGTTTGTGGGTAATTTTTTGATATCTTATTTTTATCTTTTCATGTAATATGTAGTTGGTTGTAGTAAAAAGATACTACCAACCCACCATTTACTAACTTCTACCCAAGATTACATTAAATCTAATTAGATTTGACATTGCTACAGCAGGATTACACCACAAGTCATTTTGTGCCATGGAATCACAAGGAGAGTAATTTTATAGTGAGGGTGCTCATTATGAACAGCAAGGAGCAGTTTGAGAAGGGGAATTACAGGATGGGAATACATAAATTTTGTATAGAGATTACAATTCCCATATGAGAAGAGTCCCTCAGCCTGCTGTAATGTGTAGTTTTTGTTTGCCATCTCAGTTCCACTGCTAACATCCGTGAAGGCTGTAATGTGGGTTTGGATTTGCACTGGTGCTGCTGGGTACATGATGCTTCTGTTTTTCCCCATTAACTTCATTTCCTTTTCCTTCTCCCTGCTCAACCCCCACTTGGCTCTCAGCTCCCAATGACTGGATTAAGAGTAAATACTCAACTTCCTGAACTTTAAAATCCTTCCCCTTGTGATGAGCTCCAAACTAACTGGAATGGCTTTATGATATTGTGCCATCATATAACAAAAGGCCATAGTTTCTGTTTTTAAAGACCATGTATTTATACTGGTCCCGGCAAAAGCCTCTGGTCACTTACACCAGTGTGTCCCAGCTGGCTGTGTAAAGGCAAACAGCAACTGTATTTTGTGAGCCTTAATTTTTTTAGGGCTCTTCCAGTATTTGTTGTTTTCTCCTGATGATTCAGCTTTGATGACCGACTCGTTAGAACTACTTTTCAATAAGAAAGAAAAAACAATTGTGGTTTCAGAAAAAAGTTAGATTTGAGTGGGATGCAGTTTAAAAGCTCAGAAGCTTGTCAGCAAAGAGAGTAAAAAAAAATCTTTGAAACCTGGATTCAAACATCTCCCCTTTGTTGTGTAAAACACAATAATTGTAACTGTAAATAAAACTGGAAACATAAACAGAAGAGTAAGTTTTTGAGGGGAACCCAAAACAAGCTACAGCTTTTGCTCAACTAAAGTTTTATAAACCCATGCTTGTTCCATGGAAATCAGGACAGAGAATAGTTTTCAGAGTGACAAAACCAAGGTGTCCTGGGGCTATGAGCTATAGAGTTCTGTGGAGGTGGAGGTGAGGGAAAAGCTGACTCAATACCTTGGCGTTCAAGCCACACACAAAATAGTCCCATCTTAATATGTCTTCCTTGCTGGAGGGGGATCCAGGAGATGAATGCCATGCTCTTGCTCTGTTTGTTTTACAGTATTTACATGTCTGTCTTGTAAAGACATGCTTGTGTCTGGAGGGCTGGGCCAAAGCTGTCCTTCCAGGGAGCACCAAACCTGACGATATCTCTTAAAAGTAGCAACACCACAAATCAAATGTGGTGGTGGCAGAAAAAGCCATTCTGAGTGAGTTAGTGATGAGGCATAAAACCTGGGCACTGCCACTGACAGCTGTGAGGTGCTGCAAGATGTGACCATTCCTTGCAAACCTCCCAGCTTTTAAAGGTTTCTGACAGCTTCGTAATCAGCTTGTGTCCTTTCTGCTGCTGTTCTCTGTATTACAGGTTATTATTGGAATTTAAGAGCTAGGATGATGCATACAAGAGTGTCACTGTCTTGTAAACCAGGAGATAATCTTTGCTTTTGAATTAATTTTATGTACTTCTTTAAACTTACCCTGTTTCCTGTAAAGTTGTGTGTGATGGTATTTCCAGTTGAACATTTTTCTTCCACCCCCTCCTTAGAGAAAATCATCTGCACAGTTTGATGACCTATTTTCATTGATTCAGAAATCCTGTCCTGCGTCAGAAAGACTCTGAAAAAAAAGTATAGTTTTTGAGATCATAGCTTTCTTTGTGTAAAATCCTACTTAGTTTGTGGATTAGTCACCCAAGTAACCTAATCCATATGCCAAAGTTCTCAGGTAACTGAGGAAAGACTAAGTACATGAGCATTTTTTTTTCTTTTAACTGCCCATAATTTCTCACCTGGCATTTTTATTTTATTAAACACAGTGCCCAAAGTAGTGATTTAACCCTTTTGTGTATGTTTTCTAAATGTATACTTTTAAACCTAGTGGCACCAGCCACTACCCCCCTCACACATATTTGATTTTGAATGGTGGTCGTTTCTGCATGTAGTGGACAGCTTGAGATCTTTGTCAGTAACAAAACTTGATACCTTCTATTACAGATAGAATGCAATAGGTATAGGAGAATTTGCAATGCACACACTGACATCCTTAGGAATTTTTATTCCAGTAGTAGTACAAGGCAGTTTATTCTGAACACTGAGATATTTCAGAATGTGATCAGAAGTCCTCTACAGCTTCACATGTGTTTGGAAGTTCAGAATTTCTCATATTGCTTTTTAAATTCTGTTAGTCTAAGGACTCGAGCTGATAGCTGCCTTGCACGTGTAACCATAAGGCTACAGTGACCTGAATTTTAAATACTTGCTTTTTTTTCTTAACCAAGAATAACAGAGTTGATTGGATACCATCCAGAGGAGCTGCTGGGTCGTTCAGCATATGAGTTCTACCATGCCTTGGATTCGGAGAGTATGACCAAGAGTCATCAGAACCGTAAGTCATGTTCTTATTTTTCTTTGTAGTTTGCATGTAAAGCATAAATTGTGGGTGCCTCAATATGTAGTTGAAAATACAAGTGCATTTTGTGTGCAGATACTCTCCAAGAGCAGTATTTACACCAGGTTACTCTGCTTGTCTACCTCCAAATCTGCTGCTGGTCTTTCCAGAGGGTCTGATTTTTGCCATAATTAAAACTAAACTTGGATGTTAGAGAGGAGAATCACTGCCTCTCTAAGGTATAGTGCAAGGTTCAGCTGAAAATTTGAAAAGCTGAGTTAGGCAGTTCTAGCCTGGTGAGAAGGGCGTTTACTGGTGCCTAAGAGAATTGGGATTGTTCAGCCCAGGAAAGAGAAGGAATTGGGATGACCTTCCAGTACCTGAAGGGAGCCTACAGGAATAATGGAGAGGGACTATTTACAAGAGCATGTATTGACAGGACAACTGGGAATGGCTTCAGACTGACAGAGGGTGGGTTTAGAGGAGATATTAGGAGTAAAGTCAGTATCAGGGAATAAATTTAGTATCAGGGTGGTGAGGCACTGGAGCAGGTTGCCCAGAGAGTCTGTGGCTGCCTCATTTCTGGAAGTGCTCAAGGCCAGGCTGGATGGGGCTTGGAGCAGCCTTGTCCAGTGGAAGGTGTCCCTGCCCATGGCTGGAACTAGATGATCTTTAAGGTCCCTTAAAAATCCCAAGCCATTCTATGATTATCTTTCTCATGTGCTGTTGGGCTCAGCAGGCAGAGCTAAAGGGAAATAAGAAGAGCTTATTGCAGTGTTTTTTCAAATGTCTCTCTTTTGCTACCAAATAACAACTATCTTCCCCATCCAAAGTAGATGTGCAAGGAGATTTTCTAAAAGGGATATTCATTATACAAATAATACCTACTGCCAGGAACAGCTGCTTCTTGTTATTGTTATGCCTATGGGAACTGCTCCCATAGCTAAAACTGTTTTAGCTGTTCTTAAAGTAAAGTACCTGAATTATTCTGGGAGCAGAGATCAGATCCAAGATCCCTCTCTTCAGCAGGCCACACAGTTGCAATTTTCATCTCTCTCACATCAGGTGTCTTGAAAGAATTGGATTTAAATCTTCAGTCTCTGTCCTTAAGAGTTGGTGCTTTGGCTGGAGACAAGGTGGTGCACTAATGTAGAAATGACATTTCCCATCGTTGGCTGTTATGGCCCCTGAACCAGTTTATTGGAGAGTTCTCAGCAACACATCACTAAAACCTCTGCAGATGCACTTTTTTTAGAAAAAAAGCAAAACAGCTAGACTGGAACCTACAAGAGCAAAGAAAAAAACCCACACACCTTGTAGTTGCTGTGATGAAGGTCTCTGTCCTCAGGAAAAAGCCCATTACTTAGCTCACATCTGTGGGGAATTGCCCACCAAACAGACTTTACAGAACATATTTCTATACTTCCCAGAGAAAAGTTGCAGCAAAGAATAGCTGTCTGACCTTAAGGGGTTAGCTCCAATGGCAATGTTTCAGGACAGTTTTAAGTTGAAATGTTTCTTGAAAAAATGTTTGGCAGTGATGAAAGTTGTGTGTGCTGTAAAACAGTGTTCATATGAATCATCCTGTTTCCAAAGCTGCTTAAAAGAAAAAAATAGATCAGCCTGTACTTAGTGAGAGTTATATGGGAATGTAATTTTTTAAATTGTTTCTTGGGTAATATTTTAGTGGTTTTACCAATAAAAATGAGTAACTGGTATTTATAGATAGGATGTTCGTATCCTATGCTGGGCTATTGAAAGTCATCCTGAGAAATCAGGGGGTGTGTTGCACTGGTACTTTTGAATCATTGAGTTGCATTTCTAAGAATGGGACACCTCCAGGGAGGGAATAAAATGGGAGCTGGCAATCCATTTGGTAACAGGAAAGTGAGCAAGCCCTTGTTGGTTATCCCTATCTAGTTAATGAAATGGGAGCACTGAGGAACTTGTCCGTGTAAAGATTTCTGGGGAGTTTCTAGTACCCACCATGACCAGGCACTAACAGATGTTTCTCCTCACTCCAGCAATTCAGTTAACCTCAGGTAGTGCAGGGTGTGTGTCTAGATGCCATTTGTGCCTGCTGAAAAGGGCCTACAAACTTCCCTACAAACTAGTTTGTCCTACAGACTTGCTGCAGGGTACAAGGTCTGATCAAGAAGCAGAATGAGGGCAAGAGCAAGTCTTAGAGGGGTGGTGTTGCACCAGCAAAAGTCCTCAAGGCACTGCACAGGTTATAAATGTTTAGGATCAAACTGTTCCATAGGATTTATGATAGCACAGGATCAGCACGGATTATCTTTTTACTGTTGGAAGCACAGGACCAAAGTCTGTTGCTGTGATAAATGTGGTTGCCCACAACAGAACCATCAGTTTAAATCACCAGCAAATTTGACCCCTTTAGTTTTTCCAAGAAATAGTTCCTGTGTCTTCTGGGACCATCAGGCTTCTTACCAAGTTGGAGAACAACTACAAAAACAAAGTGACAGCAAGCTGTGACTTGACAAAACACACAAAAACCCTTCAAATAGGAAATACCTGGATTCCATTGTGTGCCATTGAGGTGCTGTGTAATGCACAGGGCAACCAAGCAGGTATAGAGCTTATACACCTTACTTGTTCTTCCAAGCATGTGGCTATGCAGAACTTACTCATTTTCCCTGGCCACATCTTTTTGTACATGGAAATAGCCACCTCAAAATTCATGTTCAGCACACTTGCATTTATTAAACAATATTTTTTATTAGAAATATGCCATGTATAGAGTGTATCTCCTTGAAATAATGCAGTCATCAATTCTGAGTGCCTACCAGTTAGTGAAGATGTATAGGAAATAGAGGAAGGAGACCAAAGTTTGAAAAGAAAAACCTCAAATTAATCTCTTGCACAAAGCAGAACTTCTTCCCTTTCCTTCCTTCTAATTTAGTGATAAATAATGCTTATTGCAGTTTTACTGTACTGCAGGGTTGGGTTTTTTTTATTGAGGTGAAATAGCCTCATGTTCAAGCAAGCCACAATAGTGCCTGTGTTTATGGCTGGAAGTCCCAAGTGCAGAGCGAGAACGAAAGCCTTTATCAGTCACTATGGTGTGGAGGATGAGCATGCACTTGGCAGTGTTTCACATACCCCGGCTTTTATGTTACACAAGCAAAATGCAAATTTCTGTCTTGTTACATAAATCTACACAACACATTGGCTGTACACAACTGTATTTTCTGATAAAGCAATTAAGTATCTATAATCATTTCCACTAAGAGCTGGTCTTGTTGCCATTAAAGCCAGTGGGAATTTTGCTCCTGACTTCAGTGGGGAGCTGAGTGTCTCCACCTGGGACCTACCACTTGGTAGTACACAGCAGAAGCTCAGCCAGCCTTCCAAGGGAATCATGGTTTTGTGTTCTATTAAATTCATCCCTGCCTTCCCCCTCTCTCCACACAAAGATAAGGAATATAATTGAAGCCTATTTCATTGACATGTAACTAGTTCTGCACAGATACAGGTAATGTATACTTTATAAAAAGTTTAAAAAAATAAAGAGAGAAACGAGAAGTTCACTCTGAAAGCAGAACCTTAAATGTAGCATTGGTAACAAAGTCAGCAGTTACAAGTGTATTAGTAATTTATGAGATTACCCCATGGAGGGATTCTGCTGTACTTTATTATATCAGAACATGACATGCTTTGAATAATAATAATAAAAAAGATTAAAGCAGTAAAAAGCTTCTTTGTAATGTAACAGGCGCCTACACTGTGACTCTTATTGATGAACTGATGATTAGGAAGCAGTGTAATTATGTTTCACAAGCAGAGCAGAACAGTCCAGTCACTAAAACACTTTGAAATGAAAGCCTTTTGATTTTGTTCCACCAGAAGTATTTAATCAATAAAAGTAATGTTCTATTTTGTCTAAATAAATTAAATGAAGGATGATTAAATACTCCTAGGAAGAAAACAAACAAACTTCAGAAATAGAAGGATAAACACAGCAACAATTATCTGCAAAACAGTTGTATTTTACAGGCCTGGATTTGTACATTTGTATCGTGGCAATGTAGGACAGGCTGACAATAAATAGCTTCTGTTAATGGCCACATTCACAAGGAATTTTCTGTAAAAAGACCACAGAATCAATTTCCCAGTCCTCCTGAGCCAAACTGCATTATTTCTAGGGCATTAGTTTGATGGCATACTTCTTTTGGATGTAAAAGCTGTTTAAAAGGAAAGGTTACCAATGTGTGGTCAGAGGTTGAGTTCAGCCAGTTCCCACTTCTGCTGCTACTCAGTGTGGCTGTGTCTGCTTACAAGTACAAGCTCTTACTAGTGCGAGTACTGCTTGTCTACTCCAGCCCTAATGGCCATTGATCAACATTATTTTTCCTTCACTGACAGCTTTGAATTACAACAGACAGGACATCATAAAACTTTACATCTCAGAAGTCCAAAGCTCCCCACTGAAAACTCATTCTCTGCAAATATTGCAAAATATTGGGGGGTAGCAGGGCTACAGATTTCACCCTTCAAACATTTAGAAGATTTAAACCCAAGTTGTACTATTGTCAGTTTATTGCTTGAAAAGCACAAGACAGTTCAAAAAACAGAGTTAAATAAACATTATTTGATTTGGTCACATGGGTCTTGGTTTCTTCTAGGCTGCTAATTCCAAGCTCTTGCACAGGAACAACACAGTTCAACCAGAGGGAGAAATACAGTAGTTCAGCTTTTTTTTTTGTCTAGACAAAGCAGTCCTGTTTACTATTCTTAATTTTTATACTTTTTAAAGAATGATATTACTACCACAAGATCTTAATTTTAAAAAAATTCTTGGTGAATATAGCTTTAAAATCATCTAATTCTTACATTATCAATCACCTAAATAAGGAAACTATGAATAGTTTCCTCAATAAATTCACTTTTCTACAGATCAATTTGGAGTGCCCAAACTGAGACACTTGTACAACATGGACTCAAGAAACATGCAGTCAGCCGGCATTATTTTGGGAGCAGTTGGGAAATATCCCAATATTAAATTTTTTAAATTCTACAGTCTAATCTGAAGATTCAGATCATCTCAGAACTCAAATGCCAGAACTGAAATTTTCAGTCTTCAGTAGAAGCCTCAAATGAACAGCCCCTTTCATGTTTGAAATGGCTGAATTTCCCCAAAGTTAAGCACATCCTTGTTAACAAATGCCTTAGTGCACTAAGCATAATGAAAACTCCACAGTGGGTGTATTTAAAACAAGTGTTACATGTTGTGTGTTCCTGTGCTGCTGCATTATTTATATCTCTGCCCCCTTTTCTCAGTGTGTACAAAAGGTCAAGTAGTGACGGGCCAGTACCGTATGCTTGCCAAGCATGGGGGATACGTATGGCTGGAGACCCAAGGAACAGTGATTTACAATACCCGCAACCTCCAGCCCCAGTGCATCGTCTGCGTCAACTACGTGCTGAGGTGGGTGCACGGGACACAGCAGAACACGTGTGCCTTCATGTGCTGGAGAAATGCAATATTTGGAGGAACTTTTCAAGGGTCTATTTATTCAGCGTTGTTGTTCCGAAATCAGTTTAGTCATGTTTGTTCAGTCTTGTTTACTGATGTTAGACATCAGTGAAAAATGTGGCATGCCTGTTCCCATACGCGCTGTTGAAATACACCACAGCCTTTCTCCTCTGTAGAGAGGCTGCCGTGCTCATGCAGCACAGTATAAGGTCTGCACCGAAGATTTTATTGTGTAACACAACTGCTAATGTGTTTTGTTTTTCTAATGCTGTGACCAAGAGATCAAGCTAAGTAGTAATTGTATCATATGTTGCTAGGAGAAGCTGTTTACAGCCTCAAAAATCAGGACCAATCAGAAGTTTTGCCTTCATTTGGCAAAACTCAAGATTTTTGGTCCTAGTTGGGGCCAAAATAGGAAATACTTATTTGAGTGATAGTCATTACAGCCTCGACTACATCCCTTTAAAAAGCAGAGCAACAAAGCCCCAAGTATTCCCACAGAAGTCCTGACCACACTCTCTGCGTCATCTGAGATGGTGGTGCTCAGCAACGCTGGAACTGTGCCTCGCCTGTCGAGAGGCTGGCGTGCAACCGAGAGGCTGAAATGCTCCTATAGCCCCAGCCTCAGAGAGTCTGTACTGCCTGCTTTATCCACATCTTTCATCTTTACAGTACAAAGTGCCTGAAACCTCTTCTCTTCTTAGTGAAATTGAGAAGAACGATGTTGTGTTCTCCATGGACCAAACAGAATCACTCTTCAAGCCTCACCTGCTGACAATGAATGCTGCCTATGACAGCGGCATCCCTGCGACAGAGAAGAGTGACTTCTTGTTTACTAAGCTAAAGGAAGAACCAGAGGAACTTGCTCAGCTGGCACCAACACCTGGTGATGCCATTATTTCCCTGGATTTTGGTTAGTATTTGTATAAATTATTTTTGTGCAACAAAGAACCACATGTGAGCCTACATTTAGAAACTTAATAGACAAGGTCTGTTTGCTCTGTGTACAAATTGGGAGTAATGTCTAAAAGAGCCCACATGCTCACACCAGTGGAAAATTTCTGTGAATGAGAGCAGAATCGGGCTTTCTTGCTGACTAAATAACGTGCATTAAGTCTATGCCAACTTATTGTCATGGCAACTAGGAGCAGTGTTTACTTTTAATGAATAGCTACAGTTATATCATAACACTGCACCAGCTAAAAGTATTCATTAATATTGTTAAAACTCCATCCAGGAACACAGAAGTTTGAGGAAGCCCCTGCCTTCACCAGTGCTGTTTTGACACCAAACAAAGCATGGCCAGTGGAAGTGAAAAGTCACCCTGCTCAAGGTGAAACGCTGACAATACCATCCTTTACAATGCCTCAGATTGCACCTGGCAGCAGTACTCCAAGTGCAAGCAGCAACAGTAGTTGTTCCACGGTAAGAAGAGCGTGAAAATCATTAAAAGCATGTTATGCTTTGTATGCACATCCCATCAATATATGTGGACAACATTTTTGTGTTAGCAGTCCTGTCTCACTCCTTATGCGAGGCCCAGCATATCTCTATCCTTCCTATATTGCATCATGCCTGAAGAATTAATAGCAAAACTATCAAATGGGAACAATATCCTGGCTTCACACTGCGGTCCTTGTTGTTGCCCAGCTGCCCCTCAGTAATTACTGTAACATATAAAACAACCAGTAGGAGAACATGCTACCACTTGCATGGAGTTAGCCTTATATAAAAAGCCAATGTAAAATGGTGTGGCTGCTGGGAGCATTGCCCCAGACCCATCCTCTTTCTGTTAAGTAGAAGCTGTAGCTTTTAGGAAGCTTAGCCAAGTCAGGCTTTTGAGAGCAGCTCCTTGGAGTTTCCCACTGAAGGAATGAACATGCTTTCGTGGCACTGCCCCCAAGAGCTGGAGCCACTCTTACCAGAGGGCATCCAGTCTTAAGGAAAGCATGGAGGTATTCCTAAGTACCTTCTTTCTTGACCGTAGTATTTAATGGTGTACATTTCTTGTTCCTGGTCTAAGCTGCCAAAAAACATTTAAAATAAGGTGACAGCTAGGTTCCTGTAATGGGTGCCTATGTTTTGTACTGACAATCTTGTGCCAGAAAAAAGCTTATGATAGAAATGGACAGTTTGGGGTTCTGAGGACACTAAATATATAGTCTGGCCATTCACTTTTCGTAGGAAAGATCTGTTACTGAATAACAGTGTGGTATAAATTTGCTAAGCCAGTACTGTGGTTGTCTTCCTGCTTATAACAAATTGGTATTTCCATGCAGCCCAGCAGCCCAGGAGATTATTACAGTTCTGTGGATGAAGATCTTAAGATCGAGGTGATTGAAAAACTTTTTGCCATGGACACAGAATCAAAAAGTCAGTGCACCTCCCAGGTAATGAACTATCTCTTCCAAAAGCCACCAAGATCAGTCCCCTGCTAGTACACAGTACAGCTGCATGTTGCATATGCAGATATTGGGATACAGCATGTAAACTGTATTTGCACATGTACACCAGATCTTGGATGCATATTAACAAAACAGTGCACTTCCAAAAGCTGCTATGTCAATCTCTGTCCCTCACTCTCTGAAGCATGAGGTTTAGAGTGTCACTGTGGTGGCATTGCTAAGAAAGGATCACCAGAGAGCTTTCAAAATTTGGAGGCTTCTGTAGATTGGATAAGGAATATAAGCAGCAGCAATTTGTTTTTAAATCCAGCCAAATTACTAATGAGTAAACATCCTTTCTAGAACAAAATATAAACAAACTAATTCTTGCAAAACAACCAAATGAGAGAGGAATGCCCCTCATAGCACATATCTCCCTTAACTACAAAATGAAACCTCATTTAAGATATATTCTTCCTGTTTTGCCTCTTGGAGATTTTCAGAGAGACTTGAATATTAAGTGCACATAAAATAACATAGAGTCTCCATCTCCCACATTCTAATCATGGTGTAAGTGTAGAAATTTCCCCTATAAATAAATAAACCCACTATTACAACATTACAGCAAGTGAACTAGTGAGTAAAAGGTGTGGGCCTGATTCAGCTTATGTAACTTTAGATACTTAATTGAAATGCCTTTGTGAGGAGCTTATACTTTATAGTTGAGAGAAAGGAACAGGCATTGCTGATTGGTACTGCAGACCTCACACTCATCTTCATCTGTTAATCCTACAGAAAGTTTGGGGTGCTGGGAGCCAAATTAGGTGCTTCAATTTGCCAACACAATGTGCAGGCTTAGGTAGGTTGTAATCCATGTTCTGAAGAAATTTCGGCTAAGGCTGGACATAGAAACAGAAATGAAAGCAAGAGAAAGAGTGGACAGATAGGAGAAGAGTATGGATCAGGATGAAAGTCAGTGCAAGACTTGACATGTGTGAACTTCAGTACTGTCAGATTCAGCATCTGATTGTTCAGGTGTGTCCCAGCACATCAGCTGCTTTGGTGGGAAAAATGAGTGTTAGAAAAGTGCTGCAGAGGTGTTATGAGCTGACTGGGGGGCCAGCATTGATTATCCCTCTGTTCAGCACTGGTCAAATGCCAAGAGAAGTGAATGTGGGTATGACTAGTCTTCCAAGGGAAAAAAGAATACAGATTTAAGTGTGATAGTATCCTTCTGGCTAAACTTTTTCAACTTTTGCATTTTTAGACACCTTTTTTTTTATGTAGCTGGATTATGAGAAAGCTGTGTTTTCTATTTTAACATGAAAAAGCCTGAGGTTGAACTATGTGCCACATGTTACAGAGTCTTGGCAGACAAGTTGTTCAAACCTTAGTGAAACAGTATCTACTTCAGATCACAGTGATGCTGGAGGCTGCATGCAAGCTGCTTTACCAAATATTGCTCCTCTGGGGTTCTTTTTCCTTCAGTTTGTTGTCTTAATTTTGCTGCTGCTGCTATGAGTATGTATGCTAGCATAGAAATAAGACATTTTTAACCAGGAGTTGGCCAGTTTCATTAGGTAAATTTGGCATACAGTGATTTTTCATCTTTGCATCTGTTAGTATTCCATAGCACGCTAACTGCCACAACTATTACTAACTTACAGTTTCTTTATGAACTTACTTTATCTTTGCACAGACTGACTTTAATGAACTGGACCTTGAAACCTTGGCTCCTTACATTCCTATGGATGGAGAAGATTTCCAGCTGAGCCCCATCTGCCAAGAAGAACGTCCTCTCTCTGAAAGTGCACAAAATACCCAGCAGAGTCTAAGTAGCATGAGTACCATCTTCCAACCCCTCGCTCCTACTGCACAGAATCAGTTCCTCCCAGAGAAATACTGCCCACAGCTATCAAATGAAAAAATTAACTCTGGTCATGGGTCCCTGTCATCGGTGTTCTTCAACAATATGAGTAGGTCATCACTGCCACCATACCATGACCAAGCCAGCACTCCCCTGTCTTCGATGGGAGGAAGACCAAACACCCAGTGGCCACCTGATCCCCCATTAGAGTATGTTCCTGCAAAATGGAGACTCATGGATAAATACTCAGGATCCCTATCAAGTTCCCCCTCAGGGCCACCAATAACTTCTCAGAGGGTGCCCATATATAAAAAAAGGTACGTGTTTCTGTGGTATAACTATGTATATTTACCCAGCAAATATTTTGGGAAATGAGAAGGGTTGTAATCTTGAAATAAATTTTTCTCAATTCAGCAGAAACAATTAGTTGTGATAGGCATCAGACTGCAGCTCTGGGGAAATTAATGCAGTGCTCTCCCAGTGGCAGTGAGTCTGGAGGAAGCAGAAGTGGGCTAATTTTTCATTGCCTGTAAGGATATGCAAATGAATTTCCTGCTGGTCCAGTTAAAATTACAGCAGTAATTTTGCAAAGCATGCTTGACTTTATGCAATTTAAGAACAGTACCAAAAAGACTTACTGGTCCAGCAGTAGCAGGGACACACACACATACTTTCTTACCTTGCATATATTTTCTGCACAACAGAAAATGGGGAAGAGGGAGGAGTGAAAGTACATTATTTCTGGCATATGTAAATACTGCAGCCAAGACTTAAATTGCAAGCTCTTTTTCTACAACCTTTTTGTTTGCTTTCTTACACATGTGAACAGTATGTGATGAGATGTAGATCAGAGGGTGTAGTCGTAGAAGTTGCCCCATACTAGAAGTTTCTCTCTAGCTCTTGCGTTTTCAATGTTGGTCACAGTGACGTGTTCAGGAAGTACATAAAATAGCAATGGTCATTTAAAACGTGAAGCTGTGCAGTTTGCTTTTTGGGATTTCTTGTTGGCAGAAATACCAGTGTCTGAATGCGCAACTGGGAAGAAAGGGTTTGTCCCCAGTCAGCAACTTGTGTGTTCATACTTAGTATGTAAAGCAAGGGGACATGCATGGCTCTCAAATTTAATTCTTAGGGATTATATTACTTTCTTTTCCACAGCATTTTTCTGTCTGCCTGTAGATCCCTAGGGGCTGTTTATGCTAAACTTTCATAAGTCTTTGATCCCAAACGTCAAAAGCTTTTAAAGATGGTGGGATGACTAATAAAAGGAAATAAAAACATTTGATGTTTGAGATCCATCCACTGGCAAATCTCAGATACCTTAAATGTCTTTAAATGAAAGAAGAATCTGTATATATGAACAAGATGATTTCGATTTGCCTCCCTGTGCACTCACAAAGATCTCTTCTCCACAGGCCCCTGGATGCTTTTGGACAACGAGGCATAGATGTAAACCCAGCAAGACTTGCTCTGTCTAACAGTTTGAAACTGAAGCGACAACTGGATTATGAAGAACAAGCTTTGCAACAACTGAGTGGGGTAATCATAAGAAATGCATCCCCTTAACTTTGGACTCATCACGGTCATCAGTGTAATTGTTTGTTTTGCTTCCCTTCTCATTCTAGGGAGATCCATCTGTCATAAACCCATCCCACTTAATGTGGAAGAGAATGAAATTTCTCAAGGGGGAAAACTGTCCCTTGGTTACAGAAAAGAAGTCTCTCAGCACAAGTGTTCTTACTGGTAAGACAAAAGAAAGTGGTTTGCAATGTTACATATTGAAACACCATTTTAAGACAGGTTGAATAGGGAAAAAAACTCTTTCAAAAGGAAAGGTAAATAAGCTCTGTAAATATTACACTAAGCTAAAATTAAAGATCAAGTTGTACTGCTAAGAGCTGAACAATTTAAAGGTACATTTGATAAATACCATTTAGTTGATTTCATGTACATTCACACACTTGCTTTGGAGGGAAGAGAAATCAGCTTAATGGAGCTGTGTTTACCTCCTGCTGATCCAAGGTGTGAGTATCTCAGAGCCAGAACAGATACTGATTCTCTGCAACATTGTGTTTCCTTACACAAGCATATCTTGACTGCAATACTACTGCTAAAGCTGGGCTGTTTCTAGACTTCCTTTGTGATAAGATGGAGATTTGCCTATGCTGTGACACCACCACACCGAGGTTCACTTTGCTTTGGATCAGTATTATCTACTATAATTATTACACTAGCTTCATTTAACTTTTTTTTTCCCTACTATTTAAATAACAGATGAATTTTTCTGTAACTCGAGAGGTCTGAGCCAACCAATGAATCAACTGCAGCAACAGCAGCAGCATCAACCCACCTGTGAAAGTCCGGGTGAGAATTTGAAAGCAGGAGCGTTTCCCCCTCTGTTTTACAGTTCCCACTGTCAGGACTACAGTGTCCAGCCAGCTCATAAAGCATCAGGTAAGATCTGTCAAACACAGAAATTGGTAAATGTTGGTTATTTTGTTCCAATACTGATTCCATGAAAAAAACCACAAAAAATATGGAGGAGGATGATAAAGTAAGATCCAAATACAGCACAAAAAATTAGTTCTGTGGTTTAGTGTGAAACTAATGTTTACATTTTAAATATATGAGAAAAGTATTTTTACACTTCATTTCAGTTAAACTTAGCACCTTTTCACCTTGGAGGTCCTGTCATCCTCCAGCCATAGTCTTGCCTTGTGATGGAATTGATTATTGCAATGTACTAAACAACTTTGCTGAAGCATTGATATGGAAGTTTGTAGGTTAGTCTTAACATGTGCCTTTTAAATGTTGAAATAAGTAATTAAAGGGGACGTGCATCTGTTCTTTTTAATACACGAGGGGAGTAGGTGTCAATTCAGAAATCATGTGTTTTACTACAGCTTTCCTCATCTGCACCAATACAGTTTTTCTCAGAGCAATCTGAATTTGGGGGTGGAGGTGAAAATCTGCACTTGTTTGTGTGACACCCCAGCAGCAGTTTAAGGCAGGGCAGAGCAGAGGTTTTCTCTGACACCTGGAACTGCTGGTGGTTTGAGGCCTATTGACATAAAAACAGAATAAAACTGGTGTAAACAGAAGAGGTGGGAGGAAACAAGTGCCCTTTCTTGTCTCAGAACCATAACTTGCTTCACTGCTGTGTTCCAGGTATGACCAGTCGCCTGCTGGGGCCCTCCTTTGAACCCTACTTGCTGCCTGAGCTGACAAGATATGACTGTGAGGTGAACGTGCCTGTGCTGGGCAGCTCGACGCTGCTGCAGGGCAGCGAACTGCTGCGAGCGCTGGACCAGGCGACCTGAGCGATCCCGCAATATTCCGTGGCCTATACTGTTCAAAACAGCTTCCGTTTTTAAATATATTTTTGCAAGTAGACAATTTCTAATACCAGTACACTTTTACAGGATTTTACTTAGATATTGAACCTGTCCACGTTACCAAATAGTGGCCTTTTGAAGTTACTCACTTTATTATTCATATTAAAGAAATACATCTACTGTATTTTCTCTATTGCAATTAAAGTGGTGTTTAGAGTTTGATTACCCTCCCCTTATCTCATTACCTGTAATTTATATTCTGAATTTTTTTTTTTTCAAATTTCATGCTATTAAAAAGCTGTGGTATAATTGCCTCATCATGCGATACTTTGGCTGCAGTACTGCAAAGATATATTTTTGTTGCCAAAGATGAATGAAACAAATTTGATTTCCAACCACAGTTTTTTGTTGATCTGCCAAATTAAAATCCTTTGAGTCTTTCTGTTTTCCAGCATTTATTTTATTGTAACTTTAATAACTTTTGGAAAAGCATACTAAGGAAAAATCCCAGCCTTCTGCCTCCCATCCCTATCCTTCATTTTTATACACTTTGTTGAAAGAAATGTGAATGGTGAAATGCAATGTTTGTGGGTATCTGTGAAAGTTGCACGTTTTAAGCTTTTTTCCTCAGAAGCAAGCCACATTCTCAGCTGCCTTAACCTGGCTTAGCTCTACAGCCAAGGGAGTCCTACAGATTTGCCCCAGTGGAGGATTTAGACCTGTGTTTTTGTTTGTGTTGAGGTTTCGTTTTGCTCTTTGTTGTTACCTTTATTTTTTACACAAAACAGATTTTTTTTTAATTATTATTTCTCTCTGGGTCAGTTGTTAATCATCTCTTGGTACTTTTGCTATATCTACGACACAACTACTTTAAGAGCTGTTTCTGCTAGAAACTTGTAGTATTTGTTATGATGTTGCTGATATTTCAGGAATCGGAGCAGTGGCCAGTACTAACACCTCTGATTAATGTTTCCCTTTTTCATTTTATATGCTAGCTAGCAATATAATTGCAATATTGAATCAACAAATCTTAAAGTAGTATTTCCCAGTGTATTAGGCTAACTCAGTTATAATTAGACAAAAAGAATTAGGGATTGCATAGTGAGATGAATAGCCAGCAGGGAGGTCTCTCATTTTTACTTGCCTTGCATTAATCAGTAGCTAAAAAGTCATTTAAAGGCAGCCAGACATTTTCAGAGCTCCTTTCCAACTATCATTAATTGTCATACACGTACTTGAAAAATAGGGCTTTGAATGCTTTCAAAGGATTTTGGAAGTTCAAGTTACAACATCTCTAAACAGCAGAAAATATTACAGTAAAGGCAGGTGAGCAGTTCTGACTTTAAAATACATACAGATTTAGATCTATGTTGGGATATATCATCTTGTTTCCTCCACTGGTATAAATCACTGTAGATTCATGGAAGAAAATAAAACAGTGGCAAAGTACTAAAGGTAAAAATCTGGCCCAGAAACTTAGAAGAAAAATATATTTTTGAGACTTCTGAGTCTGCTGAAGCCTGGTGTATAAAATTGCTTTATATCATGCACTGACACTTGCATAGAGAGAGCCTTGGGTTCATAGAGCACTTCAGAGTTCACTGTGTTAAGCGAGTCTTAACCACACATACCTAAAAAAGCTGAAGACCTTTTGTTATGGGTACATGATGTAAAAAAATATATACTCCCTATTGTAGGCAACCTTTCAAGAGTTTATTACCAAAAATAATCTACTCCTAAAGTGAAGTTATTACTGTGTGGAAAAAATTTATTGTAAGGATCAAAATCTGATGAAAGTCGGCCATCCAGATTTGACAAATTTGCAGTGGCACAGACTTAAGGCTTCAAGGATTAAAGACACTTGAATACTGCTCTTCTGTTTCTTATTTGTGTAGTTTCAGCATTAAAAATGTTATACCCTAACAGTTTACTAAAACACTCTGAAAAAATATTCCATGTCTTAATATTAATCATATTTTTATCGTAATTATTTCATAATCTATATTGCTGAATTCTTATTGACAATATTATAACTGTATGGGAACTTTAACTTGATAAGGAAATGTATTTTGACACTGATACCTTATTAAAGTATACTGATCCTAAATTCTTTGTGACTCATTTGCTATGAATTTGTTATTTGTTGTATCATTGTAAAACAAAAGTATTTATTAAATTATTTATAGAAAATAAAGGTTTGCATTGATCTTTGAAGACTGAAAGAACAATCAAATGTTACCCATATTTGAGAGCTGGGAAGGAGCCTGCCAAAGGTCCATACTGCTTTGTAGAGTTTACCCGTCTTTCCTCAAACGAAGAATTAATGCCCTGCAGGCCACTGCCCTTCTGAAGCTTGTCCTATGGCTCAGACTGCTGCTTCCATTTCAAAACAACTGTTTCTATCTGAGCAGCTGAGGGTGCCTTTTGTAATGCTACCCTTACAAAAAAAAAAAAAAAAAAGGGAAAATTAAGAGTACTGAATCACAGTTTAAAGGCTGAATTGCCACAGTTCCCAACCTGAGTTTTGGTGGAGAAACAGAAGCCATCATAGTGTAGCAGTCCTGACAAACCCATGATTAATGGGCTTTCCCATCAAATCCTTCCAAGCCTCTGCTTCACCCTCACAGTCGATAATCCCAATGCTGCTGTTAAACAGGTCAGTCCTTTTCCATATAGAAAATGCTGGTTTTGCCTGTGTAATTACACCAATCACATAATAGGAGGACAGACACATTAAGAAATTAATTTCCAAACATGCACTTAAACTGCAGGGCTGTGTGAAAGCTGTTAATGCTTGACCCTTCTGATAACTGCCTTTGAAACATTCAGTGCCCACACAGGCACCAGTGAGCTGCTCAAACAGCAGCAAATCCTGTGAAGAGCGTGCAAAATGGGCTATCATTACCTCCTGTCTTAGACTGGACACTCAGTAGGAGTAGAAACCAAATCCTTGCCTCAAAGTCTACTGTAATTAACATTACCTGTACAAAACCCTCCCTTTTAAAGTATCCCCTTAGTCTTTGGGATGCTTGGACAAAGACTAACGCAGCATAGCAGATCCTAATCCAACTGAGTATTGGAAAAAAACCAAAAACAATCTCTGAAATAGAGATTAACCTGTTCAGATCAACTTCTACCTTTTAAAGATTGTAATAGCTAATTGTTAATATAAATTATTGCTCTCAGGCAATTTTTTTGGGGGTGTCCAAACAGCTGATTGTTCACACTTTCATCCTTAAGGCAGTCCTGCATTCAACCATTCCCATGTTCAAATAACTGAAGGAACATACTGGAAGTGCCTTGAGCTGCCTTTTTTCTTTCCCCCCCTACAGCTAAACACTTTTCCTGTTAGTGAGTTTTAGTGGTTTTTCCTTACATATATGAACATCCTGGACAGCTAAACTCTGACAGTACAATTAAATACCCCAAAGACCCAAACCCTGGTCAGAAACACAATGCAACCTATGCATTAATAGCTGAGTTTTGTTCTGCTGAACAGGGATTTACTGCGGCTTTTAATTTTTTTTTCTTCCCAGTAGGCCAGCAGAAGTGCTTAAAATTCAGCGTACATCATCTTTCACTGCCTAAAAGCACCATTTCTTGGCATCAGACTTTGTATCTCTAACAGCACAGCACTGATCCCAACGATGTTGTTCAACACTCATTACATTCTGCTGAAAAATTGGCCTGTTTTGCCAAGCTCTCATAACTTGGGCTGGTCTCAGTCTCTGGCTGATTATCAAGTCTATCGTCTTTTTAAAATGATCAAGCAACCATTTTTCCTAGAAGACAGATTTGACTCAGGTAAGATTCATGATGTTCATCAAAGAAATGCTTGTAACAAAATACAATAGGAAATTCTCAACATGTGATTACTAATAAAAAACAAGAAATCCCAGAAAACTTGGATAACAAAGTCCAACTGTCTTTTCATTGGAGACACAGGCTCCTAAGCCATACTGAGAACTGCAGACACTACGTGATTGATCACACTCCCTTGGAGCAGCAGGCAGAGTACGGGAAAACTAACACACAGATGCTCCAGTTCTAGGTGGTAAAGACTTCATCTGTTACTTCCACCTGAGGAGCTTTATAAAGCTGTTCACAGACATGCCACATGCGTGTGTGTGTATTTATTTTTTAATTTTTTTTTTTTTAATACAGTGGAGAACTGGAAATATTCCACTACATCTAAATAAACAACTTATTTTTTCTTTCCCCTCCAACTCCTAATTATAGGCTTCCTAAGGGAGGAAGAAATCATTTCTAAGAAAAAAGCAAGCCCTTAACAATATTTTATTAGGACACCGTCTGTCCCACATCCCTGTCCTGCTCCCTTAGCACAAACCAACACACAGCACAAAAGCTGCCTTTTGGTTTCCTGGGGCTGCGTCTAAGCCCACCCTTGCCCGCGGGGGAGGCGTGGATTGTTGCTGCTCCGGGCTCAGTTCATTGATGTTTCCTTAGTTAACTGATACAACAAAAGCACCATCAGAAGGCTCCGGTAATTGGGACGTACCCCAGTTTTGGGTGTTTGCATTAAAAATGTATTCAAAGAAACAAAAACTGTTCAAAAGTGAGAAAAACCTTAGCTACTGTTTTTTTGTTGTTTGTTTCTTCCCAGTAGGCCAGCAGAAGTGCTTAGAATTCCAGCCTGAAGTTTTGGAAGCTTGATATGCCATAGGTTTCACATGGAACATTTTCCTTGAAGAAGTCCTAAATTCCTGTAATCAAGAAGCTACTTAATTCCCTTCAGTCATGCCTCCCAGTTAGTAATGTGGTTAGGAAGTCTCATTAGGGAACAGCAGCACATGCATGAGCTTGGCTTGCAAGGACTGCACCACTGCAAGCCAACCAACACCAGCCCTTGACACACTGGAAGCAGCAGCAGCTGTGTCACGCCTTGTGCACTGTCTGATGTGGAAATTCCTGCATCTTAACTGCACCTGGGTTGCATCTCAAAAATCCCAACTCCTTTTAGCTTCATTTAAAAACAACAACAACACAACCATCCCCCAAACTCCTCACTTGAAAAGTCTGTGTTTAGGTCTTGGAATTACAGACAAAGCTGGCAAGCTAGATCCTCAAAGGCACCAGCACCAGAAACCACAGAGACTTTGCCCCACCAGGTGTATTTTAATATTTGGGGTCTGGTTGTTGATCTTTGAAGGACTGGCACTGGCTCTAGGGACTGAAGCTGTCTCCCCACAGCTCTGGTAAAGGCAAACCAGAAGAAAACTACCTCAAGCATTGCCTCCTCCAGGCTCATTGGTGTCACCCTCCAGTGCATAGCTCCAGGACTAAAGGTCCTAGACAAACCACAGCAGCTCAGCAGCACCATCTTGATGGCTTGTTCATCCATCAAACATCAAATGTCCTCTAGTCTCTCAACAGTTGAACATGTTTCTTAGCTGCAGCAAGCAACTGCAGACAACTGCTTAGTCTTGACTCCTGTCCTTTCCTCCAACCCCAATGCCATTCCTTCCACTAGCCCCTGGTCCTTCCATAGGTCTGTGGTTTCATTATTCTGATTTCTGCCTCATGCTGCCTTCCCCTTGCCCAGCTCACCTTCCCCTCCTGACAAACCTGCTCCAATCTGTCCCATCTCTACACAGCCCTCATTGCAGGCAGCAGTTTTCTGTGAGGATTTGGGGAGTTGCAGTGTGGGTTCTTTCTCATCACGTCCTTGCCTTGGCTGCCTGTTTGACACGACTGTCAGCCAGACTCCCCGCCCTTTTCACCCAAATCTCAGCTTCTCTGGTTCTTGAGTTGAACTCATGTTAAAAATGTCCAAACCCCATTCCCACTCTAACCACAGGGCATAACAGATCACAATCCTTTCTATGACATGAAAGCAGATTTAATGCTCCAGCTCACAAGGAGTCAGTGCATTTTCTCAAGAGCTGCAATATCATCCCCAAGTCATTTCAGACATTTTCCTCAGCTGTTACATGCCTACTTGCATTTGCTATTCAAGCAAGCAGTGGTGGGGTATGAATGAAAAATGTTCTGCTGGCTCACAGAAAATGTAGTGTCTCTTTTATCAGCCCCTTGACACAGTGCTTCAAGAAAAATCCCAGCAAATTTCAGATGTGCACATAATTTATCCTGCAGTTTTGGAAATTAGAGCAGAGTTGAGCAAGTTTCCCAGATGGCTGAACTCGGTCTGTAAAGCCAGAACAATTTCCCAGCCATAACAGGAGCAGGATGCGTTTGCTCTTTTAGTCTTATCAGCACCACAGAACTAACACTAGTGGGAAGAGCATCCATATTTGAGGCTCCCCAAATCTTCTTCCCATACAAATACTTGCTTGTTCAGGACAAAAATTAAGCCTGAGACAGAGAAAGGTGCATACGCTTGTTAGACTGCTGCCAAATGCTGCTACATGCTTGACAGACATCAACAAGCTCACAAAGGGTGTGATTTCCAAGTCCAACTTATCCATCAGTATTTTCAGCCCTGGGGAATCCTTATACACTCGCTCCAGAGTTTGGCTGCGCAGAATTTGGAGAACCCTGGGGTGCCCCAGAGGAGAGTGATCCGTGGGAATCTCTCTGTCTAGTTATAACCCATAAGTCAGAAAAATCAAAATTAAGATTCATGCAGGCAAACCAAAACCCACTCATATGTCCACTGGAGAGTGACAGGAAAGTGATTACAATGCCAATTCAGCAGAATTTTCCAGAAGGAAGTTATTTTTAAAGATGTTGGCAGGAATGCATTTTCCCAGTTACAACTGTTTATGCAATTGAATTATATTTTATATACTCTTGTGGAGAAAAAAAATTCAAACAAACGCAGCAGCTTGAAAGTCTTGCTCTCTTTTCTCAAGATGTTGGTAAACACCAAATTTGAGATAGAAGGGGAAAGCACAAATACAAAAACCCACAACTGTCAAACCCCCAGACCAAAGCACACAGCTCCCCGGCATTATTTTGTAGCAGAAGCTGTGCGAAATTTTAAGGGGCAAACCACAAAAGCTGCCTCATATAATGAGCTTTATGATCCACACAAATACATATTATTTTAGTTCAGCCCCTCCTCCACACAGCAGCAGCACAACAGTACTACACTGGGTCAAATGAAGCATAAAATGGGTGTCATCACCATCCATTTTTAGATCCGTCGCATGACATCCATTGGCTTTTTCCTGGAAGAGCAGGCAATACTAATTGTGTCTATCACTCTACTGCTAACACAGATAGTGCTGTCCTTAACTGCAGCCCCCAGAGCACACTGGAGTTCACAGAAATTAAACCAATGGAAGTTTACCAGGAAAATGGGTTGCTCTTCTTTAACTTCAGCTGCAAACATCACAATGAGTTTCCCTGTGCCTTGCTCAACTACAGAGATGCTATTTTTCAACATATTTACACCTTCTAACACAGGTTGTTGTTCACAACTTCAATTTTAATCTTTAGTCAGTTTTTGGAGTGCACAGTATGATCTGTTTCGGGGCCATTCTGATCACCACAGAAATCTCAAAGATGAAAGTGACACCACACTGAATAATTCTTGGTAAACTTCCCTCTTCCCTCTCAAAACCTCTTTCCTGTAGAAGAGATTGTTAATAACAGGCAACACCTTGAAAAAGTGCATGGGTTTGCTTTTATCCAGCACTCCACTTGCCTTCCCCAGATCCACAGCAAACAGCCACCCAAGCACTCTGAAAAGTGGACATAAGCGTGGCTATTTTAACCATCAATTGTACCTTAATATACTGAATAAACTTTTTAACTTGTACTTTCATTTTTAGAGGGACTTCCTCAACGTCCCCCTTACACATTCTCCCTCCCTTCATTCAAAACAAAGAAGAAATCATCTTAAAGTCACTAAAATACTTGTTTGGTTAACCAGCAGAGGAACCAGGAACTCATGAAATATCTGGAACTCATTGGAAAGACAGGGAACAGGGAATATTCAAGTCAACAGTATTCTCATTCTCCTTTCTGCAACAGTCCCTGCTGGGAAGGGTTTGTTTGGACTGAGTTTTGTATTAGAAACACGCACACTTAGCTAAATTACACAAATTCCACAAAGCTATGCTGAAAATAATAACCAGAGTGAACAGTGCCCGTGCTCAGCACTCAAGAGCCACAAGAGGTGCCTCTGGATGGCAGACTGTATGACGGCCATACTTAAAACACTTGTCCCAAAACCTGCTCAAAGAAGTGATCCTCCTTCCTCTCCCCTTCCGTTTTTCCCATGTAGTTCCCCCTTTCCATGGAAACATCTCAAAGAGTATTTTGATCCTTATAGGCAAAATCATGTCCTGACTCATGTTTGGGAAATAAATCCCATGTGCCTAAAAAACCTACGGTACAAAGTGGTTGCTAAGGGGTGACCATCCACAAGACCCTAAAAAACGGGTCCTCTGCAGCCTGTGGCAGGAGCTCCTGCTCTCCATAGTCCCTCCTGATCCCAGCATGGGAGCACCCAGCACGCTGCATCACCAGCAGTGGCTGTGCCCAGCAGACACTGCTGCTCCTCGAGTCATGGGCCAGAAGGGCAGCAGCTGAAGAAGCTGCACATTTCATGTGCTGTCCCCAGCACAGGTCACCTCTGCAACACCCACCCACTTCAGTTTGATGTAGGTAATGCACAATCCACTCACATACGGAGCAAGGGGGTAAATACGCCTGGAAATGCCTTACTTCCATGGTTCATGGAAATGCTCTGGGGCTGTGCATTACAGAGCAACATCATTCATGGCAAAAGCTGCCTAACAGGAAATTGCCCCAGGAAGCTTTCCAAACCCCATACATTCTACTGTCACACTAAACCTGCAAGCTTCACTGCCCAAAGGGCAACAACTTAGCACACCTCCTACACCAATATCCTACCCTGCTCTTGCCAGTGAGACAAACCATAATGGCAGCAACTTGCCAGGGCTGAAAGCAGCACTACAGGCACACTTGTGCTCAGCCCCCTCACTCACAATGACCACACAGCGATCACACACCTCTCCAATTTGCAGGAACCCCCCAGCCATACCCTTCCTTTCCTCACTACCAAGATGCCAAACTCTCCTCCTAAATGAACATCTCCAGCTCACTTTTCCACAATGTCCAACAGCATTTAGAAATCCTCTTCCAGATGCTCTTACTGGAAATGCAGACACCACAATTACAAAAGGAGTTCTGGAATCTTAACTGTACTAGTGTGACTAATCTTTGAGAGAAGTATTTCAAAATAGTTCTTTGAAATACACCAAAACATAAATTCAAATAACGTGTTCTTTTTTCTTTTTACATGAGCAACAGAAGAAAAAGGCCATGAAGTCACTCAGTCTTGTGCAGCACACACACTGCAGTTGGACAGACCTAGTTTTGACAGTACGAGACGCATGTGGAAATAAATCCGTTCACACCCAAAGAGATATGGGTTTGTGTCAATGATCTCTGCTAAGAAAACCAGGCATTCAAACCCAAATTTTAAATATAATGTTGTAGCTGTACCGCTACACTAGAAACAGGAGACTGTTGCACCTGTACCACACAATGCCAGTAACTGAACTAATGCTGAAAGAGTAAAATCACCCCTCTTCAGGATCTCCCATCAAGATCCAAACAAATAGGTATTTTTGCAAGAACCAAGGAAACAGGACAGAGTGTATTTGAAGGCAGAAGTCAGCAGGATACAAAGAGGCCTTTCTGAAAATAATGCCAAGTATTTTCTCAGATTTTTGAATGGAAACAAGTAGCCCATCATCCATTTCTACACAGTTACAACATGTTCCTGTCCAACATATCTTTCTACTGATAACTTATTATATCTTCATGTTTCTCTGCTCTATTAAAAAAAAGCCAACCAACCAACCAAAAAAATCACCTGAGAGGCTCATTTGGATTTTTCAGCTTCTTGTGTCTCCTCTTAAGAGCTACAAAAATGTAATTTACACGCTCTAAAAAATGAGCTACTTTGAAAACTTAACTTTTTAAACAGCTCAGAGAAGATGTTTGTCATCCTTTCATTTCCAAGCAGCAGTTTGTGTAGATTTCAGTACAATCAATTCATGTCTATGTCATGTTTCATTTTCATGCTTCATTTTACAAGCCCACTAATCAGACTAATGAGGTTGAATGTGAAGAAATCCCTTTGTTTCAGGCTGAACAGCCTCTGAAACCACAGTTATAATGGTCTTTCTTTGCTTATTCATTTCCCGTTTGCAAGTAATAGCAAAAAAAAAAAAAAAAAAAAAAAAAGGCATTACAGAGTTTTTCTGCTAAACCCTAAAGCCAAAAAGCCATCTTAGTACAACATCCCCTGTAATTTACAAGAGCTCAGGCTGTATGTTCCTGTAAGGGACTCACTGTGCCTTCTGCTTTGTGAGCATGCTTAAATGAAAGTAAAATCTTATTAACTGCTTTGGTAGGGTCACAAAAACGCTCTATATGCTCCAAAGCGGGAGCTTAAGACGGTCCAGTGAGCAAATGCCTGTCTGCAGGCATCAGGGAATTTGTGCTGTGCTGAGCACACTCCCACATGGAGTCATCAATTCCCCACATGCCTGTGTACAACATGTCTAGGACCTGCCTGGGGACTGGGAACTTCCCGGCTCCTTGGCCCATCTAAACCATCAACCACACATACACAGATAATCTGTGGCATGAGACAAGCTACAGGTGAGGAATGGAAATTCCTCTCAGAGATCCCACCAGCACTCCTTGGAGCTTTTTGTCACGTGTCAATAGGAACACAGAAATTTACAAGGGAGTGCACCCAATTATGGGACAGTGCCACAAAAGTCAACACTGTCTACCCTCCAACAGCTCTCATAAATTTGAAATCGCAATCTCTAAACAATCTTGATTTTAATTTGCTCATTCTGAGGTTGAGGTTTTTTTTTAACATCACACACAAGCAAGGCTTGTTTCTGATCCTCTAAATGCCTAAGGAGCTGCCCAGACCACCTGCTGAACAAGTGACAAGTACATTGCAGAGTTAGGGGATCATGGAGCATTCCACCAAGGTTACTGTGAGTGCCACTAAACCTGCTCAGAATGAATACATAAGGTTCAACTGTGGTTCAGAGTTCTCTGAAAGAAGTGGATATACCTGTAAAGGGGCATGGAAACAGAGAGGGGGCAAGTTCCTCTTTTTAGCCTGTAGCATGATGACAGCACAAGCAGCACAGTGCCGTGGTTTACATCTGAGGATGGTCCCATTCCCAGTCAAAGCACAATATCTGTAGACAAAATCCAGGCAATCCATTTCCTCCTAAAGCTGTAAGTCAAAAATAGAAGCACACTCCTGCCACAATACATCCCAGGGTATGACAGAAGCTTTAAGTCCTTCACAGACCACTGAGAACATCAGTAGGGCTTTAGGGAATTAGTCGTACCAATTACTAACCCTCCTGTCCCCAGCCAGATCATAGAGAAGGGATGAAGATGTCAGAAGACAGATTTATGATTGCACAGCAGGGGCCAAAACTACCTCTGTATGGTCACTGCCTGGTTAACCTCCAGTATTTCCTTGGGGAGAGGACCAACACCACTGGTGAGAAGACAAAAAAGGCTTTTCACCTGCTGCTCTTTCCCACTCCTGGAGCAAAAACACCAATCACATAGCAGCATCCTCTGTATCAGGTGGAGCCTGGCTGCAGAAACAAATGTGGAAGAACTGGGGCAGAGTCCATGTAACCCACCATGGTGGGTTACAGCACCAGTCTGATGGCTGCTACCCCCACAGCATGTGTGCATGACTATTAGCCAGAGCCTGCAACCACCCAGAGTAACCAGACATTTGAAAGTGTTTTTGATTTCCACCTTCATAGGAAACAAACCTGAGCCCTCAGCAGCAGAACCTTGGCAGGAAAATAACTGAGAGCGGATGGATCTGAAGAATTCTGTGCAGAAAAAACATTTTAGCTTTCAACTATCTCAAATGATACTCTGATGTTTAATTAGAAATAATTAAAGACCAAACAAAAAGCCTGAATCCTTTCATGAATACTTCATAGGTATATGCTAGTTATTTCAAACAGGAGCTCAGTACCAGGGTGGCAGACTCCCTTTGCACAGGAGCTGAAGAAAAACAAACTAATCTGTTAAAGAAATAGAGCAAAAAGGTGTCAGCTTTCTTCCAAAACAGTGGTATTTTTTGTCAACAAACTGGTTAGGAAGCTTACACAAGATGCCTAATGACAGGCAGTGATCCCCCACAACCAGCCTCAAGACACAGGTGTTATTAAAAGTCAACATGTAGCTTTACTGAAGTCTTTAAACACTGTACTGCCTCCCAGACATGGGAAAAGAATAAAACTGCCTGAGCAGCTTGGGTTTGGCATAGAAAAAGAGCGTTAATTAAGGAGTTGGGTTATTCCCAAACCGTGCTGTTTAAGAAGCCCCATTATACCTGCTACACAATGGTGGGATCCATTTTCTTTCAGCAGTGCTTATGTCAGATGTTAATTGAAGACCGTATCACATGTAAGAAATACTCCCCTAAGACAAACTACCTTCTGCTGAAAAGATACCAGTCATGCTGCTGGGAGCACTGCAAGGCAAGCTCACTGAGTATGTGGCTGAAGAGCAGGAGATATGGCAACACACGCTCAAGCAACTTTAAAGCTGGAAGATGGAATATTGTTTAGAGCCATCAGAGACACAGGAAGAGCAATGGAAAAGGATGATGGTACTCCTCACACCAAGGGAACACAGCCTCTACCACCCTACCACACTTCCTGACTTCTCTCTGGTTTTTGGCACAATCTGTGTTTTGCCGACCTGAAGAATGTCCCTTCTGTGCTGCCGGATGCTGTTCCCACACTGAGCAGAGCAGGAGAGAGTCACCACCTCGTGAGCATCCCCGAGCACGCTCATCCTCCCACGGGGGCACGGGGGGAGGACAGGACAGAGCCCCACGGCTTTGGCGCAGCTGGAAGGGCAGCAAGCCACACGCCACGGGTGAAGCGGCAGACACGTCGCCTCTCCAGCAGATGTGGAAGCCTGCGGAGACCTTCCTGTGCGAGGACGCAGCTGGCACGGGGGCTGCCCCCACATCCTGCCCCCACTGCTCCAGCTGCACGGCCCAGCTGGGCACTGCTCCGGCCTGGGGGCACCGGCACGCGCTGGCACGGCAGGGACGGCGGGCACAACAGAGATGGCCAAAAAGCAGCACGGAACGAGTGGAGAAGTGAACAGCAGCACCCTCACCACAACATTGCACCTCTTCTTAGAAAGCCTGTGCCCCAGAAAGCCACAGGGGCTCACCTTCCCCCTCCATGGCCACAAGAGCCTCCTGGGTGCACCAGAAGTTACCAGGGCAAGTGGTGAAGGATTTCCAATTCGAAGGAGCATCAGTTTTAGCAGCAGGACTGAGAAATGGTGACCAGGCCAAGCAACCTCCCACAGCAGCTTTTGCTTTATTTTAGCACCAGGTCTGCAGACCTTCTGAGGGTGCTGAGAAAAGCCCTGAACGTTAGTCTTGAGGCTACATTCAGAAACTGAGAGGGTGTGCTGCATGGGGAACAGCAGGTTCCTGGCTGCTGACTGTGGGAAGGAAGGAGGCTCTGCAGCCACACAGGGAGGCACCCAAGGTGTGGAAGGATGATGGGGCTGTGACCCTGCCTTCCTTGCCTCACTGGTCCCTTCAGATTTAAAGATGTCTGGTGCAGGGATTTTTCTCTCCATGCTGGTTTTCTAAGTACCTCCAAGAATGGTACCTTGAAGGCATTTCTGGCTCTACAGAAATTTCCATAGATATATGAAGCAAGAAAGAGGAGTTTTAGTCATGGGATGACAACGTAGAGCAGGTATTTAAATCAGCCTCCACCTCTAAGCACTTACCAGTAATGCTTTCACAGTACTGGTGTGCACTTCTTTTTTGGCTCAGCAATGCATTACATCAACATTACATATGAATCCCCCAGGCAATTTTTGGTTACCTCTTCATGCCCAGCCCATCTTCCCTTGCATCTACAAAACCAGCATTTCACACAAAATAATCCATAAGTCTGCTGACTAGAGCACTTCCAAATGAGAGAGAAAGCATCACAGCTTCACCCTCTTCCCCTGCGTTGCCAAGGGCATAGAACTCTTCCTGTGTGATGGACAGTCTTTCAGTCTACAGCACTTGTGTCACTGTAGCAAAGCAATTACTAACAGCTAAGTTCCCAAATCCTAATCATAAAGGGTGGCAGGGCTGAGTCCCTCAGCATCAGTTAATATATATTAATTTAAACCACACAAACTAGACCCTGATGCACTGACTACCCTGGACACAATGAGGTCCGAGGCAGCCAGCAGACACCTCGCCCATTGCCCCAGGCAAGATAACAGACCTGCCCCTGTGAAGTTAAAATGCTGAATTTCATCTAGAATCCCAGTCTTGCAGATGTTCCTTCACCATCTCCCAGCCCAGCTGCTGTTCTTGCAGTTTTTAAATACTCTGGAGGAACCACAATATCTTTCTGAAGGAAATTCAGCTGCACGAAGTGAGCAAAGACAAACAATACTAAGTAACAGTGCCTCAATTCCACTTCAAAACTAACAACCGTACATAGCTTGGACAAGCAAAACCATTTGCAGAACAAATGATAGTCTACAGCTCACCAGTGGGAAAGGTCACATTGTTATAGTTATTTTTCATGCTTAACCCTTCCCATCTCATTTGCTTTTCCCTTCCACATCCTCAGATAGTGCAGTCTGACCTCAGCATGGAGACTTTCAGAATTTAACCAAAACACGCGAAAGACTGAAAGAGTGTTTCACTGATTTAAACACAGGACAACAACCTTAAAGCCATCCTGGATTATCCACCTTAGGAAAGCAAGAAACAAGAGATACCGTGCTACCATAGGGTTTTCAGCTACAGCTGTTCAATAAATTTTAAATTTTATTTCACATTTTTTTCAACATTTTCTGCAGAGAAATTGTCGAGAAATACTACAGAATATCATGAAAGATACAGACTTGGAAACAAAAGGAAAATAAACACTGAAATGCCCAGCTTACCATCTCTCCCCTCAATCGCTTTAGACCTAAAAGAACATGTTTAAAGGCAGAATACTTATGCAGTGGGAAACATATAGAGTAATATGCTTTAGTGATTATAACTGGAGGTGAGGTGGGAGGTTCCTGAGGGAAGACAGGTTCCCCATTTCCTCCCATATATTTCAGGCAAGATTTTGGACCTGAAAAAGTTTACACAGCCCAAAATAAGTTACATTTTGGGGAAGAGAACAACACAAATACGAAATAGACCCATACAGTTTAACAACAATAATGGAACATCACAACGTTATTTCATTTATTCTTGGAGTTTTTTGTAACATGTTCTCATCCGTCCACCCTTCATACTTATTCCAAGGAAACACACTGCAATAAACTTGTGTATATTTTACTCGACAATCTTTCCTCAATATAAAAACATTTTTTTCTTAAAGTGTTCTTACTCATTCTTCCAGGAAACATTAACATCAGCTGATCTGATGAGGGACAAAGTCTCCCCAATGGTTAGACAGTGTTTATACTTACAATAAAAAAAAATTCACAACAGACTAAGGCCTCTGGGATGAGTAAGCAGAAAAGAACATCTAGACCAGTGCAACTATGCCATATATTTCTTCAGTAAAACAACCGTGCAACACTGAGCCGAAAACGCAAACTCTATGCCTCTCCAGTAAGCACTGGGAAAAATGACCTTATTTTTCTACACAGCTTGCCCTTTAGCAATTGTCGTTTGAAGGACAGCAAACCACAGGCAAACGAACTTGATCATTCCCCAGGGATCCCTGAAACAGTTTAGCCCTGATAAAAGTTCTTAACGGGCTCTTCCCAGAAGCAGGCATATTTTTTCACAAGCATTTACCTAAGAAAAGTGAAGCAATGAAGGACACAAATGCCGGTTTATGTAAGCCCATTCATGTGCAAACATGCGCATAAATACCGAAGGCTGAAACTGTGGGATCTTATTCGAGGGTACTTAGAGTGCAAATGTCTGACTTCTGTGCAAACAAGATCTTAACACCTGAGGTTCTGCTGACTGGAACTTAAAACTCTCATGGTGAGAAATCTTGGTCACGATGGCATGCAGCTGTAGTCAATATTTGGCTTCTGAAGGCATCAAGTGTTTTGCATATATAAATGTTGACAATTTAGTTGAATAAATCTCAGACATGCATAAAGCTAAATTATATTGAATTTAGTTACAGATACACGGCACTATACATAAAGCTTGTCAACTTTCAGTTTTATATATGTAAAAACACTTTAACACCTTTTTTTTTTTGGCTGTGCTATGGTTTTCCTAGACTGCACTGAAAAGATGCATTTCACTGACAGAGTGAATTGTTTACCCTTCTCAGGGATGACAAAACCCAAATGGACTCTGGTCTGGAGACTGAATTATCTGTGCAAATGTATGATTAAGACAATACAGCCTTTTGAGCAAACATAGAGATGCAAAACCATCCTATTCGGAACATTTTCAGTCATAGTATGAAGTGCAAAGAAAACAAAACCTCATTACATTTTGTTATCCATAAAGACAAGTTTTTAAAACTCACTTCTGAATCCATTGGAGAGAACAGAGGCCTAAAGTCCCTTCCAAACATTTCCCTGCATGGCTTACTTATCTACGGGAAATTCATAAAACACTCATTGTGATAACAAGTATGATCATCATTACGACTGCTCCCACAATCGCCAAGATGCCTTCTCTGGGCTGTTTATGAAGGAGAATCAGGAATTACAGAAGTGTGTGAGGGTTCAAGAAATGTTAGACCCAAGATTATTATACCTTTCCCCTCCACTGTGCCAGTGGTAAAGTACCTGTGACTTTCCACTATAACCTTTTATTTATTTTCCTCAACAACACTTGTTAGCAAAGAAATCTCGGGTCCCTGAATTTCGAGTACCTGTGAAGAAAGAAAAGTCTCTAGGTCATATTTCCACAATCCAGAGCTAGACTATTTGAAACAGATCCATATGCCACTCCTAACAGTGATTTTGATGAGCTGAAATCACTGACTAATGATGCCCTGGAGGTATTTTTCTACCCTCTGCAGAACCATTAGCATCATTTTCAAGATTCTCCATTACCCACTACTGATAGACCTTTCTATCACCACAGCATATTGTTGCAACTTACATCCAGTCTAATTTCCCCTCAATTTGATGCCCTTGTTCCCCAGAAGGATGCCAAGAATCATTGCACCATACCATGAAGCAACTAACTTTGCCAACAGGTCGACAGCAGCTGCTTCTGAACATCTGGCTTAACCTGTTGCCAGGAGCATAATTATCACCTATAATGCTTAACTTCCTGAGATGTTGGCAAGAATCACAATTTCTGGTATGTTTTTTTTTTACCCATATAATGGACAGCAATTGTCAGAGAGAAACTAGAGACTAGAAAAATTCCTCCCTTCTAGACCGAGGTGGCAAAAGCTGTCATCTCAAGATATGACTTAATGTGCATTTTGGGCACAGTATTTAAAAAAACCCAAACCACCAAACATTATTCTTTGAATACCAATCTTTCTCCTGGTTCATTCTATTGGCAATAACAAGAGACAGATTACTACACAGGGCTACTCAGAGCCACCTCTGAAATGTCCTGAGAAAGGGCCTACCTTTAACAGGTAGTATGTACAAAGGCCTGATAAAACACATAGTCATAATGACAATAAGATGAAAGATCCTTGGACTAGCTCATTTATTGCTGATTTTTCCTATTGGGTTTCACACTCTCGTCCTTTGTGTACCAGAACAAAACCTCTCTGCTATCTCAAATTTTTCACACTCCACATGCTTTTGACTTTGATAGCCCCATGGGTTTTGAGCACATACTAGTCCCAATATTCCTCCTGAAATCAGAATCAGGGCTTCTCCTGTCTGGAACACGAGAGTGTGAACTGCTCCCAGAGTAACATTTGATATAGCTTAGATAATTTCCTCATCTGAAAACAAATTTATGACAGAGAAAGAAGCTGAGAAGGGAAAGGAGTAAATGAACTAATACTGCTAAGAAGCTGCCGGACAGACAAAAACCTTGTGTTACATTATCTAACATTTATTGGCAAATAAGGAAGGTAGAAATTATTCCCCTCTTTCACATAGCTTTCTATCCAGTAGGAAGGTTTCTGTCCAAGTTCTTCCCATCTTTTCTGAACATGGACACTTTGTCAAAAGTGATCCTATCACCAAGCTCAAACATCACTCACAGTTCGTGGCCTGTCTTGAATTCACAGGTACCTTGTCTCCATAAATCCTCTTTGTTTTGATTCATTAGGTCATCTACATGATTTGTTACTGGGGGACAAAAGGATGTAAAAGTATTGCCAGAGCTATTATTTTACCTTTTTCCCACTCCCCCAAACCAACTCTCTCCTATGTATCCTGTGAAAAATGCACAGTTGAGACCTACTAGCCAGATTTTAAAACTGTATTCTTTCTTGTTAAGTATGACCATTAACTTCCTCTCTTGAGTTTAGGGTTTTTTGCAAAGTTGAAGTATTCACCTCCTGTGTTTTTGGTTATGTTCACGATTTGTCAAGCTTGAATTTGCAGACTTTAATCATGGCTTGCTAGGAATGGGAAGTGAGCATGCCCAAGATTAACCTCCTTCACTCCTTTGCCCATTGGGGATTCTCATACCTTATAAGGTGTTTCAACACTATAAACCACTTAAATTTGTCTTGCTATTCTTCTTTTGTTCACTGATCGTAGAATGTCTTCATATGCAACATCTTTTGTAAGTGTTGCCAAACAATTGTGGAGACTTCATTAATAATTCTATCTGCTTTGTCATAAATGGAAAAATTGAACAAAGAGTTACTCAGTTCTGGCCAAAGTAGCATTCAAGTGATTTTTAATTTTATTTCATTCACAGCTAAAATATAAGCTGAAATATAAAATGTAGTAACTAAGACTCCTTCTTCTGAGAATGAAATTCATCCCTTACACCAACATGTAGCTCCAAAGTAGCTCACAGAGGAAATTACATAGTCTGTCTTGGCTTTAGCTTTTCAGGGGGTAAAGTGAAAATAACCATTGGTTGTTATTGAATAAGATAAAGTTTTTACAGACAAAAGTGCTCTATGTAATATTTCTCATTATAAAGTGCACAACTGTTCTCCCACCTTTGATATTCACAGCAAGTGTTTAAAGGCAATGAATTTGACGAGTGCATTGTTAAAGTCTTCTCCCACATGCAGCTGTCAGTGTGGAATAAGAAAAATACTTCTCAAGCTGCTTTTATTGTGCATATGTACAGGACACAGGTGAATACCTATGAGACTTGCTATTGATTTAAACACAAAATAAGTGTGGATGTGAGAAGCACGCCCAGATTCCAGTTTACAGTCAACTTGTGTAAGCGCTTTCTAAGTCAGGTATTTCAGAGTGTTCTGTCTCTTTATCTATCTAGTGTTTTTCTAGTTATTTCCAAACACAGAGCCAATCTCATGGAAGTTCAGTATTTTAGACAAGAAATAACTTTTTCCCGCAGAAGATAAATATTTTACTGGGCAATGCCAATAAAATAGCAGCTCAACAGGACCAAGAACATCAGATACTGATCTTGTAAATCTATGGCTTTCAATTCTGCCTCTAATTATGGAATAGCATGGATTCAGTAGAGCAAAAAGGCATTTTCTTGTGTCAACAGGACCATAGCAATGTTCAAATACTTTTTGTGCCTTGGTTTAGTATCTTATGATATATCTGTTGCTTTTAGTATTCATGTCTCAATCCTGATTCACATTCAGTGAACCGGGTGAACTTGATTCATGCCTATGCAGATGGCCACATTCAGGCTCATTGGCACATCTCACACACCTAAAAGATCACCTGCCCCGTGCCTCTTGGCTCACATATGTTGCTTAACCAAGCTGTATTGTGCACCATGTAACAAAATATCTTCCCTTTTCCAGGAGGCCAATTACATTATCTGCCCTTCGCTGTTCATATTGACTTGTGTATTAGCACAGTGCCTCTGTTAGCAAGCAACAACAGGGACCTCAGCTCCAGGCAATCCAGACTTCCTGCACTGTGTTCAGGCAGGCAAGAGCACAGCAGGGGTTCTGGTTTTTAACCTCTGCTCTACCTCCACAGTGCTGTGGCCATGGCAGAGAGCTGTACACATCTCCAAACACGCTGTTTGCCTTGCAGTGGACTGAACCACAGCTGCATCTGTCCCTCCTCCAACCCTCCAAGGGCTTCCTTTTCTCAAGAAGAAAGACTAATACCACTGGTGGGAAGATCCAAGCTGGGGAGGAAGGGAGAAGTACGAAAGCTCTGTATTCAGGGAATGCTGTGCAGTGCTCAGTTTCTTGGTGAGAAGAGCAGGAATGACAGATGGAGACAGGGGAGGAGAGAGTGATGAAGAGAACATAACAGGTGAAAAGGAGTTCTGAGATCTTCTATACTACTGGGGTGTGCTCCAATTCCACATGGAAAGTGCAATCTCTTTTTCATCTAAATTGAATCCTAGATTTCTGTTATATTTGCCAGCAACCTGCATGCAAACTGCAGAAGTGTATACCAAGTATTGCATTTGATGGAGGTCTGTACTGGAGAGACAGGAACAGACACTCAAAGGCATGGACAGGCTATTCAAGTGCTTCCAGGAAAACACAGCACAGATATTGACTCAACAATAACAGCTCTGCACAGGCTTCCTGTGAATCTTCACACATGGACATGTATTTAGAAATGAAAGGCTCTAGTTCAGCCCACTGCAATTGACATATACATGCTCTGTAATTTCCGTATCTTGTATCAACACGTCTTTTGGTAAAACTGCCTTGAAAGGTGCAGTGTGATTGCCACAGATTAGTGCTTTTTGCTATAGCCAACCTCAAAGCCTCCCTCAAGCAATCAACAAGAACTTTGTATCTCTGGGATGTAAGGTTTCCTCACACAGGTACAGAATAAATGAGGCTATGCAAGATGAGCAACAGTAGGATGCTGTTTTAAAGCTGATGTAGGAGCAAAAAGCAATGTTGAAATGCAAACAAAATGTAGCCTTTTTGCTCTCTTCAAGACTTGTCACTAACTAAAAAAAGGTGGGTTCCTCCTTTCTGGGGAACAGATTTGATGTTGCTGCATCTGTTGTGGCTTTATTCAACACTGTACTGAGCAGCAGAGAACTGTGCACCTTTTGCAATGCAAATACTTTTTTTCACCTCTCAGTTGCCTGGATCCACCCCATTTCCAGCTCATGATATAATATTCCAATACCTCTGTGTTCACCCTTACTTTCTGCTAACAAAAAAACCCCCCATCATCATTGATGTAATATTTAGCTCAAAATGCTGTTTATTTTTGCCTTTTCTAAAATGCAGAGCCTTTCAGAATACTTTCTCCAATCATGTATGGTTATGGACATGAGACCACAGCTGAATAAGCTGCAATAGTATCAAGTCACCCTTCTGCCCACTTCTCTCTACAGTTCCTCCTACAGCTACACAATTAAAATATATGTAACCAGGACTGGGTGGTGCTTTGCAGCTTCAAGCAGACACACAAAGTATGGAGAATCCAGAGAAGCAAATACGCTGCTCTAATCTCCAAGGAACATTCAGAAGATACAGCTGGTTAGAGTATGGTTCTAGTAACACCAGGTTGTGGGTTTGATCCCCGTACAGGCCATTCACTTAAGATTCGATGATCCTTGTGAGTCCCTTCCAACTTGGAATATTCTGTGACACTCTGCCTTAGACATGTTTTCAACCTTAGGTAAATAACACAAGTATCACATTGGAGAAGTGGTTAAATACACTGAAATCTTAAAAATAATCAGGTGGGCAAATCAAGTTCATACAAATGAGAACATTTAAGCAAGATAAAGAAGGAAAAATTTAGGGAATAAGAGTGATTGCTTACTAAAACAGTAATAAAAATGTTATTCTTGCGAAAGCAGTTGTATAATAAAGGGCTGGGTTATCCAACACACAGAGGAGTTCCTGACAAGTCAGTGGGTGACAAATCAGGCAGGAAGAACCAGAGACTACTTGACTACAAGGCAGGAGTTTCTCATATCCTCCTTATCTTTTAAGCTATCTTGCCAGTCAAGGAGGATGTGCTCTAAAGCCAAACGGTCTAAGCAATGTGTTGAAGCCCGAGAAGAAATTTGTAGCAGAACAAGCTGAACTCAATCCCTTAATCATTGGGTCATCACTGCTTACCAACACCTGCAATAAAAAGATCTTTATGTGGCGGTTTAAAGAGGAAGACCAGTTAGTGGATGAACAGAAGTTAGTTGCATACTGCAGCATTACTGTGCATGGGATTTTACACCAAGGGAAATGGTTTATAATGAAAGATCCCAAGAGTTTTGTTGCATTACAGAAGTAGGGTTCACACTCCCACCTTGCAAGTAAGAAGCCTCAAGCAGAAGCATGAAAATCTACAAACTTGTCACTTAAGTCTAGATTTTGTATTTTCTAAGTAATTTCACCTCATTATCAACTTTCCACCATAATACTGAAAGAAATAGGGTGGTTACGATTCTAAGGGAAATGCCCAGAAACTTCTATCTCCTGTACAGCTTTAAAGGTGTGGACAGCAGCACAGGCTGACTAATGAAGTGAGGTGCTTGAACTGCAACTGCAGATTTCAGTCCCGAGATCGAGGGTACACTGCAGGCCAGTTCAGGTATTAGCAGGCAGAGGCCAAACAAGGATGAATTCACCTCACCGTGTCAGAAGGCATCTTGGAAAATAAAAATCTTACTCTTCACGTCGCCTTGCTCTGCTGGGGATGAGGGAAGACAAGCACGGTAAGAAGCCTTCTAACCAGATGATTCACTTATTTTCGTCCATTTGTAGGACAGAATCCTACACCTTGTTTGTTGCTGGAAGACTATCCCTGCTATGCAGGCGTGGTGGACCTATCCTCTGAGAGCACTGCCTTTGCTATAGGCAGGCAGATGTTCTTCCTGTCCTGGAAAGAACAGGCACTGGAGAATGCTGCTGGGATTTTTCCCTACACATCCTTAAAGTAGACTTCAAACAGAAATGTTGCTACACTAATATCAGATGTAGCTACGTGCTCCACAAACATGTTTTAATGATTCCAAATTAGGCAGAGTGGCAGGATGGCACCAACCAACTCTAGGGCAATTTATATCATCTTAAAGTAATGACTGGGGGAGGAAAAGTAAGAATAAAATGGCAACCTGCACTCTGAACATTCAACCAGCAAGCACAACAATATCAAGGGCATGAAATGCTTTGGAACACAGCTAAGGATGAATTACCAGGGTTCCTCTGCCTAGAGAAATCTGTGATGCAGAAACCTAACATATTTTACTCAGTTCATACAGAGCTTTGACATGGGCTATATGTATTTCCATGTCCAGACTGCAGACCTGATAGACTGGGTAGTACAGAAGAGGGTCCCTCTGTATAATTACTGGAATCTACCCCAAAGATTTTTTTGTGCATGTGCTCTCTCCTTACAGTGAGAAAGAAAAGTCCTAGCCCTAGAAACCAAATCCAAATGGTGTCTTACATAAGACTGCTAGCTTCGTATTTTCCACAATATATTTTCAAGAGCTTTATTTCTGCAATACATAGAAAGTATTTGAAAAGCTGTGACCTGAAAGAGCACAGAAGTTCATAGTGACGCTGACATCTGCTTAACCTCACACCTCTATTTCTGTTCCTACTACAGCTATGACTGTCACTGATTTTAATCAGTGTCACAACCTTTCATATTAGCTCTAGAACACAGAAACATAGAACAGGGAGGGAAGGAAGAAAAAACATGGCAGAAAAATCTTACTTTCTGTATTTAATTATCAGCATGACCCGTCTTTAACCCAAACACTATGGTTAATAGGTTTCCGGTAGCCATCATGTGATTCGCAGCTCTTGCACCTGTTGGCGTATTTAGGCATATATTTTTGAGTTAACAGCCAGTGTCCCTTTCTAAAGAAGCCAGGACTACATTTTAAATTGCTTAAGTCAACTTCCTCAAGCAACCACAAGGCAAGACGTTCTCGTGGGAAAAAAGAAAAAAAAGAAAAATGTGATAGACATCAGTTTTCAGGTCAGAAAACCTCAACTAAACCCACCAATTATTTTATCAGAAGAAGGGAAAAGCAATTAGAAGCTACGTGGTCAAAATAGAGAATAAGAAATATAAAGAGGGACAATAGGGTCACAGGTGGAAAAATATCTTTATCTATGTTTTATCTTCACTTTGAAGTGCTGTTGCTTTACCCTGATTATCATAGATAAGTTCTCTGAGGGCAAACATTGTAGTGTTCCTGTACAACCGCTCAGAACAATATAACTAATTCCCATTTGGGGAGAGAACAGAAGGCTTCTGGCACAGGGCACCTCACAGAGTTGCTCTAACAACTCTCTTATGTGTTTGCACTTGGAAAATAATATCACCAAAAAAATACAAGTTGGGGGTTTTGGGTTTATTGGGTTTTTTTAAGAAACAATAGAATAATTTACCACATTCCTCCTCTCCCTTGTGCCTCAAAGCATTGTTATTAAAATAGCTTTTGTCTTCCAGGTTATGTTTCAGGATCAAATCTTGTGATCATAGTTTACGTTACTCCCCAAGTAACACATTTTGATCTCACCCTCATCTCCACTCATTCCTTTCTCAGACCTCCTTGATGGGGCAGAGCTGGATTTTCACTCCCTGCCCAAGCAGCAAGCCCAGCTCCTTTCCCACCAAAGGTGTAGGGGAATGACTGTGTCTGGGGTGGGTTTCACCCAAAGGCTTTGTACGTACTTTGTACGTAGTGCACACAGGGTCCTCCCTGGTTACCAGGCAGTCACTGTGACTGTGTGACTGCATTTGTTTGACACCATTGGTACAAGGACGTGGAAACAGCTTCATTTAGGTGTCTTCCACTGGTATTCGTTCATGGTTTCATATACAGGAATGAACGGGAAAGATACTCTAATACAAATACCACGACACTGGCACTACCAGTTCAACTGTATTTGTGGGTGGCATAAAATACAATCCTTTGGAATGGTTAAGGCTGTGTGTTTATATTTTTTTCCTTTTTTTTTTAGCATGGACAAGACCCAGGATACTGACTGTCATTATCAGATTCTGGCTTGCAGTCAACTGATCCCTTTGTATGTCCACACCGAGCTTTTGCACGAGCTCTGACTGGGCATAGCCCTCAGCTCAGGCTGCTCAAATTGAAGCAAGCACTTCTTCATAAAAGGCTGCTCTGTGCTAAACACGCAACCACTGCCCAGCATCACGTGGAAGAGAAAGAAACAAATTGTGAGGTTTTCTTCCAGCTCACTTTTTTATTTAGAAAAGAAGCCATTTCTGCAACAGCTAAGGGTGAAAAGCAAACTTGTTATCAGGTCTGACTTTTGCCCAGGCCAACAAGGAGGTTGGTAGCTTGTAGAAGAATTTGGTAACTAGATGATACAGAAGTGAAAGAGGGCATCCGCAGGTTTCACCTTGCTACAGAAAACAGCCCAACAAATAACTAGCAGGATAAGTAACCTAACCCACCACAAGGACAAACCTGGGAGTTTGTTGCCATCATCATCAGATAAAGCCCTTCAATTTTTGTGCAGAAATTGTGTTAACCTTCATAAATGCCTCCTATCTCATCTCCCCATGAAGCCATACACTTCCGTATATCATTACTGCCTGTGTAACATGCTAGTGACAACCAAGATGTGGTTATGTTGCCCCGGGGTTTATTGCTTGATTTCTGGTTTTGAAGTTGCTGTATCTGCTCTGAGTACTAATTATGGTTTTGTGCTTACGGTTTGAAGAATGATGTTTAAAAAAAATAGCGAGCAAGAGCAGAATTGCTAATATGGAAAAGTAGTTATGCTGGTTTGCCTTAGGTTTTGCCTGACAAGGGTGATACATGTATTTCTCAGGCTCTAGGCACACTGGGTAGCCATGACAGCAACAGATTCGGGGTTTCCTGCTTACTCACATTTTTTCCCTTAGCTATTTAAGAAGTCGAAAAGAAAACCTCAGGGCTGTTAGGTTATGTGATAAAAACTCATTTGCACACACCCAAATAAGCATGGAGAGATGATGGCAGGAGAAACCCAAATAATACCCAGCCCTGGCTAGTCAAAGGAGCCATGAGCTCACCACAGCCTGATCTTCACCATCCCAGAGGAATACAGAGGCACCAGGGGAGGAACCCAAATTCAGAAGAAGAGACTCCACCTAGACCCCTCCTGGGGCTGTCCCAGCAGGGCTTCAGGCCCAGTGTCCAGGCAGGAAACTCATCAAGATGGGTCAACACTCGAATGCCTTTTGGATGGAGGGGGGTTGCTGCCCAAGGGAATAGCACACATTGTGGAATATGGGGGCAGAGCAATTTGGGATTGCACAAGACTTTCTACAGGATATTAGAGAAGGCACCAGAGGTGGAGAAAGGAATGGATTTAGGTGATTTGGGATGAACAGATGTGGGGAAAATTGAGAGATAAAGGAATATAAAAGACTGGTCACAGGTAACCATTTGGCTCTTTAGTACGCTTGCCTGCCTGCACCCACCCTGACTTCTCATCAAATTAATTTCTAACTTTTATGCTGGGTGAGGGATTCTATTCATTATGCCCGTGTGCGTGTACAGGGATCTGAGTGCAGCCAGTGGAGTCAGATCCTGGGTTAGAGTGTCCATGTATCCATGGAGTGAGCGCAGGTGTGCAGGGGAGCACGCGAGTGCAGGCAAGGCCTGAGCTGAACTAGCTGGTGAGTGAGAAGGTGAGCCAGCCTGGGAGCCAGGGGTGTCTCTAGGGGCTACAATACAAGGGAGTCAGCTACTGAAGACCAGGGCAGAAAATACATACGCTTTTTCCCCACCCCTCAGTAGAGGACCTATGCCCTGCTCAGCTGGAAAAGGGAGCAGCATGCAGCCTTCACTAATGCTTGGGAATACATTGTTAGCCTCGCTGATGGCTGGACCTGGGAATGCAGCTGCCTCACCTATCTCAGGCTAGTGGTGATGTATTTTCCCCTGACACTTTTCTGGATTATTATGACTTGCACATAAATTGTACCCCATACCACAGGAATGTTTCATAAAGTACTCAAATCATCAAGTAGGACCTATATGCAACAAATTATTGTTTCTGCATCTTGCCTTCTCAAGTTCACGCTGACTTTTACAAAAAATACTCAATGGCTACTATATTAATAATTCTCTGGAACTTAGATCGAGGCAATTCAACTGGGAAAAGAAGAGTCATGAGAGAAAGAACCATCTATTATTCGCAGGAAAGAGTAATTGTGTTTGCTGTTCACAGGCAAATCCCTGACTGGGATCATGAAGGATCTCCGTATCTCTTAATGCATCCACTATCACACATTGAGGGCCATAGCCCTTAATAGAGATGGCCATAGCTCTCCTTCAGCAAAGAGGAGTAGACTTTCAATACTGAAAGCAGTCAAAGAAGACTGTGCCTGAAGGGTGTGCAGGCTATATAAACAGGAAAGGAAACACAGGCAGGGAGAGGCTGAGTGCCTTTCCCCAGGTCATGCGCCAGAACCTCGACAGAGCCAGAAATAGCACTCTGGCTTCCTGAGCCCCCTCCATCCCACGGCACACCTGGTCTCCCACACAGTTAGCCTGCAGACATCAGCCTCGGCTAAAGACACCCTTTCAGACATCAGTGCATCTGGAGAGCAGAGCAGCAGCAGCCTCACAGGAGCAGCATCTATACTCTTTTCAGGAACTGAAGCTTTAGGAGAAAGTATTGGGACAGGACATATTACACAACAATGATGATATTTTAATATTTTCAACTCCAAATCAGTTGTCTATCCTTTCCTGGATAGCATTTAAAGGATTTGTTCTTCATTGTAAACTCATAGTTTCTCCTCCCACATAAGAGGCTATTTTTAATCACTGGACAACATCACCACAGAGTCTAGTTATATGTCTGCTAAAACAAACTCCCATTTTAAGCACCAAAAATCATAGCACAAGAAGAAATCACTCTACTAGACAAACACCAAACACAATACACAGCATTATTGTTTGCCCTTCCCTGTGAACAGCGGAGATATTTCACCCTGAAAGTCATTCTGAGTTAAGCAATCAAGTACAGAAATACTCATTCTCCTCATATTCCATGTGATAACAACTGCATTGTCTGAAATGAATGCTGGGGTCCAAGGCCTGTTTACCCACAAGCAAAATTCATCAGGTGAGAACCGTATTTGTTCTTCTCGGCCCTTTTCTACCAGATGCAGGGCAGTGCTTGGGTTCATCAAATAACTCAGAAAATCAGAGTGCAGGCAGTGGTGTCTCACTCAAGAGCAGCGTCTGCGTCATTCCCACCCAGCAGCGTATGCACTCGGTGCTCTACTTCATACCCCCAGGACTGTCTGGCTGTGTTAATGCAATAAGTAGGTGTTTTGGTTTCAGTTTTCTCATTTCTATTGTAGCAGAAGGATTTGGGGGAGGGTTTCAATTGTAACCTAGGGAAATTGTATATAAAATTTGTTTTTGAGCCTCTGGGCTGCTTTCTCTTCCAGAGGGAGCACACCTCAGCTAAATAAAATGGCCCCTCCTTCTCTTCCAAGTTTGAGCTAATTACACATCCGTATTATTCAGCACCCACAGGTTGCTACCTCTCTTTGCAGTAACAACAGTCATTCAAGAACCAAAAAATTTAACATTTGTGAGTGCACCCTGCCTGGGTGCATGCAGCCATGCATCACCACCACCACCACACCAGTGTTACTGGGAACATGTCCTGCCTCATTCCATCTCCTGCTATTCTGCTTCTGCCCCTGCCTCCACCCTCCCATTCCCACCCTGTGGCTGAAGCAAATCCACCTGTAAAGCCACCAAGCTCTGGGAGCAGATTGCTGTCACCTGCTTCCCATGGCCTTTCAGCTCCTTTGTCCTTGAGGTTTAATTGTCAAAGCTGAGCTCTCCTAGGCATGTAGCAGGAGTGGCATGGCCTAGGCAGGCTATCACCTCCCCAGGAGAGCGGGGCAGGGGGAGAGGACAGCAAAGCACAGCTCGGTGCCCAGCTGCAGCCTTGCACCAGGCAAGGGAAAAAGGCACCGGGCAAGGGAGCATGGCACCGGGCAAGGGAGAAGGGCACCGGGCAAGGGAGAAGGGCACCGGGCACACTGGACAGGCTGCGGCCTGGGGAGCAGCAGGGGAAAGGCTCCTCTCATCCCATCTCTGTTTTGAGGTGGGTTACTCTCACTTGGCAAAATCTTGCCATTCTCCTCTAACACCGGGCTACTCTGGGGCTGAAGAAGGAAGGGCCAAATGTTTTGATGAGGCACACAGGGCCTGGAGTAAACCAAAGTGAATTAACAACACTACACCTGGGCACTGAGTGCACACGCGGCCTATTACTCGGAGGCTGCGAGCCAAATGCCATTAACCTCCAAGGCAGATCATTATTAGACCATAACACCCAACCTGTCATGTATCATTGTTTCATTAACACAGTTCTGGAAAGCCTCTAATAAAGTCAGGGAAACTGTTGCCTCAAAATTAGCAGAGATTACAAGATTTTCCACGTGGACACTGAAGAGAAGAAAAGGAAGTTTATTACAATAATTTTAAGGGCATTAGAGATAACTGTGATAATTTTGCTTCTGATCTAAAGCCCACTGAAGGCAGTAAACAGGCTCCTATCCTTTTCTTCTGAAACAGTGATTTTATTATTATAAATATGATTCTCCCCCACTCATTTCTTAAATTAAATTAGAGGTTGCCCAGCCCAGAAGAAACCTGTAATGCATATGCCAAAATATTTGCATGGCTGACAAGCTCTGTCTTTGACTCTTCATGAAAGGCATATAATTGTGTTTAATGCAATTTATTTGTCATTAAAGAAATAAGCTTTGATCCAAACATCTTTGCAACAGAGGTCCAAAGAAACTAAGACTCCAGGTCTATTTTAAAGCGATGTGCATTTAACATTCATTCCTTTCCTTATCTGATTAGGAAATTTATTCCCTAGTAGATTATAAAAATATAATAACAACAACAAAATGTTATACTTACATAAGTTTGTTAATGCCTTATAACTTATGCCTGAGCTAGTTTGCTGTTGGACTATTTATTAAGAAGGGTCATTCTCATCCAACTTGCACAAAAAATCTTCAGAACAAATATTATTGACCATTCCACCACCGGCAAGTTTTAGATAGCATCTAACCAAGTAGGTTTCCAGTGTTTCAATGGGTCTCCCAATGTCAGCTGACAAAAACCCCTGGAAATTTAACTGAGGACAGAAGAAAAATGAGAGTTTTGAAAAACTTTAATTGAAAAACTTTTATGAATTATTTTAATGACAGTATCAGCTTGTCTGCATTTAAGTACCTCTGCAGCGTGTGCAGGGCCAATGTGGTCATGGTACTTCTGTCCACAGGGGAGGAACAGGCTACTGGTTTGGAGGGTTTTTGTGTGAATGTTTCTTTTTTTTCCTTTTTTTTTTTGTTTAATCCAGATATGAGAAAAGTAAATGCTCCAGAATGCAATCAGTTTAAAAAAAAAAAATCAACAACAACGACCAAAAAACCAAACAAAAAATCAAACCCCAAACAAAACAAACCCCAAAACACCAAACAAAAAAATACAAACAAAAAAAAAGGGAAAAAAAATAAAAGAAAAAAAGAAGAAAACCCCTCCATAACAGAAAAAAACCTGAGGTTTTTTTTCCTCTGCCAAATGCCCCCAGAAGACTTTCTGTGGGAGTTGGAATACTCATCTCCCAGAATCTGGCCCCTAGTGAGAAATTGCAGTGTGCCAAGCCAAAAGGGGAAAGGGTAAAAAAAATGGAAGCAAATTCTACATTGATTGCAAAATAATCCAGATCATCTAATTTCCTTCCACATCTGTGAAATATTTCTTTGAAAGGAGAAAAGTTACTTAGAAGTCATGAGTGCCTAAAGACAAAGAGAACCTTTAAAGACTTGACTTTCAAACTGGTTCTTACACATATGAAATGTAGTTATTACGGTGTCTAAAAATCACTGACACACACACAGTAGATGGGCCCATCTTTTGGCCACATCAGTCTCTGCAGCCTGGGTTAATCTGTTTCTGACACTGGCAAATAACAGATGATGGGGGAAAAAGCAAGACTAGTGCAAGCACGTGGTGACACCTCACCAGATTACTCTGCCAGGATCAGCACAATTCACAGGTCTCCTGTGGGACTCCTTAATCCCACACTCCTGAATCCATGTGAAGTTCTAGTACCTCTAGCCTCTGCACAACTTCTTAGATGACATTACAAACCACATCCCCTTGCTTTAAATCCCAAACCCACTAAAATTTGGATCTCCAATTATAAGCAGCAGCGAGAAAATTCCTTTTCATCTTCTCCTTCCTTCTGGCATCAAAAGACTCGTCCATCCTTCCTCAGTAGCTTCTTTCCCAAGAAAGGAAGTCCCAAGCCTATCTGCTGTACAGAAGCTGCTTGGTGCCTTTGACAATTACTGTTTCTGTGATTTGAATCTTCTCTAGCTCTGATCTACCTTCCCTGAAGTGGATCAGATGCCCTTAGATGTTTTCTGTGTGGTTGCCTTTTGACTACTTATCCCATTTTGTGAAGCCTTAATGCAGGCAACAGTGGAACCAAAGACCCTTCCAAAGAACTGTAGTGAGGAAAGGTGGGTTTTACACTCATCACTTCCTCAGGGTCTGGCAAACAAATAAATGCATTCTTAAAAACAAACTAATACCACACTCCTGAATTCCCTCTGCACCAGGAAAAAAAAAATCCCAAGAATTCCAGGTTTTCATTCCAAGTCATATAATTTTTCAGTGAGGTGAAGTCAGATTTGTTAACCAAATAATTTCTTTTTAAAAGAGAAGACAATCCTAATACAGGTCCAATGATATAAACAGATTACTTAAAATTTCGAATGGTACCGTGCTAGTTTGAATTATTATTATGAAGATCCTTTTAATGCAACCAAACCGGCAGAGAAATTGTCCTGCTGTAAAGACAAAGCTGCTTTAGAGCGCCAGCACAGTAGAAAGCTCAGTCCCAGTGAAACTGTCTCTAGAATACACTTGTTAGTTTAACTCTACTTTTAAAAGGACCTAAAATACAATGTCAGGCTCCTGAGTGCAAAAGATCTATTCTGGAAAGCCTGTTTTTCCATATTTTTTAAAGGAATAACCAGCACATGCCTTTGAGTGTCCCAAGAAGTAAACTTGGGTTTCTGTCCCCAAATGGAAGGATAGAATTATCTGCTTCTGCAGACATCTTCCACTCCATTCCCTAGGTTCACTGAGCTCTTCAATCACGTGTGTAAGGATGTGATGGGGGTGGGAAGTGGAAACACCAGAGTATGAAATGCATTCCCTCTTGCCCCATAATGACCACTGGCTGGATCTTGCAGGAGGATCCAGAGGCATGTTCCTGCTGTCAGACCCAGCAGTGGTTCAGGAAAAATTGTGCTCATGGAGAAGTCAAGGCCAGGCTGGCAAGTAAATACAGCTCCACTAGAAACACATCAATAAGCAAAGAGTCCCAGCTCCACAGGGTCTGAATATCAACACAGGGACAGTTTCAAGTCCTTCAGATCTCACCCCTAGTCAAGTGAACACTGAATAAGCCAGGAAGCTTTCCTTGTAACTGGAAAGTACAGGTCCAGGCCTTTGGTGTGTTTTTTAGGGAATAGTTGTAGCTGTGATGATATTTTAAAAAGCTGTGGAAGCCCAGCCACAGATGCAGAGATGAAGCATTCATAGCATGCATTCTAATAATTTTTGTTTACACAGCTTAGGAAAAAAAACCTAACTAAAACTAATTCCTTTTCGTGTGGGAATCTGCTCTGGTTTAACTCAAAGGTCATTTTTAAGTCTGTGTGCATTTACAGTGCTAGACAAATATTTGTCAAATATACAGGCTGCTCTCTCGTTTGAAAGATAAAGGTTATGGGGGGAGGAGGGGAGGAGGGGAGGAGGGGAGGGGAAAAAGCCCAGCCAATGCAGAACATTGAACTGGATGAACCTTAAGGAAAAGCATCCATCTGCCAGCGAGAGACACATTCCAGCTAGCGGAGACTGCCACCTTTTGGGGAACCGCTTCAGAGGCCGAGCAAAGAGGATGCTCCACCTTTCCCATAAATTTCCAAGCTTGGCTCTGCATTTGCGTGCACGTCAGAGTCAAATGGCCTTAATTTCTCAACTTCCAGTAGAACTAAAAAAAGAATATTTACAAGAGGATCACTAAGCTCCACTAGGTTTTTCCTTCATTTCTAAAAAAAGCAAGGTGTATTTTGTTCAGTCTGTTCATCTCTGCTACTAATATTTTTTGAATCTCAAAATTACTAATGATTCATACCATTCAAGCTAGCAAATCTCAATAAAGTTTCATGGAAGGGGAAATACGTCAGATCCCCAAATCCCAACTCAATTCCTGAGAATTAGCAGCTGAGAAAATGAGGTACATTTGGATTCATGCTTCATTTGGGGACAGCAAAGGAGGAACTTAGCTAGGACTCTTCTTGGCTGGGAGCAGCCAGCCAGCCAGCCTGGATGTGGCTCTCCAATAGAAACTGCAAATACCCTTCTTTACCCCAGTGCTGACCCCAGACACACAAACACAGGGGTCATTACAGTAGGTAAGCAAGAAGTAAAACAGATCACAGATCAATTGGGTTAAAACGTCATTGACTCTGCTACTCTTTTAGTGGTTGACTTGTTCATGCACAGGGACAGAGCCCACAGGGAGAAAACTAAATACTTTCTACTCTTCACACGTGTTTTTATGGGTGCTTTTGGAGCGTGTGTGAAACATCATTGTTAAAGACACTGCCTTAGGATTTTTGGATATGTTTTACCTGCAGTCTGACATCAAAAGAGGTCACTGGGTTTAAAAAAAAGAAAGTCAATAATGAAAAAAAAAAAAAAAGCTATTTTTAAGGAAAATAATCTTACTACATCTTTGAAGTAGATGCAGAAAATTCAGTAATTTCTCCTGTCTTTGCGTCTCTTGACAGAGAGGCTTTGGGCTTTATTTTCCTTTTTAAAATAAATATCTGCCTAGTTCCAATCCCAATTTGACAGAGACCTCAGGGATATTAGGTTCTTGTAAGTCCTGACAATACGTAGGGAAAGGAAAGAGCCTGAATACCTCAGAGAGGGACAGGCTGCAGCCAGAGCTAAGCCACACCAATAGATACCAGGGGCTGTGCAGGAAACAAGGTGTCACATTTTATCTCACAGCACAATCCATAGCTGTGCCCCACTCAAATCCCTCTCTGACCTTCCTTTTTCTGTTTTTATAAAAACCAGTCTTTTGCACTGACACTGCCTCTCCCTCACTTGTTCTCTCAAACAGGGACCCCTGCAGTCTCAAATCACAGCAGAAATCTTCTGTCCAGTGCCAGGGGGCAGTGATGCCAAGGAGTACATTTCACAGGAGTCTGCCCTCCATCTAAACTACCTTCCAACCCTGTGAAACGCTCTCTTCTATCACCATTCTCCATTCAGGAGAATGAAAGGACATTCCCTTTCAGAAGGTCAAAAGTGCCCATGTGATGTCCTTGTACTACAAAAGGGAATAAGGCACAATACTGTCATCTGCTGCATCTCCCACAGCAATCTTTCCCAGCTGCTGTCCCTACTAGGCTGCTACCTTCTTGTTCTCTCCATCCTGCTCCCTGTCCCCAAGATGAAGAGGGTATTGGAGGAAAAAGAACTTTGATTCAACTGTACCAGCCCCAGAATGTCAGTGGAGTGGGAGCTAAAAGACACCCTCCTCTTCCTGTGCTGATGATTTTCCTCTCCAGCAAGAAAGGCAAGGCAAGGGAAAAAGTTTAAATTCTTGTCTCACATGAAACATGCTGAGAGCTCAATGGTTAGAAGCCACAAGCCCCAGATCTGGAAACATGAGAAGAACACAAGATATCTCTATATAAATCACTACAAGCTGCCCTAGTCTTCAAAATGCAGTGAGATGTGTTAAGTGCTACAAAAAACTCACTGGCTACTTATTTCCATTTTCTGTGCTGAAATACCATGGGGGCTACAAGCAACTGAAGCCCACATAAATTCAAAGCCCAAGCCAAACTTTGCAGCAGCTATTCTAGATTGTATCCAATCAGAACAGCACTTGTTCCAACTTTGATGTTAGCCAGGGTTCAGAACAACTGAACTTAAAAAATTGATTGCACCATAGCTGAAAGTTTAAAGCATCTTAGGGAAGTATGCTCTCAAAACTCTTGCTATTAGAGTGGCTACTTATTCAGCACCTCTGAATTAAGGTTTGAGGCCAAAATAATTTTCCACCCCCTACAGGCTCTGGAAGGAACATGCTCCCACCACCATGGGAGAATGTTCTCTGACATCCACTTGTGGGGGTAAAAGAAAAAAAAAATCGAGCATTTTCTTGTCTTAATAGACAGAGGAATTGTTCATTGCACAGGAAGAATACAGAACATAACTTATTTCATCCTTGAAAAGCTAGTCTTGTCAGAGACAGACATTCAGAATACTCTTTTTTTGAGTTGGATATCTTTGAAGGCTGCTGTAATTTTGGTGAGCCAACCAGTGTTAATCAATTAATTTCCTTGTTCTCCAGTGGAAAGATAAAGCATTTTCTCCATTGGAATTACTGTGGCAAAACCAACAACAGGCACCAATCCAGTGAGCTGAAGAACGCTGTTGGGAATCTGCGACAGCTAAAGGCTTGAGTGAACCCTTGTTCAGCAAAGAAACAAATCTGGGGTAATCCCAAGTTTCCAGTATTTTATTAAGAAGTGCCAAATAATGTGACCACAGACAAACAAAAAAACTAATTTAGCCCCTTGAAGTCTGCAACCTGAAGGCAGGTAGGCTCACTCTGAGAAGATGCCCCTGAAAACAACTGAAGTAAAAACAATTGGAGCTGTTGTGGCCTCCTTGAGCTGCCTTCAGCACTGTCTGGATTGCCTCCCTTCTGCAAGCCTGACTGTCTTCTACCTGTTCGTTTACTCTCAATGTCAAGGACATGTTGGTTTGGTTTGGTTGGGAACATGGATGAGAACATCAAGAATCTCTCCCCTGGCCTCAGGATATCCCATGAAACTGGGCAAAAGGGGGACTATTGTAGTAAAGTCAGGCTACTGACTTTACTACAATGAAGTCCCCCTAGTCAGGCTTCGGGGGACTATTGTAGTAAAGTAAAATGGATATGCTCCTAGGCCAGCAGAAGCATTCAAATTTGTCTTTCCCCTAAAACAAATAATAAGCTACTCACCAAAATCTGTCAAGTCAGGCTTTAACAGCAGGATAGCAGAGAGTTCTCAACCACACCAAGTTTGTGTCATGTTAAATCACCTAGGAAAATTATTTTTAAAACCTTGACAGACGAACAAAATAAATATTTTCTGGTTTAGGCACCAGAATGAGGGTGGATAAACAGGTCTAGACTAACTTGTCAATCTAGCTAAATTTAAACAAATATTTCAGCGTTATTTTAGCTAAAAAACTTTTAGTCCTTATACCTTCTTGTTACCCTGGTCATATTACTAAAAGGATATTACTTGAAACATTTAAGTAGAGTGCAGTTCAAAATCATCATACATGATCAGCTAGAAGATTTAGGACACTGCATATTAACACAGAGCAAGATTTCCTATGGCATTGACATCCTATGACATTGAAATCCCTCCCAAAATTCAGCAAGGTCTGATCATCTACATCCCTTTGGCTCCTTGGAACTCCATCCTTGCTAGAATCAAAACAAATGCTTTGAAAGGTTGATTTATTTCTAATCTTCCATCAATCCCCCTTTTTTCTAAAGGAAAAGAAAAAATTAAATAAAAAGCCCCAAGACCTAGAATACAGTTGTCTACCCGGAGCTGAATATAGCAGAAAGTATTTTGAATTATTTCAAAACTTTCTAGTGATTTCTCCAGAAGGAGAACCAAGCCCCTACTCCAGTAGGAAAAAAAAAAAAAAAAAAAAGAAAGGAAGATGTAAAAGCAGCTGATGGCCTCCAAGAGAGGGCAGTCTCAGACTAGGGATGATTCACAGAGAGCAGTGCTGTTACACCTGTTCTCTGCCACATTTTACTGTATCTAAGATGCTTGATGTTTAAATACCACCATCAAAAAATCTTGAGTATAAGTCAAAACTTACAAGTTTCAAAGGGGAGGGAGATACTTCCCTTTTACAGATGCTGTAACATAAGGAACAGTGCTCATCTTTAAACCATCCATTTTATAGAAGCCAACTCACTTTGCTTCCAAGGTCACCGTCAGCAAGGTCATGGTGAGATACATTCACATAGATTCTGTAAGATCAAATACCAGCAGATCAAATGTGATTAGTTAAAAATCTGCAATTTATGTAACATTTCCCCTCAAAGACAAAGGTTCTCTGAGGCTTTTTTGTTTGGTTGGTTTCAAGTCACTAGGAGCTAGCTGGACTATGCCAGTCCTACTGTCCATTTTTCCCTCTGAGCACAGGCTTGATTACCTAAACAACTGGGGAGAGAAAACCACACCAGACCAGTCCCTTCTCTACTTTTCTTCAAAGCCATAATGTCAGCCCCCAAATACAGTCTAGTATCTTTCTTCCCAGCGAACAGACTGGCTTCAAGAAAGATGCAAACCTTTCCACCAATTTCCACCACTTCAAACACCTCCAAAGCTTTAGACTACTCCTTTTAATACTGGTACTTCCAGCCAAAGCACCAACTGACTGATGGTGGTCTCCAGGCCCTGGGGAGATGCCACGTTTTGGGTGATTACACTCAGAAGACAAAAATATTATTTCCTGGTCAGAAATAACCCAATGTGTATAAGCCATTTACCTCTAGTGGCACCAACGTTGAAGGCAGAGCCACCAGCTGACATGCAGGAGCTCTGGGCACCAGAGGTGGTGGTGCTTGTGTTGGAGCCATGCAGAGCAGCAGTGCACTGGAAACAGACACAGGCTGCCCTCAGGAGCACTGGAGAAGTGCTGACCAAACTAGGGATGGAGGAACAGCTGTGAGCATGGCACTACTTCAAATTATTTAAGTAACAAGATTCTGATTAATGTCTGTGAACCTCCTGCTAAGGCCCTTAGTCCAGCTGCACACCATCACACTTAACACCTGTGAGATTCATCTGCTCTTGCCCTGCAGGTGGCAAAGCCCACAGACAGGTTCACCACTCAGAGAAACTGGAGTCCAGAGAATTTTGTTCCTTCAACCAGAATCACCCTCATCATCTCAGAGATGCACCTTGTAGTTCTTCTCCATCTTGCTCCCTAAAGCGTTCACATCTTTGTTCATGCTGGTGACCAACTTCAAAGAAGTCCCATTTCATTAATTTCACTAAGATGGTGAAAAAAAGTCATATACTCATATGTTTTCTCCAGTAAGGAGAAACATAGGTCTCTATGTGGATATCAGGAGTTTCAGACAGCAGTGAAACTTTCAGGTGCAGAATGGAAAAAAAAAAAAAAAAGAATGCAGGGGGCAGATATTTTAATGAAAATTGAACTTCTTTAGTGTGATTTCAAGGCTGCATAAGAAAACAAACAAGGACCTATTTTCTTGCTTCCATCACTGAGATACTAAAAAATCCTCCAAACAAATACTCCTTTGCCACAACAAACTCCACCTTTGCTGCAACAGAACAGCACCATGGGAAACACCAAACCACTTTTATCTGAGGTGGTGCCCAGTGTGCAGACCCAAAAAGTTTTGTGTCTGAAATGAGACTTTTACAACTACAATATGCCATTGATCTCTACAGTGGCAAACCTCTCGAGTGCTTTTAGGAGCCAGAGGAGGTAAGCTAGCTACCTCTGAGGTTAACAGAATGATTTTCACTGGTTTCAGTGAAAGCTAGCCTCAGTGCTACATTCTGATCATCTACATGGGAAGGTCCTTGGACAACAGCATCAAGGCAAGATTTTAAAATTCTCTGTGCAGCAATAAAGTAACAACATATCTCAGCATATCATGGCTTTTAAGAAGCCAAATCCCAATTTCAATAACACACATCCAAAGCTGGGTATTTCAGGTCACTTTAAAGGACTTGAGTCCATGAAGTGCTAAGCATGCTTCAAACAGGTAGGGAATCCCAGAAGTGCACAGTTAATTACCCTAACCACAGCATTACAGAAACCTTATTTTTAGAGAAAAGCCAAGAACACAGGTGTTTATGCAGACATGGTGCATTTCTGCAGAAAGGTAGTATCTCGCTTTTAAACATGCAACACTTGTCAAAGCCAGCCCTTATACAACCAAGCACAGGCAAAAGGATAATTCAAAAACCTTGCTGTAATTTTGGTTTAATGGATCTTGGGAAAGAAGATGGAAGGTGACAGAGAGCACAAGGATTTAAGGTGTGAGGCTCTTGAAGGAGCCTGAGTCCAGACCAGGCTATGATCAGAGGCATCCCAGGTTCAAACACTTACCCAGTCAGGCCTCAGTTCCCACCACCAAGAGGAAGCCACCTGCATACACAAACCCACACTTTTTACACCTTAATATTGTACTTTGGAGAGTCATCCTCAGGACTGTAATGCAAATGGGAACCTACCTCATTCTGCAAGACCTACAAAGAAGTTTATATAGCTGAAGGCAGCAGACAGGACCTAAAATATTTTTCTCCAGCAGCAGCTTATGTTAATCTAAACAGAGGTCTCAGAAGACCTTAAAGCCTCTTCTCCCCACTCCCCCCCAAACCCAGAGTACATACATTACACCTAGAAGCTGGCTACTTATGACTACTAACAACTGTTGTACTGGCCTTTAAGCCAGTCCCAAATGGACTTGGAGCAAAAGCATCCAATCGAGACCAACAGCAACTCTTTACTCAGCTAGTAGAACTGCACCAAACTCTGCCACAGACAAGTTGCTCCATAAAAACAGTGGGGCAGGAGTCCTACCACCTGCCTTTACTGACACGCTCTTTCCTCACCTGTTCCTACCGTGCTTTGGGTGACAAGGAGCACACCTGAGCACCCAGGCACTGCTGAGCACCTGGGACACTGCTGCAGCTTGGCAGAAACAGTTTTTTTCTCATCCTATCTCGGCTCACTCCTCGTAACAGCAACCTGCAAATCATTCTTAGCAAATTAGTACAGGTTTGCTATCTGAGCAACACTTCTGGGATTGCATTGGTGAAAGTAAGTGAAATTAACATTACACATGAAAATCCACTCACAGCATCGTCCTTCCTATTACAGAAGAGTTGGAATCACTCACCCTTGCGTAGTACTGGAGGTCTCCAAAGTTTCTTTGTGCCTCGCTCGCAGGGCCAGCGGGCGCTTTCCCTCCTTCGGTCACTCCCGATGCTCTCAGCCAGCCCCAGAGAGTCCCAGCCTGCCCTGCCCTGCCCTGCTCCGCTCTGCCGGGGCGGGGCTCCCGCCGCGCCTGCCGTGGGGCAGTCCCGGAGCTGCCGGGGCTCGCTGGCAAGGCACGGGAGCTGCTGGCTCGGCTGGATCCGGGAGCTGCTGGCTCGGCTGGACCCGTGTGCCGCCCGCCTTCCCGGCTCCTGTGGCTGCGCTGTGCTGGCACGGCGGGAGCCGAGGCTCCGGCTGGCGCTGCGGCCGGCCGAGCTCTGCCGCGCCGGGACTGAGCGCTGCGGGCGATCCCCTGGAAAGAGCTTTCTTTCCTCTGCACTGCACTTGTCCTCGTCCCTTTTCCTTAGCCTTCCACTGCAGAATTTAAAAAAAAACCAGGAAGGTTTTGATCGGGTTTGGTAAGCCCGTGTAGAGGTAGGAGCTCACCTCGGGCTCCAAACGTCCGTCCGAGCTCTGAGGTCACCAATTCACTGAGAAGAGTCTGTGCAAACTTCTGGCAACAAACCCTAAAGCCTTCTAAAGCCCCCTCCAGCTTTGAGTTTAGAGACCTTTCTGGCTAGAGGGCTCCAGAACGAAGTTGCTAAATTCGAAACAAGTTTCAGTTACCTAGTGAGTCAGTGCTTTCCTTCTGTTCCAAATTTGCCCTTTGATTTGCTGCAGCCTATGGGAGAATGCCAAAAGATGTGAAATGTAGCCTTGACTGAATTAACAAACTCTTTGTTTTGCCAGGGTCAGTAATTCCTAACTTGGGTACTAATAAATCACAAATTAGCTGCCAAAAATGTGGGAATTATTATTATTATTATTATTATTCATGAACTTGGGACTCTTCATGTGGCTTATGAATTTTTAGGTACAGCCCTGAAGGTTAAAAAGTTTTTTTTACCTGCTGTGGTTCTCTTGAAATCAAACCAGCTGTAAAATACTGCCCACGTTTAGGCTCAAAATAGCTGAAACCACCATTTCCTGTGGTTTCACATGAAACATACACTTGGTGATGAGTGTGCCTACTGTTGTAAAATAAGGATGCAGGGTATGGCCAGGCAACTCAGAAGGGGTGTTTGTCAGCCCAGTGAAGGGCAAGAACTGATCACAGCTCAGAAGGGCCTGAAGCAGTTAGGGAGGATCTTGGATTTTTCTGTCCTTTGCTGTATTGCTACTTCTCATGACTTTATCAACAATTGCTTTCAACAGCTTTTTGAGCTGCAGGTCCCAGAAGCTAGGCAGCTGCACAGAAATTGCCTCTTAAATAAAATCATCTAGCTCTCATCATTATGGGAATAACTTTGCATGTATAGCATGGCTCAGAGAGAACCTATCAGGGAAAGGCTAACCTATTTTGCTCCTTGATTTTGTGATTTGGGGATATATCTAAGACTATTTAGTGTTACCTCCTGTGTGCAGTAACTAAAATGCAAGAGATTCATTCTTCCCCTCCCCATGAGTTAGCACTGAATGAGTGTTAAAAATAATGCTTTTGTGCAAACTTTCTATTCTGAAACTTTCAGCAGTCTCACATCTGTGACTGTGAATTTGAATTAATATTAGATGCAGATGGATATCATCTCTCCTGTTGATGAAAACCCAGGAGTTACCAGCAATGAAAAGAAGTATTTGCATTTGCTCGTGGTATTATAAATCATATTTCTATACAGGTTATGTACAGGAAATGTTGTCAGATTCAGCAGAAGGACCAGCTTTGCCACCCAGTTGTCTGGGTGACATTCTTACGATTTCAGTGCAAGAAGAACACAGATTTGAAAGCAGCTTATTTACAGGTCTTACTTTTAAGTAATTTTAAAAAATTAAGTCGAATCACTGCCTCCCACAGAAACACTAAAACAGTGAGGGGGCCTCAAGTGGTTTTCCTGTTTAAAACACAATGCAAAGAGAATGAAGACTGAGACAAGGCTTGCTTAAATAAAACACAGTAAGGCACATATATGAGGATATTTAGATGAATTATGCTCTGATCCTAACAACGCTGAAGGTTGCTAAGATTGTACTTACTTTAACCTGACATACCATATGGTAGATGGCTCTTTACCTTTTCTCAGCTGGAAATATCCTCTACTGAATGACTACAGCTGTATGAAAAGGGTCCGGTCATATTCTCACTAGATAAAATATCTTTCATTTGGGCTGTATTTGATATCTTTCCTTATCAGTATGGAAACCTCGGAAATCACAATACTTCAGCTACAAAGAATGCATGCACTCCCAGTACTTGCTGGTGTGTTGGTGATAGACACCGTGTGTAACTGCAGAGGGTGGCACAGCAGAGGACAATGATTCTGTCCCGCAGCACAGACAGCCCTGATGCAATGCAAGGTGCCTGCCCAGCACAAGGGAGTGAACACACAGCAGAATGTTAAATTCTCCTGAGCACCTCTTTTCAGCCTAATAAACTCAGCTCTGAAATCTCTCTGTGCTAATTTTTTTTAAAGGTAAGGCCCCATCATTGTGTTAATCTAAGGAGATAAAATAGAACACATTCCAAAATGATTTCTTATTGTGCATAACTTCATTTGGATAGATGAATGCCCTTGCATGATGCTAAATATGTTAGTGAGACAGCATGAAGTCAAATGATGTCACTCAGTCACAGTTTTCTTGAGGAAATCAGTTCATTTTCCATAATTAGGCTACTGTGTGTATAATAGTTGAAATCCTCCATGTATAATTGGTGTAGTGAGGAAAAAAAATTTAAAAACTGAAAAAGAAGGGCAAAGAAAGCCTTTTTTAAGAACATTTTTTCTTATTTTTGTAATAATGCTAAAGCATCTTCAAGGATGTTCTGGAACAGAATGGGGATATCTGTGTGCTGACAAAGATGTAGGTTAAGGTAAGGAGCCGCTGAGAATAAAGTAGGCACATACCTGTAAGGCATACTGGAGCCTATAGGAAAGTGGCTCGGAGCTTAATTCTCATTTCTGTTCATCATGTTCCTTGCCTAGATATGAATTTAAAAATTGATCACTGAATACGAGCTTGTAGGTAAATCTTACAAAAATCTCACCTTTCGAGGAGTGAATTTGTCAAAAATCACTGTGTACTTGTACAGCACTCCCTGTGGAGTTGGCCAGGGGCCACCAGGAAGTAAGAACAGTGTATCACAGTTTTTTAAAATGTAACATAATCAATATCCTTCTGTAGCTCAAACAAGGAAATCTTTCATGGAAATCTACCTTAGGTTTCTTACTGCCTCCAGTGTAGTCAGAGGACAACTTGTAGGCTATGTCTAGTCATTAGCTAGAAGCCAGTCCTATCCTTTTAAGTGACTAGAACCAGACTGACATTTCAGCATATGAACTGAAAGTCAAACCCCTTGTTTCCATGTTTATAGTACTTGCTGCAATTCATAGGAGTGGGTATAAGACATAGATTTCATATCTGAGAAAATATTTGGGTAAATAAGTCAATCAAATTGTTTGTTACTGAGTTTGAGGAAGAGGAGCAGAAGAAAAAGAAAGTAAAGCAAGTTATTATCATGGTTAAGTGATGTGCAAGGACAGGGTAGGCAGCAGGCAACAGACTCTTCTTCACAGCTTTTCCATACAGAAAATGTGAAACCAGCTGTCCCAGTTCAAGGGCCAGGACACAACCACCACAGACATTTTGCCCTTGGCTGACTTCATGACTGGTGTGTTGCCACAACAAACTGATGCTTGTTGTTGGCAAGGTCACGTTCTGTCACATTTCTGTCTTGACCCCTGGGGCAGAATCCAGGCTCCTTGAGGGGGACAGAGTTTACCACCTCTGTTACAGACTGTCCTATTCAGTCACTGTTTTCTCCCTTATAAGTATGTTGTGGTGAACCTTCCTGCCAGAATTTGTGTGCTCCCAGAATGTCTTTGTGCACAGTTAGCTTTTTCTGGGAGGCAGGAAGCAACATGAAAATGGCTATCCCATTTCAGTGTTCCTGAACAGCTTCTCATCAAGGTGTTGCACTGAACCTCATAGATATAATTAGCCCAGGAATCTCTGCACTGTTCTCTATTCACTACTGCAAACATGCCAGCATTTCAGTTTCCCAGCTATGAACTGGAATTCCTTGCAGAGACTGGTCACAAGTTCACAGTGACTTTGTGATACAGTAAAAGATGTCCCTGCAGTAAGGTAACACGAGGCCTTTAACAATCTTACAAAATACTTCCTTCTTTGTTATTCAGGCATAGGGAGAGGGAGTCAAAGTCCTTCTACTGTTATTAGTCTATATAAAGCACCTTTCAGAAAAAGAACTATCAATTACAGATTATAACATATAAATAAACACAGGACCTCAGTTGCTTTTTGCCCTGTTCATCTATCATATACACTAGTGCAAAGCAAGTGTATTTGCTCAGTAGGTGATGTGTGGAGAGCTGGATGACAGATACAGTGAAGATAAGAAAGACTAATGGAGTTACTGAAACCACTTCCTGTTGAATCATTTATCAAGTGTTTTGTCAGTTTACAGATTTTTCAAATCCCAAAGCACACTGAAGACAGAATGATACACAGTTCTCCAGAATTCCGTCATTAGTTCTAGCTGAATATATTAATTTTTAATTGCTTTTGCTGCTGATGATCCAATTACATAGTTAAACACAGGTTCTAGTTACCGAATAGTCAGTAAAAGACCAAGAAGGGATAGAGGGTACATGTGTATTTGCATATTTACCTTACGTGCTTTCCATATGTGTATTTTCTAAGAAGACACTGAAATAAAGCTGTGGCAATCTCTTTGCTTTTATTAGTTAGCTTCCCTGAATTCCTTATGGAGAATGCACATATCATAATGCCTTAAATGCTTTCTAATTATGTATTTGTTCAGCAAGTCTCAAGACATCCTCATGAATTTCTTTCCCCATAAATCTTCAAGAACTGCAAAAAGGATTTTCATCTCTGTCCAGGGATCAAACCCTGTAGTGCAGTCAGGAAATCAATTTGGTTTTGCTGAATGACTTAATTGGCAAGTGGGAGGCATAGGATACTGTTTGGCAGACATAACAGTAAACCTCCTACAGTAAATAGGTACTTTAAAAATCACTCATTCTCCATGTACCCAAGACCTTTCAATTGCAAACATGCTCTTGTCTTTGATTTACTGTTTTAAAATACATCTTCATATTCAAACCAGAGAAGAAGCTAATGTCATTTTTTCTTGCACCCAAAGAAGAGGAGGCTTCCATTTTCAAATTATGATCTCTATTGCTCTGTTTTGCTTTCCTTTTCTCCCTCCAAAGTTGCTGTCACTTTGCCAGCAGAGCTAAAGCTAACACATAGCAGGACAATATACAGTTGCCTTAACTTGTGCTGCAGTTATTGTCAATTTCCACTTTCATTTCCTTTTTTATATAAATTTTCCATAGTTGCAAGGGCACAGTAGGGTACATAACAGCTGGGATAACTGCATATGTTTAGGGAGTTAGAGATGTTCATGCCTGAGTAAGAAGTGTGTTTCTTCAGTATGTATTTCAATATCTGAAGATAATTTATAAAGCCTAGTGCATCTCATATGAGCATCTCCACTGAAGGCCCAATTTAGAGTAGGATGTCAGTAATAAGAGATTGTGAGTAGGTGCAAAGAATTCCAAAGGAATTCCAGGAGTTGAATTTGGGTAGTCAGGCACTGAAAAATTCCTACATAATACTTAATAAATGGGCAAGTCAGCAAATGGTGTTGTATGTAGACACCAGCTGTTTCAGACCACTCAGCTTAGGCAACCTTCCAATACACTGGATCAAAATGCTATTATTTGGAAAAATGGGATAGGGCTGGCAAAATATTTCCTTAGACTGCAGCTTTTAGGCTGTCAAAGTAGCCAGGTAGTCTTCCTTAAACACCTCTTAGGAAATAAATGATTACCTGCTCTGCAGGACACACACTATTGCTATAGATTTCTATGCCGTTTGGTTAATTTGTGGTTAACAAATTAATCAATAACATTAATTAATGGTATGGTAAGAGGAGTTATCTCCTCTTTCCATATGGGGAATTGAATCACTGGCTAAAACAAATGACATACCCAAGCCTAATCTTTAGTCTTACACCTTACCTGTGCAACCATTCTTCTTTGCTCGTATTTTCTCCTTCCAACTGCAGCAGTAGATAAAATAAAATTCCTCTTAGAAAGGAAACAAGCATCACAATTCTCCTATGTGCATTGCTTTTTAAAAGCAGACATAAAGTTCCTGATGCACAGAGGCATTAATAGCAGAAAGATCTGTGTGCATAGGAAAATGCTGAGTAGATACAGTAACTACATGCACAACCATTCCCATGTTGGGATCACACTGCATGCACTGGACAGTCAGTCTATGGCAGTATCAATGGGACTTCTGGGATGCCAAACATTTAGAAACTCCAGACAAATGCCAAGCTCTTCTTCTTTTGGTCAGGTAAAACTTACATGCAAAAACACAGTACATATTTCAGTAAAAGTGAAATACACATAACCTTCATCAAATATAAAGGCCAGAAAATGGTGATAACCAACATTCCCAAACCCTTTAAAGGCTAAGATGCCTCCTCTATGTAGTTTTTGATCAATCCCCATGAACTTTTGAAAATTATCCTAACCTACTCTGCTTCACTGTTCCTTTCAGTGAATTTTGATGACCACTCAGAATATACATTTGAATTTCCTGAAGATAAGCACAAATGTATGTATGTACACCCTGGATGTACATACTAGATAACAAAGACAATACTACTTAAAATGTACTGAGAGAATGTAATCTAATTTTACCATGAAAAACATTCTTTTGTTTTTTCTACAGCTTATCTAATGAACTCAGGACCTGTTCCTTTGCCATCACTGGGATACTTCACTTTCATTAGCTGATTTATCATGGTTGTCTTTCTTTGTGCACCAAGAAAAGAGCTCTTCAATTTTGTACAAACAGTGCAAAACTATTCACCTGTAAAATCTAATTACCACATACAAACCTACTTACATATCTACATATATGATTATTTTAAGATGTTTGTATGTCATGAAGGACAGAACTGGAAATACATATAGAACTGTGACTCATTAGGGAAAATTAATTTTCTGAGTGATGGTTTGGTTGAATGATATTGGTGTTTTAGTAATTTATGAAGATATTAAAACCCTCCAGGGATCAGACTATCATCTAGACTAGTTTAGCAAACATCATTTTCTTCCATGATATTCTGCTGTTTTTCATCATCTGAGAATTTCATCTAGAATATTTCACAACAATTCTGAGGCACTATAGATAAATCAGTGTTCTTTTACCTGAAAAATAATGACATACTCAAATCCAGGTAACTCCTTATATCAGTAGCTAATGCAATGACAGAATTTTTTCATTACACGTGTATTTTGGAGCTTCCTTAATTTCACACTTTATACTCATTAAAATTCTAACTACTCTTCAGAAAAGCTAATTTGAAGCCAGGGACCAACCCCACTCCCTTTGGTGAAAAGGTACAGCGTGGCTTCTCCCATGGCAGGTATTGGAACAATGCTGTCAAGCTGTCCAAGCCTGAAAGAGAGTTGAAAGATGAGAGTAGAAAGTTGGGCATGTTGTGTCTGACTCCTCTGAGAAAGCAAAGAAAGCCAACATGTGTCAACAGCCAGATCAAAAGCCTCACCCGTTTGCTTTTCCTGAAATTTCATACTAAATTCTGCAGTTTTCCAAGGTAATATCAGAAATTACCTCTGAAAAAACCAAAAATTATTTGCAAAACCTGAGCTACAGTTGATGCTGGTTTCACTGCAGTCAGTGTACCAATCACTGAAGCATTAATGAAATTTTTGCTTCCAAGTGTATTGCTGCATGTTCTAAGGCCAAAGTTTTGTTTAGGTTCTGGATCACTGAAAGAGCCTGAGCCAAGAAAAGGCCAATCCTGAAAGATGAACACATCCTTTCTTCTGTTGGCTGTGGGCCAACACTATAGAAATTATTTCTCCCAGTGCTTACACCTACAAGAGTTTCACAACTGCCTGCAGCTCTGTTGGAATGTAGGATCCCTTCAGAGAATGACAACTGCCAAAATGTCATTTCTTCCTGTGTAAATGTTGGTTGGGGAATGCTTCACATTCACATTTCTACTTTTCTCTCTAGAATCAAAGCTCATTGCATTCATTATAGACATAGAAGCTGGCAAATCTCTTTTTTTTTTTTAATTTTTAATATTCAGGATATCTATGTTCAGATGAAATAATTCACTAAAATTAGTGTTCAGAAAACTTAGCATATACAATGTAGCTCCTTGAGAAGCCATCTCCAGCGTTCTGAGAACAGAGTGGTACCACACATGCTGTGAGCCGACACCAGGATTTATTTGGATACCTGCTCTTATTATCCTCCTACTCTGGGAACTGGCTCACGATGACAGCTGTACTTGGAAGTACCCCCACACTAATGCGACTCACATTAAATGTCAGCCTAGTTACTCAGCCTGCTCCAGCTCATACTACGTGGTCAGAACTGTCTCAGAATGACATTAAGATTTGAGATGTGTTTCTCAGTTATCAGCAACCCTTTTCCAAAAAAAATAGTTATTACTTTAAAGAGAAAAAAAAATCACTTATCAAGATATCAAGACTACAACATCCCTTTATGTTTGGACATGAAACACTGTGAACATTCTCCATTTATTCTCTTTCTTCTAATATATATTTATATACACATCTGACATTTCTATAAGCTTTTGGGGTGGTGCTTTCCTCTTTATGACTAACTTAACTGAACCCTAATATGTCTGTTTTGATACACATATGCCCCTTCTCCTTGAACATTACCATATAAACCAATTCAGATGATTCAGTTAGAAGCCAATTTGTTCCTGGCACGGCTCTACTTCTGTAAACAGAGCACATTACTTATTTATCTAGCTGATTTATTTTTTTGAAAACAAAGCAGAATTCCAATAAGAGCAATGGAAGCACAACAGTACTTCTCAGTCCACTGGGTGGAACTTGATAATTCAGGACACACATATAAAGAGCAATCTGGGAGACAATGCCTGGCATTTTAGAGAAGCAAGGCAAAAAAAGAAGGCAGAAAAACCCATGTAGGACAAAGATACAAAAGAAGAAACAAGTCCAATACTTGGACTGAATAAAGAAAGCAAGTTAACAAATAGCTTTAAATGGCACTTGCTCCCAAAAAACAAAGCAAATTAATATCACCAAGACTCAACTCCCTCATGGAGAAGACCCAGAAACAAAGAACAATAGATGACTAAGAGAGGAGCAAAAGAGCAATGAAATATTAACTGAACATAGACACTCTTGATGTGAAAGGCAGTCTCTGTCTTCAGTCTGCATTTGTGTGTATTGCATGGAGAGGAAGCCAGCACTGCACCATCCCATGGCACGCATCCCCTTGGCAGACTGTAACCCTGCTAACATCATGTCTCGCAGCTCCCTTTACTTGCCTCATTCTCCTAGCAAGTTAGAAATGTCCTAGAGAACATCTGCCTTTTGGAGATTTTCATTTACTGAAAAATTTAACAAGCAACCAAGATTATCCACCCAGCCTTTCCAGTTGGCTCTAGATCTTCATACTTACTCCTTAGTATAATTCCCACCAGCACAACTCATCTTTATCATTGAGGCTATCAGCCTCCTGTTTCCTTACATATTTTCTGTCAGCTAAAATTTCTAGAGAAACTTCCTAAGCATCTCCCTTTTTCAAGAAGCAGACCACAGAGTTTCCCCTTCAATAGCTCTCTGAGGCAAATAACAGATGTTCCTCTAATACTAACCAGGAGGTCTCTACCTGGTAAGCACCCGGCCCCATTCCTCAGTGTCTGCTGCTGCCCCAAGCAGCCATCTCTTTAAATTGCAGTATCATGCAATTGTGGGATAGTGCAGAGGGGAATGTTGTATATAACAACCTACACAGCATAAGCCAAGGAATGGTGCTGGCCACCCAACACAATCAAGCCTCCTTTACACCCAGTTTAAAAGACAATACTCAGAAGCAATGACAGCCTTATATAACGAAGAAGAAGAGTGCTGTATGACCCTAAAGTGACCTGCTGCAGTTGTCATTCCTGCTGCCAGATAAACTACTGTGGCAACATAATAACAGCAAAGAAAATGCATCAGTCTGTAAGGCTTGGCAAACCGTTCTGGAGTGAGTCCAGGAATGACAAATGGGTTTGCACAGCCAGATGTAGCAGCATGAAGTGACTAGGCTGCATGGACAAAGACATAACAAACTTCAGGGAAGTGTCCATCACCAATATAGTTATAACCAGTTGTGTTGGGAGATGGAGCACACACTGACACTGAATACTGTCATGATCTGTGTCTCCAGTTAAATAGCAACTAGGCAACTTTGGAGTAGATATGGATGTGTAACCGTACAGGAACAGCCTATTGGAGACTTTCCTCCATTAGTGAGCTTGCTGCAAAAGCACTCTACATTGAAAAGTTCTGGTGCTCTGTGTGTGTGTGCCTAATTATAGCCTATATTGACTAGATAGCCACATAATATATTACCAGTATCCAGAAACAAGCAACAGCATCACTAACTTACTCTTGGACATAATTTACCCCCCCCTCCCCTTGCCCCACCACCAGTGGGGAAGCTAAAGGAGCAGTATCTCATCTAGATCATGAAAAGGAAACCCAGAAATAAACAGTCGTGGTGAGAGAGCAGAGAATGTCTGCTGCAGCCCTGTGCTGCATGGCCACAAACTCATGTTGCAACTTGTGTTTGCAGAGAAGCTGAACGTGAGTCAGCACTATCCCTTAATGGGGCCAATGGCATACTAGGCTGCACTAGTGAAAGTGTGGACAGCAGGTCAAGGGAGGTGTTTATTCTCTCTGTTCAGGACTTTTGAGATGACATCCAGAGTACTGTACCCAGTCTGAGCTCCACAGTGCACAAAAAGACACTGTCAAACTGAAGGAGATCAATGGAGATGACTCGAGAACTGCAATACATGAATTAAGAGACCTGAGTTTGTTCTTGGCGGTGGTAGAAAAGACAAAGCCAGATCCTTCTCAGAGACACACTGGGAAAGGCTGAAAGGCATGGAGCACAAGTCACATCCAGGGAAATTCTGGACAATTTTAGCAAAATTTCACAGTGAGAACCTCAAGTCCAGAACTGGTGCTGGTGCCCAGAGGGGCCAAAAAGTCCTTGTGATCATGGGCTCAGAGCCACTTTCAGGTGGAAAAAACAATTTCCAACTCCTTGTGTGGGGGAAGTATTGAGCTGATCTGAACATTAGCCATCACTCTACGAAGGGAGTTTCCTTCAGCCCACCAATTAATAACAGCTTGTTTCTGTGTGTGCCAGTGGCTCCGTGCTGACTGGCTGCTTCACTTGCAGTGCTTGTGGAGGAACTCAGGCTGTGCTGGGAGCTGCACTTGTGGCTCAGGATGTGGGAGGATGTGGGTTGCTGGTGTGTGATGAGAAGGAAAGAGGTATGAAATTCAATTTGGTGGTGCAAGTTCACATATGGCACTGAGAAGACAATTTGCAGGAGTGAAGAATACAGTAGGTTATAAAAGAGGGCTTTTTTTTCGTGTATATGCCTTTTCTCTCACAGAAGGAGTAAAACATACCTAGAAACTCAGTGTTTCATGATTCAGATTTTGAAATCTCATGGTTTTTTTGATCACCTGCCATGGAGAAAAAGGAAGAAGAAAGTACATTTATGTTTTTGTGAAGATCAGAAAACCTAAAGACTATTTTGAAAATATTATAAAAATGTTTTTTATCAATAGTATTGTAGCCACCAACAATACATGCTTTCTTTTGTGTAAACCATGGTATTCTCCAGAAATCAACTAACTGGGAATGAGAATAAATCTTTTGCACCTGTAAGAGCTCTTGATTTTAGCACCATTTTGGTGATAAATGCCTGTTTAGATCATAGACATATGATGTGTTAGCATTATGCTTGAGCTTTCAGAAAGTAGAGATGAGGTTAAAGGTTTCAAGCCAATACATACCAGCACAATTATATATAACAGCTACTGTGTATGACCATCACGTTCTCTGCTAGCAGCTGTAAGAGGAAACAAAAAAAGAAAATAGAAGGAAGAGATTTTGAGGCAGAGTAATGGCTGTTTCACTCCCAATATCTGAAGGAAGGTGAAAGAGAAAAGAAATGATGCTCAAAAGAAAATACCTGTAAAAGAGAAGAAAGGAACCTGTGCCAGCTCTTAAGAATGGATGATGGGTTCTCTATTAGCTCAAATAAGCTCATTGCTATGAACAGTGTCAGAGCCTTTATCTGTATAGTCTGATATTTTACAGAAAGGGGAAGAGCAATGTGAATAGGTCATTGGATTTACCTGCAGGTATCCCATTAGGATAATATATGGAAAAATATGTCTAAATGAACATTTGTCAAAGCTGATTAAAGAGCTTTTGCTACCAAACAATCTGAAAGACTTAGAACATCTTTGAAGCATGAAGTTTACAGAATATTATGGAGGATGTGGTGGGATTCAGAAACAAAAAACCAAAACCCCTAAATTTAAAAGGTGTTTGAGGAGGAAATGGAGAAGTCATGTCAATAGTCAGCCCATAGATCAGTAAGCAAGGATGGGAAAAGGAAGGCTGGACAAGACACAGGAGGAAGTGTCATCCCCAGCTCAGTTGTTAAATGCTTCTGCATTTTGCTAACATTTCCTTCCTTCAGAAATTACTCTTCAGAATCATCTTAGCCTGTTTTAAATTAGATCAGAAAATATGCCAATAGTGCAAACATATTTACAGACAAAACCAAAACACTCTTTGGAAAGCTCAAGTAGATGAGGTAGATTATTAAAGTATGATGAAAGTATAATGAGTTCTGCCCTGAAGAAGGAAGGTTAAAAGTTCAGAAGAAAAACAAAATAAAACTGAAAAATATATTCAGACTGCTGAGAATAATTCACTTCATGAATGACTTCAGTTTTTTACCTATGTCCTAAGGAAAGTTATCCCAGCAAAGTGATCACCTGACACAGACTGTTCAAGGCCTTATACCATTACATCCTCAGATCCTCCTCCCCCCTTGCCTGACAGGGCATCAAAACTCTAATTCCTGCGGACGTGAGCCTATTATGCGTTTGTCTACTTCGCACAAAATAGGACCATAAATGCTGCCTTCCACTTTGACAATCCTAACACCTAGTAGCATAGGGATTAGACTGTTCACTTGGAGACATGTGGACATCTAAATTGGTATCTCCACTGCAAATCAGGTGAAGAATTCAAATAAATCCAAATTCTACGTTTCAGTTTTCTGAAGAATGTCACAGCTTGAAACCCACAGCTCTGGAAAATGTGAAACCTACAAGGAGAGCAAAAAGCTGTCTGTGAAGAAACAAAAAAAAATCTATTCTTCCACTTAGCATTTTCATATGGTTATCTTGAAGGTCGGGATACTGATCTGCAGCTTTTGAATTCCACTCAGCTACTGTTCAATGCTATAGTTCCTAAGTTTCCTCATGGTGAGTCTGGTTGCTGGTTATATTCACATTTCTATTCTATGCACATTGTGATGGTGCTACTGAGTACTTTCATCTGCTCTTCTGAAACAGCTTTGACACTAATTTTGTTCTTCTTTTTAATGTTTAATTTCTTTTGGAGATCCATGAAGTTATCCAACAATGAATACATCTGTCAAAGCCCAAGCTTTTATAGTTTCCCCTGTGGAAAACAACAGGCTTTGAGTAGTCTGAGCACCCTCATCAGTTCTTTCTATCACTTCTGTGTACTTAGCGGTGCAGATTCATGCTCTTCCAGGATTTCTTTTTGCCCAATGTCTATTACAAAAGAAAATTGCCTGCCTGTCAGATATTTTCCTGTCTCAGTTTCTTTGAAGAACAGTTCTCATAATTATTCCTTTTTGTTCAGTTCCTAAAGTCTGTTTCACTTCATATGCTACAAAAGAAGCACAGATCATCTTTTCTTCTTTTGATGTTCTCAGTTGTCTTGATTAAAACTGTTCATAAGAAATGGAGAATCTAGGATGGGGCAGAATAACCAGGTATTTCAAAAGTACATTTGTGCTTAGTTGTTCAGTTCAGAGGGAGAAGAGAAATGGCATGAAGGAATCAATACCTTAGAAACACATTGTGAAACTCTCAAAAATAGATGGTGAATGTCTATCTAAGGGTGACAGCATTTCAGGGTTTGCTGCAGGCCTGTTATTATAGTCTAAGACTCAAGCTCCTTCCCAGTTTTCTATCTCCTTCTCGTCTTTTGTTATGGAAGCTCTTGTCCAGGTTTCCTGCACCTCCTAAATAAAGAGATCTTCAGACAACATCCACCAGCCTACTTGAATTGATATCAATTTGAAAGGGCACAGAATTAGGCAAGCTTACACATGATGATGACAGTATTTAACAGTCCTTTCTTTAAAATTTTATATGCAAGTCTAATAGAAACCTCCAGTCCTGAAAACAACAAGAAAGACTTTAAAGGCTTAGTCAACATGATACAAGGCCCAGAAGATAGAAGGGGATGTAAAGCAGAAGAGTCCATGTGATATGACAGGACTCAGAAGTGAGGTAAGCTTCAAACAATGAAGTGAGACAGTAAACAGCCTAGTTTTCTCTAGGGTTTTTTTTTTTTCTGCTTATAAGCACAAGTGACCTTTGCTTTGAGAAAAGAAAGGCAAGCATGCCACAGTCATCCTGACAGATGTTTGTACCATCACTTGGAGCTCAGTCCCACATTGCTGCTGCTCTGGCATTTGGCACAGATGACAGGGGAAGACATTTCAAGCAAGGGAAGGGACATGAGCCTCTTAAACTGGTAAATAACTTTGTGAAAATGACAGCCAATAAACTAGTTAACATAGACAAACTCTACTTCATTCACCTTAGAGATGATAAAATATCAAGAAAAATGCAAAAAACTTCAATCTGATTCTCAGTTTGCTTTACTGGGTCCCCTCTGCTTTTTTTTTACCTTGATGTCAGGAATCTGGGTCTTCAGTTATGTTATCCTAATCCTGAACAGTTACACAATGGATAAAAGACAAAGTGGCAGAGAAACCAGGAGAAGCTCATCTCTCACTCCTCAGCATGGCTTCCTCCTGACAAGCAGACTCCTTTTTCCCTCTAGCCCAGCAGAACTGGAGGAAGTTTCCTGTTACTCACCACTATCTTCAGCTCTGAGATCTGACTAAAGGAAGCAAATCCATTTTTCCCTTCCTTGCCCAAAACTGTCACTCTTCACACATGCCTGATGTCTCATCAGTGTCCTCCAACAGGCAGCTTCTTCTGCAATTTCCTTCTCAGCTAACTTGCTGTGTGGCACCTTGAATATACTGTCACACCCTCTGCTAGGAGGAGAGGCCCACTGCCCATTCTCTCCTACACTCCCTCTAGACCATTTACATACAGCCACTCATCTTTCCAGAATTCCTTGCTGTAAATGCCTGCCTGGAGTGTATAGCCCCAAATCAATCTGGTTAGAGGGGTATATAAGCAAGGCATGGCAGAGGTTGGAACCTACATTACAGAGGTCACATTTTTTTCTGAGGCAAGGGAATACTCATTCAGTCAGCTCAAAAATACTCGGTGACTGAATAAATTCTGAAGAAACTGAAGAGGAGATTAGAGGACCAAATCCCAGGCAAGGGAAAACAAGCAGTTGTGATGGTTAATAGACACAAGGACAGCTCATAGGAAAAGAATAATGAGACATGGAGCATGATGTAACAGAAACAGGCCAGATGGCAGTACAGCTGTGGGGAAACTCAGCTAGCTCTGAAATGAGTCTTCAGTTATTCAGGCTGCTGACTGCAGACCCAAGCCACTGACTGCAAAACAAGCTCTGGCTGTCTCAAGCAAGTGGCAGTTCGTTAACAATTACCAATTGAAAGCAAAGTGGAGCAGGTGATAGTAAGAAATCTGCTACGGCACGTCAGATAAAAAGCCATACAAGAATGTCCACAGCCTCTCTTCTTTCCATGACACAGATTTAGAGACACTTTAAAAAGTAGAAATATAACTTACACTGTAAGTAACTCAACAGCTAATAACTTTATTTGGTACTGGATTATCCACTTGACATCAGTTCCAGGAAATCTTTTGAGGTCATTCAATATCTGCATGGATGACTCAATGTGAAAACAGGAAAAAGAATCCATAAATAGTTTGAAAAATGTAGTAGTATGGAATTTCTGTGATCTCCGTGAATGCTTGTAGTCTAGCAGTGATAAAAGCCACAAAGGAAAAACTTAACACTAGTCTAGGTCAATTCTCATGTGAATCAGAGTAACTCTTCAGAGACACCAGTGCTCTCAAATTACTAACTTTCATGCTCGAATTTAGCAGCTACCTGCTACCCAATATACAGCATGGTGCTGTCCTTACAGTAACAGAAGTTAAATGGAGAAGTGTTTCAGTTTTAGAACAGTGTGCTGTCCGTCCCAGAAGTCTCTTCTGGGGGAGTGGGCTACAGAACCAAATACCAGTCTCCAAAGAAGTGAAAAATGAGAAGTAGCAATGATTTCAAGTGACTTTGCATACAAGTTCCTAGAAACTCTGCAAATTCTACTATTGCCTGAAAGGAGGTTGTAGTGAGGTGGGGGTCAATCTCCCAAGTTACAAGCAATAGAACAAGAGAAAATGGCTTTGATCTGTGCCGGGGGAAGTTTAGATTGGTATTAGGAAAAAATTCTTCCCCAAAGGGGTTGTCAAGGATTTGAACAGGCTGCCCAGAGAAGTGGTTGAGTCCCCATCAGTGGAGGTGTTTAAAAGACATATAGATGAGACACTTGGGGATATGGTTTAGTGGTGAACTCGGCAGTGCTGGGTTAGTGGTTTGACTCAATACTCTTAGAGATCTGTGCCAACCTAAATGATTTTATGACCCTATGATTCTATGATTCAACTCATCCTCTGGGATTTAAAGAAAAAATCTGCAGCTGATATAAAAATATGCAGAATGTTGCTGTTTCTGCCTCTGATATTGGAGAAGAACTTCATGCACAAGAAAGGCAGAGTTCAGTGCCAGAATATTCAGAGACATTTAATATTCATCATCAAACACCAGCTGAATGGTTTCCCTAAGTAATGCCATTAGCCTGCAATTCATTGACATACTCCCATGCAGTTCAAATGGTTTTCAGTGAATCATGACAAGTGTCACTGACAACTTCTTGCCCTTGAAATATTCATGGCTGAATGTCATTCAGATGGGAGGTCAGCTGTCCACCACTGTATGAGCTGTGCTGGGGAAGGCAGAAAGAATGCACTGGTTTTTCCCACCTGATTAAATCCTCCTACATGTATCATCTATTTCTGCTCTTTTTGCCTTGCAGCCTATTGAAACATCACAGGACATTTGTGTCCCAAAAGCAGATGCTTTGTTATTTGCACTGCTTCATCATCACACTCCTTATCTACACAGAAAAGGAACTGCTGTTCTTTTTCATTGAGAAGCATCAGCTGTTTGTTATTGTATTGACTCTGTTATGCATAATTTAAAAATCTCTGGAATTATTTGCTTGCTATTAGTTCTTCCTCTCCAATATCATCCTTCACTGAAATTTCTGATCATAATACACAATGTTCAGATATAAGGATGAACGACACCTTATGAGGCGGATTAGCCATGTGATATGAGCTGTATGTGGTTTTTTCTGGTACTTCACTTCTGGAGAACTCATTCTGTCCTTCAGATAGCCTATGAGCCCTGTAAAATATTTCACCAATAATAAACTGGTTTTTTACAAAAAAAAAAACCAAACACAAAAAAACCCACAACAGCAACCTAATTGAGTATGGTATAAGAATGGATGAAGTTAATATCTACCACAATATTTTATCAGTTTCTTGGGAGCTAACAAACTGTCTTCCCTAATGCTATGTGCAATACCATCTTAAATACCCCAAGCAAGACCGATCTGACTTTACTATGACAGGTTATTCTAGAGTACAACAGCTACTGCCAGGAACATCTGACATGGTGCATTTCTCTCTCCATAATTCTATGTTTTCTTTTAATGGGTTACTACTCTAAAAGGAAGCCACCACCAAGGAAAAAGGGAACCATTACTTTTTAAAAGTATTGGCATGATCTTGTGCTGTGCTCCCTTGAAACAACGCTGACCAGTTATATCAGTTACATAAAAGAGATTTCTGTCAGACTGCTAAGCAAGGGGAAAAAAATTAACAAAAGAACAGGGGAGCAAAGAATAGATATGGGAAGAAAATAAGAGGAAAGATCTGTTTAAAGGAAGACTGCAGTTCCCAGGTAAAGCCTTAGCATACTGCTGGGATCACCAGAGCATGGCATGGTTATTCAGGGAAATGAACCAGTTCACTGAGACACTCTCCATTATTTTTATACTGATTAGAGCCAACTGAAGGGTATAAAAGGGATTACAAGGCATGGCTGCACCCAATATCTGAGAACAAAACTCAGCAAGTCAGTTCTAGTCCCATCTTTGTAATTCAACCTGAATTAGACAAAATCCCCGCTGTAAGCCTAGAAACCATTTAGAAAGAGAATATTCATGTCTCTCTCCAGTAATAAATCATAGTGCTCATTTTTACAAGTTCTCTATGAGCCTCAGCTTGGCATGACTGTAAACTATTTAGATTATGCAAGCTTAGACTTCGCCTCAAAATGAGCAAGCGAAAAGAAGAAACGTATATCAAAACCTCATTCCCCACTTCTAAACTCAATTTGGTAAATAGAATCAGCCATAAATCCTGCAAATGTTCTTGACTGTTTCTTTTCCATTAAACTTTATCACCCATGCAAGTCTGGGTTATCAGCTCACACATACACACTAATAAAGAGGAAGAACTTTTGCAGCCACTAGAATGTGAATTAGGAATGTTATGTTTGATTTAGAGTTTGATGCAGAAGAAACAGATTTTATGTCTGCATTACTGACTCGATGCTGTTGCTTTGCAGCTAGGTTGGAATTTTTCACTTCAGGAAGAAGAAAGTTACTGCCATACTGCAGTTTCAGTCCACTAATTTTCTATTGCAAGGGGACACCTAGACACCCACTGGTCAATAGTATCACCCCCTTTCACCATAAATTGTCTCTCACTCCCCTTGTGGAAGTCTTTGCGGCTTATAAGATCTCTAAAATCTTTTTCTCTTTCCAACACCTACATGAATTTCTGGTCTATCCAAATGTTTACTGTTTATAAAACCCCCTCTCATGAGGATAAAAATAAATATTTTATAATCTCTCTTAAAAATCTAGAAGAAAAGGGAATTACAGGCATGGTTTCCCAGACAGGCTCTGATCTCCATACCCACTATGTCTTTTGAAAAAATAAACCAAATCAAACCCAAACAAATTATTTACTTTATTGAGAGAATAACCTTGATTTCAATATAAGGCCTAAAAGATTACTGATTGTGTTGAAGGTCCTTCAGGATCTGAAATCCGGAAGAACTTCTTAACAGGTGTAAGAAGTTAACTCTAGCTGAACTACAGGACCCTGGAGGGCAGTGAGGAAGTTTCCACCTTTAGTTAAAGAGTGAAGAGATATGCTGGCAATTTTAGCTATGGCCTGTGGTCTTATCTCCATTTTAGTCCCTTTTGTGAATGTATTGTCACACAGACTTCTCATGGAATAATTCCACTGATGAGGGTCTGTTTTATAATCTCACTGAAAAAATTGTGTTCTGACACAGAAATTGTGATCAGAGCTATCCCATGGAAAACTTCATACCTGCATGTGCTTCTCAGTGTGCACAATAACCACACTGCTATCTACAATTAAAAACAGAAACCAGTCCTATGACTTCTAAATTACAGCTGAAACACAATTTGAAGTGGAATAAAAGTGGATAAGCATCTTGCACCGAGAAGCAAGCAGTAGCAAAAATTCTTAGCTATTTTCAAGACCAAAAAATTCTGAGGACAGAGTAAAGAACACTGACAAAAGCTTAAACATGAGATGTATGGAGACTAATTCCTTTCTCTTTGCAGGGTGAAAACCGGAGAGGGCCTGACCAGCCTTAAGCCGATGGATTTCTCTAAGCATCTTGGCAACTCAGAGAAGAATGTCAACTGTTTGGAAATAAAAGTTAGAACATGCAATATGATTGCCACTGCAGAAAACCAGAAACTAACCAATTTAGTCTCTCCAAGGAGGTCTTACTGGAGTGCATTGCTAACATGCCCTAAAGTACTGATGAACGGTGACCGTTTCACAATTCTTTCCCAAACACAAAACATTGTCCAGCCATTCAGTCTGAGCTCTGAGATGACTATTTGCAAAATATTCATCTATTAAAGTCTAAACTTAGATTCTACAATACACAGTAGGAACAGGACCAGGGTTAGGCACAGGCCTTCCTATTTTCTTCAGATCTGGGGGCAGAAAGGATCCGGTCTGGCCTCCGGCATGATTTAAAGCGACTTTCTGTCTTCTTACAATCAGAGCCTGCTTCACTGAGCCAGTGGCCTCTGTGGAATTGTCTCTTGTCCTACTTCTTTACTCTAAGGGATGTCACCTTTGTGAGTGAATAAGGTTGATTATCTTCCCTCAATAGAGCACAATTTGTAATTTTATTTTTTTTTAGAGAACACTGTTAATTATCCATGCAGACTGATGGCAGCTGAAGCAGACCCGAAAGTCAGGTCCTACACACATTATTAAGGATTCCTTTCAGGACAGGAAACCAGCTTGTTAATCTTCCATTGTCAATTCATTTTCTTGGGTGATGAAATGAGCTAAATGGCAGGTGCTGGCATGTGTAGTGGAAGTGTGCGTAGGAACAGGAAAAGTGGATGAAAGCTGCTACAATAAAGAAGAAATTAAAAGAAGCAGCAGTGCCATGAGGACAGGAAAGAATTAAGCAGCAGATTCAGGGTGACAGGCACGATGATGCTATAAGAAGAGGAAACAACATGCAGTTCAGCATACATAAATTATGCATAACCATAAAATGAGAATTGAAACAGCCATCACTAGAATGCCTATGAGGTGAAGCATTTCCTATGGGACACAAGGGTAACGAAGCAGGAAAAGTAAGTGGCAACCATTTTTAAATACTTTTCACCATTTCAAGTCAAATGAAATTTTTTGTATTTTCCAGATGCCACTTTTTTTGAAAGCGTACTTGGTATATGGGGAAACTGTTAATCTGTGTAAAAAGTCCATGTAACAGCGACTTACTAAATGCATCTCATACAAAACCCATTTTGGAACCTATATTTATATTCAGACACTCTAGAAACATCCTTATTCTGCTCAAAATGCTTCCTTGAGCTCAGTGGAATACGGGACCTTCTGGGTGAAAAAACAGCTGCTCTAATGTGAAAATTCTGTGCGTTTCCTAAGAATTTTGGGAACAGTAAGGAGAGGCTTTCGAGCCACGACTCCGCTTTCCCGGTGAAACGAGAAGATCATTTTTCCGCTCCCGGTGGCTGGGGGGCAGGACGGGGGCGCCTCACAGGTGCAGGCGCCGCACCGACAGCAGCCGCAAAAGGCGGAAGGTGCCGGCGGCCGGAGCCAAAGCAGGGACAGCCGGCGGCACACAGAGTTCGATTTAATCGCCCCCGCGGCGCCGCCGGCCCGGCCCCGCCGACGTGACCGGCGCGGCGCGGTGGCGGCCCCGCTACGTGCGGCCCCGACCGCCGCTCCCCGGCGCCGCCGCGCCGCCCCCCCGGCTACGTGAGCGCCGGCAGCGCCCGCGGCGGGGCAGCCAGGCCCGGCTCCTCCGCACGGCTCCTCCGCACGGCTCCTCCGCACGGCTCCTCCGCACGGCTCCTCCGCACGGCTCCTCCGCCCGGCCCCGCAGCCCGGCCCCTCCGCACGGCCCCTCCGCACGGCCCCGCGGCCCGGCACCTCCGCACGCAGTCCGTACGCGAGGAGCTGCGCATCGTGGAGGGAGCAGTGCTGGCCTGCGGAGGCTGGGGTCATGGAGCTGGGATGAGTCCCATGTCTGTACATGTTAGGGATGAAGAATCAGTTTATGCTAGAGACTGGGGATTCATCAGTTTGGAAGTGACTGAGAAGGAGGGATGCGGGCTAAGGGCTGCGATGGCTGCAGATGTGAGAAAAAGGTTACTGTGTCCAGTTCTGGACTCCTCAGGATAAGAGAGACATGGAGCTCCCGGAGAGGAGAGGGCCACAAAGATGATGAGGTGTCTGGATCATCTCTCTTACGAGGAGAGACTGGAAGCTGGGCCTGTTTGGTCTAGAGAAGAGAAGACTAAGGAGGGATCTTTTAAGTGCATATAAATATCTCAAAGGCAGGTGCCAAAAGGATGGTGCCAGACTCTTTTTGGTGGTGCCCAGCAACAGGATGAGGAGCAGTGGCCATAAACTGAAACACAGGAAGTTCCATCTCAACATGAGGAAGAATTTCTTTATCTTGAGGGTGTCAAAGCACTGGTACAGGCTGGCCAGGGAGACTGTGGAGTCTCACTCTCTGGAGGCATTCAAAATTCACCTGGGTGCGTTCCTGTGTAACCTGCTCTAGGTGACCCTGCCTTGGCAGGGTCATTGGACTAGATGATCTCCAGAGATCCCTTCAAACTCTAACAATTCTCTGATTCTGTGAAATGTGATCCTAGGTACTCCCAGTATGCAATGCCACAGTAGAAGCGTGAATATTCAGTAGGCCATAGCTGAGACGCTACCTGCAACTCTGGTTAAGTCGTGTGATTCTGGTCACTCACATTCAAATACAGGTGAACTGGGACTTGCATACCTGCTGAGAAGATTTAAAAGCAAGATAAGGAGGATGGAAGCTTTTGCAAAACAAAAGGAGAGGGAAGATAGAAGATAGTGAATACTAAGCTAGCTAGAGCTCTATTAGTTCATGACAAATTAGATAGATAGATAGATAGATAGATAGATAGATAGATAGATAGATAGATAGATAGATAGATAGATAGATAGATAGATAGATAGATAGATATTTGCAGTAGCAGGGGAACTGGACTTGAGCAGGGTGTAATTTCTAATCTTCTGACAGGTGGGCCAGGAGTGCCTAGATACCTCAGTGATAAATCATGCAAATAAGTAAATACATGAACAATAATGACATTCCTAATATGCAGGGGCCTCCAACAGCTGTGCAGACGTGAATGCCAGACACATATCTCACTCAGCAAAATGCTAAACAGGTATTATTGGCTCCGTGTTGAGCTGGGAACACTGATGCATATAGAGGTTGAGTATCTGGTATGAGTCTATTCCACAGGTTTTCTTGTCAGTAACCACAAAGCTCCATTGGGCTGAACTAGCAACACACAAGCTCTGGAGTGCAAATATCCATGTAAAAAGCTTTCCTAAAGCAACAAGAAAGGGGTCTATACCTGCCTGCTTTAGGAACCATCCACTGCTTAAGAGGGGATGAGGGCCCTGTCAGTTTCTCGGGAGTGGCCTATGTAATACTGTATTCTTTATATCCTGGGGATAATAGAAAATAATCAGAAGCTTCTCTGTCAATTAAAGCAGCCTTGAAGTGGCTCTATATTTTGCTTGGGCACATCACAATAATGGAACAGTGTTCCTCCTGAGTGAAAGAACCATGTAACTGAAAAAAAAATTGTGAGTAAGAGACAGAACTGAAAGAAACCACAGTGACCCTAAATTCTCTTCTTACCACAGTAAATGGAAGTCTTCATTTACATTCAACCAGCAACAAAAATCACTTTGCATCAGCCATTCTTCACTGGCCCATACTTTCCAGATATTTGTCCGCATTCTCAGCACAAGCCTGTAGCTACAGGCAATCTAGTGAAAAAGCAGACATCTTCCTTTGCTAAACTTGGCCCATAAAGAAAACACAAACCAAAACCAACCAACTAGCAAAACTCAGTGACAGGCTTTTAAGAATTCATCAAAGGAAAAGTGTTGGTCTACCTGTGTAGGCACTGCCCTCATAACAAAGGCCAGCTCTCAAAATACACATCTGCAGTAGAGAAAAAGGCGAAGTCTCTCCCTGCTCTCACATAATCCTTAATGTCCCACACCCCAACCCAGTGGTCTTAGGCAAAGCTAAAACACAAATCCTTCCATCTAGAAAATTCATTTAACATTCTCCCATTATACCTGAATTCTGGGCTGAGAAAGAAATTGTAGAGAGCAAATAATGCATCAGTCTAAAATAGTTTCTCTGCTGTTTTCACTTTTCCCCCACAGGTTATATTTCTGTTCCTGGAATACCCAGCTTCTTTCCTGAAGCATTAGAAGATGTAGCAGAGCCCCAGCACTTCAACTTTCTAGCACTTCTGGTACTCACAGCACTCCACTTAGTGGGAAGCTGAACCTGACCTTCCTCCATGATGCTGGGTAAACCTTGGGAGTCTGTACCAGTTCTCTCATTGATTTGCTGAAGGGTTTATACAAGTGAATTCCTTTTTCTCCGTTTTCTCCACTGGAAAAATAATGGTTAATTTTAATCTCATGATGTTTGAGTGTCTCCTGAGTCATGAAAGGCTGTCAGTCAACCAGAGACAAGACATTTCCCATGGAATGGCATCTCTTTACATGAGTTTTATTACAGGTGAGTTGTTGGACAGATTGAGCTCATAATTTTTAATCCTATCTACTTATGTTTCTGCAAACAAATCTCTACACTTCCTTTGTCTGGGAAATGAAATGAAATTAAATTAAATGAAAGAAATTTTTTTAAATGGCTTTAAGCAATCTGTTTCCTACAGCAGACATCATTTTTCCTTTCTGTGAGGCATTCGTCATGACACAGCACATACAGCAGAAAAAAATTCTGGTCTGGACTCTGTAGCATTGCTGTTGAGTCACTTACATCATTGCTAGCAGCCACCAAGTGAAATGGTTGTGGAAGCCTTCTCCTGTATAAATGATGCCAAATGCAAAGCACTGGAGCATTGTGTATTATATCCTTTCTCACACATTCTAGGCTTCACATTTTGCCACATATAGTATAATTTCCCCACATTTCTAAGCAGTAGTCATGTTTGTATTTATGCCTGCATCAAACAATTCTATAAACTCATGTGAGGCCAAAGCTTATCCTAAATAACTAAGAATGACAGGTAAGAAAACCTATTTATTTCAAATTTATGAATGCTGGATAAAGCTATAAAATTGCTGTACCATGGAAAGGTTAATATTAAAGTGAATCAGCAATTTTCTACCACAGCTGGTGTCATGTAACTCCCTGAAAAGGGAAAATGTCTAAGTGAGTCACTGCCATTAACAGTCTTACGTTTAGAAAGGACTGAAGAACTGTCTTAGAAAAAGTGTATGACTGTCCTTGCACCCAGTGGTCTGTAAGAGCTGGAGATGTGTCATGGAAAAATCCCAGAAAAAAAAAAGAAGGAACAAAGAGCAGGAAGTGGCTTTTGAAAACAAAGATGTTAAGAGTTCAAGGAACTCAAAGGAGCACACTTTGACCAAGGGAAGTCTTTTGACCATTGTACTACAAGAAGGAAAAGGTGCCTTGTTCTGAGAGAAGGAGATGGGGTTTGGAGTATACACAGACAGTAAGTGGCAGCCCTTCTCTTGGGAGGGAAGAGGCAGGAGAGAAAAACATGAAGCTGAGCAGATTCTTCATGTCACAAAGGAAGTACATGTGTGAAAAAGATGAGGCACAGGAATATGGTGCTTATGGAGAGATGCAGGAACTCAGAACGTCTGCAGTGAAATCTTTCCACAGAAACTAGAAGGCATGTGTCTCCCTCATTGGTGGAACTGGGTGTTTTACCCAAGAAATCTGAAAACAAAAAAATCTTTGGTTTGCTGTTGTTTCAATTTCAAGAGCTTGCTTTCTTCTGTCTTCCAGTTTCCTGCATATTCAGTCTCACTGTATTAGGATGACTGTTCTAAATTACCTGCTCGTGGCCAATGGTCCCACTTCCAAAGTACTCTCCAGGCAGAGTAGCATCAGGGCCAAGCTACAGTCATCACAATTTGTCTGTTCATAACCACCTACTCTGGCTGCGTCTCCCTACAGAAAGCAAAATAAGTGCTAGGCTGTGATAGGAAGCCAGACAACAAGGTAAAATGGTAACAGGGAAAGGAGCATCTTCACATTAACCTTTGAGCTGATGATTTCCAGTTGTGAGTGTGCACTGAAGCAGAACAGAGCACAATTTATGAGTCTGTTTCTTCAGTATTGATATGGGGCTGGAATGACCATAGCTACACCCTTTAGCAGTGGAAACTTCTGTTTTCTCTTCCCCTTGTGAGGAAAACTGAGCAAGCAGGGGGGAAGATGGCCCTGCTTTGGCTCCCCGGTGCAACCCTCAGCCCCAGTGAAGACTTGCCAAGCATCATCTCAGATTTTCGGTGCTGATACACTGAGGACTGGCAGGCAGTTCAGTGCCCTGTTATCTTAGTAGTGGCAATGGGAAGAAAGAACAGGCACTACTGGTTAGTTGCTCGCTTTTTATGGGCTGGCAGGGCTGTACCCTTTTTTAGTGGTCAGAGGGATAAGAGTATTTCAAAGCTTTAGGGGAAAGATGGTATCAGAGACTTGTAGGTGGGGAACAACAAAACAGTGCCCTTAGATTTTCATTATCTCTACACTGGCATTTGGTGTAAAGAGAAACCATGAGAACTGAGCCATCAAATAAAAATGCTCATAGATGTAAATTAAAGCACATTTAATCACAGGTGGAAATCGTGCTTTTTACCTGTCCAGGGAGTACTGTTATTGATGCCCAAGCATTTCTTGTGTAAGAGCAGTAAGGTCTCAAAGTGTTTGATTAAAGAAGGAATGTTTTCCAATAAAAACAGACACAAAAATTGAAGCCAAAAGTTTTAAATTATCACACAATGTTTTCAGATATGAGGGCCATGTTAAACCATGACTTAAAATTGGCAACAGCTATTTCTTAAGGACCCTGTCTCTTGGTGACATTATTCATTAGCTCAGTCTTGCGCTGTTGACTCATTCAGACTCTATCCAAACAGGGAGAAGCTTATGTGCTTCTCTTTTCAGCTATGAAATGTAAACATTTTATGAAGGCAGAAATTGTGGTTAACATGCTAAATGCTTGAAAATATATTAAATGTCTCATGTCTTAGCCGAAAGTAGCTGACAAGAAGCAGAAGAAAATGGGAGCTCCCCCAAGGCATTAAATATCTATCTCTATACCAAAGGTATGCTTCTGTGTACAAGTTATTCAGGCATGAGGTCTCAGAAGAAAAAACTAAGTGATGCCTCTTCACAGTTCAGCAGAAAGCCTAGTAATAAGAGAGAAAACCTGTAATCCAGTAACAGAGACCTCACCTGAGAGATGAGGAAACAACCTGATTTAGAGAAGTGACTAGTTGTGTCTTCCATCTCTTAGGTGAGTGTCCTAATCCATAGAAAATAGATGATTCTAGGATTGGAACTTCTCCTTCTGTAGCAACTTCTGTTGTGAATCAGAGAGTAAATATGGCATTGAGAAAGGCAGAAGGAATCTGGCCTTACAGCCAGCTGACAAGAGTGGTCTTCTAGGAGGTCTGAGACTCATGAGACTCTGGCCTTCTGGACTCAGGATGCAATCTTGCACAAAGCTCCCTTGCAAGCCAGGTGAGTACTTTAGCTACCATGCCTAGACTTACCAGATCCACCTGGAACATACTTGTCCTGCAATTAATATTGCAATATTGCAACAGGGGATTTCGTTCATCTGCACCTGCATCCTAATGGGCTGTTTTCCCTCTGACCTAGTTACTAGACCTAAACCTTTGATTGTCTAGATCAAGCTCAGATGCATGCAAAGTTGGAAAGTCTAAGAAAGCTATTGAAAAAAAAAAAAAAAAATAAACCCTTGCTTTCTGGAATGTTCATGGTTTCATTTGATACAAAATGAAGAAATACCTTCAAGACTTCAGAAATTTTTATGGCCTGTGAAAATGATTTCTTTAGAGTTATAGTACTGTTGTAGACAAGTGTAACAGAAATGCTAAGAGTGGTATGAGTGCAAATTGAGTTTGGAAGCTCTGAAAGGGACCCAACCGCCATGCTCCCAGCCACCATCTTCCTAGGGCAAGTCAGGAACACTCCAGGACCTCTGTGTCATTACTGCAGTGAATTAAGCCTGCTAGTCCTAGGACTCTGATCAGGCATGTCTGCATGCACCCATTTTTTGGTCATCTTGGGCTCATTCAATCTCCTCCTTTCCCTTGGAAAAACATTCTGGCCTAATTTGGCTAGAAAATTTGTGCATCCGTTTTCTGTGCTGTCCCTCAGAATTTCAAAAGCAAAAGCTTAGGTGCTTGACTGGTAATGAATCTAAAAGAAGACAACTCTAACAATCCCATGGATAGTCATCCATGTCTGTCTGAGTACTGTCTTAGTGCAAGTGTTACATGAATGAATAATATCTTCAGTCCTAACTCTTTGTCGTGCACAACAACCAGTAGATGGAGCTTATTTCCCGGCCCTGGAAGAACCAAAGAGTCTCAATTCCAGCATTTTTTTGGATGGTAAATAGCAGCAAGTCACACTGATGATAAATGTATTGTACTGTACCTTACCGTGCGCATCTTAATGTACAGCAATGGCCTTGGCTGGGTCATTTTGTCAGTCCTTGAGTTTAAGAGATAACCCTTTGTGTCATGGATCTCAAGGTCCCCAGTACAACTGAAAAAAGAATGACTTGATTCATGTACCTTAAAATGCCCTTATTTACACACTCAACCAAAAATCTTCCTTCTTTTTCCACCTCAAAACCTGCTGACTGCAAAGCAGAACCTCAGACTTAGGAATTAAGCAGCACAGATTCTCCTATTACCTAGAGTTCACAGATATAAATCTTTTCCGTCTGGAGTGGTCTCACAATATAATTTTTATGACTGTGGCTCACCCTTTGTGGAGTGCTGTTTCCCTTGAATTGCTAGATAGTGCTCTGGAGTGAGGGCGAAACCAAGCCCTGTGGCCGAGGGCAGTAAGGAAGCCTCCATGCAGGGAACACGTGTGCTGGCCTGGAAGGGCAGGGCAGGGCCTTCCCAGAAGGAGCACCTACAGGCTGCTTCGAAAGTTTGGGGGCTAACCTGTGCCTTAGATACTGCTGCCCTGCATCACTGCTCTTAAACCAGACCAAAATGACTCAGCACCTCCTGTTGCTCTAGAACAGCACCCCAAACCTTGTGGTGTATTTTTCTGCAGTTGCCTCACAGCAGCAGCCAATGATGAAGACTGCAGTGTAAGAAAACTAACAGCCAGGGCTCTGAGCCTTCACTCATAGAGTACACGGGCTCCTTATAAGAACCTTTATCAGGACATTTAGATGCAGCATCCACATATGTTCATTTCTAAAACAGAACCCAACTCATAGCTCATTTGTCTCAAAATACAGTCAGGTAACAGTATGATTTCTGGATCACCACCTTTTTTTTTAACAGAAGGTTAAGTCATTTTAACTGTAGACTTTGTGCATGTGTGAGTGTGAAATGTGTACATGGGCTAAAACTTCTTAGTATTTGTGTGCAAAATTTAAAATAAAGTGTTTTTAAAATGAAGTGGGTTTTCCATCTTATCATAATTTCCTGGCTTTCAGGAAACCTTTTCTTTTTGAATTTTCTAATTCCATTTCAAAAAGGAACTTGTATAAGAAAATATATTAAAAAAAGAAAATGCAAAACAATTAGCACATTTCAACCATCTCATCTAAGAACCCTGCAGATTTTACTTGGGCATTTCCTGCCCTGAAATCTGTTTTGGCATTATCACACAGAGGTAAGTAATCTGCTGAGAGTACTTTCTGCTCTAAGGCCCACTCTGGGTTATGAAGAGCTGGTTTAGGAATGACACATTGGCTTTTCTCCAGCTGCAGCATCCAGGGAAGATCAGGCTCTTATATCCTTAGAAAGAAAAATCTCATGGTTTTTAAGCCAGTGATGATGCTAGAATCTGAGTCATGATTTTTGAATATTTAGCATAGATGGGGAAATCACTGATTTTGTAGCACTAAATGTGGTGGCTGCAGTCCTCAGTAGAGAGTGGGGCACAAGCAGCCTCATAGGAGCAACCAGGACAGTGAAGGACAGCACAGACAGCAGAGGTTTTGACACTTTGTAGATTTTGCAGCCCCTGTGACAGGTTAGGCACTTGCTTACAGAGGGTTTTGAGAGTGGCAACATCACACCCAGCTCATAGCAACAGCAGGTCGGTGGAGAACTTCATCTTTGCTCACTTAAAGTTCTGTGGCTGGCTCATTGGTATCCAGGCAAAGTTTGCCTGATGTATCAAAGAGTGTACTGCTTGCTCGACTGATGTATCAACTGCAAGATCTTTTAATGACTTTCAAACATGGTGCCTCATTTTCTAAAATAAACCAGTTTCTAAAGTTTTGGTTAGAAACAGTTTAAAACTTTTAACTTTCAAGCCTTCATCTTTGAAGAGGCAATGGAGAAACATTCCTTACTTTGTACTCATTCACTACATGAGTATTAAAACAGAAACTCCTGAGGACTAGAAGTATAGTCTTAGAGATCAGTCATTTTTTACCTTACATACAGGTATTCACTGGGCATATCATCAGCTAGTATATCCCAAGGGACACTCTTGAAATTGGCATGGTAACAGACTGTCCCTGATTTTCATGGTTTTGTTGTCTGGGTTTTTTTCCCCCAGGCATATAGCTTTCAAATGTAAACTTACCTACTAAAATTTAACCAAGGAAAGATATTTGGTTACTTTGAGGGTCTCAATTGCTGCCAGTTACTAAAGTAAGAATTAGATGAGAACAAACACCTATTAGAAAAACCCTCTCCTTTCTCAAAAGAATGGAATTTTCTCTAAACATGCTTTGTTTTGACTCCTTTAAAGGTTTCCATTATTTCAAAACCAAAAAAAATCCTTGAATTGCAAACAAAACAAATGAAAATTGTCAAAATAACTCTTTGGAAGAAATGTGCATCTCTCTTTTCATGTGATTATGTGAGTGCTCACTGTCAAGGACCAGGAGTTCCTCAGCCAGGCAGTGCTCAAAGCAATCAGATCCTTTTAGGCATCACAGTAGGCTTTAGCAGCTGCATTGTTTAGTCACTGGAAAAGAAATATCACAGAATCACAGAATTACCATATCAACTATGTGGGAGATGACGTTGTGTGGAAAATCATGCTGTGAAAGGCCAGTGTCCACAAAAGAGACAGAGGAGCCCTGCAAGAATCAGCTTTATTCAAATAAAGGGAGAGCGGCCACTAGGCCATACCCCAGTGGGGTCTCTCTCTAGTTTTTGGTGGATGCAGCCTCTTTTTATCCTAAATTCCTAACCACATGTTGCCCTCCTCCCTTCCCCATTGGCTGAGGTACTGGGAAGGTACAGCCGCCTACTACATATTCCCTCTTTAATATGTATCCCCGATCACCATGCATTGTATGACCATTGAAATTTGTTTTAAGTGACCCTGGGCAGAGAAGTTAATATTCATAAGTCCCTTAAGCCTGTACATTTTCCCCCCAAAATTCAGAAGTTCAGCCTGTGCTCGGTTCTGCAACAAACTTGCACGGCTTGATTTTTGTAAGGACCGCCACATCCATTCTTCCAGAACCTGATAGGTTCTTCCTGATCGAGTCACTTGTGAAGACATGAACACCCAATTCTCCACCAGTGTCCTAAGGACTCCCTACTCCATGCTTTGTCACAAGAGGAAGGGGATGATCCTGGCATTTCAAAAGCTGTTGCAATTTTTCTTTGATTGAGGTGTAGATACATTTTTGGAAAGGTAGTATCTTTGGAAAATTGTGCCAAAGGGAGCTGAAACTCTCTTCCATCTTTATTAATGGCCATACATAAATTACAGATTGTGTTTCTGTAGCTTGCCTTCAGAGACACTTTCCACTGTGGCTAACAGTGGTTGCTGTAGTTTAGATGGGAAAAAAAGATGGTGGTATCGATGTGATTTTGGCTTGATGTGGTATCTCTAGATCAGGTTTTAAAATATGTGCCCAAGGTTCTTCAGTAACCTGAAGAGGATGAGAGATTTCAGAAACAGATGCTTTGTCCTCTTGGTTAGCCTGAGTTAGTGAGAAGCCTCATGGCAGAGTGCTTTGCAGCTGAAGTTTCATTACTCTGAGCATTAAAATCTCTTGAGAACTTTCCTCTGCCAGCAGAGGTCATGCCAATATTTTCTTGTATGTTGAAATGTTTGCTGTTCATCTGCTGATTCTCTAGCATCAGAGGATATGTAGTGCTGGTATCCATCTCCAAAAAAGCATTATGGTTTGACTTCATTTCCTGGGATTCTTCACTGTTAGCCGCCTCCTGCCAAGGATTTTTACATTTACTTAGAGGACAGGTTTCATACCTGCCAGGTGAGATGAACTCTGACTGCCTCTGGCTGCCCATACCTGTGAGGTTGCTGATGTTCAGTAGCTGCTCTTTTTTAGTGTCTAAAGATGCCTGAGAAACCACAGTCAGGTAGTCCTTGCCTCAGAGAGCTTATGAAGCAGAAACTTTAGAGAGAAGAGGAGATTTTTTTTCTCCTGTTCCTGCTGACTGAGTTTGGCTGACATGATACCCTGCTGTGACACAGGCAGAGGGGAGCAAGAAGCATAAAGCACATATGTGGCTCTAGCTCGTGCAACTTCTCTGTTGTGGGCAACCCCAAGCGTGACGCTGCCCTTCAGCACTGAGTGAGGCAGGACATTCACTGTTAACCACTTTTGTGACTATCAACAGATGGGGGTGAGAAACAGAAGATGGAAAGGAAGGCATGGACACAAAGACAAGGTAAAGAACAAAGTGAACTGCTGCAGAGCAGCAGCATCTTATGAAGTACTTCTGCACTTTCAGGGACACAAGGAGATACAAGTTGGTGGCCTATTTATGTTACATAATGTGCACAGTACATCTAGGAAGTGACATTGCTGAAGTTACCACTACAGGAGCATTGTAGTTACCACATACATATATACCATATATATATGTGATATATATGGTGTGTGTATATATATATATATATACCATATATATCACATATATACTCATAAAACCCAGAAGTATGGATGCCTTATAATTTACTAATAATTCTTTTTGGTCAAGTTTGACAACTGTGTTAGGATGAGGGCCTCGGAACCCTGATGTTTCTGTCAGGGAGAAAATCTGCTCAAACACAAGTGAAGCCACCTGCCTTTTGTGAAATTTCAGTGCAAACCCCAGTTTGTAAATTGTGTAGTTGAATTTATGCAAGATGCCAACTCAACCTTGATGTGCTGCTCTGTGACATTTACCTTGCTCATCATGTTTTTTTCAAGCCACAATGGGGAACACTGAGAACACTGCAGCAAAAGGAAATAATATCAGGAAAACTGCCTGGATTTTTGAAGGAACCCAGTGCAGTATGAGGGAAACACTGTAAATATAATGACTTTTCTGTCCTTTGGTGTGATTAAGCACATAAATGCTCTGGGTTTATGGGCACATTGGTAACTCAGATGTTCTGGTATTTGAAGCTGTAGGATATATGTCAGTTTAAATCCAGATAGCCAGGGATTAGTATCAAGGCTTATTTTAATACAGAAGCCACACAGGATTAAAAGAACTACTTGCTTTTCCCCTCATACAGAGAGGGTGAAAATAACTCCTGAATAGTTCAAGATTTATGCATCATTTAAGTCCTGTTCTGATGCTGCTAAGTAGAGCATTGTGATGTATCTCTGCATAAAGGTGACCTTAGCACAGCAGGAGTACCCCAAGGTGTTTATCTGGCCCCTGCCAGGATGAGTGAGAGAACTGAAACTCTTCTTAAAGGCAGATTTACAGCACCAGCAAGAACCTGATTGAACCAAGAATTCTCCAAGGGTTTTCTGGCAAAACCCTCAACATAAGTATTTTATTTAAATATTTATTGAATTCTGTACTGTGTCTCATAAAAGGTATTTGTATTATTTAAATGTCTTCCACATGACTACTTTTGAATCCTGCTTCTAATCTAACCCTTTTAATCAAGTTCTTTTTATTTTAAATTAAACCTCTAAATTTGGATTATACAGTTTATTGCTGATTTATATCCTAAATCATTGGCGTTCTACAGTTTTCCAAAATAAGACTGAGGCTGCCAGAGACTGGCATGCTGGAGTTTCTGCTGGAGCCTACCTGCCAGCATATGTACAGCAGTCTTCCATGGACACATGAGATTAAACTCCCTTTAAGGTCAATAGCACTGTTCCCCTGTGTTATTGAAACAAAATCTCAGTTTCAAAGAGTTTAAGTCATATATATCAATTGTGATGCTCTAGTCTGACTTCTTCCAAAGGACTGACCAAAGAAAGTAACCCAGGAATTCCTGTTTAAATCCAGAGCTCTCCTCTGAAAAGTAAGCAGGTTTCTAGGATGATACCCTTTCCTGTCACAGAGACTGTGAACAGGGAATTCAGTACACCCAACTATTCTTCACTGCTAAAAGCATGCAAATACACGCATGAATTGTAGTAAGAGTTTCAGATATTCATAACACTCCAGATCTCTCACTTCTAATTTTTTGGAGTCTTCCTTCCCACCTTACCATGGGGTTTATTGCCAGTCTTTGCATACACAAAGGCAAGCTCCTCTGATTTTTTTTTTTTCGCCCCTTAGGGTAATTGTATTTCAAGCAGCAATCATGACACTGAATAAAGGCACAGAATCTAGAAGCTCTGGGTTGCTGGAACTCCTGGGACTCTGTGGGAGCAGAAGAGGCATACTCACGGCTATGAATGACAAGGTGGGGCATTCAAGCTACCCTTCCAGTTACTGCTGCCTTCTTCTTCTATGGGTCCAGAAAACCTAGAGTCTGTGGGGAAGCAAGCAGGAAGGAAAACACCACACATGTTCAATCCCCAGCCTTTTGTATCAGCATAGAAAACAGTCACAGACTAGCTCCTGACACAAGAAAGCAGGATCAGTGCATCGCTATCGGTCTGAGGGACAGATAAATGCCACACTTAAATATTCATACAAGAGTTGTAATGATTTAGCTAAAAATATTGCATCACACTTCATCAGTGCAGCAATGTGTGTATGTACATACTCTGTACTAGTCTGAGGGAAACTTCACCGGGGTAAGAAAGGTTTAAAGGGAACACACAGTAAAACTGGTGCAGCATCATCCTTCTAATGAAACTGATACATTTCCTCTGTGTAATGAACTGGTTTTCAGACTCCACTGCCTTGTCTGCACCATCATTTATACCGACAAGAAAAGGGTACCTTACCAAATCAGCTGGGGGGATACTTCTTATCAGATCAAAAATTCTCAAGGCAAAATCAAGGCTAATCGAATAATGACTTAATGTCTTTCCTGTTAGGTTTTTTATTTATAAAGCAATCCAGGAAATGGCAGGGACTATAGGTCAGTATGATTGATCTCCATAAGCCTCTGAGTATGGGGGTAATTGCTTATTTGCCATGAGTGTGTTTCCATCAGGTTTCTTAGCTAAGCAAATTCCTCAGTGTAAATAATCTTGTCAAATGGCACAGGGACAAATTCTGTCCAGCCTATGCTTTCTATGCAAGGTGCCAGCAAATCTAGGACTCTGTATCTGTGGGATCCCAGTGAAATGAAACCTTGTTCAAGAGTCCACATGACTACTACCATCTTACTAAGTGCATGAAGGTCCTTGCTGCATCCTCCTGTATAACAGTGCTGGAGTAACTCTGGGATGCTGCAGCACCCTGGTGTCCTGCCTACTGGAACAGCTGACTCCTGCTCAGCTCAGTAAGCCACAGTCCTCAAAGGCTGTCGGCCTGAAGAGCCAGAGAGCACCCAGAGGATGCAGTATTTCACAGATTCACCCCTGAACATGGCAGGGATCAAGTTCCAGCTGTGACACACAAACACATCATGTGCCGGCTCTGCAACTGCTCTGCAATTCACTGCTGGGGAGGGGTTAAGCTATGGAAAACAAAAGGCAGGAGGAGGTGAAAATTATTGATTGAAGGTCTATTTCATTTCTTTTGCTAGACAGCCTACTAAACATACAACGCCAGAAAGGTCTAGTTCCTGGCCTTTGCTCCTTCAAGGCCTCCCATCTGAGACATGGGCTGAATGGAGGAGTATATGCTCCACAGACAGCCAGCTAGCTGTCAATAAGCAGAGATCTTATTTGTTTAAGAACTCCCATTCCCGAGCAGCCCCAGTGGCCTGTGGACAATGGAGTGCAAATTCTTGCCTTGCTGTCTCTCTCTAGCCCCAGGAACAGGGAGTCCAATGCATCTGCAAGTTTTGAGGTAATCGGAGGCCACAATGCCACGCACAGACACATGAGAGGAGCTGGGATCTGTCACAGTCCATTTGGTTGTCAGCTCTATTCTGATACCTACAAGAAACATTATCCCTTGCTTTGTAAGAATGAGCTTATTTGCTCAAGATTTGTATTTGAGGCATGACTCTAACACTGTCTGCCTTAGTTATTCAGCAGGAAATCCGCAGTCTCTCACTGAAATTATAGCAAGTCCCATATTTGCTCTGTATATGTTATGTAAGAGTTACTATTCTGGGCTATGCTAAATTTAAAAGAGAAATCTATCAGGGACTCCTACCAGCAACTTGGGCATTGAAATGTTCAGGAGGATCTCCTTCTTTGATTAGGCAGATTGTGAACAGAAAAGCAGAGTCTGAAGCTTAATTTACGTCCCAGTTCAAGTCAAAAGAGAAAATTGTAAAGCCCTAGAAAAATTGTCAATTATACTATCATTTAATTTACGCCCAGAATAAAATTTCAGTTACAGTGACAAACAACATTTATAAGGGGGCATATCCTGAGGCCCCTCACCAATAGATTAAATTCCTTTCCTAGACTGGTTAGGGAGAGTCAGGTGTGTAAGTGATACAAACCATGGATGGCCTACACTCAAGCCATGTAGGGTTATTACAAACTTGTGAAAATAATCTCTTTTCACTCCTGAATGTTCGTGGCTTAGGTGGGGTTCACACACAGACCTTGTACTGCTTTACCTCCTAGAAGTGATTTTTAACTACTTTTAAGTGATTAAAATGTCAAGTGAATGCCATAGAATATATGAAAAATTGCTTATTGCTTTCACCCTATCAGCATTTTACTAAATAGCAACAATAATTTGATAGCTATTTTATTTACCAGTGCTAAGAAAATTAATGGGGAAAAAAAAAAAGGATAAACACTAAGAGCTAGATGTTCAAATGTTTACTGGCACCTAAGTGTATGGCATAAACCTGTAGAAACCGAGATGTTTTGATCGATGTTTGTAACATAATGAATATAAGCTGTCTCTGAAAACTTTTCATTCAGTAACACAGGACAGCAGACCGTACACAGGCTTGAATAACTCTTTTTGGAAAGCTTTAGCAAGAAGGCAGATAAAGTGAGACTCCCCGAAGGATGATGTTGTGACAAACAGGTCAATACCTAAAACCATGACTGATTCCACTTTGCTCTCCATCCTACTCCAGGCAATCTCATTCAGTTCAAATCCAGCTCCAAAGGCTATCTATGTAAGGACTTATAAGGTGCATGAGCTTTCTGTCCAGCGCTTCCTGAGGTGCTCGGTGCCTTCCAGAGGGGGAAGCCCATTCCAACCCAGTGTAAGTCAGTTTGCTCCACCAGCATCAGGGTGACACTGCCGACTGCCACCAGCGTTTGAGGAATGATGGACTGCTCAACAGGCTATTTTTCCCAAATACTCGCTTTCAATTCAACGTCGTACCAGGAAACACCTTATCACGGGCCAGGCGAGGTGGAAGAAAGGCACCTGTGTATTTTAAATCTCAGTGAGATGCTGAGAGCTAAGTTTTCGGCTCTCAGTTAGGAGGAGTTGGGCGCAGGCTCACCATGAACAGGAATGGTGCATATTTATCACCGTGGTTTTTCAGATGTTCGGCAACCGGTGCATTGTAGTGTGAGCAGCATTTCTTTGCTGCTGGTGTGGTTTCCACCGGGAAGGTGCCTTCCGATACGCTGGGAAGGCTCATTGATACACCCGAAAATCCCCATCTCCACCCAGCATAGGGAGGCATCACAGGTGGGCTACTGAAACTGCTGCTGCTCGCTCGCTCGCTGTGCCGAGGGCCAGGCGGCCCTACAACACTTTGAAATGCTTGTATTTCTCTCCATAACAAGGAGGACAGCGGCGTTCTCAGCCGGCGCCGCTCCAGGGCCGGCGGTGCCGCGTCCCTCCCGCCACCAGCCCTGAGGGGCCACAAGATGGCGCCGTGCGCGGCTCCCGACATGGCGGCCGCGGGCGGCGGGAGCGGGGCTGGCAGCGGGGCGCTGTGGCCGGCACTGCTCGTTTTCCTGGGGGAAAACCCGGAGCCTCGGGTGTGACAGCCCTGCCCTTGGCCTCAAGTGCGATGGGGGACAGACCCCCGCTTCCTGGGGATGAAGGCTCAGCCACCCAAGCACACTCCAAGGGACTAGAAGACCTTTGCTTATGGTCAAGTCGTAATACCTAACATACGTGTAACACACGCAGACCTCTTCTTGTCCCCAGATTATCAGTTTTTAATTTTCTTTCCTTTAAGAAACTAAGTGATTATACGAAGATGTTCAGCAAAGTCTTGTAACAGGTCAGCGACAAAGCAGGGCACGAGCAGCAGAGCCCTGAGCTGCTGGTCCTTCTGGGAATGCTCGTGCTTCAGCTGGGATAATCAAAATAACCACTGCTGTACGCAGCCAGAACTTTTCAAGCAAAGACCTTCATGGAGCTGCAACCCAAATGTGACTGAAACCCCCCGTGTATAAAAAGCAGAGAAATCCCAGCCTGTTCTGGTGTGCTGTCAACATTAATATGGCTTGGCCAACATGTTATGGCTCCAAAGAATTACTGCTCTTGCTAGATGAGAATAATCGTGCCACATTTCAGTCGATCACCAGGCTAAAGAAAGGAAGGCTTAGAGGCAAGTAGTTGTACAGAAAAATCTTACTTTTTAACCTTTGGAAAACTGTGAAGCTGAAAAGTTTCAGGTCTGTAGTCTATGAACAGCTGCAAAATGCAACTGCATTAGTGAGAAGACTCTAAATTATAAAAAACCTCTGCACTTTTAGAGCACTTCCCATTGGTATAACTTGTAATGGGGATCAAAGTGGCAAAGCTGGGATTTTAATTCAGGACTTTTACCCCTCAGCCAGTCTCAACTTTGGTTCCTCTGTAACAGTGCTACGATAGGAAGTTATCCCCATGGAGCCAGTTGCATCTTTGGAAATTTGGAAAAGGTGGGGTTCCCCTTCCTGTTGAAGTGGTGTTCAGCTGCTGAGAGAGTATCATACTGTGTCTTCCTTCCAGGACCCTTCTGGGAATTGCATAATCCAAAACCTATGCAAAAGGGAGTGGATGGGCTTAGGAGTTCACTCCGTACCCCTGGAAAATCTCCATAAAATTATATACTCTTCCTGGATGCTCAATCCTCCAGTGAAATCACCCTGCCAGAGCATCCAGAGTGGCTTCTGGGACAGCATCAGGGCAGAGATGGCCTCCTCGTGGCTGCAGCATCTCTCACAGATCCCCTGGGGACATCAGAGCTTGCAGCAGCTCCACTGTCTGCAGGGTAAACCTGTGAAGAGTCAGGGAGGCATTTCTTCCCTCTGCTGCACCTCCTGCAGATTTTTCCTTGGGAAGGGATGATCTAAGCCCGTGTGATTTGGGATTCAGTGTTTCTACCCTAACAACAACTGTAGTGCACTTCCCAAGCGGAGGTAGAGTTTTGCTTCACTGCCACTGTTGAGCAGCTGTTAATAGTCTGTACAAAGTATATCTCCGTGCCAAAATTCAGGCTTCTCCTTTAAGTAACTTTCAAACTAGCCTTCTGGAAATGCCTTCTGCTTATTTAAGTGCCAGCGCTGCCCTCATCGCTGGGGGAGGAGGGGAGAGAGCCGAAATATGAGGTCATGTTCTAGTCATGTGACTGCTGCAGCATCTGTCAACTGTGATACAAATACTAAGCCATAACTGTGCATTTATGACATTCAAACCTGCCCAGCAAAGTCTCTCCTCCTCTCTGGTGCCTTTGCCCTTTCTTTACCTAGGGATCGTCTTAAAAGTTGCCTAAGCAGACCTGCACCACGAATCACAAAGCATGCATTTTGGTGGTTCTGTTGTACTGAATATTGCATTGTACCACAAAAATCACATTCTAATTAAATCCTTTCCCTGTAAAAAGCTTCAGGGCAGTCTCTTGGGTGGAACTATTTGGAGTGGCAAATTTAACCACTATGTTTCAGGAGAGCTCTGAGCCTGTTAGGCTGGGCAGGAGTGAATGCAGTCTCCTGCCTGGAGCAGCTGGGGTTTGAGACCTTTTTCCAAACTATCTGCAAGATTCTCACCTCAGCTGCAGTGTGGTTATGTAGGTTATGCAATCACTGGATAAAGTAGTTCGGGATTTGGGTTTTTTTTTTCCATGACTGTTTTATGACTACGGGGATAGCCAGATCCGTTGTGGGTTACGTCAGGAGGTGCAGCAGCACACCAGTGTTTTCTCTCCCTCTCTCTCTCTGCAGCCAGCCTTCTGTATTGCAGACTCAGAAGCATTGCCAGCACAGTATGAACACATTCCCATTGTTTACAAGTTTCCATTTTTATTTGGTGAGCCACGGCAGAGAAGAATGAATACAGACTGTGTACTGGGTAACCCCCCAGTTATTAGAACCACAGATGTATTTAACTGCATAGGATCCAGCAATATCCAACAGTATTTGTTTGGAGTAGTAAATTCCTAAGTACTGTACAAGGCCTTATAGAATAGCCCCTGTATGACACAGATTACTCACTAGGTTAGCCAAATGCAGATTTTTTAGGAAGAATATAAGAACATTACGCCAGAGTTCAGCTAGCTCAGCAATTTAACATCAACAGAGACCAAGGCTGATGCTTAGGGAACATTTCTCTCAGAAAAGTGTTTTTTCTCCTAGAACATTGTAGCACTTTTTGGCAAAGTTGAACAGTTTCCTGAGTCAGAGGTTGCATTTGGATCATCATATTTATTAGCCAAGCGTGGAATCATCCTTCACAAATCTTCTCAATTTTTTTAAAGTACACTTACCCATTTTTGCTGGTACAACTGGTGGCTGTGAATCACAACAGCATTAAGCACCATGTTAAAGCAATTGTTTTCTGATTGTTTAAATCCAGCTGGCTGGCAATTTCCTTACTTTTCAGTTCACATCAGTTCACATTTATCTCATCTGTTAAGCACCATAAAACCACTGGTCACATTTGATGAGTTATAAGCTGATGCATTATTCTCTTCCCACTCAGAGAAAATCAGAAAATCAGAGAGAAAAGTAAGCAAACTGTTGAACTGGTGGGAAGGACAATGATCCTTGCTGGCAGCATTTGGGCTGTCTCCGACAGCTAGTGGTGATGTGGGAGAAGAGCTGCACTCTGTAGCTACCCTACAAAACCCATCACATACCCCTAAAGAGATCTAGTAAAGGGGGAATGCAGAACCTCTAAGCCTCTTTTAGCTGTTCATTGGAAAAGGTGAACAAAGGAGAAAAAAGTTCACCAGCAGTTCCCCTCAAAGCTTTGAATCCCTTCTGCATCTGCAGAAGGAAACCAGGTATTCAGCTGTATGTTCCTGCCTGTATTCCCTCAGCTGAAGAAGATGCTTACTGAGGTGACAGTGAGTGTGAGGTTAAGGGAGGCTAAAGATCACAAGTAGACGAACACACTAAAGCATCCTGAGATTGTGTTGGCCCTTAATGCTTCAGGGTGGAAATTGCAATCTCGGATTTGTGATCCCTGAATAATTTTTACAGAGCTTACAAAAATTGGCAGAGGCTAATGCTGGCAAGGGATAAGTTACGTGGACCTTGAATGCAATTTGCTAGTAAAATCCCTACTGACTGACCCAGCCCTGACACAAGTATCAATAACAGCAAGAGTGAAACCATCCTTCAGGCGTACCCAAATTTGAATCAGCCTCATCCCATGCTTTAGTGTTATAATTAAAAGGCGTGCTATGAATGTGGTGTTTGCAGCCAGCTAGGGACAGGAATCATATCACATCCCTTGGCAGAAAATGGAATTGTATGTCTGTAGGAACTTGACATATGAGGAAATTCAAGGGAGAAGACCAGTAGAAGACAAGGGCAGGCTTTATATTCACTCCTAGGTATTTAATGAATTAGGAAGTGCTATCAGGCCCAGCTTCTCACTTTGGACTGCTTGGGGCAGTTCAAGCCTAAGGCTGCGAGTTCTGACTGTGTCAGCTGTAACAGTTTGGTGTGCACTCCGTCCTCTGCTTGTCTCCTGGTTGCTTCTGACTCTTCCCTTGCATTCTGCATCCCTGCAGGAGCTAGGTTTTTCTCAGACTGAAATCTCCTTGAAGACAGCAATATCTTACTGTAGGCCATAGCATGACAGAGCCTCTAACTGCAGCAGGAGATGTGTTACTATGAATGCCTTCGTTTGTATACGTCATATTTTGCATTTGATAAATAAGCTGTGCAATGAGAGAGATTTCCAGATGCAAGAAATTCTCTGAGAGCTTCCTTAATAGAAAAAGCATTTGAAGCTTGAAAGAGCATAGTAACAAGTTGGCACTGCATCTAAGCCTTTTATAACAGTTTAATTCACACCCTCTCTCCAAATGTAAATTAATCCAGATTGGGAAATGTTGGAAATCTGAAGCAATGTATGTAATTTGGTACTAGCATAGGGGTGGGGAAGGAAGAATGAAAGAAAACATCCTGCTCAAATCCTTGTATGAGCATTAAGCCAATGTTTGTAAGCCTTCTGGTCTTGATGCTAATAGTGCTGCTGACTCCAACAATCAGAAACTGAGCATCAAGCCCTAAACTTCCATCCCTGGCCCTGCTGAAAAATTCTCTAGTATTTAAAACTTTACAGTTCAGCTTTCCCCCTCTTTTTCAAAATCAGGAGGGCAGAATTTTTAACAAAACCAAACTAAACTAGGACTTTGGAAATTACGACTTCAGAGCACGGGTTTTGTGGAAAAAGAAACTTCTCAGTAAAAGCAACATGGCAGAAAAATACAAATCTTGCAAAAAAGTGCTTGCTGTGCATGTGTAGGAAAAACACACAGATACAGACTGAATCAAGTTTGGAAATGCTTTTGTCCAGTTGCTATTCTGTAACATGGCTCCATTTTTTTAAACAAATTTTCCCCCTCTGATTACTGATTTTTAAAAACCAGGCCACTTCCCATGAAAATGTTCCTAGGCATACCCTTGCAGAGCAAAGGCTGGCATCCTGCAGTCAGCCATAGAGGTGGCAGGGCACTTGCATAAAAGCTGCCATTAGCATAAGCACTCTTCTGCTGGTTCTGCTTTTAGCACTTAACCCTTTTCCATGCTCTGTGGAAAGGATGGGTATGGATGCTGAAAAAGCCTAAGCAGAGAATTTCTTCAGCTCTCTGCAGCATTTTGTGAGAGTTCTGTCTTCCCCGTGAAGATTACTTTGAACAAGATTACAGTATTGTAAACTTCTTGCACCTGCTGGTTGTTTTGCAGTATTGTTATGGCTTTGACCAGACAAATATTTGGGAATGGGTGTCTTAGAACTTGACCAATCCCCTTAGGGGGTGGATGGCAAAAACTAATTACCTTATGCCACTTAATACACTTCGTGAACTAACATATAAAAGTCTTCTGAGAATTCATTAAAGTGCTTCCATTTATCCCTGAGCCTGGACTTTGTGTCGTTTCTCTACTCAGCCGCAGTAAGAACAGCAACAGATGGGTGTATCAAGTCCCAAACCTGGGAGTTCTCTGGGGGTGAGTCCGTGTTTGTGTGGGGGGTGCAAAGGAGATGGAAGGAAGATTAGCATTTGAGAAAGGCATGACCTAGAGAACAGGACGGATTTGCTGTGGCTGCAAGTAAATTAATGGACATAGCAGTGGTTTTGCAGTCCGGGTGTTAATGCAGCACCTTTGCATGCAAACACACAAAGCTGACTTCCATGCAACTGTGCTACATCCAGCCCTACTTCCAGGAAAGGACCTGAGGTGTTGATGTTATCTCTGATTTCAGAGTACTCTATGAGGTCGTTCAAAATTAAGGGCGTTCATAAACACAGCAGCGTTACTATCTTAGGGGGAAGGTGGCCTATATTACTTTCCTCTGATGACTTTATAATGTACAGTTATTTCTGCAAATGCTTATGTCCCTGTGTCTCTCTTTGGATTTCTTGTGGTCAGTAAGATAGATACTAGAGACCCTCACACAGGAAGCAGCAGCATCTTTATTTTTCCAGCTTGAGGATAACTGAAGAGTGCAGTTCCCTGTCTGAAAACATGAAGGAGAATTTCCTACTGGCTTTTATGATAACATGAAGCTGGATGGTGACTAAGGGAACTGGGATTTGTCTGAAGCCAACAGAAAAATCCAGAACAACTCAACCAGCTTGAAATTAAAAATATTTACAACCATTACTCCCAGGATTTTGGCAGTCATTCTAGTGAACAGATGATCATATTACTTACTTCTGAGAGAGGAAGGGGGCACACATTGGAACATGTGAGGAGGTGGCCAGTTTCATTTAGGAATTTGTGAATTCAAAAGCAAGCGTGTTTTGACTTGTGAAGAAACGGCTCTCTGAAAATCTTTTGCATGGCTTCAGTCACACTTAATCACTGGCTGCCACAGAAATCTTCCTCAGGGAGAGTGCTGGAGTTGTCTGTGCTTGAATACCTTTTATTCCTCTGCTGCACTGCTCAACTGCACAAAGGCTATGTAAAATTTATTTCTAATGCAAGATTTGTTTTGTTTGGATTCATCCCCTGACCAAATTCAGACATCACAGGAGCTGATGCAACTGGGCTGACTCATGCCACTGCTGAATTCTTTTTGAAGTCTTTTACTGTAATCTGAAGTCTACATCAGTTTTATCTCCTTGAGCTCTTGATATTGCCCAGCATCAACTACCACTTTCTGATAATGGTTTAATGGGTGGAAGGAGCAGTGAGTTTGGTGGCAGGTGTGCTCCTGCATATTCAGGAATATTCATAAACACCTCCTGAGGTGTTTCACCATTCTTAAGTTGGCACAATAATACCAGTTTTCCAATGGAAAACATTTCTTCATGTTATTCTTTGAAAACTTCAAATGCTTGAATTGACCTTAAAACATTTTTTCTTTGCCCTTGCCACCACAGCATTTTCCAGCCATCCTGGAAGGAGAGTTTTCAGGTTCTGGAAATGGAAGGTCAAGAAGGTTTCAGTTACCTTTGAGAGACAGATGTGGTATACAAGTTTACATCAGAGGATGGAAGGGGTGAGAGGTGTTCATCCCCTGTTCCCACTGACACCACTGGTCCTTTCTCTCTACTCTTCTGTCAGCATTACTGTTGTGCCACAGCATTTCCATCCTGTTACAGAGCTCTAGAACTGAAAAATTCAGTCATGAGTTGGTGGCTGAGTTTTTACAGAACTTGAACTAAAGGATCAGATTATCTGTAGTCCTAGGTCAAGACTTCAGCTTCACTCTATCTTTCATCCATACACAGCTTGGATCAGTTTTGAAAGGTGTTCTTGTACCTCACAAAGAGCTCACTCAAAAACTTCTGAAAACCCAGCTGTAAAATGTGCCAGTGAGATCCACCAAGTATTTTGTGAAAACTACCCTTTTTAATTTTTTTTTTCTGAAAAGATAAAAGCTGAGCTTGGTTGAAAACTGGTGCGGTGATTGTGGCTTCAAATAGTTATGTATACATTTCTGAAAGCTGGTTTCTCTCTATATACCTGCTAAAGAAGCCAGCTCATCCTTAGCTCAGTGTTTTCTGACTCTTATTTAAAATAGAACCCATGAGAGCAATAAATAAAATAGCAAAATGGTGGTGAACACCATTCACCTGGTATAAAAGAGTCAGTCAGCAGAAAAGTGTTCAAAACCAAACTACCATCCCCCACACAGAAAGAACCCAACCCAGTCTACCAATGCAGCCAGTCCTTCCTAGAAATTTTAGGACTCCTCAGAATTTTTTTCTCATCCTGAATCACAGACCGACACATTGCAAAGATGCTCTCTCAAATATATTTAAAGAATCAAGGAAATTGTGAATATCAAGTCTTTAAAGCATCTTTCCTTTTTACTGACTGACAAAACCCCTTAATTAATGCAGAGTTAGGATTTCCTGGCAGTATTTGGAGCTCTTATAAAATACCAGCTTCAGCAAAATTCAGACTTTTGGGAGCCAGGAAATACAGAGTTTAGGTCAACATTCAAGCAACCTTTATTTTTCCCTCCTGGAAGCTGGCAGTGGGAACAGGGAACTGGCAATATTTTCAGAGTTGATTATTGCTGTGTCAAATTGTAGAAAACTTAGTAAACGATAATTGTAGGGAAGGTGGGAGGCCATACCTTCAGATGCGGCCTCAGCCCCACAGTGCTCATCACTCCTGTGGGTGGGATCAAAAGTACAAAGTAAAGTAGGAAAAATATTCTGTGGGCTTAATAATACATGTGTGATTAGTGGTGAGTCGGGGGAAAAGATAAAACTTAATTATCATGGAATGTTTTTCTAGGAAATTGGGTCAGAGCATGCGTGTAAAAAAGGTGTCGCTTTGAATACAGTCCACTTTTCCAAAGAGAAGGGGTGCCTGAACTATAGTAGTTACAGTCTATGTAAAGGTGAATGAATTCACTGAAAAGGTGAATTATATCCATTACAGATATATTAAGCATTGTTATAAAGGTTGAATTGAATATTAATTTATTATCCTCTGTGTTTCCTTGTTTCTCAGAAGTTTGAATTATGCTGATACCGACTTTATGGAAGCAAGTGAGCAGCCTTAACCATATGTCAGCAAAGTTTTCCAGCAAAGTAATGTTTTTAATGAGGACTTTTTTTTTTTTTTTTTTAGATCTTAGAGGTTATTTAGGTGCTTGTAGTTAGTATTGCAACACCAGCACTAATGAAATTAAATAAACATGACTCTGAAGCCCTGTTCTCTCTATTGTTCTATGGAAGGAGGTTGTCACCACTCGCTGAAATCTTTGGCATGTGAAGTTATCAAAACTGTGATGAGAGAATCCTCAGAATTTACGGTTCCACTTTTACCCCAGTAAATACCTAAGAAGAAAATGATGGGTCTCTTTTCCCTCCCCACCATTTCCCATCAGTATATGCAAAACCCTGCCTGAGAAAATTTCCAGCATGCTCTTCTCTTCCAGCCCTATTAAACCATTAGCTTTTTAGAAGCTGTTAGCACCTAAGGAGTTTCTAATGCTTCACAGTGAGCTGCTTACAGCCCATGCTCCCCTGCACATGCTAGATTCCCCAAGCCTGGATTTCTGTTCTCAGGTTTGCTTTTAATGCCCTCCAGCATTCTCCACATGGCAGATTACATGACAAGTTGTTGAAGAGGACAGCCAAAGAAGGAGCTATCCTTCCCTCCCAGTGCAAGGTCGGTTTGGGTCCTAAAGCAGGACTGAGTGGGAGTACTGTGGGGTTTCCTGCCTTCCCACTCATTTCTCTTGTTCCCCACCCCCATTTCCCAGTATCCCATCCACTACCATTCCTTACCTCCACATGATGCTAGACTTTATTTCACTAGGAAGCAGAATAACTGTTGTGGGTTAAAATGTGGCTCCATTTTTATGTGTGAAACATCTTAAGTCAAGAAAGATGTTTGTATCACCATTTGGCTTTACAATTGAATCTTACTGACTACAGAAGAATAATTTAGGGACTTGATTCTGTCTGTCAAGCAGATCTAGAATCAAATTCAAAGAACCTGTTGAAAGCAGTCCAGACTTCATTAAAATTCAAACTTGAATCCAGGATTCATCAAAGACTGAGGAGAATCCAGACGTCAGTTCTAGGCTCAGATCCATTTATATTATTAAGTGAAATTTAAAAGGTATTTTTTCATGAATATATAAATCTAGAGTTGGAGGATTTTTTTGGTTGGTTAGTTGTTTTTTTGCACGAAGGGAAATATTACCAGATTTACCAGAATTAATAAATAGTAATTACTAGTAAGAATCAAGGGAAATAATTTGCATTGAAATTAGTGCAGCTAAATAAAAATGAAATTTGGAACACATAGGCTTTGCAATGATGACATCTATCCTATTAAGTTAAACAAAGTCACAGTATATTATCAAACACTAAGACTCAATTGTCAGCACTGTGACATCCCTAGAACATTTTTTTCGGGTAGTTTTGAGTGGAGCAACATCATGATTCTCCCAGGGAACTCACCAATGCCATGTAGGACTCAGTTTTTACTTTCCAGAACCAGGTATTTTGGGGGATTTGTTTTGTTTCAAAATACAGGAAGGAGCCAGTATTCCTCTCACAAATCCTGTCCTGTTCATGCAACAATACCTCTTCTGGTCTGTGGCAGTGAGCTCAGGTTTAAGATTTTTATTTCGTTCTCCTTTTGGTACACCATGGTACATAACAGCCATTCCAGACTATACAGCCTTGAGCGCTGGGATGGGCCAGAGGTGTGTATTTCCTAGCACCCATGAAAGGGATGCTCTGATGCTGTGGTAATGAGCGATAGAGGTGGCATCAACAGAGGATGTTGGGTGCTTAGTCCTCTCTTCCATGCCTGGGACTGGTGGTGACTCGAGCTGTACAAAAAGCCCCACCATGATGCAGATTTTATTCCCAAAAAAATGGTTGGTGAACTGCAAGGCATTGTTATGACATTGGCATGAGGAAAAAGAATTGCTGCTTCTTGACACTTAGCCCAGTGCTAAGTAGCTGAGTAGAAATTTAATTCTATTCAGGTTCCTTCACTGAATATAAAATAGTACTAAAAGAGCTCTGGCATAATTTATTTTATATTTTAATACTCTATCTTGAAATTCAAGGTTTGTCAAGAAACCTATGGGAGGCAGGTGCGCTAATCTCACCAAGTTTCCAACAGATTTATTCTCTATGGTGCTTTAAATCCTTGTGTAGAAAACTGAATTTTATGTTGGCCTGAATAAAGCACAAGATTAATTTTAGGCATGGGCCTGGATCTGTGGACTTCTCATATTTGAAATTTAGTACCCTCTCAGAAGTTATCTGAACCAGACACTTTTGTTCCTTTTTTGGGTTGGCTGTTTCTTTTTTCTTTTTCTTAGTATCTCTTTTACCCCTACCATGAGTATGAGGGAGGACGTAAGCTGTTCAGAGGATAAAATTTCATTTTTATGAATATTTTTGAGATTTGTCTTTGGTCTAAATAGCAATGCAATCTGAAAATTTTGAAATCCTTAAAAAAACCCCAAAACTTCTGCAAGAAAAATGAAGCTGGTTGAAATGTTTGATGATGGCACCTTTTCATTTATGTTACACCATATTCTAACACTATGCTAACTTAAATTGAAACCATGGTGATTTAGAAATTAAAATGTTTTGCTCTGAAAAAAATAAAAATGGGATGCTTTGAAGCTGTCAGAACATTTGTATGCCTTTCTTAAAACATTTTCATGGAATTGACATGATTTCAAAAGGTATTCTTCTCAAAGGATCTGATTTTTCAGAGAAAATGTTTCCCCTGATGTATTTTCTTTGACCACTTTTAAAGCTCCTGTACTAGAGTTGTTAAGAAAAAGCACGGAGTAGTGATTGTGACACTTCACTGTGGCTAGTGCAAATTTATTTTTAAAACATTGTATCTCATACTTAGAATGCATTCTAGTTTTGGTCCTGCTGCTACTATTTTCCATTTGCTATTTTGCTACTATTTTGCATTTGTGAAAACGCCCATCTCAGTTACATCCATGCAAAAAGAAAGGAAATGTTAATAAAGCATCACAAGCTGCAACAGCCTAACGGAATAAGATGAGACCTGTGCAGGAGCTTTCCAGGTAGGGGAGCACACTAGGTTGCTCCCTGGAGAGATCAAGTGATGTTTCCCCTGTTTGCAACATTCATCCCCATTCTGAGAAGGGGACCACTACAGGTGCAGTAAAGAGCCAGCAAGCTCTAGCAGAGGACTGCCACAGATGACCTAAAATGTGTCATCCTGTCGTTCTGATTTCATATAGTGCAGGTCCTTGCTTGGAGATGTCACCGTGTTCTTGAAAGGCATGAGGAAGGCAAGCACGCAGCTGTGACCCTCTAAATTGAGAAGAAATTAGAGTGGAAACTGACATTCAGAAGGAATTGGATCTGCAACTATCGAATTGCCTGTCCTTTTTTGGCACATTAGAAATATGTGATTTGTTTCCTCTCTATTAGCTGAGATACAGACACATTCTCAGCATTACCTAATCTTGGGTAGAAAAACAAACCTGTAATGATCAGATTAATAAACTGTAAAAATGGCATTCTCACCATTTATGAAAACAGTAAATTATTCTCACTAAAAACCAGGCTTGTGTTATGTTCACTAAGGTGTAACCTTCTGCTTAGGGACAGCTCTGCTCGAGGATGAGAGATTGATTGGTCTGAAAGACAATATGGTGCAAACAGGGCATTCAGATGGCACCACCCTTTTCACTGACTTTCCTGAAGACTTAACGTTCCTTCTAAGTCTAGAAGTCTTTTTAGAGAACCATAAACCACAGTTCCAACCTTCCACAGACAGGGATGCCTAAAAAAATTAATCCTCGAATGGATTTTGTGGGACTAATTTGAGTGTTTTTCATACATTGCTTTGAGCTGTGACTGGGACTTGGCATTTTTAGGGGTGTTTCCTCAAATATTGGCTATTTCCATGAAGTCATTTTACCCAACATGGGAAGATGTCCACCTCTGTAGTGAGATGCATGGCCACACTCTAGTGATTCACAGCAGCCCAGTGACAAAGCCAGGCACTGCAGTTTATCTGGCAGCTGAACAGGAGAATTGGGACAGGGAATTGCTGGAGTGCACTCACAACACAGAGTGGCAGCAGAGCTGATGAAAAGTACTATATTGTGTAAATTTCTAGGTTAAATTCAGAGACGTCAATAATGGACATGGACAGATCTATCTTTTCCAAATATGTTGATTACATGGTTAACAGCACTTATTCCCTAGTTCCATAGACCAAACAGGTCTTTTGCTGCTTGTCCTAAGGCCTGGCTCCATCCCTTTCTCTTCTATTTTCCCTGCTGCTGGTAACTCAGATGAAGGAATTTGTGATTCTATTTCATTGTCCCATTCTGTGTACACTTGCAAAGTCTGTGTACCCCAGAAATTGCTTCCAAGAAATGTTTAGCTGCACAATCATTATGGAGTTTCACTAAACTCGTGTCCTCATAGGCTCCCCATCATTTATTAGACCTTTTCTACACACTTTCCTCCACTACTGATCTGAATTATTTGGAACAGGCCTTATTTCTAAGGGTAATTTAGTTACATTTCTTCCTCCCAATGAGTGCTCGGCCTCATATGCATATAGAAATCTTACAGAAACCCTACAAAGCAAAATTTTAATTCCTTAAATCAAAAAATAGTACTATATGTGATACTAAAGTAACCATTCAGCGCATAGCCTAGACCTAGTCAGAAACTCTGTCCCTTTTGTGAAAAATTAGATGGAACTGTTTTTCATTTCCTATCAACTTTATAGCAAACAATGAGGAATAAAAATACATTTTAAGTATCACTAAGATGATAAGAGTTTCTTTTTAACATTTCATACTGGTTTATTTTACAACCTTATGAAAGACGTTAGGGAAAAATGGCTAGATTGAGTGTCTTCGATAAAGATATTTAAAATAATATTTGTTGTAGGTAATTATTTTAACACTCTTTATATTTGTACTCCTGAATAATGGAAGCATATTACACAGAACAGATTGTTAATCTGTATGAAAGAAGGATGTGATAAGGTATCCATTGTGCCGATAGAGCTGAACTGAAAACCTCCACTGAGCCAGTCAGCTGACACTGAGCAGAGGCTCTAACACATTCTTAGGGAGCTGCTGAAAGTCAGAGAAGTTTAGGACAATAAACGAATTCCCAGGAACTTTTGGAGTGTATATTCTCCTTACAGCTGCACCCTCCTTATCCCACTGCTGTAGGTGCTGGCTGGAAAATGACATCTGCAAAGGGTGAAAAACAAACAAAGTAAGTACTTATGCTATGGATGAAACCAACAGTCCTGCACCCCTACGGATGATTCCATAGAGCCATATCACTGTGGGACTCGTTAGGTTTTGTGATGTCCCAGTCCTGCAGCTACCTGACTCCCTGACTGTACAACCAGCCAGACTGGTCAGGAGAGGGACGAGGTGAGTGTTTCAGTTTGCCAGTTCTGTATCTTCATTTTCTCTAAATATTTAGAGCAGACTAATTGGCTATCCATTGTCTGAGCAAGAGGGAGGACTGGATGAGAATCATTTGGCTGAGATTGAGCAAGTTCAAAATGATGATTACAGGATTTGGGAAGCAATGATAGCAATTAAGCAAGCAGCAGAGTGGAGGAAGTGTAGTTCCCATCGATTGTGCCAACGGCAGCCTGTGGTGCTGTTGCCCAGGAATGCAAGTTTTGGGTACTCCTAAATGGACACATTGGCAAGTACTGCAAAAGGGAAGTGGATGTCACCAGGGCCACTGGGTATCTGCATGATTTCAAGTCCCTCATGGATCCCTGGAAACCTCTAAAGCAGTTTTCCTGGATATGGTGCCATAACCCATCCTGAAACAGCTGCTCATGCAGGACATATCTGCTCATTAAGAAAAGTTGTTGTCTGGGAGACCTATGTACTGAGTCCTGCTGCCAGTTGACTGACTTCTCAGTAAATCCAGCTTTCTTCTATACCCGGCATTTTCCAAGGGCTGAGGAAATTCCTCCTGGGGCAGCTTCTGTCTGTTCATGGGTTTGATGCTCTCTGGTGAATTGTGAAGAGGTTGCACCAGAGCAGTCTTGGATGTCCTGCTTACACCCTTTGTGGTCTGAAGGCATGAAACCTTGATTGACTAAGCTGAAAAACTTGCAAAGTAATAACTTTTGTATTTTGTCCTGGTTTGGAAATGTGTTTTATTGAATATTCAGATAAGATTTGTGCAATTTGGGATTTGCATTTATTTTCTCCCTGAAGCACGTCAGATCAAATAGAAACACAAACTACACAACACAGAGGTCTCCTCGTGGCTTGCACTGTTGTGTGCTGGTTTTGTTGTAACTGGAGAGGGCTTATAGTATAAATCTGGAAAAACTGTAAACTAAAAAAGGCAATTGTTTCTGTCTGACTGTAAACGTATTTCACACCATTTGAAAATGTGAGGCTGGAAACAGCTTGCTAGGGTGACAGTCTAGTGCCACTGAATAGTGGGACTTTTGCCACTAACACTAGTGGAAGCATGATTTCACTCATTTTTCATGGAGTATCTACTCTTTCTAGATCTTGTCCTCCGGTCCTTTAGCCTTGCAAACGGGTACTCGAGCCTGTTCAAATGACACACGTTGGTGTTCTTAAATCTGTTCCCACTACTGAATTTCAGATCCAAAGACAATAAGCTCAGCTCAGAACAAAATCCGTTGGTTGTTTTCATACTTACCGGCACAGTTAGGGGCTAATACCAGAGGATGCTACCGGAGTTTCCTTTGTACGCCCAGGGCGGTGGTGGGGGATCACCACAGACCCAAGGCGGCCCCGCCGCTTGCGCGGGGCAGGGGGTGCCCGCAGCGCCCAAGTAACTTGCGGGGCGGGGAAGCGCCGGCTGCTGCCGTGCATGCGTGTGCGGGCAGCGGGGCCGGGGCGAGGGCCGCTCTCGCACCGCAGCCCCGGCCCTGCAGCCCCCCCCGCCCGCCCCCGCGGGCGCCCCTCCCGCCTCCGCCGGCCCCGCGCCCGGGCGGGCGCTCGCGGCGCGGCGCGGCGCGGCGCGGCCGGGGGAAGGCGGCTCCCGCCGGGCCCAGCGCGGATGGCGGGGGGGCCGCGCCCGGCGGGGGCCGGCGGGGGCGCCCGCTGAGCGGCGGCGGCGGCGATGCCGAGGGGCCCGGCTCGGCGGGGCGCGCCCGCGGGGCCATGAGGGCGGGCTCCGGCCATGGCCCATGGCAGCGCGGCGGTCATGCTGAAGTGCGTGGTGGTGGGGGACGGCGCCGTGGGCAAGACGTGCCTGCTGATGAGCTACGCCAACGACGCCTTCCCCGAGGAGTACGTGCCCACCGTGTTCGACCACTACGCAGGTGAGCGGGCGGGGGGCCCCGCCACCGCCGCAGGCGGCAGCCGCTCTCTCCTCTCCCTCCTCTCTCCATCCCCCGGCCTTGCCCTGCCGGGGGGGCCGGCGGAGGGGTCTGCCGGGTTCCCCCCCGCCTCACCCGCTGTGTTTCTCCCCCCTCGCAGTCAGCGTTACCGTCGGGGGCAAGCAGTACCTGCTGGGGCTGTACGACACCGCCGGCCAGGTGAGTGCCGAGCGCTGCCCGCGGACCCCCGGCCCCGTTCCCCCGCCGGGCGGCGATCCCGGCGCTGAAGTTATTCGCAGGGCTGTGGTCCGGGCTGGGCAGTTCAGAGGCGGCTCGGCGGGGGTGGGGGGCGATGATAAAATCCGGCTTTAAAAGAAAACCATCGATCCAACCTCGATTCCCGAGGGCGGGCAGGCGGAGACGGGCTTTATTTTTAGCGGTGCTGGGGCCGAGGCGCCACGGCATCGCCCGGCGCCTGCAGGGCAGTGCTCCGGGCCGGGCATCGCCCCCGCCAGCCACCCCCTTCCCCCGGGTGCCGACCCTCCCGCCGGCCTTCAGGTGGGGAAATGTGCCCCGTTCAGCACAGAGGGCACACGCTGCCTCAGCCGCCTCGGGTCGGATGGAGAGCCAGGCGGCCGCAGCTTGCCTCGGTTGTGGTTTACAGCACTCAAATAGCTACAAAGAGTTGTTCAAACTAAAGGTGGAAAACAATAACATGTAATTCTCAGCCACTGCCTTTGAGATAAGCTGGGTTTCTTTTGCTGTCCCAGACAACTCAAGTGATTCATTTGGTTAAGATTATTACAGGCAGTTGTGAAAGATGCTGTGATGTCAGCATGGCACTTAAGTAACTTTAATGATGGATAAAATGCTGGATGTTTGCAGGGGTCACTGGCCTAGTGGTTTCTAAAGGGCTCCATGATTCAAGTTATCTCTTCCGTAGCTTAACTTGCATGGCACCAGCAATGGGTCGAGCATGGCCTCCAGAGTTAGAGTATTCCCAGCTTTCTGGGGATCCCTTATTTGAAGCAGTTTGTGAAGAGCCTGGTCCCAGGAAGTGCAGGCATCTCCCAAGGAGGTGCAGAGCATATACAGAAGCACAGCATGGCTTTCTGTAAAGTTGTGTATTCCTTATATTAAAACTTCTTCTTGCAGTGTGAGCATGTGCTTTGGTCTCACATGACCTCAGACATGCTTCCTTGTTGTAAAGAGCAACTAGTAAGATAATCTCACTGAACTCACATAGACTGAAGCCGTAATTTTTAACCATGTTATTCCTATACTTAATTGAACAACTGCTGCCTGAATTAGTGTACCCTTTTTAGATCTGCATATAGCCTTGAGTTAGGGAATCAGCATTTAACCAGTCTTACATCTTTGTTAGGCCTGAAATCAGTAAAAAAACTGATTCCATGAGAATTGTAGGAAACAGCGCCATTTCCAGAAAGCTGATACCCTGAAGGGTGAGACTCTTCCCACAAACACTGACTTCATGGTTGTCATCTCACTGACATAAACACAAACTAGTCGAATTTATGCCAGCTAAGTGCATTTCTTATTACTATCATAGTCCTGTTTCTCAATAGTAATTGGTTCAGAACTTACTTGCTTAAGTAGGTTGCAAAGTGAGGATCTAGTGCTCAGACAAAGCATTTGGTTTGTGTGCAAGTAATTTTTTTTTATAATGAGCATTGGAAAGTGTGAAAGCAACCCTAGCACTTCTGTTCATGTGCATAGTTTATTTGGGGATGCCGTCTCAAACTGCTTGTGCTGGGCTTGTTGCTACTAATATGAGCATGTGTTGTTAGCTCTGTGTAACCTTAACTAAGGTGGTTTTGTGGTATCCCACTCTGCCTGAATGTGCTGAGTGCAAACCCAGGTGATCTTTGGCCTCCTCAAAAGTTAGTTGGGAAAACTGGCCAGTTTACAACAAACAGCTAATGAAGGTGTTCCTGTTATACCAAGAAAAATTTTTCATTGTGAAGCTGTATATAGAAAAGTTGAGGTAAGCTTTCTTTTCCAGTTTCTGAAAAGCTGAAATCTTCATTTTGAATTCCAGGGCAGTTTTTGAGGCACCTAGGAATAGATCTTGCTGGCCTGATTCAGAGGACCCTCAGTTCACACAGGGTGTTTTAATGAGGCTACCTTTACAGGTATATCTAGTCTTGGCAAAACTCCCTTTTTAGTCAGACCTGTGGTACTAATAAAATCTTTACCACTATCCCCATCCCACTTCAGCATGTTTGGGGAACTGGTGGACATCTGAGACTGCCCATGGGAGCCACATCCCAACATCCAGTACAACTAAAGAAGGGAGTCTGTATCAAGATGCCAGTCCAGCAACTTCATTCAGTTAAAAGCTGCTTTGTCAGAGCAGCTGACAAGCCTGTCTTCCCAAAGCTGTGCAATAATAGAAAGCTTACATTAAAGCTTAAATATATGTAGTAAAGAGCAGAAAAGATATGAGTTGATAATGTCTTCTCTGTATTGAGGAAACAGCATGCTGTACCTGGTACATACCTGCTGCTTGCACAGACTTCCGTATGGATCAGATGCATTGCTGCCCAAAATTGGGATTTCTATGCTAGCATACATCAGTGCTTCTGTCTGTGGCACCCCCAAATAATTTTACTGAAAAATATTGGCCTGAGAGTATCATTTTATGAAACTTGGCTGTGCATGATCACTGTGGTATCTAAGCCGTTCGCAATCATCAACATGTTTATACTTCCAGCTCTGGACGAAGTAAATAGGTACAATCTACAGATCTCAGTTCAGGGGGAAGAGGAGTGAAGGGGGTAAATGAAAGCTCAGATAGTGACCTACTCTAAATCCATGCAGAAAGCCCACAGCAGAAGAAAGATTAAAGACTTTTGATTCATAGCTGGTGAACAGCAGGCTCATCACCCTGAAATACTGAGTTATCAATGTGTGGCTCTCTTTAACTTGCGTGGTTATGTATTTAGCAACTTGTGACAGACTTTGCTTTGGCAGAGGAGTTGCAAGCTTTTGAGTTCATGCATTACTCATTTCTAGCTCGCTCCTTCACAACACACACAGGATCACATGTAGTAACTATAATGATGACATAAGGCCTCATACCTTCGTGAGTTTAAAGTAGGTTGAAAATAAATCTATTAAAATCCCATTTTTTCCCTGGTAATATATATAGCAAGGAAAAATGCCACTAGTGGTTCACAAAGTTCTGTTTATACACAGGCCTCTGGGTGTGTGTGAGTTCAAGAAGGCTTTTCTCTGGCTGAAAATACTGAGGCCCTGGTTCAGCAGAAAATAGCCAGTACAGCTGTTGGGCAGTGGAGGCTCTGAGAGCCCATTTGGGTTTGCAGCTGTGGAGGCAGCCTCCCTTGTCAGGATGGGTGGGAATTTGGTGCCATTCCTCCAGCAATTCCTCCCAGAGGTGGAGCCAGCAGCTCCTTTTAGCCTTGCTGCTTGCACTGGGGGGGCTTAGAGTGGGTCTTGGTTTCCCCAGGTAAGAACTGTGGAACCTACCTGCACTGAAGATGCATCAATGCACTGAAGTTTAAACATGAGGTGCTTGTGATATTGATGCTTGGATGCCTCAGGCTTTGCAGCAGCCTCTTCTAGGAGACTGTGTGTCAATACTGTTCTTCATTGAACAGGGGTACATGGCAAAATCAGCTTGGGAAGGGAACCATGGCTTCATCAGGGGTCTCTTAAGATCACCATGTTGGGGTGTTTTTGAACTGCTGGCAAGTGATTATCATCTTGCTCTTCCATAATATCAGAAGTAATACTGCCAACTCTCAAGATGTTAAACACTTTTGGAGAAAAGTCTGCAAGCACTAACAAAGAAGCGTGCCACATGTCCCCTTGCCATGTCCCAAGTGGTCGGGATAAGTGGTAGGACATAGAGCATTTGCCTTTTGGGGATTTTGCTCTGTATTGAACGCTGTCGTTTAAAATGGCAGTTGGAGTCCATCCTCCTGCCAGCTCCTTTTGCTGTAGGATTTTCATTCATGGTGTCCCTTTCTTCCAGTGTGTGCTGACCACATACACGGGGAAGTCTTGCTCTGTTCCTATGTCTTTGCTGTGCAGGATGGTTGGGACCTAGAAGAAGGATGAGGGAGGTGCCATAGCAGGGCCTGTACCGCTCGTGTTGCTCTGGGAAGAGAGATACTGAGGCATGGCACGGCTGCTTGGTGCAGGTTTGGCACCAAGCCAGCATCTGGGCACTGCAGAGCAGGGAATGGTGAATCTTACTATGGTGCAGCAGCTTGTAATAACATTTATATCCCTCAGCATCACTTACTGTTGATACTACTGGGGCCTGGTCAGACAAAGCTGAGGTAAACTGTGTTCCTTGGCTTTCTGCTTTTATACCTCTGCCTTAAAGGCCCTAATACATGGCCCTAATACAATGAAGCTCTTGGTGCCTTCTCACCTGTCACCAGAACAGTACCACAAAACATGCTAAGCACAAGCACAGAACAAGCCACTTCTTGGCACATCTCAGCTCAGATGGTCACACTGGTTGCAGCCACAGCCATCTGAATTCATCTTAACACTGATTTTTTGCTTATGACTGAAGCCTTGATGCTAAAGCAATTCTATGTTAAAGTTGGCCAGGCTGCTTAAGTGTGTAAAGCTAACTCAGATATTAGGGAGATGAGTGTCTGCATTAAGGAGAGGTGTAAAAACAAATGGTTATAAATGTGAAGGTGCCTGTGTGTGAGGTGTGGTTATTAAAATGGGTGGTCCCTAAACTTGTGGTGGTTGCTATAAATAAATAGCAGTACTCTTAATACTCCTTGCTGGCTGTTTGTCTTGGCTTTGGAAGGTAGCCCTGGTCTAGCCCTAGGTACCACTCCAGTCTCTTCTCTTACTGAGAAGAGAGGCAGCTGCTGGTCTGTTGTGAAATAGAAATGTCCCTCCTCAGAGCACATTGCTCCTTCTGAGTTGCACCTGCCAGGCAGCCGTAGCTCCAAATGTCAGCCTGGAGCAAAGCAGTCTCACACAATGCAAAGCCTGCCACCCTTTACTGCAGAGGTGTAAACACCAAGACCTCCATGCCAACATGATTTTGGCAGATCTAAACATGAGATGTTAGCAACCAACATCCTGTCCCCTTTCTGCCCCCCCCGCGCCTCCCTCCTCCCACATGCATTTTCCCTCGCTCCCTTTCCATGTCCCAGCCGAGCTGGCAGCTGGCACTGGGAGGCTGTGAGCTCATGAGCTCACTCCCGGCCCAGCGTGCTGGCCTATGAATAGCTCAGCCTCCACTGAAGCTGCTCTGTGCCTCAGGATGTTGCCAGCCACGTAGATTTAACAACTGGATGTATGCAGATAAAATAAAAACATGCCCAGATTGTCCCTTTGGAATTCAGGTTTTTCAGCCTTTTAAGAGGAGGTGAAATGCCTGAGCTAACAATCTCTATATTTAGAGTTCTCTAGATAAGGGTTTAAGCAAAGACAGGCTTTCTCTTTAAAAGGAAAAGGACTTTACCTTCAGATTTGCTATTAAAAATGGCCTTGCAACAATAATACTGTCAGTGCAAAGCCTGCATCTAAACGCCTCCTTGTGAGCTGTGACTCATGCTTTGAAAGCACAGTAGCTTTCCTAGAAGGATAGGTAAGTACTGTTATCACCAGATGGGGAGTTGCAGAATGGGACATGGTGTTCCCAGTTCCCAGAAGCATCCATTAGATAGATGTTGGAAACTCAAGACAGCTACGTTTCATTTTCAGAGTGCCAAAAGCCCCACAGTACTTCTGAATAGTGACACTGAGCTATGTTAAAATCAAACCTGAGGGATGCATTTGAAAATGTAGATCCAGAATATCTTTACCACATTAACAGCAAGTTAATGGCAGACCAAAATAAAGAACACAAAGCAAACCAAGTTTGACAGTCCTCTGAAACTTCCATTTTTGTTATGTTAAAAGCACATTTTTATGAAGACTACTGACCAAGGACAGACCCTTGCTAAACATTGATTACATGGCCAAGTAAAAAGCCCTTTTTTTTCCTGGGTTAAGAGTCAGTGGATATCTTTTAGTTTGTGACAGAGTTCTGTCCGAATTTTACTGGTTTTTAATTTCTTTGATGCACAGTGGCATCTTTCAATGCTATCCAAACATCACCAGCTAAAAAGGCAACACTGAATACAAGCAATAGTTACTGCTCTTCCAGCACAATGTTATTGCATATCCTCTTACTTCCCGAGTTCATTTTAAGATGGTGTGTGCACCTGCACTCAGCTGAGTATCATATAATCTACAGCTGTGCTGCAGGAGGCAAGAGTGATGGAATGGGACAACTGGGTAAGGTAGCATGACTCGTGGAGTTTTTCTGATAGAGAACATATGAGATCCTGAGAATTTTCATTAGGTCCATACTCAGACTTTGAAATGTTTCCTTTGCAAAGAGCTCACCATATTTTGGTAAATAGGAGAAATAGAAAAAAATGCACAGTTTTCATTTATAGCCTAACTCCTGATTCAGCCTCCAAACTACATCTTAAAAGAAAGTAAATGTAATTTAGATGACAGCACTGTCTCCATAGCATGGACCTGCAGTGTAAAAGGGCTTACAGCATGTTAGGGTCTGATCCAAAGCTCTGTTAGCTGGCACCCTACTGCTGATTTCAGTAAACTTTGTTCCAGTTCCTTTATTAAGAACACATGGACAAAGTGGATGTAAAACCTACTTCAGCAATACCAAGGTTTTGTGAGTCCTGTGTATGCAAAATGATGAGTCAGCTATTCCTATCCTCATACACTACTACCTAAAAACCCTAGGAAATTAAAATGCTTTTGCCCTTTGCTGCATGTGGGTTTTCTTTAAACTTTTGGCCTTCCTTTATCTTCATGTATCAAGCTTTCTCTGTATCTGTGGGGTACTAGAAATTAATCTTTCATTTTAAAGGTGAAAAGGATATGCTTTATAGAGACTCCAGGAACCTGGTAATTAAGAAATAATGTAAAGCACACCGATTCCGAACCCTGCAGTTCTATTGTGAACTATAAACTTCAACATCCCAAAAATGGATGCTTTGGGGCAGAACTTCAGGACTTCTTTATCAGGCCTCCAAATTAGCAGTTGCATTTCTATTAAACTGTTCTTCCTCTAATGAGAAAAAATGTAAAATAAGGACAGAGAGGAGAACTGTATCTTTTTACTGCTCTGTTCTGTGGTTTTATAAGCAGTCTATTTGTTTGAATTAGTGATTGGGTGAGCTGTGTTAAGAAAAATGTCTGAATGCTATGTGACACTTTCAGCAGTTCTGAAGAGGTTGTGTCATTTGACACTTTTAACAGTTACTGTCCCCAGTCTGTTTTAATCCCGCTCCATGCTGCATCTGTGCTGTGGCACGTGTGCAATAATTCTTTGCTATGCCTGGCACTCGCTGGTGTGCACATAAAAATGCAGGTGGCAGCATTATTCTCCAGAGCAAAGCAACATCTGTCAGCATCCTAGGTGAGTATTTCCTTCACATGAATAAAACACAGACTCAGAGTACCTCAGGCAGCTTGTGCTCTAAATTAGGTGTAGCCATCAATGCTTTAAGACCATCATTAGAATGAACTTAATGCTAGTTCCTTGTTGGTCTGATTTCCAGTTGGGATTCAGTGTGGGAGTCAACAAGGGATGGATACCAGGTGTGACCTGGGATGCATCTTTAGTTATGACCAACAGATAGGCCAGCTATGAGCAGTGAGATGGCTTACAAATTCCCTACTTAAGAAAGAAAACCACAGGCAGTTTTTCAACTGCCTTAACATCTGCTGAGTATTTTACCATGTTCTTCAATGGAAGCTGTTAGCCCTAGCTAATGGGACTTGATACAAACAAGGTGCAGGAGACTCTTAGGAACTCCTTTAATTCCAGAACTCTTTCACTGTGATGTGTTCACTCAAGGTGCATATGATTGCCCTGGCACTCTCCTGAGAAGCTGTGTGATGGGAGCTACTCTTGAGGAGGCAGTGTGAAGCTGTATCTTCTATCTGTTGCTCAACACTGGACTGAAGAATGTGCATTTGGGGTTTATTTGTAAAAGGTGAAAGGGAGTGGGACACTTAACTGATCAGTCTTGTTTGTCTGATCAGTCTTTATATAGGTAGCAAATTAAAAGACATGTCTGAAATTATATGGATAACACTGTTAAACCAACTCTATCCTATAGGCTGTTTTGCCTGAGAACCCATCATATTCTTCTGTGAAAATAAAGTGAGAGAACCCATCTTTCCAAAGAGCAGGCTCTGCAGACGATCTGACCAGATCTCCCATGTCAGGGTGCATTTTATTTTTTAACTTTGACTTGCTGTATCTGAAAGAATGGAAAATCCTGATTGTTCATGGCTGCACACACAACTGGGGTGAATTCCTTTCCTGGAGAAAATGGAAATCTGGTGTGGAAAGAGAGCTGTTGATGAAGTCACTGACAGTGAGAAAGAAACGCACTGCAGGACTGAAATTTCTTATGGGCAAGGAGTGAAAGGGTTTGTCCATGGCAGCTACTCTGCCACTTCTTAGGAGCTCCATAGTGGGTAGGCAGCTGGCTTAAGTGAATATATTCAAGTGAAACTGTGCTTGCAGTCAGCTGAATACATGTTCTGTTGATACAGATGCTAAAATAATAAGCCCTACAGAGAAAATGCATGGACTTTCACTTTTAGAAAACCAAGAAGAAACAAGCAAGACAGAGTTCTCATGGTGATGGAGAGAAGGGAGTGTGCTATTGAGACCATCTAGGAAAGTAGTTTAGCATCATCACATGGCTAGATGTAGCATTTGGACAGTATTGAATCCCACATTAAGGCTACGATCAAATCTGATCGCTTAAAGGAAATCTTGTGTATAACAAAATAAATATTCTGTTCTTCTTGTCTGTAAGGCCCTAAAATCTATCTTACTAGGCTCCATCTTCTAGCTAGTTATTTCTATCTAGAAAAGCTTTTCAGACATGTAAGCAGCTGCACAGTTCTCAAATATGCTAGGAGGAAAGTTTTGTTAAAAAAAAAAAAGGTAATTCACAAACCCTGGGCTTTTTCAATGTATAATTCATATGTCCTTTGAACAGTCCTCCTCACAGGAATTCAGAAATGGATTTAGATCAGTTTGCTTCATTTTTAGAATACAATGGAAGAGCACTTACCCTGCATTCTTGCAGCCTTTCCTATAAATTAAAAATAGATGCTGGGCCCAAACCAGCAGCTTTTTGCACTCTCTGGGAAACCTGTGCGAACAAACCACAACAGGGCAATTCTGCTTTCTTTAGCAATGCAAGCTGTATCCTCAGAAGCCTGTGAAGAGACAGAGGGTCTGTAGTGCACTTTTCCCCTGCAGCCAGGGAATAATCACTGCATCGTTCTTGTTTTGTGTGTTCAAAAGCTAGGGGCTACAGATGTAGGCAACTGAAAAATCAAATGCAGTCATCAGTGTAGCAGAGCTTGGGCTGCGGAATTGGACCAGCAGACGTTTTATGGCAATGCAGTGTCAGTCCAAATTGCAGCTTTGTGCCAAATGGTCCTGCGTTAATGGTGCCTTGTGAGTGGCAGTGCCAGGAAACCAGCACCCTGGGGGACACTCCACCCTCCTTCCTTGCAAAGGGTTACAGCGTTACACAGCCCAGACTGAAAAATTTGAACAGTGGTTTTTAGCCAGGGAAGCAATTTGTGCTTGGCATGGGGCAGTACAGGCCACTTCCCTCTCCCTCCTCCCCCACCAAGCATCTCCTAGAATCAGAAACCACAGGGTGATTCAGCGGAGTGAAGTCTGTTTCCTGGTGTGCTTCTGGAGTAAGCAGTTGCCTTGAAAGCCTTCAGTGGCTTTGCCTGGTGCTTATGGCAAAGCTGCAGATGAGCCTTTAATTCCAAACAATTTGCAGGAGATGGCAAGATGTGTCCAGAGGTAGTTGTGAGCTGTTACTAAGTCCACATGTTATGTACAGCAGCCATTATGGTTCACTTGTTATGTTTTCCAAAATATTACTGGGGGTCTTCTGAAACAGAAACTTATTTTCAGGGAGGAAAACTGAAAAATGCAGTCTTGAAGGATAGCTTTGAAATGCATTTCAAAACTTGAAATATGGTAATTCATAGTGAGAGAGGACTTCTGACTCTTTTTACTATGTAATGGTTAAAACTTAGACTTTTACCTGGGATTTTACTCTGCAAAACTCTGCCTCACTGAGCCCCTCTGAGCAGTAGTGATTTACCCTTTGCTGCATGAAGGTTGGATTCCTCTAGCAACTCTGCCTGATGTCTATTTTTGGCTTCCCCTCTAAAAACAGATGGTTGGGAGTGAGAACCTCTTCTTATGATTGCTGTTGTAAGCTGTGAAAGCAACAGATGGTTGCTAACAGATCACACACCCAGAGGTTTCGAGCTCCAGTTTTTCTTCCAGTGGTGCAAGCTTTATTTTGTTTCCACCCATCTACTTTATACCTCTTGGAATAGAAATAGGTTTATCAAGGGTATGTCAGCGTAACAACTGGAGATGCATTGTTAAAATTTCATTCCTAAGCTGCAAAACACAAAATAATTCATTACTTTTGTTCTGTCAGAACAAGACACTGAGTGTGGATTAAAACATGACACATCTTAGGTCCCTGCGTCAGTGTTAATGACATATCAGAATTTGGTTTCTCCTGTTTTCTTAAAAACACTAGCAAGGAAATAAAAATCAAACAGACAGATCTAGGTTAACATTGTCTTTGCTACTTGCAATGGCAGATCTGAGAGGTGTGAACTTCCTCAAAGGTCTTGATCAAGATGTGGGAAGATATTGGTTGCAAAGGACTAATTGCCTTTCATCTCTCCAAAGTGGACAGAGAGACCCTAATACTATTCCAGATGAGAAAGAGACCTGTGGTCTCACATTACTGATAGTGGGGTAAGGACTTCTATCTCTGTGTCCATCACTTTAACTTGAGCTGGGAGGAGCGTGATACCAAAAATCAGGGAAGCTACAAAGTCTTCAGTATGACAGACTCTCTGTATGCCTGCACCTCTCATTTCAGTTTTCTAATAAATATAAGGAAATAATGCTTTTTGTGGATCAAGAAGGTTGTCCAGAAATTATTATACTCCACTTTGTCTGAGTTTATTTTTTAAAAAATATCCCACTGCACATCAGCTGTGTACATCAAAGGCTTTTGGAGTGCTTTGCAAAGACTAATGCATTATTAAGCTAGCAAACCCCCACAGATGGGAAGATGCAAATAGAGAGGATAATGATTTGGTCAGGACTACATACTGTGTCAGTGGCAGAGTTAGGAACACAGTTTGTGTGGCTTTAGCTGTTTCTCTCAGCTGATACCTATCTATAGAACTGGGCAAAAGTGTTAGTTCAAAATCAAATGCATGACTTGAAATGGGGCACTGCATTCTGCTCTTGGTCTGAGCAAGCCCATGAAATGAAGAATATTACAATGCTGTGGAATTGCAATAACATTCTTCAGTCTGCATACAAAGTTTCTCAAGACCTCTGGTTTTGAACAGATGAATGTTGGAAATAGCCAAATTTTGGACACGTTAAAGCAAATCCACTTCACTATCCAAAATACAGTATTCAAGTACAAGGCAGCAGAAAATCTCAGGCAGATTATTAGGTACGGTAACATAGAAAAGGAGACCTAAAGGACAGATTTTAAGGAACCAAGATAAAGGCAATGCTAGACATATCTGCAGCCTACCATAAGAAGACATGGTAATTTAAAAGTCTGAACTTCCACTCTCCACTCTAAAAACAAAACACCCCATTTGTAGTAGTTGAGAAGCCAAGTCCTTAGTCCATTTCATCTCCTTTTTCATGTCTGTTGTGTACTGGCAGCTGTCCTGGGCTTCCACAGGGATACTAGGGAAATGATGAAGAGCCCTGCTGCAGTGTGATGTCTTTTAGAGGGATCACAGCTCCACAGAACATTAATTAAGCCAACATTCTTATGTCCAGTTTTGTTTGGAGTTATTACAGCCCTCGTATTTTCTGTCTCTATTCACCTGCTTCAGCAAACAGTATTTTTTAACACCAGAGTATGTTGGAGAATGAGCTGTTTCACCATTATAGCCTGTAGTTTTTGAGACTTATACTGACTGTTTTGATGCTTAGGGGCTTTCTTGCCCATCTTATTCATATTCTTAAAATATTCCTGCTAATAACCTTAAATATTTTTAAAGCCTAAATATATATGCAGTGCCTCCCCCAATCAGATTGTCTAATTAGCCTAACTGCTGTATAGGGTGCTGTGTACATGCACTCAAATAGGAATTTATGTTGACTGGCTAGTATAATCAAATTTGCCATTGCATTTAATTTTAGAATAAACTACATTTATTTCCCTTACACTAGATTCAGGAAATAAATGATAGTTGAAGCAATAAGATTTTTCCAGGCTTCTCTACTATTAAGTCTAAATTAATTTGGTATTTCAGATTCTTCTACCAACTGCAGCAGTTATGTTGGCCCAATACATCATAGAAAGTTTACAGGTTTTATTGCTGTTTCTGAGGGGCTGTTGGGAGGCAGAAGGAGTCATTAAGCACAGATGGCCTACTAGATGCTGACAAAATTTGAGTTTCTCTCAGGAGGACTCAGGACCAGTCCAGTCATGGGGTGGGAGGCTTTGTTTGAACTACTGCCACTATCAGTATCGATGCAAACCTAATGTTCAGAGCACAGACAAGGTTTAAAGGAGAGCCTGAGAGCACTGACATGTTTCAAGCAGCAGGACTGGTGGCTATAGCCAAATTCTCTGATAGTTTAAGGAAGTGTAAATGCAGTGAGACCACTGTAGCAAACACCACACACATCTTTGGCTGTGCTACATGATGTATCCAATCACATTGTACTTGCCTTCAGTTTAACTTAATTACACTGCATGGACCCACAGCTTGCCCAGTGCGAGTGGGACAGGGTATAAATCAAAAGGCACATAAACAAATGCAGGAGCAGGAAAGGAGATCAGACCTGAAGCTGGCTTTAAGAAAATGATTAATACTTGCTATGAATAAAAGGTCCATCTGTAATTTGAAATGGATTAACTAAAGAGCTATTTTAAGGTTAATGGACTAACAGTAATTTCTGGTGACAGTGAAATGCTTTCTCCATTCCAGCATTTAGTGCAGGCAGTATTCTAGTTATCCTAATCCAAATATGAGATTTTTAGAAAATGTAGAGTACAGGGATGGCAGCTCTTTGGTGGTAGGAACAAATTACAGCTTTAAACTAGATTTTTTAAAAACACAACCAATTCACTAATACCCCACATATGATTTAGAGCTGAATTTGAGAGCAACTGATGGATCCACTGTGTGTTTATTCATGCAGATTTTGTACTCCAGGGAACAGAGTAATTGGCAGTTGGGAAGCTTCTTTTAGGATTTTGATCTCCACCCCAGAAAACAGCGTGCAACCCTGGGCAGGATCTAGCTATATTCAGTAGTAGAAGTGAAACGTAAAATACATGCCAAAAAAACCCAACTGAATGTTGAAGAGTTTCAACTTCCTGTGTTGATGTTCTCAAAGTTATTTCTGCTTTCTATGATGAATGTCCACAGATTTGGAAAAGACAGGGTTACAGTTTTTTCTTCTGAATCATGGCAAGAGCCTGACATGGGCAGGGAAAAGGCCTGTCAAATGCTGTAGCTTCACAGTGGTGTCAGTTACTGCGGTTGTGGAATTGGGAAGCCATGTTAACAATTAAGCATGCTCTAGCTAATTGACAAGCCTGTGTACAAAACTGGCAGTAAAGTGGATACTCAAAATGGCACAAGAGCATGACAAGTAATGATCACCTCCTTGCCACTGCAGAATTTCTGCCTGTGCTTGTCTTTCTTCCAGTTCACGATGAGAGTAAAAGCTCTCTTCCCATAGCTGATGACTTCCAAATGCAAAGATGGGTCTGGCAGAAACTGTTCTGAGGAAGTTCTCACAGTTTTTCTGAAATTCTAGTGACCATGTTTAAAACCTAACAAATCAATGAAGGGTGTTTTTGAGGGTGTGACTGTAGGTTAATAATCTGGTGATGTGGCTGTTGCCAAGGAAACAAAAATTTAATTTTCTGACTCATTTCAAACATGGACTTGAATTACATTTCTGTCTCTGTGTTTAATGAACAAATCATTCCATTATTTGTGAGATTTAATTAAGATGGGGAGTTTACGTGGGGAAGAGGGAGACTGCTGCAGCCACCATAACAAACTGGTGTTTACTGTGGAAGGTATAAATCCAGCATTTATCAGTGTCTCTGCAATGCCTGGGCTCAGTCTTAGTTATCTACGTTACAAAAACCACCAAAACCCTATGGTAGCAATGGTAAGGCATTGGTTCACTGCCAAAGACCAAAGGAAGCCTTGCAGAGGGAAGCTGGGGCATGTTCCCTCTGGCTGTTAGCTAAAACACAGGGCAAGAATCCACCTTCTCCCTTGCCAGAGAGAACTCTGATTTACAGTGCAGGCAATGCTCCTAGGTACTTGTCTTGCCACACTATTGTATGCCCTGGCAGTAGGACTGCTGGCTTTAAATGCTGTAGGTTCTAAATGTCCTAAATAACCTTTTCACACTAACTCCTCCTCCAAACCCCAGCAAACAAACAAACAAACAAACAAAGGCATTAATTAACCCTGTCAGTGTTCTTGATCCTGAATTTCTGTTCCTTCTGATCCTTTGCTGGGCTTGCTAATAGAAAGCACATTCTAGACAGAAGAGGTCCCTTCTGATCCTTCCTACTGCCCTGAACATTAGCAACAGGACTGTAAGGCTTCTATGAGACAAAGAAAATTCTAAGGAGGGCTTTAAATATCACCTCTATGTATGATCAAAAATAGAACATTTAAATGCACTGAATAGCCTTAATCTAGTCTAGCTTTGTATAACCTGAATGACTCTACAGCAGTCTCATCTGCTCATTTCTCTCTACAAATACTAATCTTTGATCTGCAAGTATGTTTGAACCATAAGCCTTTTGGTTTTGTTCCTTAAGTAAAAACTTTTTAAATGGTAGCCATCTGTATATTCTCATAGAGAAGTTTCTATCAGTATGAACACATTTTTCAAAATATTTATATTCACATGTAGTTATCTTCATATGTAAATTTTGCTCTAACAGTGACACTAACCTGGAATAGTTTTAAACATTCAGAAAGTTTGCCTCAACAACCTTCATGAAATACAAATGAATATAACTGTTAAAATGAACAAAATACAGGCAACAATTTAATATTGCAGATAACAGAATTTTTCTTCCTTAGGAAGACTATGATCGTCTGAGACCTTTATCTTACCCTATGACCGATGTCTTCCTTATCTGCTTCTCAGTGGTAAACCCTGCTTCATTTCAAAATGTGAAGGAAGAGTGGGTACCGGAGTTGAAGGAATATGCACCTAATGTTCCCTTTTTACTAGTAGGAACACAGGTATATTTGGTTCTGTTCTACTTTATTTAAACAATTAGGATCATTGTATGGTGCCTTTTCTCGGGGCTGGAAGTTCAGGCCCAACAGGACCTGAGTAGCACCTCCGTCTGCCTTCAGAGGAATAACCCTTAGAGGTGGCAGAAAAACCAGTGAGCTATCTCCATTTTGTTAAAAAAACTTATGTCCATTGTGAACAGGGTGGCAAGATTGGCTGCATGTCTCCCATGTGACTTTCTAAAAAGTCATGAGACTTACAGACTAGAATTGTCTGCGCATGCCCACGTTACTGGAATTACTGGGTCTACAACTATTAGTCACATGCAACATTTCCTGAAAGCAGAGGAGCAAGGGGAGAAGTGAGACAATTTCCTCTTGCTTCTTAGGAGTAGTGGACTGGGCCTCATTTATGAAGTGACCCACATGTTGGTGTTACCTTTGGGTTAATCCTTCTGCCACTGCATTTGGTATTCTAAGATGATCATATCTAATTGAAGAGCTGAATACAGAATAAATGTTTGTTCATTCTGAATTAAAGGTTCACAGCTTAAATACAGGGCTTTTGAATCAGGAAGGGTCCATGATTTGAATCATGACATGACTCCATTTTTATAGAGACAATATTCCATTAAATAATTCTCCTTTAAAATGAGGGTATCATATTGCCTGCAGACTTTTGTTAGAGGAAGTATTCCAGCATGACTTCAATCTTTCTTGCTAGATTGATCTCCGTGATGACCCAAAAACTCTGGCAAGACTGAATGATATGAAAGAGAAGCCCATATCTGTGGAGCAAGGACAGAAGTTAGCAAAAGAGGTAAACTGGATACTCCTTAATGAAACCAAGTAACAAAGAACAACAACAAAACCCCCCTATTTCTACCTGACTTTGTCTTCCTTTACCACTTTCTGCATGTCTTTTAGCAGTCCACATATGAAACCTTGTGACTGCTTACCAGTTAATAATACTTACATTAATGAGTAAAGGTAACAAGCAGACCTATGTAATTACACTTCTTGTTAGTAGTAGTTCTAATTTTCAGTGTAGACACTTGTAAAAGCTATACAAGCTATATAAATATTAGTCAAATATAATTAAAATCCAGACTGGTTGAGGCTAGAAGGGACCTCTCCTGCTCAAGCAAAATGTTGGGAGCATCTTTTAGAAATTATTTGAAAATGTTCTAACTACTGTGTGGATAATTCTTACCAGGACACTTACAGAGCCTTTATTTTTGAAACACAAATGGGTCCTGTAATTCTTTTATGCTCTTTAATTATTGAACATATCTTAGGCCCCCATTACCAATCTAATGACCTTATTTGTTTCCTATACAAACCAAGCAAATTAAATACCTTCCAGATCTTTGGATGAAACACAAATCTTATTTTCTCCTACAGGGGGGTGTATATGCGTATAACTTTTTTAGATTGCAGCCAAACATTGTAATGTTGCTATGGGGGGGAAAAAAAAGCAGAAGTGCCCAGATGGAATTGAACAGCTGAGACGTACTGCTATTGAAATAACTTATTTTCTTGACAGATAGGAGCCTACTGCTATGTGGAGTGTTCAGCTTTAACACAGAAAGGACTGAAGACTGTTTTTGATGAAGCTATTATAGCCATTCTAACTCCAAAGAAACACACAGTGAAGAAGAGAATAGGCTCAAGATGCATAAACTGCTGTTTGATCACGTGAGAGACATTTGACAATGGCCAGGCTTACTGTGAAATTCTACTGATTTTAAATACAATGCATTAAGTACATAGAGAATTTGTTACAGGTTTGAAAGCTAAACCTACGATTCTGCCTTCTACAACCAGTGAAATCCAGAGGATTAAAATCAAACTCAACGAACTTGTAATAAGAAGTCACCACATCTGTTACAAATATTTTATTCAGACTGGAAGGTACAATCTCTCAGGGTTACACAGTCTAGAGGAAGCAAAAACTGCACCATGCTGAAACGGCAACTATGTGATTTTATTCAGTGGAGATGCTTGGCCTGAAATACTCTTAACTGAATTTGGACAGTCTTCTGCTTTGACTATATATATATATATATCTTAAAAAAAAAAAAACAAAACCATTTTTGCACAGTCTGTATGGAATCTGCACAAAGAAATACCTTGTCTCTCTTTGCTCCAGTTATCTGCTTTTGTATGTAAGCTGCTTCCGGTTCCAGTGTATCCACAGAGGTGCAATAATCAGACCAGCCATATAGCCAAAGGTAGCTCCGAGGGAACAGGAAATGGGCCATACCTGAGGGGAGAACGCAAGGTAAAAGCAGACAATGAGGAAAATGTCTGTGGTTTTTTGTACTTCATGAGCACAAAGTCTAGGTACTGAAAGACAGTAGTCTTATTCTACTTTAAAGCTTGATGTGCTTTCCTAAAAATGCCAAAAGCATAACAATCATCTTCATGAACACTAAATGCTGTTGTACAGTTTTTAATTAATATGCATTAAAATGTAAGCAGGCTTCTGGCTATTGCAGACTTTAGTTTGATAGTCCAAAAACTATGTGAAAAAAACCCCAAACCTTAGAAGTATTTATATCCCTTGAAGCATTCAGCTGACCTAACTTCCTACTCTGCTGCATACATTTGGATACCTACAGATTTCTCAGCAATTCCTCCTTTCAATCTCTCATGGTGTTTTGAAACTTTTAGGTGTGTATAGATGAACTAGTATTCAAATAAGGCCAGAGACTGAGATGGTAGAGGTTTGTTGGCTTTTTTTTCTTGTAAAGTATGTAAAAGGCTGAATTTCCCTCCAGCTAGCAGTGAGGAGGGAACATAAATTTGGAAGCTGACTGAACATCTTGCACCCTGATCATCAAACTTGTGGTAAGCCAGTTATGTCAAAGAGAGCTTTAATTATAAGCTCTGTTTTCTATTGTAAGAACAGGAAGCCAACTCAATAGAGCCGACTCACTTTAACAAACCATCTTGTACTGAACCAGAGTACTAATGGAATTCTTCCCTGCCCTTTATTTTTTTAATTGGTATTGATTTGCAGGGAGGAGTGGCCAAACCAAGACTTAACCAGTCATTCATCAGATGTAGCTTGTATTACCAGTCCGCTACATACTGCATTTGATGAAAGTCTCAACTAAGTGGTGATTAAAATATTTATTGTAGAATAAACAGAATTCCCAGGCCTCTTCAAAATTCTCCTTTGAATTTTTTTTTTTTTTTGCAAGGACAGTTTTGCAGTTCCTGCTGTACAGTGCATATTCCTAAACAAAGTACAGACTGGACTCTCCTTTTGTTTTTTAGATTAAGGGGGATATTTCCTCCCTCTGTAGTACTTGAGACTGAGAAATGCACTAGACAATAGAGGAAATATCCCAATATTCAGCCTTCAGCCTTCTTTTCTACTTCACTTTGACTTGCAATTCATGAATATCAAATGAACTTACTCTTAACGGTCCTGGTTTCTCCTTTCATTCATTTTCCTAGCTCTGATTCTTCTCTTCATTATCACTTAAAAGAATATATTTATTCACATCCTTTGATCATGGGAATTTTAACTATGAATAAGAGTAATGTATTTTGTCCTCTGCTCTTTCATCTTCAATCTCCTCAGCTGCTTCATCTTCACATTCCTTAGCATTTACAGCTTTATGTTATTTGGAGGTCTTAAGGAGTGTAGCAAAGATGACTATTAAACAAGGTGCCTTAGGTACTCTTTATTGACCTTGTTTCATTCTTTCATTTTCATACATTCTGTCTCTGCTGCTTGTTTTTGTTGCTGAGTATTTCAGCAGTTGCCTCTCAAGCCAAAGATTTGCTTGTTTTCATTCATTTACTGTCTATTGTAGATCATCCATAAAAGCCTTGAGAGGCTTTGGCATGGTAAGGTACTGCATATATTTGAAACTCACATAAGTTTGTGGCCTTGGCTAAACTAACACTTCAGGTGGATCTTCTCAACTTTTAAATGAAATGTAATTATTTCTAGCATTTTGCATATTACACACGTCTAAAGGACAAAACAATAAAAATGTCCCTGAAACCCTTCGCTCACTCAGTAACACTCAGTTGGAACACAAGTCATACTTTCTTATCCACTGATAAAGTCAGATACCACTCTAATATCCACAAAACTATGGACAAAGGCTTCTTAACTCGGTGGTGCTTTTACATCAAATTTGCTGAGTGATCAATGATCAACCCTTCATTAAATTTTTACCTACATTAGGTGAATTTGTAGTTGCCTATTTGCTTTTCAGAAGTATAGGTAGATGATGGACTCTGAATTGACCATATTCCCCTAACTAGAGAGTGAATATTCCTGATGACCCAATGACCCTGTATACTGTGCTATTTTGTGTATAGTGGGTGATTATTGGTGTGATTAAAAAAATCTCTGATGATTGTTGTAGTCTCTTTCACCTCACTGAACGGCAACTTGGGATGTGGTTTTTCAATAGCTATGTAACTTTTAATATTAATTATGCCTCTGTCTTCTAAAACATTCAATTTTTGCTTTGTTTTTTAAAAATCAGTGTTACCTTACATAAGTTTCAGGCTCTCTCTCTTAACAGTTGAGTCTCTGACCTCTGAACACTCACGAATGGCAGGTGGCAAAGACAGGGAACAAAGGGAAGAAACCATGAAACACTCCATCTCCCCATCTATGAATAAGATAGAAAGAGACACCACCTTATCCCTTCTAGTGGCATGGAACAGAGGGGTGCTAGGCCAGGCTCTTGTTCTTACTGTTCTGCCTGGACAGCCCAAAGTAGTTCTGAAGGCAGTTTGACTGGCCTTTTGAAAACCCCCTAAGCACAGCAGCTAAAAGCCTGGACTTAAGAGTGTTGCTGTCCTTTTGTTATTTTCTCTAACCCTCAAGACAGGGCAAAATTCACTAACAAACAGGTAATAATACCAGTTTTGCACCTTTTATTCTTAAATGATGGCTTTTAGGCTACATATATCCTGATGCACCCATGGGTATATCTAAAGCAGCGAGTTGTCAAAGACAGGTAAGATATGGCTCTTAAGCACATTGGCTGCACCAGAATAACACCATTTCCACATGCTTTTGACTGTCTATGAAAATGGGTTGCTTTTTTCTGTGGAAGTGGGTTGCTTTATTTTGTATTAGCTGCTGGCCTCGTTTTTCTGAGGCTCTCACTTTCTTCTGGACCTTTTTAAATGACTTTGACTTACTCAATTGGCCTGCTTTTGCCCTGTCTTTCATATTATCTCAAACTCAGTTTAATGTCCTTGACTTGGTATGAACTGCCTGTAAAAATCTAAGCAGCAAATATCTGTCTGCCTGTTCCAAGAGATTCCGTTCTGCTTGCTTAAAATATGCAACTTGTAATTCACCCCTCTTGTCCCCTGGGAACTTTTCAGCTCAGTTCCTCCTACTTCATGCTCCCTTCTGCCTTGAGGAAGCTGACGTATCCTACCCCAGTACTGATGTCATGTCTGGGCTGGGTCAGCAGCAAGGGAATATGTTAGGCCACATGGCCTAGCTGCACTTTTTTTGAGGTGAAAAAAGGCTGATGTGGAGGGAAAAGTGTGGGGAGTGCAGGAGACAGAACAGAACATTTTTCATGAAACTGTCATGAAATGCCTTATCTGTCTCAGCAGCTGGGAAGCATCAGCTACCATTCTCACAGCCTAACAGAAGAATCAGTTTACATATCAAATGCATGATGAAAAGGGCAATTTTAACAACCTGTAGATGATTACTAGGAACCTGAACAGCAGCTTGGCAAAAACAGATCTTAACAAGAACAAAAAATGCATTTTAAGGGATGGAGCATGAGCCAGTGGTTAATGCAAAATGATTCTGACTTCTGCTATTAGCTTAAATTTGCTTTTTGCATTTTCATCTGGCAGCAGTGTTAGGACTTCACAGGGATTTCTTTAGGCTAGCTAAATAGACACTGCAGAACTGCAACGTTTTTAGTATATATTAGAACTCATTTTAAGAATAATGACTCAAAATAGGAATTGCCAACCTTTCAGGTCACAAATGAGCTAGTTTCCTCAGCGCTCTTTAGAACACCTAAGATTCTATGATGTGAGAATGCTTAGCATATTGCATGGAAAGCAGAGCATGTTGCAGGATCCCAGCAAGGTATCTAGCTCTGCTGGACTGTGCATGTAGCTAGTTAAACCAGAATTCTGACTGCATGACAGTTTTGTCATCTATTACAGGTCTGTAATGTGCATCCCATGCAAGGGAAATTACATAGACATTGATAAGGACATAAAGGCCAGATTCTTATAGATCAGAGGAGCAACACAATGTTTTTAAAGATACTATGAAGAGTAAGCAGCTGCCTGCTGGAACTTTCATTATAAAAAATGCAAATACAGTGGGGCAATCTACTGTACTTATTTCTTTTTAGTAAAATTAAGAGTGCTTTTCTCATATTCCTGAACACGATTTTTTGTATGCTTACTGTTTCAAAAGTCCCATTTCTGACTGTCGATTAGAAGGCTATGTAATTATTTTTGTTTCATTTTAAACTGAATAAACAAGCACAATTATTTTCCCTCCCTGTTTCTAACATGCCTTAAATTCCTAATTGTTTAGTCTGTACTGTCTTAAAAACTTCACTACATGCCTTTAGTCTATTTTGGTTGCATGCACATGTTAACTACAAGTGTCTTATCACATTGTTCAGAATGTGTGTGTTGACAAGCACACACCAAGAAGAAAGTGTGAGGTTTTTTTCAGGCTGGCATTTGTAACTAGAAGTTGGTTTCATGGATTTGTGCTCTGAAGTTATAGCAAGCATAACTGCCTTTGATCTCACCATTAAGGTTTACATTGAGAAAACACATTATTAAATAAACAATGATAACCACACTAAAGTGGAACAAGCTTCTACCTCTGTTTAAAACAACTCCAACTGCATATTACCCCTTCTTCTCACATTAAGCAACTTCTCTTACAACAAAGCTTTCACAGTAGGTAGTAGATCCAAAGAGAAAGTCAGCTCAGGTGAGCTCTATCAGCACTACCTATTATGTTTTCAGTAGCCATTATGAAGTAGGAATATAGCAGTTTTACTTCTACCTAATGATAACTCTGTAAGCAGAATATTATTTCAAACTCACTTTTTATCACTAGTAACAGGTACTACAGTTCAAAATAATGCTATAAAAAACCCAGACATATGGGAGGGCATGCACACAACAAACCCAGAGACATGTTTTAAAAGTCTGTTATCAAAACATGCAATAAACCCAGGAACTTCCCAGTGAGCTAAATCCAGTTGTTGTCAGTGACAAATGCTGTGTCTGGAATAATAGTTCCACCACACATAAAGGTGTGGTCTTTAACTATACCATCTTGTTCTGCAACTAATTTCCTCAGGCTGAGTGGAGAAAGGATGTGTCTAGTAACTCCTACATCATTCCCTTCTGTTTCAGTGGCGGTGTGTTTTAAGGTTCCACTTCTCAGTTACACATGTAACATACACTAATCACACGTGGTTATTAAAAGTACACCATCAACTTGAAACAGGCAATCTGGAAAAACTAAGCAACTGTAACAAAGGAAGTTATTTTCTACTTCTTTGTAGAACTGTCCTAGCTAACTGTAACCCTTACACACCCTACAACTCTTTAAATTGTCTAGAATAGCCTTATTTAAATGATAGCAATTAAGTGTTGCAAACGATTTTAAAAATTGCTGAAAGATAAAATTATCTCAAAACACTGGCAAAATTAGTCTACCAGTCTAGCTGGCAGAACAAGTCTTGGAAAGTTTGTTGGTTTGGGTTTTTTTGTTTTTAACACAGAAATGTAACTACTGTAGCACCTAACCTGCATTCCTGTAAGGCAGTTATCTTTACCTTTATCTGAGATAGGCTGAATTCTGCAGACCTACAACCAGGAACAACAGCAGACTAGGCCTCCCTGAGCAACTGTTTTGCATAGTTTTTCTTAAATCTAGCAGAGGAGTAACACACGTGGCATGTTTACAAGGTGCTTTAAGAACAACAACAGAATAATGGAAAACAATGAATCAGGACACGAACTGAGTTTCAGCAATATTTTTTATACTTCTAACAGAAGTGCTTTAAATAGTTTTCATTTCCATTCTCAAACATTATTCAGGTAATTAATGTTAGTTTATTTCTGAAACAATATTCTGTTCCTATTAAGTAATATTTACGTAGCAGAAAAGTTGTTGTATGCTTTAAAAAATGCAATTAACGTTATTATTTTTAAGGGTAGAGAGGCACACTAATCTGAATATCCCGTGTATGCAATATTTTTCAAACATAAACATGGAAAATAAAGTGAAGATTTTCTGAGACATCTGTATTCATCTCAGTTTTGTTGCATGTCACAAGAGGTACGTATAAAGAAGCAACATGTTTCCTTTGGTTTGTAAATAACTCAGGATGAAGTAGCATTTGGGCTTTAGCCATTAGCACATGAACTGGAACTCTTGTTATGAAATTCATCATCAGGTTTACTCCACAGAACCCTGAAGTACTTTGAAGTAAAAGCAAGTTCTAGTGAAAGATGCATAGGACACCGACATCTGATTTTCTGACCAGGTAAGATCCAGGTAATAGTACAAGAGACTTCTCAGCTTCTACTGATACATCTCAACCACGATGTAAAGCAATGACTACCACGTAATTTTTCAGTTCTTCTATTAAGTTTGCAGGAAAATATGCTAGTCCCAATACAGACTGCCAAGGGCAGGGAAACAGATTAGCAAAAAATGAAACCAAAGTTGCTTTCTCTTTGAAGGACACAAAGCAGCAAAGTGACAGCAGAAGAACTGCCCTATGTGTGAGTGTGGCAATTCAGGCAAGTATCCTACAGAATAGTGCAGACAGCTTTATTTAATACTCTACTGGGATTCCAGCATTCTCAGTGCTCCCCTCAACCTCTTGTTGGCTTTAGATGAGTGACTACAGACCATTTTCATTTGAAGCCATTTCTGTGAACAAATCAGACTTCACAGACGCAGCTTTACATTCTCCCATTTCTGAATGATTTGTCAATTTAAAAGTTGACTGTAGACACATTCAAACTGTCTACAGTTTAAAGTGTAGACACCAGATTTGATCAAGTGCTAAATCCCAATGAAGTGGAAAAATACACCAATTCAAGACACAGGGCTTAACTTTTTGTGTGAACCTTGTGCCACACTATATTGTTCTAACAGAGCTTAATCAATAGTATTTTTCATCCCAACCTCACAGCACATTTTTGTACCAGCTGGATATTACTTGATTTTGACAACAGGGCTATTAACAGAGCCCAAGGGCAGCAGCAACAACCCCTTGGTTTGCTTTATCACGTGGTATTTCTCAATTATTGCTGATCCATCCAGTTCTTGTAGTACCAATTTCACCTTGTCTCTGACAGCCCCCCAATAATGAATTGTCTGAAGTTATAGGAAGCAATGCAGTTGTGTTTCCATCATGTTGTTACACCACAAATACTAACTATAATCAATACCAACATCAGAATCAGATTTTGCAATAAACAGGCTTAAAGGCCTCAACACTGCTCTCTAAAATAACAATACCACTTTAGTCTTGCCCAAGTAGTAAGATTTAAACCACATTTTCTGCTTTAAAGCAGAACTGTTTCCACTACAGATAAAAAAAAATTGTTTACAGCACAAAGGCTAAAATACAAGAAGGAAAACAATCACTAATGAAACCTCTTTTTATCTCAAAAGCTGGTTTTCAGTTCAAAGACTAAGCTGTTCTGTTTGAGTCCATTTTTGGATAGGAAAAGGGTAAATCCAAAATTGTAATCCTCAAGATCTCTGTTTTTAGGCTAATACGAGAAACAGCTGATGCCAGAAGCACGCCAGCTTAATACTTTACTCATGCAGATGTCTAGAAGTAATTTGGTTTTGACTGGGTTTGATTACTTTTAAGTCTACATTAAGATCTACATGATTTCTTTCAGACCTCACTTGGGACTTAATCTGAGAGTCAGAAACTCTCCCCTGCTAACTTTGGTACCAGGAGTATGTCAGAAATGAGGGTGGAGATGGTGAAGGAAAAGGGAAATTGCAGACACACAGGGAGCACTGGGGAGCATTCATACCCAGAAACAGCCAGTGACAAGTTTGGGTAGCTGAAGTTTCTGCAAATGCTTTAATGTTCTGAGGAGTCAGATAGTATCTTTTTAGATGTTTAAGTGTAGATTACAGAGCTAGATTTTCAGTCATGTTTGGCTTCTATTGATTTGGAAGAGTTTTCAAACAGAAAAAGTTTTCAGACCATTATTAAACTTTTGTCTCCAACTATAGGAAGATGTGGGGATAGACAAAAAGTTAAAAATTTACTCTACCTAAAGTATCTGTCTTCAGCCATTAGTGTCTTTGTTTTGTTAATCAGAGTCCCGTGACTTAATGTGATATGAGCCTTCCTCATATCACTGGTGCATAAAAGGTGAAGTTTTTATACACAGCATATTTGCAAAGTCTAAGATTTTAGGAATAAAACAAAACCTGCCAGATGTGACCTGCTGCTTTAAAATCCCAGCCAAGCAAGGAAAAGCTGCTTGCCTCTCACTGGGACAGGGAAGTGAGGATGGCTTGGCAAGAATATAGGAGATTGCATTTCAATGAATCCCTTGATTTTTGGGTTACATTCATGCCTGTCAACAATTACTTAGTGCCAACACACACCTATGTCAGATTGATGATAAAACATCTTGCAAGAGTAAAACCAAGTGTTTTCAGGGAAGAAACCCCCATATTTTTACTTAAAATATTAACCTACTCCTCCATTATTTCTGAAATACAAATTTTAATGTCTCGTTACACTACTGCAATGGAAGACTAATGGCAAAAAAGCAGGCTGTGAGCTACTTAGGAAAGACAAATTTTAATTGCAGCTATAAGCCACAACATCTCTACAATATCACAGAGGAAAGTGTGCTGCCTGTTACGCTGATTTTCTGGAAGAAACCTCCAAAATCATCTGCTTAAGAACAGGTCTGGTAGACACTACTCAGCTAAGAGTGTATGAGTTTGGTAAACAGATGAAAAAAAATATCCACTGAACACATTTAGGAAGAAGTGTTACTAGTGCCATCATTTTATGGCACTGCAGACTTCAGTTATGTTTAATTGAATCATGTCTCCATGCCAAAAAACACAGTAAGAAAATAGCATAAACATTTGAATTTATAAAGATAGAATCTGCAATGCCAGCTTCACATTTTTTCTTGTTCAACTAAAAAGCTCATGTTTGCCTTCCTTTGAAATTAGAAGTGCTTAGTACAGTGCTTTGGCTACACCATTCCCACAAATCGATCCAAATCCATTGAAAATATCTTCTGTTAAGTGCTGTTATGGAAGACAGAGGGGAGCTAAAACATCAGGAAAGCATCCTTCTTTCCCTACCCATGAACAATAAAAGCTACTAGACTGAAGGCAAACTTGAAGCCATCTTCACCATTTCACACTTCTCCAGCTTGTCTAGCTTCTTCTTATCCAAGTCCTTAGAGCTCTATTTCTTTATAAAGTTTGCATGCAACAGACACTCACAAGTCTGTAACAAAGAACCTATTTAAACTGGAAATAAAAATAATGTATTTACTTCCTTACACCCTAAGCATAGATGCTTCCAGTGAGTTTTTAAAAGTTTGGCATAACTCTGCAGGAACAGCTTATGATGAAGTCCAATACACCTGTACAGCTTCAGAGCAATTCTGTGTAGCGTGCATCTCCAGAAAATCAGTATTTTGTACATTTACCATAAGGGTGGATGTACTAACCTGCCAAGGCCGATCCCAGTCAAGAGGAATAGGAAATGCTCCAAACCAAGCTCCAAGTATACTGCACACAGAAGTGATCTGTAGACTGCTTTCCCAGATGGACATAGCTCTGTAAAAAGTGTGGAACAAGTTTTCAACAACAGCAAAAGTTACCACGGCACAGAGTTAGATCAGATTTCCCCCCAAATTTTTGAGGCTATAAACAGATATAAAAATTCATGTATTTGGTAAATAGCATGCAGGTTTTTCCTAAAACATAAAAAATAAAAGTAAAATCTAAGTTGCATATTTTAGCTATAATTACAATCTTTTTATACCTCACTTTCAGGAATTTTTTTTTCTGGAGATGTTTACTGCAAAAGCTAATTCATTTTACCTAGAAACTCCTATTGAGCTTGAAACACTGCTAGACTGAGCAAATAAATCTAATCTCAATAACTGTGTGCATTGCAGGGAGAGGCAGACATGAAAGGGTACTGTAGGACTGTACAGAAAAGCACAAGCACAGTCACAAAGGATTCTGTGGTGCAGACATATTTGATGACTATGACAATTTGAAATTTAAAATAGACGTTCACTATGAGAATATTTCAAAACAAGTTTCCATCAACTGAAAAGAAACACTGTAAGTAAATGTAACTGCACATTGGAGCCAGTGCATGCAAGTTCAAGGACACTGGCTGCAGGATGAATTTTCTGCACACTAAAGAACTCTTACACTACCAGTCATGGCACATATTGTAAGAGACATTAAATTACTTCAGTTCACAGTTTATCTATCAGTTTATCTATCAGTTTATCTTCTACCACTACTGATTTCAAAAGTTTTTGAAGAGTTGGATTTCTGTTTAACAGATGAGCACTTACTATCATCAATGTACCAATTGATTGCTCTGCTTTGCTCAGGCCACAAACATTTGGGTACTTGGTACCAATTCAGAAACGAGCAACAGAAGTTCAGAACACAGCAGGTACAATTCCAAGGGAGGAGAACCAGGCTGGAATCCCTGCTCCGAATCAGTACAGTATGAGATCTGAGTTTTAAGTTTGCTACATCTCAGATTATAAATACACACCTAGCTTCAGCTAACAGAGGGAAAATTTGTGCATTTTTATGGCTTGAAGACTAGATGCATAGTAAACTCTGAACTTTGCATGTGCTGTTCAGGTTGCGTGACATGAACACTTGGTTTTGAAGAGAATAAAATTTCTGACTTTACTTCTCAGTACACACTGCTGCATTTGCTATTGACCAAACAGCCCACAAGCTTAAAGCAAATGTTTTTCAATGTTTGCAAAAAAGACATCTTGCAGACTACAATACTGACAGTGCAACGTTGACATTTTGAGCATAACTGTTTCTTCTACAATAACACAATCCCTGTAACTTAGAATATTTCACAGTTCTACCAGTTTGAGATTTTTTTTCTTGAAGAGAGAAGTCCTGATGTAACTGTAACACTATTTAGGAGTCCGCACACAGAAAATTCTTGTCTATTATTTTCAGAAGCTGAATAATTGAGCAGAGAGCTGTTAGGCAGAATGAGGAAGAGAACATTCACTGCAACCTTAAAGCAGCAAAAGGAACAACAGAATACACCAAGGACTAGCTGAGGTACAGTTATACCTCACAAGACATCTTGTGTGTGTGGCAGATTCACCAGAGACTGCTGCACCATATGGAGGTATCAGACTGAGTCCAAAAGCAAAGCAACAGAATTAGCAAGGCACCATGCCCAAGTGAAAAACAGCCATTGGCAGTTTGGCAACTACTTCAGCTGCTAATTGAACCACTCTGCAGCATGGAGTGGCTACCCAAAGACAACATGACTTGTCCTCCAGCATTATCCTGAAGGAGCAATGCTTCCATTGCTCACTTTTCTTCATGGAAGGATGCCTATTGGGATTTTTGCAGGTATTCTTCAAACCACCACAAAAACTCCTCATTTGCATGACGCTAACAACTGCAGCAATGTTTATAAACTTTGCATTTTTCATGTTTCTTTCATTTTAAACTATGAATAACTAAGATAAACCTGCAGAAAAACTAGCCATGTTTAAGATAATAAATGAACACTAGTGGCAGAAAGCCTTTTGAAGCCTAAAGTAACTATTTAACCCCTTTAAATAATACAATACATTCAGTTCAGCTTTAAATAATGTTTGAATTAAGACGTTAGCTGACATAAAATAATCTACTGAGACTGCTCCTTCATAGACAAGATTTGGAATTCTTGGCTGCAGCAGGACTAAATACTAAGCAGCCCTTGGTGTGTGATGATGCCCTCATTTACAAGGGACATTTGAAGTCTGTAAGAGTGTGCAGTTCACAAACAAAGTGATAAAACAGGCATAATGAAAACTGGAAGGAGCCTAACATCATGGTTTTATACTATTTTTTGGCAATATCCAAATAAAATCTCTTGTCTACCCTGGTGACACCTCGTAATTGCTACTACACCAGAAATTTCAACACCATTTCTCAGAGCAGTGATTTGAAATAAACAGTCTCCAAAAGAAGCAAAATAAAAAAAAAGGCAAATGAAAACTGATTTCTTAAAGACTTTTATGCAGGAGGCTATTTCAGCTGAGAAACACTATTTAAATAATAGCCACATGCTGCCACTAATGCTGATAACCCTTTCTGTAGCTTTTAGTTCCCTCTAACTGCTCACAGAGCACATGACAGCATATGGTCAGTGCCATGACACTGACATCAGCCACAACCTAGGTGGCAGAATAAGGAGTCCAGAGATGCTGGCATGGGCCCACCCCTTTCCAAGTGCAGAATTAGTGAAAAGGGCCCTATTTATAGCCAACTGAGAATGGAAGGGTTTGTGATATAGAATACATGGACTTACTTTTCTCACACATTCTATGTGCACATAGGCTTAAGGTCACTTAAGTCTAAATTGCACTCAGGTGCTTTTAAAACACATTCTTTTTTCATACTAAGCTATACACTTAATCAGACTTTCAAGCTTACTGTTCCAGTGCAACTCAATTCCCTAAGCTCTACTTACAAGGCAAGTAGCCCTGTTGATTTTACCTTTCTTCAATTTAACCAGTCCCACCTCATTCCACATGGCTCAGTTAGAAACAACCTTTTAATACGTCATGCCTATACTCATCTCATGCCCAGACCTAAGACGTTCCAATTTCATGAGGTCAAACGAAAAAACACAGGATTATTTTTAAATGAGCAGCCTGCTACACTCCATTAAAAAAATTGCTACAATATTTCTTTGTAGTCTGTATTCACTCAAATGTAAACAAACATCATTAAAAATAGACATTTTACTCAGATAATGTCACATGGCTCACTACTATGAAGTACTTACAAGTCCTCACAGCAAAAGTGTCAAAACAAGACAACTGTTCCCTATGCAATAATTGTGCTGAAATAGCATTAAGATCTGAACTAGGAAAGAAATAAATTGACAGGCATTCAAAATCTACCTGGCACAGACTGATACTGTCAAACATCCGTTACTTCAATTCAGCTGCTATTTCCAGTTGCAAAACCTCCAAAGATGACTAAGTGAATCAGCAACAATTTATTTTGGCTAAACAACTCCTTGCTTTTATTACACTCTATTTAACCCTTCCACTGAAAAAAACTAAGTGTAAATGACTTGAATAAGGACTCAAGATATTTTTCAGTAAGTTGAGAACTGAGATAAACCAGAATTCAATACCTGAAACTAGTATTAAAGTCTAGCTTTGTCCTTCTACAGGAGTGCAAACCAAAAATAATTCCATAGGTCAGCAGCATAATATAACTCTTCATTCTCTTTTGAGATGAGACTTCACCATTACAAACTATTAAAAGGGAATGAATACTAAAATCTTATTAAATCTCAAGCATATGTGAAGCCTGTTTCAGTGTCCCAGTCTTTCAACCATGCTATTATTTATGGAATGAAAAAAGGCAGAAGAAATGGAAATCTTCTGAAAAACACATTATCCTTGATACATGCTATTACATGCTAGTGCCATGGCTGCCACTGGAGGTGAAAAATGTGGTTACAAGGCTTGTTTCACTTTAAACATACTCCTGAAAAAATTAATGCTTGAAAACTCTGACACCAAAACCAGCTTTCTTTGTAATTGGAAAAAGAGCATGGGTTAAGATTACATACTTAAGAACACAGTAATTATGTGTAATTTTCAACATTATATTCAAGTTTAAAATAGTGCTTGTTTTGGCTTCCTATTTCTACTTTAAAAGTTGTATTTATGAAGGTACTATTGAATCATGTGCAAGATTCCCCATGCACAGCTCAGTGTCAGGTCTCCCCTTTATTTGACAACCATCATATAGGACTGCACAATGTTTTTACTCCAGTAGAATATGTGTTGGAAACTTTACTTCCTTCAAACACATATAAAGTGAGATTTAGCATCTGGACACCAAAAATAAAAAGTCATTTTCCTGAATCAGTGTCTTCAAATAAGTCTTTCTTTGTCAGAGAAGCTTTCATATGTCTGTAAACACAAATACAAAAACCACTCATCATTCAGGAAGTTTCCTTTTCTTTACAAAAACTTCCATTAGATATTGTTGACATCAATTCTGTCCATTTCTATTCAGGGAAGTATCAGAAACTTTAGATTAGAACTTACCCATTTTTACTAAATACCCGTATCCAGGCCTGTATGTTTGGTCCCAGCAAACACAAGCACTGTAAAGTAGTAAAGGTAGACAGGAGAACTGCAAACAAAAATGTCTCAGTCACTGACCTACAAAAAACACAGAATATTACAAAATTAAGTGAGGTGGATGCTAATGTTCTAAGAATTCCAAAATTTAGGAAGAAAAAAGCCCCTCTAAGACAACTTGTGAAAGTGTGTGCTTTCTTAAACCTCATGCAGAAGAATAACATATTTCCTTCTTACTCTGTAAAACAGTAAAGGAAGCTGGAAAGAGTTCTGCTGTTATCTGAGTGAAATGGGGTAGTATTTTGAAATGCCTGATACCTGTAACATTTTGTAAAAACCAAAGGTGTACCTCACATAGATTGTTACTTCTAAATTCAAGTATGCTTGGATATTTACTTCATTATTCCATTTATTTTTCCAGTTTGGTGTTATGATAGCAACCATGAAACCAAACTATATGATGCTATTATTAGTCAGTAACTTAGTCCACCTCTCAAAAACCAGGTTGCTTAATACTTTTTTTTAAACTTTCATGTAAGTTAAAACACTAATATCAAAAGGGTGAAAGATATGCAAGATGTGTGGCTTAGAATCTTATGGGGAAAATGACTAAATGAAACTCCAAAAAATGTTTGTGCCCTTATGTTTAACATAAATAAGTTGTTTGCAACTCTCTTACAATTTTTATTTACAGCAGCCTTGTTTAAGAGCTGGCTTCCAAAAAAAAACCTGAACAAGCCAACAAAAAAAACCCCAACAAGAGAAAGCTAAAACATCCACCCTTCTTCCCCCAACTAGGAGCTTATCCCTTAACTCCCAGTGTACCAGAAAATACACAAGCACTTATACCAACATCTGCAAGGAGAGCTGCCCCTTAGAATGTTTAGAGAAAGAGAGGGTCTTCTGACTTACTCTATGAGAGGTGCTCCATAAAGAACAATAATCGCATGAAATAGTATGCAAGACATGAAAAAGTATATACAGCATTTTAGAAATCTGGATATCTAAAAAAGAGCAACGAAATATCAGAATCATGTATCAAAACAGAACATAAGTAACATGCACAGTCTATATCTTATCAACAGCACTGCACTCTACTTCATTAATTTCAGCTACAGCACAATGTAATAGCATGGCATATTTCAAAACAGTTTTCCACATATTAATACTTTAACTAATTAATTTTAAAAGATCACACTCCATCTAAATTTTTTCATGCACCCCATTAAACAGGGCAAACATACAAAAACTATAACCAGAAATGACAAGATAAACAGAAGTCACTTTATTGGATATGTTTACATTTTTGTTTTACATCTGACTGTCATGTCCATTCATCAAAAGGCAATTCTCACAAAAAGTGAAAAAATATTTTAAAGCAAGAAAACACACAATATAAAAAAACCTGCAACATAGAAAATCAAAATTACATTAACTAAAACTACATTTTGAACTTGGCATCTTAAATTCTGAATATATTTGAGAAATATCCATAGCTTTCTGTAAGTCTGCAAAACACATAATTTTCAATGAACTTAAACAGTTTCTGGGTACTCCCTATATCTTGTAGAAGCAAAAACACTTGATAAACAGTTCTGGTTAGGTCTGTTTGATCAGATCACCAATGCAAATCCATAACTTCCCTTGAACCCTTATTTTTCTGTATCTATTCCTTATACTAGGCTGGGAAGAAATCTCACTTAGAACATGAAGTACGCTTCATTTTTAAATCACAGATGGTTAAAATACTTTCTTTCCATCATGGTTTTGTGCATTTCCCATCCTCCTCAGTCAGCAAAACTTCACAGAAGCTTTGCATACAAAGATATTGCTCTCAGGGACGATTGCTTCAGTGTTCAAGAACCACCTCAGAGCACTGCATCTTGCCTGGCTCAGCAGGCCAGGAGTGCAAGACTATCCACCTGATTTCAAAACTCTGGGCTATTCCCCCACTGCTGGGCAAGTCGGCTGCTGTTTCAGAATCATTCTGGTCGAAAGTATTTCACTGGGATTCATAGCTTTAACGCTCCCTGTTGCAAACTGTCACTACAAAAAGTTTCTCCCAATTTCAGATTCTCCTGTATGCAGATTTCATCACACAAGCCACTTTAATATTTTCCATATGATTTTTAAAATTTTTTTAAATGTAATGGAGTATCTATTTTAGGTCTCAGATTCTGAAAAGTATTATTTTCCTTTAAAGTTACTACAAACTTTTAACTACACACGAGAAACGTATGATAACATTTCTTCTCGGTATATCCACTTACCAAGAAGATGAGTCAGGCCTGGACTACAAAATGAGTTCTGTGCCATTTCATTTTGCCAGGTTTTGCCAACATACAAATTCTTGGGACTACAAACAACATTGTATTGGCAAGAAAAAGGAAAGCATAGAATCACTCACCTGAACAGGTTATTTGCAGGTAGAGAAAGTTTAACATCATGAAAATACTGAAAAAAATTGTTTCAAAAGGTGCTATACTCAACTCACTCATGGAAAATGAGAATTTCCCACCAAATATTGTTTTCTTTCTCATTTGATTACTTCAGAGAATTTGCTTCCCCTCTGTACTGACTGGTAGCAATTTAAGAATTTTAAAAAAATCTTACCTTGTGAGCAAAGGAACTTCTCTTAGGAGACTGACTTGGTTTAAGGACTAAGTGCAAGATTATATTAAGGGTAGCAACAGAAACAGAACAAACACACAGCCACGTGAGGTGCGTTCCCAGGACGCTGAATCCGTCCAGGAAGAAAGCCGGGCCCACCGCGGCCAGGACGATGGACCCGGCGCGGAGGAGGTTGGCAGCCAGGAGCCTCCTGATCTCCGCCTCCCTCATGGTGCCCGGGCGGCGGCCACCTGCAAGACACCGAGTCCCGCCCCGTCACCGGCACCCGGCAGCAGCGCCGCCGGGCAGCATCTTCGCCACTCGCGGGGCGCAGGGCAGAGCTCCGAGCGCAGGCTGGGGGCGAATGCGAGGATTTCGGGGCAGGGGAAGATCGCTCGTTCAAATAAAACAAATCCCGCGCGGGCCGCAGGCGCCCCTCCCGCCCCTTACCGCGGAGCGCCGCCCGGCAGCGGAAGGCGGCGGGGCCCGGCCGACGGCACCTCCGGGGCGGCGCCGGAAGCGGCGGCGGCTGCGGCGGGGCGGCCATGGTGTGCGACAAGTGTGAGTACGGGGGTGTGGGGGGCTCTGCCCGACCTGCCGGGCCCTGCCCGACCTGCCCTGCCCGTGGGGGTCCCGGGCTGCCCCGGGCGGAGCAGCAGCCCGGGCTGCTCAGGGCGGGCCGCGGGTGGCGGCTTCCGGCAGGGCCCTGTGTGAACTGTCATTCTCCCCTGTGTGAGCAGCCATTCTCCCCTGTGTGAGATGCCATTCTCCCCTGTGTGAGATGCCATTCTCCGCCTGTGGAGCGTATTAATGCACAAAGTTTAAATGATTCTGTCCTCTGTCAGCAGTAGCGTGAGCAGCAGGAGCGGGGAAGTGATTGTCCCCCTGAACTCGGCACTGCTGAGGCCGCATCTCGAGTGCTGTGTTCAGTTCTTGGCCCCTCACTACAAAAAAAGACACTGAGGTGGTGGAGCAGGTCCCGGGAAGGGCAGCGGAGCTGGGGGAGTGTGTGGAGCACAGAGTCTGATGAGGAGCGGCCGAGGTTGTTCAGTCTGGAGAGGAGGAGGCTCAGAGATGGCCTTACTGCTCTCTGCAGCTCCTGGAAGGACGGCGTAGCCAGGCGGGGATCGGCCTCTTCTCCCAGGCAACCAGCGGCAGGACGAGAGGACAGAGCCTTAAACTGGGATGGGAAGGCTTAGGTTGGACATTCAGAATTTCTTCCTAGACAGGGAGATGAGACATTGGAATGGGGTGCCCGGGGAGGTGGTGGAGTCACCGTCCCTGGAGGTGCTTAAGGAAAGCCTGGATGTGGCACTCAGTGCCATGGTCTGGTTACATGGGGGTGATTGGTCACGGGTTGGACTCGATCATCTCAGAACTCTGTTCCAACCTAATTGATTGTGTGCTTCTGAATTTTTTTCCTGTGTAATGTTTCCTTATGTAGGCGAGAAGAAGCTTGGGACCGTGATCACTCCCGATACATGGAAGGATGGTGCAAGAAACACTACAGGTAACCTCAGGAACGTTTAACAACTTGGTTTTGAGGTATTGTAAAGCCAGTTGGGCACCTGAGCTGTGTTACCATCTTAAGACCAAAACTTTATATTACTAATCAGGTTGAATATTAACTCACGTATTTTCCCTCCCATGCTGATTTAATGCATTGGGAATTTATTTGTCCAGGACTCTTCAGTATTGAGCTTGTCTGTTTTGTTTTTTGGGTTTTTTCCTTCTTGTATGGGAGGACAATAAACGGAGTATAAAGTGTTCCGTTATCCCCTAATGCTGTGCTGAATGTTTTATCTCTCTTTGTGACTTTATTTGCATTTGTGTGAAAGTTGTAAACAAAGACTTTTAAAGTATGCTTGGAACTGGGAAATTTATTCAGTTATTGATTTATTCTTTCTGTAGAAAGCGGTGGTCGCAAATTAAATGAAAACAAGGCGCTGACCTCAAAGAAGGCAAGGTTAGTATTTAACGCTGATTTTGGCTAAGAACATTGGTTAGCAAACTAACTGAGACCTGTGTCCTGCATACCTGGGCAACTACTCCAGACTTGTCCAGAATACACTTAATAAATAATAATTGTGGGGATTATGGTGTTTGATTAGTCGGTACAAATGCATCCATCCATATTCCATGGGTGCTTTCTGCTCAATCACAGAGTCTGGGCAAGTATTTTACTGCAGTTCTCACTGGAATTGCTAGGATTTGGTGCTTTTATAGGAGAGAAGCCAGGAATGCTTATTTTCTGTGCTAATATTGTCAGGATAATCTGTTGAGTATTTCCTTCATGTCTCAGGGACTTTCTGTTTGGAAGGGGGCAAGATGCTGCTGGAAGGTGTTTAAGTTGAAAGTCATGTAGTATCTTAATGAAAATGCACATTTTTAGTTCTGCTTTCATGAAGTTTTTGTCTGTGATGGAAGAAATGTCTCTTAATGGGAAAAGTGGGAGCTTTTCTGCATACTTTGTGCAGCCTATTAGAAATAATTCTTGTGTGTCCCTTTTCTAAATTATAGTTTTTGCTGGAGTTTCTGACTGCACCCTCTGGCTTAGACTTTTTAGGATGAGGCAGAAAAAATACTTCATTTCAAGGTGTATAAATAAAATACTTTTCCTTTTTCCCAGGTTTGATCCTTATGGAAAGAACAAATTTGCAATATGTCGGATCTGTAAGAGTTCTGTCCATCAGCCAGGATCCCACTATTGTCAAGGATGTGCCTATAAAAAAGGTGAGTTTCACTGAGTGCAAAATAGCCCAGTTTGGCTTTAAACCAGAGAGGAAGCACAACACTTGAATTTGTAATTACAAAGAGAAGGCTAAGATGAGATTTAATTGCTGTCTTCAGCTACTAATAGGAAGGGATGGGGAACATGGAGTCAGACTCTTCTGAGGTACACAGTAATAGAATAAGAAATAGTGTACACAAGTTAGAATGTGGAAAATTCTGACTACATACGAGGAAAGGAACTTTTCAGCGTGGGAGTGATCAAATATTCTAATAACAGGTGCCATCAGAGGTTATGGAATCTTTACAGGAGATATTCAGAGCATGTCTTGAACAGTCCTGAGTCAGCCTTAGCCAAGTTGGCTGTTTTGAGTGGGGCAGGACTAGAGGCTGAAGGAGATTCTTTTAAACCTTCGTCATTCTGTAATTCTGCTTCTTTTAGAATGTTTGTGGTATCTGAAGCAGTAGATTTGGAAAAATAACTCTAAACTTAATCTTGACAAATTGCATAGAGATCTGTCATCTAACAAGTTTGATTTTCCCAAATTTAAGAAACCCCAGGTCTCGTAAAACTCAATTGCTTGTTGCAGTCCCTCTTCTGCTCCCTTCTCTCCTCTCCCCTTTTTATAGTAGCTAAATCTAAAATTCCTGGGTGGGAAAAAAGCATCATGATTTAATGCCAAGGAATCCTTGTAGCACATGAGGTGAACTGATTTTTAGATGTAGAGCTACAGCTAACCAGTAGTAAGCTTTGCTTATGAAATGAATTGTTCGATAAATATGTGCTGTGTCACTGAGCCAGTGATTTAGCAGCCTGCTGTAGGAATGTTGCCTGCTAGGTGCTCACCAGATGGCTTCCTGAGTCCCATGTGGTAGAACTTTGTTCTCTTTCTTTAATTTGTGGCTGGTTTGGGTGGGCTTCAGGATTTGATCTTTGTCTGCATGTGTATCCTTCCAGGTTGAACCTGTCTTCTTTATAAAATTAAGAACTTTCTAGGTGCTTTAGGTTCTGGCTTGGACTATCAAAGATGTCATTGGGGCATATTTCTCAAGGCAAATGCAGTCCTACAGCTTAGTGCTTCAGCTGTTGCATGTCTCTGAAATTGGGAGGCAATCTCAAGGTAATTACTCCTCAGTTTAGACCTGAAGTCAATATTTAGTGGGCTGAATTTCGGTCTCTAGAGTAAATCCTGTGGCATGTTCCCTGCTGTTCTCTTCCCTAATGGACTGCTAGATATGTGTCCAGTCACAATGTCAGTAGATGAAAGCACATGATTTGGAGAAAGCAGGAGCAGATGCCACTTGACATTTTTTGTCTGCTGGTGAATGTTTGTGGAAATGGAAAAGTGGTCCTACCAGATAAAAGATTTAGCACCTTTCTGCTTTGGAAGGAGAGGGAAAGATTGAGACAACCCACTCCTCTGCCAAACTTGTGTAGATTTTGGTGCTCTGGTCTTCTGACTTGACACTCCTAGAGTTTAGGACAAAGTCCTTTGGGATATCAGTGTCCACTTCTCAAGTATTCTTGCTCTATAAACACCTTATTTCTGTGAAAACCTATTCTAAACTTTCTCAGTTGTCTGAAGCCCCCCACCTGCTAATGCCCCGTTTAGCAGTCAGTTTGTTGGTGACTGTATTTTCTTAGTCCTGCTACTTTCTGCCCACCTCATGCCACATTTGGCTACAGGACTTTAAAGGATTGACAATACACCATTTTTACCTGTTAGTCAGGTGTGAGCCTTTCCTGGCTCTCTTCAGGCGTTCCAGCAAATTACAGAGGCTTCAGGCAGAATCATAATGCTCTCAAAATAGAGCTTGTGTTCTTGAGTGGAAGCATTACACATGTGCTGCAAATACTAATTTGTATTAGGAGTTACAATATTACTTCTAAGTTCATAGTATCTGTTGAGAACATGCACAGATAGATTGCCAATGAGAGCTCATTTGAACAATTTTTTTGAAAAAGATCCTTACAAAAACATAGCAACTGTGTGTTTGAAGAAAGACTAATGATTTTTATGTAATTATGTAACACACACTTTTTGTGTGCTTATAGGCATCTGCTCAATGTGTGGCAAGAAGGTCTTGGATACGAAGAACTACAAGCAAACTTCTGTCTAATTGTACTGACTGGTCTTTTTATGAACTTTAGCTTCTGTGTCTTTGTACAGTAACTTTTCTCTAAAATCATTTGTGAATATTACTTTCTGGAAGGTAGTACATTTACTTGGAATGAGGTAAAGACAGCCCGTTTGCCTAAAATGTATATAATATTTGATTATTGTTGGTTTGGCACTAATATTAACTGGTACTTAAAGGTAATGGCTTTCAGCAACTGATACAGTTCAAAGGGAATGAGAAGATCCTGGTGGATAGGTTGAAACTATGTTACCATCATAACACAGATCTTTGAGATGAATAGTTTTTTTTTTTTTTGCCTATCACAAGTCTTCTGCTTATCTCATAGTAATGTTTTGTAAATGTATAAAATATGAGCTTGCATCACCTCATTAAAGTATCTTCATTTAGTTCTATGCCTGTAAGTATTTATAATTATGCTCATCCTAAACTATTGTGACCTTGCTCTTCAGATTTTAATGCAATTGTCCTGTTGCATTTTGTTTCTGCCTACAGTATGGTTGGTTAAGTCACAGATTGTGAAGCTACTGAAACCTGGTGGGTTGCCCTGCCAGTTCTTTCTTTGGCATTGTTGTGGTTTAGCCCCAGCCAGCAACCAAGCCCCATGGAGCTGCTCACTCACTCCCCCACCATCAGGACTGGGGAGAGAATTGGAAGGGTAAAAGCTTGAAAACTCGTGGGATAAAGACAGTTTAACAGGGAAAGCAAAACAAGGGATTCATTCGCTGCCTCCTGTGGGCAGGCAGGTGTTAGCCATCTCCAGGAGAGCAGGGCCCCCTCACCCATTATGGTTTCTTGGGAAGACAAACTCATCACTTGGAATATCCCCCCTTCCTCCTTCTTCCTCCCGCTTTATACACTGAGCATGGTGTCATGTGGTCTGGAATATCCCTTAGGTCAGTTGGGGTCACCTATCCTGGCTGTGTCTCCTCCCAACCTCCCAGGCAGCCCCAACTTCCTTGCCATTGTGGCAAGGAAAGGCCTTGGCTCTGTGTAAGCCCTGCTCAGCAAAAACAAATACATCTCCGTATTATCAACTCTGTTTTCAGCAGAAATCCAGAACACAGCCCCAACAACCACTGGGAAGAAAACTAACTCCACCCCATCCAAAATCAGCACAGGCATTAGGACTGATCAGCTATTCCATTGTTAGCCTCCAAGGAGACTTTACATATGGTATCAAGTGGCCTAAGGCAATAAAATAATGAGCATCAATTTCTAAATATTTCAGCCTCATCATTTTCTAAGTTAGTCTGGCTTTTAAATACTTGGTTGGAAACTGGCTGTTGAATTCTATGCTGTAATTGCTTATATACGTGCCAAATTTGAAAGATCAAAGCAGGCTACCTTCTTTTCAGCTCTGGTTTGATACAAGTGATTCTCTGAACATGAGAGGCTGACTGTGGCTCTGTGATTCTTTTGTCCTTTGCTTAGTTTCTACATATTAAAGCAATTTCTGTTATGGAGCATAATGATTGCTGCCTTTGCGTATATTTTAAGAAAAAAGAATCATTAATTCTTCATTTAAGGGCAAAGAATTACTCATTGTTAATTCATGGTGAAGGTTTTACTAGACGTCTTTAAGTGTTTACTCCTCCCTGCAACCTCCTCTTGGCAGTTTTATGTTTCTGCAACTGTCTTTCAACTGTAACAGAAAAACTATCAATGGGAATTTCCCTATGAATAGATACTCTGTTTTAGGTTTCCTTTTGTTCTCTTATTATTACTGAGGAAGCTGCATGACTAATGGAAACTGAAAAATTGCTGTTCTTTCTGTGGGGCAAAATGAAGAACACTGGACATACAGTTATCCTCTTTGCTGTTGCCTTCCTGCCATACTGTAGTTGTGCTGCAAATACCCCTCTGAAGAGGAGGGATTGTCTGACATTTCCTGTCATCCTTAACTATCCATTGTTGAGCATTTATCACCGAAGTTTCTTGTTCAAATGTGTTGGCTTCCTGCAGTTGCTGAAGGGGTAATTAGTTTTGGCATTTTGTATTTGGTGAGAAGCTTTGTTGGGGTAGTGGAATGAGTCTGGAGCTGGGCCTCCCAAAAGAAGAGAGGAATGCTGCTGCTTTTTATTGTAAGGGCTTCTCCTACTGTAACATGGAGATACATGGATTAGCTAGCTGGTGATAGCTTGATGCTGGCCACTTGTTTCCAAACACATCAAGGAATTCTCACATTAGTGTATATGACTCATCCTTTATATGGGTGAAAAGAAATTGTCTCTAATTGGCTTCAGGTTTTGCAGCAAGTCTTGTCAGCAGTGTGTGTGAAAATTCCAGATGGCAGATTCCCCAATAATCCCTGAACACTTCACCCTTTATGGATATGTGCTATAAGATTGATTTTTTACTATTTTGTGACTAAAACTTGTCTTCTTACAACTGGCCAGTATCTCTATTTCAAAAGTATGACATCATAATTCTTGAATGAATTGGTATGAATTGGATGTTTATTGCACTCTATATTGGCACTGAATGAACTCTTACCTCGTTTTGAAACCGATTAAAGAACAACAGGAATTTAAACAGTGTGATGATTGGTTCATAATTATTTTGTGAATTGAGCTTTTGTACATTTGCGTCCTATTACTGGACAGCTGTTTTTGCATGTTGGAATCTACTTTTGTTGTAAAAGAAGGACAGGTTTTGTTTTGGTGGGCTTTTTTTTAATGGTGGTTACAAACTCTTTTGTTTTTCCAGTGGTTTTTACGTGCTCAGGATCTTTCATCTGTAGCTCTCAAACCTCCTCAGCTTCATGAGAGTATCAGTTCCAGAGATCTGTAAAATTTGCTGATGTAACAGTCAGCTTTCAGAAAAACTCATTTTCCAAGCATTATTTTGAAGTCTCACTGCTTTAAATTTCGATTGCAAGCCATCCATCTCCTGAAAACCTCCGAGATGTACCACTGTTCAAGGCAGCCTGGGCAGAGATGCACTTAAGGGTAGCTATTAAACTTATATACACCCTCAGTATAATTGAATTGTCATATAAAAGCATATTGTTCGTGCTAAAAATGTATTGTAAGGATGGGATGTCTTTCCTGAGACATTATGCAGTGAAAAACAAAAGAAAAATTGTAATGGAAAGTTGCCAATTTTGTTTAATGTACTGAGAAGAACACAGTAATATTCCCAGATGATCAGCCTGTCCTCTAAATCACAGGTTACATAAGAGATTTGTGCTGCCAAATTTAGTAGGATTAGAATTTTCTTCAGTACAGCTGAATTCTTATACTGTCCGTGCTGTTCCTTTGTGTATTCATTGGCCAGAGCTATTACTGACCATTTTGGTGCAAAGTATTAAGAGAACATATAAGCAGCATTTTGGTGCAAAGTATTAAGAGAACAATTGGCTACGTAATGCTGCTGTGACTGGAGAAGCCAATCAGATGAAAATTAAACAGGAATTGTTGAAGGTTCTTTGTTTTGTCAGGGTGTTCTCCCATTCTTCCCCATGTTGTTTTGGTTTTTTAACCCTGCTCTTCCTGCTGCAGGAGCTGGAGAGAGGACCATGCAAGAATTATCATTTGGCAATATTGTTCCAAAGCATTAAGACTATTTTAATTGTTCTCTTGTAGAAATGTGATGATGGTTTTTTCTATCTTTGGTTCATTCCTTCATTAGCAGAAAAATAACCAGAAAGACTTTGTCTTCTGTACAAGGATGTCACTGACCACTTTGTATTCAGTTTTTCTTGAAAATGGCTCAGACTTGCACCAAAATGTCTCTTTAAAAAAAAAAAAAAAAAATTGGCAAAATAAGAGATGTACAGGTTTCAAATGCTGAGTCTGTTGCACCTGCTTGTTCTGGCATCACTCCTATCATCAGCCCATCTCTCTGCAGTGCCTCAGATTGTACAAATCTTCAGCTCTGCTCCACCCGGAGGCACTTAGGCCACAGCTCTCTGCCAAACTCCCCAAAGTTCTGGGCAAGAATGGCTGGTGCCTTTGTATTGTCAGTGGTCATAAAAGGGATGTGCAAAAATTGAGAGACAGCTGTTCAAAATAGTGCAGTGAACCCTGTTGCTTTATTTTCCTGATACAAAGCTGTAAGTTTCCCAGACACAGAAGATTCCCCAGCATGGGAGATTCATTATTCATTGAAAGACACAAGCCAAGAGCACAAGCTCTTTACATCTAGAATGAAAAAATTTAGTTTATGATGGGGCCTCTATGCTGTGAATGAAATTCTGCAGCTACTAAAGGCTTTAGAAATCCTCTTGACAAGTCATTGCTTTTCCTGGATTGGAACTGGACTTCCTGATCTCCTGTAAGTATATATGGCCTAAAGATGGGCCTTTTTCTGTCATTTGCTTTGGGTCTTGGAGAATCCAAGCGTGGTTTTTGGCATGTTGTTCCCCAGGCAGTGACCTACCAGTTGCTTAATAGAACTGGCTATTCAGTGAGCACTGGTTCAGTGTGGGGTCATGAATATATCTCCTTTGCTTAAGAGTTTCTTACCAGATCACAGGTTTAGAAAATAAAGGTAGCCAGGTGCAAAAAGGAATAGTGGTGACAGGAAATGTGACCCTGAATATCATGAGAGGATGAGCACATTGCTGCATCACAGCTGAGGTTTGCTATTAAGCAAAAGTATTTTGCTCTCCCAATCAGCAGGACTGGTTGGACAACATGAGAAAGCCTGATGGCAGCCCTTACAAATAACAAACCCTAGTGCTCCTTTCCGTGGGGATTATAGCTGTGCCTCACATGAAGACCAGTTGGTTTTGAACTGCTTGTCTTCCTCCCAGATACGTGCTTTTCTGGAAGAAGCTGTCATCTGAAATTCATCAGGAGCTGGTTTTTTATCAGCTTTTATGGGAGGGGCCGTAGCTCACTTTGCAGAACGTGTGTTCATCGTGTCTGGCTAATGCAGAACATGCAGGTGCTCTGTTGACAGGGAGTGCTTGCTTCTCGCACTTACGGGCAACAGGAAAAGCTGTGTTGGAGCAATCTGGAAGAATCTGAAATCTTTCCAAGAAACTAAAGAAAGAGATGGATGAGGTGTTCTCCATGTGGGTATTGACAGTAAAAGGTTACTTTCTTACGTGGTTCGGGAAGACACTACTGACTCTTGATTTTTTGCCTTGATGCCACTCCTTTGTGATAAATAGCAAGTTGATTTTTCAGGCACTGGTGACTTGATGGCCAAATAACTGCCTAATTAAGCAGGCATTTTCAGACTGACTTTCTAGTAGAAAACTTGTCAAAACTACTCCTTCCTTTCTGTCTCTCTCTTTGCACTAAGAGATGCAAACTGAACTTAGCAATGTTAGTGACTCATTAGGCATAAGCACTTCCAGCAAGTGCACTTGCTCTATGTTCATCTGCCAAGTGCCATTGGGAAAACAGATGCTGAGGAGGGTTTGTTTTCTGTGTCATCACGGTGCTGATGATTAAATGTCATTATTGTTAACTATTTCAGGTCACCTGCAAACACACAGAACTCCCATTTGCCATTTTCTACTGGCTAATGGGTCTCATCACATGCATCTTAAATGTATCATAACCAGCCCAGTGTCCAGGAAATCATTACTTGCTGTTGACTTTTGTTTGCTCCTTGCTGCCATAGAAGGTAAAGATTTTAAGTTGATACAGCTCCCAGATTGTGTCATGGATATTTACTCTTCTGATATGTTTACTACTGTTCAGTAACTCAGCAGTGCAAATAAGACTGTGTGTGACAAAAGGCTTGGCTCTCAGGGAGTTGGCTTCTAGCCCAGTCCAATTGTCATCTTTTATTGATTAAAATATTTAAATACTATTTGGATTAAGCAAAGTCTTTACTCTGACATCTTAAATTGTCTGTCTTTCTATGAGAGGCTTTTGAAAAAATGATGATATGACATTTCAATGATGAATAGCTTTCATTTTATGGCTTTCAGAAGCGTTGTTTCCTATAGGATGGGAAGTAGAAAAAAGTGATATAGGAGAACAGTTATTCTGCTGATTTTCAGATTGGTTTGGTTTGATTTGTTTGTTATTAGAATTCCAAAGACATCTTAGAAAGCTCAGGCATATTTTGTTTATGCAGTGGTGTCAGCCTGAATTTGACGTGAGCCTGAAGCCGTGACTGAGTCGCTCTACCTTAAAATAGATCCTGGTTTGGATAATGAGATATTAGTAACATTAATTGCTGCCCTTATCATCAGAATATGTGAAATATAAATTCAGAGACTCACCAAACTGGCACATTTCCCAGCCTAGCTTAGAAGTAGTGGGCAGGTAAGTAGATCAGTATGGATTTACATAAATTTGGGAGGGCTGCCCTGGAGAGGAAGAAGGGGACATCATGTACTCAGTCCATGTGGCATCCTGCAGTGCTGTTGTGGAGGCACTGGGCAGAGAAGCTCCTGGTGGTAGCTAAGGAAAGAAGTGTCTGTTAGTAAAGGCAGCAGAATTCAGGTTCTAGGAATCAAAGTATTCAAATTTAATTTCTGTGGCAAATTCTAAAACATTACAAATAGTGAACCGTGTGAATGAATCTTTGAAGCTTCTAGAAAAACTTTGTAGAGAACAGCAAATGCAATTTATTTCTCAAGTTTTTGCTGATAATATTCAAAACCCTCCTCCTCCACCTTTTTTTTTGGATCCAGATTTCCTGGGTAACATACAAGCACTTGTTACTGGTGAACTTCGAGTAAGTGCAGTACCGATAGTTGCACTGAGGAAAAGATACATGACCAGGTATTATGACACATGAATTAAAAAGAAAAAAACAGTTTTTAAAGACTATCACACTTATTATAAAAGAGAAAACTTTTAAAATTATTTATCATAGCCGAATTAAAAACTGATGATCATGCAGATATTAAGGTTATAAACCAGCTTGCAATCTCCATGCTTTTTTATTTTATGAAATATTTCTGAAGGTTGTGTTGTGTTTTGGTTTGGTTTGGTTTTCTTCAGAAACAGCTGGGGGCCAGGGACCTTTTGTTTTAAAGTTTAAGTTTATTTAACCAAATAATTAAAAGTTTCAAATCCTTTCCAGTATGAGACTATATATGGCAAGGTCATGAAGATTCTTTAGAGGTGATTATATAGGTTAGCCAGGTTTTGACAAGTGTGCTTGTCACATGCTGGCTGTGAAATGCAATTCTATAAACACTGCTCAATCATTAAGTGCCATATGCTCTGGCCTTATTCCTGCCTTCTGATTCGTAATAAAAAATCACCATTTGGATTGAGGGAGAAAATGGTAGGACTAGGAACAGTAAAAGTGTGTGGAACACAAGCTCCCACTTCTGTCACTGAGCACTTGGTAAGCATTCATTTTCCCCTACAATCCCACACCAGGTGGATAAATAGGAAGCATTCAGCTGATTTGTCCAAGGCTGATGAGGAAGTTGGTGTCAGGTTGGGGTTAGAACTCACTGAAAGAGCTGTGGCATATGTAGATGTCTGGGAGATGTCTCTGTGTGCCCTCTCCATGTGCAATACTTTTGGTACCTGTGTGACCAGGGCACACTAAGACAAGAGAGTGACACAAGAAGCACATTAATGAAGGAATTAGTTTGAAAAACAGAGCAGAGTTTTCATATGGGATTTTTTCCCCCTCAAGGTCCATTTAAACAATTTTCCATAACATTTTGTGTGTGTAAATGCTTTATATGTGTTAATGCTTTGGGCTATGCAGCTGTTTTATTTGTGTAAACACTTCCTCTGTGTAACTGGTCAGCTTTCAGCATTGATTGAAGTTAGGTAGAAATTTTGAAATTTATTGAACATTTCATACATAAAACTATCAGTTCAATTTGTTCTTGAACACATATGGGCTATGATATATTATCCCAATTGTGCCAAAGATTAAGGCATATCCAGCTTGTTGTAGGGAGTTTTGTCAAGACGATGGGTCAGTGGACTTACAGTGCATTGAAGAACAACTATATCTGAAAGTACATTTGCATTTGAAAAATGCTGTATTCATAAAACTGATAAAACTGGGAATGCTGAATAAATCAACAATCCGATAGGAAGAAAACCCCAAAATCTAAAGAAGATAAAATTTTGATTCAAGTTCAAGTTAACAGTCAGGTTTTGTCACTCTTCCTGATGCAGTATAGTATCTCTTTCTCCCGAATATTGCTCCTCACTTTGTTTAGAGGTGCAAATATCTAAGGGTAGTTAGGGACCTAATTCCCATTAAATGTATTTCATTGAGAATGCATGCTCACATCAAGCTGTGTAATAAGGTACTGCACAGGATGAATAAGGTACAGAATGTGGCATATCAGAACAAGTGGTATTTTTTATATACCATCACTATCTGATTTACTGTTAGTGTTTCCAGTAAAATTTTGATAAATATTCAGCTTGCCACTAGTGGGTATGTAGTGACACAATAGAAGCTGATTTTTTGTGTTACCTTGTTGGTTCTGTGTTCCCTTCAAAGAGTGGGAAACTGCTTCTGAGCTGGAATTTCTAGCTAGTGGTAAATAAATTGCCTTCACTGGAGGAATGAGAGCCTATTAACTGATGACTGAACATTTTTGATACATCAAAACAGGCTGATAGTGCAGTACTGATACACATTGCATGGTACTTCATTGCATGATACAATATATCATTCAACCCTTCTCCAAGTTGTCTTAGAAGATTGCTTTAGGTTAAGGAAAATGATTAAAAATGTTTTTTGAGGGCTAAACAGATACAGGTTTGTACTCTTCTTTGGATTCTGTGGAAGGCCCCATAACATTTCTATTTATTAGAGAGTCCTAATTTCAGGATATAGAAGCATTTGTGTGGAGGAAAGGGGCAGTTCTGGAGGAGAACGGCTCTCCACAACCACATATCCGTATTTCATTGTAGTCCGCTTAACCAAATTTCTGCTAGTGACTTCTAGGTATGGGCACATAATTCCCTTGCTGTTTTTCTGGTGGGCCATGAATTCCAAAGGGCAGCTTAGCAGGCAGCAGTTTCTGAAGCATTGTGGCATGTTTGTCTAACCATGCCAGCTGGGAATATTAGCTTGCACCCTAATTCTGCCAGCCAGAAAGGGTAGAGCACAGTGGAGAAGCAGATTACATCAATCTTACATTTTCTGGCTGTTCATAGGCAGAGTGCTGTGTGGGGAGACTGTCCTGGTTTGAGACAAATTCAGAGGAGCGTCCGAATTCGAGCATCCTCTGATGGAAGGCAGGTTTCAGCCACCACTCCTCCACCAGGTTCGGGAAGAAAAAACTTTTCCTCAGAGGAAAGTGAAAGGGAAAAAAACTATTTATTTAACAGACACAATGCACAATGGGAAAAGAATAATGCTAAATAATGAAACCTCTTGCTGTGGAGAGAAATCTGGGAAGATTTCAGTCCTTTCTGTAGGTGTGGTCTCTCTCTCTCTCTCTTTGGATCTGGGTTTTCAGCATAGGCCCCTCCAAGCTGGAGATGTAAGGTCTCCTGGTGTGTTCTTGTTGAACTGTCCAGAAGAGAAGAAGCCAAAGTCCCAGGGAGAAAAAAAAGTTTAACTCTCCATCTCTCTCTGGAGAAACAGAGCTGAAAGCTGGCTGAAAAGCAGCAAAAAGGGTGCTTTCCTCCACGCTTGCTGCCAGAGAAGCACACAGGGAGATAGAGTGACCTTGGAGCACAAACTGCTTTGAAAAGTTCGTCTAGCTTTTTTTCTTTCTCTCACACCCGGTTTTAAAGACACAGGCCCAGGAATCATGTTTGGGCATAGAGTGGTGATAGGGGATACACATCATAAAGTCACCCCAAGACAGAGACCTTTTTTAATCAAGGCATCTTTTAGAAAGTAATCCATAGAACCCTTTGAAGTGGGGCTGAATCCTCAAGAGCAGGGCTTAGTAGACTGAATCCTCAAGGTTGTTTGGTCATCCAGTTCTCCTTGATGTCTGGGTAATGCCTGTCTGTCTTTGGGAGTATGTAATTAAGTTTTTCTTCTGTGGGCTTTGTTAGTAGGTGGGATGAGTTGGTTTGGTTTTGATTTCTTGTGTGGGAATGAGTAGGTCATTTTAGATTCTCACTAGTGAAACGTTACAGTGGCACTGTGCTGCAAACAGTGAGAGAATACCTAGTCTGTTTTTTGTTGGGTAGCTGTGAATAAAATACTTTTATTGTCTGGCAAGAATTTTAGGAGACTGCAAGGTGCTAACAAATAGTGAGAACAAAGCTGTGAAGTAGCTGTTTCTCTGATACAGTTTCTCCGAACATAACACAAACACCACATATGGTAGCTCTAGTGTCTGGCAATTGTTTTTACTGGTGGTGCTGTCAGACTGTTGGAGTCTGTTTCCATTTAATTCTTGATCAGCATGAGAAAACTCTTCTTTGGATTTTGAATCTTCTTGCAAGGCTGCAAAATAATCATAGAACAATTAGGAGTGGAAAAAACCTCAAGGTCTTCAAGTCCAAACTTTGATAAAATACCACCATGCCCACTAAACCATAGAGCAAAGCACTAGGTCTGCTTGTTTTTTGAACACTTCCAGGGAGTGTGACTCCACTACTTTCCTGGGCAGGCTGTTCTAATGCTTAAAAATGCTTTCAGTGAAGACATTTTTCCTAATACCCAACTGAACCTCCATTGGCACAACTTCAGGCCATTTGCCCTTAATGATGCTGGTGACTGTCCTGCTGTTTGTCAACACTGAGCAGTGCAATGCACATGCATCCATAAAATGGTATGTTAAATCTTCAATCTGAGTTTAATATTCTAGAATATTATGTCTGGACAAAGGTTCACAGGAGTGTCATTCTTAGCTTTTGAGAGCAGCTCTGAAATGTACTTCTGTGCAGGTAAGCAGCAGTGCCCATCTCAAGACTGAATATCCCACTGCATGTGAATTGGCCTAAAATGAAGGTCTGGAGCAGCGCTCTCTCCTCTGTGGAGCTGGCTGCAAATTACTCCACCAAGGTCATGGAATCTGGGTCCAAAATCAGCTTTGGCAGCTTGCACTTGTGAAGTAGCACGGAGATGGTCCCGCTGTGCTCCAGGCACACACCCTCAGATTTGGACACCGGGTAATGAAGTAGGCTGTTGTGCAAGAAGCATTGGTTTAATGCTTTGAAAAGCCAGTTAGTGTAGTATGAGCAAGGAGTTCTGGGCAGGGAATATAGATGATTGTACACCACCATATCTAATCAAACTAAAAAGGCATTCAGGCTCACTCATAAGATCCTATGTACTAGTTACCATTGCTATATTCTTTGTAGAATTATCTGTCAAAATATTTTTGATTAAAAAATACTCAGCTGCTGTCACAGTTTAGGTTATGTGACTGTTGTGGCAGTTCTGGGGTGCATTCAAAGATGGCATTAGGGACACCCAGTCCCATTTGTATAAGTCAGTGAAATACATGCTTCTCTTTCTGCCGTTCAGCTGTGGTTGAGTCCATGTGCTCCTCCCCTCCAGCCAAGTCTATGAGGCCAGAGTTAAACCAGCACCCACTTACTTTAATACATATTTTAAACATTCATAAATTTTACAATCTTCTAAGGTCGACATGAAAACTTTTGCTTTTTCTGTAAGATGTCTGTCAGCCACAAAAAAGCAATCTTATTTTACCAGTGTGATCTATTTCCAATGCATTATCAGCCTTGCTATCACAGTCACAAAGCAACCTCCAATATCACAGTCCATTCATTGCAGTTACAGTAGGAATACAGTAGGGTCACTGGCAAGTGCTATTTTTGGCTTTAGGGTATATGGACCATTTTTTCAAGTACAGGGAGTATGCTCATTATTTGATAGCATCAGCCCCTTCAACAGAGAGGAGAGCTCCTCTATTGTGAGAAATCTTTTTTTCTACCCAGAAAGAGGCACCAGTCTGGAAGTTACAGGTATCCTTGATCTGTTTGCAAAAGTAATCTGGCAAACCTGGCAGATGCCCAGCAGGGCCACCAGCAGCTGCCAGTAAAATATGTACATATGGTGGTTAGATCTTAACTAAACAGACCACAGAACCTACCCTTCATACAGGCCTCAGCCTCCTGCCAAGTCCCTACCCACTGAGAAGTCTGGGCAATAGGAAAATATTTGTAGCATGCCCTTGAAGCTATTTCAGTTCAGGGTGAGGTGCCAACTCCTCAATTAAGTACCTCTCACACAGAACACTCTCCTGCCAATCTTTCTGCTTGTAGATGATGGCAAGTGTTTTGTGTGCAAGCTTTCAAGGAGTCTGACTGGGAAATGCTGTCACAAAAGATAGCATTTCTGTGGTGTGAAACAGCCCTCCTAATAAAAAGCTGCAATTGCCCATATAAACTATAATAAAATCATATTATGTAAACTCAAATCAAATGTAAACTCAAAATCAAATTATGTACAAAAAAAAAATCAGAGATAATCTTTGTTAGTGGTCAAACAAATCACAATCTATCATTGGCACTGTTCCTGTTGACTGTGAAAGACCCTTGCCTGCTAGGAGAAGGGGAAAGTATTCTCAGAACTTGAGGTGGAGATGGAGTTTCACCTGTGTACCTTGCAGCTGCTCCCTGAAGGTAATTTTTCTTTGTCAGGTTGGGAGGCAATGCAGAGCTTTTTATCTGCCAGTTTTGTCACGACTCAAAGTACACACCTGCAAAAAGAAAGGGTCTAAGTGTTGAATAACCAGTAGGAGTGATCCTGGAAGGGAAGGTGAACATTAAACAAAGTAATGAGCAAAGGGGATTTCTGTGCCAACTAAATCTGTGGGGCAGCCTGTGATCGCAGCAGTATGGGTGCAAATCAAAAACTGTAAACACTGCGTTCTTAAACTGTGGTCTTCAAGCTTGCAAATCTTCCCAGCAATACCAATAGGAAATTCACTACTGTATCTGAAATGGAGCCTAGTAGTTGTAGAGGTAAACAGGGCACATGTAGAGGTATTTTACAGCTGTGATGCTAAGGAGCTGAGAAACTTAGTTCCCTCCAGTTTCAGAATAATGTTGCCTTCACAACATTGTGAGGGATGGAATGCTCAGGAACAATCATCCAGCTCACGAAGACAAGGTGACATTTTAAATGGAAATTTTATTTTGACAAGCATTTTTATTCCTATAGCTGGGTATTTAACCTGATTTTATGCAGCTAGTAAAGCACTACTTCAATATTCTGAATGTTTATTATATATTTGAATTCCAATTTTCATGTAAGCATAGCTTAACAGTAATCAGGAATCAAAAATGAATTGACTCTTAATATCAGTTACTTTTTTCTAACATAAAATATAGACTTTAGAAATCTGAATAAATACATCCCATGTTAAGTGATTGTGCATGAAGAGAATGTGTCTTATAGATCAGCATAAAGAAGCCCCAATGTAATGTAAAGGCTATGTTCTGTTGCAAATGAACACTGCATTACTAATCAATGAGACTCCAGCTCTTCCTGTGAAGGAAAAAACCCATGGAAATGGAAAACAATAAAATGATCCAAGTCAGGAATTTCCATTTGCTGTATTAAATCATAATTAAAACAGTGATTCAAATTATTAACCAGTCTATTTTGAGGTGCAGTTTATGCGAGTCTGGTTTAGAAACAGGATTTTTGCTAAGGCAGATAGGTATATATTTTTGCATATTCCGAGTCATTCAAGCTGCCAAAGATTCAAATGCAGTAAGTACATGGGCCATGCTGTAGCTAAGCAGTGTGTACACAGAAAAAAGTGTATGGCTGAAGGTGAAAAAAAGAAAGTTCTACTGGTCAGAAAAAAAAAATAGTTTAAATGGCATTCTAGCAAATAAATGTAGCAGGTGTTTCAGCTGTGGAAGGATCTGAAGATTAAGTCAGTGAATGTTAAGTTTGGAATAAGTTTTTCTGGCTTTGGGCAGAGATACTTCCTTGGTGTAGTTTGCATAGTGTTTGCATGATCAATACTTGCCCTGTTGTCATTAATTTCAGTGGGGATTATGAATGCCTGAAGGAGAGCAGCAACTTTATCCCTGTTTTACTGATTGCAAATCAAGGCATAGTGAGAGGTCCTTCTAAACATGAAGTCTTAGAATACTTAGAATATTTTCAAAATACTGAAAAAATTACATGGATTTACTATATGGAAAAAAAAAAAAAAAAAAAACCTCTGAAAAATCAAACCAGAACTCCAAGTTTACAAGTAGCGAGTATGCTGAGGGGGTGAGAAAATAGGTCTCCCATGCACTGCTGCAGTAGAGGAATCTCTTCCCAAACATTTAAATTACAATGAGAGCAAAATCAAGTTGACACCTAGAAGCCATGATCCCCAAATGAAATGTGAGTCACAGCAAAAGCACTGGATAAATCATTCTTTCCTTTCACAAATAAAAGGGTTCAACTCAGAAAGCGGTGAATAAAAAGAAGGAAATTTTCCAGTATTAGAGAAAGTGAGCAGAAGGTGCAATTTATTGAAGGAGATTTTTCTGAGTAAAGCATTTTTCACACTTTCCATAAAGTACCTTTCTTTTGTGTGCACTTCTTCCCTGCAGTGTCTCCCATTTTCTTCATTCAAGTCCTTCCCTTAAGTCGTTGCTGCAGTACTCCCTAAAAAATGCTTTTACCAATTATTAACAAAGTTACAGTATTATACAGCCTTAAATTGGCCAAAGAACTGAGCAGCTTGCCAGGGGAAAAATGGAGGTGAATCCCAGAAGGCCTTAGCTAAAGAAAGGGAAAGCACAGTCAGACTAAATATAAAGGGTGAGCTCTTCAAATCTCTCTTCTCATCATCGCTCTAAATGTTCATTTCTTTTAAACTGCTCCTAGATGTTTCTTTGGTCTTAAGATCACTGTCTGTGCATTCCTTCTGGCTTGCTGTGTGACCTGGTTCAGTGAACACTTTGGGACCACCAACACTTTAATTGTGTTAGCCCAGGCAAATTCCATGTGAACAGAGATAATACCTATATGTGAACACTTTCAAGATCTGGCCTTTGGTTTTGGTATCAAATTGTTACTTGTCATTCAAAGGGAAGCATCTTAGAAGGTGGCTCTGGAATAGATTCTCAGAGGATAAACAAAATCTGGTACGTTGTTGTTTGTTCTTATTTTCATTTCATTCATGACTGATGTGTTTGTAACTGCTGATTTTTCTCTTTGCATGGTGATAGCTTTTTTAATCGGTCTTACAAATGTAATCTGTGGGATTAAAATTCAGATTATTTATCATCCATGTTATTAAAAGTGGAGAAAAGGAAACAAAAGCTCAGGGATTCATAAAATTGTAAAAGCCCTCCGGCTTTTGGAAGCAGGACCTTTTAAAAAAGAAACTTGTTTTCCATTAAAAAGATTCTTTATATATCTGATGTGGCAGACTCAGGAGGTTTAATAAGCCATTATAGCAAGAGGATATGTCATTAAGTGAAAATGATTTCTCAAGAAGTGGTTATATGGTGCTTTAAGAAAAGAGGAAAGCAGGCAGCCCCTGGCTGCATCCTTCGTATCAGGAATGTCTGGTTTTCCTAGCCTTGGTAGGCCCGTGTGAAACTCTTACAGCTCAGGCCTGAAGGGCAAATTTCACATACTGCAGGAGACAGTGGGGGGAGAAGGTCCTGAAGATGTTCACAGAGAAAGCAACAAGCATTTTCCTTTTGAACAGCAGAGTAGCATCAGATAACGAGGTGTGCAGGGCTGATAAAGTACTCAGACATTTTATGAGCATTATGAGATATAGCTGCTCTTGCAATAGGTCCTGTGTTGGAGAAATCTGGGTACAGCAGATGAGCAGCAGATCACATACAGAATTAGGGTTGTCAGTAATCAATCCTTCTTGTATCAGTAACAGAGTCTTGGAATTCCAAACAGCATCCATTCACCAAAGATATATTCTGTGTATGGCACAGGCTTCCCTCTAGAAAAAACGTGATCTGGTGCCTTCTTACATAGTTCTGCAGAAGGTCTTCTAACCTCTCTTCCATTTTGATTTCATACAATGAACAAGGCTGACTATAATGTTGTCATTTAACAGCATACTTAATCTATTTGCATATGAGTTCATGATAAAACTAATTTTGCTGACATGCTTGCATCACTTTTCCCTATTTAAATTTTGACTTTTTTTGGACAGCCTCTGGCATTGTTGGAGTGCTGATTCTGTTGAGAGAAATGTCATGGCCCAGAGAATAATTATCCAACATAATGAGACAGAGGCATTAATGACACTAAGCTTTTCAAAGTGAATCAGTCCTCCAAACTATGCAGATGATTTAAAAATCATAGCATTTTACCACAGATCATTCTGGGAGCAGGGACTTGGCTGCCTTATTTTTGAGCTCTTAAGATTTATGGTTTTCCACCTTTCTCTGTAGTTTTAAAAGCAGGTAGTTTACTTTTATCCTTTTGTTCTTTGTCTTTTTTTTTTTTTAAGATGAAAGTGGAGAGTTTCACAGAACTCTGGAAATTTAAATCAGCGGATTTCATTTAATTTAAGTCATTCAATTGTGACCAGCACTGGGATCCTACCTTCTCTCCAACTCAATAAAGACCAGAAAGGGCAAAACCATCTGGTTTTTATATTAGGTTTTCACTTTCTGGAATAAATCCTGGAATAAATTTCATTCTGATCTTCAGCTCTAGCTCAGCTTCCCCTGTAGTAAATGAAACAGCTCCTGCTGATTTCAGTGAGAGCTGGGGCAGGCTCTCACAAGCAGCACTCCTTAGTCACATCTCTGCATTCAGAAAACAGTTCAGTACTTTGTGACAGTTCCAAACCCATTTTAAATATGGGGAACATATTTAAGGAAGAACTTTAATATCAAATCAAACCAAGCACACAAAAGTGCCTCAAACAACTTTCTTTTAGGTCAATAGGAACTTTCCATTGACTTCAATGGGCATTGAATCAAGACAGAGAAATCAAAGCCATAAATTTAAAATCTGAATATAATTAAATAAAACTGATAGCCTTAAAAAGAGGTTCTAGGTAATAAGCTTCATACATTGCCAAGCCAAAATGTGGAGGCCATGTGCACAGTAATACAAAAAAATTAGGCAGAGTGCATCTAAGTGTGTGTGAGCTGCTTTTGTGCTGATAGCATAAGTGAGTAGATTCAACTATAGCAGCAAATCAAACTTAAATTATCCAATGTATTTTTAAGTTATATAATGTGTGAAAAATACTAGATGCATCTTTTTTCCAGCTTATTGCTGCAAGCAATATTTTTCCAAAAGTCCTCTGGAAATATAACGTCAGCAGCTTTGGATGCAGTCTATATCAGCACATTCAATCAAAAATTCCTCAAAGCAGGACTTGTGTGATGTCAGTAATAGATGTATCAAATCAGGGCTTGCAAAAACTCTGCACAAATGACATTTATTAAGGCTGGATTCTGTTAATAGCAGTGCATAGGACTGCATTTGGCAAGCAGTTCAGATAAAGTGTAGTCATTGTGCACTGGCAGTTTGTCTGCTTTTTCCTACTGTCACTAAGACATGCCCACAGCTTTCCCCCTCTCAGTCCTGCCATGCTTTTGTGTTTCTGGTGTCCTTCCCTTTGAACAGTCACCAGTGATGATAACAGCAATGCCATGTGCCAGATGAGGCCGAGTGACTGTAATCCACAAAAAAAGGAGAAAACAGAAACTGCTGCCTCCACAATCTGAGACTACTGTGTGTGATGATAGGTGCCAGCATTGCTACTATCTTGTTGCCAAAGTACTTGTCTGAGTACCAATAAAATGTCTACATGTGACCAGAGAAGATGTATATGCCATCAGTAATTCTGGGGGATTCTGTATAGAAGCAATGAATAATGTTACAATTTTGAGTCTCTGGCTTTTCTCACATTTCACTTTCTTCAAAGCTTTGTATTGGACCAGGCTGTTCCTGCTAAACCTTTGTTGTTCTGTGGGAAAGCTGTGAGTTTCAGTTTGCAAATGTTGATTTGGGTCTGAAACTGTTAATGAAGGTTTTGCAATGACTCAGGAAAGCGCTGACTGTGATTCATCAAACCTGTACTGGAAATTCTTTGCAGAGGCAGGTGTCCTAGACTGAGAATGCACTGTCCTGTGTTCTCATGTGCTGTATTGACAGGCTTTGAGATGTGATTCATTCCCTCAGCAGAATTCTTGAGCCTTTTAACTTGAGTGACTTTCAAAGTGATAAGATGTAACTGAGCTTTTATTCTTACAGTAGTTATTCATGCATTAATATACACTTCAGTGTATTCTTAGTTATTTCTTCCTAAAATTTATCCTCCAGATTACTGTTCCCCCTTCCTTCTTGCCTAGCCCTGTCTTCCACTCAGAATATAATGTTCTCCATGACTCATATTCCAGGCAAAATGCCATTCATCCCAATAGACTGAAACAGAGTATATTTCCCTCCTATTAATTGTTCAGATCATTTTCTGTACTTTCAAATAAATCTTACTGTTCTTCTAGCTATCTTCCAGCTGAGGACCTCATAACACTTCACAGTTTCATGGATTAGACCTCGTAACTTCACTATGAAGCATGGAAATACTAAGATTTCTTTTTCAGCTGAAAAATTCAAATACGGATAACTTATAAAATTTGTTAATGGCTATAAACTGGTAAATGGGCGGTGATCTGGTTAAGTATTCATTTATTCTTTAGCTCCTTAGCCTGAGTTTAAATCTTACTTGGTGCAGAAACAGAGTTTCTTTAGGTGAACATGTGTGTAAAACTCACACTTGTGGAAAGGAAAATTCTGGCTAGGTGTCACATAACCAGTTTAATTTTAAGTTGGGAAGGAAAGTTAGGAAACAGTTCTGATGCACGGGGCCATTCTAATGATATGTAATAGTACTGTATTGTAGGTTGAGAACACTGATGTGGTCTGTATCACAAAATGACTTTATTTCTGTAAGCTGCTTGCCAACTCTAGACAATGAACATTCTTTTCACAGCTTGCTCATAGATGTACTCACCAGTTCATCCCTCTTGAGCCTGAACATCAATCTGAGAGCAGTAGCTGTTTATCTCAGTCATTCCTGACAGCTTTTGAAGAAGTATTATGATGGATATATTTCTAATCTCATACTGGGAGTGATGTAGTTAACCTGTGAATTATGTATTATTCAGATATATCTAGTGGATCTGTTGCCGTTTTTTCTTTTCTCTCCTCTCATCTCCCATTAAAAAGGATAAATAAAAACCATTTATTTGATGTTTTGCTTGCTGCTGGGAAAGTTTTGCTTATTGAGCATTGCAGCACATTTATCTGCAGAATCATGTAGTTTGAAGACTCCTGGCTCTGGGCTTGAGTTGATGCTGTGTAGGTGGTTTTGCAAGGACACCTAGAAATTGAAGTTAGTCTTTTCTGAAGCTGTTCAGTCTTTGACAGATGATCTGCAATGACAATGTTAGGAAACAAGACTCTGTCTGTGAAGGAGTGCTAAAGGCAGGACTGCTCAACATCAGGGCAGCAAGGCTGCATTTGGCCCTCAAATGCAGTGGTACTCTCCAGCTTGTGCTCATTCCCCGAACATGTGAACTGGAGTCATGTGTCAGTAGTACTCACCTGTATACTCAGGACTTCCCTGGATTTTGGGGAGTGGTGTTGCAGCAATCAGTTGCACAGACAGGCATGATGTGAAACTTGTGGTGGCTGGGTCTCAGAATTGAGTTTTTAAACAAAGTCCTCATTTTTTATATTAGATCTGTAATGAATGGATAATAGATTAATCTCCTGTCATTGGGCCTCTCTTTTTTTAAAGAATATTTAACCTAACTTTGCAAAATGCAACTGAGTCAAAATGAGGTTGAAATGACCTCACCCTAACTAGCTGATCTACACACACATGCATTAGAAATTAAACAGTGCACCCAGTGGGCACGTGAAGTGAACTAATCTGCAGAGAAACTGCACAGGGGGTCATAGACTTATGTATGTTTCATGAGCAAAGCAAAGCAAATTCCTGAAATATTTCACTGCGAACTGCTTTCCAATTTTTAATGGCAACTCTGAGTCTACTCTAAACTTTCTTAGGGTCTCCACACTGAAATTAGTGGAGATCAATCACACAAATGTCAAATAGGCTCCTTCACTTTTGATTTATAAGTACATTTATGGATTGCATTAGTGCTCTTGGCTGCAGAATCAGAGCAGAGGCTGAATGCTCAGCAGACAATCTACCTTACTCATTGCCAAATCTTTCCAATGTCACATTTTCACATGAGAGCTCTCCCAGCCTTCACCTGTTGTCTGAATATGAGGGATATGCTTTCATCCTAGATGTAAAACTTTGATGATGTCCTCTGTGTCCAGTCGACGATGCCACCCAGGTCGTTCTGTATTATTGATCTGTCTTCATTCTTCACAACTCCTTGGACTTTGTTGTATCTCCAAACATCATTGTCCATTAGGCAGAGATACTCTGTTGTTTCCCCTTTGGGATGTTTGTCTGTCCCCACCACAGCTTCTGTACACAAGTTTGTTGAGGCAGCAGAGTCCTGGTAAATGCAAGACATACAAACAACAGAGAGAAGGTGCCTTCTGTTTGCTCAGCCTGCTTTGTGCTGGGCTGCAGCACCTTGTTCCTGTGTCCTGTGGACTGGGTCAGCCTGCTGGTGAGAGGCACCTGTGGTCCTGCAGGCCCGTCATCGAGGAGGAACTTCCTTTAGTTAGTACATGGCACTGCCACAAAGCACACAGAGACAGCACTGGGGAGGCATCACAGCCTGGTTTCCAGGGAACAATTTTACATGAAATGTGGATCCAACAATCCTTCCTAAAGACTTGGATCAGAAGGCTTTAAGAAATGGTGCTTTTCTCCGCTGAGAAGATAGACTCTCTGTCCAGCTACATTGATATCTATGAGAGGCTCCTTAAGAGAATCCTTCTGAATGCAGGATTGGGATCTAGCACCTGTACTGACAGTTAACTGCATGAACTGGGCACTCTCCCCAAGAACCAGATAACTCCACACTCTTGCATATCCTTGGCAGACAGACATTCCTCTTCTCTAGAACTCTGACTGAGTACAAACGGGAAAATCTAGACTAGGAAAATTGAACAGCGTCAATAACTTGAAACACTAGAGTATTAGAATAGAAATGCTAATGAGGTATCAAATATTCCTTCTCTTTTTGACCTTTCTTGCTATTAATTTAATAACAGTCTTCCTGCAAACTGTCAGTATCATAATCTCACAGATAATAGTTTCATATAAATTGCCTCAAGGAAGTGTGATACTGGCTTGAAAAATGGCTCCAGATTTTTCCCCAAATATTGTTGTAAAGCAGCATGCAGTGGATATTACGCATTTCTGATTTACAGCTGGGGTAATTTGTTTCTTATTCCTGAGAGTTTGGTTGTATCATGAGACCAGTAAGAGTACTGAATGAGCAAATATAAAATTTTCTATCCAAGAAAACATTAGCTCTAGAAAGCCATGCTGATAACGTCCCTGTATTGAAACTTCATGCCTGAATTGCTGTTCTCTCTGGGGACTCCAACAATAATTTAGCTGTGACTTGAGTTACTTGGGTTAGTACCCTCTTGTACAGAATTTTTTTCACTGTCACTTCCTTGGTAATGAGACATTCTAAGCATAGATTTTGAACTAATTCACAGAACTACAGAAAGAGCAAACGAACCAGTATTGCTGGTAAATAGAATATTTCTGTTGCTTTTCTTTATGCGTGAACCCTTGGCACCATCTAGTGTTTGAAAACTCAGATCAACTCTCAACCACTGAGTACAGAATATCACTACAAAGAGCTTTCAGCCAAAATAAAAACTAACGGTGCTCTGAACCGTCACCTAATTAATTTCACACAACTGTGTTTTTCCAGTTACAAAATACAAATAGCAGATCAGGATATAGAAAATACTTTCTGTGCTTGTGATTTCCAGTCCCTTGTCTCTCCTTGATGTTACACTGGAAACAGTAGGTCAGAAAAGGACATTTGTGTGCCCACTAGTGGCAAATGCACAGTACTCTTCATGGAGGTAAGTACAGTGTTAGATACATCTTCAAGCGCAGCCTGGATGGAGAAAATTATCTTCTGCTCTAGACTGGAGCTGTTCTGCAGTTTCTGACCCAACCATAACAGCAGCCCTTTGCATTCCACATTTAGCTGTTCATTATCTCTCTTTCAAGGGATTGATGTTTACCTTCCAGTTCTTGCATGAAGTTTGGCAGAAACAGAACCAAAGATACATATAAATATATGTATTAGTACAAGTGCTACTCTGCAAAAATCTACCAGCAAAACCTTTCTGCCAATAGTTTGCATTTCATGAGCTTGTTACCAAAGTATTCGTTTTAGTAAGATGAGTAAAGTATGTATTGTTTTAGCATAGAATTCGATGGCTTTTAACAAAGCTGAGACAGCATAGTCTCTGATTTCTGGTACCTCAGGGCCATTACTTGCAGCAGCTGAGTGAAAAGATCTGTGTGAAATGTACAGTGTGGCTAGCCAAGTGTGAAAGGGAAAAATTGCTGTGACAGCAAATTGCACTTCCTTCTACGTGCTGCGAGAAATGTGGGCAGGCAAAAAAAAATGACATCCCTTTGCCAGTTTATGCCAGGCCAATGAAAGCCAGGCAGAGGAGATACAGTTTTTAACTGATAGCTTTGTCTTGTTCTTGTGACTCCATGAATGTGACCCAGCTGCTGGTTATTGAGGTATTGCCAGGAATGGCTGGGAAAAGACAATCTGCTATAGATAACTGGAGCTAGAGGCAGAGGATGTGTGGAAAACAGAGAACAGAGAGGATATTCAGCATTTGAACTAAATTTTATGGATTCTCATACATGTAGTGAATTTTGTTATGCATGGAACAAATTATGAGTGCTTTTCTGGAAAAGTAATCAGCTTGACTAGAGAGCCTGGCCCATCATTAAGGAAATAATTGGGATTGCCTTTCCCTGGCTGTCAAATAATTTGACACCTGGCCTAAGGCTGACCTAGTCACTCCTTCACTGATCAATGGAGAGAGACAGTGCATTCAGGAGATGATTCATACTTAGTCTCTAAGACCTTTATTTTGGAATGGGGTGAATCTGGGGCTCAAAAGGTAGTTCTTCTTTTCCCAGACTTTCCCCTTTCCCAAAAGGGGCTTACATATGACACTGGTTTTAGATGTTAGGTGGGATGAACCCTCTACTAATTTGGTGGTGGAAGCAAGGTGAGAAGAAGCCCTGAAGAAATGCACACCATTAGTGGTGCGAACTCCCTCCTCTGGTCTTTCTTCAGCACACTGAGAGCAAAAGGCATAGGCATGACAGTCTTGAGACCCATGACCTGTAAATATGTAAGCTGACCTGCATGTGTTTGACATCTCTGTTCCCCACTGCTCTCTGCCCATGGACTTCATTTACTTCTGTTTCAGTCCATTTTTATAGTATTAAATGACCTGATGAATGCAAGGATCTACTCAAAACCAGCAGCAGGGACAGGCCTTTCTCTGGGACTGGTTGCACCCAGGTCCCTGTGCGAACTATTTGACAGCATTATCCTTGAGCTGTGTCTAGTTTGGTTGTGACTGGTGGATACAGGCCCTGAGGCCCTCTTCCCTCACAGCTGTCACAGCATGACGTGATCTACCCCGTGATCCACCCTCATCTGTCCCTCAGAGTCAGCTAAAAACCCTTAAGCAAGGCTCACCACAGCCCTCTCTGCAGCGAAGAACCCTGGGTTATGTGGGTCACAAGCTGAACATGAGTCACTGACGAGGCAGGATTGCAAAACCAGCAATGTTCTGGGAAGTTTTAATAACAGGACCACACATAAGCCAAAGAAGATCATATTTGGGGTCTGTTTGGCACTGTGTTTTTCTTCCACAGCCAGAATAGAGAGTCCCATTTTGGGCACTGTGTTTTTAAAAGAATGAAAAACTATAGAGAGCTGAGTGAGAAGTTGACAGGTAGTTCAGAAACCATGAGCTCTGAGAAAGAATAGAAGGAATTTAGGCTGGAAAAAAAGAGGAAACTGAAAAAAGGGAAATTATAGGAATCTGCTGAGTATGTTTTCATTTGTCATGAAGCTGACTCAACTAGCTTTGTACCACTGCAGATACAATGATAAGAAATAATTACCTTAGTTTGTAACCAGAGAGATTTTGATTAGCAATTAGAAAAAATGTCAGGTTAGAAAGGCACTGAAGTAGCATGAGGGAATGCTGCTTGTGATCATTGCAGAATCACCATAACTAGCAGCTGTTAAAAAATAAGCATCTGTCAGGAATAGCATGATAGGCATTATTCTGTGCTGATGCTGGAGAATGGAGTAAATGATAACAGGAAATCCCTTCCAGCTATAGGTCTCTAGTCTTGCTAATGCTGTCAAAATTCAGGAAAACCTGTATTTACTTAGCTCAGATGGAGTGACAGCTATACATGACCTTTCCCATCAATTTAACAATACACCTACCATTTTTTTCCCCCTAGAGCTGCCATGCCTTGGCTGCCTCTGGATGTGCACATTGCACTGGTGGCAGGAAGCCCCTTGTGCCTGACTACCAACCTGTGAGTACCTGTCTTGGACGATGACTGTGCTGCCTTTGTCCATCCATTTCTCACTTCTGTCCTGGATCACTGCACTCATTCTCCTCAGAACAAAGGTAATCTGAGCTAATTCACAAGTGTGCACTTGTACTCTGTTTTGTATCATACACGGATCATGGCATGGGGTTTAATCACTGCATTGCTTCCTCTCAGTGAAGAGACTGTAGAAACTAAATGCAGTTAACCTATTTAAATGTTTGTATCACATGTATTTTTAAAGTACAGACCAATATAGATTGTAAGGTCCTGTGAAAGATACATTCCTCACTGAACTGTGTGTGCCGTGTAGGAAGCACAGGGGCAGGAGTTTATACTTTATTGTAAAGTGCTTTAGAAGATCACCAGCTGCCCAGAAATCTGCCCAACAAAAATTAACTTCTTCTGTCTGATGCAGAAACAGAAGAGTGGGGCAGGGGGGAAAGTTACTGATGTTGAGTGTCCATTAGTAACAGGAAGATGCAATGGAGCCTTAAGAATGGAACATTTCATATGTTTGTTTACTTAATTTACTTGCTTAACACAGCTCTTTGCTAGGGAGACCATGCCTCCAACACAAAGTGTATATATCAGAATCCAGTATTAAAAGGAATCTCATACCTCACCTCCTGAGGTGTTTATAATTGTCTGTCATCCTGCAGATTCTACAGCTGATAGGAAAAAGAACAGTTTATTGCCTTGTTGTGTCTTGAAGGTTATGTGTGCCTACACTCATTAAACAATGACCTTGTCACATAAGAGCTGAACAAAGGAGGATAACATAGCAGTTCTACCAGTCCTGCAGTAAGGTATTTTAAACAGTAAGCTGTAATATCTAATAAACCAAATAAACAGACTTCCAAGTGGAAGGAGAGATAAGTAATGGAATAGCTGGAAGTACATCTGGTAGGGTAGTTTCTTCTCTTTCTGTCATCTGCAAGGAATGTTCCCAAGACAATAAACTTAGGATTCAGTTGGGAAAATGGTAATTGTTTTCCACTCCTGTCATCAGGAAACTGAAGACAGAGCAAAGTACTTAACTCCTTTTATCACAACCACAGATGTCTGTAGCATTCCCCACACCCCTCATACCCCCAGATTGTTTGCTTAGTGTTTGCATTCAGGAAATTTAACACTTTGGGATAGGTATGTTCACTGTACAGGCAACCTGAATGTTCATGAGTGTCAAAAATAATACAGAATTATTGCATAGGGTTGATTGTAGCTGAATATTACATTCTATGCCCTTTATTTCAAGTTGACCACTCAACAAGATTGCAGCTGGCAAAAAATTAGGACCAAGAGGGATGTATGTATTCAAAAGTTTGGGAGTAACTTTCCAGCTTTAATAGTTCAGATTCTGGCAAATTCCATCAAATATTTCAAGGAAAGAGAAACTCCCTTCTGAAGCACGTGCTGTGGAACCACTGAGATTCAGCTGACTGATCAAAAGCATCTGTTGTCTTCTTACACACCAAGCAGATTCTGGCTGCTGCTGCAAAAGGGCTTAGAACACCTGTAAGTCATTCCAGAATTTTCTTTTTTTCAATTTCATTTCATTACATTTCATTTCATTTCATTCTATTTACTTTCCTGTCTTTTCAGTTAACTTCATTCCCTGATTTCTTGTTTCATGAAGAATTTTCATTTCATGAGAGGAAATGAAATCTTGAGATTTCCATGAGTATCAGTTCATTAAGTTTCAGTTAATTTCAGTGCACTTCACTTCATTCCATTCCATTTCAATAATAGAACATCTTCTAAGAATTTTATTTTTTTTCAATTTCATTCCATTTCATCTCCTGTCTTTTCATTTCACTTCATTCCTTCTTTTCTCATTTCATTTCCTTTCCCGAAGAGAAAATGCTTAATTTCATGAAAGGACATGAAATTTTAAGATTTTCATGAGTATCATTTCATTGAGGTTCAGGTCATTTCACTGCACTTCAGTTCACTCCATTGTGTTGAATTGTTTTCACTTAATTTCAGAATTTACTTTTTTTTTCAATTTCATTTAATTACATTCTATTTCCTTTCCTCTCTTTTTATTTCACTTAATTTATTGATTTCTCATTTAATTTCCTTTCATGAAAATTCTTTATTTGTATGAAAGGAAATGATATCTCAAGATTTCTATGAGTATTAGTTCATTAAGTTTGGGTTCATTTCATTGCACTTCAGTTGAGTTTTAATTGTTTTCACTTCATTCCAGAATTTTCCTTTTTTTTCACACTAACTTTTAAACAAGGTTGGGGCTGCAGCTGAGGTGCCCAGCCCCGTGCATGGCCCTTATCTGAAAGGTGTGGGGGCAGCACTGTTGTAAAAAAAGGCAAATCTCTAAGGAGAGACAAGGTAAATAATTATCTTAACAATGAGCTTTATTTCAAAAAAATACAGTGGTCTGAAAAACAATGTCGTATGATGTCATTCTAAATCCTATAAACCTTGTTACAACACTGTAAAGCTGACTGGCATTTAACTGTAATGGATCTGTAACACTAAGACAAATTTATTTGAAGAAATATTAGAAGTGCCAGGACAATTAATGTAGTTACAATGGTCTCAACTCTCTTGCTAAGCCCTATAGTCTTCCCCGCTGACTTTTTCTCCAAAATAAATGTTAGCAGGAATAGAGGCTAATATCACCTTACAAAGCTGTAAGCTCATATATCATCAGAAATGGGAATTCTTTTCCAATGAAAATAGAAAAAGATTTTCACATTCTCAAATGTCTTAACTTCTGGCATGTGGAGTAAAACCAACTCTTTTTGAAAAATAAAGCATTATTTTATGGAAAACTTATGCTCCTTCAGAGCCTAGGAGCTAATAAAAAGATACTTTCTTTAAATCATTCCAGTTCTTAGAAACAATAATGCAACTCATATGTTTTCTAAACCAACTTTAATTAGTTTTTGTAAATAACAAAAGGAGTAAGTCTTTTTAGCAAGCAAACTTATCATAGCAGAACCCACTACTGTTTTTAAGTGTCTCTCCACTGTAGACGAGATCAGTCAATAGGAGTTGAAAAACATCCCAGGAGTAGAAAAATGTGTTGTGACAGAATGAATGGCACATGGGAATCTTGCAGCCACAGTGTCAGTGCTGTTACAGTGCTGTGTCAGTACTGCTCTGTCAGAAGCAGAAGGTAATTAACTACACAAAAATAATAAAAGATGCCGGATGTGTTCAAATTACAGATGAATTCTATAGAAAAGCTTTACCTTAAAAAAATAGAAAGCAAAGTTTTCAGATCTTGGGAAATAATAATTTGAAGGTCCTTTAATCCTCTCCAACTCTGCTTCTCGTGCACATGAACATATTTACTGTTAGGACTACTCAAGAACATGGGCTTTTTCTGTACGTCTTTTAACCACTTCATTTATTCATAAGCCCTGCAGCCAGAAAGAGTCAGTGCAGATTATCTTGTCTTACTCTGGCATGGCAGAGGCAGCTGGATTTCACTAATCAAGCCCACCACTTCCAGTAGAAAGCTACCCAGCCTGGCTTTTGAAATGGCAAATGCCAAGGGCCAGCCTTCTCCAGTTTCCCTGAAACCCTTAAGGTAAACCCAAGAGCTCTGGCCCCAGAAAAGAAGGGAGTTTACCTATGGAGTGGGGGGAAGGATTCTGTCAGTGTCCCACTTACTAAAAGGAAGCTCTATTTATTGGGACAGGATTTCTTCAATTTACATGCAGAAACCTAGAATGAAATCTACAGATTTGGATAAGAGTAGACTACTGAAAACTCAAAGAGTGAAAACTCCTCTTCAGACTTTTCAACTCTGACAATATCTACTGCAGATCACAGAAGTCACATCAGCAAACCAAGTATTTTTTTTCTGCCAGGGAATCTTAAATCACACAGCAGTGCTAAATGAACAGAAAATAAAAAGAATAATTTCTGTGTCCGTTTCTTGGCTCACTTCATTGTAAAATGCACTTCAGCCATATTGCAGAAAGCCCCCTGAGCAGATTATGAATCTGCCAAATTTTAGGCCCAAGGAAGGGGAAAAAGGTTAAGAGGCATCTACAGCTAATCCCTCATATCTGAGAGAGTTTGGTTGCTGCAGAGTAGGTATCAACTTGCTCCAGTAGCACCATAATTCTATACTGTGGGAAAGGATGGCCAAGACAATCAAAGAGATTTCAAATGCATTCAAAATTGAAGGGAAAATTTAAAAAATCAATTGTCTTTATTTTATGGTGTAATGAATTTCTGCAGTGCTTTGTAAAACACCTTAATTCATCAATGTGAGTTCAGAGCACACTTAAAAAAAGATCTGACCACTTTGTAAACATTCTGAAAGCAAAATTTCAACACTAACAGGAATTAACATCTTCCTGACAAGAATTGTGCTGCTGGCTACACATTAAAGCAGAAATTTTGTTCTCATGTGGAATAAGGCACCACAACTCCAGAGCAGTCAGCAGAGATCTCTGGATCTGCTGGGAAAAAGAGGACCGAGCCTGGTTCTGAATCAGTTCATTGCTTTCTGCTCTGCATGTGCAGAAATCATGAAGAGAAGCCTTCAGCGGATTTGAATTGAACACTTGATAAAGAGGCAAGTCTGTTCTAAGATACCTCTTAGGTAAGGGAGAAGAATAATAGAAAGAAACCAATCTTATGGAAAGACAAGTAAAGTTATATAGAAGTCCACATTATTGCTGTTAAAGAAAAATAATATTTAAACTTACTGAGACATGAAACTGCATAAATATTGGAGAAGAGGGGAAGGCATTCCACTACCACGAAGGAGTTACAGAGATTGGGAACACAACTGAACAGTTGTGAAAGTTCATATCTAAACTTGCTAACTTGATATTGTCCCTCACAAATATACAGCAAGTATTGGGAGGACAAAAAAGGAATCCATTACAAGCATTATTCCTGTTTTTTGAAAAAATTATGACATCTCTGCTGTGACACAGTCTGTTAACTCTGAACATTTGGTACCTTTAAACCAGAATGAAAAACTAATGCAATCCAGCAAGAAACTCAGCTAACAACCTTCCAGCAACTCACTACCAAAATTGGAAAAAAATAATAAAAAAAGAAGGCAGAGTTAAACTGAAACACTGACAAAACTAAATGAGTTCCCAGTAATATGAAAAAAGAGAGCCAAATTGATATTCCAGATGGAGATTATTTGGAGTTACAGCAGTGAACTGTGTAAAACTAAAGAAATGGTAATAAAGAATGAAAATCAATCTGACTATTAAACAGAAGGGATAAGAAACAGTGCCACTGAGAGATGGGTGTGTTAGTCAGCAATGTGAAATGGGATAGCTTTGCCAGAGATTGGCTACAGAGCTGACAATCCTGCAACATGTCAATTCTTTTGAAAGCAAAACCAGCAACTCCTATTAAATACCAGATAATAGTAGTGAGTTATGAAAACAACTTGTCTATGCACTATTACTTGACAGCAGGGAACAAAGAACGGGTGAAATAACTCCCTCCATCCTTCCTTTGCTCCATAGGCTGGCTTTGCAGTACTGACTCTGCAAGTCTCCTACCCTAGCAGTGGAGGCAGATAGAGGACCCCGTGCCTCAGGGAGATGGATGTTGTGGCACCTTTGCACCTGAGCCCTGAGCCCTGAAGCTCGGTGACAGCATCCAGTGTGCAATTTCCTCTTCACTCTTAAAGGTGCTGGGTTAGGGACAAAGAAGATACCTGGGGTGAGAGTTTGAAATGGGCTCCCTGCTGCCATCACAACTACAAGTCAAGGTCTCGGTGCAGATCAGACAGCCTCCCTCCCAGCTGGGAGGGCAGCAGCAGCTGGGAAGAGGATCCCAGGCACTGATGTGCCGTAGTCGAGAGCATCAAGGTATCTGAATCTTTCTTAAGGCTGTAAGAGTTCATTATAGATGTATTTTATTTCAGTGTGATGTTAGGCTACAGATGGCATTCACACTTACAGGCTTCTGCACAGCTGAGTTTCCAGTTTGCTTTCACTTTTATCTGGTATCTTTATCAGAGACCACCTCCACTGCTCCAGCTGGATTCTCCACTGTACTCACAGACAGCCCTTGGCCATATTAAATTTTTAACCTAGGGAGTGGCAGAATCTTTTCCCTGTTAAGGACTGAAAACCTTCTGAGCACCTTTGACAGGTCACAACTTGACACACATTTTTACATTATCCAGTAGTAAGCAGAAAAATAAATAAAACGTGTTGGCAAGCAGCCTGAAATAAAATCACAAGTCACATTGAGGCTTGTCTCCTATCTCACCTTCCCTTGTTGTTTCTTTCTCTCTCCCTCAGCATTTTAAAATCTTACCCTTCCTCAAAGCATCCATTTAAGGCTGAGATCAGGGAGTAAAGGCTATAGCCCTCAAATGCCTTCTTTTCTCCCATTGTCCAGCAATGCACAGCAACAGCTGGGAAGGGCCTTGTTCTTCTGGGCCCAACCACATCCTGAACTCCAAAATTCAACTTCTGCTATTTCTGCGTCAGCCTCCATTTGCCAGCCCGTTGCTGTTGCTTGCTGTTTCTCTTTTAGTTCATTCACCCACTTTTCTATCTCCCTGTGCATCCTGGTTTTCACTCCCACCCTCCTCTCTCCAGCTTTCTTCCTACTCTTCCTTCCTTTCTTCACCTTCTTAAGCCTCCATGTCTTGCTGCATCAACCTCTAGCACTCAACACCAGTATCTTCTAGAACAGTGTTTTGACCTCTCCCTTCATGCTCATGTGCACACACCCATTATGTGACTCTTACATAATAAATACATGCTTCATATAGAAGTAGATGGTTGTTTATCTTCCTTCATCAGGTTGAGTGGAGAGGTCTCTGGAAAGGTCTTGTATTGGAGCAGTGGTTGGTTCCCTACTCTGTTGCTTGGTACCATGTTCAGGATCATCCATGAAAGAAGGGGCAAATTAGACCAGTTCTGTCCCACAGGTAAAAGCAGCAAAGAGTAATTAAAAAAAAAAAAAAGAAACAACCAACCCACCAACAAAACACGCAAAAAATAGCAGACAAGAAAAAGTCCTTCAGACAAAAATTAAGTCAGGTTAAAGGTTTAGCAGTCAGAACAGTATCAAAGAGGACAACTTTGTATGACAAATATCAGATAATATGCGGGAAAAATGTGAAGCCAGATGTCACTGAATCTTCAGAAGTCACATGTGTTGGCTCCTCTGTACAACTGCTAGGGGAAGGAAGTACTTGTATTTAAAGCCTTCTGTTTCTATATGGTTTCTTAAGTTATATTTATTGGTTGACAGTGGAAAACTCATCTACACCTGTTATATCTAAATCTCTTATCCTGCTTGAAGTATACCAGAGCAGAACATCTATCTGACATTTTAAATTAATGAGACAGTTGTGTACTGTCTTTAGCTGTGCCACTGTCAATCAGCTCAATTTTGTTTAATACAGTGTGCTCACAAAATGTGTGAAATGTTTTCTAGATAAAATAGGAATGTAATCCTGACCTTTAAAAAAGGGTCAAATTTAGATAGTTCATTTACACTCTTGGTATATTTTACTGCCGAGACATATTGAACACAGTCTTAAAACTGAAACTCTTATCAGAGCTAACATAGAATGGAAAGTAGAAGTCAGTAAGAATGTCCCTAAATTAAACCGTATCAGTCTTTGCCACAGTTCCTGTGATATGTTCCAAACGGATGGCAGTCAGATGGTAATTATAAATCACTGCTTTCCGTTTTCTAACTTGAGCATGATCCAAGATAGACAGTGAACACCTCTGAAATAGCTTATACTGTCACCTCAAAGACTTCAGGAAGATGTTACGTTTGCTGTCATTCTGCAGGACTTACATGGCAAAATCTGAAAAGTTTCTTCTCACATGAGGTTTTTTCACCCCTTTGCGATTTGTGAAGGTGTTGGGCAGCAGCAGAGACTCTGGAATAATCTCCTGTGAACTCAGGAAGATGGTACTATACTGTGTCACTCTCAAGTCACATCTGAATTTTTTCAGGAACAGCACTAGGAACTTTTGTAAAAATGAAAGTTATTGGCATTCATGGTGGGAAGCAGGGGGCATCCTGCTGAGTGGATTTTAGACACTTTTTTGGATCAAATTCTATCTGTCACTAACTCACATAAACATATTAATACCGCTCAAAGGATCATGTTTTGCAGTCTTGATCTGTGAAAAATATAGACTGAATAAGTTTCCTACTCAGTTTCCTCATCCACAGCTTGCAGGATCTTGTGAAATGTTCCAGCAAATTCAGGCTGGAGTAATGCTAGAACAGCTATAGAAACTGTCAGATACACAAAAATGGAGCAATGGACAGTAGGGGCTCTTTCAAAAGGAAGCTTGCAAACACATAAATGTATTTCAAACAAAAGTTCTGAACCTGCTGAAATCTGTGCAGAGGCTTAACATTTTTACTTTGTGACTAACTCTATTTAAATCAATGAGGCTCTTCACAGCATGTACAACTTGACACACACACAAGGCTTTGCAGGATGAGGGCCAAATATTTTTTTTAAGAGTGTGACTTGCTTGGAGACATTCCAGAGGGGGAAATAAAACATGTGGAGCTCTCTATAAAATTGTTGGCACCATTCTGCTTATTAAATAGACATGGATTCACTCAAACAAAATAAGGTCTAGACATTTATATCAAGTATGTGGAAGTTTGTGCCTATTCCTAAGTTAAAAAAAAAATTGTGATAATGCTTCTAGATTTGTATGTTGGGTTAAATTCTTGTAAATATTCATTTATAGTTTTATAAGCTTCCCTCTCTTACCTATTTTACTATCTTATCTACAGTTCTCCTATCAGGCAAAATTTGCTCTGTTAGCCAGTAAATTGCTGTAAGTTTCAACCTGACAGCATGGAAAACCATTTCTATTATTTACTTTATTATTTTAGAGGCAGTGAAACATAAAATTTCCTATCTTGCCTCAAGTTAATTCCATGCTAAGACAAGAATTTATTGTTCAATTTGCAGCTTGTGTATTGAAGAGCAATATATTCATTTCAGGAACAGAGTCTAATTTTAGTTCCATATTGAAGGTGTGATGAAAAGATGGATACTGGGAGTGTCCATAGGACAAGAGCAAGCCCAGTATAGTTCTTGAACTATATAATGATTGTGAGATGAAAGGAATCATAGGACAGAATTTACTGATTTAAGTGGAACCTCTTACATACCTGAAATTATTTACCCCCTAGTTGCTATCGTGGGCATGACCTCCAACTGCTTCAGATAAATGCGTTGACATTATAGCTCTTCAAGAAAACAGAAATAGTCATTTGGCCCACTGGGTGCTGGACTGCTTGTGGGTAGCTGCTGCCAGCACTTTAGAGGTCAGGGGAGACACGTGGAACATCTGGCAACAGCAGCTACTTTTTTAATCACACAGGCCACAGGTCACATTGTACCACAGCTCACAAAATCACTGTCACATTTAGCAAAGCATGTTTACTTGACCACAAGGTGTCTTGAGGTCAGATTCAAAAACTTCTGCAGATGTAGACGGGAGCCCAGCAGGATCTTCACAAGCCCCGAAGTGCTTGTTTCCAATTGGCTTCTCACTAGGACTGTATTTGTAGGAATAGTTTAAAAACAGTTCAAAAATACGGCATTAGGTGTCTCAAGGCACACTGCTTCAGGCTGCAGACAGCCAGATGCTGCCTTTTGGTTAACTGGTTTTCAACTACAGTCAGGGCAGCTATCCCATATCCATACCAAAATCCTCTAGTCCTCCCAGTCTGGGAATGCAGGAGACCTGGATGGGTTAACAGGGAGAATTGCTGCATGAACCAGGTACATTTTAGTGAACAGAATTGCACAGAAAGTCTTGGAGGTCTTTCTCATTTCCTAGGGTGTGACAATACCTGTGGGTTTTTCAACAGAGATCACACCCCATATATACAGGGGAAAGAATAGTTTCTTCACCAACTGGGCTGGGCTTGATGCTTCAAAATCATCTTTGCAAGCAAGGATTCCTTCCCTTCTATAGGCATACTTTCCAGAGCAATTTCTGCATTCCTATTTTTAAAAGTTGCACATTTTGAAGATATGGGAACACATGCTCTTTGCAAGATAATCTCCAGCTCCTTCCCCACGCCTCACTGTCACACTGCTCAAAGCCAAATTTAATGCACTGCTGCAAAGTCTGTTATAGAAATTGTATATAATCTATACTATGACGTGCCTGAGAAAAAAGGGGGAATGGTGCCAAGAAAGGTAATTGCATTTTCAAGGTTTCAGAGCTTTTAGAGGTAGAATATTGAATCCAGAGCAATGTCCTTGGAAACTATACAGCAAATACAAGGATCAGCAGAGTAGCACTAGATGGCACTACAGTAATTTTCAGTCAAAAAGCATAGGTCAAGCCCAGGGAATGATGGACTCGGGTCCAGCTCTGAATGGGAAGCTCAGATGGACCATCCAAGTTTTACCTGTGTGGCCTGGGGAGATTCTGAGGAATATAAGGTGCAGCGGTCTTTCCAAGGGTTAAAGTACAGAGCCTTCAGCTGGCTGGTAAGTGGTATCATATAGATGATGAAGAGTGCAAAGCTCCCTGAAATGTTTTCACTTCACAAAGTGAGACCACAAGGTACCTGAAAACCTGTTATGTTCTACTGAACCATGGTAAGCATATCCAGATTCAGTACATCAAAAGGCATCTCACTCAAAAGCACACCAGAAGTGTTAGGTGTCGTTTGGGCAACCAGACAGTTCATTGTCTGTCTGCAGGTACAAACTGCCTGTTTATAATTACAGTAGTTTGTGCCTAAAAATGAAAATTTGACTTCCTGAACCAAAATCATCTGGATTTTGGGACTAGCCTCATAGCTTATATTTCCTGCCACACAAAGTTAAATGCTGGCTGTTGCCAGTTTCTTTTAAAGTTTCCCACAGGTGGTAGCTAACATCAAAGCTTAATACATATCTTGTTCTTACAACAGTCAATAGAGGTTATTGTCTCTAACACACTGATCTGAGAGCTTACTTTTAGAATTTTGCAGAGGTACAGTCTTTAACAGGAATAACTGAGTGATTCTGCAGCTTACATTATCAAATACGTATAGGAGAAAATGGAGCCTGTCAAGTAAATCATACTCATTCTTGTAGGCTGAACCATTTTAAACTAAATTCATGTGTTTGTGGCAACGAAAAAACCATGGTCTATCTCAGATTTGAGTTCTAAAACATTGTAGAACCAGATTTATAAATCTTGTAAATCCTTTAAAAGAAACATCCAAGTGCAGAATATTCACTGCAACAGTACTACGAGTTATTTTTACAATGTAATTATTTTTCTATTATGCATTTCTGTGAGTTATGTTTTGCCTTCTGTTATGCTCCAGGTTCAAATCCTCAAGGGTAATTATTATCTATTTCACTGGAATCAGTGGGAGTTAGATATTTCAAAGATAGGAAACTCTGACATTTAAATTTTAAGGCAAGTTCAACGTGAATGTTTGAGTTTCTTCAAGTAAATCTTGTTCTAGTCATACAGCTACATTTACTTTAGGGGTACTGCCAGCTAAAAGGCCATCTACTTGTCAGTTGCAAACAAGAAACCCTACTAGTACATTCCTTTACAGCAAGAATGGTCTTTATCAATGGAAATAGCCTAACTGGAGACAATACAATCACTTAGGTAAATAAGCACTGGAAGCAGTAATATTTGACCATGAGTTGTGCTCCCACCCAGCCAACATGCGCAAGTTAACCCCAATGGGCTTTCTTCCCAAAAAGGGTGAAGAGGGATCATAAGAGCATAAAAACCTAGCATGGCACCCTTGCTTCAAACTGCCAACATTTAAATAGCATCATTTAGTAATAAATGAGGCGCCCCTTGTGCTGGAATTGGACTGTTTGCCCATGCAAGGCTAAACCTGTGGTAAAGATGAGAGACATGGGATGTCCAAAAACACTTTAAACTGTCTCCTTTAGTCATGAGCCACTGCTCTTTGAAACTATTCCTGTGTGGTTCTGAGCACATCCTGAGAAAATGTTCTGGTTGTCCTGCTTCTTCTAATGTGTTCTCTAATAAGGGCTCCTTTTAATCTGTGCTTTAAATCTCCTTTAATCTGGTCATGGTTTCACACTTTGAGATGTACCCCTGAGGCCTCCTCTCACTTCAGAAGAGGCTTGAAAACAACCATAGCTTGCTGCTTGCTTTCTCAGACATGTCTATGAGTATATTCCTGGAGCCCATGCTGGTCCTGATAGACATTGCAGACTCCATCCTAGATGCAAAAATTGATTGTGTAGCTGGCAGTGAAGCGTGGCACTCTTGGAAGTACTTGGTGAAGTGAAGGTCTGATGAGACATGCACTTTGTCGTTCCCATTTTGCAGCCTGGGTGACTTAACCAAAGTCAATCCCAACAACACGTTTTAACTCCAAAACCCCATGTGGAAAAGATCCCCAACAATGTGGTATGCCTGTGGGAAACAACAGTGCCCCAAAGCTTACTGTTTTCTTTGTCACCCCAACAGAATAGGGTGACATGGAGGTTGAAGAAGCAGTGCCTGGCCTTACCTTGAGCAAGGCCAGGCCCAGTGGAGGTGTATCAGTGGAGGTGTATCATTGCCCAGCTGTGCAGGCTTGGGACGAGGAATGTGCTTGACAGATGTGCTTGGTGCATTGCATATGACATTGCCAAACCACTCTGTGTCTGTCTGTCTGTGTGTGTGGGGCAGGAGGAGATCCAGGAGTTGTCTTACCTGGCTCTTTTACCAGGTAACTCACCTAAACTATGCCTATGCTCTCTTTCTGTCAATGGCAAGGTAGGTAGGCTAATAAATATATTCTGTTCTAACCTAGGAGAAAAAGCTTAGAAAACTAATTTAGAAGGTTATTAACTACTATTTAGTTAGCTGAACATGTGATAAAAGTCACCCCTCATTTAAAAAATAAGTCAAGCTATTGTGAAAATTTTCAAAATACAGCACATTTAAGACAATCTAGTTCCCTTCTAGGTTTAAAATTCACTTCTAAAACTTTCCCAACTTCTTTAATTTGTCTATTGTCCTGAATTTTGTCCCACTTCCTTTCCAGCCTAGCCTGTTTCACTCCTCCTCGGACATCCTGGGCTCCCTGGGGATCACCATAGTGCTGCTGGCCTTATTGAGGTGCTTGGCAGTGTTTAGCTGGCAACCTTCAGAAATCACATTAGTAGCCACGAACACCAACCATTACTAATTTTCACCAGATTTTTATGAGAGTAAAATATCCAAATCCTAAATCCTACATTGCTGATCTTCAGTACTTTGAAAACACGGAACAAGTTCAAAACTTCTTTGCTGCAAGTGTGGAAATCTCCAAGTGGAGTGAAGCCACCAACCAGAATGTCTCCCGAACCACCACCTGGTAGGCACTGCCACAGAAGCCTGCACAAATATTCTTGGGGACTGTCCAGCTGCTTCAATTTATAATCAAATTATGCTGACAATCAAGTGACCTGGAGAACAAAGAGATTTTTAGAGCCATTTTGTAAGTTCTTTGGTAAAACACCTTGGTTGGTGTAACACAACCCTGTTGATGCTGGTGTCAGGTGTCACACACAATTTTGCTTCACCTCTCTCTAACTAATGGTGATTTCTACAAATTAAAAGTGCTCTTATAAGTGCTGAAAGCCAGTCTTCCATGTTGAATCATGGAAGGCACGGTCTGCCAATCCTGCAATACAGTGGGCAGTCAGAGGGACCGACTGAAAATACAAACCTGGCATGCATCTGGGTGGTGTTAACTAGGCTTCAACCCAACCTCTTCCTGCTGTTGCTGTAGCCTGAAGAATTGTGCCAATGCACTGCTGCTGAAGAAAGGAAGGAAAACGAAACTAGCCCAGAGAACAGAACCACCAGCTCACATCAGTATTCTGCCCTGGTGAAATAAACCAGATCCTCTAGACTAAATAGGCACAAACGAAGGTCTCCTCGGGAATACAGCTGCTTGGATAGGAATGGCTCTAATCTCAGCAGTGCCACAAATCCCCTTTGAGAAAAGGAATTTTGGGATGCTTTAAATTTTTAACTGTTCCTTGTTTTCTGTGGAACAGCACTGTGCCTCAGGCCACTCTAATAACATTCCTGGCTTGCTCTGCTGTAACAATCTGTAAAAACTCATCCAGTCAGATGATTTGGAGTTTAATATCAAATTGCTTTGGAGAACATTCATGGTTGGAAGTGCATAATAATATGTTTTATTATTGCTGTAAAAAAAAAAAAAAGCTAGAAGAGAAGTGGTTTGCTTTCATCCATTGGGGAGCTCTGCTTTGTTATTACATTCTGTGCAATGATAATTCATGATTCCACAACCAGCACTAAAAAAAATGTTCCCTGGCTAAAATTTTCAAAACTAACGATTTGGAGTTTCTTTGCTTTTATGTATTCAGTTTGAAATACCTTGAAGAGGGACCTGGTTTTCAGAAAATGCTAAACCCTGTTTTTCTGCAAATGGTCCAGCTTCCTCTTAAAACTTTCAGACCCTGTCATTTTAAGACCATGGTAGATATAATGGTGACAAAAGTGTACCAATTCATAAATTTGTAACAGAGCACCAGATTAGACCACAAATAAATCAATTTCAAAGGAAAATATTTTAAAATTATACCTTCCTTGCAAGAACAGACTTCTTGACTCTTGGGATGATTGGAAGTTACTTAATGAACAAACAAACAAGCAAAAGAGGGTAGGCTAGGGACCGGTTCTAGCAGTTGCTTTGTATTACTCAGTAAAAGAAAGATCAAGAATGCACACTACAGTCTTGGGTGGTGCTTGGACATGTCAGAGTACTTTTGAATGCCACTGCATGTGTTGTGCCTGCCTGAAGCTGTCCTGGAGCCTGGCTGTCCTTTTTCTGGCAGGAGGAATGACTATTAACACCTATGCAAAGTGGGGAACCTGCAACCAAATCAGAAAGCTGATGTTTTCAGCCTTGATGTCAATGCTTATTCAAGGTACAGAACAATGGAGAAAGAAGCATCATAGATGTTCTTATTTCATCCACCCAAATGACTCAGCTTCCAAAAAAATCAGAAAGGCTTCTAGGTCTTTTTCCCAGCTCAGCTGCAGTGGAGCAGGCAGAGGAAAGCAAAGGACTGAAGGAGAAAACAAGTAACCAACCCCTTCTGAGCTCTTCCTCCACCACAGTGATTACACTGTGGTATCCTTATTTCACTGTGGTACCCTTCTATTTCTAGTCGTGCTCAGCTAGCCCAGATTAAAAATACTTGGACCTATATCTTCCAGCTTGGTCCAGTCACTTTGCCAGCGTTGCCTTTTCTTTGAAGGGCAGTCCCTGGCCAGGGCAGGTGTGCTGGATGTTCAGGTCAACATTTCAAAAGTATATGTCTCTTCTGATACCTGAGGTTCTTGCATTTTTAAGTGCAAACTTGCCTTCTATTTATTTAGGCAAGGAAGAACTTTTGGTCTTGTAAAATTGATGTGAGTCTGCTTGTGAACAACCAGATCACCGTGCTGCAACTGATTACACGTGCAAGCAGAACTGCCAGAGTCCAGCGAAGGCAAAGCAGGGCAGCACTTGGTAAGTGAAGGTGCCCAGCTTGAGCTGGCTGGCCTGCTGATGAGGGTTCCTCCATCCTTAATCCTGAGCTGTGCCATGTTGGGATTATTTGTGTTAGATTAGACACCAGGCAAGACCCTGCATTTGCTCTACCATTCCCAGGATTGTCCACTTCTGCTTTGCAGACGTCTCTGTCCTTATTGCAAGTCCCTCTTGCCAAATCTTGTGGTTTATGTAGTAGATGCTCATCAGCCTTTTGCTTCAAGGTATCCTTTGCTGACAGGTTTTATCCACAGACACCAAGATTTCCTCATCAGAATAATCAAAGTGCTTATTGTTTTACTCTTGCTCTTTTCCCTTGCTATTATCTTAAATTTTCCATCACTAATTATTCTTCTCTGCCTAGCTGAAGGAGAGAGTAGTGTTCATCTCGCTCTGACTGGAAAAAGCCTGGAAGCAAGGAAGCAGCATCAAATGCTGACACTTCTGATGACTGCTCTGACTCCCATAGGCAATCCTCTGGCTCTGTGTCACCATGGCCTAGAAAGAGCTCCCTAGCACAGGAAATTCTACCACTGTAGCTACACCTCAGTTCCACAGACACACAGATTTCTGGGCACAGATGCTGGGTCTGCAGAGAAGGCTGCTTGCCACATCAGCCAGAACTGAAAGGTGCCCTTCTGCCTTGCTGAACTCCAATTCAGTTTTACAACCCCTGACACTGAGGTTTGGTATGTGGCTGGTGCTGGTACGAGTGAGGGGAGAACATGTACATTGACTAACTTCATCAAACCTTATTAAGTTCCATCTGGAATTAAAAGGTTTTATTTGAAGTCTATGCCTGCATTTGCTTTCTCAGAATTGTTCTAGGCTGCAGAGAGGATAAGCTCTGGAGAAGGGAGTGGGAGAGAGTGCTCGGGGCCAAAGCTGCAGAGGTTGCCTGGGTCAGACAATTTGCATCACAAAAGTAGGACCAGCCAGGGACACTCAGAGAAACAATGATCCCGCAGATCATTGGGCTAAGGAAACATGGTTAATGTGGCAGCTCGGGGCTGGTGAAGCAACCAGGGTGGCCCACAGCACCGAAAGTGGGCAGTGTCACCCAGGAGTGGCAGACGGAGGGCATGGTGCACAGCATGCCCTGCAGCGCTGCATTGCTGGCAGCACACACCCCAGGCTGGCGGCATGCCTGGGAAATAAACGCTGAAAGATGAATGCAAGCCAATGTGGGAGGTAGCAGCCGGCTCAGTTTCCAGCCTCTGATCACCTTCTTCCAAGTGGTGTTTCCTCTCAGTATCCCCTTGTCCTCCTACAATGCACGGATCATTGCCCTCCATCAGGAAAATTGGTTGCCTTAGGAAAGAAGGGATTGCCCAGAAATTTCCCCAGGGAATTGCTTTTCATTCAAAGGTGTGTGCACACCCTGAGAAAGGAGCCAATAGGCTCGTTGCAGCCTCATAGTCTGTAGCACCCACAACAGTCCATGGCTTTCTTATATCCTTCTCAGTCTCACTGACCGAGCTCTTCAGACGTCCAACACATTGCTACAGAAAAACCACAGCAAGTTCCATCATGCTTTGAGGGCTCAGAGCTGGCCCCTAGCACCAATGCTTCCTCACAAAATCAAAGTATGTGCTACAGCTGTGCGGGTCAGGTTGGTGAAGGCCGGGCATGACAACCACCAGCTGCAGTCTCCATCCTGCTGAGCTCTGGCCACAGCCTAGCTCTGCTGGTATTAGGCTTTTTTCTTCTTGTTTATAGCAAGTAGCAGCCTGTTTCCTTTCTTTTCCTCCATCCTATCATCAGATCTTCAAAATGAAACAAAGTAGTTGATTATTTCCCTCCACCCAGTTACAAGTTCTTTGCCCTAGAAGCAGGTCAGAATGGTGGGTGTTTTCATTAGATGGAAACTGTTGCTGAGTCTTAATCCTGACGAAAATGGTAACATCAAGAGGACCTGCTCTACAGTTCCGAAAAAAAAAAGCTAATCTGAGGGTTTATGTTACTAAAACTGTGAACTTCTGGTAAATTTTAGGTATCTAGCATAAAAATATTTACTCCATACTGGAAATGAAAATGCTACAGTTTGCTACAGAATTAATTAAAAAGTGAAACGGCCTATAAGTTGAGGTTAAAACTGACTTACGGAATTTTTATACAAGTGGCATCAGTGTTGGATGACTGCAGAAGAGTGGTTTAACCCCTGATTTCATCCTCTTTAGATCCTCCCTTCAGGTTTTTATACACATCGATGAGATCCTCTTCTAAGACTTCTCCAGCCAGAACAGTCGCATCTCCTCCAGCCCCTCTTCACAGGAGAGGTGCTCCAATCCCCTAATATCTCAGCGACCCTCTGTTGAACTCTCTCCAGCAGCTTTGTATCTCCCTTGTACTGGGGAGCTCAGCAGGTTCAGGCTCACCAGTGCTGCGGAGAGGAGCAGAATCAACTCCCTCAACCTGCTGGCACCATGCAGCCCAGGATACTGTTATCCTTCTCTGCATCGAGGGCATGTTGCTGGCTCGTGTTCAACTTGGTGCCCACCAGGATCCTCAGGTTCTTCTCACAAAGCTGCTGGGGCAGCCCCCTGCACGTACAGGCGCCTGGGGCTGCTGCTCCCCAGGTGCAGGACTTCGCATTTCCCCATGATGAACTGTAAACTAAATCCTGGCTATGCTGGCTCTATATTTATTTTGCCTGTTGTTGCTACGTGCTAGCACATTCTTTCTTGCACTGTTTACGTAGTCCTGCCAAGTGGCAATTTAGCTGCATTTGTGAGGGGGTGCACATGAATCCTTCATGAGTGCTACCCTGCTCTAGAAATGTAAATTCACACATTGGCCTCATCAGTATCATTTTGAATGCAACTGACATCAATTATGTATGTTTCATTATATTTTTCATCCTCTTCCAAGGTGCAGAATTGCTTATACAGTGTATTATTTCATTTTGGGGGGGGGGGGGGGTTTGCTGGTAATGTATATGCTAGGCTGTGTTCTGTATGCTGAAGTATTTTAAGCTGTCTCTTCTTCAAGCTAATCCAGGGTGGTTACCTCAGGCTCTCCCTCACACAGCAGGTGCTGCACCTTCCCCTGGACCACTTGGTGCCTTACACTGAACTTGTTTTGATGCCCTTTCCTGGTCTTAAAATCAAGAGGCAAACATGGTAAGAAGGGAAAAAGGGATTTTACCTTGGTATTTATTTTAAGGATCCTTAGGTGCACTACGTCCAGGTCCAATGCACCTCAATGCACACCGCAATTCCCACCCCCAAAAGATCTGATATAACATTATAGGTCTTACTAATTAGCATATCTATCATAAATTCCCCAATGAGAGGCTAGAATGAGCCCCCCTCCCCAAGGAACCTTCCCCTGGATGTTCTATCTTAGTTTACAAAATGTGTTCTGGAGAGGACCTTGGGGTCTGGGGCATATTGCTCCCTAACTACAAAACCTCTAAAACCTTTAGTCTCCTAGTTTAACAAACAAGTCCAAGAATGTAGGCAAAAAGCATTAAGGAATACAGAAGTTGTAAGAAGGTATAAAAGGGGTTTAAAAGAAAAGGCAAAAAAATCATCATGGCATCAGTTTCAGTTTGTTGAGGTTTTCCGTGCATTTTGGGAGCCAAAACTGGACACACTATTCCACATGTAGCTGAGCAGAAATAAATAATAATTTTCTTTGGCCTACTGGCTATGCTTCCAATGGTATGACCTGGGATGCTCTTGGCCTCCTTGCTGCCAGGACGCACTGCTGGCTCATGGCCAACGTGCTGTCTGACGAGACCCCACATCTCCTCCTGCAAAGCTGCTCCACAGCCCATCAGTCCCCACCCTGCACTGTTGCAGAGGCCTGTTCCTTCCCAAGTGCTGGGCTTGTCAAATTTCCTTGTGTGTGTCCTTGCTGAGTTTACAGACTTCCTGTCAGGGCATTCCCCCAACCGGTCTAGATCCATTTAAATGGCAGCTCTGCCCTTCAGCACTCCCACTGTTCCTGCTTCAGCACCACCTGCAGATTTGTTGAGCACACACTCCATCTCCTCCTCAAAAGTCTCTGAGGAAGATGTCAAAGAGAACCGGCCCCTGCCATTCTCCGCTTGCTGCTGCCTTCAGTAGAGTAATAAACCCATGGACCCTTCCCTCCGAGCCTGACCTCTGTGCATCTCTTCCCATCTGAGTGTCCACCCTCCGCACTGCAGCGTCCCAGTGTGTGCCAGATATAGGAAGATGCGATGCGTTCTGGTACTTGGAATAGCAGCTGTCTTTTTGCGCTGCAGCGAGCAATTCCTTTGCCCGATGTGATCGGATGTTACTTCACCTGCACTTGGGCCAAGCCATGGATTTGCTTCCCATTATATGGAGGACGGGAGAGGAAACTATTTCGAATGGGGTATTACTCCCAACAACACCCACGCGTCTCCAAGACTCTCCAAGTTTTTGCTGCTGCCTTCAGCGTGGAAGGAGCCGCCTGGCTCCTGCAGGCGCAGCGCCGGGGCGGTCCCTGCCTGCGCAGCATCCGGCCGGCGCGGGAGCCGTGCTGGGAGACGCCGGCCTCCCACCGCCGCTGCGCCCGTGACGCCGAGTGCCACCGGGAATTCCGGCTGCCGGCGGGGCGGGGGCTCCGCTCGCCACCGCCTCCTGCCGCCCGCCCCCACAGTGACGTGCGGCGCCCGGGCCCAAGATGGCCGCCGGCCCGCGGGCCCGTTCCCGGGGCGGGCATCGCGCCCGGCTCCAAGATGGTGGTCAATGGAGGCCACCGGAGACAGCCTAGCGGGTCAGCGCCAGCGCCGCGGCCCGGTTGGCTGCGCGACGCCCCGCCCCCGCCGGCCCGCCGCTCCCATTGGCGCCGCGGGGGGCCAGCCCGGCTCTCATTGGCCGCCGAGGTGTCGCTCCCGGTGTCTCCGCTCCGGGGCCCGGGGAACTATTTTCCATTGGGCGGAGGGAGGGAAGGAGGGGGCTCGGTCCGGTCGCTCCGGGAGCGGCACCGGCGGCGGGCCCGGGCCGGGGATGCTGCGGGCGCTGCCCCCGCCGGGACGGCGCTGAGGCGCCGCTGCCCCCGCCGGGACGGCGCAGCGGTAGGTGCTGCCTCCGGTCGGGGCGCGGGCGCGGCGGGCGGGCGGGACCCGCCTGCGCCGCTCGCCCCCCGGCGGCCACGGGCGGCCGCAGCTCCGCTGCCGCCCGCCGAGGCCGCGGCTCCGTGCGGGAGGGAGACGGGAGCGAGACGGGAGCTGCCGCCCTGTCCCGGCCCGCGGGAGCCGGGGGAAGGGACGCCGGGGCTCGGCTGTGCCCGCGGCCGGGAGAAGGGCGCCTGGGGCGGGCGAGGCGGGGAGCGGTGCGGGGGGGCGGTGCCGCTCGGTCCCGGCCGCCCCGCGGGCGCTTCGCGGCGGAGCCCCGGCGGCGCCGCTCGAAGCTGCCCCGGCCGGACGGGGGTGCCCGCTGCTGGCAGCCGCGGCGATTGCGGGGCTGGTGCAGGAGCAGCGGGGTGGTCGGCGGGCTCCTGTGCCCGAGTTTGCACGCACGGTTTGTCCGTGTGGAAATCACCCTGGCAGAATTGCCACTAAAGAGCCCTCAGGGCGCACAGCCTCCTGTTAACCCCTTCTGCGGAGAGTGAAGCATCAGGCCGTCTTCCCTCGTGAGCGCTCATAAAAGTTTGCAAGTGGTCTTTATGAGCATCTGACTCGGAGTTATGAATAGTTTCTTGGAATTGTAGGAGCAGTAAATCGAGTTATTTCTGCTGTTGTTGTTAACTTTGTACTTCAATACTTGCACTGAATCACAGTAGCTTAGTCCCATGGAATACATTTCTGTCTCTGAATGTTTATTTCATCAGGGTTGTGTATCGTGTAGTCTTACCCAGCATGTACAATAGTCAGGTTTCCATTCCCTGAATACTTACAGAATGCTCTCCTGTTTTATTTTTTTCCTCTCTCCTGTAAAGCTTGTTGAAGTTGTCCACACTGTTTCTGATTATAAGCTATAAATTTTATGCTATTCTTCATATGGGGCCATATCCCATTATGTGGGGTGTGATCCCTGGCCATACCACACAAACCAAAGATGCATTTTCACTGGAGCTAATTCCAGCATGGTTTGGGAATGTTACATCCATAGGAATCTTGAGGTGTGATCCATGCACCTCAAGACCTCGTGTCATGCAGGTTTGTGCCATTAAAGGCTTCCCGCTGAAGATGTCATGCAGCTCTCAGCCTGAGCATAACCCTCGTTACCTTGAATATCCCCAGCTGATGAGTTTGCTGCAGTGAGACATCTGAAAGGAGGCAGGTTTCCAAGTTAGCAACCTCCTACTTCATTCATTTGTCAGTCTGTAAACCAAGATACTCAAATGGACCTCGTATCAAAGCGATAGCCTTAGCAATAGAGTCTCTGTCAGAACAGATTCAATTCTTGATATTTTTGCACATGACTAAATATGGCAGAGTGCATTAGTTATACTACTAGGGCAAATTATTTGTCAGTCCAAAGCAAACTACAGAAAGAGGGAAAATAAACCAATTTTGTGACCTGGTGGACTGAGCTGATGAAATCAGTTCTAATTCTCCAGTTGGTCTAAATGTCCTGCTTCTACTCTGGTTTTCAGGATTGCATTAACAATACAAGCCAGGCAGTGAATTCAGACAGCTGGGTAGCAGTAGCTTGACATGACTTCATATGTATGAGAGCATTGGGAAAATGGCTGGGTTAGTCCCTGGAGGAATGTCTAGAATTTCTCTTCTATTGCTCTTTTAATGATGGCAGGTACATCTAAGAAAGAGGGAGCAGATGGAAGGGATTAGAAATCAACTGTGTTCTAGCAGAAAGGGTTTTTTTTTAATCTTCTTTGAAACATGTGAAACCTGTCACTCTGCAGCAAGGTTCTAGAGAGATAACTGACTGTTCATCGAATTAGATGTGGCAATTTGCGTGTTTCTGTGATGGACTTATAACCGAAGATGTATAACATGCATTTTTTTGGGCTCATTCATTGTGTTTAGAGATGTATTTTAGTCTAATCGAACCATAGTGTTGATTGTTGTTAATAGTTGTGAACCACCTTGTCCTGTGATAGCCTCTTGCCAAATAGCCCAATTTGTGATAGATACTGCGTGGATTCAGATCACTCCATGTGACTTCTGTACAGCAATTTTATCTATTCTTAAAATTTAGTTCAAGTGGTGATGCTTTATTTACTGCTGCAAATAGTGAAAACAAATGTAAAATCTAAACAGGATACCTTTTTGTTTACTAAATTGTACATTCCTGACTTTGTAGAATGAAAGAACTTTTGATGTGAAGGTTCCATCATAAACTCCTAAAATACTGATTTTTATTCCAAAGTATTGGGATAGGTTGGCTAGTTAAGTAATTCTTGAATAGCCATCTACTTTAGGCTGATCTCCTTGCCTCTTGTTTCCCCAAGAGCTGTGCTTCGTAGTTTCAACCGTAGGGGGAAATTAGCACTTCGTTTTGCGGTGCGGTATTTGTGCCTAGAGGCTTCGGGGAGGCACAAGGTTTGGTTGTGTTGAGCAACGTGTACTGTCTCCCCTCCATCTGATCATGGCCCGCACTGTACTGACAAGCCCTCTGTCTTCCAGAGAGATCCACCTAGTTTAAAAAACACGTTTTGGTTAATGGGGTTCGGGGTCTGAAGGATGATCAGCTTTTCTGATGCGTTGACCCATGCATTAGTTTGAAACAAGCATGCAATTGCTCCATTAAATAAGAAGTGCCCTGGAGTGATGTGTGTTTGTGTGATTTGGTTGTTGGACAGCTTATTTTAATCTTTGAGCTATATCTAGTTAAAATGTTGTATTTAAAATTTAGTAAATGTATGCTATACCTTCTGGAGCCCTTATACTTTGTCAGCTTGATAAATTAACTTTGACACACTGAATATTTTTCACCAGCTAACGTAGCTGTTAGTTAAGTTAAATAAAGGAGAAGAGCCCACATGCTCTCTCCATGCATACAGCTGGACATTTCTGTTAAATTTTTCAACAAAAATGAAATTTTGATTGGTTCTTAAAGCTTCATGAATACACTAATTGGTGAATCATCTAATGTGCAGTTTAGTTTCAGGAAATATGAAATGGCTCACTAACTTCGTAGTTACAAGATTATGCAGACCTTCTGAAAATCTCAGTAAGAAAATGTGTGCAGTGGTGGTGGTTGATATTTTTGGCTGTGAGAGAGGTTGGCTAAAACTCAATGCAGTTATGCATAGTCTGCACTAGTTTATGTGGTAGGAACTCACTTGAAGAATTATCTGGAAGGAAGAAAGAATAATTTTACAGGTTTATCTGCTCTCGGGACCTTATCCAGATTTTGTTGAAGAAGTTTGCAGTCAGGAACCTCTTCTGGCTCTGTAACGGGTCCTGAATGTAGTTGCTTTTCACCCTGTGCTTTTACAGTGCCGTGGTTGTTGAATTCTTCAGCCTTAATGTTGGACAGCTGCAAAACATTTAAAGCCTATCTTTGAAAGATTGGGATAAGAAGGAGGGGGAGATGGAGGCTGGCCCAGAGAAATAATACTTCTTGAGGACTCTGAAGTATTTTCTTTATGTAGCTGTATACTGTGTGTTCAGGGCTAGCTGGAGACTACTTGATTATGTACTGCGTTGTCAACTGAAGTATTTAAACCAGTACTCCTTTCTTGTGAAAGTTTGAGTATTTACAGTAGTTGAAGAATCAAAGAGGTCAGGAATTTGGTTTTCTTTTTGCTGCAGCAGAATAAGAGCAGTTTGAGTGCAGTACATAACTACTCTGTGTAAACTCAAGGTTTTTATAACAAATATTTTCACTGCTGTTGAAGGTGCATGGAGCATTCCTTAAGATACTGTTGCATTGCAATACATACTGCAATACTTACGGTGAGCACCAGTATTTTAGAGGCAGAAACTTTTACAGTGTTTCTAAGTGCTTCAGTGATTTCTGACTGGAGCACATTTACAGAGGTGAAATTTGAAGTATTGCTTAAAAATTTAAGTAGAGTAGGAGCAATAGTTTTTCTGCAGTACTAAATCTGGTGACATTTTTGTTCCTCCTCAGCAAAATGAATTCTGATAGTAATTCAACAGTCAGCCTGGCTCCCAAATGAAATAACTTGGGCCTCATTGCTCAAGACTCAAATGTCAATCATAGGATTAAGAATTGTAATTCTGGGATAAAAAATGTCTGGCACTTACTACCTAATATTCCCATTAGGCTAGTAGAGACTCAAGGACTGTAGCTGAATGAATTAGGCTTGATCAAGACCGTGATAAAAAGTGATTGAGATAATCTCGTAGACTTTTTGGCCTCTAATAACAAAAATTTAGCTTGTAGTGATTGCTTATGGCAGTTTGGCTTAATTGTCTTCATGGAACTTGCCTAGCTAAGGATGAATGTGTTTAATGGGGTAGACCTGCAAGTACCTTGTTTCTTGAAAAGAACTTGGGACAGGAGACTTCCATCTCTAAGGTACCTCTAACTTCTGATACTTAGAATTTCACCTGCTTAGGTACATCTGTTTTTATATCAAACTACACACTCTGCCTCTGTACCTTGGGTTTTTGGTTTTGCAGTAAGATGTGTGCAGCACTGTTTGATTTACTGACTGATTTGCTTGTGGAAAAAGTACCTATTACTAAACTTTGGTTTTGGGGAGCTTTTACATTTGGCATCTGTGAAGAAGGAGGTATTTTAATCATTCCACTAGTGCACTAAGAGATCTTTTATTCTTTTGAAGTAGCACATGGATAAAGTGAATTAATCTTAGACTGCAAGTTATCTTTAATCTTCAGTTGACTTGTATCTTTGTGTGATAAATTTGGTTAAACACACTGCTTAGTTGATGCTTTGTTTTCTTAAGTCTTTAATTTTCACATTTCTGTTGGGGAATAATGAATTAAGTATTTTATAAAAACATATGTTAAATTGCACTTGGATAGAAAATGGAAGTCAGATATACAAAAAGCATTTTAAAACTGGTTTGTAGTTTATTAGTTCAGATGTGCAGGATGAGTAGTTAACTCATCAATTTTATCAAATTTTTTTTTTAATTTAAAATTTGCTCAGTAAGTTGAAATTTCTATTCAGTTGTGTTTTGAACTTGGTAGATACGATTTCTCATTCATTGGTCTTACTTGTGGCTGGGGAGAAGAAAATAACAATGTATTTTTAAGCTGTGAAACAGTTGTGGTGGTAAAATTATTAACAGTTAAGATTGAGAGGTCTGGCTAAGAGGTTATCTATACTCAAGAACATTCCTTTCAACCAAAAGCTCTCAATCTGATTGTTTCCAACTTTGCACCTAGGACAGGATAATACCAGGCCATCCCTTTAGGCTCCACCAAAAGCCATCTTCATGTTGTTATTTACTGCCTAAGTCCTCATTAGAATTGGGGCTGTTCAGCAACAGACTTAAGGAGTCCATCCCTCCCAGGGAAGGGTACCTGGCTTTATTAACATTCATATGACTGCTTTTCCTTGTCTTTTTTCAGGCTGGGTCCCTTCAGTTGCCTGGCAGACAATCAGGGAAGATGCTCTCAGTGTTCTCTCACTGTGATCATAGTTCATAAAGCTTCTGTTAGACCTGTCTTAAATTGTGCCTGTGTTATTACACACTTGGAGTCCCCAGAATCTCTGACACAGTTTCTCAATTTTTATTCAACCAGATCATTTAATCCACAGTTTCTTTTTCCCTCTGGGTTAGTTGGTATTGGGTTGTTAAGGGAGACCAACTCTGGGGTGTGTGATAGGACGTGGGGGTACAGAGGGGTGATGGTGTTATGTTGTCCCTTCAGACTGCAGTGACTTGTTCTCTCTTAAGTCTGTCTCATCTAGCCACACACTTAGTGTAAGAAAAGTCTTGAATCCAGTGAGCAAAGTTTCTGCTGCCAAGATCTCACTGGGTAGTTCTGCAGGTTCTTGCCAGCAGTTTAACTCATTTGGACATTTGACATTATTTAAAACTTTGGCAACAAACCTGATCTGCTTTGATTTTTGCTTTAATTTTATTTGTTAATAGTACATTGAGGCCTAATGCAGATTGTCACAGTGATGGTAGATTGGAATATAAATCAGATTCAATGTTTCTATATCAAACCAGCTTTATCTTCAAAAATATGTGTGGTTTATCCTCTGAAGAAATTCCTTATATTTATTGTTCTTAAGATCTGGACAACTTATTTATGGAAGCAAGAACTTTGACAACAGGAACTCTGGTTCTTAGAGATGTAAAACATAATGTATCGTAATATAGATTTAAATTATGAGATTGAAATTACTGACAGTATAGTATATCTTGAAGAATGCAAAGTACTGCTTCTGGGTTTAAAACCCTGAATTGCAGAGTACTGGCTCTGGGAGAGGATATCAGGAATGTGTTAATAAATAGTTCACCTGTTCTTGTATTCTCTCCTGAGCAGCATGTATTGGCCAGGCAGGTTTTTTATTAGGTGTACCCTGTGATGGTCAGGGCTATTCTTACGTTACATCCCATTACTGTATTTCAGGAGTGTGTCGTCTGCCTGTTAGTGTTTGCTGACATAATTAGCATATAGTCTGGTTTGGCAATTAACAAATTCTGTTCCATCCTGGATTATGACGTTGTAATTGTTGGTGTCTTTCCATAACTTAGTTCTCTTTAGTTGAGAATGTTTGAAATGGTCTTTTTCAGAAAATCTGGCTTTATACTTGACACTTAGCATAATGTGCACTGGTAAAGTTGTAGAAATACTGCAGTTTTTTTAGCTCCTATTCACTTAATCTATTTGAGAAGGAAAAATCATTTTTTGTTCTCTATGAGAAAGATAGATAACTTAGCAATTAGTCTTCCAGTATGACAATTCCAAAATAAATTCTCTTAGGTCTTCTGTGGTGTTTTCATGTCTCAGTTAAATTATTTCCAAGTTCAATTAATCCAGTAGTCTATATTATAGAGGTATTTTTATTGGATTGTATTCTAGCAAAATTTATTTAAATAAATGCACAGACTCTTTCAGATTGACCTGATGGTCTCCTGTTTCCCTTTACTAGAACTAAAAAGATAAAATCTGGGAATCAGAAGTTTTAATTTTTATAATACTGAAATAGTTGCGCTGTGAGAAGTGAGAAAGCTGTTTTGCCTCAAGAGTCTGTGTTGCCCAGTATCAAGTCTCATGTGAGGATGATATGGTTTTGTTGTCTCAAATTCCTTGGGGTCTGAAGCATTTGTTAGAGGATTTAGCATTTTTGTCAGTAGAACTGTTAGTCCCCATGTGCATACGACATGGTTTTGTTCTCTCAAACTCCTAAAGGAGTGAAGCATCTGTTAAAGGATATTCGGTGGTTTTGTCAGAATGATGGTTACAAATATTCAAAACTATCAAGTAATTGCTCTCATCTATAGCTCAGAGTTGCTTATGTGGGTGAGTGATGACCACTGCCTTGAACAAATTTTTTATTTTGATATTTGTCTAGCATTTGTGGACAGAATAAAAGAGGTTTGGTGCCTTAAGGTCCAGATCAGTAGAGCAATTGGTGTCTGATATAGTAGTGGGCATCTTGTATCTTAGATCAAGGTTTGGACTTAGATTCAGTATGGCACTACTTTTGAAAAAAATGGTGTTCTATAGTTCTGTATAATTCAGGATTAACTGATTTTTTTTTGATTGAACTTACACTTGTTTTCAGGTCAGGAGCTGGTTTCTAGGGGTTAAAGCTTAAGTGGCCTGAAAGTTTGAAACATCCTTGCTTTGAGTGTTGTTTGGTTTGTCCCTTCCCCACATTTGATGACCACGGTTGTATTTTTTGGTGACTGGTATTTAGCTTTTTTCACAACTAGTTTTGATCAGAATTTTAAGAATGGAAAAAAATAGCAATGTACCACTGGTTGTCTCTTTGAGGTGCCTGTATTTAAGTATATATGGGAATCCTTGTTGACAGCAAGCTCTATAGGAACTTTATAGCCCTGTTTTCAGCAGCAGGGTTTATTTGGGTAGAAAATACTCTCCTGGAGTATCACAGATGACAATAGATAGTAGTAACTTCAAATCTTCAGCTTATTTTGTAAATGGTTTTTAAGATAGAATTTATTTTGGTTTTAGTCCTGGAAGTTCTTGATTACAGGCTCAAAAATTATCACACTATGAAACCACTTTTTTTTTCCAGTTATGCAAATAATTCAGTAGAAGCAGAATGTCTACATAGCCCATGAATTCTGTATTTTTTAAACTTTAGTTAAATATGAAATACTTACCACTTCTGGACCATGATAAGCTACTTGTCTCAATGCTAGTAAAGTTAACATGGCATACTAATAGTATATCTGTGCATGGTTGAGGAATATGTGATCCTTGTACTTGCTTTAAAGCCTGTAATAAGTGAAAAGAATCTTGATTTGGCAGGGGTATGTATAATTGCACACAACTTTCCTAATGGTACACCTGCAATGGTGTTTTCTGTTTTTCTGAGAAATACAGAGACACTGCGATTTTTGGTTTTACTTTCTTTATAACTGCAGAGAGCAGTAAGTAAAACAAACCTGAAAACTGTGGAGTAAAGAGAATAATGTTATGTAAGGAGATAAAATACCATACAGTTACAGTTTATGATTTGTTCTTTACTATGAAACTTCATGAAGTCTTATTTCTCCTTTTTAGTCTTAATGCTTTGTTTGACAGAAGTCTGATACTGCAAAGATGAGCAAAGCAGAAGTTTTGCCCTTTTTGTTATGCAGTACAAATCTAGAAGGAGAATGTTCAGGGTCCATTCTCAATTTTTCCCTGTAAACTCACCCCTTGTATCTCATTTTCTGGATTCTCTCAAATGCCGGGCTTGGTTTCTTCTTTTACGTATACTTTTACTTGCTTTTCTTTGTACTATTGAGTTATAGCTTGAATGCCAGAAAATCTACTTTGCAATTTAATTTTGGCTGACTTGAAGAGGGTCAGTAATTATAGTTACTGTTTCCAGCAAGTTGAGTTTTTCCAGAAGTCTTTCTATGAAGAATGTGACTGTGGATTAATTGAATGTAAAAATGAGTCAAAAACTTTTTTCTGCCAAAGGCAAATATAGGAGTAGGTGCTAGTAAGGTTTTCAAAACTCTGTTACCTAGGTAATCTGTAGATGTCCTGTGAGCTGTTGTCCAAAGAAGTATAAAACTGTTTCAATTTAGTGAGAAAGTTACTGGAGTACAGCTTACCTGTAAAACAGATAGCAATTCTCTGAAGTTTTTTAGTTTTCACTCTTATGTGCAAATTGATGTTGAGATATTTTTAAAACCGACTGCCTCTGAGCTTCCTGTCAACAGTAAGGTTGTCATCGCTAAAGCATGGTACCCTGTCTTTTTTCAAGTTATTCTGGATTCAGAGAGGGCAGTAAGTTAGCAGTTGTTGATTTAAGAATATGCTGACATCATGGATGACATACCTAACAGAACTTCTTCTCTTCTGCCTTGCTTGTTTATGTGCCTTCCTTTAGTGTCTGGAGGGGCTGGAGAGGCAACAGTGGCGCTCTGAGCAGCAGGATGACGTACTTTACTCATTCAGTAGCGTGTGAGAGCACTCAGCTGATGACTCTCTTCTGAAGGATGTTTAGTTCTGCGGTTTCATTAATCACTGTAAGTTTTCCTAATGCTCAGGATGTGCTTTTCTTTTATAAAAACATCATGGTATTGCCATAAGGAATGATCCAAAAAGAAACATTTTGCAAACATAGCAGAGTTTGTTGTTAGCATGGAAATACAGTCTTGGTTTTTGCTGTTGGAAACCCTTTGATTTGTGTATAGCAGGAATTGTGGTGGTGTTACAGATACAGCTACATATGAAAATATTCTGGTTTTTGATTTGGGACAGGGATGAAAGCCAAATCTGGAAAAAAATGTCAATGTATGAAGGTAACTCTCTATTAAAAAATCTCACTAGGTGTGCCTACCAGTACAGCACCATTTGCAAATCCCCTAAGTGTTGCTGAATCCAGTGCTCCTAATTTCCTACTCATTTAGCTTTGCATGTGTATTTTGTGTTTTTACTAAATTTGGAGTTAAACCATGCATTTAGCTCTAATGGGAAGTGATACCTCTTTGCAGGAGCTGAGCCTGGGGCTCAAACAAGTACATGCAGAAAGTTGCTACTCAGAAGGCTTTGCACAAACATACCTGTCCTGTGTGTGCCGGAGTTGGGTAGATAGGGATAAACTGTGTATTCATGCACTCTGCTTGTTGTGGGGGAGTACACAGAAGGAAGACAGGCTTGGACCTCCGTGGTGAGGAGCAGCAGCAAAGGAGTGTATCATGGAGTGAGGGAAGCAGAGTTGTGTCTCATCCCTGCTGAGCTGAAGTTGGCAGTGTGTCGGCAGTAGCACAGCCACAGGTGCTGTGGTGCCAAACTTGGGTGCCATCCCTGCTCTGTAACATAGTTCGAGCCTGGTAAAAGAATTATTCCTGCTTTTGCATCTCTCTCCCTTCTCTCAGGTAGAAAGGACATATGACCATGGAAATCTGTTGTGGGAATATCTTAAGTCCTTGCATCCAGAGGAGGCCAACAAAGCTGGTGCAAGGCCTGGAAGCAATGTCTTGTGAGGAGCAGCCAAGGGCTTTGGGCTTGTCTGGTTTGGAGAAAAGGAGGCTGAGGGTGACCTCATTGCTCTCTACAGCTCCCTGAGGAGGGGAAGTGGTGAGGGAGGTGCTGAGCTTTTCTCCCTGGGATCCAGAGATAGGATGTGTGGGAATGGTTCAAAGCTGCTCCAGGACAGGTTCAGAATGAACATTAGGAAGCATTTTTCAAACACTGGAACAGGGCACTCTAGAGAGGTGGTCAGTGCCCCAAGCCTGTCAGCATTTCAGAGGTGTTTGGACAGTGCCCTTAAAACGTGCTTTAACTTGGCCAGCCTGGAATGGGTCAGGCAGTTGGATCAAGTGAACACTGTAGGTCCCTCTGAACTGAAATGCTCTATTCTATAGACCAAACAAGCTAAAAAAAACCCCCAGCCACAAACAACCAGTATTTAGACAAAGGTAACTTTTTACCAGCTGTAGCTGTGTTCAAAGGTATTTCAGTTTTAGATTGGTGCATGTAGGGCTCGTGACATGATACTTGAAATAGCTTACAATTGCCCATAGTGGGATTTGAACAGTGGTAACTGGATGTAAAAAGAGTTAGTGGCCATGGCTGTTTCTGGTTTTATTTATATATGATTTGAATTTAAAGGGAATGTCCAGGACTGCTTGTAAGAGAATCAGAAAAGTGAAGAAAATACTCTCCTAGTTGTTTTATTTTCTTGCAGTTGAGGTGGGGTTTTTCCCCCTCTTCAGACTCTTTGAGGGGTCTTATCTGATCCTTATGGACTTTAGATCCTGCTTACTGTAGGCCTAGAAGTCCTCTATTTTCAGTATTAAGAGAACATTGTCCTTGTACATGCCCATGTTGCTTCACTTTCCCGTTTGCTCTCTGGTAGAATATGCCATTATATGACATCAAGGCTGTGAAGTCTTGCAGTTGAGTCTGTCTCTGAGGCTTGCAAAGGTCACTCTGATTTACCTTCAGATTTTTTCTGGAAAAAACAAGATGGCATAGAGTGTTAATGTTACCTGATATCAGTGAGTAAACAAGTAATTGGAATTTTTGGAAAGGAAGATAGTATTATGTTTTATTTGTGTTTGTTGGCTCCATCCTGTGCTGTCATTTCACTGAACCTGACAGTGGTCATCACACAGATAGCTCTGAGAGTGTCTAGCTGTTCACCCAGCAGTTTGCATAGTCAGAATGGACAATTTGAATGGTTTAATTTTGTATCATGACAAAGCATCCTATTTTGTTATGCAGCTGTAAACTTCTGTAACAAAGAGCATTGCTGCTTGAGTGAAAATTGGAGTTCACACAAGGCATTGTTCCCACTGATGTTCTTCCTTCATCTGCTTCTTCCATGGATAAGAGGAAATGTTGGAAAAATTTTAAGAGATGGTATATTCAATAATTTATAACTTTCCTGATCTCTAATCTTCTGGACCGAAATACTTTATGCCTTTCCTTTGCCATGAGTTTAATTTCGTTTAAAGCTTTTTGCCAAAATTCGTCATCTGTTTTCAGAAACAAAACTAGAATAATTGTGCCCTTTTTAATGTCTGTCTCTATTTGGAAAAATTGTAATGCACCTCTGAACTGGAACATCTACTTGAAATTTGTCAGTGGGCAGCCTCTGGCTGAGCAGTATTGTTTAATTTTACATGAAAATCTGTCAAAATTGAGCCAATTCTCTTCTTGAAAATTTCTGATCTAGACATGGCAGTTTTTTATTTGGTTTTGTTTTTTGTGGGGTACCCTGAAGACTGTGTGCTTTCTGTATGCTCAGCAGGATTTTTCTTTCAAGTACTTTTCTGGACTGCAATAAGCTGTGCAGAGCATGGGAGCCAGAATTGTCCCAAGTTAATTGGGGGATTGAGGGGGTGTCCTATGGCACAAAGCCAACTGGGAAATCTCTGAGACAGCCCTGACACGTGTCAGCTCCAGAATCATGCACTTGTTCCTCCTCCTTTCCTGTCTCATCAGCTCCACAGTATCTCCAGACTCCTACCAACACCGGGATTTTGACTGTGACTTTGACTGTGTTAAGACCATTTTTTCAGAGAAGTTGGGGTGTCCATACTGGGCTAAAGCTTGGCCTCTTCTGTATCTGAAGACATTTGTTACTTCTGGGCATAACAAGGATATCACTCATCACGCTCTGTGTAACTCTGGTTGTAGGGAGGGTGCTCAGTCATTTCACACAAGCAGAGTGTGTGCATTTGGTCAGGACTGGTTGCTGTGACAGCCAAAAAAAGCTCAGTGTGATTCTTCACAGACCTTCATAGATGAAATCTCAAAAGACTACTGGGCTGATGAACATAAAGGTATTTTTCTTTAGGAGTTCCAAACTGGATCAAGTTTGGCTGAACTTTTTTAAGGGTAGCAGAAGATACTCCACACAAAGGCTGCTCTTCCTGAGTTTATAAAATGAGCTGGTAGCTTTTTAAAGATGGCCAAAATGTAACTTTTTTTGACATTTTTCCTACAACAACTTAGACTTCGAAGAACTATTTTAGGTAGCTACCCAGCCTGTGAAATTCTGACCAAATCAGAAAGCTACAGAAAGCAATTGAATGTGTCTGATAATGGAAGCATTAGGTGATAGTAGTAAATAAATTATTTTTTAAAAAGGAAAAAGAAAAAAAATTTCAGAAGCTTGTCCCTCTTATTAGGAAAGACTTAGGGGTCAGCAAGTAGACTGACTTTCTTAGCTGTTCTTAAGGTGGCTAGTTTAATCTTCAAGAAGGATGGCCTTGCCTGTTGACACAGTACAGCTGAAAGTTTCCTTTTTAAAGTGCATTTCCCCTGTAGCAAAATCCGTGTCAATTCTGTAGCCACTTGCAGCTGTGTGAGAGAACCTTCCCTGAGTTTCATTGCTGTGCTTTCTCTGAACCAGCAGCAGAGCCCACTGTGGCAGGGTGAACTTCTTGGGGAAATTAGTACCTGGTGGATCAGGTGTTTCTTTTCCATGTTCATTCAGTAGAGGAGCAAACAGATTTTGCTGAAAGAATGTTCCAGTCTGGCTGCTTATCAGAACTCTCACAAAGGTAAATAATTTTTCTTCAAGTCATGACAGATTTTAAGTTACATACAGGTTAATTTTGTATGTCTGTGTACCACTGGTGCCAGTAGAATCAGAAATTTGTAGCCTTGTGTACAGACAAACATTAGGCAGTGTTCTGGGGTTTTCCCTCCCTCTCTCCTTCCCCCTACCTAAGTGGCAGACTCCTGCCAATCTGTAGCAGAAGAGTTTGAGATCTCTGAACTTGCACGACTGGTTTTAGTTATTCAGACCCTTCAACTTTATATAATGGCTCGAAGGGTGCTCAAGCTGTGACTAATCATGAGTATCTTAAGAAAATTTCTTAGTTTTCATCTGTTTTTGAATCTAGAATGTGGAATTCTCATTCTTGTGATCACCATGCATGTTTTTCTTCAGGAATTCCTGGCCACTGTGTGACAGTAGCTAGATGTGGAAACTGCCGTGTCTTTTATTTTTTTATTTTTAACATTGAGAATCAAATTCTTTTTCGTCATGGAGGACACTTAAAGATCACAACTTCCTGAAATCATTTCTTGAACACGTTGTTCCTGTGCTCTTGAGAATGTTTATGAAAATACCAGAAAATGTCTGGTCTTTCAAGTAGCAGTTGAACCATCTTTTTTAAAAAAATAAAGATGAATATTTCTTGTATTTTTATGTTAATAGTTTTTCCTGTTAACAGCATTACAGTTCCTGATCTTCTGAAGAGTACAGTGTTTTTCTAGATGAGTCTTAGCCTTGAAACTAAATTTTTAATTTTTTCTTTACAATTATGACTTTGATTTAATCTTTCATTTAATAAAATATGCTTCTGGTTATAAGGACAATGTGGGTTAACATTAAGGAGTGGGTTTCACAGAAAGGGCTAAACCTTTATTAATACCTCACTGCTACTGGTAGACATGGTTCTTTTCCCTTTCTCTCCTTGTGTAAGACTCCGGAGATTCTCCTACCCTCGTGCTATCACTAGTCTCTTCTGGCTTCTTTTTCCTAGTTGAAGTGCTGTTTGTGTCTGGTGCTTCCATCAGTTAGCTTATGGTGAAAATGGAAGTCAGATGAATGTTGGAACTGGTGCAAAGGGATGGGAGGGAAGCAAGAATATCCCTTTTAATAGGAGCAGAACAGTGGTAGATTAGTTATCATGGACTGTCTATTACCGTTGGGGTGCCCTTTCTGTGGCTAAATTCTCTTAATGAGAAACAACCTAGAAAGGACCATGTTCTTCAATAGCTGCCCTCTGACAAGTTTATCACTCAGTAATCATTGATGTAGGTTTGCTCAATTTTATGTGGTGCTACAGACTCTTCCTGCATGAAATGCAGCCTCTTAAGCTATTACTGAATCCCAGAATAGGTAAGGTTGGAAGGAAGGGTCCGCAGTGGGTGATCTGGTCCAACCTCCCTGCTCAAGCAGGGTAAACCATTCATACAACTGAATCTCTGCTTTCATAGGGCAGAAGAGCATTACTGGTTTTATTAGTCTCATGCAGCTGGTAATGCTGTTGTAAAGATTCATTCTTCTAGCCTGTTCCTTTGCTGCATCTTCTTGGAGTTCCTGCAGCCTGTAACTTGTATTCAACTTAAATCCTATCAGATAGGAGCCCTTGGATACTAAGCATCTTGCCAATACTGAATGAGCTGCTATGTAGGTGTTCAAGTGGTATCACAGGTTAGTGAGTTGTCTTTTTAGATATGGCACAGCCATTTTCCTACTGATTAAAGGAATGCCCATTAGCTAACCAGTGGATTAGTCATTCGTGACTAGGTCTTGCTGCAACAATCCTTAGTGATAACTGGAGTCAGCTTTTGGATTGGATAGATGACTTCAAAAGACAAAGCATTTATATATTTTATTTCCAGAAGAATTTAGGAGCTAACCAAATACGTATTTTTCTTCTTAGAAAATTCTCATCCTGTGGGGGTCACTTACTTAACGTGCACAGGTGCTTCTTTGCTAGAATAAGCATTTCATTCAAGTAGTTTTTATTTAACTGGTTGCTTTATGTAAAACCAAGAGGAAAAATGTAGCCGCATCTTGACAATCTTACTATCTTATTTCCTCTTAGTATGCAATAGAGTCTAGCTCCTTAAAGATAAGATAGTAGTGTAATAATCTAGTTAGCACCTCAGTTGTAATGGACTGAGGCAATTGATGCTCCTAAGAGGAAAGACCTGATTTTCTTATCAGTGATTGATCAGTCTCTGTAATGCATGTCCTCTGCGTATAGTCTTGCATTTCTGACCATGTGAAGGGTTAGATTTTTTTACTTGACGCTTTTATGGTACACTTTTGTCCTATGTTTTGAATCATGGGCATTCCTGTTCTGCATGGCACCAGGGAAGTGTGGTGTGGGTGGGGTTTCTTTGTTTGTGTCTTGGTTTGGTTTTGGGGTGGGGTTTTTTGATTGGATGTTTTTGTTTGGTTTTGTTGGGTTTTTTTAAAAAACACTGAGTCATGAAGCTCATGAGTGGAGACCAAGAGAGCATCTAGATTTACTCATTAGTAGTCTTTGAATACAAATGGAGAGCAGGTGTTGTAAAGGGCTGGGTCCTTTGCTGTCTGGCAGAGAAACATTTTTTTGCTCTTGCTGGAGCAGTAACTCTAAACACAGTAACTTATAATCTTGTTACCCTGAGGATTTTTCTTTGTAAATATTGCCAATGGATCATTGTATTGGTACAATGATATTGTATTAATATCATTAGCTGTTAAAGGAATGTTGCAATTGTTTCTATGCATGTGTCCAGCCAGGAGCAGAGTGGCACAGTCTGGCTCTTGGGGCTAGTTTGTTCTGCTGGTATCAGTGGTTTCACTGTCAAGTGGTTCCATTGCAATCTTTTGTTCCCCAAGCACCATAATATGGCATTATTGCTTATTGATTGAGGTGTTTTTCGTACTGAGACTATGTACAAGTACACTTCCAAATTTCCAGGGTTTTAAGATATGGCAACGTTTGTGCTGCTCTACATTGTTAGAATTCTTGACTAGCAAGCTAAAACACCCAAAATGTGAAACTTGGCAGAGGCATAGTCAATGAATTTGCTGAGCAATTTGCTTTGAAGAAATTTAGTTCTGACTTTTTAATGTTTATACTTACACTATCTTGCACAAAAAAAAAAATCTGATGTATATTGATGTTATACATATTATATATATATCAATTTTTGTGTATGTTTATAGGTAATTAGACACTTGTTGGTTCAATAATACAAATTCAGCTAAACTAACTAACGGGTTGTTTTTTTTTGTCCCTTGCTCCTAAGAAAGATCTCCCTGCCTCAGGGGCTGAACCTACAAGGCTAATGCTTTATGGTTTTTTTTACTTGAGTTTTAATAGTGTGAAAAAAAAATGAGGGCAGAATTTCAGAAAGCTTCACATTGACTGTGTCATGACTCTTAGCAGAGGTCAAAATATGTTTAAAGTTTTTTAACTTTTCTGGAAATCCCACTTAAAATTCCTTATGCATCCTACTTCTAGCTAGTTTTCAGAATGTTGGGGATTTTTAAACCTTTTTTTTTAATTATTACCTTCTTTAAAGATGCACTGTAATTTGCTGTGTTCATAAGTTTTCATTGCACATGCTTTCTTTGTGTTCAATGTACAGAATATCCAGAACAGCCTTAGTTTTGATTTTCTGGCATATTAGTCCATAATTGTAAAGTTGCAGTAACACCTTTAAGAGAAATGTTGGTGGCATTAGAAAACCAGAATTTCAATTCCCTGCAGTTTAGTGATGGTGTTGATGTTGCTGTTGGCTGTGCTGCAGTGTTACCCCACACAGCAAGGCTTGGTGGGTGCTCAGTGGCAGAATTTGGAGGTACAGAACCACAAAGCACAGGTTTCCTTCAGCTGGGGAGTTGCAGAGAAATGTTTGTGATAGCTCTAACTGGGTATAGTCTGGGATAAAGTTGCCTGTGGATTAAAGTGAAAACATGAAACAGGCTAGACCTACTGGCAGCCTTCCAGCTGCTTCTCCTTCTTCTTTGCAGGGTTTATGTTCTTTTACCTTCCCCAGGCCCAGCCTGGGGAACCAGGTGCTTGCTGCCAATTAGTCTTGTCAAGACAGCCCAGAGCTTCTCTTGACAAGCCTGACTGCTGACAGCAGCTGTGGGGTAGTCTTAGGCAGGGCTTTAACTCCTTGCTTGCCAAATGCTTCGCAGGTTAAATCCCCTGGTCTCATTCTGCAGTTATTCAAATAGGCTTCTATTTTATGAAAGTGTATTCTCTACAGAAGCTGATGTAAGATTTCCAGTGGTGCTGTAGTGATAGAGTTTACTTGCCAAACTTCTGGCATGAAAGAATGTGAGTTGGGAGTTAAGTCATTATGAAGGTCACTTTATGAATTTATGGATGTTATTAGAACTGTCCATCCTCAGGCCGCCTTCTACTTGCTGTACAACATATCTATAGCTGGGTGACAGCTTAGGCTGTTACTCTTCTCAATTGTTATGGTTCTAGAAACTTGAACTTTTGGGTCCATTTCACTTAACTTTGAGAGAAGGGCTGCTTTATTTTATTGTTCTTGCTAATTGCATGAATAACAGTAATGCTTCTTTTCTGTGTGGTCACCATTGTAGATGCATCACTAGAGAAGGACAGGTACAACTTTGGTTTTATCAGCTGGTAAGGGGTGACAAGTTTGTTGGAGAATATGATCTTTTCCTTGGTCAGATTAAAAGGACACATGGGAAGTGGCTGGGTGCATGAGAAAAGCTGTGTGTACAGGAAGTGCCTGTAAGCTGATGGGGGGCACAGGTACAGTGGTGAGGGAGAGGTATTAGACAGGCTGTTGAGGTTTTGAAAAATGTAGTGAGAAGAAATAGGGCTGCTAAACCAGTATGAATTGATCCCAGAACAGAAGAAATGTGTTTGGAAAATAGGCCATTTGCGATTGAATGAAATGCTCTGTTTACAAAATATATTAAATTGGATGTTTTTACTCAGCTAGTCAAGGATGTGGGATGTGATTTGACTCATTTTTTCAACTTTGCCTCCAATTTCCTTTGCTTTTAGTGAGGCACAGCTATTAAGGTATGCTTTTTCTTAACTCGGAGCTCCCAAGAATAACATACAAATAACCATTAGATCACTCTTTGTATCAATTTGAGGCCTATTTATATTTTAGAACTTTATACAGGAGGATATGCTTCATTAGTGTTCCTAGAAGTAGAAACAAATTCTTCTCTGCTAGGGGAGAGCTCCATAACTTTTCTCAGAGTACTTATGGCTTTTGCAGAGGTCATCAAGAGGGCTGCTGTACTTAACTTGAACACTGACTGGAACCATTTATTCTGTCCACATGAATTTTAAAAAAGTGTAGTGGCAGCTTTTGTGTGAGAAGAGTTAAACATAGCAATATGCAAAACATGACACTAGGTCACCTAGAGTTCTCTTGCATAGCAGGTACTTGACCTTGCTAACTTAATGCTTGTTCTTGTGTTATTTCAAATGTTAAGGTGAAATTGAATTGCCTGCTTAGGGTGTACGGAGGTAGTTTAAAGGAAACCACTTCCATTTAATGTTGCTTGTGTGGATTTACATGTTACAATCAGTGGCCACCATTAGCAGGATACTGCCTAAATGATTTGAAGGTTACTTGACTTGGAATTAATGTGCACCATTTTCTTGAATTTGCAGTTTCTAGCATAGAGATCCACCACTATGTGGAGTTCTTGGTAAATCTGTAGAGTGTTATTTCTGTTTTGATATCTGAAACTCATGTTTGCTCTGATTCTTACATAATTAGAAATACTAGCTTTGTTCATGATGGTTGTTATATTACCTACTAGACTTGTGTAAGCAGAGGGAAAGGAGTATTTAAAAACCAGTTGTCTTTAGTTTTGGTTCAGTGCCATTACTTTGTTTGTCCATTGATGACTTGTCTGCTTCAGGGATTTTAGACTTTCTGAACAGAAAAGAAATGGATAGCAACTGTACAGTACTTTTCAATCCGGGGTGAACACATATAGTCCCAAAATTGTCCTTTTGGAAACCCAAAGCCTAGTAAGGGGCTTGCAAGAATGTTCCCACTGTTCAAAATCTTGGAGCAGTGCTTTTGAACTGAGGTTACCAGTGTGTAGCTGCTTGGAAAGAAACTGGCAGAACATCAGCTGTCCAGACTAAGACTGCTCTTTGCTCACTGTGAATCTGCACCAAGGAGGGGGAGGAGTTTACTTCTTACTCCAGGTTGGAACAATGGCAAAATATCATTATTTTACTTTGACTTGACAGTCTGCCAGCTTAAGTCCTTGAAACTCACAGCTTTCCTTGTGTTTTAGCAGAATGCATCAAGCCAACTCAGCATTTTATTTTCGAAGTAAAGGTTTTCAGTGGCTGAACTTTGAATGCAAATGTTCAAAGCAGCATCTTGAGTAGAGTCCTAATCTCTCTCTTTGCAGCCAGAGCCCCACAGCTGATTAATATATATAGGCTTCAAATGGAGATTTCTCTTCAAAGTAGCCATCCAAGGACTTAATAACTTCAGCAGAACTAACCAGTGCTGCTGTGGAAGGAAGCAGTCTTGCCCTGGCTGCTGCTTCCTCCCTCCTCATCTGCTCCTCCCATGTGTTAACTTGAATGTTTATACAGAAGTCATAAACCAGATGGAGTAAATGATTGAGACTTTTTCTGAGAATTCATTTTAGTCTGGATCAGTTCCTTGAGCTGGTTGACTGAGCAGCCATATGGTGTACAGACCACCTCCTGCACCAGCACAGGTGGCCAGGAAGAGGCTGACACCATTTCTTTTGGTTGCAGTGCTGACTTAGGCCAATTCTGTGTGTTGTTGGAATTGCAGCTCAGTGTCCTTTACTTCTTTTCTGGCAGGTTTGAGTTTTGGTTTGGGGTTTAAAACCTTCATATTCGTCTTCCTATGCAACTGCACTTGCAGTTCATCAAAGCCTAATAGGAAAAACCAGTAGTACTTTATCCTAATAAGGCTTTCATGAGCACTTGAGACACTTGGCCCCTTTACCTTGTTTAGTTAAAAAAATAGCAGCCACCTTTTCCTTCCAGGCCTCTAAATCAACTCTTTGAGCTGTCTGCAGTGAGCACATTTTTGTGTGTGTAGAAAAATGCATGGTTGCACTTGAGCCAACACATTCCTTGTTTTTTAAGAAACGTTATCTCTGCTATTATCGTAGTAATTCATTATTTCTGGAATGTGCATTGGTGGGGAGGAAATTGCTTTGTAATCCTTAGTATTGCCCTTCCTTCCTCAAGTGGTTTACTTCAGATGTAGGGCTTTGCCAGCCTCACTCCCTTTGACTGAATAAGGTTGAGGAGTGCTGATGGGAGCAGCTCCCTCCGTGCATCCCTACAGCAGGAACCTATAGCAGTCACTGGCAGCGTGCAGATAGGGCAGTGACCTCTCCAGCAAGCATCCCTTAATGGAAGCAAATGTCTTTAATAAGAGTCTCTTGTCACTGCTAAGCAAATCATTTTAAGGACTGATACAAATAGAAGCAGAGTTTCCCTCCAGTCTTGTACCTCCGTGGTCCGTGGGGACAAGCACCAGTGTCATGGAATGTGGGAGCTGGTTTAGCTGTGCCCGCTCCTGCTAGCATTGAACTAAACAGTGTGCAAGGAGCAGAGAGACTCCCATTTCTCTCCCTCCCCTCTTTTCCTTCTCCTGTCAGGTTACTGGGTTTTGACTTGTAAGATTTGTCTGGTTTTGTATTCCTTCAGTGTTTTGACCTTGTTATCTTTCAATGTTTTGAAGCTATCATCTTACAAAAATACCCAAACAAATCATGTTGTAGGTTTTGTCTTTGAAGCCGTTCTGTAAGGTATCATACTTTGTGCAGTGTATCATCTTTTGTGAAGATGGTGCATTGTTAGGAGTTAATACGTTGAATATAATAACCCATACTGAGTAATTTTTAAATTGGGTGAATTGTGAGAGTGAAACGAATGTATTATCTTTCAGACAGAGCACAGCATTGACTTTGAATAATCTTCCTACAAAGTCACAGGCAGAAACTTACACCATTTCTGGCTAGAACTTATTTCTGGAAAGAGTGGTCTGAGTTTTCACAGTAATCTGTTAATATGTGGTATTTTAAGATTACAGACAGGTTGTAACTGTAGCTTTGTTGTATTGCTCAAAATCTCTTTGTTGTCTCATCATTTGTGCACTCAGAGTACTTGAAGACTACACTCATGCAAACTTCATGCCTTTGAATGTCTCTAAATTTACTGCAAATGGGAGTATAGCACTAAGGTACTACTGCTCATTGCTTCTGTAATCCCTGTAGAGTGCTTATTATCTGTTATTTTTGAGATCATTTATGCCAGTTCAAAGTAGGTAGAAATAATTTTTAGTTGAAAAGAGACTGTGTTAAGAACATCAGCAGAACTTTTATTTTTCGCGGAAAAATAATTGTGTTTTTTTCTTAGAAAATCTACAAATGGTTGAATTCACTTTGTGGATTTTGATGGAATGAAATTGATTTCCTGTTTAGGCTAGAATAACCACTGGCGGTGCTCCTTTGTGAAACTGGGATGGCTTTAGAACCAGTTCAGAAACAATTTTTATTTTGTCAAGCTCAGTGCTGCCACAAGAAATCTGTGAAACCACACATCTGTTGCACATTGAATTAAACTAATTTAAAATCACTAGGTTGAATTTTAAATACTTTACCAGTGACTCAGGTTTTATTCTAACACACGTCTGAGATGTTTAACTGAGACAGTTTGCCCAAATTTAAGAAACTGTTTTCCATTAGGGAAGGCTGGTCCCCAAAGAAGCCACTCCCTCCTGGAGCCCCCTGGCAGTTTGTCCAGCAGGCCGTGTCAGCTGGCTGGCAACGGTGATGTGATAGGTGGTGCCTTGACTGCTCGTGTTTCTGAGCAGAACTGAGAAGAATAGTGATATATAAAGCTAATACCATTAAGTATGGCACTCCAGGATAAGCATCCGTGTGGGATTTTTGTATTTTTAATGAGTTAAAATGGTTAGCATGCAGCCCCTTTGCCACCTGTGCCCAGTAAAACAGCATCATTGGTTTTATTTGGAATGAAGACATACTTCAGAGGGCTGAATGAGCTAATGTTTTGAGTAAGGTTTCATTCAAAGTTGGATAGTCCTTATTCTAGCAACTTTACCTTGTGTTTGTGCTGTTAAGGCCTTGCACTGAACCAATTCTAGTAGGTTTGACTGTCTTGTGTTTGTAGGCTGCTAGGAACATAATGCAGAACAAAAGAAATGAGAGTAAATGTTACAGTTGCAGAAGAACTGTACTTGTGCTTTGATCTTCGTTTGGTGTAAATACTTTATGCTTGTCATTCTGTTGCTCTCTGGAAAGGTTACTTTTATGGAATCTCAATAGCAATAGTGAGGCTTAACTTTAAAAATGTTCCAGCAATTTTAGTGCTTCCAGAGGTGAATAGAAGCTAGTAATACTTGTACTTTTCTGCCATTGCTCTGGAGTTTCTGCCTAGGAATATTAACTTTTAATATTCACCTAGTGATTGCTCAGCCCTGTGGCTTTTCATTGAAGTACATGTGCATCGCATTTTAATATTTTTCTTTCTGTTCTGTATGTAAAGCTTTAATGTAAGTTCCCAATGTTTTCTGGTAACTCTTACTGCTTTCCTGGGCTTGGTTCTAGCATGGAGAAGCAAATTATTCTCCTCTGTTCTGCCACTGCTAGATTTCTGACAGTGGTGTGAGCGTGTTAAATCCCTCAACTCCTCTTGGATTTCTGAAAAACAATGATGATTATTTTAGGGAAGTGCTGACCTACTGTTTTAATAAAGAACTTGTCTTGTATTCCACTTTCCCATTTTTAGAACCGTGGTTCATATTGCTCTTGCTTCACAATCATATAACATCCTTGTGGAGAGTACAGCAGTTGCTTACCTGGAAAAGTAATATTAGAAAAGTGTGTATTTTTAGCTGCCTTTTGATGTGATGTAGCAGCTGGAAACAAGGAGGAGAGACAGTATGTGGTGATCTGACAGCACTGCCAACCACAACTTGGGAACCACTGTTTTGGACTTGGGACCAAAATGTGGGGAAACCATTTTGTAGGCCTGATTATGCCCATTGTGCCTGGCATTTCAATGATCCAGATACTGTGGCTTTGCTCTTGGTTGTCAAGAGTTTTATTTCAGAGTCCTCCCCATGACTGTACTTGACAGATGCTGTTAATGTATAAAAAAAGAAAGTTCTGTGAAGCTTTTTGTTTATGTTAATGTGCATTAAAAACATATAATGACCAGGCAGTTCCATGCATACATTTCAGAAATGAATAGCAAAATATCCTTTTGATGTCAGTGACTAACGGTAAATGTCTAAGTTAAAAGATTTTCTAACTATTAACAAAATTTCTGCTTTTCCCTTTGTAGTAATCATGTCCACAAGTCAAAGAAGGAATCTAGCAAGTTCATGTTGAGGTATATTCTCAAGACAAGACACAGTGACTCATTTGCTTTTCTGGGTAAGAAAGGTATCTTTATTCTCTTGGGTGTGACAAAAAGTACTTAACCTTTTAAATTTAACTTTTGAGAAGTACAGTCTGTCAAGCCAGTGTGGTGGGGGGTTTGTGGGTGGAGTGTTTTGTTGGTTTTTATTCTTATTTGTTCTTGAAGCTTTCTGGGCACGTGTAGAGAACTTTCCAGTCATCTAACAGTCTTAAGACATTTTAGACTAGTAGTGCAAAGGAAGAGCAATAAAGAGCAATTTCAGAATAAAAGACTGCTGAATAGCACAGGATTGTTTGGTTAGAAATGTAATTCCAGTTCATTGAAACAAAAACGTGTACATTTTCTAGCCTGACTTGCCAAAGGACTGGAGTTTATATAATCTCTCATTCCCAAGAATTTTAAACATCTCTCTGACTAGGAAGAGAATAAAAAACTTACAACTTGAGACAGAAGTGTAGAAGTCGACCTTGTATATATTGTGTTGACAGCCTGGCAGCCAGCAAACGTGTGCTCCCTCATGGTCAGCATGGATATTCTGAGACACCACAAACAGCTATGATCATGGCAATGACATGATACGTGTTGGATGCTTCCTGCAAATCTGTATGTGGCCTGACTTTAGTGGTTCTGCTGCTGCTAGAATTTCTCTAGCTTTATCCAGACAAGTCCAGAAAGAAAAACAATTTTAAGATTTTTAATTTTAATCAGGAAGACATTGCTTGCTCATTTGTTTCCGGTCGTTAGGTATACATGGAACTCCGTAGCATCTTCTGTGTGTAACATTGCTCTGCAAGTGTCTCCCTCTTTAGTAACTACTTGGGTGCTGTGCAGATTGTCTGTCTTGTAGGTAACTTGTACCAGTAACCTCCAGAGACTGTGAAGGCCTGCTTTCCCTCTTCTCCCCACCTCCCTCATCCACACTCAGTTCTTAAGGTCTTATTTAGTGCAGTTGGATATAGATACCTGGCTTGCTGGGTTTGCTGGATCATCTGATGACAGAGTGAGAAAGAGCTTTTGTTTTCTGTTCCTGTCACAGTCAGGTGTAACACATTCATTCTCCTGCATGTTTCTCATGTAAGCTATGCCTCTGACTCTTGCCCACTCTCAGTGGATTCTGCTATAGTTGTGGGCTTGAAGGTGTGCTCCTGTCTTAAGGACTTGTAGGCTGGATCACCAGAGTATTGCTTACTTGTTTATCATCCACTTTGTGTCATGAGCCCCAGTGCATTCACTGCTTCAGCTTCTTCTCCAGTTATAAACAGAAAAGAAATGCAGCCACAGAGGAATGTTGCTTCAAAATATGTTTCCAAAGAACAGAGCAATTTCCATAAAGAGTTAAATTAGATAATATGACGTATTTTAGTATTTTAAGTTTAGCACTTCTCTCAGAACTTAATTAGATCTAATTTAGCTTGGCATTGCCTGACTTTTTTTAGTACAGAATTAGCCTGTTTCTCTCTGTCCTAGGGCAGTCCTGTAATTTTGGCAGTCTTGTTCCAATTATCAAACTCAGTTTCTAAAGATGCAGTTTCAGAATACACACTGCTAATGTTTTTATCTTTTTACTGTATCTTCATGATTCACTGTCATCGTGTTGCTGCCGTGGAGCTGCTTTCTTTTTAAGTGTTCTTACTAAAGATAGAAAAGCTCCTTAGGCTCTTTCATTCTTTTATATCTTAAGTAATAAAGCCAGACCATTGGTTGGTGGGGTTTTTTTCAGCTGTTTCATTTGGCTTATATTAATTATCGGAGACTTTATAATTCTAAAATTGTCTTTTTGTGATTTTCTTATCTAACAATGATGAATGCTTCCCCCCCCCCAGTTTCTATTTTTTGCTAATTCTTTTAATCTTGCAAAGTTATATCTTGGAATTTATCTGGCCTGCAGCCGGAACTTTCGCTTTTACATGGTGTATCTGGACATTTGCAGTGTACTTGCTGGATTTTACTAACTCTCCTAGTTTAGAGTCACTTGAACAGTTCTTATTCAGGATTTGTTTTACTGCTATTTAGTGGAAGCTTATCAGGGAGTCATACCTTACATATGACTTAAAAATTCTTCCTAAAATGAAGGATTTTAGACTGTATTTCCCATCCATCAAATATAACTATGCAAACCTACCTATGTGCCTACAGAAAAATGGGACAGCCAATTTGTAAATGAAATATTTGTAACTTCCTAAACACTTTCTTTGTGGTGATTTTTCTAAATATCAAAATGGTGTGATGCATCTTGCTTCCACATAACCCTACAAAGACTAGGACACTTGTTAAAATGTATTGCATTCAGTTAATAGTCATCTTGGGTCTGTAACTTAATTGATAACTGAAGATGTAGCCTCATGTTTTTAAACTATATTTTAATATTTCTTCTCCTCTTGAATTTAGATAACATAATCCATGGATAAAGTGGGAAAGATGTGGAACAATTTCAAATACAGGTGCCAGAATCTCTTTAGTCATGAGGGTGGAAGCCAAAATGAGAATATAGTTGTGAACTCCAGTAATTGCTCATCTGGTAAAGAGAAAGCTATCCAGATAACTGACTTGGCTCAACAACAACCCAGCAGCCCTTTGAGAGAAAACATTGCTTTGCAATTAGGCTTAAGTCCTTCAAAGAATTCAGCAAGGCGGAACCAAAACTGTGTCACAGAAATTCCTCAGATTGTTGAAATAAGCATTGAGAAAGAGAATGATTCGTGTGTCACCACAGGAGCCAGGCTTGCTCGAAGGGACTCTTATTCTCGGCATGCTCCTTGGGGTGGGAAGAAGAAGCATTCCTGCTCTACCAAAACACAGAGCTCCTTGGATACTGAAAAAAGATTTGGTAGAACACGAAGTGGTTTGCAGAGGAGGGAGAGAAGGTATGGGGTGAGCTCAGTCCATGACATGGATGCGGTATCCAGCAGGACAGTAGGCAGCCGTTCTCTGCGACAGCGTCTCCAAGATACTGTTGGGCTGTGTTTTCCCATGAGAACTTACAGCAAACAGTCCAAACCTCTGTTTTCTAACAAAAGAAAGATCCATCTCTCTGAACTAATGCTCGAGAAATGCCCTTTCCCTGCAGGCTCAGATCTGGCTCAGAAGTGGCATTTGATTAAACAACACACGGCGCCTGTGAGCCCTCATTCAACTTTCTTCGACACATTTGATCCTTCCTTGGTTTCCACAGAAGACGAAGAAGACAGGCTCAGAGAGAGACGTAGACTTAGTATTGAAGAAGGGGTTGATCCCCCTCCCAATGCCCAAATACACACTTTTGAAGCTACAGCACAGGTAAATCCATTGTATAAACTGGGACCAAAGTTAGCCCCTGGTATGACTGAGCTGACTGGGGACAAAACCATAACACCTCCAGGGAACTGTGACTCCGAAGAGGACACAACAACGCTTTGCCTGCAGTCGCGCCGGCAGAAGCAGCGTCAGGTGTCAGGAGAGAGCCACGGTCATATCAGCAGGCAGGGGGCTTGGAAAGTGCACACTCAGATCGATTACATCCACTGCCTCGTGCCAGACTTGCTCCAGATCACAGGGAACCCGTGCTACTGGGGCGTCATGGACCGCTACGAAGCAGAAGCGCTTCTGGAGGGTAAACCCGAAGGCACTTTTTTGCTCAGGGATTCTGCGCAGGAGGACTACCTCTTCTCGGTGAGCTTCCGCCGCTACAACCGCTCGCTGCACGCACGCATCGAGCAGTGGAACCACAACTTCAGCTTTGATGCCCATGACCCCTGTGTGTTTCACTCCTCCACCGTTACAGGGCTCCTGGAACACTACAAAGACCCCAGCTCTTGCATGTTCTTTGAACCGTTGCTTACTGTATCTCTGAACAGGACCTTCCCCTTTAGTCTGCAGTATATCTGCCGGGCAGTGATCTGCAGGTGCACTACGTACGATGGAATCGATGACCTTCCTCTACCCTCCATGTTGCAAGACTTTCTAAAGGAGTATCACTATAAACAAAAAGTCAGGGTGCGATGGCTGGAGCGGGAACCTATAAAAACAAAGTAAATGGAAATCAAAATAAGCTTCTGGAACATGGGGGTTTTTTGTGTATTACAGTTTAACTGCAGCGAGCGCACCGACGACGTCTAGCTTTTCTGCAATATCCTATTTAAGCTGAGTGTTAGTATCCTGTCAGATGCTGCCTGCTGTTAATCAAACTAAGTTGTGATGCCTCTTGGAAACAATAAGCAGACACAATTCTGCACGTTTTTCATTAAGGCCTAATGAAAATATTTTTGCTAATTTCTAAATATTTTGTTTCCCTTTTATAGCTGTAGTAATTGGATGAAGAAACTATGAGGCATTTCCCAAGGGGCATTCTTGTAATGCTAATAAAGAAAGGCTTTATCAGAAGAGCATTTTTGCTAATATTTGAAGTATTTTTTTAAAATTCTCTTCTTGAAAACTTTCCTCTACTCAGAGTAATAATTTAGCTCACAAACAAGTTTCCAAATACTAGTGAATATTTTCTTTCAATGAAGAGCAGTTCATTAGAAGCAGTCCATTAAGAGTTAATGGTGCTTTGATGCTAACAGATGAATCATGCTTTTCACAGTGTATAAGGTTTCCTAATCATTAAGACTTGAATATGCCTGCTCAGTACTGTAATTCTGTTACAAACACTTGGAGATTTAAGTGGCATTGTTAGCAAAAGTAATGATGTCTCAGACAATTAAAAATACCTTCCAGTGTGAATTGCTGCTTCTGGGGCAGGACACAGAATTAGATTATTGCCATGAAACATAAGGTTGTGGGTTTTTTCCAAGACACATTTTGGTGGCCTGGCTGCTAGTAACTTACAGTGGAAGGTAATAGTGACAAGAAAAAAATGTTTTAATTATTTAAAAGTCATCTGATATTTTTATGGAGAACATGACAAGTGGTTGAATTATTATAATCAGAGTACAAAATCTGACATATCCAAAACAAATGTCAGGTTTCAAAGGTACTGTTACACTTTATTTGTAAATACCTTTCCATCTGCGCTTTTAAAAATGTTTTAAAGTTATATGCACTGATGATAGTTTCAACAGATCATTTAGAAACAAGATTCTAACTTCCGTTTGCGTATTTAATTGGAGATGGAACTTAAAGTAGTTCTGTCTTAGATATTTTGCACTAAAATTTTGTTGGAATGCCCTGACCCCTGTTTAATGTTTTGTACCAATTCTGAGTGCTCCCTAGTTTCTTTACCAGCTGCTACAGTATGTTATTTCTTACTTCTCTACGGCAGTGACCTGTTCGAGGTAGGAAACATTTTGGCTGCAAGTACAATAAACGTTATTCTTGTATGCTACACTAACCCTTCTATTGATGTATTTTTCTGCTTGCTGTGCCTTGTTCTGGCTTTTTGTGCTAATAAAGTACAGTATGTTCAGTGTTATACTTGTATATCTGCTCTGTTTTTATATATCCACGTAACTTGTAGCAGTTAATTGAATTTTTAATAGGCTTTTCGTAGTATTTAGGATAGGTAATGCACAAGTACTGTGCAGTTGAGTATTAATTGGTCAGCACACCATATTCCTGGTTTTTGTTACAGCAACTTGACAGTGTAGACCATTGAGTAATGTTTCTGTAGTCACTGCAAAGTCATGGACTTGTCTGCAGGCATAGAGCATTTTACAGGTTTTTGTAACGCAAAGGATAAACGTTAAGCAAAAAGTGTTCTAAAATATTATTTATCCCCTGTAATGGTTGCTGAAGGTGTTTCAGCTTGTTATATAGGTAACTGCTAAGGTTAATATTTTGATACTCCCCACTGAGCAAGGAATGCTTATTCCTGTAAATTGACAGTACAGCAGCGGCATTTGTTCACTTTTAGGCTATTTTAATAAATAGATGTACAAACAAGCTGGCCAAATGTCCTGTTTTTACCAAAGAATACTGTCAATTTATGTTGGGGTATTTTTTTAGTTAAAAAAAAAAACAAACTCAAGAGTGGAGAGGTGCAATTTTTGTTCTATCAAATATTTATCCCAAGCTATGATAAACCAAAGTATTTGACAACTTCATCTGAACCTAAGTAGTGTATAAGTTTATGTTGGTAGAGCCTAAAGCTTTTTACATCAATGGTGTCGTCATTATTCCTGAACTCACAATGCACCTGAAGAGGAATGATTTAAATAATTCTGTAATGACTGGAACAGCACTACATAAAAGCTCGTACTGCGAGGGGTTAATCTGAAGCACCCAGAAAGCACTTTAAAACATGTGTTTATATGCTTGTGGAAAGTTTGTGATCCCGTTATTCATTCTTTGTAGTAGATTATCTTCTTTCATGTGTTAAAAGACTTCAACTGTTAAAATGGAACTTTGTTTAGAATATGTAAATACTAAGTTTATGTAATTATGTGTACAACTGTGCTAATGGTCCCTTTAAGTTTTGAATTGTGTGTGTGTCATTGGATATGCAACTCTTGGTTTAAAATCTGCTCTAAGCATAAAAAGAGGAAAAAGTCACCAGCATGAAATTGCACCTAAGTGTACCTTCACTGTGTCGTTCTCACTGTTCCCTCAGTCAGATCTGAATGCCAGATGAGTTTACTTAAATTCTTGCTTTCAATATTAGTGTCATACAGTCAGCCTGCAACCAAGCTTTGTCCCAGTGTAGGGACCTGTTTTTTGTTTACACCCGTTGCAGTTGCTTGTCATGAACTAGCGGTGACATTGTCAATGTGGTCAGGAATACACATTCATCTAATTTTTCATCATGTGGTGGAATCTTTGGGAAAAAAAAAATAAAAACCCCAAACCCTTATCTCAGAAAGTTTGCTCTTGCATTTGTGTACATAATCTTTATGGAGAGATTTGCTCCCTTAAAACACACAAAAAAGGAATGATCTATTTCTCTACTACTTTTTTTAAAGCTCTGCTTCACTGAAATATACAGAATAATTTGCTAGCGTGGTTATGCTAAAATGAATCACTTTTTAAATTATGGTGGACTTGAGTGTTTACTACTCCAGTTGCAGTGTATTTCTTAATGAATATATTTTCAGTTCTAAAGGCATTAAAATGCTAGTATGTGGAGAATGCAAATAGTTGATTTCTCATTTGTGTTTCACATTCTGGTTTTGTTTAGAAAATCTTACATGTCTTAAAGAGGTGCACAAACCGCAGGTTTATTTTTTTGAATTTAACAGTAGGATTCAATGTAAAAAGGTACACTAGTATTATTCCAGTCTAATTTGGTTATGATAGATGAGTTTTTGAGCCTCGGTCTTGTCAAGTGTTCTTTTGAGGTGATTCTCATTTCTGCAGAAAGAGCTATAGAAAGGGCTTTCTCCATAGGAGGGTTTTGTGAGGAATCTTATGAAGATATTTTACATCCCCTGGAATTGGAGAAAGGAAAATACACTATATTTTAGTATGCAGGAGGGTCTATGAGTTTAGGATCTTTTATCAGCTTTATCAGGTCTATGGTGTTTAACAATTTTAAAGGCATAACTCTTGAAAATACTCATAAGGCAAATAGACACTTGTCTGTAATTTACTTGTCAGAATGGAACTTCTGAAGAAAATAAGTTACAAATTCATGTTTTGGATTTATGTGCTTTTATGTGTGTTTGAAGACTTGCTGCCTACAAAATGATAGTCCTTAACTCAGAAGCATAGAATTGTGAAAGGATGAGTATCTGTAGTGTTTGACAATATGAAGTCAAGCCTTACAGAAGTCACTCAGATCCTTAAGTCCATATTTAACTTTAAGGTTCTGTGCTACTTAGAAACAAGCAAAGATTCTGAATGTCTGTGATAAAAAACCTGATTGCTTCGGTCTCCATGTGCAAGCCAAAATATTTGCAGAATGCTTTAAAGCTCGTCTCTGCTGCAGAGTTGCATGTAAGACAGAAGTTGTCATTGTCAGAAGTTGCTGAGTACCAGAGAGATGTATCTGCAGGGATTATGGTTATTTTTTTCAAAGCTATCGTGAAATACAGTATTTAATGGAAAAATATGAACTGAATCTTAGTTGATTCTTTCTAAAATAGCATTTCTCCATTTAAGACTTTTAGAATTCACATTTAAAGTTATTGAAAGCACTTTTTGAGCCTCATTTTCCTAAACTGTTGTGAAGTGAGCACTATGTGCCAGACCTTAGTCTGCAAGTATCTGGCACATGTATATTTCTATGTTAATAAGATGCCTCCAAGCATGTTTACATTCATGGTCTTTTTTGAAGCTACTGAAGTACACCAATATGGTGAGCATTAATATATTGGAATTCTAAAAATTCTCTCTCCGTTTTCTGTCTGTGTATGGCATGCTTTGCAATTAAAAAGACTATTTTATTTGTATCTTCACCTGCACTTACGTATTACGACCTGTTGATGGGTGTGTTTTTTCCTGCTGTTGTCACACTTGCCTAAACAGTTGTCCTTTGAACTGTGACCAAAAGAGATTTTTCACATCTGTTTATTTTTTTAATAGAAATCAAATCAGTTGGCTTTAAAAGTATTAATTCCTATGGAGCATGGTCTGACATTGCTAATAGCTCTCCCTTTTTGCAGTATTAATGTACAGAGAATCATTTAGCTTGACCATGAGTTGTATCTGCTGAATGTAGTTGACTTGAAATGTCTGAATTTTAAGCATTTATTTTAATTGAAAATGCTCCTGATGAGGGCTTTGAAAAGAAAAAGGTTTGATGTTTTTAGATACATAAAGTGAATGTTTTGCAATGAGATAAGGATCTCTTGAAGATGCTTTTTAGAAGTTTTCCCCTGTCACTGTGTCTTAAATCAAGACTCCTTTAAAAAGAAAAAACTAAAACCTGAACAATCTCTTGATGACTAAAACCTTACAATCATTTAAAAACTGAAGAGAAATCTGGTGCTTTTGCTTAATTTGCTTGCATGTTGCCAGACTGATTTAAGAATAGTTGTTTCAAGAAGCAAATTAAATCTGTTATTTCAATGAAGCATTGCCATTTATTATTTTATAAAATATTCCATTTACAAAAACTGTCTACCAACAGGATGTTAACCTGATACTGTATTTATTGTTATCAAGGTAACTATTGTGTGTGTGCTTTTGGAGCTGAGTTAAGTGTTCACTTCGTAAATTTGCATTAAGGCTACAGCTGTTACCAGCGAGGTTCCCTAGGGCCAACACAATGAATTTATGAGCTGAAGCTCCTGGTGCTTGACCCTTTTTTGTCTTCAGTAGGAAAAAAAGTGTGTAACTCTGCACGATACAGTTCGTGTTACAAATTTCCATGTTAAGCACACAGCTACGCTGACAAGCAGAAACATATCTGAACTTGCTTGTCTGGAGTAAAGCAAACTCTCTGACTTCTCAGCAGGAGCTGTAACTTGGTGGCACGTTGGCAAAGAGGAAGCAGAAATAGGTTTTGCTCTTCCCTGAGCAGCTGTTAAACTGAACACGGGGTGTGCTTCCTGTGCGATAAGGTATCTGAACTCATTAGAGCCCTGAGAATTTTAATGGTGTTCAGAAGATGCAGAAGCACTTGGCTGCTTTGTCACTTCCTGCTTTCGTACTTGTAGTTTTGCAAAAGCTTCAAGAGGTAATATTTATTAAAATGGCATCTATGTAGTCACCAACTGTTTAAGCACTGCTTTGTAATATCTTTACAGAGATAGCAAATTCCTACACAATTATATTTCAACTGTTTTGGGGAAATGAATAATGACACTGTGGGCACAAATTAATTCAGATTGCACTATAAACTTTCTTACCAGAAGCCTTCATTCTTACCAAGAACTATGCGATCCCTGCACAGAAACTGTAGCTTTGGTGGTGCGCTCTTTGGTAGATGTCCAAAACAGCAGCATCCAGACGGTCCCTGGACCTTTTCTGACATTCCAGTTGAAGGGGCCTGGCAGCCCCGCGGGGCACTCGAGGAGTTGGCTGGCAAGCACCGTGCCGAGCGTCACCCGATGCCAGCACCTTTATAACTCTGCTGCTTTAGGTCTCCCCAGCTTAGGTGGTTTTTAACTCGCTGCAGCTTAAATGTTTCTCCACCCTGCCTAATTCGTCTTTGTTACTTGGTTGCCAAACTGTCTTGCATCTTAATAGAGTAAGAAAATAATGTGATTTATGGCTACCCAACCAGTGTATTAAGTAATAGATGGCTCTGTCTTAATAAACGGGGTATAAACTGCCATATTGTTTTCTTTTTATATTTGTTTGGGAGCAAAAAGTTGTGGGTTTAATGAGTTTAAGTCCCTATTGTAAATGCATAGTTTTACAACTATTTAGTTGCACGTGTCAAAAATGGTAAGTAGTTAAATCAAAGTAATCAGTAACTCATGCTTGTTAGAGTCCATTTCTGTTTCATCTAAAATACTTGAGGGAAGAGATCCACAGACTGATAGTTACTGTCTTCAGAAGTTTTATCGCTCTCTGAATCAATTAGTTTAGCGAGTTTTCACTTAAATCTCAAGTGTTTTTCTCTCCAGCTGTGGGCTAAGGACATGTTTTTGTGACATAAACGTGTCTTCTAGAGCACAGCCCCCCTGAGCACAAGCTAAGGAACAGATGTCGATGTCCTCCTGTGAGCTGGGAGGGTTTCTTCTCTGTGCCTGATGGGAGCTGCTCTGAAAGCAAATTAGTGCAAACCCTAAAGCTAATTATGAAAAGTGAGCAAAATGCTGCTGGTGAGGAGTTGGAGCTGGGCACAGCAACAACCGTGTGACAAGCTGAAGAAGTGTCGTGGGCTGCTCTGTAGAACTATTTTGGGCTTCTTAATTTGTTAATTATATATTTTCTAGACCAGTGCTCCTAAAAATACATTTAGTCTAGGCTCCATTGGAGTATTTATATCTCATCACTGGTGAACTAATAGAAAACTGAAACCCTGAAAACAAACCATGTGGTTTTGGCTGTTTATATAGAGATCGCCCTTGTAGTTTTTAGCTTCATTGGAACATGCAGAAGCCTACGTGTCTTAAACTCACCTGAAAAAAATCTGTAATTGATTAAGAAATGAAAGTTATGGAAATTGATTTGCCTGTTGTAGTGGTGGGTTTGAAATATTAAGCTCTAATTCTGTAAAACTTATGGCAGGTATCCTAATTTTTATTAAGTATTTTGTGTGTTTAGCTAAGGAAAATACAGGTACAACAATATTTCAAAAGGGCTTCAAAACACCAGGTGATCTGAAGCTAAAATTCCTGGGAATCAATATCTTCTGCATCACTTTCCTAGGGAAGGGAATTTTGGGAGTCTCTTAGAAAGCTGTTGTGTTGTAACTTGGCAGGTGTCTAGAAGAGAACGTGTCAGTATATAGAGTAAGGGTAGGAGAGGCCCTGGAAAGAACGTGTCTGTTACACTAGCACAAACTGTGCGGAGGAGAGCACGTCCCTGCAGGGTTTTTCTTGGGCTTCTCAGTGTCCAGTAAGCATTTATTTGGTTACCTGGGTCGAATGCAAGAGCTCTAAGCACAGCACAGATTGCTGAAGTGACGTTGCTGCCACTGAACACAGAGGACCTGGACAAACGAATCCGTAAGAAAGGTTTGTGTTGTCACTTCACCTCTGAAGCAGCTACTGGTGTGAGGAGCATTATTGTGGTCTCACATCTGAGCTTCCCAACATCTGGTAGTTTGGGTGTGGGTGAAATAATGTTGGCACGACCTGCTTGTGAGACTGTTTTCACTTCACTCTCCCATCAGGTGTCTTGGGGTATCTGGGAAGTCAAGGTTGTAAACCTTCAGTAGGGGTTTCACAGCCTCTCGTAAAAAGTTACCAAATGAATACAAATTGCCATTTATAGGGTTTCTAATCTTCAGAAGAGCATTAGTTGTAGATCTCGTCTGTTACCTTAGTAGGAATACATCAATCATCTTAATTTCACAAGCAGGACAAAGACTTCACAAGGTCACAAAGAGCTGCTTGGAATCAGACTTGCTGGACATGGGGTAAGTGGGATGTGTTGCTGCTCAGGTTTCCCTTTCGCGGAAGAAGAATGATGATACTTGATTCATCTGTGAAACACTGCTCTGGTGAGCAGCAGCACGTGTGTGACACTCTCCCTTCAGCAAGCAGTAGACCTGAGGTAGGTGTGTGTCCACCCTCAGCATTTGCACCTCAGTGTTTTTGCTCAGGGATGACTGACATGACATGTATGATATGTCAGGGTACACAGTGGCATGGCTCTGAGTGCCCTGTATGGCCTAACCCAGCCTTTGCCAAGGATAGTTTGGGTTTTCCTGCATAAAGTGGTGTTTGCTCCTTAGAAGCGCCGTTGTGGAAACGCTGGCTTTTGCCTCCTCACTTTTGTCATTCTATTTTTTGTGTCCCATCTGATAAGGCTGATAAACCTGCAAGCAGTGCCCGAGGAGAATTTCCTGGCGTGAGCCAAGGAATTGCTGAGATTGTTATCATTCTGTACTCCAGGAGTGCCCTGCTTTATTTATACACCGTTTGTCTTCAGTTTCATTATGTGCCAAGAGGAAAAAAGGCAGACTTTCCCTTCAAGTGGTTGCTTGTATAACCATTCATACTGTGGGCGTGCGGGCGCCTTGATACTCCAGCCAAATGCTCTCCTGCCCTAGCAGTGCTCGTGAGGGTGCTCTCCTTCCCTCCACCCCAGCCTGGCGCACGTGTTGTGTGCTCATGGTTGGAGGACACTTTTGTCCTTGTTCTTCTAAATGTCCAGTTGAGCCAGAGCTATCCAGCTTTTCTTTTAAACTGCAGATTTGCTTTCCTGGCTTTGTGGGCATGGTTTTGCATAAAGGCTGTGGCTTTAAACTGTTCCAGATGTGGTGGAGCCAATGCTGACCATCAGATGAGTGCTGCCAGCATTTATGCTGTTCAGGAAAAAGCCAGTGGGAAACATTCTGTGAGGAGGGTTTTAACTCAAGTGTTTGCAAGAAACAGCAACAGCTTCAGCTATTTTTTTTTTTTGATGATTTTAGTTTCATCTTGACTCCATACTTCAAGGAGTCTTAATCTGTATGCTGGGTCACCTCAACTAGATTTTTCTTTGTTTGTTTGTGTTGGAGGGTAAAGGAAAAGAAGGGTGAAAGTGCTTGTAAATAGTTCCAGCACAAACTTCGAAAGAGCTATTTCCAAGACTGGTATCTGTGTCACTTTAAGACCTCCTTAAATTCTCGGGTGTCTGGTATCTCTGGCTGGAACTTAAGACTGGCACCAGCTCCAGAGATACAGTTGCCCAGAGAAGTTGAGCACTACTTGGCTGCAGCCCTTGGTAGATGCCTCGGAAGTCACTTTCCAGCAGGTCATCACTTGCTGCACTCTGTGCTTCACAGGCACTGGTGCCCTCCAGAGCTTGCCCTGGGCCCTGCTTTCCTGGCAGTTTAGACTTTTTCACAAAGGTTCCATTTCTAACCCTTGTGTGTCTCCCAAGACCAGTGCCACCTCATGAAGCAGCCTAAGATGGTCTGAGGCTCCAAATGTGGCTCAATCTTCCTTTCCTTCTTTAGGGATACCTATTGCAGGTGGAAAGAGAGGGGATTAGGCACAAGAGTTGATTCCTGTTTCAGACCGGGCAGAGAATGGATCTAGTGGCCAACCCTGCTTTCCATGCCCTGTGGTTGGAGAGCTTTTACTACCCTCCTTTAGCCAGAAGTGTTGGGTTCACAGGAGAGAATCTGGCTTGGCTCCTGCCTGAGTAAGCCTGCAGACCAAATCCCTCCATCCTAATAGGGCCAGTTCTGGCATTCCCCTTGTCATGTACAAAGAGATTGTGCCCATCTGCCTTGGTTAATGGAACAGGGCTCTCCTCAGGCTGCCTTTTCCTGGAGTACAGAGATAATGTCTGCACCCATACCATGAGCAATTTGCCCTCTGAGCAGTGGGCTGCCTTCAGTTTCGTGTAAGGAAAATTTCTGCAGTATAATTGCCCCCTTCAGGTTGTTTCAAAGGGCTCCTCTTGGTTTTCTCAAGACACTGTCTAGTCTTAGCGTGTCCACTGTAACTTAACTCAGTAATAGCTTATAATTTGTTGTGGTACAGCAAGTTTTGCCAAAAATAACTAAGCAATTAACTAATCAGTAACAATCAAGTAGACACTGATCAACACTATGCTTCAGAATTGCTCACAGTCTTTTAAATCAGCATCTCCACTCAAAGCTCTATTCGTTGCCCTTAGTCATACGGTCCTGAGTGTTAAATCATGACTTTGCTTTTCTGTTGGGAGATACCCTAATTAACAGCAGCAATGAATGCTTAAGCCAAGTAATTAGATTCTCTCCTTCAAGTTTAGTCATCACTTCTCTGCAGGGACATGTTCTTCCCTTTCGTTCTGGCACACTGCTTGATGTCGGAGCTTCTTAGTGAAAAGTTTGTTTGTGGCCATATTTGCTGCTTGAATACTGTTTTTCTCCTCCATCCTCCAGTGGTAAGAAACCTTATGGATTTAGAAACATTTCCTTTCATTTTCTTTTAATTTTCATCTCCATATGTTATTTTAAAACCTCTTTCCCTAGTGGATATTTAAACTGGATTAGACATCTATGAAGATCAGATCTCTGAGCCCATAGCAACCATTCTGCTGGCTGTCAAATTGATGACAAGGGTGAACAATGCATACCCTTACAGCTGGCCCTCCCTGCACTGCCTCTCTCTTGACAAAATTGCCTTTTGCAACTTGCTTTACTGTTTCATCTGAGTTTTGTTTGTGCTAATTACAGTTTTTCCCAAAACTGCAGATGTACATGTCTGAATCATCTCATTTTATCTTGGAGATTGAGGAACCTTTTGGTTTTCTATTTGAACAGCATGAAAATTTTTTGGGACCACCTTCCACAATGTAAGTCTAGGCCTCAGCTATTTTATTTCAAAGTTGTGGATCCAAAGAGCTGGTTGTGACACCACCTATAATGAAAGTGAGAGGATGAAAATATTAAATGTTGTTAAAATGCCACCCAGCAAAGCTTGGACTACTCTGGGGAGCCAGGTGATGAAAGCAGCTACCTGGAAGTGTGGTTGCATCTTTACCAAGGAGTGTGCTGATTGTGAGGGCTTCCAGGAATGGGGAGCTTTCAGCAGAACAGTGCCCTGCTCCCCTCTCTCCTAGAGACTGCAAAATACTGCACCTCGTCATTTATTCAGATTACAGGGATAGCAGGGTTGTCTACCAAGTGAAGAGTCTGTGGAAATGGATGTTGTTCCTGTAAAAATGATGTTGTGACCTCTTGTGTAGTGAATATGTGCCTTAACAGATAAATACTTTTTTAGTTAATTATCTGAAAAATTTCAGATAATGAAGTTGTACTTTGAGAAGATGTTTCTCTGTGCCAAGACAATCTCTTTGCATGGATGAGGAAAAGACTGAAAAACTTTAGGCAAATGCCTTCACATAAAAGTTTTTGAGCTAAGCAGTAAATAAGCAAAAGAAGTTTAAAACTTTCTTACGTGTTTACGTACAGAATGACCTTCCAAAGCTGTATTTTCATTCTACAGCTTACTTAACTCATGCATATATATCTGTCATGTCCCCCCCCAGAACTTACTGTGCAGTTGTTGTTGGTCAGCATACACATTAGGTGAAAGTTAGAAGCTGTGCTTGCATGTGTGTGATGGGTTATAGAATCATAGAATATCCTGTGTTGGAAGTGACCCATCAGGATCATCGCGTCCCAACTCCTGATCAGGTCAACAGGTATTGGAACCTGGGTTAAAAATGACAGGGCTGGGATTCCTCCTGAGTAGAGGGGGATCCAGACCTGGATCAGCATGTCACCTGTGATTTTCTGTAGGTTAGCTTGTAGATCTAGAAATACAGAATTTGAAGCTGCAGGTTTTAATCATTTATGTGTATTGTCTTGATTTAATTGGTTTATTCTACAGTGATTAAATGCTGTAGTTTGAGATGAGAAATTAGTGTGGGTTTACAATGGGGACTTAAGGGAAAGCTGGGGGGGGCTGCTTTGATTTATTGTGAGAACTTGAGTAGGTAGACTCAGAAACAGTGGACTGGGTTAGGCAGCACTGCCTGGGGGGGGGGGGGGGGTGGGCTGGGAAGCATTCATGGAATACCTTGTGGAATGCACACCCCAGCCCTAGCTCCCCACTCAGCCAGCCTGTCAAATTCTTGCAGCTTTTGAGCTGTGTGTTTGAATGTTGTTTGCACGGAAGCTGCAACGTGGGGAAGGTGGCTACAGATAGTGCAGGCTCACCTCTTTCCTCAAAATGTCCCACAGCACGGCCGTGAGGCCACAGCTGCTCCACTGGACCCTCTCTGTAAGGCCACGGTCTTCCAGGAACACAGCTGGGCTTTGTTCCCTGTTGGCATTAGGTCACTGCTCCAGATAAGAGATTTCTTGTTGTGCATTTGTGGAAAGAAAGTTTGAGTCTCCTTTATTCCTTGCTTACCGCAGCTGGCTTGGGCTCCAGTGCTGTTTGGTGGCCTGTTCTGCTGCCTGTGTGCTCACCCTCTGTCATATCTCATTGTGCCTGGCCTGACTCAGCTCGCTCTCTGCCCTCAGCAACCAGCTGGGATAGCACACCAGTGTTCCCTGTTGTTCCCAGGTCTTCCATGTGCATTTACAGTCACACTTTTTTAGGATGAGACACGTGGTCATCCTGGAGCACGTCTGCCACAAGCAGTCCTACATGGCTGTGGCAAAGGCCTCACGCTCAACTCGTGCTGTGGCAATACTGAGATGGCCAAAGGTTCAGCCTGCCGACTTCCAGCGAGGGAAAGGAGCTGCAGGGACATCACAGGTAACTGTCCATTGTACAAATGTCCCCCCAGGACACACCCCAAAGAGTTTTGATCACGATCCCAGCAATTGCTTGTGCAACAGAAAGGCTCTTCAGCTTCTCAGAGATGATTAAGATGGGCTGTGCCAACATGGAGCATGGTAATTCACTTACACATGTTTTTATTTGAACCAGGTCTCTGTGCCTTGTGTGTATAATTGTGACTAAAAATGTAGATTTATTTAAAAACTAACTTGAATTTTTTTTTTGGTCTGAAGCTGGCATGGAGATGAACTGTAAGTAATTCACTGCCTTTTCTTTCCTATCGCGATTGTTGAAATTTAAACAGACCAGACCTGCTGTTCTGGTGATGATGCTTGGTCATTGGGATTTCTGGGTGGTTTTGGGTTTGTTTTGGTTTTTTGTTTGCTTGTTTTTAAATCTTTTTAGTTAATATTTATGTAGAATTTACTTTGCCCGAAACTGTTAAATGGATACATAGGAGAAAACCTGCAGGAACTGTTCTTTTAATATTAAAAATTAGTATACATTATGGCATTAGCATTTTACACTGCAAACTGGGACATACCCACGTTCCCCTTGATAATGGGACTACTCATTCTGGGATGGAATCTCCTATTCATAAATTCAATTTATTATGTCAAATAGTAATGTCCCTTAATGGCAACACCTGAAGGGTCTATCATGTGTGAAGACACACATTAAAATTAGTGAGAGTACTGTAGTGCCCTGAGCTATAGAACATAAAGAAAAGTCTATTAACCAAACAATTCTTCTATTGTCAGAGCTAGAGATAATGGTCAGAATATGCATCATATTTACATTAAATTTTGTTTGTGATAATGAAGTCAGACTGATCTAACATTTGTTACTGCTGAGTACAAAAAGCCCCAAGAGTGTGTTTTTCAAATTTGCGAGTTTTAAAAAAAAAATTAAAAATTAAACCAATCTGCATGATTTGTAGACTTTTGAAGTCTCTCCTGAAGCCAGAGAGGCATGAAAACACTGATTTCATCACATAAAAATTGTATTTATCTCCAGGCTTGATACCTTAAAGAGCAGAATCTGGCTGATGAAACTAAAAGATACTCTTAGAGACTGGCTAAATGCTTTGAAGTAGAGGAGAAAATATTCTGTTAAGTGTGGAGATAAGCAGAGATGTAGTGCTGGTGTAGGATTGCCACGGGCACTCTTATGGTGGCTACATGAGCTAAATGCTGTCAACAGCTTTCTTCTGTTTTTCTGAATTCATAGATAACTCAAATCCACAAACACCCAAGCTTCTTAGAGAAACTTTAACAGGTGCTGGGGACTGCTGAATAGGTGCAGATTTTATTGCTCCAGCAAAGTCAGTCTGTTACCAAGGCGTTCAGAGGCTCTGGTGGACCTGCCTCCCCTTGGTGCCTTGGAACAGCCTTTCTCAAAGCTTCAAGTTTCCTTTGATTGTTGGCTGTGTGATTCTAGCAAGGTAAAATCTGGACAAATTTGATGGGGGAAATGGGTCCAGCCTGTACCTAAGCCAGCTTTTTGGGCTGGTAGAAAATGTAGCAAGCCCTCCAAAGAGATCATTTTGCTATCAGAAGAAACTGGAAATCACCACATACACACAACTGTTATTTCAGGCTATTCCTTCCTACTCCACCTCACTTTAACTGACTGTTTAAAACTGCTAAACCCCAAAATGTTGGGGCAGTTACCCACTTGACAAGGAGCACTGCAGCTTAGCTGGCTGAAGGACATCAGATGCAATTGTTCCTCGCTCTTAATCCTCTCCCTTGATACCTCCTCTGAAATGACAGTTCCAGCTGATCCACAGAATAGGTACAGGACAGCTTTCTTCTCCATGGTGTGCCTGCTGTAAGCCTCTGCATGATCATCCTGCCATGAAAGTCTCATGCCAGCCCCATCCAAGGGGTTTCCAGATGTCGGGAAGCAAGTCAAGCACAACATTTTGCTTCATTGCTCTCTATGTCGTGGGAGCCTTGTGCCACAGTTGCTGTCAAAGGTTCTCTCGGCTTGATTTAGGAGTTTATTTCAACAGTTGTTTTCCTCAAATTTTTTTGCTGCTTCCCAACTTTTCTGCATTTATTTTATTCTTTAGAAAATTGTAATTCTATCAGTGAGTTTTGTTCCCTCTTTAAATTAGAAAGGAGGAGATAGACGACATTAGGGCTTGCTAAATGGACATATAGCATGTGTATGACCACATCACAGGTCCAAAGCCTGCCCTGGCAGTGAAGGACTTGAAGTTGCATCTATAACACATATGATTCATGGCTGATGAATCTTACAGTACAGACTTTTAATATTGGAACCTAAATTTGTCAAAACCCATCATTTCCCTTTCAGTTGAACATGTACAGCTGTTGCAAACACTACTGCATGCTGGTACCAAAAAATACCACATTTTTCTTCTACAGTTTGAACGGGAAATAATTGTGGTTTCTCAGACCCCACTTTGAAGCAGCGGGTTTTTATAGCTGGCTGACTTTAGTAACTGTAATTGTACACGCAGTCCTGCTCCAGCTGTGCATTGGGCACCATGAGTCACATCCAAACCCATCCCTTAGGTTCAAACCACTCTTACGGTGATGATTCTGAAATACTCCTGAGTATCTTCTGCTCCGTTATTGGGAAGTCCCCTTCTCGACAGGCAGCTATGTTGTGGCCATTTGAGATGGTTTTCCTGGAGTTTGCATAGACATACCCTACACTGCAGCTTCCAAGTCAGAGCTGGGAGCAGAGGAGCAGGCTGTCCCCAAGGAGCAGCAGCCTGGCCAGGGATGGGCACATGTGGTGATCTCATCCCAGAGCATAGCAGATAAAAGTGTGTGGGCCACTGTGTGCATCACCAGTGTCATCCTGGACCCTCTCCTGAGGGCTGCTGCTCACCCCCTTGTGCCTCTTTGCTCTGCTTCCTGTTGCTGTCACTTCAGCATTTTTCCTAGTAGGTTAATTTGCTATAAATATCAACCAAGAAATCCAGGAATTTGTCCACTTTGTCAGAAGAAGCCACAGTGTAAATGTTCTTGTATTACATTGTTATAAATCATACCAGGCTCTATAAATTCCTTTCCATCTGCAAAACTCGGATCAGTTTATTAAATAGCTCAGTATTGCCTGTTGTGGCTGTAAAAAATAACGAAACTGAGGCAGAAAAGTGACATTCACTTCATCTTGCCAAGTGGCCAGTAAGAAAGCTGTGGGTAAGGAGTTTATTCACTTCCAGCTCTTTTCCCAGCAGCTTTTGCCATGCTGTAAATAAAGTTCAAATACTTAAATATTTTTAAAATTCCTTTAAAATAATTATAATAAGTGGCTTCCTATTTCATACGTTTCCTGCCCACATAGCATATTTACATATTACATGTAGCTGGAAGGTATAATTAGAGATCCCTGTTCAGGCACCTGACTCATAGCACCTTTAGCTTACCACCATAAATAGGCATGTTCAGCTGAGACTGCTCGTGACGGGATGCCTCAGCCTGTGCATTGAAGGCATCCTCTGCTACGGATCTCTAAGGTAGACTTCAAAATCAGACTTCTTTTCCATAGCAAAAGGCTGTTTGACTGATTCCCAGATGTTTGCACAGGCTTTGGCCCTCAGCCTGGCCCTCAGTCTATTGCAGGTCTCATCAGGTGGTGTGAAGATTGCCTTCAAGTCAGAGCAGCCATGAGACATCCTCTAAGTGAAGCGTGGTGAGAGCCAGGGGATTTGTCCGTGTCAGCTTTGCTGGAGGCCAACTGCTCGTGCTCTGCTCTGGGAGGTGCTTGGTAGAAAAGCACTAGGTCTGTGCAAACCAAGTGTCCATACAGAGAAATTGGGCACTTGGGTCTCATTTCCTTATGTGCTGGGCATGCAGGAGGTGGGGAGAGAGCTGTTTGAAGGTATCTCAAGGAGCTGGTTGTGCAAATACACTCTGTAGTGCTACTATTGCCTGTAGCAGGTATTTGAAACTTACAAATACAGGACTTTGTCCAAGTGATGCCTTTCCTAGTCTTAAAAATTAAGAGGCGAACACGGTTAGAAGGGGAAAAAGGGTTTTACCTTGGTATTTATTGTAGGGATCCTTAGGTGCACCACGAACAGGTCGAATACACCTCTGTGCACCCCACCATCACCGCCGCAAAGTCCCTCTCACCTCTGGTCTTACATTCCAGGTCTTACTAATTAGCATATCTATCAAATATTCCTCAATGAGAGGCTCAAATGAGCCCCCCCTCCCAAGGAACCTTCCTCTGGATGGTTCTATCTTAGTTTACAAAATGTGTTCTGGAGAGGACCTTGGGGTTTGGGCACCCTGGCACCCTAACTACGAAGCTTCTAAAATGTTTAGTCTCTTGGCTTAACAAACAAGTCCAAGAATGTAGGCAAAAAGCATCGAAAATACAGAAGTTGCAGAAAGGTATAACAGGGGTATAAAAGAAAAGACAAAAATCATCATGGCATCACAAGAAATGTCAAATTTCCCTTGCCTGAGCTGGGAAAATGGCCGAGGTGCTGTCTGGGTTATATGTTCCTTTGGGAGGTCCTTGACTGTATGTGTGTGAATTGTACCAACTGAGTAGGATGGTTTTCCAGCAGGATCAGACTTGGGCAGATCCACAGTGCAGCCCTAAGCAATATGTGGAGTAAGACTTTCCAAAATGTTTGTAATACCCTTAGCAGTTAACAGGGTACATATACTATAGCATATACGTACTCTGGATTCCCAGCTTCCTGGTAAGCCTGAGTGGTTTTACTGCATGGGGGTTCCAGTCACTGCTGGACACACTCTGAAGTCCTGGGAAAACATGGAACAGTAGCTCTGAGTGGAAAAAAAATATACTCAGCATTCTCTAGGAAAAATTATAGTTGGCCTGTGAGTGTACCTCCATGTCTGCATTAGTTAAAAAGTCAGTCCCGTACACTTTCCTGGGTGGTGTGAAGTTGTATAGTTCATCAGATCTGATCCAGTCTGTAAAGAAATGTTTGCTGTGGACTCTCAAGAGATTATCAGCAGTCCTGGAGGGTTGCTGAACTTGATCTGCCTGGATTGACAGAATGAATCCACATAGGATGCAGAGCAGGATGTGGTTTCTCAAAGAGAATAGCGTCATTCTTGAAGGAAGCTACAGGTGAAGGGAATCTTAATTTTAGTTATTGAACACAAAAACATTTATATCTGCTTGTGCAACTCTTAGAAGGGAAGAAGAACATGGCCATTCTGTGCAGTCCTTTCTGGAAGTGTAATGGCTCAAATTGTCTTTCAAACACCCAAGTGGAGTGTCACCTGGAAAAATTAAGTACTGGAGACCCTTTACACTCACAAATGGCCTGACCTTGTGTCATGATCTCCATAGATGTACATGGAAATAAAGGCACTTATGTAATATGAGAATGGGTCTCAAATGATGGGTTTTTTCAGATTAGCAATCTATCCAATGAATGGTATAATAAAGTTTTGTCTAGCAAAAACTGCTGCCAACATTTAAAAATATCTACCAAATCCTCTTCCCGTTAAAACAGTCTTGTTAAAATTGTCTGTTACAAACAGAACAATATTTTACTGTTCTTGGTTATGTGGTTTTCCTCCTCAGATTTCTGTGAAAGCATGTGTTTCACAAGGCATAGCAAAGTTGTCTCATGGGCAAAAACATGTAAACATCAAGCGTGTCATTTTCTTGAAATCCCCTGTAAAATGGCTAGCCATGCTGCCTTAACCATTCAGAGGCATAAGGGGAAAAAAGGATTTTGCAGGCACTCCAAGGCTGGGTCTGTGCAAGAGCTGAGATGAGCCTGTGGCTCTGGAAGTCACCCATCAGGAAGTCACCCAAATGTGCTTTTTCCTCATTTGGGAGGCAATTACTGTGTAAAGGATCTGGGTTCTGCTAATGAAAAATATATCACAAGGTCCATGTGTGGCTGGGTTGGGTCCATAGCTCCAGCCATACCTGCTGTTGTGATACATAATCCCTGGTCATACTCCTGGGAAGAGTTTCCTGCAGCACTGCAGGTGGGAAGTTTCTTGCACTGGCTCCACATTGAGCTCTTTCTTAATGCAGCCAGTGCACTTAAGGAGGACAAGCTCACTTCTTCCTTGCCTGGTTGTTCAGGGTGAATCATTAACCAAGCACTTGAGTGACAAACCAAAATTGTTTGTTGAGTGCCTTCTGCAGTCTGCATGGACACTTTGCCTTCTGCAGGAGGTATGGTTTCCTTCTCCCACGGAATGAAAGCACCACAGACTCCCTCTGCTCGCCACTGTGCTTTAACCAGACCTGAAGTATGTATAGAATAATACATAGCTCTATATCTATCTACATATATATGTACTGAAGTATATAATCTATATATATAGAACTTCTGCATATGTATATAAGTTCTGTGTTGCTCCTGCTTTATGGAAAAATTGTGAAGACAGAAGTTAACTTTTGCTTGTACTCTTCCTATGTAGCCTGTCGAGCCTTTTGCTGAGAGGAATTCCAGTCCTTTTCCTAGCAGCACTTCATGAACTGAAATCATTCTCTAGGATGATGACGTGCCAGTTCTCGGTATATGGAAATGAGTCCTGAGATCCCCCACAAGGACACACAAAAGGACTGCACAGTGTGCTGAAGATCGGGGAGAAGATATGCTTGGGTGAAAGGTGGGACTGTTCCTTCTAATGGCTGCCTCGAGTGTTTCCTCCGTAGATCTTTTACCTTGTCTTGCAACTGTTTTCTTGGTGTCCTGGGCTGTAAATCCCTGAAGGAATAGCATGGTCAGGTGGAGGTTGGTTGGCTTTGTCCTTTCTCCATGAGCTAAGACTGGAGAATTACTGAAATGCTGCAGCTATCAATCGGGTGAGTGCTTTCATTGTAAATCTGTAAATCCTCTCAACCCCCATTTGTAAGAGATGAATGGGAGTCTGCAGCCCACCTACTCAGGTCACTCCCATTCATGCCAGAAATACAACAGCAAATACTGATTTCTCCCTTTTTAATGCAAGAGCATTTATCTGCCAGTGTTCAAACTGCATTTCCATGATATAAGAAGTCTGGATAATTAACTAATACAGTTAAAACACATCAGTTTGAGCAGATGTTTTTGTCTGTGCTTTTAACGTGAATGGCCTTGATTTCACAGCAAAGGCAGTGAGATGGCACCTGAATGTAAGGGTTTGGGTTTGTGAAGCTTTGCAGAATGATGGCCTATATTTCTATTTCTTTCATAAACTCTCCATATACTGCACACAAACCTCATTTAGAGAGTTTTACTGAAACAGCACATTCAAGCCTTGATTATTAGGGTACGTCTGCAATGCCATTGTCTGTTTGACATTAATTCTTCCAGCTGTGCATCTATGTATTGTAATTGCCCTGATTTACTTGGTCACAGTTTGTTTTCTGCAGCGTCCTCCTGCCTGCTCAGCACTCGCGATGCTGACGTTGACCCTGGGCTGTGTGGCAGATGGGGCTGTCCTGTATCAGAAAAATACGGGAATATATGGAAATGTCAGATGGAATGCTGATCTCTCCACTCACCCCTGGCTCTGTAATTTCGTCATCCAGCCATGGAGGACCTGTGCAGCCATAACTGGCCAAGGTAATGGGTGAGCACAAGCTGCAGCTCTGCAGGAGATAAGGGACCTCTTGCCCACAGCAGAAACGGCAAGTAACTGCGATTCTCAAAAGTCTTTACTGCGCCCTTAACTGCAGTATTTCCTTGCTCTGTAATCTGGCCAGAGTTAGGTAGGTTTTAATAGGGATAGACACATTTCTACCACAAAGGTCACCTCTCAGCCAAATTTCAACTTTTCCCTTCTGAAGCCAGAGATCCTCATATAAAAGGTTGCCTGAATTTATTCAACATGTGCCAAGCAGTATATTTTTCCTTTAATAATATTCCTGGAAATGGCTGACCTGTTTTGGCTAAAGCAGATGCTGAACTGTTCAGAATGAAATCCTCAGTGCTAAAATTTGGCAAAGTAGAGTAACGTGCCATTTTGTGACACTGAGGAAGGCTGAGCACCATGGCAGCAGGGAGGGGAGGTGGCACTGCTGGTCGGCAAACCAAGAAAACCAACGAGCGCTGCTTTTAGGAAACTGCCAGCTTGAAGCCAGTGAGGAACATCCTTGGGCTCCTGCACTCTGTGTTTTTATGTTCACCTTAAATAATGAAGACAGAAACCCAGAGGCACCAGTGCTACTTCCAGCTAGCTTGAACTGCTTAAATATGTAGTTTAAATGGCCCAGGCTCCTTTCTTCCCACCTGTACTGCTCCTGGGCTTAAGGCTGGATCTATATATGGAATCCATAGTTACGTATTGGAGTTTGGCCTGAAGTAATTTGTGTTGCCGACTTGGTACTCTTTTCCCACCTTGGAATCCATCTGCAGAACCCCTGTGTGCCAGACATGAGAGTCCCCCATGGACGTTTCACCATATAGTTACATCTTTTGGGTTAAAGCCTTACAGGGCTATGATGTGAATGAAGACAAGGCTCTGTTCTTCTTCTTTGCTCTCTGCCTTGTCTCCTTTCTCTGTCTTTTAGGACCCAAGTAACAGGGACGTAAAGCTCCTGTTCTGCTTCCTGGTTGTGTTACCAAAACTGCAGGAAAAAACAAAAAACCCTCCCAACAACATTTTTAACGTTAGAGAGTGAAGGCACTACTTTATTCTCTGGCTAGGATGTTGTTCTGGCCAGGATGTACCACAGAAATCATCTCATCCACACATAGCTCGGGTGTGCAGAGAGAATCATTCCATGACACTTGACCTTTACTAGATTTTTCAGATCTTTTATACAGTCAAACTCATAGAAACGAATTGGGTCAGTGTTCATTGGTCTCTAGTTGTGTAGTTCTTAGTATTTGGTATCCTATTGGATCTGGATTTCTTCACTTCTGATGTTAATTAGATCTTCATTCCTTGATTTTCTTATCAGTCTTTTCCAGAGGAGATGTCCCCAACTCTGCCAGAGGCAGAGTCTGGGGTAGATGTTCATAGATGGCCGCTGATGTTCTGTCGATGTTCCTTATCTAGTTCTGTTGATGGCCTTATCTTGTTGGGGCTGCTCCAGACTGCTGAAATGCTAAACCCATCAGGCCTCCCCTAGAGAAACAATGCCCTGGAAAGAAGCTTCAGTTCCCTTCCCCTGGAGCAAAGATGAACAAACCTGGCTAAAGTCATATATAAAAATTTTTTAAACTGGTATGTTTTCCAACAGTTGTATATGATGCTTTATTACATAAATGGGCTAGGAAAAGCTCTGGCACCCCTTACCAAGTTGGCTTTGTCTCAGACAATACTGTTCTTTTGGGGCTAGACATGAAGCTCCTGTCTCTGGAATTGAAAATGAATAGGAATGACTGAACAAAGAAAGCTGGTACAGTCTTAAAAAATTGTGTGCCCATTGACCTCAGCACCCCAAGCTGGATTACCATGCTCTTTCCAAATTCTTGCTGTGCAAGTCCTTTCCATGCCCTCACTTTCTACTCAGACTGATTTTTTTTTTTTTTAATGATACTGGTAGCAGAGCACGGGCCCAGCACTTCTATGAGCTGCAGAGCTGTGAATATCTCTTTTTATGGACACAATGTGTGCGTGCTGTGGCTTTGGGCACAGGGTACATCAGTGTTAGTGCGACGCTAATAATAGCCTCTGAAGATAATTTGAGAAGTTGCTTACCTTTCCCCAGGGAACAGGACATGTCTTTGTATTTCCACCTTCAGACACACAACCCACTTGTGGGCTTGACTGCATAGCAAATACACTGTGAGAGTCATCCTTGCTTTTGTGGATTTTTTTCCCTCCTCTCCTTTATGTTTTGCTTTGCCCTCTCGTTTGCTTTCTGCCTGTTTTCTCTGAGTTTAGTGATTTCTTGGCAAGTTATTGTTCATAATCAAAGAAAGGTAGTGGGCAAGCAGCAACTGCTGTCTTAGGTAACCCAAGCTGACCCTGCCACTGCTTTGGCAGGAGAACGAAGCTGTTTCAGAAGAGCACAGCTGTCCTGGGCTTTGTGCACACAAGGGCTGCTCAGAGCAGCCCCTTGACCCCATGCTGGCTCTGTGACCTCTGCCACTCTGACTGATAACAGTGATGGCAGTTTGTGTTGAGGCTTTGTTCTCTGCTCCACAGAGAGAAACATTAAACTGCAGAGTGACTAAGTGCCTTTTCAAAGGCTACATAATGAATCAGTGAATGAACAACAACCCCCAGCAGCTCCAGGCCCCCTTCTCTCTGCAGAACAATGCCCTTCTCTCTGTAAGAAGATGTGCAGGTAGGATAGGTTGCATACAGAATTATGTATTTCAAAAGAAATTTGAATATTAATATTTATATTGTAGTGATGTCCTCTACGCTCTGTAAATAGCAGCACCACAACAATGTGAATTATCCCTTTTATGCAAAACCCTGGCCAGTGAAATAGCTTGTCAATACAAAATAAAATCGCTGCACGAAAGTTTGACAGCTACATTCATTATATATGTCAATCAAAGGATCCTAAAAGCTTTATTGTCCTTGTACAGAGTCTGAACAATCTGCTAGCCCAATATGCCACAAAGCTATTTTCTCTCTACTCCTTTCATTTAAAAAATAGCCACCAATAACTTTTGACAAACAGTCTGAGAAAACCGCACGAGCAGCAAGGAAATCTTAGATTTTCTTGGGTATCTGTGGGCTGGAGCCTTCCACTCACTGGGCTCTGTCACATGTCACAGTAGATGAGATCTGGTCAGAAACACGGAGCCCTAAAATTACTCTACAAAACCCAGGTGGGCTGGGGTCGTGGGGAGGGCATGGGGAGTTAGGGAGGAAAACTTATGCTAAATATAAACGAGTTAAATAAATTTTGGTTAAGGCTTTTTGTTGCTCTGCCAGGCATGGGACATCCAAGCGTCTCTGTCCCAGGCCTCCCCCAGGTTAGGCTGGGCCTGTCTTGAGGAGCTCAACAGCCCCTACAGCTTGCGGGGTGTGAGGTATGCATATTTCGGCTGGGTTCCCTTTTCCCATGGCGCTCGGTCCTGCGAAGCCCAGCTGCCATTTATGGCTGGGGGTGTTGTAAGCGGGGCGGGGGTCGGGCGGGAGCGGGGCTGTGGCCGGAGGCGGCTCCGGTGAGATGAGGCCCGGGCCGGGCTCTGCCGGGAGCGAGGGCCCGCAGCCGCGAGAGGGAGCAGCCGGCCCCGCACGGCCCCGCACGGCCCCGCTGCCCACAGGCCGCCGCCGCCTCCTGCCCCTGGAGGGAGGGCACCCGCACCTTCCCTCGACCCTGGTGAGGCCGCGCCTGGAGGGCTTTGTCCCGCTCTGGGCTCCTCAGGACAAGAGAGACATGGAGCCCCCTGGAGCAGGTCCTGCTGAGGGTAACAAAGATGGTTAAGGAGGATCTCATGTATGAGGAAAAGCTGAGGGTGCTGGGCCTGGTCAGCCTTGAGAAGAGATGACAGAGAGGGAGCTGCATCAAAGTCCATCAGTGTCTGAAGGGAGAGTGCCAGGAGGATGGAGCCATGCTCTGCTTGGTGTTGCCCAACAATAGTACAAAAGGCAGCGGGCAGAAACTGATGTACACGAATAAGAACTTTACTCTGTGGATGACCAAGCACTGGAGCAGATTGCCTAGAGAGGCTGTGGAGTCTCCCTCTTTGGAGGTATTCAAAAGGTATCTGGACACAATCCTCAGTAACCTGCTTTGGGGGACCCTTGCTTGACTGGGTACTAGACGACCTCCAGTGGTCCCTTTCCAATCTTAGCCATTCTATGAAAGTGTGACATTGTAATCTTGTGCCACGACAGACCAGACTAAATCTGATTTATGAGGGTGTCATAACTTTACAGTCTTTGTTCTGGGCTGGAACTTAGATTAAGTTTCACAATTTAAAATATTTTGGAGGTTGGTTGTTTCCTCTAAGTGCTTAGCTTGGTTCTTAATGTGTGCTGGTGAGTGGCTTTGCTCTCAGACCCTGGTCATGGGCACTGCAGCAGCAGCAGCACGTCAGGAGGTTACTTCCCTCATGCATCCATCCCTGTGCCTTTCTGACAGCTGCTTTTGGGATGAGATGCTCCTCTTGGCCTGTGCTAAAGGGCTGACCTAAAAGTGTAAAGAATAGCCTTGCTCTTGTGTTTGGGAGCAAACCATGGGTATGCTCTGTGAGGATGCATGCAGAGGAGATATTGCAACAGGACTGCTGATCGTGACAACTAGTGTTTCTACTAAAACAGTCTGGTGAAGAAATTGGAAAAATGGAAACTTTTAAAGAATTGAGGTGTTAATTCATGTGCTGAGAAAGCTGTGCTGCCCACTCACCATCCCAAAAACTGTGTGACATTTCCCTGAGGTGCACTGCTTGCTGCTGCATCATGGGTATGTGTTTGATCACAGGCAAAATTAAACATGCTTTTGTAATCAGTAGACTCCACAAGTAATTTCAAGATACATGGGAGTAAAAAGACATAGACTGACGCTTCTCACAGTGTTGAAGTTTACATGGTATGGTGTGTTCTCTCCTCAGGCAGCATTGCCCTCCTGCACAGAGCCCTTTCATTAATGTTTTAAATAATTACCACTGTTGTGGCAATGGCATAGAAGTCTTTTCAGTGCAATTTGTGGTGAGCACCAAATATTGTGCGACAGAATGTCTGCTATCTGTGATAACAGCTACTTTTCAACTGACGTCTACCTTTGATTTCAGGTTTGCAAGACAGGACTCAGCTGAACATAGTTAGGTGATGCTGACAGGATGCAAAAGGCTTTCTCTAAGCAGAGTGGGCTGTGCTTTTCTCTCTAGTTCACCTCTGGCCAAAAATGTACTTTGTAGTGTGGGGGTGTAATGATAAGGACACTGCAAACACTTTTGGTCCTGTGGTAGGGCTAGGAGCTCCAGTCACTGTGCTTGGTGCTGTACATGGAAAAAAAGCCTACACAAGTCTGAAGCTCTTCTGCTGTGAGCATCACTGTTTCATCTTGTTATTCTGGCCCAAAAGGAAACCCTCCTGAAGGCATGCGGTACCCATCCCCTCTGTTTCTGTGAACAGGAGGTAATGGTGGCTTCCCAGGGGGAATAAACCTGTTTTTGGTGCTTGCCTGTCTCACTTCTCTGCCTTGTAGGAAAATGTTATGACTCTCTCTGTTTGGGTGATTGCTCACACTTCTGCACCCTCAGACTTCATCTGTAAACTTTTAGCAGAATTTATGCACTGATGCTGGGATGGCATTTGCCAGCTAGGAACTGTTTTCCAGTGTCACTCACTTGTAGTTGGCATGTGGAACTGCTGTGGTGTTTCCTCCATGTTTAATGTGACCTAGTTGTGTACTTCCACTGTCTGGGAGGATCAGCTCTTCTGGTGTGACAGTTGCCATAAAATCAGCGGTGCGTCTCCGGCATTTGCAGCTGGGTGCAAGGCACAAGTTCCTTGATTTTGCTGCATCAGCCCAGCGAAACATTTCGGGGCTGTGTGTGCAGCCAACTGCCTTTTGTCACACCTGGTAACGGCTTGGCAATATTAAAAAAAATGTAACCTCCAGCTGTTTAATTTACTCTAGGGAAATAAAAAGGCTTCCTAATAATCTTCATATTTACTTGTCACGTTTGGTTTGAAAGCAGATGGATTGATTTATGAGATAAATGACAAAGCAAGAAAAGAAAAAGTGTGTCAGTGGCTGTACCATTAGAGAGGAAGGCATTTCTGATATGTGGATCTCACAATTAACCTTGCTAGGTTTTTTTTTTTTACAAGTCAGCTTTCTGGACCTTCTGCCCACCAGCTGCTCAGCCAACTAATTCCCTCAGTGCCTATTGTTACATCCCCCTATGACCTACAGGTAGGGGAAGGTGAAGAGCTGTAATGAAGGAGAGGGGCTGAGGTGGCCACGTTGGCCTTGGCAATCAGCACTTCCTTCTCAGTTGTGCCTTCTTTGCCCACTCCTAACTTGTGCAGGAGCCTCCCCATTGCAGCACTCAGCCCCTCCCTGTGGCCAGACCAGTAAAACCCTGTGTCCTTTTGGATGGGCTGGGAAATGAGCTGCTGCTGCTTGAGGCACTGGCACCGAGCAGAGCGAGGTTCTCCAAGCAGGCTGGTGCTGAGGCTGTGCCCTCCCTGCCAGAACCATGCACCCCTCTGCCCTGGCAGGCAGCTGGCAAGTTATGAAATATGGTTCAGCACTTTTTTTTAATATTAAATTGTGCAGCTGTTCTGGAAAGGATTAGAAATCAGTTCTGGAAAAGACTGCAGTAGTTTTTAGTGAAGAATTCTGCTGTGTCCTTAATTATTTATAAGCATCAGGATATAAGGACACTGTGTTAACCCTTCAGCACCGAGAAAGATTACAAATAATCTAATAAATGACACATGTAAGTGTACAGATTGAGTAGGTTTAGTTGCAAGTTCTGAGACTTAGAAGTGAGGAAATATCAGAAATAAGGTTTCTGCTGTTTGTTGAGGCAACTGGATTAGATGAACATTGTAGGTCCCTTTCAACTGAAAGACACCATTCGACATTTCTGATGGCCCAGGCCTCTCCTAAGGGGTCACAGATTTGCTTACCAGCCCTGCCCTGGTAGCTCTCACCACCTTTCACTGTAGTGGGTTTTGCTCATGGGCAGGTTCGTGCCCAGAGGCTCCTGCTCCATGGCCTCAGGCTGCAGGAGCACTGTGGAGGGGTTACTGGTTTTGGCAGCTGTTGGGAAAAGCAGCTTCCCTCCCTGCCACTTGTTTCTGGGGGGCTGCTGAATAAGGAAAGCCAAAGCAAGGCTCCTTTTTGGGCTCAGAAACCCCTGTGCTGGAAGAACATGTCCCTGCCCGGGGGGGAATCCAAAGAGCCTTGCAGGAAATGTCATTTGCCAGGTCCTCAGGGAAATGAACATTGTGTTGCTACTCTACTTTGTGGCTGGAGATGTTGTCAGACCACTGGCATGCTTCATCCTCAGGGGCCTGTTTGCTGAGGGTATGGGGCACTGAATCACTGACGCATTCTTGGAACTATTCTGCTCCTCCACAACTTCATCTGCTGTGTTGCAGAAAAACTTAGAAGCTACAAGAGATTTTTGAAGTCCCATTGTGCCCTGCATCTTATAAAAAAAGGTCTGATCTCCATTGCAAACTAACTCAGTCTAAACAAGCTGCTATTATACTGTATCAAAGAATACTTAGAGATGTTCTATCGGTCTCAGTCTGGACTATGGAGTGCCAGCATACAGAACTCATCATTGTTCTTTTTAACAGGTGTCTGGATATTGATGCTGTTCGTGGTTTGACCTGGCAGTCTTGCAGTGCTCAAGTCACTGCTTCTGCCTTAGCAAATACAGGTTTAGAGCATTTCTGAGATGTTCTGCTGCAGTGATAAGAGAACCCTGGGAGTCACGGCTGGAGAGAGGGAAGATCCCAGAGGGACGTCACCCCTGAAGGACAGCGATCTCTTCACCAGCTGCCAGCATTGCTGATCCATGTGGGCTGGAAGGGCACTGCTGCTGCCTTCATGCAAATCAGAAGAGCAAGGAAAGCTAATTGCCAGGTAAGGTTGTTCAGTATTTCATTCCCAGCTGAGCTGGTATCATCTCCAAACTTAGAGTGATAATGTCAGAAGCTTCAAAACCAGAAACTTGTGTTTTGTAATACCCAGCAGAAGAGGAGCGGGGATTAAAATAGAGATTAGTCCACGTTGTATCTTTGAAGCTTGGATTTGTGCCCATAGCTGTGGTTCTGAATTGCTTCTCAGGCTGGAAGGCATGTGGATGGGAAATCTTGCAAAATATCAGATCTCACAGGATTTCTGCCTCTTAAAATTAGCCACGTTGCAGGATTTGGGCACTGTCAAGACTTAGTTCTGTTTTAAAGTGGAGACTTACTTTTAAAATTAGCCTAACCATGAATTTGAATTGGATCTTTACGTAGTAAATTTTCCAGATGCTGCAGTAACACCTGTTAGTGCAGCTACAAATAAAAAAGTACTTAATATTATTTAAAATGTGCAAAAGCAATGTGTATCCCTGGTACTGAACCACATAGTTTCTCCTGGCACTGCTTGTGCTTATGGGACCCGTGGAAGGAAATCTAATGCAGAGCAAGTGCCTGTTACACAAACATGAGCTGTGCTCACCATGGACTGTCCTTATGTGGGGCCTTTTGGCTGTTAAGGAAAACTATTTTTTTTTCCTCTTTCCAGGCTATTTCTTACACTTATATTGCTTTTAGTTAAAATGCAAGTATTTAGAGGAACATTTAGGTGGCACAGTGATTTTTTATATATTTATCATTAAGTACTTGTGTGTGAAGGTTTTGTGGGTGGTTCGATGACCTTTATATCATGTCATAACATAATTTAAAGAGCTTGAAGCACATGAGCACTTTGGAATATCAGAATGAAAATAATCAGATTAAATGAATAAATGTAAATTCAATCCCTTTACATGGAGAAGAGCTGTGCATCATGCTGGTGCAGCTGGATATCAGAAGATTTAGCCCTGCACCTTGAGACAAGGGTCTCTTGGCCCTGCATGAACTGTGATCACTTTCACCATGGTGTGGTCAGGTTTGGGGCAGTGTTTGTGGGGATGGCAAAAAGGACATTCTTTGCTGTGGTAGTCTGTGCCATATCCCACTCCCAGGCTTTAATATTTTGGAAGCAATAGGACTTTTCAACAAAATGGGTAGAATTGTGGACAACTTCAACCTAGGCAAAACAGTACATTTCAGAAGCTTGTCTTGGTAATACAGAGAGGTCTTCTTTGATTGCAAAGAAATATCTAATTGCATCATACATTTAGCAAAAAAAAAGTCTGTATCTTGACAAAGTTATAAACAGCTGAAAATAGGAGAATGTGAAGGGACAGCTTGTGCTAACAGGTGGCCCTACCACCATCTGCAATAATTCTTTGATACAATCAATTAGTTGAATGCTTAGCAGATCATCTCTCAAACTCTATTAATATTTTAGTTGTTTACTGTTTAGAGTGCATTTAGGGGTGCAGATTTGGAGGCTACAGCCTGTTCCCAGCAGTATTACAAGTGTTGTGATGCTTCAGATTTGCATGCCCTCGACTAAAATCAATTGTCCCCATTTAAAAAATCTCTTAAACACAGACTTAAACTCTCCTGGATGTCCTTCTGACTTGCCCAGGCAAGCCTTTAAGTTAGACCTATGTTTCTTTGCCATCATCAATATATTTTAGCTTGTACTTACTAACTATTCATCTGCTATGGTGTTGGAATGAAATTTGGAGTTTTGCTCAACATGGACATAAGTTTGGTCATTTTCTTATTTTAGGTATTACAGCTTTTTGGGCTGTTTTGAAGTAGGTGTTGTACACAAAATTATGGTGTTCTGTATAATCTATTTCTGTAGAAAAAGGAACATATTTTCATACCTCTTATGGAATGCTCTGATGCAGAGGCCAGTTTATTTCTAGCTCTATTTTTTTTCTAGCCCCTTTTTTAGTGCTGTCAGTCTTGTCCTGTGTTATTAGGATAGTTTTCAACACCGCCTACTCTCAGTTGTAAAGCAGAGAGATAACTTAATTTTTCATTTTGTGGGGATTTCATTTGCAATTTTGAATTTTTTCTTGATACAAGATGTAAAAGAAACCCAGAAAAAAATCATAGATTTTGCTAATCAAATGATGCATTTTATTGCATTCCACAGGATTGAAAAAATGTTTTCAAAAATAGAAAATGAATCATTCCATTGCAGAAAGGTTCAAATAGTGCATTTAAGTCTTATTAAAGCTTTCTGTTACCAAATTATATACTGATTTTTTCCCCAAAGCTGCCATGTTTCACTTGCAGCTGCCCAGCATTTTTCAGGAATTTACAAGTCTAGTTGGGTGTCATACAAGGTTTCCTTGCAAATAAGCAAACCTGCAGCACTTCATAGACAATTAAATGGAATTATTCTGTCTTCATCAGTCATTTCCATGTTGGTATGAGTGTTTTAGCTGGTCTACCTGTGTCCAAAATATGTTCCTTTGTTGTGTCCTGGAGAAAGTGCTCTCTTCCCATCTTTCTTTCCATGGGCCTCGTGTGACATCTTGCTCATGCTGGTGTTGTGTCAGATGTGTAGAACACATCTGCCTTTCAACAAGCAATTATGTTTATGGAAATGATATCATCTGGAACTGGAAATTTAGGTTAACAGATTCAGGAGCCCTCGTTAGGTAACACCTAGTGTGACAGAGAAGGGCTCTTCAAAGTAGAGCACCCTAACAGATGTAACTTTGCAACTGCTCAGGAGTAAGTTGGAGCATCCTCTCAAAGTCTGGATAATGTAACTACTGATTCCTGTAAGGTATAACATTGTATTTCTTCTGGGCTCTGACCTTATCTTTGACTGATACTACATAAATTCTATATTTATATGCGTGCGCATCTTTTAAGAGAAAAAGCACAGAAATCTGACTAAAGAAATGCATTTAAAACTAGTCAAGACTGAGAATGAATGGCACAGTTTTATTTTTAACTTGTGCCTCTTCTTCAAGTGCTTCCACCTTTTCCAGCATTTGCACTCTGAAGTCAGAAAGGACTTGGTATCATCAGAAGTGTGTTTTCATCTAGTGTGAGGATGGTCCTGTAAAAGTGGAGATCTAAGTTTTCTAGGGTTGGCTGGTTTTGACTGGGCCTTGCTGTAAGACCTCAATACAATGTTCTCCCTACAGAGCAACCCAAAAATGGTATCACAGATGCACACTCAACACTTCAGCTTTATGAAGTGTGTCATACAACCAAGAGTGTTTTTCAGAGATCTTGTGTCTCATTCTTACCTGCGTTTGCTGGGTCCACATGGGAGACACAGTGTTCCCAAACCCTCTTGAGAGCCACTTGAATAGGGAAAAACAACCTTTTCAGCTTTGTTACCTTAACAGAGATTGTAGTATTCCTTCAGAGCAAAATATGCATGACATCTGGAAACAATTATTCCTTTAAAAATCATTCAGCACTGAAAATGAAAACTAATAAACACTGAAGTTTCCAGTTATCCCACAGTCTGGGTGACCCACACTGGAACAAAGTCATTTCTAGAAAGCCTGAGCAGGGTGGGCACAAAACTGGTCTTGGTTCCTAAAGCTGACCAAGCTATTCTGAGACAAAGATATAACATTTATATGAAATGAAGTGGAAAGGGAGGTTTTCTTCCCATTTTTTGTGGGAAGAGAGGGGAATACAAGGAACTGAGTCACACTAGCAGACCTTGTCCATCAAGGAACTGAGCACAGAATTTATGGACTTAGAGCTAAATCATATTTTTTGATGACATGACTCATACTTATCTGGCCCTTTTAAAACAGTCTTTTGAGACACTAGGACTGTCAGAGGATTGGAAAGGCCTACAGTGAAAAACTAGTGTGGCTGGGGTCTGCTGTGCTGGTGAGGGAGAGCAAATGCTCTGCTGGTCTTTGCTGACCGAGTGGGTGTCAGGATATTTCAGAAGGGGCAGATGCTAAACCAGATCCTGTTTGATTTAGATCTCACTAAATGTTGCCTTCAAACCTTTCCATAGTATTGTGGAAGGTGACTGGGAGCTGGTTTCTCCTCCCTCAGCAACATTAAGGTATGCTCTAATATAGCAGATCCTAGATTAATTATTTTGTTCAAAAGATGTGGAAGACTATGGGTCTGTTATTAGCCTGGTTTCCCATGGAAACATAAGTTTACCTGGTGATGCTGTGTCAGTCTGCCTTCCTATTCCCTCCAGCCCTTTGCACCTGCACAGTGCTCACTTGGCACAGGCTGGCATTGCCTTTGCTCTGGGAAAGTCCCTTTTGCAGTGCAACTTGGCTGCTGCAGTGTGTAGAGCTTGCTTAGGCAGAGGAGGGATGTCAGAGAAGGGACGTACTTTAAAATGATGCCCAGTTGCTCTGTTTTCTTACAATGTTGACTTTGCTGAGCATTCTTCTACGCAGTGCCAGGGGCTTGATGAACTCCCAAAGTGTTGCAGTGTCTTGATGAAATATCAATTGAAGTCCAAGGCCTCAAGTGCCTCACTTGCCCTGAGACGGAAAAAGCCCTGATGCTGCTCTGTCAGACAGTATGATAGATGGTTAAACGCCCTCTCCTGCTTTACTGAAGGCAAGAATAAATTTATTATCAGGGCTACAGGAAACCCAACTGCTTAATGGTCACAAAGATCTCTGAGTACCTACTGTTCTCCAGAAGGACTAGGTGGTAGTGCTGATGAACATATTTATGCTGATAAACATTATGCGCAATTTGCATGCCAGCTGGATCAGCTACTTACTTGCTATTCTTTTTGCAACCATAATTTTTATCATAAATATTTTCCAGACGTACATCAGTAGCTCATATCGCTTGGCTGGCAAGTCTAAGACAAGACTGTCTTAGTAAGCCAGACAGTTTGTACAAAACAAGCTGACTCTGTACCCCAGAAAGTGGTCATTTCCTGATGCTTTTGAGTCTCTGAGCTCTTTCTCAATACCTATGGTACATCTGCAGGCAGATTATGGCAAGAATGTTACAACTCCACAGGCATTAATGGAGGAAATGGTATTTTGCTACCTTGTGTTATAACTCTTGCCAGTGAAATATTATTTTTAAAACAACTTCAGGTTGGATGGGTGTTGGAGGAAGCAGTTAGGACCCCAGCCCTTGATCTTGAGACTGCAGTTTGCAGCTGCAGTAAAACATGTCACTGAGATGTAGGTGACACTCCCTGTTGCACTTCCATAGAGAGGATCTGGCAGCGAAGGGTGACTCCCATGACTAAGTAACTGATCTGCCTTGGTGAAAAGGGTGAATAGCAAGATGAGGTATGGGAAGGAGATAAAGGAAGGACAGAGCTGGAAAGTGAGAAATGCATGGGTGGAGTGGAGCTGATGTGCAGGAAAAGGAGGGGGAGCAGAGGAGTGGAATATTAAATCAGCAGTGTGAAGTGCAGGTTTGCATTGCAGCCCTCCAAGAGGCCAGAGCCAGGGCCCTGCTGAACAGCCTCAGGGAACTCCAAGGCTGAAGCTTGTGCTACATCAGGTGAGGCAAGGGGTAACACTGCTCTCCCCTCCAGGGCAAGCCTGGGGATGAGACTGCATGGGGAGGGCAAGGGAAGTGTTTCGACAGCCTGTCAGATTGTCATCCTCCGAATGACATTGCTAGTTGGATCAGGATGGAATTTACTCCTCACCTCAGGGTAGCAGGTGGGTTTTTTGTTGTCCTCAGCACCCTGGAGGAACACAAGATTCTGAAGGTCATAAAGGCATTTTCCCCTGGGATTTGTTAAGCATCTGTGGTGGCTTGTGATGAGAGCAGGAGGTGATGAGTGCAGAGGATGATGCTTCCTCTCACTGCCTTACTATCAATATGATGCAAGTCCAAATGGCTCTTAGACTCTAGGTTTATTGACTGCAGGAGGTCCCAAATCCAAGCTCTTCAGCTCCTAGTGAGGAGAATGGGGAAGGCAATACAGTGCCAACTATCTGCATTTTGCCTTGACATTAAAGGCAGCTCTGTGCCCAAGCTGCAGCAGACAAGCTCTAGTCCCTGCAGGCAGTGCACAGGCTACAAAGACCTTTGTTGTTCATAGCATAAGCATCTCCTCTTCCTGCTGTAGCCTATAGCTCCAGCTGGTGAGACAAGGCATATGGCAGGCTGGGTGAGACTGATGGTAATGTTTTTGGTATCTTACAACGTGCTGGACAGTAAGTTTTAATCGTTTTATTATCCAAATGGCTGGTTAAAAAGAAAGAAAAGTGCTTGCAATGAAATGCTGCAGCAGCAGTTTGTTTCTGTTGGCTAAATCCACACTTTTTTTAGTGTTTTTAGCCAAGCAGTGGGGCATGGAATGACTTCTTACTGCCCTAGATAAGAGTGGACAAACCCCAGTCATCTCTGCAGACGCTGCAGACTCTTTATGCTGCCAACACTCACTAAAGGTCCTGTTTTCACATCTGCTCCATTCCTTTTTTATCAACTAACCAAAAGCCTGAATTTTAAGCAGAGGCTGGTCCCCACCCAGTTGTTCTCACCTTTGCGCTGTGGTAAGGACAGCTAGTTCGGAGGCAAGGTTTTTCCAAAGTCCTTCTGCTTGTTTTGATGCCCAGAGATGGGGCCATGCACTTCTGGAAAGGCTGGCAGCCTGCTGCAGTACTGCCTGGTGGCATGGCTAGGAAGGGGTACCTCAAAGAAGCTCTTGCTTCTTTCTGGCTCAGGAGAGCTTTCCTGCTCTGCTTACTGTCAGTCACCCAGAGGTCATCCCTTACATCACTTTCACATATGCTTCACTCTGGGCAGGTAAGCAGTGACAAAAGAGCTTGTCTTATTTTGGTGCCTTGACCTGAGTGGTTCACTCAAATCTGATGGTGCCTAGAAGGTAGGATTGAATAGCCATGATTGATTGAACAGCAGTGATGGCTCCAGCTGTACAAGTCATAGACATTTATTTACTGTTTTTAAATCCTGGCCTTGCTGATAGCTGGTGTGTTATCTAAACTCTTTCACAAGAGTTTGCCAAAGTGCATAAGAGTCCATCTGAGAATTGCTGTGCTTGGGTCATTTTTTTAGATCGGGGTGCAGGGAAGAAACAGCTTGTCCAGGTCTAAATATACTGTCCTTGACAGATGTGAAATAAGCCCACTGATTAAAATAGCTGCCTAGTTCCCAGTTCGAGATCTTACTGTATAACATCAGTGTTTGGCTGCCCTTCTGATAAACTTGGAGAAGGACCGGTTTCCATTTTGTTCCTTTCAAAAGGGAAGAAGTTGAAGGATTGTCATGCAGCAGGAATGCACCGATTCTAAGAATTTCTAAACAAGACCCACTGCATTGTGAATGGCAGCAGGAGCCAGGATTTATAGGGAGATTACTTGGTTAAACGCAGCCTGAAGGAATGAAAAATGAGCAGTCCAAAAAAGAAATTTGTTGAATATTTTGGCAGTGAAACAGAGTGGCTTAATTTATGAGCTATACCGAGCTATCTTTTTGTAAACAGATTTCTGAGAGTGATTTTTTCCCAAATTGTGCTCTTTGGAGGTGCAGCTCTTGGTGAGATGCACAATTACACTGATTGCTCATGAAACGTGATGGTACAATCTCTCTTTTTCTCTATATGGCCTGGTTGAATGCTTGGTGGAGCATCAGCTGCCATACCAGAGGTGGTGGTGCTTTCTTGCCTTCAGCTCTTCTTTAATTGCTGGCCAGAGAGGGTGGGAAGGAGGGCTGGCTGCAGGCATGCTGAGCCCTGAGGGTCCGTGCTGCAGAGGGACATAGTGAACCATGGTTGAACAGGGATGCCACAGGTCCCTGATGAAGCTGAGCAGGTGTATTGCAGGTTCAAGACCAGACTGAGGAGATTGGAAGGCATTTTGGTCCCTTTGCTATGTCATGCAGTGCCAGATACGTAGTCCACTTGCCCCTCTAGGTGCCACCCCCAGTCACCCCCACAGGTGGCTGGTGTAGCCTGGGACAAGTGACTGTGAGGCTTCAGGGGTCAGAGGTGATGAGTCCTAGCCAGTGTGTGTAAAGGCTGTGGGTGAAACGATGGCTTCATTTGAGTCTCTAAAATTTCTGCTTTTGCCTTCAGTAAAATGCATAATTTTCCTGTGGTAATTTGTGTGTTTGTATATGCACTGGCAGACATGTATATGTAATCCAAGATCCCCACAAAACTGCTTTCCATTGGCAAAGCATCCTGTAGGTGCCAGTTCCTCTGAAATTTTCCATTCAGCTATCTGCACAAATTTAATACTGCGTGTATCTCCAGGAGCTTTGTTTTTGCCCATGTGAAGCTGACTGTCTATAATGAAGTCATGAGTTATTTGCCTAAAATAAGAACCCAGACTTCAAAATAAGAAACCCAAAACCCAACCCACAGCTATTTTTTTCTAGTTCTAAAAAAAATTCATATTTCATTTTTAAATGAATCTCTCACCACTTAGTATGAACTTGCAATTCTGCAAGACACGGAGAGCTTTTTTAAGCAGATGCTAAGCCTGAAGTCAGTGGAAGATCTAAGCAAGTGCTTAAAGGTGAGCATGTGCTCAGGCCTTTGCTAATTTGGGACAGAGCATTCAATGTTTTCCTGAGCTGTATCTTATGTTTCAAAGGAAGAACCTTTGTTTTGCCAAATGGTTCATTTTTACTTTGCTATGTGCTGAGAGCTCAGGATAATCCCATTTGGAAAAAAGCAGAGAGGAGGGAAGGTTACACATGGGAAAAACTATTTTCAGTACCTCTGTTTTCTCTAACCCCATTTTTCTAATTATGATCAGCTAATGCTGACAGACTGGTTCGCAGAAATTAAACCCCTTTATACAGTACAAACAAGTCAATGAGGCCTGGAGTTGGACCCTACTTGAACATAAGTAAAATAAAGATCCCCTGTGGCTTTTAATTCCTTTTTATTTAGTTATTTAATTGAACCTGTACTGTTCTTCCTCTGTAATTGATTACCACACAGAAAAGGTAATGAAACAGAAAACTTTATTTTCTTTTCAGTGATCTTTATGGTTATCATGGAAATGTTTTTACTGCTTCCTTTTGGGACATAAAAGTTCTCAATATAAGCAAAGGGAAATCAATGTTAGTTAATTGAAGGCATTTACATGGTTGGAAGATTAAAAGTTGGGGGGGTTGTTGTTTTGGTTTTTTGGTCTCGGGTTTTTTTCCCCCCCCTTTTTTTTCCCCCTCTCTGGTAGATCAGCTCAGATTTTCAGAATGAGAATTAATCTGACACATTTTATTGTCCCTTTCTTTTTTTTCAAAGCTGAATCCCAGAGTTTGGGGACCTGGTCCAAAACCCACTGAAGCCAAATGGGAATGGTTCCATTTAATTCAGTGGCTTTGGATCATACCGTAGAAGCACATATTCAAGACACATTTATATATGTATGCACACACACAGAAGCCTGTCTGCTCCACATCCCATTTGTTGTAACTGGGATTAATTTCTGAGCAAGATAGGGAAGGAAGGTTTGGGGGAGTTTTCCTGGATTTAAAGATAAGCTGATGATAATTCTCAGTTCAATGATGTCCTTTTTGAATATCATTCTTCTTGTACTTCTCTCCGCTGCTTTAATTTGTGAAGCTTGGTTTTCTTAATTTTGTACGTTACCCCTTCTCTTCTTGTTCCTTTTTATTTGTGTGTCTCCACTGCCTTTGGCAGGACAAGGGTCTCATGGACACAGTTCACCCAGTACCCAGCTTCCCTTCCACCTCGCCCTTCATGAAGCTGTGGGGATTTCTCAGTGATGCACAGAGCTGGCTCAGAGTTAGAGGACTCAAGCCTGAACGTCCAAGGCAGTTGCCAGCTTTCCCCACCCCTTACCTTTGTGTTTACCCTTTTTTTGCCTTGGAGCAATTTTAATAAAGACTATGTAACAACATAGTGTTGGCATAGCATGAGCAACATTATTCCATCTGTTTCTACTGAAAATGTAAAAACGTGTGAGTATAACATTAAGATTCCAATTTTCAACATTAAAAATCAGGCAACACTGAAGTTACAGGCTGCTTTTCATAGCTATTTAGTGAGTTTCCTTGCCTTTGTTTTTTTGGAACTCCAGTTTAGATGCCTTTAAAAATTGTCTTGTGTCAAAGAGTTTTGTGCACCCATCCTTGGAAACAAAGGCTCTCTTAGGTATTTCAGTTTGGACGGCCAAAATTATTGCTTTCTGTTGACAGTGCTGCAGAAGTGAGATTTTAAAGAATGTTTAGAAACTCACTGTAGAGATGGAGGATGGTAAAACATTCATCTTAACTTCTATGAGAATTACATTAGACAGAGGGCTTGAGCATGCTAACTTTAATATTTTGCCAAACTCAGGCTGGTTTAAAAAAGAGCTTAAAGGGAATATTCATTGCTTTTCTGAATTGGGACCTTCACACTTCTCTTATATTTGATTTTTTTGTGTGAATAATTATAAAGATACATCCGGCAGAGTTTTCACTAAACATCACATTTTAAACAGTGATGATAGAATATCCTGTCAGTGCGATTGTGGTAATTTGTGCCAGAAGTCTCATTTTTAAGAGTTATGCTGGTACAGTCAGGAAACAAAGTGAAGCAGCATGTGGCTTCCTGGCATTCGTGCCTACTGAGAACAGCTTTCACTGTCAATGCTGCAAACTCAAAACAATGTTCACAGGGAGATATCCATCGATGCAGAACAGTATTGAGCAAAGATGTGATGCTGTACAAACAAGTGATCAAGGAGTGAACAAGAAAAGGTTCTTTGCTGGACCTGATTCTATGAACAAGGAAGAACTGGTTGGAGACATGAGGGCTGGAGGCAGCTTTGGCTGCAGTGACCGTGGGGCTGTGGAGTTGAACACCCTAAGCAGAGGGAGCAGGCCAAAAAGCAGGATCACAAGCCTGGATTTCAGGAGGGCAAACCACACCTCTGTAGTGGTGCATCCTCCCATTCCCACCTCTTTTTCAGGCCACACTGCGATATAAGAAATGCTTCTTAGGCATCGACCTTGACGAAGAGCACCTGGGCTCAGCTCCTCTTGAGATTGTAAGAAACACTTTTTTCTTCCAGAACTTGTGCTCTCTAACCAGCCCCTGCTTTTTTATTTTATGAACAGCCTTGGAGACTTTTTTGTTTTTTTGCCTAAATGGCATAACATTCTGGTTCTCACACTTTCAAAGAAAGTTTCTGACCCGAAGTGCAGCCAGGATGAAACACTGTTATGGCTAAAGCCCACTCTCTTGCGGCCCTATAAACAGCAGTCCTAAAGGAGATTCTTTGAGCTCTCCCAGACTGCAAAGGGCTGTGACCAGCAACCTCCCTCTGAGTGGGGCCTCTCAGGTTTGCTGCACTCATAGGATTGCCGAACAAGGACAGATCCTGGAGCCCACTCCTTGAGCCTTGACTCTTTGCCCATTGAGAAGATGCAAAGGCTTCCAAAGTATTTCACTGCCTTTGAGGAGAATTTTTACAGGTACCCTGTACAGACTCCTTATGTCAGTGTGCATGCAAGTGTGTGTATGCTATATCAAATACGGGAGAAATGCTGCTCTCCTAGATTCTTAGGTACTTCAGATATGTAAGTAAGTTAGGCCTGTAAGTGGGTTACTGTTGTCATACATTACATCCTATATGAATCCATTGCTAAAGTGTAAAGTTAAATTATAAGTCAAGTTAAACATTGGTGAGTTTATGTATTACTAAGTTTAAATGCTGTTGGGTGGTATCAGGCCTTTACACCTTATTCCTGTTTATCCTTAGCCTTTCTATCCTTTTGTCACACACACACACACACACAAACACAAACACAAAGGTAGTTTTTGGTTTATTTTGATTTGGATTGACTAACTCTAGTGAACCTTGCCAACAAACTTTGTTGTGCTGTTGCTTTTATATTAAACCTGTCTTTACTGATACCTTTGCCAGTGGTTCTTTAAGTGATCTCAAAACACTCATTCATAACAATCCCTTCACAGATCTGCTTGGAAGAATCCTATGGAATATGGCCACAGAGAGAAAATGAGTCCAGAAGTGATGGGTGCTCAGGAAAGGACCATCTCAAAGCATAGAAAATCAAGCAAAAGTGGCAGGAAGCCTGTATGCATGAGCAAGCAGTGCCAAACTGAATCCAGACATACAAAGGAAGTGTATGACATTGTAGAAGGCTACTAGGTTGATTAAGCAAGATTTTTTCCTTTGTAAGTGCACGCTGACTGTTCCCAATCACGTTCTTATCCTTTGTATGTTTGGAAATGCTTCTCAGGACAGTTGTCTCCATCAGCTTCCTAGGGGCTAATGTGAAGTCACCTAGTCTGTAGTTCCTCAGATTTTCCTTATTGCCATTCTTGAAGTTGAAGGAATATTATTTCTGCTCCAGCCATCAGCAGAAATTGTTTGAATTCAAGTGGCTGACTTTTATAAAGTATTTAAAGTTTTCCATAATATTAAATAGCTCAAGGCCTCTTTCACATATATCCTTGGAGTGTTACTGTATTAAGTTCCTCCTAAAAGAAATTCCATCTTTTTAATAGATGTTACAGATAGGTACACTCAACATAGAGCAACTGCAAGTGAACATTATCACATAAGTTAATGTTAGCAATACATTCAAAATGGCTTATGTGTAGCTTATCCAAAACCTTTAAGGTAGCATGATGGTTCTGAAATTATTTTGGTGGTAGTGGTGGAAGCAGGGGGAGTTGTTTTTTCACCCTTTTTTTTTTTCTTCTGGGTGGTTTATTTTTTCTGGGTATGAGGCACTGGAGTGTGTCCAGGTTTGGGCAATGAAGCTGGTGAAGGGTCAGACACTGGAACAGGCTGTCCAGGGAAGTGGTTGAGTAAACATCCCTGGAGGTATTTAAAAGAAGTGTTGATGTGGTGCTTAGGGACGTGGTTTAGACATGGACTTGACAGTGCTGGGTAAATGGTTGGACTTGATGATCTTAGGTATCTTTTCTACCCTCAATGATCCTAAGAGTCTATAATTTACTGTGGATGCCATAGCAAACCATTGTAAGAGAGAGAAAAACATAGTTTTATGATGGCTGCTGTGCTGTCTGATACTTGCAAAAAATCTAAGCATGTTGTGAGAAGCTGCCTCTCTGTTCCTCCTCAACATGTCTGTGAACATGGCTCCACTTGTGCTCCCGGACACTGAGTGCACATGTATTGGCAGCATCCCAAGCAGCTCTGGGCTGGCCCTCTGTGACCAGGGTGGACCTGTTCCCCAGCCTTTGACAGTGCTCCTCCCTGAGACAGGCCTCTGGGGACCATTCATATCCCCCGACTGCTGGAACTGGTTGCTCTCGAATCTGCCTTTTCTTTTTTCATGAGGTGTGACTCATCAGAGTCATCAAGCAGCAACCTCGTAAAAATGGCTTTTCTAGAGCCATGGAAACCACAGGATCCCATTACAAGCCGTTTCATTTTCAGTGACTAATGGAAGGTCACCAGTAATGAGACAAGGAAATTCTTAACTCTTTCTCGGGTTCCCTTTTTCCTCCTTAGTAAAAAAACTAGTAAATGAAATTCATCTCAGATGAGTATTCTTCATACATACTTCACCAGTGCCTGGCTAGGTGACAGAAGACTGCGAAATGTCTGTTCAAGTTTCTAGGTTTTCCTGCAAAAAGTATTTGCTGCTTGTAAGATACATTTCAGCTACTTCAAAGGTCTCAAAACAAATGATTTTTAAAGTTCTTTTATTTTCCTTTTCATTTCCATTTGTGATTTTATAGATCATATAAGCGAAAGTTATAAGGAGCAAAGTATCAGGGTTTCAGACTGGATTCATGAGCAGATAAGCAGACCTTCATGACCAGACAATAGAGCAAGCTGGTGAAGTCAGTGTAGCCAAGTCCTGCACTTAAAATTGCAGAGCTGGGAATCTGGAAGTCTCACTCATTAATTTAATTGCAGCAAATTAAGAAATGCAGAGAGAGCAAACAGACACAGATACGCACTTCTGAGCTTAAAAAAAAAATGAGCTGCATGTGCTGTTGGGCCTATTAATGTGATTCAACATAGGCCAGCTTTCAGACCTATGCAGAGGTCTTGTAAAATTAATGTGAGCAGTATGCTGAAAATTATAGAGGCATGGGACTCATAAGCAAGGGCTGGGAACTAAGTTTATGGCTGGCAGGATGGGCAGTGTAGGACTGTGAAGTGGAGGGCTGTGGAGCATCATATGAACTTTAATTATCAAGTGCTTTTTAATGTCTGTTGGGGGCCTGTCCAACTCAGAACTGTTGTACACATATGCAAGAGCCTGTGGTGTGATGGGCTTTGCACTGTGTTTAATATTGAAGGAGAGCTATTGCTGGGTCAGAGACCTACCCAGCCAAGGCTTCATTAAGTGACCCTGAAGTCAGCACAAGCATATATGATATAATGCAAAGGCTTGTGTGTCATATTTTTCTCCCCGTTCCCTATCTTGCATTCCCCTGTTTTCAGCTCAGTGCAGGCCTCGGGGATAATGGCTGGTGGGTCCTGAACTGGACACCAGTACAACTTTTACCCCATGTCTGTTGGCTACTGGCTGAAATCAATTGCTCTTCCTCAATTTACAGCAACAAAGTATTTGGTCGTGCTTGAATCCACTTGAGAAATGGCACTTTTTCTTCTCCATTTTACCACCTTATCAAATCTCCAAGGGCATCCCAAATTCACCCAGGGGCCAACAGACTTACGGAAGCTCTAAACAGCGTGGGTAAGTGGGATGATTTTTTTTTTTGAAAGTTGGCCAAAAACTCTTCTGAAAGCTTTGTATATGGAAAGTATGAAGAGTAGCAAGGATTTTAAATCCACCCCTGAACCTTACATGGCCTGATGTGGGAGAACCCCATAATTCAGAAGGAAACATGGACTTTGCATTAGCCACCTGGTATTGCACCTGACCTCTGGGCCACTTGGAAAAGTCCTTACCAGAGTGTGTTGTCCCACATCCAAAAACCAGATCCCCTTTCCAGGCCCAGTGCCATGCCCATCTGGGGTCACCAAACTGTGAAGTCTTGTGGCTGCTGTGGAAAGCTGTGAGTCACAAATATAATTTCCTGCAGCGTCACTATGCGTGGGTTCCTGCTTAGGGCTGTGTAAAAGCAAAGGCTGTGCCACCTCCATGAACACACATGGTGAAATGCAAGGGCTTATTCTCAGGTGGCTGCATCTTCAAAGAAGCTGACTAAGTTAAAAGAACCCTGTCAGAATGTCTGAGTCCTTTGGAGGTCTAGCTCAGTCGTGCTGTTTAGTATCTATGTACCTGTCACTTTGCTTTAGTTTCATCAAGTAAGGAAAGGATGAAAACCAAGAAATGAGCTCAGGTGACCCCATGTGGGATAAAATGAACATACTGACAGACTAGAGGCAAGGGCAAACTTCCCTGACTACAGCAATATGCAGCTGATGGATGTGATGAAACACACAAATGCTTCTGTCCTGTGGATTTTCTGATGAATGAAAGGTGATAAGAGAGTTATTTCAGGCTTCTCATTGTAAAATCTTTCTTAATGCAGATGGCTTCAGTATGGTCTTCAGTACCAGCAAAAAAAGTGTTTCTTAGAAGCTTTAGAGAAAAGTATAAGAACATTTCAACATCACAGTGATGACTAACACCATTCTCTCCCCTATATACTGTTATTGATCCTCTTAATGGCCCTTGTTTATTGACTTCCTTTTTGTGTACCAGGAGATCATTGACTCATGAGTCTAGAGGTTATTTGGCTAAAGATGAATGTAGTCATACTTTTATTGGCTTGTTTCTGTTGTTTTATGTCTTACTGACTGGAATTCCCTACGAGAAAATCATCAAAGAAAGTTATTCTATCCCACATTGTGGTGGCAAGTCCTGAAGAGAAAAGTAGGCTGCACCATTTTAGTACAGAACTGAAAGACTTGATCTGGGGATGCCCAAAGATTTGCCAGGCTGCTCCAGAGGTAGAATTCATTTGAACCTAAGAATAAAAGGGGACATCAAGTTTCTATGAAATGGAGCTTAGATACTGCAGTCAGCTCTTTGCCTGGCTTCAGAAGTAACTGCTGACAGAATCAATGTGATGTGCTGTGCAGGGAACTGTATATCCCAGTATCCATTCAAATGCACTCAGTGCAAATTCTGAGCATTTGAAGACTTAATGTTGTACAAGTTCTGTCAGGAGCAGAAATGCAGACACAGAGGATGTGAGTTGGATCTCTTCCTGGGACATTGATTTGGTCTGGAACACCAATAAAAGAGAAATGGTCTCCCAATGATGGAAGAATTTGTGTTGAAACAAAGTGTGTGCAGTTATGTGCATAATACATAGCAACTGATGGAGGATGATCTGATAAAAATGTTAATGTGAAGACCAGGTAAAAATTTAGTCTCGGGCATAGTAGTCCTACAGAAATGAAACACAATAACCCAGAGACTATTTTAACTAGTTATTTCCTAAAATCCTACCTTGCCTTGATCTTTTCAAACTTGCCATTAATTTAAATATGTGGAAAGTTAATTAATTAGGAGTCTCAATTCAAATTTTATCTTGGTCTTTCAGGTAGGTCATGCAGCATGACTCTAAGGACTACTGCAATATAATGTAACACAAGCCTGGAGTGAATATATAAATCTTTGTGATACAATATCCCAGAATCTAATGTACAGTGGCACTCATCAACTGCTGCCTGAAGAGATGGTTTAATAGCCATTTGCTTAAGATCTTGAGGTTATCCTAGACATAAGCACCAGACACGAGCGAACCAAAGCTGTCCTAAGATACTCAAGAAGCACACCCATTAAAGACTGCAGGTGTGCTTTGTCCATCTGTGCCTTGGCAGAGTGTAACACTCAACATCACCTGAAGCTGACGTGATGTAAGTGCTCATTGGAACGACTGGCACATATGAGGTCATTTTGGCTTTCCTTGCAAACACCTGTCATACAACATGCACAATGAACTTGGACAGTTTTTTAATCTTGTGTAGTGCCAGGTGGAGAACAGACATAGAGATGTACATGGGAAAGGTATTTTTCACTCTAGATGAGACTGTTAGACAAGAAAGAACTTTAACACTATCCTTTACTGAGGAGGTTTTTTGCTCTGAACTTAAGTGGATCCTGGAAATCAAAAAATCATACTCTCCACCACTTTTTAAAGACAAAAATAAGAAACAGTTAAACTGAAGACATTTGAGCACTGATTTGGTACTGAGTATTAGCAGCATACTTCTGAACTGAATCCCACTGCCTCTGTCACGTTGGAAAACTGGGAGTATAGTTTCTCTTTTTTTCAGAGGAGCATGTTTTTCTCTCCTGCCTGTCCTTGACTGGCCACCAGCTGAATTCAGAGTGAACAGATCAGCTCAAATGTAAGGACCTAAAAATATCAAAATAGAGGTAAGTATCAATGTTCACAAAAGTTTTTTTGTAAAAAGCAGCCTGTGAACATTCCCAGTGCTCCTGGTTATTGAAAGCCCTGTTTTGTGGGCTTCAGGCCATGCCACTGTATTTGCTGTTTGTTTCTTTGATATTTAGCAGATTTCTGAATATCCTTTTGTTATTTTCTGTCTCTTATTTCCTTTTGGCTTCTCAGGACTCCTGGGCAGAGTCCTCCTGCTCCTACCAGAGGTCTCCACTCTCACTGCAGAGGGGAAGAGAGGGGCTGAGGGAAGCACTTGGTGGAAATTAAATCCAGGCAATGACACACAGAGGAAGAAATTGCATTGAGTGGGAGGCCACCAGGGTACCTGGTGCCTTTTTTGCACCCACCTGGAGCACTCCACTTGCTTTTCTGCTTTTCCTCATGAGGAATCTGCTGCACAATGACTAAAGTAAGAGGAGAAGAGCCAGCTCTTGGTCACATTGGAACAATGGAAGATTAGCACTGGGCTTTTCAGTAAAGATGGGGAAAGCCAAAGGTACAGAGAAGGTAAAGACAGTAGAAGACATCCAGGTGCTGTCCCACAGAACAAGAGGCTCCTAAAGGCAAGTCCTACAATAAGGGAAAGCTCAGTATAGGGCCAAAGGCTTCTAAAAACCTACATGTTCAGTCTGAAATGGCCCAACATTGTGCCTCCAGTCTGCTCTGAAGTTAATGACAGTCAAGGGTGTGCAGCACTAGCCAGGACCAAGCCAGTGCTGTGTGCTTCCTGGGTGAGAAAGGCTGTCATGTTCTCCTTGGTACTGGGCAGGGGGTGATCTGCCCTAGGAGTCTGTGTGTGTTGTAAATACCAGTGATGGTAGCAGTGTCTGTGCAGGGATACTGAGCTTGCCAAAGCCTCCAGTAATGAAGCCTCCAGGAATGTGCTCTCTGCTCAGAAGAGAGAGCAAGAGCACACATTTGCCAAGCAGTTGCAGAGATACTTTCAAGCAGGTTATCCTGGGCCTTCCCTGATTTGTCTTTTGACATGATTTGTGTCCTGTGTGTAAGTGGAAAAGTTTTTGCATTATTTCATGGCTGTTTCTAATACTGTTTGTCTGGGCTTTGTGAGTAAGACTTAGGCTCTTAGAGCTGAGCCTGGACTCACAGTTCCTCTGCAGTGTTGCCCCACAGGCTTGACATAATGAGGAGCACTAAACCCAGGTTGTTACCAATCAAAAACGCCTCTTGGTGCATGTGTATAACCACAACTTTTCCTCTGTATTCCCTTTTGAGAGCGAAGCTGTGACTGCAGACTGATGGGTGGTGTGGTGCCACTGGACTGCTGTGTGCAGGTGTGAGGCTGCAACTCTGCTGCTGTGGTGTTGGTTCATACACTGTCATCAGGTTGCTCCTGTCTCACCACCATTCCTTTCCATGAAAGCATGAGTGTGCTTCAAGACATACATGGCTACAAAGAGGTGTGTGTGCATGTGTACCATCCACTACTCATGGTGCACAGCATCCTTTAAAAGGCAGGTCACACTTAGAATTAATATTGAAAATCTTTATTAGTTAAAAGTGATTAAAAGCATTATCTTATATAAATGCAGCTTTATTCAGTAATTCACATGACTAAAAGTAAGTCTCTGCTTTTTTTTTGATTTTATTATACTTATTATACTTCATTATATTTATTATACTTACTTTTGATTTTATAGTACCAGGTACAAAAGCAAACTGTCATTTTGTTGCATGGTCATTTCCAGTGCTACAATCTAAATTTCCTAGACCAGACTGGTCAATTTTTTGCAGTACAGGGCAGGTGAACATGAGTGGATGAAGAAATAGAGGTGGGAGGGAATATTCAGGGATATCAATATTCCCTTGTCCCAGGCTCAGCCCTTGACAGGACTTGGGAGGGGCAAGTAGAACTCCAGGAAAAATGGGTCATTTAATGTTAAGGGCAGATGCTTTCATTTTCCAGCTGCAAACTGCACACTGTGTTGTTATTTTTAAGACCGTGGAAGAGATGAATTGGGTAAAAATAACCCAAAACCACACAATGTACTGATCTTTTGTTGGAGCCCTTAGAAGTAGCCCATGTGCCACATAAGTTGAAATAAATTAATTTTAGAGCTAGTCCGTCTGCTTTGGGCTTCCTGACTTGAGAAGTGAAGGATTTTATGATGTCTTTCATGTTGGAGTGCTCTGAGACCTCATTTAGTAATGCTTTTAATAATATTTCAATCTTCAAGTGAAAAGCTCAGTAGAAGGACAAGTGACTGCAAACAGTAAAGCACAATCATCTCTCATTTTAATATTTAGTTATTTTAAATAAATGATCATAAAAGCCAATTCATTCTCCCTTGTCTCTAAAGATATTTGGTTTCAGAGGAGAAGGCTGCAGCCTGACAAGCAATGTGTGACTGTTTACCATTTGGTTTCTTCACAGGGATTGGATGTGGCAGCATCTTGTTGTCATGATTGTTGCTTGAGCCAGTTAGGAAGTTAAATATTTAGTTATGATGATTTTGATACTTGCATTGATCTCCTGTGGATTCATAATTTAAGACATCACAAAACAAAACAAACCTCACCCCAAACAATTGTGTGTGTCTAAATCACCTACATATGTTTCTTGTTCCAAGTTATGTATGGGTTTCTTTTTAATATAACTCTTGGCATGACAGAAACTATGCTGTTATCATTAGCCTAGAATGTTTTCAGTGACACCAAGTTTGTTGGGACAGACTGTGAATTGCTTGTCAGTTCTTGAGAAGTCAAAGCTTATCTGCTGATCAAATGTTTAAAATATTACTTGTATTAGAAATGGGTTTTGATATAAATTCTTTCTTGTGACCATTAGGAAAGAAGCCAAAGAACTGGCAGTGCTGCAGCTCTGTGTTGGAAGTTAGCTCCAGGCTTCTATTCTGGACTGAAATTCTCAAGTTTTTCAGATTTTTTTTCTTCCATTTTGGTGGGAATAACTGAAAAGAAGTTTAGGCCAACCTGAAATAGATTCCCCCCTCCCCCTTTCTATTTTGCCTGGCCAGTTATTGAGCCAACCAATCAGTTATTATGCAGCTCTCTCTGTTATGTTCCATATAAATCCATAGTTCCTACCAGATTGTTCTCCATCCCTCCACCTTCTTTCAATAGTCATGGACAAATGGTCATTGAATCCAAACATTTTTTGTGGATGTTTCTGCAAAAAAAGTAGACTTTTTCCTGTAAAACCATAGAAGATGAGAAAGTAAACCAAAATAGACATTTTTACTGAGTTCAGCTCCAAACATATTGTATTTTTACAGATTAATCTATCCTTCCTTCCTGTTTTTGTGGAGATTCTCAGCCCATCAATACTGTTCTTCCCTTCTGACTTGCACATGCCTCTCTTGACAGTGTAGTGTGCAAACCTATTAACCACACTCCACTGAAGTACTGTTAATCCAATAGACAGGTCACTGCTGGGTCAGGGAAAGAGGAGGAGAAAGAAAGGTTTACTGTGGGAAGAGACACCAGCATTCTCCAGGACCCCACTGGTGATGTTTTCCACTCGAATGTTTCCGAGGTCAGAACTTTCCTTCTGCAGCTGTGGGCAAAAAAAAATAGACACAGTTAATCCAGGATTAATGCTATCAAATTCCCTTAACACAGAGTTATGCATTCAGGATAGATATTCCCAGGACAGCAGACCAAATAGGTCATTTATCTGTACTAGTACAGCAGTTCAAAGGCTCTTCAGGCTCCTTGTCCAGGACCTTTTGCTTACTCTAAAAGCAGTATGTGAAACCTTCTTGTTCCAGTGGCTGGCAAAGGAGCCTGACCTATGGCCTCTGTAACCTCCCACTGCTGTGCTCAGCTTCTCAGCAGATTCCCAGAAGTAGCTGTCTGAAGGCATGCACCAGAGCAGGTCGACGCTTCGTGGCCAAGAGGGTCTTTCTCCAGAGCAAATTCCTTTCTCCTTTGCCTGGCTCCATGTTCCTCTGTGCTCTTTTCTTTACCTATACTGTCATTGCCTGGACTTTGTCTTCAGGTTAATCTCATCAGTTAATGATCATACGAAGTTTGAAAAGCCCGAAGTGCTACAATTCATTATTCTTTTGTTTTCTTCCTGACACTCTCTTCGAGTCCAGAGCACAGGATCTGTGTACCCACATCTTCCTCTGCAGTTTATTGTCTTGCATCCAAACAACTGGTCCCTGTTTTCAGCTCATTTGCTGCCTGTTTAACTCTTGTGTTGCTGGAAATATATCATGGAACCAGGGAGAATTAAATGCTGATAATTTCTTCATATCATAATCATAGAACTGGTTTTACGGGTGTTTGTAAAAGGCATTGAATACAAATCTGGTCCATTTCTGCAGTGTGTGAGAGCATGTAGCACAGTGTTACCTTCTGGTAAGTAAAATGTCTTTCTTTCCTTCTTTCCTACCTAGCTGTCAGCTGGGGGTACAGACACCCCCCCACAGGGTCTTTTGTGTTTTCCCACCAGAAAATCAGAAAAAACAGGAACATGCCAAACATGGGTGAGTTTTGGGGATGTCAAATTGTGCTAGAAACTTCTATGGAGCTTGTGTGAACTGTTAAAGAAACTGTTGCTGTTTCTTTTTCCCACACCTCAAGTTGCCCATAATTAGAGTAACTTTTCACACAAGGTTTTACTCCTCAGATGTAGAGGCTGTGTCAGTGACAAATATCAGGTCATTGCTCCAGAGCATGGGGTTTGGAGTTGCTTGTGCAAGGATCCTGTAAGCACAAAATCACAAACTACAGTTTCTGCTTTGGAAACAGTCCAACCGTTTTGTTAAAAAAAAAAAAAAACCAAACAAAAAACTTAGGCAAATCCACCAGGGTTAATTCAAACCAAGTGGTTACAGTGTGGCAAAAGAAATAACATGGGACCAGGAAGCTTTTAGTACCAGGTTTCACCATGTGAAAGAAATTGGTTATTCTGCTCTTGTGGTATCCAAGGTAATACTTTTAGTGGGTGCAAATCAGTCTGGTTGGAGCTGCCCAAATTTTCTTTCCTGTATTCATTGCGGCTGGCACTGGTGACACTCTGTGTTAAGGAGGAAGACCTGGTGTAGCATAGCATGGCATTGCTTGTTTTCCTTAAATTATCTCTTAATATTCCAGGCTGATAAATGTGGTAGACAAGATGCATGCAACAATTACTATTAAGGTTTGCAGCTGGAGCAGCTTAGCAACAGAATTTCCCTGCAACCATGAGGACTCAAATCAGTCATGAAATCCCAAGGCAGCCTCTGCATTGGTCTTTGAAGCAGCACAGGCCCGCGTGGGGGAGTTCTCCTTTCTGGTTCTGCTGTGTCCTGGGTTGATCCCTCTCCAAATGCACGTTTCCCAGCACAGCTCTCAGCTCTCAGGCCCCCAACCAACTTCTGTGAATCTTGCACCTGCAAGGACATGTCTCAGGGTACTCTTGATGTGTCCAACAGCCTGCACTTCTGTCATCCTGTTTCTTCCACATCAGATGTTTATTTTTTTCTGATCATCACATTTCTTGCTTCTCTCCAATCTATTGAAATTCTCCATTTCACTTTCCCTTCTTTGATCTTCTCCATACCTAGGTCCTGCTTACACTTCTTTTGTTGTCCTACAGAGAAAGACAACACTGGACAAAAGGGCCGTTAAACTGTGAGATTTGCTATCAAAGTTGTTAACCAGGCTGTGAACTCATCAGGTTTCAGAAGATAATGAAACACTTTGAATATGATGCTTGGATATCTTGGGGGAGAGCAGTTGCTTTATGGAGGCTTTTGACTTTATTTCAGGTAGTTTACTTGGCTCTCAGCTGTCGCTTTTCCTTTCCCAGCAGCTCCTACCTCTGACTTCATTCTCAAACTTTCCTGTTTAGCCCATGCTGTTTGCTTGCTGAGTTCCTTCCACTGGGGAGAGGACCTGTTTGTATTAACACCGGTTGGACAAGGTTGGTTTTTTCCAGGACATATGCCACTTGTGACAGAACTCTCTCAACCCCTGAGCTGACAATCAAAAGCCCTTCAAAGTTAGTAAACACTAAAAAAAAGCCTTATCCCACCCCCAGACCCTTCTGCACACATCCCACTTCAGCAAAACAGTCTCTTGTCAGACCAGTGATCCAGCCTGCCCATGTTTCTCTTCTGCAAACTTCACTTGTGGCCTTTTTCCACGCTCAGGGGCACAGCACAAGCTCTCAAGACCCTCTCCAGCAGAACACTCCTGCCCTGCTGAATCCACTCACACCATGAGCTGGCAGCTGCTCAGAAATTCAAACTTCTGCTTTAACGAAAATTTTGAGCTGGTTTCTGGTGGGGAACAAAAGCTCACTAGAGATGCTCCTTTTGGTTCAGTGACCTTTTTATCCCCTAAGAGCAGTCTTGAACCTCAAGCGCCTCCAGCATTTAGGAGAGTGCTAGAAGCTACAAGAGAACGCAGTGCCCTGAAAACAACAGAAAAACAGATCGGACTGTTCTTAAAAGACTGACCAAAACATCCTGGTGAGCCATGAAGGCACTAATGAGTCACACCCCAGGATGGGCTAAATAGTAATAGAAAAAAGCTGCTTATTTCAGTTCCCTGCTGGGACCAAAAAGTTGATTATTCATTACTGACTTGTTTCTTTTCCCTCTTCAGTGAGTTACTAGCTGTAATTTATGATTAAATAATTCCTTCGGGAAATTATTCCTCATGGAGAAAGAATTATGAACAGGAAAAGAGATCCCTCCCGCCTTCCCCATTCATCAAACCAATGAGAATAGCATTCAGAAAATTCTGGTATCATGCTACAGGCTAGCCTTTGCTTCCAGTTTTGTTTGGCTGATTATTCTGAAAATGGATTGAGAGGCATCCTTGAGTCTTTCCCACTGAATATTAGCAAAAAGAAGTTGTTTTGCTATGAAAAATACCTTAAATTTCACGGTGACTTCTTGTCTTTGGCAAAAAGGGTTCTGCCACAACTTTTTCAGAAGGCAGCCTTGCACTGTTTATGATAAGTGGTTTACCAGGAAAACTCTGGTTTAAATGGAATTCCAGCAAAAATGTCCAGCTTCTGTAACCTGAATTCAGTGCTGGCTATGCCTTATCCAGGCATATGGATGGATATGCCTTAGCCAGGGTAAAGGATTGTGGTTTTGGAACAAAATGTGCCAAAAGATGAGGTCAAGACAGAGTTCTGGCATCCGCAGTCATGGTCTTCTACATTTCAAGAAGTGCTGAGAGGAGCTTGTTTGTTCCTAGCACTGTTGTGATTGTGTTTGTGGTGGTGTATAAATATGGAGGGCAGAGTTAAAGCTGGAAGGATGAGTACTTTTACCAAAGAGCATTTAGGAAAAACATAGAGCAGCAACCTGCTGAAACTGGACCTCCTTGGTAGGTAGGGATGTATTTGTGACTTTTGTTAGTATGTTCAGCAATGTGTACCTGCAAGATACATTAGATAACTTCCTCCATCCTCCAGTGTTACGGGAAGCTGTTTTGCTGATAAATGCAGAGAATGGAAACTTGGCTAACTTCAGGTCTGAGGGACCAACCTAAGGGTCTGATTAGCAATCCTGCAACTGGCATGTGTTTGTATGGTATTAGGGAAGATGAATGATGGCTGTGTTTGGGCAAATTGTTTCCATAATGTAAGAGAAAATATTTTTTAAGAAAATCGGCTTGTTGCTGATTCAGACTTTGTCATAAGCAATTTGAAATTTTCTGTGGGTTCAGCTGAAAAGCATTTGGAATCAAGGAGAAAATGCATGTTGATGTAGATTGGGTTCTGGTGAGCATCTGTTTGAAAAAGCAGTGGTTTATGGTCATCCTGGCCCTGTGGGATCACCTAATAAAATAGTTCACAATTTATTGGCAAGTTTGGGGCAAGTTCAATCCTTCTTTTCTAGCTCATAAAAAAAAACCAAATTACAATATAATTACATGCACAGCAATAGCTCAGTCTAAGAGACTTCTTGAATGCCATTAGGAGACATATCGTATCCAAATGCTGCCAATGTTAAGTAAAACTTCAGAAGCCTGAGCCAAATGGAGAGACACAATTTTTCCTTCCTTCCTCCTTCTATTTTTCACTCTTTTCCTCATCACTGCAACTAAAAATAATGTGCCCTGCTTGCCTCATTTGCTAACTAAAACATGTATACCTGCTTGTTAAGCTGTAATTTTAGCTTCACTTTGATTGATAGCTTGAGTAGGAAAGGTTTGAATTTTTGTCTTGTACAGACACATTCAAATTGCTTGGCAAGGCTGTTAAATGCTTTGCTTTTGTAGTCATCATGCAGACTGGAGCTTCCCCAGCGACTGGAAAAAGTTTAAATGAATTTAATGAATTTTGGGTTCATTCTCTTTTTTCCTAGTTTTTTAGTTAGAGCTTTAATAAAGCTGTGGCTGTTTTGGAATGGGGAGTGCATACCTTCTGAGTGAAGCCTAGCCAGAGCTACAGCTGCAGCTTTCTTCCTCTGTGTGTTGCTCAATAGGCTTGTGGGAACTGATGGAGCAGACTGCTGGGACTGCCAGGTGGGATGGCTCCGCTGTTGTTACTGGCTTGGGCCCAGTTTATTACCTCGTGTGTAGCTGAATGGGGGAGAGATGTTGAAGAGGTGTTACTAGAAAAACGTTGCTTTAAACTGTGAGCCCTAAAAACCCATTATTATGTTAATGTTTGTTCTAATTGTACACTCTGGAGCATCACAGTTAATACCCAAGGAGGCAGAGACTTTTTATTTCTAATGGCTTCCTGCCCACTTGTAGCCAGTGGGTCAAGTGCTTTGCCTGTCTGCCAGTCCATAAAGGGTCTGGACACTTTGCCAGCCACATGCATTACTGTCTGCTGTGGGCTGGTGTACCAGGCACGGAAAGTACTTCTGTGACTTCTAATGAAGTACTGATAGTGCTGTGACAGATGGTGTTTCTTCTTTGGTAGAAGTGGCAGGAACTGGTTTTTGAACCAGAGTTGTCTTGAGTCCAGTTCAGCCTGGACAGGTGTGGGGAACCTTTTAGGTTCCTTTCTAAGAAGACTAGAAAACAGCAGAGAGAGAAAGGGATGAAAGGCAAAAGCCAAGTGGTCCAGACTGAGTCTGAAGCCAGTATTCACTTACTGCTGTTTTTGAATAACTGATGCAGAGCAACACTGGCAGGACAAAAATTGCATTACTGGGTCAGGGTAATGCCCTGTAGGCGACTGTGGCTAGTACTGAATGCTTAAAGAAGGTGTATCTATGTACATCCCTTCAGCAGAGCCTCAAACCTCAGCATCCAGGCCATCATGGCCCAGCAAACGATGGATTTGCCATCCATCAATGTATTTCATTTCAGGAACACAGTGTAAACTTCTCACTACCATAACATTTTGTGGACAATGAGGACTAGAACTAATCCCATTCCATTAGTCAGATACAGGAATGAGTTGTATATTTTTATAGTTGATTGTATGAAAAATTTTCTTCGGCTTTTTTTTAGACTTGCAGACAGAAACTGTTACCAGACACTCAGTGTTTGTTTTGCCAGAGGAATGTTTTTTTAAAAATCAGCTTCTCCATTAGAGGCATTTCTACCCCATCCTGCTGATGAGAAATATCAATCCACTTGAGATAAAATTAGCTGGGAGATTGTAACCTCTTGTTAGCAGTGTGGGTAGTAATATCTTCAGATCTTAAAACCAGATTTGGAAGAGAACATCTGTCCAAGCCTCATACTGTGAAAAACAGTTTTTAAAATGAAAAAAGGTCTGAATGGCTTTCACTGAACTGATACAGTTGAACAAGAGGGAGCATCTCTGTGTTAGAAAAAAAAAATTTGTTGCATCTTTTTTTGCATTTGGTTGGTGTGCCAGTTTGGCCAAAATCTAGCAATATATCCTCTTAGAGAAAAACAGGTTACAATCACCCCACCCCCCACCAGGTTCAGGAAAAAAATCCTTTTTCCTCGAAGGAAAGTGAAAGAGATGAAACCTATTTATTAACAAACACACAGGAAAAGGACAATAATGCTAAATAGTAAAACCCCTCGCAATAGAGAGAAAACATGGGAAGATTTTAGAGTCCATCTGTAGGTGTGGTCCCTCCTTCTCAGACCTGGCGTGGGGGTGTGCCCCCACCACCAAAAATTCTCCTGATGTGTTCTGATGTTGTTGGAACAGTTCAGAAGAGAAGAAGGGAAAACCAGTGTCCCAGGAAACAAAATTCAGCTCTCCATCTCACGCTGGAGAAAAAGGAGGAAAAAACCCGAAAAGCTGGCTGAAGAAGCAAGCAGGGTGCTTCCTCCATGCTCCGGCAGCCGGAGAACGCAGAGGAGTCTCTGTCTCTGTGTCCTTGAGAAACGGCTTTGAAAAGTTCATTTGGCTTTTTTTTCCTCCCCTCTCAAGCTCAATTTAAAGGCACAGAAAAGGCACAAAACTAACTTTTCGGCATAGAGCCGTGATAGGGGATACACATCATGGAGTCACCCCAAGACAGTTGGGCTTTGTCCTTTCTGGGTACGCTTCTTTTTTTTCTTTCAGTACATTTTGGTCTTCTCCAGCTGAACAGCTGATCTCTCCTTGAGTGTGTCTTTAAATGCAACAGTCATGCAAGTAAAGAAATCCTGGTTATAAGTGGGTGAAATCACAAGTTAGTTCATTTCCCTGCCCCCACTTCTTTGTAATCAGAAGATAAAGTCACTCCAGAAAATGCAGAGGAGGCTCTGCTATCCATGGCATGTCGTGCCTACAGTTAGCACACATTTTAAATCACAGTTCTAGAGTTTATTTATACTGCTAAATGTCTTATGTTTAAAAATGAGTTTATTCAGAAAGAAAAATTCTCCTCAGAGTGATTAATTAATGGAAGGAGACTCATTCCCAGAGTAACAGCCAGCTAGAATTATTCCAGGCCTTCTCTTGAAGTCAATTACCTGTTGGAAAATCTGTTCAATCCACCAAGTCGGTCCAAGTTCAACAGCTTGAAATAATGAAGCAATGGTATATAGAAAGAAACCAGTAAATTTTTCCTAATTGCTTGTGCACCTCACTGTAACATGTCAGTCACATTCAAGGACAACAAACTGTTTTGGGAGTTTAAAGCTAAAAATATGGGGTTTAGACAAACAATGGCTTAGATGTTTTTCATAGTGAAACAGTTTGGTTTTTCCTGATGTGTATGAGCTTTCCTGAAAAAACAAGTGACACTGATGTTCTTAAAACATGTAGGACTTAACATTCAGTATCATATTTGTTGACTTTTCAGCCTCTTGCCTCAGCTTGGATTTAACGTGAAAGAAAATGGTTGTGCCATCGAGCACGATCACAAAATTGCAATTCCTGCCCTTCAGAATCCTCACCTCAGCTTGCAGGCAGCTGCAAAGCACAGTCAGGCTCACCTGGATACTCTGGTCTCCCAAGAAAGCTTCCTTATTGCTTTTTCTCCTGATCTTTCAGCTAATATATTTGTCTGGACCCCAAATGAGCAGGATAAGATGAACTATAGCTACAGTGAACTGCTTTGCTGGACAGTGACTACAGCTCAATATCCCTCTCCATTTAGGTTTGCTCTTTGGTCCCAACTTCCAGAGTTTCATAATGGAGTAATGGAGACATAAAAATATATTTCACAGTGAAATTTGGCAAAGTGACAGCTAAGAAATTATTTTCCCTAGTAATTTTAAATGCATCAACACAGTCAGTGTTAAGATATTCTAAGAAACAGAGGATGGGGGAATAACAGCATTTAAAAAGCTTGATGTCTCTCTCATGTTGATGTTCATGGGGAGATGACATTTGTGTTCTGTTCATAAAAAGATCTGAGATCTAATAATTTCAAAATATTAATGGCATACTACATAAGCAGCAAATGAGTATATTGACTAGGGTTGGGACTGATCTTTTCCAGTTGATTCCTAACATGTCTAGTAAAAAGAAAAAATCTAGTTGAAAGAATTTATGCAACTCACAGGCCAAAAGAGCTCTGATGGAGATGTTCTTGTCTCTGAAGTAAGTGAAATGCATTTGTGAAACTTTCTAATTACAAACTTACACAATGAACTATTCTGATTCTCAGGGTAGGTACACAGGTTTGGGGCTTGTTTTGGGGTTTTTCGGCTTATTTTTTTGGGGAGGGGTTTGTTTGGTTTTGTTTGGGTTTTTGTTTATTTGTTTGCATAAATACTGAATTTCTGACAGAAGATAGCAAGAATTCACCCAGGAAATTCAAAGCTGTCCTTGACCATGAGTTATCAGCTTGTTGTCATGGTTTGTCCTGCTACTTAAAAAGGCAAAATCTATGTCAGGCACAGAGTAACTTAAAATTGTTTGGAAGGGGTTACTTTTTGTTGTACTGTTGGGTAATTTGAAAGATGTTTTCAATATTAATTTGGAGGCAGAGGCAAATAGACCAGTTACATTTTCTAGTTTTCCTTTGGAGGAGAGAAGTCCATAGTTCTCTTGCACCAAGTTAAGATCTCTTTACTTGATCACGCGTGTGCCCAGGGAAAAAGAGGTGAGAAGACACCACAGAAGAGATTGCAGCTGAGAAGCAGCTGTTGGTTTGGAAAAGCATCAAGTGGGACCCGATGGGGCAATACAGGGAAGAGGCAGATGCTGTGGGAGGTTCATATATATTTTATGTCTTCAGAGGACTAGAGTCCTCACTACTGCTAGGGAATGTACAGAATACTTTCTCTTCTGTGAAAATACTCCTACTTCATGCTTTTCCTAAGATAAAAATCCATCCCTGTGTGACAAAGAAGTTTGTTTTGAGATATTTTTAACTCATGGTAAAAAAAAAATAAACTGATGCCATTTTTTGTTTTCTGTCTGTGCCTGTAAAATTAGAAGAACCCTATTGATTCACACAGCAGTGATGCACAGCAGCATTTGTATTCTGAGGAGGGTGAAGCACAGTCACACATTCAAAGGAAAACATATTTAATGAATCCACTTACATTAATTTGCCACCAATAGGGATTCTTCATAACAAAATGGATCATTGCTCGTGTGAAGGTGATGACTAAATCCAGCAAAATACATGTTCTTCTGCAGTAAGCACCAAGGGAGACAATGCCTTGCAAATCTGTGATTTATGGTGCTCTGTTCTATTGTCTTCTAGGCTTATACCTGATAAGAAAGGAAAATTCCAAGAGATGGCAAAGATCTCCTTCTGTTTCAGCTGTCCAGTTTTTTGGTATTGTTTGAAAGATGATTTCTCAGGCAGATGTTACTTAGTTTCAGTCATATAATTCTCAAAATACACAAGAAATATTTAGTGAGGACCATCAATGAAAAGAAAAAAGACAACAGAACACACTTGAATATGCAACTAAATATTTTTAACTGCTTTTCCAAAAGGACTGTGCTTTTAATAATAGTCTGCTTTTGTAGAGCATCTCTCAGATGCAAACTTCAAAACATGGTAGGCAAATTATCCCAACGTGTCTGTGGGCTAGGTAAGTACTTTTAATCCCTTTTTACAGATGGAGAAAGCTGAACATCAGAGAGCCAAGAATGCTGCTTTCCAGCTTTGGTATTATAAAAGGACTGTCAGAGCAGAGTATTGTGTTAAATTCTACCCACTACGTGCAATTTAGCCTTTTTCCTTTCCAGCAGAAGAGTCTGTTACAACTCCATCTTTTCAAGTCACAGGTTATAAGAACAGGCTAAGGCAGGGGTGGGCTGTTCATTTCTGAAACATACAACATGTACCTGAAGTTAACTGAAAGCTCCTAAGTTAAAGATGTCATAAATATGTCAGAATGGATATAGTCCCTCCTAAAGTTCCTCAGCTTGAGACTGCATAGCCCACCACCATATTGCTTGTGTTCACAGAGTGTGGGTGAACCCCCCAAGAATGTATGGCCCTACTACTGTTATTAGTGTTTTTATATATCACAGGCAAGCTGGATATGGATTACTGAGTGCATCTAATCAGCAACCTTACTTCATATGGTTTCTCCAACAGATGCTAAAAAAAAAGGCCAAAGACTAACAAGAAAGTTAAGTACACAGTGAAAAGAGAAACCTAAAAATACAGCAGTCTGTGAAGGCTTGAAGTCTAAAAGCAATTTTCAGTCCTCAGAGTAAGTATTTTTTCTACTGGAAGAGGATATATTTTGAGGTAGACTTGCTTAGTGGGATGGACATTTACCTTGATTAACACTTCTTTGATCCTCTCCTGCTGAAGAGTGACAAAACCTGTTGTTCTGGACACTTTAGGCTCCAGTTAGGATGCATACAGATGGATTTACCCTGGAGTGGGATGTCTGCTGCAAGGGCTATCTACAGCTTCAAGTTGCATTGTGTGTAAATCCATCTAGACTGCAAGGCATCTCCTTCTCTTCTGTCCCACAGGTATGTGTTGCTGTTGGGTGCTCTGTTCATGCCTATCAGGCAGCCTGTTTTCCACAGCATTTTTGAGTTTCCCTGTGGCTGGCCTCAGAGCTGCAGGCTCACTCACCAGTGGCAGCAGCCGTTGATAAGGGGAGCCTGGAGGCTGCCCTGGCACAGAGAGAGTCAAGCCTTTCTGCTCAGCAGAAGCACCTCTATAACAAGAGCTGACAGATGCCAACAATGCACTGGCAAAGGGCAGGAGCAGGGAGCTGCACTGGATCATGCTGTTGTTTCCAGCTTGGTGCTGCCTCTGGGGTGCTGCCAGGTGCCCCAAAGCAGGCAGAGCTGGTGAAAAACACCCCTGGCCTTTGCAGTGAGTGTATTGCAGTGGAGATACTAAATCCCACCTCAGCAGGAGGCAGTGCTTTCTCAGGCTTGTCTGGAGCCATGGAAAAAAATTCCTGTAGGACCTCAGCCCTTTCTTGGGCTAATATACTACTTGTATGCAAAGGTTTGCCTTTGCCCTGCCCGTGCTAACACAAACCACACCACGCATCAAAGTTATTAATGTAATAATTTTTCCACATGCAGCCAGTCCAGGGATAAGGTGCTTAGCATGCTATGGGTTGCTACCCAATACTGTGTGTGGTTTGGGTAAGCTGTAAGGATGTAGGGAGTGTGGTTTAGACCTAACAAACAACATGTCATTGAAAGCACAGGTTAAGCTATGGGACAAGGAAAGGGACTGGAAATGTCACTCCTTTTCAGCAGCCTGTGAGACTCAGTCTTAGGGCTGGCAGAAAAGGGGAAAATTGCAGCAGGTCTTATAAAGAGCTTGTGCTCCAGAGTTCAAAGCTTTTTAAAAACCCAAGTAGTGCAGATGACAACAGTGCAATTTTCTGAAGGAATCTGATTTTGGAAATAGGCCTGTTGAGAATATTTGAAAATCCCATTGGTTGTCTTTTTGGTGTACTTTTGGACACCCACAATCTCCCACTGAGAATTTTTGTGAAGTTTGCATAGCCCAGAGGAGCTGCATGCAGAGGAGAATGCAGATCTGGCTACAGGAGAGCTCACACTGGGGTATATTTTTCCTCTGGCTGATGGGGTGGGTGGTGGGACCTTCTAATCCTGGCCCATGGGGATGTGTGAGCTTTAGCATGCCCCATCTGAAAGAAAAAGCGGGATGAAAAGCATCCATTAAAAACTTAAACATTGGTAAAGATACAGAGGGTAGTAAAAACATTGCCTGGTACAGGGATATATGAAGGTGAAAAGAGCTGTCCTGTGTATTTGGTGTATCCAAAATTTTTGAGGTAAAACTAAAAAATAAGCAGAAAAAGTGGAAGTAGTCCCCAGAGTTGCCAAGAGAAAGAAACACAAGATACCTGTTCATGCATTCTGTGGGCTGGTCTCCCCACTTGCACACTAATACCACAGCCCATGTGCAGCTGTGGGAAAGAAAGAGTTGAAAAGGATGAGAATGTTTTTAAACACCTTCAACAATTATGCTGCAGTGAGGGGTAAAATGAAGGAAAAAGAAAAGATCCCCTTCTCTCCCTCATCTCTTTTTTTTCATTTAACATACGCAAATGAAAAGTTGGGAATATTCACTCTCTGGAGTCAGGTTTTACTTTCATGCTAGTTAGTAGATCTTAGTCCTGGTATAGGATTGGTTATACTGATAATTGCTGTCTTCCCCCACACTTGACTCTTCATGTGAACAGGATAATGAAGTGTGGGCGACAGGACGTGGTAGTTTTGAGTGTTTGTTTGCCAATATTGGATGCCTAAAAAAGGAAGCTCAACATGTTGCAAGTTAGTGGGAGGGGTTGCATTGTCTTCCGGGGTCACTAAAGGAGCTCTTAAGGTAGCAAAGAAGGAGGAAGTTGATTTTGAGCTTGTCATCTCTTTCATGACTTGTTTAGGTCTCTCTAACACTTTTTGGGAGCTGTGTAGCTCCTTCCAAAGTATGGTAATACAAAAGCACTAGAAATACAAAGGTGAGCCATGAGCTCATTAATCCTGCCAGGAGAAAATAAAAGAATTAGCAAACTCTATGATGGGCAGAGACAGCCAAACCAAATGCCACCTCTGTGAAGATAAATGTGCTGCAAACACCAAGAGCCTACAGTATTATGACCTTTAAAAAGCATATGTTTCATAAATGGAAAAATGGACTGAAGAAGCTGCTGGTGAAGCTGCTGAGAAGCTGGACTGTTCATTTATACACTAACATCTCACGGGGTTTGCCAGCTGAGCCAGCAGGCAGAGCTGACAGGGGCTCCACGATTTCCTTTTCATACAAACCTGCACCAAAGCCATGGGCAATGCCTGCTGTAGGACATGATTTTTTGGTGCTTGTCAAAAATTTTTTTACAGTATTACAGTTGCCTTTGGTGCCAGCCCCAAACATTGGCAGTGGGTCCAGTCACACCATTGATACTTGCCACTGCAGGGTGTGGAACTTCATGGAAAAGCCCAACCAGAGAAACAGAGCTGTGCTGGTGGAAAATGGGCGGGAGGAGGGGAGAGCAGCCCACCAGCCTTTGAGGTGGGGAGAGTTGTTTTAAGCAGGTACATCTTGCCAAAGCTGGGGGGCAAGAGAAATGACACAAAACGTGGGTAGCAGGTTCTGGGCAAGTGGGAATGAGCAGTGTGGCACTGTGCAATATTGGGTGTGTGGATTCACCGTGCCTGCCTGCAGGGCCCAGGGCTTTTCATGCAGGAGCAGGGACCAGGAGCACAGCGGTTGCAATGCTGCTCTGACAAGCCATGATAAATGCCAGCTTTGTTAGTGTGTGTGGCAAGTTACCAGGAGCTCAGCGAATTCCTGCACTTGGAGAGCCTCGCACTGGGAAGAAAAAATGAGCTGTGAAGTAATAATGATAATAACAGGATTCAATGAGGCAGATGTAATCCACATTTCTTCAGCTGATCCTGGCTTGCAGCACCAACTCTGCTTGACAAAATTGTATTCACAGGGATCTTTTCAGAAGTTGGTTTCAACAGTTGAGCTATGGTGTAGCTCAGGGTAGTCTAGAGCTGAAATACAGCCATTTTTTTTCTTGGAAGTCATATTACGGAGTGCTTACGTGAGGCAAGTACCTTGAAACAATTGTCCACAAGATTTAGTAGTTTGAGGAGAGGTTTCCCACTAATTTTTAACACTGCTGAGTTCATTTTTGCTCTTCTAGCTTACTGTCAAAAAGCCTTGGTCATGCTGAGCTCCATGCAAATGCGTATTTGTAGCAAGCACATCGGAGCCAGAGAACAGCAAATATTGACCCTTTTCTGTGTCAACAGAAAAGGAAGTGCAAAACTGGCTGTGGGCAGATCAAATTTCATTTTCAAAATCAACATTTGGTGTATTCTTTCTGCTTTCAGCACAACTTGAGGTGTTGATGCTAAGAGGCTGAAATCCCTCCTGCTAAAGGTTGCCTCTGTGTGAGACACTGGTGACAAGTCAGATTCTCTGGGATGCTCAGGGTCGTGACAGGCACCACACACATTTCTTCTTCTGACCCGAAATGCTATCTCTCAGGCTATCTTCTGCAACTCAGTTGAGACACCCTCCTGTACCCTTTGGATACCCTGGAAAACACCCTGCAGGACCTGGGCACTTCTGAAGCTGAGCTTTCAGATCTAGAGTTTTCAGGTCCACTACACTTCACTATCCTTTTTGGACAAGAAATGTCTGCTATCTGTGGTGAAAATCAGTGTTATTTTGGTAAGACTAAAGTAAAATATAAGCAGAAGTACTTATTTACAGCATGCACAGTAGGAAAACCAGTCACAGTTATTTGTGTGAGTCTTAAATGGAAAAAAACGGCGCACATGCTTGGACCTTTGAGAATTCATCTTCTTGTGCCACTTGGCTGGTGCTCTCCTGACTCATCCCTTGCTGGGGGCTTTGCCTTCCTTCCTTAGCTGTGGCAACAGGTCTCCAACAATTTGTCCTGGAGTTAACTGTTACCACGAAGAACAATCCTACCCCTTTTCTGTGCCTATCCACAGAGTCCTACCCTTCCACTTCCTCCTCCCTGGTGGCCTTGGACATGTGGGTTCATGCACTGCTGGGGGCTAGACCACCCATCTTTGTTGAGACTTACCTTTGTTTTCTGTTGTTGTGGGTTTATCTTTCACTGAATCACTTCTTTCACCCTGTGGACTGTGAAGCTGTGGGAATACTTGGGGCAATCCCAGCAAAGGGGCAGGTAAGGGGTAAGAATGAGAGGTGTCAGCTAGGCTGGGCTGGGATCATTTAAGGTCTCAATGAAATTGTGGCCTCACTGTGTTTCTGCCTGAAGCATCTCCATTTTTGAAGCCAAATATTTGGTGTCAATCTATCAGCAGAGATATTTGATACAGTTGTCTAAATGAGTCAGATGTGTGTAATCCCTGACTAGCTCTTGATGGAGAGAAGGCATGACAGTGATTAGCCACTTTGGGACAGCTTTCATTTGGAGAAAGATGGATATGATGTGATAGTTTGAAATCCCAGAGGTGTGGGAGAGGCAGAACCTGCCAGGCAAGGTTCAAACTAAATAGGGGGTTTGAACTCTCTGCCTAACCTCAGAGACCTTCCCCTCCAAATAAATCTGAAGTCCATTGGCAGCTGCTACACATAAAAGCTTGCAGTTATACTCCTGTCTGCTGGGCAGTATATGTATAAAAATGGGTATCAAATCCCTGCAAGATACAGGCTACACTTCACCACGTATGACTTACAGCCTATCACTGACCAGCACATCTTCATTCACTTTGTTTTCCTACTAGAAAAAAGCACTGCGTTGGTTTTTACTATGTAAGTATAAAAAGTCAAGGCAGGTTATTTCTCTACATGGTCTTTTCAAGGGTAGCTGAAGCCACATTGGTTCCTAAAACTTGTTCTGGAGAAAATCTGGTAAATCTGTTTTAGTTTTTTGCCATCTAGACAGTACCCACCAACATCAAAATTAAGATTTGCCAGTGAAGCCTAGGAAACTAGATGTGGACAACAATTTTCTTTTCTGAAATGTGTAAATATGGGTGCTTTGAACCTGAAAGACAAAAAAATATTAAGAGTAGTGTGAAGATGCCATTTTCCTCTAATTTCACTTAAAGTGATTGACCACATTAATGTTTGGTCAGAAAGAGAATTGCCCTAGCATTCTGTTTCAAATGTGTTGGATTCACAGAGACCAGCAGGAAAGATCTGGGGAGGAGTTTTGCAGGAATCATAGTCACTCAGAGGCTTATTTAGGTTCACAGCAAATTAGCAGACACACAGGTGTGCTCTGTCTCCTCAAAGCAGGCAGGCTGGGAAGTCTCACAGTGGGGTGAGGGCTGTATATAAGGCAATGCAATTCTGAGGTATAAACTGGGAATAACCTCAAAAACTGTATTTGTAGGCACAGGGAGACAAATGTGTCTCGGTCACATGTGTGTTGTTGGGGCTTTGAAAAATAAATATGGAACAGCCACAGCATATGAAATGGAGGAGGAGGTTTCAGGAGAACCAATTTCACCTGGAAATGTATTGCCTGGCAACTCAAGACCCGAGTCAGTTCAAGTGGCATAAGGATGCTGCTGTATGAAAGAAATACTAGAAAAAACCCCAGGAAAGTCACAGGAAATTAAATAAAAATTCTGGTGAAGCCATAATCCATGTTGCTGTAACTGAAAAAACTGAGACATGAATACTGAAAAAAAGAAAGCCCTTATTTTTTTTTTTTCTTTCTTTGCAAAGGTTCAGCTAATGAGTGACTCAGCCTTATTTAATAAAAGTCTGGCTGGGGCATAATAAATGTGAGTCACTATAACAAATTTTCAGATTTTCCTTGGGACTCTTCCTTACAGGATCCTTGTATTGGGAAAAGGAAAGGGATAGGGATAAGCTTGTATCAGTATTCATATAGCTATGAGTACAGATGAGATTATGCAACTTCAAGGAAATTACATTTGTCTCCCTTTGCATAAATAGTAAGAGCACTTTCAAGGCAGTCTTCACAGAAGAAGTGAAGTGTAAGACTATGGTAACAAAAGACCAGAAATACTATAGACATGAGATTTGAAGACAGGAGAACTAGATAGGGAGTTTCATTGCTTCAGCCTTTTGGAAAAAGACTGACTGCAGCTGTTCAGTGTAGGATGCACACGGAGATCAGGTGTGTTGGGGGGGTTATTCCCCAGGTGAGCAGGTGTTTGCTGGGTAACCTTTGCACACTGCTGGAATAGTCACCTATGTCTGAAAGCTGGGTAGTAAAACTAATGCTCCCAGTCCAGGCATATTTTATAAGGCCAAGATAGGCATTGAATTTATATTGATTTTGGGGCTTGTTTATCTATCAGAAAGGTTTGTTACATGTCAACTCCCTTGGTTTTTTTGTTCTAGTGCTCTTTCATATTTCCTTTCCTTTCCAGTCCCTACATTTAGGGTTTGAAACAACCTCTTTGTATTGGAAAATAATAAAAAAAATGGATTGGGCCACAGCTGAGCCATTGTCTGAAGTTTGTAGGTAAAACAAAACAAAACAAAACAAAAAACCAGTCCAAGAAGCAAAAAGAAAGGGTCATTTAGGGTCTCTCCCAACTGTCCAGCTGCCACAAACCTGTTAGCCTTGAATCAGGTGATGCCCATTTATTTTAATGTGAAATGTATTTAATGAATTAATAGATGTTACTTTTGTGTCTCAAAGTTGATGCCAAATTTTACTTGTTTTCTACTGAAAATCACAGTCTCCAAATGGCTGGTGCTTTTGTCCTTTCCTGCCTCACATATTAAAAATGATAGTCTTGTTCTTCCAGGAGAGCTGGCTACACCCATGATGAGCACTTCTCAGAATCAGTCCTGCTGGGACTCTGTACAAGTCACCTCAAATTAAAATTCCTTGTCAGAAAACAGCTCTGGAAAGGTAACACCAAACCCATCCACTATGGATAAACACCTGGCAAAAAAATTAAAGAGTCCAGCAGTCAACTGGAAAGCACAGTTCAGAGGATCCTGGAGCATACTAGCTCTTGATTTTCACTTGCTTTCTAACTCTGAAGAGCAAATGAAAATGTAACTGGTAAAACAAAGTTCCTAGAGAGAAACTCAAATTCCAGATGGCTGATGCCACCCAGGCACCAGCTGTGAGGAGGTAATAAACTCTGCTTTTAAAAAGAAATAGGCAGTGCCAAGCTGCTATTTCTGCAGTTGGGAGTTTTTTGTCTGCTGAATTCAGTTGGGTTTAAGGGCCACACACATCCAGGGCCTGCGCAGTCCCTGGTATGAGTATCCTCATCCTGATGGCCATCAGACTATGTAGCATATACTAAAAGAAATGTTATTTTGGTAGGAGTGAAACCTTCGTCAAGCAATGTCAAGGAGTAGACACAAGACATTTTGGCACTGGATACATTTTCCCTGGAGGCAAGAGCTCACAACACTTCAAGAGAATCCATAGCAGTCTCTGCAAGGTGAGGGGTTGTTTTATCCAAATATTGTCTCATTTTAAACAACTGTAGTTGTTGCCTTTTTTATATTGATGAACTGTATTAACCATGATGTATAGGGACATGCTGTCCTTCAGATATTAGTTGACAGAGGGAAGGAGCAGGGAAGGGGAGCAGGCAGGAGCTGTTTGTGAAGAAGCATCTGGCTGTGCCCTGAGGAGGTGCACAGGGAGGCAGGGAGGGAAGATGCCTGTGTTGGCTGTGGCACAGGAGAGAGGAGGCAGCAGAAGGTAGGAGCAGCACAGCACAGGTAGGCTGGACCATGAATGGCTGTGATTTCAACACATGGCTTTGTCAAAAGCCAACTTGCTCAGGAGCAACACCATATTTCTGGACATCAGACATCAGAAAGAGCCAAGCATTCAGGTCCCTCTCAGCTAATAAATGGTTTGGGTTAGCCTTTAGCCCACAAAGACATAATGGTCTATTCCTGATGCTACTGAACTAGGAGGGGCTGTGCTTTGGTGCTGGACCTCCTGTGTTTGGACCTGCACGTCCAGGTCTGGACACTGAACCACACTCCCAGTGCCAGCTGTACACCACTGTGCCAAGGCTGTTGCATCCTGAGCATGTGCAAGTGCATGGTGAAATGGGTGGTGATGTAAGAGGTGCATGCAACAGCTAAGCACACGTGCTCCTGTGTGATTACACATGAACTGGTCTCTCTTGTGTCAAGCACAGCTCAGCAGTAGGAAACCAGGTCTCTCCAAGTTCCTAGATTTGCTAATGTTAGGTTGCACCAGACTATTCACATTAGAAAGGTATTGAAGGCATAGGACAGACTCTGAAAGGAGAACAGATGAGATGAATGAGATTGTGAGGTTCCCATGCTGCTGCTGCTGCTGCTGTTGTCACAGAAAGACAAACCAGCTGCTGCTTGAAAGGACAGATTCTGCCCCCCTGGCCAGGTCATATTGAGCCTGAAAAAAAGTGAGATTTTGAAGAATTACACATCATATGGAGTAGAACTTGCCCTGTTGCTCTTTTAAAAAAGTTGTCTGTGTTGTTCCCTAAAAGAAATAATTCCAATGTTTTTGAAGAAAAACTTGGGCTATTTGGCCCACTACTGTGAAGCATAGAGATTTGTGCCCCCTGCCCTGCATCCATTTGCTGGGGTGTTTTTTGAAGAAAAGTTTTTAATTTTTGTTTTTCATTTGTAAGTCTAAGCCTATTCATTTAGTTAGAATTAAATGTTTCAGGCTGACCTGAAATAATGTCTGTTTTTCCTGTTTGCATTGTTTAGAAAAAATATTTTTTGTTTGGCTCACCATTGCCTTTGGTTGGAAACTTTAAGCTATCAGTATTTGCCAGCTTTAAGTGAAAATGAGCAAATATTCCTTAGACACTGGGTGAGATCTGTAACTGGCTTAGAGCATTATAATCCTGGTGAAGTCAAAGGAATCAGTCTGATTTATACCAGATGGTTATCTGGACCTCCAAGGGAAATGAAATCAGTATCATAGATTAAATTTACCACCACTACAAGAAGACCTGTTTGCATTGCTAAGATTACATCTGTGGCTCTTCATAGATAAATTTTGTCCAAGTCTCCACTACCAATGTTGTCACCTTCATGCTGCAGACTGTGCTTCAAATCAGCAATAAAATCCCAGGAGGTTTTTGCTGCAGCAATACTTCAGCCTTTGGGCCCAAGATGTGCACTAGTGTCTATGTGACCCTGTGTTTTAAGTACTTTGCTATCATCTGTTCATTGTGAGTATTTGTGCCATAAACGAGTATGAAGATCAGAATGAATCAAAATGAATGGGAAGATAGTAGTTTTAGTTGGTTATTTTTTTGGAGGGTGGACGCAGTAGAAAAGAAAAATAATTGGGTTTTGCCAAAGAAAGCTTATATAACAGGGATAATTTGTTTTGACATAGATAGGAACAAACTGTGGGGAAAGACTTCCTGAGGTACTGCATTTGCATAGATGAGGAAACTTGCAGCTTGGAAAATGAAACCTGCGATTTATGAGCACAAAGGGCTTCAAGTCAATATTTTGTTCCCCTTAGTTATTCAGTAATGACTTTGACAGTTCCTCTGGGTTTGAAGAGATGCAGGTTTTTGGGCTGGCAGGATGTAATGTACTAGCTGATTTCCAAAGCTGTCACTGATCTTTGATTTATATCTTCTATATTTTCTTTCTTGGACTAGTTAGTATCATCAAACTCTTGCCTGCCTTGGCTCTGAATGCAGCAGTCTCTTTCCAGGGTAATTCCAGGATGGCTTGTCCTACATCATCTCAAAGAGGCCACAGCTCTCCTTCTGTCTTGCCCTCTTAGGAATCAGTTTTAAAACCAAAAAGGACATTAGAATTGTGCCTGAACCTTGTGTTGGGGCATATGTTGAGCTCCAAACACTCTTTCTAAACTTATTTTCAATCTATGTTTGTAGCAGACGAGGCATCAAATTAGTGTCACTCACCATTGCTAATGGTGAGAATGGTCCTTGCCTGTTTGAGTAGCATGAGCATTTCTTTCACTGTAGCATTCTGCCCTTTTTCTGCATATAAGTTAGTTATTTACATAATTGAAATTATTTTAAATGATAAGCACGGTGGAAACGGTCTAGGATGTATAAATTGCTGTGAATTATTTCAAATTAGAGAAGAAAGTGAGGAATGATGACTCTTAGCTGTAGTATCAGCATGATCATCATATGTCTGAATTTCATGGGCGAATCCCTTCATAAATACAAAGTCCTGTGCTGTACTAAGGCTTCCTTATTGCTTCCCCTCCAAGGAGCACAGTAAAATCCCTTTTAGCAGGGTCACATGGGAGCATCCTAGTGGTTTCAGGCATCCATGAAACAGGTGTAAGTCAAATTTGCCTGTCTTACAGGTAGATCCTTGTGCAAAAAGAACTAACTAACATAGTTATAGCACATAGCTATGTAACTGACATGGAAAAGGGGGTGAATAGTTTCAGGGACGATTTTATTTAAAAATTTCGGGGCTGTGTTTGTTAAAGTCAAGTCAATGACAACTTTTTGAAGCACATAGCAAAAGACAGAAGGATTTTGGGACTTCTTGTCCATGCTGTTCCTGGGTTCCTCTGACTTCCTTAATCCTAGGGAATAACAGATCCACCTGGCATAAATGTCCTTCTCCATTTTTTTCCTGTTTCTTTTCTTTTTCTTCTCCGTTTCCTCATTTCTCTATACTACCAATATACATTGTGTAGATTGAATACTGAGATTTTGCTAGGGCAGAGAGTGAAGGGCAGCTCTACAGGCTTTGGGATTATTTAGTGTTAAGCTGTTATCATGATGTGTTTTTTTAAAAAAGTGTTTTCCTAACATGCCTGGTACATAAAGAATGCTTTCTGGTTGAGTCTATAAGTTCCTGCAGGGGCATGTTGATCCTTTGTCTAATTTTTGTTTTATCTGCTTCCCACTGGAGCATATTGCTAGTACATGAGTAGATTGCTGTCATATGGCCCCAGACAAGTTGCTTCAGAGAGAAGTTCTATAGCTCCTTAATGGAGAAATTGTATTTATTTTTTTCTAATAACATGCATGCTTCTTATTATTTGAGAGAGGTTACTTTATCTATGAAGCCACTGACAGAGGTACTATTTTTTCACCAGCCAAGTTTTTCAACTATATTAACAGTACCAAGGGAGCCAAATTTTCTCATATTCACTCTCTTCTCTTAGGTAAAGCACTTGCTAAAATAAAGGCAATACTGATGTGAATCTCGACTAACTGGGGAATTTTTTCATAGTAACTAAAATTTTGAGAACTAGATACTGGAAATGCAATATTATTATGCCTATTTCTTCTTCCTTGCTTAAAAGCCAGCAAGAAGACTAAGATGAGGGAACACTTGGATGGGAAGCAGAAGTGGGTATGAGCGACTCTGGGTCTGAGCACTAGCATAGATATTGGATGCAACTGAACTTTAGTTGTAAATACTGTCATAATTCCTGAAGCCCAGATGGGCTCATAACCCTGAATTTGGGAATGACTGGACCAGTGCCAAGTATCTGGGGAATGGAAGTGTCTCACTCCGTCCTGGGCTAATGCTTCCAATGACTGGAAGGTGACCTGACAAAAGTCACTAGGGCTGTTTTGTTGGGATACTGACAGAGCTAGGAAACTTTTGCTGCTCTGCTCAGAGTTACAAACCTTAACTGGCCTGAGAAAGCTGATAGCCTGGGTGAAAGTGCTGTTCCTGACCTAGGCAGCCCTACGATTTTAGAAACTGATGCTCAACCCAGACTTGTGCTCAAGAGCATTCTCTGGAGTGAGTAGGAAAAACAACTATTTTCTCCATCTCACAGTTCTTCCAGCTTGTGTTACGGTCTCACCCTGTTAAGGGCAGAGTGTTCCCAGAGGACTGGTGTATCTGCCATACCTCCTGAAGGTAGCTCCAGCATATGGAACAGCAAGAGTGACAGAAAGACAAGACACCCTCTATAAAATGCCTGTGAAATCGTCCAGTGGGGGCAAGGTGATTCTGGCTTGATTCAAATGTAATATTTTGTTATGCCACTTCCCTGCCTGCTGGCTACCCAGGTCCTGTGGGAAACCACAGCTCTCATAGGAGGTCCCTGAATACCCAGGCTGATCTTGTTCCAAGGAGCAAGGGGAGCAGAAGGGCTTTGGAAGGTGTGCATCCTCTGGGCTCAAGGCTGCTGAGGTCAGGGAAAATTACACCCATGGCAGGAAGACTGAACCTTAACGTGTTTCAGAGGGGCTATCTTGTACAATTATTTCCTTACAGAAGCTTTGCTCTTATTGGGCACTCTGCTGTGTGTGCCAGTTAACCTAAGGTTTGCTTTTGATGGAGCACGCTTGCTTGTGTAAGTCCCACTACCTTTCTGCTCTAAATGGTTAATTTCACAAAGAAAACCTTTTTAAGCATTAATAACATATCTTATGATGAGCTCGACAAGTGAAGGAGTCCCTTAAATATCTGCCTTCCCAACATCCTGCAGCAATGAGGGCATGACTTTGGGAGGTATTTAAAGTAATACACTTTTAATTGCATCTTCTAGCCAAGAGAGGACTGGGATCTTTGGTACAATTCCTTTCAAGGTGACCTTTGCACAGTTGTGTGTTGTCTGGACAAGTCATGATGTCACCATTAATAAGGGCACTCGTTGGAAAAATAGCATCACCCATGTTAGGTGTGCTGGCATCCTATAAAAACACAGTGGCTGGGTAGGTGTCAGTATAACTGCAACAAGACTCTGCTCCCATGGAAGGCAGTGGTCAAGTTCCTACTGTGCTTAAATTAGCCAGGGCTTCCTTGCTTAGTCTTTCATTGAGGGGCATGAGATGAACAGCACCAGGGGGGCCACAGTTCTACCCTTGTGTCATGAAGTTTAAATACTGTGCTTGTCACTGCCCTCTTGTCTTTGACCAGAAAATCAGGGACAAAGTTCCTGAGTGTAAAATGAGTATGTTTGTTGCTTCAGAGCCTTTCACACAGTCTTAAAGACTGATATGGAGGCAGAGCCTGTCTTCTCTATTAACTGATTTTACATTCCAAAACTGCCTCAAGGCTGGTCTGTGCCAGGTAGGAAGCCTGCTTTTCCTCAGCTGCTGGTTTTGACCAGTGATTTACCTCTATGTAAGGCAAGTGGTTATGGAGAGATAACTGAATCAGAATAGTACTTTTCCATGCTTTGTATTCCCATTGACAGAAAAAAACAGTCAGTTTTAGGAAAAGTTTTTGACCTATAGATTTCTGGCTCCTCTCTGAACTTGGCTGCCAGTTGATGGCTGCTTCAGGAGCTGCTGTGATTATAGTTCAGTTCCTGTTGACAGTCGTCCACCTTATAATCTCTGCAGCTGGCAGCATTGGTGGCAGGCACAGCAGAGAGGTCCAGGACTGAAGGAGGAGAAAAAATAAACAGTGTGCTCGGAACAGAATGTGACCATCCTGCTTCTATGATTCATATCCTTGGACCAGTACAGCCTAGTGACCAGGTCCTTGGGCCACTGGTTTCTCTTTGAGGTCCAGGAGACTTTCTGATGTTAGTGTTATTTAAAAGGAAACTGCTTTTGGCCTGTTTTTTTTCAGGAACTCCTGCACTTGGCTTTCTTGTAAGGTGAAAATTTCTGCTTCAGCAAAATCTCTCAAAGAGGCTTTGTAGTGCTGCAACACTACCTGGGATTTTGATGTAAGAGTCATTTAAAGTTAGAGGCTGCCTCATCTTATAGCATTTCCTGTAGAGCTGGTCTGTACATTCCTCAGGGAGAAATGTGGTGAGGTTTCTGGTGAAATGTTCATCCAGTGTCCATTTCCATACAGTGTGAGGTCTTCCTCCTGCCATGCTGTCTTCTCCTTCAGCTTTTCAGTCAGCTTTATCATTTTCTGACTGCTGAATAGTTGCAGAGCTTTGTCAGGGAGCTTTTGGGATGGCACATCTCTGAGGGCACCAGGCTCCCCTCTTGCCCATTGACAGCTCTTGTTTTCCTTTCCAGCACCTGGGTACCTTCTAAGTAGATTTCAGTTCTTCTGAACAACCAGAAATTTTTCAGCTGCTACTACACAAACTTGACTGCCATCTTCATGCTCTTCCTGAATAGTTACCTTCCTTATTTACAACCCAGAGAATGAAAGAGGAAGGTAGAAGATACTTATTTGTAAGGGATGCAAGAGGAAAATGAGATTTTCTAGTATACTCACACTGTCAAATCCCTCTAACTTTTTCTGATGACTAACTACCCAAACTCAAGCTATGAAAACATACAGATGTCTTCTCCTTGGGTCTCTGCAACCTGTAAAATTGAGGATTCACCCATTTCCCTGAAAATAAATAACTTTATGGCTATTCTTCTAATTGCTTGGACTTCTCCTTTTGGAAAGACCATATCCTTGCAACTCCCAAGAGGCTCCACTGCACCTGACCACAGTTATACTCTGTTTTCTTTTCCACAGAGAGGTTTAGTTCTTGATTTTACTTCGTCTAATCTCCCAGTCAGATAACACAAGTGGTCAAGATGTTTGTGTTTTCTTCCTGCCTGTGCCACAAAGTTTGTAGAAATGAAGTGCAAGATTTTATATCAGATTGGTGTGACAAATAGCTAAAGGATAACCAAAAATCCTCTCTGAAGCTTTCATGCCATTGAAATACTCACAGCAGAGGGTGGCTCTGCTGAGATGGAATTTATAAATCATCACAGAAATCTCTGCAAGGACTTGAATTTTTCACATATGTCATGTGAGCTCATTTTCCTTGTCACTAACTGGGCTGCTGGTCTGTATTCATGTCGTTGCAGTGTCTGTGTGCATTGAAGATCTGCAAATAACCAGCAAGACAGGTTCAGATTTTCACAATGCAGATATATGGCTGGGGTAGCAGTCGAGGAAACTAATGGCTGTGGAAAGGCTGAACTGTCAGTAACAGAGCAAGAGTGAGCAAGGGAGGAGAAGTAAAAGCTGTTGACTGTCAGCCATGGGCTGACCTTGACATCTCTTCCTTTCCCATAGCCAGTGTTTTGCAGGAGAAGCAGCAGAGAGAAAGCTTTGAAGAATGTTGCTTTGAGGGCTGCGAGCTGGCACGTTGGAAATGAATGGAGATGCTGGTGTAGGGAAGCAGGAGGTGACCCCTTGCTTCTGGGCCATTTGGCAGGGTGCTAAACCAAACCAGTAAGGCTGCAAGGGTGCATCTCACAGTCTCTATAGGGCTGTGGGGTCTGTCCATACCCCTGGGGAAGGCTAGGGACCCCGTAAAGTGATTGCATCTGCAAAACCAAATAAGGGGCAAATTTTAGGGTCACAAAACGTTCAAGAACTCCTCATTATAATTGTACTGCATGAGTTGAGAGAAAAAAAAAGCCTGCCAGGAACAGAGCAGCAGATCAAAAAAGATCTGAACCCTCCCAGCAGTATCCTATCTCAGATAATCTTTTTCTATGACATTAATTTCCTTAGGCAGAAGATTAAGCACTTTTAAATGAATTATAGTGATTTTAGTTTCTGCTATCCTTGCATATTGCTGCAATTATCTGTGTGGTCTCTTAGTTCCCCTGCTGCCATCAGAGAGCCAAAAAGTTTAATAATGGTTCATCCAAAACCTGCTCATTCAGTGTTTGTGTCTGACATGTCAGTATCCCATAGAATGAGCACCTCTGATATTTAGATGGAATTAATTTCGTATTCCTACCCAAACAAGATCTGCTCAACACTTATCAAAGATATTCCAAGGTGAATTTTAGGTGGAATTTGTAGTGGCTTTTTCCTTAAGGTAAATTCCACTTCATTTGGACAAGTCCCTCTGAGTCCCTAGATGACTCTAGTGCATCATCTAGTAGTGTCCTAAAGGCTGCGTTGAATTACTGAAGAAAAATGTATCTGCTCTGTGGTTAAGGTGTTAAAAATTGAAGGCAGCATTGAGACAAGACATCCTAGCTACAGGCTAGGCTGAAAGGATAACTCAGGAACTTTAATCCCAAAATCAGAGATTGAGCCAAGGAGTAATTTTATTAATTTTTAGGTGTTATGGGGGCATACAACCTTTTTAGACTGTATCCCTTGAAAGAAGAGGTTTTACAATCTGCACCAATGTTAGACACAGCCCTAACAGCCCTAACAGCTAAGTATTACTGGAGGGCTTGTTCAGGTTAGCATTTCTGCAAGTCACTGCATGGTGCTGCTTGAATTTACTTTGTCTGGCCCCAGCACACAAAGAGTGGCTCAACTCAGCTCCCTGGAGGACCTCAACCACATGAGATGCTCTGATACTTTCTCACCAAGAGTTTCTACTCTCTATTAACTTACACTCCAAACTGATTGAATTTAATGAGAGTCTTTCCACTGACATCATGACTTTGATTTATACCCTTAGTACATAACGCATTGTTTCACATGTGTCTTGATATCCTTATTCAGTCTGCAGCTCTTCCAAGTTAAATACGAATAAACAGAGAGAAGGAAAAAATCCATGAGGCAAGTTTAAGAGCTTGCTCTGTGTCTGTTAGAGGAAACTTGACTAATGAGAAGAAGCAGTGGGAAAGGATGTCTTTTGCCTAAAAATTCAGAGTCTGAGGGACTCTTTGCAGACAGAATGTTGCACAGCTGAGTTATTTTCTATCAGAAATGGCGACTAAACCTCTCATGCAATAGACCAGTAAGAATGCTAATGGAATAAAAACCTTGTATGTTTATGTTAATTAAATCTGTCAGCCACTGTATTTTTCTTCTATTTTTAGTGTGGTTTTCTGAAGAAATGAGGCTTATACAGTTGCCATGGCTGTCTGTCCATCTGTTGGTCCCCCTCCCGCTCCTCCACATAGCTTTTCAAACTGTCAGCAAATTTCAGCCAATCTGGAAAGAAAGGAAAACCTCTCAAAGGCATTACCATTTTTATGAATTTCAGGAAGTCTGGTGGAAATTTTCCGAAGGCTTGATTAATGTGCCCTCAAGGTAAAGCCGTGACTGTTCAGCCATTGTCCTTTCTGTATGTCCAAATGTACGAAAGCCATTTGCCTTCTTGTTGTGTGAAAGGTTTTAAACCAGTTAGAGCATAGGCTGTTTCTTGCTTGCCTCAAAGCAATGGAAAAGTAAAGGTTTTGTGGGAGCCGAAGATGTCACTGGAGGCCTGCAGGGGATTGGAGGGGAACTGTAGGGTGTCAGATGGAAAGAGAAATAAGTGAGACCACCATGATGAATGGCTGTAAGGGAGGGATACCTGTGAGGTATCATTCACTGTCAGGTTTTCAGGGGTATGACTATTTTTGAAGGATGAGCAAGCATCAAAAGACCTGAGAATATTGTCAGTGAGGGGTGCAGGGTAAACCCAAAGGTGTAACAGAGTGGTAGTAGGCTGGTTTCAGCAGTATTGTGGGGGTATGTAACAAATCCATAGGAAGCTGAGTTTCATTAGCTCAGCTGCTGACAGAAGAATTTGTCCTATCAAGCTTTTTGTTGGCAAGGTTAGACAAGGGAATGACTGGAGTTATTCAGGAAATATGCTCTCATGATTTCTTTGGGGCTGTGCAATTGTACCGATAGAGATAGCGACTCATTTCATGATAAATTATGGCCAGCAAGCATACCTATCCTCTGCTGTCTGCCTTCCTCACAGCACCCACTGGCTTCCTTGATTCCAGGACTTAGTTCTCCTGAAAAGGCTGATTGTCTTGCTGTGCCACAAAGGTGGAGCTGCACTGATTAAATGGGGCCTTTGTGAGCAGTTCCTTGGACGATGTGAGGAGGACCCTGCTTTAGAGCTGTGTGAAAACTTATACTTACTTGGATGGCAATCAGCGTGCCTTGGTGGGTGAAGCATTGGCCGTCTGTGTATCATTAAGGAGCTTGAAGAGTCAATTCAGTCCAGACAGTAAACAATGAATTGCTGACACTTTCAGTTCTGCAAGAGCTCAGAAATACCAGCATGCACATCTGAGCTGTATCAGTGGAAGCACACAAGGATTACATTCTTTTGGTGATGGCTGCATTTTTACATGAATAATCTGATGGGAGCCTGATGGTGTCCAACACATCCATTCTTGCCTTGTGATTCTTTCACCATCTCAAATGTTATTAGTTTTAATGACTCGATTATCCTTTATATATTCAGTTAGACATGTAGGTTGCACACCCCCCCCCCTTTTTTTTTTGAGTTATAATTAGTTTTCCTGAGAGGCAGCAGCTTTAATGCTTGGGTAGTTTTCTGAGAAGCTGGGACTGAAAGAAGCTTTTGGGAAATGACAATTATATGTCCATGGCTTTTTTTTCGTATGTTTTATTTTAGTCTTTGTCTAGGCCGAAAGCTCTTGCTGACTGGCAGAAGATGCATTGAATCACTGAAATTAGGCAATTTGGGTGTGATGCCCCCCCCCAAATCAAACAAAGGACTTGTATATTGACTGACAGTAAAATGCAATTTTTTTGCTGAATTTATACAAGTTACTGGTGCAAAAAAAATGAATACCCCTTTTCCCCTGTTCTCCAGGTCATTGATTCAATTCACATGAATTTTTTGCTGAACTTTTATAGAAATTTATATGCTATGAACAGAAAATTTTGTAATAGATGTTTGTATCAAGGTAATTGTAACAAGATGTGACTATTTAATCAGCGTCTCTTGGCAAGCAGAAAAAAAAAATTACTATTGGCTTGGAAATGAGCTTAAAATCTTCTTTTATATTCCCCTTCTGTTGTCAGACCAAGGTGGCCCATGTCTGTCTTGGGGATCTTGTGTTACCCCATAAAATGCACTCTGGGATTACCTGTATGGTTGCATAAGGACTCTGCAGTGGGTTTAAACAGTAGTAAAAGAAAGCATCTATGGAAACTTGTCAGAGATCATATAAGCTGTTATCTTTTGAAGATTGATATTTGCAGTTAGTTGCCCTGGTGTTGTGTCCTGATTTCATGGCATCATTAGGAAAAAACAAAAGAGAACAATTTTCACAGTTTGTGAAGCTCGAGTGGGGATGCACTGAGGTGAGGGCTTCCAGCATCAAAAGAAAACCTGTGGGTTTACCTGTAGTTTATGGTGCCTTTTTGCACAACAAATCTAAGGAAGAAGTTTTGAGAGCATCTGAGAGGTCTTGTATGCTCTGCCTGAGTGGAAAGTTTATTATTCTGAAATTATTAGGAGAAGCATTTTATTTCCAAGATAGAATGGGGACACATCTCCCTCCATCTTCTCACAGTGCAGGGAGCAGCACTGGCTCCTACCACGCTGACTAAGGCAGCTTCCCTCCCTCCCATGGGACAGGCTGCTTGCTTGCCCACTGTGCTCCTTGCAAGGGATACAAAGGAGATAGTGTGAGGTGTTGCCTCTCCTCAGTGGCTGCTTTGGCCACTGTGGGAACCCTGGGGAAAGTCAAGCACTGCCCCCCACTCTGCTCCCCTTGCTTATGCCCCTGCCTGGCCTGGTTGCTGAGGAGCAGCAGAGGGGCCCTGTGGGCCAGCATCTTACTTGAATTAACAGGGAGAGCAATCAGTACTTCTGGTAAGTTATTTCACCCCTCCAGTTTAGCTCAGCTTCAAGCCAGGGCAAAGCCAGGGTTTCCATCACTTCTGGGAGTCAGCAACTATTTCTCCCCAAGGAAGCCCATAGCAGCTAGAAATTGAAAAAAGCACTTGTAGGTCTCTTGGTCAGTCTCTGCCTCTTGCTATCTTTTTTTTTTTTTTTTTTTTTTTAAGGTATATTTGGGAATGATGTGTCTATGGTAGTTTTACCTGTCTCTTGTGAAGGGTTTCCAATCCCTCATTTTAAATGAAGTAGTATTCCCAGATGAAAAGGCTCATCTACCAGCAAAGTCAATGATAGAATTTGTTTTATGTAGATTTAGTGCTACTAAAAGGTGGGGGTGGGGAGAGAAGAAAATTCCTTCACTATCTTGTACTTTTTACTTGTCAAGTTGTGTCTGCTGTCAGTGAAGCTGTGCTCTGGAATGGTCAGGGATGGTGTGGCCCCAAAAGGCTGTTGGTAGGGAAGAGGAGTCAGGCTGTCTGCCACTCTGGCTTGGAAGGAGTGTGCTACATAGCTCTCATTTTCTGCATGCATGATTAAAATTAAAGGAAAAAAATAATCTTGGCTCTAGCAGTGGGAACCACACAGATGTGAATTGAATGCAATACTTATTTTATTTTTGCCTGTATGTCATTACTTCCTGTGACCTGAAGGACTCACTGCAGCATAGGCAAAGACATTAATTACCCTTTTCAGAAATAATGGAAGAAAAGTACCACACTCAGTGTTTCATGATGTACTTTCTGTGTTTTACTTTAGGCGAGCCTAACAACTTTCCAAAATCCCAGATCTGCTGCAGATTTTATCCATTCCTTCCTTGGAAGCTGAGGATCCCAAGCACTTTCCCAAACCTATTGATGCAGCCTCTCATAAAGTCAGGTAAGGCACACACACACAGACCGTGAGGAAAGCACACGTGTGCATTTATGTTTCTGGGGTTATCACTGCTTAATCATACCCTCAATCCAGTGCAGGGTTCTCTCTCGGGTTCTCTCTCAAGTTCTCTCTCAAGATGGGGCTTGTTCAGGGACTTTTATGGATTTTTGTTTGCATGCTTGCTTTTTAAGTGTGACTCTTTTGCAATTTAATTTGAGGTCGTTTGTTAAAGGTATCTGCTTTCAGAAGGTTGCTGAGAGTTTTTTGTGTAGAAAAAGTAAAACATCTTTCCTCCTGGTTAAAAGGTGCATCACACCAGAAAATGTAACTGGAGAAGGAGCAAGATGTACAAAGGAGAATGGGGAGCATGTTGGCATAAGACACAGTTGACATAAGATATTCAGAGGAATTTTTAAATTGACATTTTTTGGACTTTGCTTATTACATGAGTATTACATTTTATCTAGATGAAATCCGGTGGTGTAGGCCAGAGCTGGTATCGCCATCTTTTTGCTTGCTTTTGCATATCTCAGAAGTATGGTTATGCTTTTGAAAGAGGAGTTAATCCAGAAATGTAAGGTATGACAAATGCATCAGCCCCTGCCTGCACCTTGATGTTTAAGTTCTGGACTCAGTGGTCCTCCATTTATGTTACAACAGGAACATACATTGTTCTGCTCTAGTAGCAGCACTTAATTGAATGTTACTGGCTTGTTGGGAAATTAGATGATTTGTCTAAAGCTCTAGGCAAGGGACACATTTTTAAAGTAAGAGTGGAGTGTTCAAGTGATGCCAGCATTAGCAATCTGTAAATTACAGATGAGGTGCACGGAGCAAACAGTGTGTTATCTCTCTGAATACTTAAATTTTTGCACATTTTGGCAACTTATTTAAAGAAGGCAAGAGCTGGACTGTCAGCACTGATTTTAGTTTTGCAGTGCTATGGCTTTCTATTTATAATGGTCATGAAAGAGGTCCTGAAGGCAGCATTTCTTGTCAGTGAATTAAAGATTCCATTGTATCTGCAGTGTTTGCTTTAATTTGAATATTTGTCATGGATAATGAAAGATAGTCTGAGAAAGAGGGAGTAAACAAAGTTTTCAGGTCTCATCAGCTTCCTTGCATCTTCCTATTAGTGGTCAAAATTAGAGCCCTGTTTGAATGGCTACAATGCTCTGTGGATGCCCAAGTGGGAAGCAGCCCATTGCTGAGGGGATGTCACTTTGTGTGGTTATCTTACATCCTTGCATGTTAATGTGGAGACTCTGGCCTGTCCTGTTTGTAGCAACTGATCAAATGTAAAGCACCTTCCTCAAATGCTGAGGTGGCTTCCTGATGTCACCCCAAAGTGGAGCAGGAGATATGCCCAGCATGCAGAAAGATGCAGTGCAGAGCTCCGGCTGTGCTTCCAGCTGCAGAACTGCCCACTGCTCCCTGGTGCAGCAGCTGTGTTCTTGCCAGCCAGCCAAGCTCTAGTCACTTAATAAGCATCATAGGCTTCTCATATTTAGTTGCCAATCTATACCTTTGGGCAATGTTCACACTCTCCAGTGCCTAATTAATTTGTTTTGTTACACTTTCCTGGGATTTGGATTGGCACCAAAGCCCCAAAGGGAAGATTCTAGCTGTCAAAAAGTGAATATTTATAATGAGTGTAAGGTGTAGATGGAAACCACATAGTTGTCACACAGCAGCTACGACATAAAAGATGCTATTTCTTCCATACTGTTTCCTATAAGGGAAAGATATTTTGGGAAGGCAGAAGATGTGATTACAGAAGACAGCTACATGGAAACTGTCATTGAATGCTCTGCATGCTGAAATAGTGTGCAGGAACAAGGCTGTGAGAAGTATTTTAATAAATATTAATTTCATGGATGAATAGCAAAAATATGTAAGTATTGATTAAACATGGCTGGCTGGCCCATGTAGCATTGTCCGGTTGAGGAAAACAGGATTCAGAGTGGGAAGCTGAGGTTTTCCTCCTGGCCCTGAAGTTACTTTTCTCTAAGACCTCAAGTTGTATTTTCCTCTGATATTGTACTCTTCAGACCAGCAACATGTCTTAGTTTCCTCATTTTTTAAATGCTGCTGTTTGCTAACGTATTTCCAGACCACTGATTGTAAGTTATATATAAGGACCCAGGAGTGAATATTACAGAAGTCTGAGATATGAATTAGTCATCTTTGGTTTTAGGTTCCTGGCCCTTTTCTGAGTGCAGACTTTGAAGCCCTGTGGGAGCCTTGTATAGAGACCAAGACTCCCTTTCATTGTCTGGGAATTCTCAATTCTCCCATCAGCCTCAGAGCCCTGGTGCTCAGGGCTTGCCTGCCTGTTGTGATGCCACCCCTGCTCACAGGCCCTGCACCCTCACACCTAGTGCCAGGCTCCCACAGGCAGTGTCAGCTGTTGAAATGGCTTGGTGTCAGTAGATAGGGTGAGCTCTATCCAGTTGCTCTTGCAACATCCTGTTTTCCTCATGATGCTTCAGGGAATCTCTGCTATCTTCAGAAGTGCCCTTGAAACCGTTAAAGAGAAGTAAGTAAATGTGTTTTAAATAGGCTGTACTACTGAAGATGATCTGAGTGATGTAACAAAAGACAAAAGTATGCAGGTGACTAGTAAATGGCAAGGACATAAAATAGGAGGCTGATGTACAGCTCATTTGGCACTTGCAAGTCCTCTGACAGTGTTGGGCGCAAAGCCTTATGAGGCAGATGCAGAAACCAACACCTCAAACCTCCTTGCAACTAGTGGAGTTGCAGGGAGGTGGTGGTGGTGATTTGTGTGACTGATTTTTCCTGTCCCATCCCCACTGTGTAACTGCAGAAATGCCAAGCTGTAGTCTCTGGGCCTGCGCTGGAAACACAGAGACAGCCCTTCCCTGGGATGCAGTGCGAGGTGTGGGGGCTGCCTCCTGCTCTGTTTTAGCAAGAGAACATCTCTACAGCTCCCCATACCACCTTCTGTAGAATGACAACCAACATATGACTTGGGATTGAAATCCTTGCCGCTGATGGAAAAACAATTAAGATCTCATTAAAATGCTATGTAGAGAGGCAAGAAAATGAAGATAATGTCAGAGGAAAGGTGATACGTAGGACAGTACAGAGAATTCGTTTAAGTTAAGCCTGTCATTAGGCAGGAGCACAGAAGGTGCTAATTGTACAGTGCATTTCATTCATCCCACAGAGAATAATTAACACTTTCCCTTCTGCCTTCACAAAAAGGAATTGATTCAATACATATGCTCTCTTATATATGCTCTCTTAGTAAGGCAGGAGTTGTCATGTTCTGGGTCGTCATATTCTGGGTCCTTATGTGCAGAAGAATTTTACGGCTGAGTTTCTTCACCTGCTGACTGTTGAGAAGGAAATGTTATTAGTCATGTGAGAGAATGCTGAGTGTTTTCATCTGTTACAGAAGTTATTGACCCAAGAACAAGCATCAGAAATGCCTTTCAGGTAAACACAGGAATAAATATTACCCTAAATAGGGAAGAGCTGACCAGAGATTGCTCCTACCCTGAGAATCTGCATAGATGTACTGGAAGGGATGGAGAACAGTGCATAGATGTACTGGAAGGGATGGAGAACAGTGCAAAGACTTTTTGGGCCCATGTGGGCTTCCAGCAGCCTGGAAGAGTGCTGGGGATTTTTTCTTGAGATTTATTTCCAGGCTGATTCAGCTATTGACAGAGAAACCAAAGCTCTTGCACCATGTAGACTGTGACCTGCCTTGCTACCCTGATCACTCCCAGTCCTGAGCAATATTATTGTGACAGAGTAACAGCTGCTTTGCAAAGCAAATCTTAACCCCACCAGGTCCAGTTTGAGTGTTTGCACACAGCTTCCCTTTGAAGTTTGCACTTGAGCCTCCCACACTCCTCATGAAATTGAACTAGAGATGATAGTCTTCACTTCCTTTAAAACTTGAGAAGATGTCATTGCATATTACTACCCAGCTGATGCTGTACTCCAGTGGTAGCTATGCTTCAAGGCTGGGGTGAAGTGATCCATGTCCATGTGGTCTTTCTATTTCACAGAAATAATTCAGATTGACTAATTAAAGATTACAAAGCAGCCTGACATTGTTGGCTGAAAATTCTACCTTGAAAATAAAATACTCTACACACTCTGATACTTCCTCCAGAGTCTCTGCACAGAAGGTATGTGTATACAAGCTGGTGTACTTCATGTTAACTGAAGTTTTTCATCCCAATTCCTGCCAGAGACAGTCCAAAGAACCACTCTTCCCTCAGTCTAGGCATCTTCAAAGGTTTGGGAAGTTTTCCTTAGGATGTTGTCCCCTTGGTGCCTGTCAACAGCATCAGTAGATGGCTGGCTTTGAGTCCCATGACAGCTGCAGTGTGAATGTGGGAGCTGCACAGCTACACAACCTCTCCACTGCCCTTCTACCCCACTGTTTGCATTACACCAGCACAGCTAAAGGGGCCCCGTCATCCCCACAGTGGATTACTTCTCCTTGGCACTTTGGGCCTACAAAAGTAGGCTGCTGCAAGGTGCCAGCTTGTTTTCAGCACTGTAGACACCTGCTAGCATGTGGACTCTGAAAACGCTGGGCCAAATTCCTTCCAAATGTTTGCATACACTCCTGAGACAAAGCGATAAGATGCTCTTGCCTCTCTTTGACACAAGCTGAGGTAGCAGCATCCTGTCCTCAGTCCACCATTTCTGCAAAGGTGCAAGCAGCCTCAGCTGCTGGAAACCAGGGAACACCTGTTTATGCATACCTCCCTGGCCTGGTCTTCACCTGTTAGCCCCACAACTAACATGTGGGGCTTACATTGTTTCCGTACAGCCCCTTCTGTCCCTCTGTTGCATCCAGTCCAAGTTGGCACATGAGAAATCTGACTGAAATTGGGTTTGAGGGAGAATGAAATTAGTTCAGGGGCTAAAAAGGGATATGTCATAAACAAGCTCTCTCACATTTCTTAAAGTACTGACACTATTCCCAACCTAAGCCCAATAAGCTGCACATGAAGTCACTTAGGAAGGGTCTTCTTTGGGTTGGTCTACCTGTGACTACATAGCCATTATCTGGACTTCAACCAACTTCTATTTTCATTCATAGGCTGCTCACCATCCATCTGTGAAGTCCATGTTCCTCTGAATGCACCAGGAAGTTAAAAGGCAATGAAATGTGATAATCAGGCAGGGGGAAGCAGCAAAGGAGGTGCCTTTGGTGCTTTGCTGAGAGTTAAAGTGGATGCGGTTGCTGGTGATAGGGGTGACTGATGTACTGGTAGGCCCAGAGGGATGTCTGTGAGGTGGGAGCAGCTGGGGTGCTCAGGGGTAAAAGCATGCAGACTGCCACTGTAGGAGGTGCTCTGTCAAGCAATGAAGAAATCCTGTTTTATTGGAGTCAAGGAGCTCTTGGCTTATGGGATCAGGAAAGCTTGCAGGTATAGATCAGAGGTCTTAGAGGTCTCCAGACAGTCTTACAGTGTGACAGAAACAGCTAGAGAATTTCTTAGCCAAATGAGGAGCAATTACCCATGCCAAACTCTCCAACTGAGGTGCCTGTCTTGGTGTCATTTCCTTGTAAATTGAAACAGCAGATAAAGTCAATTTAACCAAAACCTGAAGGTTAATTATGTAAAAAACAGCAGGAAAGGCAGCTCATAGCATTACAAAAGGACGTTGTGATTTTAGACCCTATTACCATGTGTCAAATGAGTAATTTCCAGAAGAGTTATGAATGGAACTCAGTTGCCAGTGTAAGGGAGTGAGGATCTCTGGTTTAGGGACAGGAGACCACCAGCTTCCAAAATTTTGTAAGTATCAGTGATTTTTGCATGCAGAACAGAAAAAATGTCTCATGCTGGGCACCCAATTCCAGAGGCCACTTTTAAACTTTGGGGGTTTTTTCTGGTTGAAGTGAAAGAAACGTTTCTAACATACAGTCCTTTCCTACAGGCACACTGACTTGAAAGTTAATCATAGTTCTGGCCCCAGATGGTTACAGTGAATCTGCTTCTCTGTCTGTGGGAGTCCTAAAGGATACTTGATAGTTGTCCAAGTAAGTGCTTAAAAATTGTATTATAAAGGCTAAGTTACTAGATACCATAATCCAGAAAGATCCCAAAGGAAATGGAGGTAGAATAAGTGTTTCAAGCCCTCAGTGGTGTCCCATAGATCTCACCTGAAATACAGATAATTTTATAATATAATAATAATTTAATAATTCAGGCATGAGTGAAGTGTTACTCATAGTAGATGTGCACTGAAGATGTACCTTCCTATTTTCATCAGGGAAATGCTGTAAAAAGTTACTTCCTGCTTTGCCATGGACAGGAATATTAATATTACATGATATGTAAAGAAATGTAAGCAAAATATTTTTCATATCATATATCATGTGTTATGTTATACTGTATGGGAACTTGGTGTGTCTGCCTGTGCCTAGGTTTGTTTTGCAAATTCATTTCCAAACAGCCAGCACTGTTTCCATACCAGAAGTCCTTGCTAAGTCAAGGAGAATGGTGCAAACTACTTACAGTTTCCTTACGTCCTTCCCTGCAATCCCAGGCAAGATAAATATAGAAATCTCTAGGGCTGAGATGTGAGATGCAGTATTGATGAGCAAATGTGGAATTGGCGTCACTCAAAATATCATTAGATCAACTGGTGAATTAAGATGGAGAGGGAGCTGAGTGAAATCCTGCTGGGGGTGGGGAGGGAGGGATGTGTGGTGTGTGTGTGCTGCTGGGTTCCTTGCAGGCTTGCAGAAAGTCCAAAAACAATGAGGTCTGAGACTGTGGAAAGTCTCAAGTTATATGAAGCTTAATCCAAAGCTCAGTGAAGCTGAAGAAAATCCCCCATGGTGCATTAATGTTGCATGTGTTGTGGGACTTTCTTGTTTTGAAGAGCAATTACCTCAAGTGCAGGGACACAAGAATTCCACTAAACCTCAGTCTTGCTCTGCATGAGGGTTACAATGGATACAAGGGAGGAAGGAGCTGCTTTTTCTCTCAAGGTGAACACCATAGAGTTAATTTGTGGATCAATTTCTTGAGTCACATCCAAGGTCTACACTAAGTTGCAAGAGATGAAGAAGATAAGAAGCCCATATGCCAAACCTGCCATGAGCAACCAGGGAGAATAGAGGGAAACAGGCATGACCCCTTGCCTCATCCTCACCACGTCTGCTCAGGAGCAGCAAACCATCACAGGCAGCAACTGCATGTCTGTCATGGATGCAACACATTCCCTCTCTTCTGGAACAAGCTGGAAGCATGAAATATTGCAATGTAAGTAAAACCTTTAGTGAAGGTTGAGTTTTACAGCTACCCGTGCTAATGCCCTGTGAACAGGAATCATGTGTTTTGCTTTGTCATTGTAATAGTCAATGGGATTTGGAAATTGTTCTATCAGGACAAAACCTCACTGCTGCAGCCTGGAGAACCCTCTCTTTCTGTTAAGACCTCTAGCAAGAAGGACTGCTAGTCATGTATATGATCACTGGGCAAATGATACAGCACAAGTCCATTGAGCAAACAGGCAAAGGAGGTACATGGAAATCTGCAGGTTATAATACACTACCCTGGGAATAAATAACATGGAATGTGACACCTCTGGGGACCAAATGGTAGTGCAAAACATGCATGCAGAACTGTGAGCCACCTAAAGGGATAAGCATCTCTACTTACAACATGCAATTACTAATTTACAATTACTAGTGCCACACTCAGCAATTACGTTTTAAAATTGGTAATTTTGTTTAACATGTGGCTGAGGACTGATTTATGATTTGATTTTGTCTCCTAAATTAATTGCAGTTATTCTGGCAGTTATTAATTGTGTAAATGGATGTGCAGGAGTTTATCTCTCAGTATCCAGTCTGGTTTTTATGGCTGCTATTTTATTCCTCTGTGATTGCTCTAGGATTGACTTTGCTTGCCAATACTTACAAGTTAAAACCAAGTTTTAATATATTTCTTGGCTTAAACATAAGATTGAGGGCAGGGGTTGTTTCATTTGTGATTTGGGGTTTTTTTCTCTCCATCTTCTTTTTTATTTTCCTATTAATTTCTAATTCAGTTGCTCCAAGTCTGTGGTATATTGATCTGTTTCATATTACAGGAAAAATAGCAATTTTCCCTGGGTAAGCAACACTTGGTGATGTGTGTTCTATTTAAGCAAGGAGGAAGAATCCAAGCAGGAACAGCTCTTTCCAGGGAGAGCAAGAAATGTCACCAGTGAAACATCAAAGCACTGCCATGAGTATCTCAGCCTAATGGGGCTGGTGGACAGGAAAACGTTGGCCTTTGCTGACACTGAATCTCTGTTTTTCTTCCTGGAGGGATGCCTCCACTGCGGAGGGCAGCAGTCAGAGCCAGAATCAATATCAGGGATCAAGAAAACCACGGGAAAAGGGGAATTTCTACTCTGCCTACAGCAGAGTGAGATGATTTGGATTAGCTGTCTAAATCAAGGTCAGATGCTCTTTAAGAGAATATTAGAGGCATCATCTATGGGGAAGAATCACAGAATGGGTAAGGTTGGAAGGGACCACAGTGGGTCATTTGGTCCAACCTCTCTGCAGCAGACCTAATTAGGCAAAGAGCATACACACAAAAGGAATACAAGAACATTGACAATCTCTAATCGTTGGAGCAGTTACAAACCAGTGGGAGAAATGGGAAGAAGAAATCTACCTGGTTTGAAAGTGGAGGTGGAGGAGATTATCTCAAGTCTGTCTGGTTTTTGTGCCTCTGATAGATTCAGGACTCAGCAGCATGCTCACACTACTACCTGAAGGCTCTCCTGTGGCATTATGAGGTCCTGATACTTTGTGCAGTTTCCCACTACCCTCCTGATCTTCTAGTGACAATGTCTGGCAGAAAGCATTATGCAGATCCTACTTCGTAAGGATTTTGGGATTTTCCAAAGGGCTCTGACCTTGTCAAGAGCAGGCTGAATTTATAGTCAGCCCAAGGTGAGGTGGAGGAAGCCTGGACTTCAGATGCTGGAGATTTTCAACTTCAAAGCACCCTTGGGAGCACTGTAGCAGGCAGAGCCTAGGCAGAGCCTGGGAGCCCCAATCCTTTGTGAGCTTTGCAGTGGTTAGTTATGGGGAGAGGATGTTTTAGGTTTCCATGTACTTTCCAGTCTAAAGATTCTGAACTCAGAGAATTCAGCAAAGCACATAAGTGACCCTGGGCTTTGCTGAAGAGGGGAAAAATTTCAGACTAGATTTCTTCAATGCTGTATGAACGTTACTTTACTCTTGTACCTCCATCCAGCCACCAGCCAAAAATTCTGTGTGAAATGGGTTCTTGGTGTCAGTGTAGAGTGACATGTGATTACCTTATAATTTGGAGTGAGTTGAGGCTTTAATCATGAAACCTTGCAGACTGGAACTCTGAGGAGAAAATGCAATATTCTTTCAAAAGATTGCAGAGTTTCCTTAATATCTATTCCCCAGAGCTGTCTGGAAATTTCACTATGCCACCTAAATGCTTTCCAGAACTTTTGCTGCATGGAAGCATCCTCAAGACTGTAATGCATGCTTTGACTTATAGCCAAAATTGTTATTTCCAATAATAATAATAATAATAATAGTAATGATGATAATAATAATAACAACAACAACAACAATAATAATAATAATCTGATTGATTACTGTCATCAATTCCTGGCTACTAGAAATGACATAGAAAAATTTTTTTTTCAAATATTTTCCTAATGACAGGATAGAAAATAAATAAGCCCTACCATCCTTGTACCAATGAATGAGTTAGGCTAGTTCTGAAAATGAGATAATGGAAAATTCTACAGCTCTTGAAAAATTATTTTAAAAATATGAAGTCACTATGTAAAATGTAATAGAGTAAGTGAACATAATCTTAGTGGCCCAGAGATACAAAATAAACCTATGGTACAGTGCAGTGACTAGTGGCAGCCCTTTGGGTAGATATTGCTTATCTCACAGTATATTGATGTCTCTACTAGGCCTGAACTTGTTAGACATGACACTTCAATCTCAGACTAGATTACTATAGCAGCTTTTTGCCTTAGGACATACAAATTCGATCCTTCTAACTTCTCCACAGATAAATTTTTATGATACATATAAATTCCCTGTCGTGTACATCAAAACCTGACCATGACCAGACTGTCAATATGCAGAACATGAGGATGTTTTGTAGTTCTTTCATACTGCTGGGCTTGCTTTTCTTTCCCATCATTTGTATATATATTTTTATAAGGGGAGGAAATAGGTAAGAGCCTCATATTATGCTGAAAGACAAGAAAACATGAGCCCATTTGTATTGGTCTAATGTGGTGCAGAATAGCCTTTCAAATTTGAATAGGGCCATGCTCTTTTGTCTTGAACTGACACGGACTCAAAAAAAGGAAATATTGGCATTGTGGAAATTATTTCCACATGCACGAGCTGCCTAGGAAACACAGGCTGAGGAAAAGTATACAGGGACCACAAGAGAGAAAAGAGTGAATTTTAAATACCTGGAGGAGAAAATACCAAGAAAACAGTATGTCCTCTTCTGCTGAAGGCTTAATTAGCTTTGGCCTGAGCCTTCTGGCTTGAGGAATTTTGGATCCTGCTACCCAAAGGACTGGCCATGTGCATTTGTTTCAGAAAGGCTTGCCTAGCTGTAGAGCACTGCTGACTCTGACTTCTTTAAAAGAAGACAAGGGCTGGCTCTGTTTCAGCATTGAATTCATTCACTGGTCTAGGCAGTGGAGTGGCTCCAAAGAGGGATGAAGGGAGACTGCAAATCATGAATGAGGACAGTGGCAAGGAGGAACCTGGTCATCTTCACTGAATGTTTTGGAGGGAGAGAGAATGAAGAATGTCAGGAGACTTGGTAGCAGCTAGAGAAAATTGTGTGTGTATAAAGTTGAATCCAAGTTCTTCTAAGAGGAAGACACTAACAGGACAAGAGACACCAAGCACAATGTGGGAAATTCTTGCTTGTTATAAGGATTTTTTTTTCACTGGAAGGGTGATGTAGCACTGAAATTGATGATCAGAGAGTCTGCAGGATCTCCCACCTTGGAGATAACCAGACCTTGACTGTATGAAGCCCTGAACAAACGTGACCTCCGCAGGCCTTACTCTGAGCAAGTAGTTTTCCCAAATAACCTATGGAGGTCCCTTCCAGCCTGGATTATTCTGAGATTCTGGGTCCAATCCATTGCCATTACAGCTGGCAATAGAAGGACCTTGGCTATCATGCTTGAGGATGGAGCAGTGTGAGTCTCTGACTCATGATTAGGTTGGAGCCACTCATGAATTCAGTGTATTTCATGACAGAATGTCAAATTCCATGGGGAACCCGACAGCTACAAACTTTCTGACTCTGCAAGGCAGGAAATTATTTGCTGACTCATATCACTAGTAAATGCTGATATTTATCCGCTCCAGCACTGTCAGATGATCACTTTGAACTTTTCATGATGCTTTGGACCAGGGCAAGAGCTTAGTTCCTGTGAAAAGGCAAAGGTATGCTTTGACCCAAATTTTCAAAGCCTCCAGTTGCTCATCTGAAACTTGGTCTGCAGGGACAAAGCATCAAGCAAATGACAGTGGGATGGGTCAAAGCAAATGTTATGGGCTACACTCTGCTCTTGAGGGATGCTCTGGGAGAAAGCTGTCTGTTGGTACTTCATCACAATGGTAATACTCTAGGTTGCAGTGGATAAGTTGACAGATTGCTGTTTACATCAATATTTTCTGCTTAAAAGCAAAATTCGAGAAGCAGCTCTGATATTTTATCTTCTTTATGTGGGAACATGGCCAGTGTTGCCCATAATTCATACTGTGGTATGAGTAGGACTCTGGTATGTCACACAGCATTTCAAAACTGAGACTGACAACTTCTAAAATTAAGCTTAGTTATGCATGTGTTTTGTTAACCATATTATGCACTTACAGCAGCTTTTTATAACTGAAGAACAAGATAATGACTTCTCACTATCTGGCTAGATTAAGTGCCACTAACAAAAGAGCAGAAGAAGTTTAATTTGGTCAAAAATCCCTGTTTCAGTTTTATTCAAAGTACAGAATTTCATGGAGATGTGTTTTCATTTGCATTTCCATAGCATAGAAAGGAGGCTGAAGGCACCAACAGCAGTACCTCAGACTGCTGCAGCAGCTGCCTGTGTGTTTGTACCCCAAAAACATTTCCTTGTCTTGTCATGAGTAAGTGCATGTGTGTGCCCTGCGTGCAGACTGTTTGATTGCTCCCATCATCCAAAGCCTGGCAGAGATGTGGTGTTTCCTACACACACTGCCATATCTTCCCAGCTCGCAAGTGAAAGGCTAAACATTAAGCAGAGACTAACGAGATTTCAGTTCTGCAGCACATTTTCATTTTCAGCAGTTTGTATTCTGCCATGTACCAAACAGTCTTTCCTAAGGGAAAAAAGCAACGTAATTAACATGGGATAGATTTCATTCAGTGTACTCTGTTTCCTTCCATTATTGTATTTGCCAGAGGAACTATTTAGAGAGAAGCTTTCTCACGGTATTTTGTACAATCCAAGTGTTTTTAGTTTGTCAGGGGATTTTTTTTTTGTTTGGTTGGGGTTTTTTTAATTTGTTTTCAAGAAAGCACTACTTTAGAGGTTACATCTTCTGAAGCCATTGATTTCAGTCATTTTAGATACATAGTGAGAAGGGAGGAGACAGTAAGAACTAAAAAAGATTATTTTTCCCATTACTGGTAGGAACATCCTCATCTGAATCCCATTAGAGAGGTAACTGCCTACATTAATAAAATAAACCAATATATAATCACTACCAGTCTTAATGCTGGGGCTGAATGACCTAATTTAGTAACTCATTTATGATGTGTTTTAGTAGCGTGGCCTCTCTCATGTTACCTGAGTGAATAGAACAGATGCAGATGCTTGCCAGAGGTTCAGAGTCTCATAAACTTGTCTTTACAGGCTAACCTGAATATCCCTTATAAATGCACTGGTCCTCACTTACTAGACTCAGTCTTCAAAGTGGGCATGAAAGCTGAAAATGCAATATTTATACTTGCCAGATCCAGTTGTCATTTCTCAGCTCAGTCAAACAGCAGTAAGCTAGAGACACAAGAGTAGCACATAAATCACCTCTTTTATTAACAATTTTCCACTGGCTTCAATGACCTGTCTTCTTTCACCATCTCAGACATGGTGAAGAGTTATTGTGCTATCTTTGTAGAGGCCTTTTCAGTCTCTTACAGATCTAATCACCTAATTGAGTGACAACTAGTTTAGAGATGAACAGAATTTTTGCTCTATGGTTTGTTTCTTTCTGTGGTTCCCTCTGAGATTTCTGCATTTTTCTTTATGAGGGTATCCATCTCCTGTGGAAGTTGACTGTGTGCTCTGGAGTCTATTTGCTGAGGAGGGTGAGCAAGAGCTGCTGTGTGTCAATAAAAGCAGATCCACAAAAAAATCCAGTAGCTAATCCAGTTCTCCAAAAACAACTGATGAAAGTAAGTAAATGTCACCCTTCAGCCCCTGTGCCAGGAGGTTTCCCAGATGGAGGCAGGTAGTGCTTGTGTCTTGAGCAAGTCCCTGAGCATGCTGATGGCTGGTCCAGCCATCAAAGTCCAGTCAGCAAAGCTGACTGGGCACAGGCCACCAGCAATTTGGGGGTCAGTATGGCACCCGTGCAAAAGGATGCTGGGGTGGGCAGAGACACCACAACATCCTTCTGTGCTTGAGAACAGTCACAGAACTTTCCAGGGCAGAGGGACCCGCCAAGGGTGACTGCTCTCATCACTGCTCAGCATCATCTCTTTGCCAGTGGAAGAAATTATGACATCTGTCTCAAGACTTGTCTTTTTAACGCCAGTAATGTAATTTCTTCCTCCTTCAAAATTGATTCATTTGAAGCCCTAACTGAAGGCTGGTTTTCCACAAGCATATTCATTTTTTAGAATGAAGTCAGATTTTCCAGTTGACTTCTTGATTAGTCTAATGAATTTTCCTCCTTTCCCACCATCAAATGCACTTTCCCAGAGGAGGTTCATCTCTGAAGGAAAATTATTCTTCTATGACACAGAAAAAGTTTTAAATGAAGATTTTAAAAGTGCCTGATGGTTATGGGGTTCTCAGTATTTCAGGTACTTGGTTCAAAACACTGTAAAGTGACAGCAAATGCTGGTTACCTGCCCTCTGATCCCTGATGCTGTTTATTTGAGGTGTCCTAAATTAGCAAACAAGACCATCATTCATTTTTGACCCAAAATACTTCTCAGACATTCAAGCTTCTAATTCTGCTCCAGTTCAGAAAGCTGTCAGAATGTTGCCAAGCATGAAGTTTAAAACAAACAGTTAAATAAATACTTGGCTCTTTTTAATTGTTTCTTGTTCTCTGAACTTTCCAGGTTCATGTTTTCAATCTAATTCTTTTTGGAGAGAGACTTCCTTCTCCCCTTGCTTTCTAACTAACTAGCCAGGTTGAGGTGCTAAAACAAATTGCACAACAGAAGAACTTTACTAAATAGGATAACTCTGCCTACAGCCTCGACCTAAGCACAGAGACTAGAGCCTACACTCACCTTGACTCTACATCCCAGCTAACACCAACTAGTCACTGTACAGGTGAGGTGGCAGATACTCTTCTGCATTTGCCTAATGCCAATCTTCTCCATCTTCCTGCACAGCATCTGCTGTGATCATGACTCAGTCCCTGTGGTGCCCAGCTGCTCATTTTTGCCCAGACATGCTGCAGGTCTCCATCATCTCTTTCAACATTGCATGGGAAAAGGACTGGGGGAGGTGACTTCCACACTTCACATATGAGGTATGAATTACATTACTTTTTATCTGTGCTGCTTAATATAAACAATGTATTTCCTTTTTGTAGATTTATTACTTACTCTTGCTAGAAAATGGTGATGTTAATGTTGACTTCCTCCCTAGCCTTGAATACCCAAAGACACAGTGAGTTTTCACCAAGTGTTCCTCAAAGAACAACTCAGTATGAGAAATCCTCCTACAAATCCTACACTTATCCAAGTAATCAGTCCTGCAAGCAGCCATAGACAGGATTCCAAACAGTTAACGTCAAATAGCTCGTTTTCTCTCATCTCCATACAAATTCCTGTCATGTTGCATTACATGTAAACAACTGAGAAACTTAATGACATGCCTTTCAGTCAAAATTCATATGGCTTTTCAGTCTGAGCAGATTAATTGCAGTTTGAAACAGTATAAAGTGATTCAATTTGATTACAGTTTCTATTGTTCTTTGAGATAAAATATTTTATGTGAATGTAAAGCCAAGTTTTCTGCTGGCATGACTTTATTGACTTCTGTGGAAATACAAAATACTCATATAAAATCCATAGTATGTCATTGTTGGTGTGCTGTTATAGTAAATAAATTTTATGAGCTTCTGTAAATTAGATGTGCCAGATCAGATTCCAGGCCCCATGGAAATGTCATTGTCAATGAAGTGAGGCAGTGGGAATATTTTGCTTTGAAGGAGACAATTCTGAATGAATCTTTTAGCTTTTTATGATTTTGAAGGGTTTTTCTACTTCAATTTTTTCAGCGTCCCTGTCTTCCTCTTGATGTCTTGCTCTTAAAATCTGCTTGTAATTTTCTTTAGTTTCATTCCTATGTACTCTAGGGTTGCTTCTCTTGCTACAGACATTGCTCTGGTGTTCTGTAATAATCCATAGACCCAAGCCCAGAAGCCCTGCAACACAAGTTCTGCTTGCTGCTAAAAGGGAGGAACTTCCATGAACCTCTCTGAGTACATCCCTCACTGAACAATATGTACCTCAACACTTTAGGGTGCTTTTTTTTTTTTTTTTAATCTCCAGCTCCTCTCCTCTCTTTTTTAAAAGCAAGATATTACAGAAAATATATTCAAGTGGATAATGAATGCATGGTTTGCTTTGTTTGTTTGTCTGTTTTGGTTTTGTTTGTTTCTTTGTTTGTTTTTTTTTATATATATAATACCAGTTTTCTTTAGTTTACTTTTCTCTGTATAGTTTTCCAGTTTGCAGAATGATATGTTTGGGGGTTTGGGGGGGTGATCACTGCTGAGAGATATAAGAAGTTGTTTGTGGTGTTTTGAATCCCATAGAACTGCACTGGGAGGGGGATTGCAATTTTTTTGGCAAGTTTGTGGGCTTGCCAATGCAACTTCACTCTATCCATGCTGCTGGACTGAAAAAAAAGGTCGCAAATATTCTGCAGAAACTGCCAATGTCTGATTGTTTGGCCTCCTATTGAGTGATCAGTATTTCAGCAGAGTTTCACTTCTACAGGACTAGCACATTCTATAGAGTGGGAGTGATTTTTAGTGTATTATTAGCAATATTGCATTTAACTGTTACAATACTGCCTGACACAGGGGACCAAAGCAAAAACCCTATATGGAAAAGTACAGGGTGCTGCACTTTGAACTGAAGCTGTGGGTATTGGAAAGAAGAAGCATGTAGTTCATACCACCAGTGGGATATGTTACATACAGATCATATTAAACCGGGCTGCAGAATTGAAGATGTTTAAATCAGCATTGTAAAATTCTGAAAACATGTTAAAAATGAGGAAAAAAATATTACATTATCAAAATGTCACTACTTTCACATGTGTAGAAATCCTTTCTACATAGATTTTTCATCCCTGCCCATTTCTCTAAGAAGAGAAATATTTTTTTAATATATCCACTTAGAGTGCCTAGAAGTTTTTAGTTTTTTATGGGAGGGATTTTGAAATATATTATTTTCACACTGCATGTAATAGCATGATTAGGAGTACAATTACTGCAAATTCCTTCATTTCTCAGTGTGAAGATCTCCAGAGGCAGCAGGAACCACTATTGTTACACGTGTTTTGTCACTTGAGGGTTGGGATTTTTTCATTTTGTTTATGCAGCCTATCTGCTTGTAAGCCATCACTCCTTAAGAAGTACAGTTTCAATCTCAGATTTCAGTCTCAGATTTGGGTGACTTAATTACTTTGATGATTATTGAGGCATAGTACAATATGCTCCTCCCATGAGAATTTTTAGCTTTTCTTAAGTCAGAGGTTGTTGAAAGTAAGAAAAAAGCATCTGATAGAATCAGATTTTCATAAAACAATAATAATAATAAATCACCACTCATAAAGATTTTTCAAAATAAAATTTCAGTGTCATTTGAAAGTTACCGATAATTTGTGCAACTGGATGAACACCATTCTTTTATAACCATCATAGGCAGAGCATGAGGCTACTGGAAAAAAATAGGCTTTATGCTGGATTTTCTTTAACTGAGCTTCCTCAAAGCAATATGGCTTAACAGGTCATGAGGTGACTACATGGGCAAAATAAGATATACAGCAGAAAATGACAGAAATCAAAACTAAGAGGAATGAGATTTTTTAGACGTATTCCAAACCTTGGTCATCTCCAAACCTTGGTCATCTCCAAACCTTGCCAGTCAAGGAGAGTCTGCTATGCCATAGACCAGATTTAACCAGAACACTTATTTATCACAATCAGTAGCTGTAAGTATCAGTAACTCTGAAAACAAGGGATTATATTTTCTTCTCTCTCCAGATTCTGCTTTGTCTACTGAATGGGGAGTGGAGCACAAGTGCTACCAGTGGTGACCAAAAGCTGTGGTGACCTAACCAGCCTCTGTAGTCCCTGATGAGGTACCCGTGAATGCTGTGTGAGCACCCTGATGGTGGGCAGCACTTGGAGTTGTCATCAGCCACTGGTCCTTTAGTGCTTCTTCAGGCAAGTGATGCAAGCACTTGTGTGTGAGAACAGACACCCTTTCCCTGCCTCTGCTGTAAAAGCAATGCAGCTACATGGGTGAGCTCAATTGTCCCAAATTTCAGGCCAACAAGCATTTCAGGAACAGATTCAAAGGCATGGAGAGCAAACTAATGAGAAGGTGGGTACAGGAGATCAGATTTACTGTCTAGTCTTGGAAAAATCAGAATAATTTTTTTTTTCTGTTTTCATCAGGATTTTTTTTCTTTAAAATAGATAGGAAACTTTTTTTTAAAATAAGAAACCTGGGAATTATTGCTTAAAATCAATAAGCTGCAATTCCTAGGAGAATGGCCTGTCTGGAGCCGCTGGGAGAGGCTGGAGAAAGTCAAGGGAAAAACCAGGAGTACATGACTCTTTCTGTAAGATTCACAGATCTGTTTGCCATCAGTGCTATCATTGTGGTGGTGACGTGGACTGTCACAGCTAAGAGCAAAGAACGCAGAGAGTGAGGGGGTTTGACCCTACAGCTTGAAATACTCAAAGGTTTAGTGTTTTGAGTAAGGCGATAATCCAAAGCCTATAAAGGCAGAAGAAAAACAGCCTTTTGCTTCAGTGGGCATTGCATCAGGCCTTCAGATGACTGGCAATCAGCAGACTTCATACTGTGTAATTCTGTATGAAAGAAGCATTAGTTCTCCAACATACAGTCAGCTGAGGAGGAATAAGACAGGCTGTGTCTTTGCAACTCACCCTTCTGGGCAGCAGACATCCCTGTCACTGCAGGCGATGGAGATGCTCTTGCACAACTGCTGGAAAGACATCCAGCTCTGCTTTGCAACTGCTGCTTCTTGCTAAGCCATCACCAGAGAGAGAATTAGCAGAGATTCCATTGTCATATACCCCAAATCTGAACCCCGGGTGATATTTAAATGAGCACAGGAAAGAGACTGAAGACTCTATGACCCCTGTGAATTGGGGGATTGGTTTTTATAAACTAGAGGGTGAATGTCAGAAGATCAGATTACAAGTGTCTACCCATGTGTTTTCACTGTGTGGTGGGTCACCTGGAGTTCAGGCTCTGTAAATTCCAAGGAGGTGGTTCCAGAGCAGTTTAAGCACTTCAGCAATTCCCCTAGCACTGGTGATCTCAGTTTGGGAAGGATTTCTTAACATGTCTGAAAGCCAAAAGCTTCTTTGCTAATTTAATAAAGAAGAGTGAACCAGTGGGTAAGTCCCTAGAAGACAGACTAAATCAGGCTAATTTGTTATATAATGCCTTTTTAATAGGGACAATTAAGGTGATGGCTAGACAACTACATATTTATTTCTTCAAATAATTACTGGTGGGTATTGACATTAAAGGTGGGAGAGAGCAAGTTAATTTCTGCTTGTTGTTTTCAGCACGTGCCAAACTCTTACTTCACACCACTGAGATGAAGTAACTGTTGGCACAAATCACCAAAAGGAGAAAATTAAAAACCACTAAAGCCCAGCAACCCAAACTGACAATTTTTTTAGTCCCTTTGCTCAAAAAAAAAAAAAAAAAAAGAAGGCCTCGGAGTATTCCACCTGAGCAAACCTGGGTGTCTGGTTGGGTTGTCCTCAATGCAAATAATGTGTGAGAAGGCAGCAATAGCCTCAGTTTTCCAACCTCCTCCTCTACACCTTTGTGAAGTGCTGTCCTGGGCAGCCCTAGAGTGGGGTGAGAGCAGGGCAGGGCAGGATGACAGCACTTGACTCAGGTTGGTTCTTTCTTCTGCTGGCACTCTTGGCTATGAAAAACCTGTTCTTCCTCATTGATAGGAATGGAGGTGCTTGGGGCTGCTCTGCTGTGTGAATCAGGATAGTGGAGTTTTATTCCTTCCTTTGCTAGCACTACTGAATTTGACCCAAAACAGCTGGAGGTAGCTATATCTGCACAACCTGCCTCTGACTCATGTGTCCTTACATAGGCCTGGGATATCATTGGCATTTATGCCATGGCCACTCGTGCTCCAGAGGCACAAAGGGGTTCTAATGTCCTGCCCAGCCCCCTGCTCAACCAGCCCAAGGACCTGCTGCCCAAGTCAGCCCCTGAGCCCATCTACCTCAGTGATGCTGGAGCAGGGCCAGGCTCCAGCTGCCCACAGCCCTGCCTGGTCATGGGCCCCACAGAGCCAGACCCACATCCTGTTATGTCACCACAGCCCATGTGGTGCCCTGGCAGTGGCCATAGATTACAGGTGTTTTCCCTCATGCTTTCTGTTCAAGATGATGTCCTTCACTCACAGGATTCTGTGACCATCTAAGTCTTCCCTGTCACTTGCATAAGTATACATGTGAGCAAGTGTATTTATTGAGAGTCAAACCATGTGTATGAAATATGGGATAAAGCATACAGAAGTATTATATACTGTTACTCTAAGGTTTCCTCCTATCTCCCTGTCCTGCAATCTCCCTTTCTCCTCCCTGTCCCCTCTAGTTTGATGTCTACAGGGAAGAAGAGAAGCTAGGGGTGAAGTGAGGCAGCCGGCAAAGCAAGGAATGACAAGCAAATCCATATCAGGAATTAATTTCAGAATGTTTCATATCTAATCACTCAGAAATCACACAGATTTACTTCTTTACTCCTATTTTGTTGATGGCTAGAATATTACTTGTAAGCCAAAGCTTTTATGTTTAAATCACTCCCTTATTTTATTTTTAAATAACGAATCTGTTTTGCAGCTTGACATGTTTCTTGTTTTCAGACTGTTGATTTTCTGTGTGGTTAACTCTAGGCTTCCTACAACTGACAGCTTATTATCTCACCTTATGAAAATTATGCATGACTTCTGGGAATCATCTATCAAAAGGAGAGAGCACACAACTCTGAGAAGCTGGTACCTTCTCTAGTTATTCGGGTTGATGGTTGTTCAGTGAACCTATTAACTGCCTGAAGTGAGTTGCGTCTCTACAGGTATGGGACTGTATTGTCTTTCTTTGCTGTGTTTAAATGGCAGATGCTACCCCTGTGTGGTGTCCTGGTTTAACTTTATCTCTGGCCTGGTGGTTCCAAATGCAGTTGGCTACGTTCTCATTGGACAGTAGGCCCATCATGTGCCTGCAGAAGTAATGGCTGTACGTGAATGTTCCGTCTTCCCCTTATCTCACACTCTCTGAAAACTGCCTCAGTTCAAGGTTTATGCCTTTCAGTGGAGCACTTAAACACACACTTAGCTCTAAGCACTTAATTCCTATCATTTCATTGCACAGGGATGTATTTAAGTGCCTACTCATAGTTCATGGCTTGCCAGCACTTCAACGGTTTCTTTTGCAGTGGCCAGATAAGATAAAAGTGAGGAGCCAGCCCTACAGTCCTGTGCCTGGGGCTATGGTTTGCTTTCTGGTAGTGATGGGCAACACCATTCAAATGTTTTATGATACTCCAAGTAGAGATTGATGGGGCCCTTTGCCCTGCTCACTGAGGATTAAGGAAAGATGCTCTCCAGAAACCTAGGTCTGACCTTGTTAAGGTCCAGTCATTAAAATTATTGAGGAATTCCTCAGCCCAAATGAAGGTGTAAATGAGACCATATGCCAGTGACAATAGTATGGATTCTATGTAATAGCAAATATGAGGGAGAGAAAAGGGGAGAGAAATAGGGAAAGAGGATCTTGGAGAATGTGGGGGGGAGAGAGTGAGGTGGAGACAGACTAGGTAGAAAGTATTACCACTCTGTGGATCCCAGTGGTGTTCCATTGATGCTCTTCTTCTGGTCTTCCTGATGGTGACGGGCCCTCAAAAAGCATAGAATTTGTGGGTTGATATATGCTCAGGCCAGGTGGCAATGCCAGGTACATTGCCCCTGAGGGGGCTGGGGGGGTAGTCTCTTGCAACAGACTGTGGATCTGTTGTATCAGGTGCAGTCCTGTGGTGCAAAGCCTCTGGGGGGGCACTGTGGGGAGTCTTTGATGGATTATGGCACCCCCTCAGCTACCTCTCACGTGAAAGTCCTGTGGATGTGGCCTGTGGGGCTGGGGGTTTCACAGCTGGGCCAGTTTGTGTAAGGGAGGATGGCACTGTGTCTGACCAGAGGTTACACCCGAAACCTCTTCCCTCGCCTCATTTCAGGGAATCTGTGCAAACCTGGCTTCTGTGGGCTGTGGTCTCCCCCACCCCAAACTCAGCCAGAGGTGGTGACTCTCAGCACGGCTGCTGGGTTTGGTTCCCTTGTGGATGCATTCCTTTCGCCTCAGCCTTGTTTGTTTTTTCCTAGGCCTGAGTGATTGAAGAATGGGTTTCTGTTCATCTAATCTCCAGTCCAAAGTTCCAATCAGGCATCCTTTAGGGAGGGGTGATCTTCTTATACAGTTTAAAACTTTATATCAGTGTTTGAGGCATGAACTATTCCAGTCTCTGACATACTGACAGAGAAATAGGAGAGGGAAAGATTGCCCTACTTTCTCTGGTTGTAGCTACTGGTAGCACCATGCTCTGCTAGCACAGGTCACCCCAGCAGCACAGTAGGGGTCAAGCCTTTATGCTGTGGCCATAATAGGTCAATCTGCAGGCACATCCTTTCCAAATCCTATACCACCATCCCCAGTCACCCACACCCACTCTTATCTGCTGTGTCTCCTCCCAGGATCAGCCCACCCTTAAGAGTATGTTTAAGGGCAATTCAGAAAGTGAAAAGAGAGGAAAGGCATCATTCATCTTGCTTATGGTCTGACTGAACTAACAAAGTCTGAACACCTTGTCCACACTGGGATTAGGTCCTAAGAAATAATTGAACACAAGAATAAGAGAAAAATAAATAGACCATATTCATCTGAATGGTAGAAATAATTTTTGTGGGTGATGCCAAAATGTAATGGGATGTGTTGAAGTGTGGTCGGTGATAGACTCCAGTTTTTCACTCCAGTTACAACAGAGGTGAGCTCAGAAGATTTACCCATCCTGGGAGGGGAGGGGTTGTAAAGTAGTGCATAATAATCTGTATCAAATTGAGACTTTTCAGAGAGCTTTTAGGTGGAATTTGGAAATATCTCTGGAAGCTTTACAATCATTTAATTTTACTGGAATTTGTATGCATCAACATTTTTTTCTATGGCAATGAAGAATGAGTTTGGCTTAGGATTACTTGCCACTGGCTTCCCAAGAATTATAAAGCCAAGCTAATAAATGACCTAGGTCAGATGGCACACCTCACTCTTGTCCCCCTGTGGCTCTGTTCCAGACAGCTTCCAGCCCAAGCAGCTGCTGGGGAAGAGTGAACTGCTATGTCCAATTGGCAGAGCTGTAACCAGCTTTATGTAAAGGCTTTTTAAAAGGCTTGTGATAGAACATACTCTGCTCTCATTTATACCAGGTAAAAACATAATATGAGTTGTTAGCCCAGTTCTTGTCCTTTCATGCTGCTGCAGCAACAAAAAGGAATCAGAAAACTGCTCTCACTGATAGAGTCTGGAGAAGTCATCCTGTAAAGGAATAGCTTGTCTTGGGCAGCCATGGGCCCCTGCTTTCCTCCTCATGCTGAAAGCACAACTGAGTGCCTCTGGGAGTGTGGTCACCCAAAAACTCCGGGCTACTGGCAGGGGATAAGTGGCATAGCTCTGCAGAGGAGCCCTGTGGCTGCTGTCTTACCAGCTGCAGGCAGTTTTGGACAAGCTGCACTTGTGCCCCTGTGCCACCCTGATTTTAAGTGTGGCCATCTGGGATGGCTGAAACTGAGGTGAAAAACTGGACTACTTTGTTGACATGTGACTTTTAAGTTGTGTGGGTAATGATGGACAAGTTAAGTTGGGAAGGGCACTAGTCAGCCACCTTGGGAATTCCTCTTTCTGAACATGGGTGGTATCTTTTGTGGCACTGCTTTGCTGTTTTGTGCAAATTCCCAGCTTTTTAGAGATTCAGTCGACTATCAGACAAAAGAACCCTCACATTGTATGCCAGTCTGGGTACATACTTGATGTGAATGAATACAAAGACCTATTCATCACTCCTAGTGCTCACATAACTGACAGATTAAATCACTTTCTGGCTGCGAAGATGACAGTGGCCCAATAGCTAATGCTGTCTAACAGCCTCCATTAGAAGACCTTGTTTTTGATTGTTTATAATTTTGCCAGACATCAGCTGCTTGAGCTGGATTTTCCCATGCCATATGTCACCAGAAACTGAAGGTTTGTGTGTGGAAGGGCCTAGATGAATAGTCATGGTGTTGCCAAGCTCATGTATCACTGAAAAGTCACTTTTAGGGAGTAACTGTACATTTCTCCTCTCTTGAGGGAGAAGGGAAAACATCTGGAGTTATATGCTCCCCAGTGGTTTGTGTTCAGGCTGAAATTGGAGTTGCTGCTGAACAGCCTGAAAGCAAGAAGTTCCATGTCAAAGGCTGTCAACTTGCTAGATATTTTTGACACTTTTAACCTTTTGCAATGTCTTTTGAGGCTGTACTTTGTCCACTGTCATACTTAGCTCCATATTGCACCCCATGTTTTTGACAGAAGTTGTTTTAAGCAGGCTGAGATTATGCTACCAGGGAGCACATCTAATGGCTTAAATTTGAGCACATCTCGGGTTTGTGTATGTGTATGGCTTTATAGCTCTCCTCTGCTCATCCTTTTCCTTCTTTACTGCTGTCCAGTGGTCGTTTTTCTGACCAGCAATCCCTGTTATGTAGGATTAGGACCAGATTTTCAAATCTCCATGCTGGTTTAAGTACCAGGCTGAAGTTGCCAGTTCCTAGAGATGAATTAGCTTGGCAGCTTTTAGAATGAATTTTATTTGACCTGCTGAATCAATGTTGGCACTTTTTCCTCTGTATTTCCAAACAGTACTGCAGAGGTCAACAGGAAGAGGCTTCAGGCTGAACAGTTCCTAGGTGAGGTGGTTGTGTTGGGAGGACATTTGGTGACCAGAAAGAAGTGGTATGGGTGTTGGTCAGGGGTGGGATGGGGTTAAATGACATAAAGTTATCTCTGAGGATGATGTTTCTGTGGGTAGTGTCTGCCCATGATAGCTCAGTCACACATTGGGTGGAAATGTGCTCTCTGGCCTGCAGCCTGTATAACCCTTTCCCATTCCCTACAGAGACTTTTATTAAGTGAGATTTACAAGGACCTAGAAAGGACCTCTACCTGTCACAGGAATATGAAAAGGGCAATGTAAGGTCCCCAAGGGGAGTCTTTCCTTAACCATTATGCAAACCAGAAAATGTCTAGATCTCAGTAAAAACAGTGTGCACTATGTTTTCCCAAACTGGGCATCACTGTGAATTGCAGGAGCTATTGCCTAGGAACTATCTAGAGGCAGACTTTATAACCACACAGAATATTTTCATTTAACTACCTGCACTACTGGACCATCATATGACTTAGAGCTTTGACAGACCTGCACTCCCATTAAATTAGGTAGCTTGGGTCTGGTTGGTAGCATTATCCCAGGAAGACTGTTCAGGACAGCCTGCCAACAATAGCTGGCCATTGACTGAGCTCTGCTTTTAGAGTGCATTTTGCAGCATGCTGTATTCTGTGATGGCAGGGCCATGGTGCTGCAGTACCCTGGCTGGCTAATTTAATGCTAGTTTAGTGTGTCAATGCCATGCTGCAGTTTTAATAAAGTCTGTGGTAGAGGCACATCTGCAGTCAGAAATTGTCATCATTCTGCTCTGCCAGCATGGTGTAATACACTGCACAGATCCTCAAGCCAAGATTTTAGAAAATTAATCTGGGTCCTATAAACATTTTAATGGGAGGAAGCAAAAATACTTGCATGACCTGACAGGTTTTTTGTCTCCTAGGTAGGACTTCATATGGAGGAAGTGGTCTTTTCCCTTAGTGACAATAAAAGCACACTATATTTTTGCTGCAATGGAAAGATCGTGTATTATATAGATCCCTCTGAACAGTATTCAGCAAAATGCAGATGTCTTTAAGTTTCCATTATAAACTTGATTTTATTCCTATTCCTCCCTTTGCCAAAATTAGCCCTATCCACCTACAACTTCACAGGCATAATCTTATTCTAGGACAGATTTTTTGGAAGAGTTGAAGGAAACTGGTCAAGGTGTTTAAGAGAGATGATGGCTAAAAAAATGAGTTCATCTGCTTGGAGAGTTTCCTAAAGACTTTTTGGCTTGTCACATCCTGAAAATTCATTTGCCTAGAGATTCAAAAAATATTTCAGATCTGTTGGTCTTGGCTAAAAATGGTGCCTGTGAATAGTTTTAGGCTGTCTGGTGACAGAATTATTTGGTTACTGAAAGTGGTCCCTGCCTCACTGTGTGTACATCCATGTGTTATGTGCCCTTTGGAGAGCTTCATGCAACTAGTCAGTACCAATGTGCTTATAAATTTATGGTGGCAATGTAAGGTTTCTAAACAACTCTGCTTGCATCCTGAACAGACGTTCCTTATCTGAGACTGGTCCTGTCTGCAGGTACTGCTGTCTAAAATCCTCACCTATATGTTTCCTGATTCCCACTGCAAACCATGCTGAAATTGACAGCATGGCTTTACAGTCCCTTCTGCACACTCCCTTTTTCAAAGGCAACAGAATTCAAAATTGTCTACTCATCTCAGTGCTTTTTACTGGGTCAAAAAATACATACCTGCCATGATTTGTGCCAATATGGCTGCGAGCCACACATGGTGAGAGTTAAGCCAATATTATTTTTCAGCATATGTGTTTTGTGGCTTATTTGTGGTTTGATGACAAAGTAAGTTCTGAGGCATAATATTCTATTCTTAAAGAGGATTTATTGCAAAATATGTACTTAAAACTTTCTCATAATTGGGAAATTTTTAAATACGGTTCTTGAAGTATGACCAAAACCAGAGGCAAACTTTGATTGGACAATTTTCAGCATCTCTCACTTTAAGAAGAGTGTGACATCTGCAAATAGTACAGTTCTGCTATACCACTGCACAAATGTGGTCTCCTTGGATGATTCCCTTAGCTAGCATTGAAAGTTATAGCAGAACAATGTGAACAGTAAAGTCTGCCCAGCACGTACCACTGACAATGGAACGTTCTGTGAGACCTTGGTTTGGTTAATAATGTTCCCAGACTTTGACATTTAAGCCTTGATCTTTCTGAGCTTCAGACCTCAGTTGGTTTCACTGTTGTTGAAGCCAAGTCCCCAACCTACAAATTGCTGGAGGCCTGTGTGTATTTGGCAGAAGTACGACCATTCTTTCTCTATTTATTATTCCATCAGCATCTATTATTGACCACTATTTGAAGCTCTTGGGCTAGATGGACCTTGGTTTTGATTCAGTATGGTTGTTCTTACACTATATTCTCAGTGTCAACAAAAATAGTTGACTATTTATTGAAAATAAGTCTAGGAATTTACTTTGTCATTTTAAAGACTTTACTCTGTTGTTTTGGGGTTTTTTTGTTTTTTTTTCTCTGTGCTCTGGAGCTAGGATTTGAATCCTAAATGAAGCATTATCTTGAAGTCAAAGTGTTCACTTCTGGCTCTTGACATTTTGAATGTGCTCAGTAGAAACTAGAAATGGTTTTGCACCCAGAGGCTGGTGACAGTGATCATATCCTGACAGGACTGAGCAGGAGGCTGCTGGTTGCAGGCTGCTCTGCCATGCAGCACAGGAACTGAGTGCAGCAGGATTGTCTCACTGGCCATTGTCTTCTGGGACTGAAGAACAGCCTGACTGGAAGGCAGAAGTGATGTGTAAATTTTCTGGAGTAACTTGTCAAGAAGGAAGTGGGTTCTGATGGTAAGAAGAAGAGATGCAAAACTGATATCTAGATGGATTAGTTAAAAACTGGAGTATGGCTGGCTTCATGATGGTCTGCAGAGATGATAAACACAAGAGGAAGGCCTTACAGCAGGGAGAGAATGGGACAGTCTGTGTGATCTTGGAGATTTCTCTGAGACCCAGAGCTGAGCACAGGCTCCCTGTGTTCAGGTCCTGTAGCTGGCTCTCAGCTGTGGATCCCATCATAAGGGACTTCTCAAAAATCAAGTCCACACAGATATTGATGGTCATTGACTCACTCAGAGGTACACTTACACTGCAGGGAATCTGGAGAAGTCATTAACTCCACCTTTCTATCCCAAGACCAAGTTGCAATCACGTCACCCCAAGTTGCAGTATCTTATCGTTGATACTGAAGCTTTGTCCAGTGTCTAATCTAAACCTCCCAAGCTGTTTGGTTTATGCTTCTTAGTGTTTTATTCTTGCTGATCTTTCCACCAGGAACATATCAGTTCCTTATTCTTTGCAACAGCCTTTTAGTTGAAGAATATTAACCTTCTATCTTGGTTGTTACTTCTCCAGAGAAAAAAGCCACATTTCTTGCAGTCTTCCCTCATGTTTCCTGGACCCCTGTCAACTTTTGCTGATCTCCCCTGCCAAATGTTTCATCTCTTACTTGAAGTGCAGTGCACTAAACAGGTCGTGGTCTTCCAGGTGAATCTTTACCTATGGGAATCAGCCCACATGGACTCTTTCCATAGTCTTTAAGACCCTTTAAATATCCTGATGTGAGGGCTTTGCCATTCATGCTCAGCTTGTTCCAACATAGTCCCTGGTCTTTCCTCTTGTGAACTGGTACCTAGACAGTTTTGAAAGTACAGATGAGTATTTCTGTGTAAGCATTTTGCACTATTGTATTCCATTCATTTCAGATGATCTCTCTGAGTCATATCAAGAACATTTTAGATTCTGATTTTTTAAGTATCTGTAACATCTGCAGTCCTTCCTTGTTCCATCTGCAAGATTCATACTCATACTTCATATTCAATCTTTTGTGCCTTCATTGAAAACATAAAAATAAAACCTTGTACAGGACCAAGGCCCACAGAATTCCTTACAAAACATACATATTTTGATATGTTAGGATGGAATTACCCTGTGGATACAATTACCCAACTAGACTTGACATCCTGCCCCTTCCCACAGCAGTTTCATTTAGAACACAGTTCACTAGCCTGTCCATGAGGATATTATAGGAAATACCACTAAAGGCCTTGCAAAAGATTAAACAAAATAAATTCAAGCTATGTGACATCTCCAGCTAGTACTTCAACCTCCCTTTAAGACTCGTAGAATGAAGTTGCTCAGGGGACTGGAAGACATCTGATGTGAGATGTTATTCTACAAGTTTTCCATATTTTAGGCTGGAATTTCACCCCCTAAATAATTGCACTCTCTTGTTGCTGTTGATCTTTTTAGTAAGACCGATGAAAAAGGAGAAAAAAGGGGCATTAAACTCTTCCACTTTTTTAACATCCTCTGCACATTCCCATCATAGAGTACTGGTTTAAACCTCCCTTTATTTTTCTCTTCTTACCTGTAAAATTTATTTACTTTTGGTAAGTTTTGCTAGTTGTATCTAATCCATTTTATCTTTAGTAACTGTTTACACCCCATCTATACCCCCCCATGAATTGGAGTATTATGCTGGGTTCTCAACCAGCTGTACTAGTTTCTACTTTCCAGATACCTCTTCTACAACTGAGGTCAATTAAAAGGTTGGGAATTAGCTGACTTCTGCTCACTTTCCTTACTTGCCTCAAAAATGCCATAGGTTGAACTTGGTTTCTTACTAGCATTCCTTGAATGAACTGACAGCTGTCCATAACCTGTTTTTCCCATAGATTGCCTCTTATTAGATCTTCCCTACCCAGTCTCTGAGTTTATTGACATCTGCCTTCTTGAAACCCAATGCTGTCAGTCACTTGGATCAAGTGGCAGAAGATGACACTATGGCACTGCAGAGCTGATGTCTTGTAAAATGTCCTATCTGGCAGCAGACTTTGAGTTGTATGTTACACTGCCCTCTACCTACGTGCAAAGCTGCAGTGCAGCTGAGGAAGGTTGTGACAATTACAGTGTATATTAGGCCATAAGATTTAGGCTGCTCTTCAGAATTTATCATAGAGAATGGGAAGAAAAATATAACTTCAGAGAAAATTTCTGTAAGGTATTAATAACTGCCCTTGTAATGAATCTCAGTCAGTGTGGAGAGAGGATCTGTGCTAATGAGGCATTTAGAACACAAATTCTTTGTGAAAATAAATACTCCTGACTAAGGTATGAGAGTCTTGCCCTACTTTGTTTAATAAAAGCTTAAGACCATTATGCAGCTATTTCATGGTAAAAAGGACAGACAGTGAGACTGTAATGGGGGAGAGGAAGAAAAAAGCAATAAACTTCACCTTAGGCAAAAGGGGCTGATCAGACCTTACTGGACCCATGCCTTGTAAGAACAGTGACAGAAGGTCTTATATCTTCCTGCAAAAGCAATAAGACTTCAGGTCCTACTAAAACCCTCCAATATTCTTTAATGTTGGTTGAGACCACTGTAGATGCATCATGGCCCCTCTCACAGGTCTGAGATGGTCAAGAAGTCAGACCAAGCCTGATGCGTACATTAGAAATTATATTTCCTTTTACACAATTAGTTTTACTAACAAAATTACAGTGAGAGTTCCTTTACTATGACTTCAAGTCAACTTGGATTCCCTAAAGAATGAAAATTAATTACCAGTAACCAGTCTCATCTGTAGTCAATTTTTATGACAGCTATAAACTAATAAAAATGTAGGCATCATACTGCCAATGTGGTGTTGGAAGAGAGGAGCAAGCCGTGCCTGTAGTCGGAGTACTGGTGATGGTTTAGGGAAATCCAGGTTGTTGAATCACTGTTCCCTACTGCAGGGAACTGATGTGCAGTGTCCATACGCTACCTAGTGGCTCTGTCGATTATGACATTATCCCTGAATTACTCTTCTTTCACCTGTGAATTGTGGGATTAAAAAATACTTCAGACAAAATTGGAATTTGTAAGTCTATAACCATTCCCTAATGAATCTAAGACATTTTGAGGTCGTAAGTGATTAATGAAAAAACCCAAAAAGATAGTAAAGTCTGTGTGAATGTGCGGGCAAAACTCTTGATGGGGACTTTTAGGCAGTCAGTCCTGTCATTAACACAAGTCTGACAGACACTGGTCAAGCTATTAAGATCTTTCTCTTTTCTAGACTAAGTTCTAGATTTATTTCTAAAAAACCCCCTCAGTTTAGGAGTGCTTCAAGAACAAGTTTACCTATCTTCTTTAGTTGCTAGATTCTGCAGTATTTTGTGAGGTAGAAGCAGATAATCTAAGTATTTTAAACTGAGCACATGGTAGACAGCAATGTGTTCTCCTAGCTAGATGTGTTCTCCTCTGATGGGCAAGCTAATCTTCATCCCTTGAGATCATGGACTAGGAAGATGTGAAGATCACTTACAACAGCATTCTCCTTGTCTTCTGTTTCTGCCAGGGATGTGATTGATCTTCACTAAAACAGTGAAGATCAGCTGTGTTATTTATCAGTGAAATGGAGATTGTACTGTTCTACGGAAGCTAAAACTGCTTTATAGATGATGAGCACTACTGTTGTATAGGCCGTATTCTCTATATTTTATATATATATGAAACAGAAAATATTGTATTTATATATGGCCTGTACCATACATTTCTGGATATCATCTGAGCTACAACTAGCACATAAATTAGTTATATTTGAAAAAAAAGAAGGCTGATTCACCATCACTCTCAGCAATTTTGCACTTTCCTACTTAATAACTGAGAAAGCTCCCTAGACAGCTCTTAAAACACTTATCTTTAATTGTACTTAATTACGTATGTGTATTTGTTTTAGGAGGATGAGTGAAGACATGATGCAGGTTTCAGCTTGGATAACTTTTCTTGAACTGTTCTTTCTAGGAAAGCAGAAATTTTATTCCGTTCTTCACTCATATCAAAGGTGCCAATTTTGTTTTCCCTTTTCAGTAAACAATTTGTCTATTTATACTTCTGGACCCTTAAAAACAAGTTTAAAATAGCTGGCAAATAATGTTCACATTACCAGCATTTATCATTATTCCCAGTATGAAGCTTCTTTTGCCACGTACAATAGCAGTTGATAAATATGCATAAAAATACAACAGATGTATATAAATGTACTTACAGGAGGTTGCATGTGGTGAGATAACCATGCATAAGAGTCAGTTCCTTGGCCATGCCCTTTCATCTTAAACCTAAAACTCAGGGCCTTAAGTATTGTGCTAATTTTGCCTGGCAAAGAGTTCATTTTCTTCACAGTGGCTAGTATGGAGTTGTGTTTTGGATTTGTGCTGAAAATAAGAGTTGGCAACACAGGGATTTTTCTGCCTCTCATCCCACCACACCAGTGAGAGGTGCCACAGGGAGCTGAGAAAGGACAGGGCCAGGAGAGCTGACCCCAAGTGACCAAAGGGATATTCCTCAGCATATGGGGTCATGCTCAGCATGTAAAGCTAAGGGGGATGAAGGAAGAGAAGGGGTATATTCGGAGTGATGGCATTTGTCTTCCCAAGCAGTTGTTATGCAGCCTTGCTCTCCTGACACTCACCTGCCCATGGCAAGGGGTGAAGGAATTCCCTATTTTTGCTTTGCTTGCACTCAGGGCTTTTGCTTTAGCTATTAAACTGTCATTTCAATGCCCAAGTTTTCTCAGTTTTGCCCTTCTGATTCTGTCCACCATCTGACCAGGGGGAGCGAGTGGCTCTATGGTCCCTTGCTGCCAGCTGGGGTTAAACCACAAGAGCAATAAGCATATAAGAGTTGACAGGGCTACAGGCAACCTGCTTTAAGTGCTCAAAGCTGAGCAGCTTAACCTCTTCTGCCCTCTTAGCCACTAGCATTTCCTACACTTCTTTCCGATTCAACATTCATTCCAGATCATTCAGCCTCAGAACAGATTAAAAAGAAAAAAAAAAGTAGCTGAAACTAAAAGAATTTTCTTTTAAGATGACTGTAAGAGAGATGGGCTTAAAAACACATCAGTAAATGAGGTACATTTCTTACTAGGACTTCGAGCCTTGTGTATCCTATCAGCATGCACAGACCCCAACTTAATTTTATTGCTTGTACAACCAGCATAAACCTGGCCACAAAGGTTTCAAAATAAATAATTAGTACAAGGAAAAAAAAATCCAACACTCAGGCTTCATTGCACAAACATTTAAACAGAGGAAATAATTTCTTTTACAAATGTGTTTCTCTTGTATAAGAATAATTTTGTATAGAAAATAGCTCTTTATACATTTTACAGAAATAGGCTAACATTTAGATTCTTTATTAATGAATAATCATTGAATGCAATTTAAGATTTCAGTTATGTTTCAGTCACCAAACATCAATAACACAGCAATACATCACTGCTCTAATATCCTTAAACTGCTTGATTTATCAAATATTGAGTCAAGACAGTGAAAACATTCCTAGAGCCATGATGATTTGCAAACACTCAAGTAGCTTGAAACTGTTAAGTTATGAAATACTTCCTGAAAGTAATACCATAATTTAAGTGTCAAGGAATATGAACTTAAACCTTAACAAGGCAGCATTACTTGCTCACTCCTGCTGGCTAATACTGTAAAACCCAAATTGAACAAATGCTTCAATATTAAACTAGTTTACTGTTAATGTGACCTTCAAAACACTCCTGAAGGATGGGATGCCACCCAGGACCTGGACATGCTCTAGAGGTGGGCCCATGAGAATCTCATGAGGTTTAACAAGACCAAGTGCAAGTTGCTGCGCCTGGGTCAGAGCAACCCCTGGTACCAGCACAGGCTGGGGATGAACAGATCAGAGCAGCCCTGCCCAGAAGGACTTCGGGGTGCAGGTGGGTGAGAGGCTGGACAAGACCCAGCGATGAGCACTCACAGTCCAGAAAGCCAAACGTGTCCTGGGCTGCATCCAAAGCAGAGTGGGCAGCAGGGCCAGGGAGGAGATTCTGTCCCTCTGCTCTGCTGTGCTGAGACCCCACCTGGAACACTGCATCCAGCTCTGGGGTCCCAGCATAGGAGAGACAGGGACCTGTTGGAGAGAGCCCAGAGGAGGCCACCAAGATTATCAGAGGGGTGGAGCACCTCTCCTCCAAGAAAAGGCTGAGAGAAGTGGGATTGTTCAGCCTGGAAAAGAAAAGGCTTTGGGGTGACCTAATTGCAGCCTTCCAGTACCTGAAGGGAGCCTACAAAAAAGATGGGGAGGGACTCTTTACAAGAGTATGTAGTGACAGAGGCTAGGTTTAGATGAGATGTTAGGAAGAAATTCTTTACTGGGTGGGTGGACAGGCACTGGAACAGGTTGCCCAGAGAAGTTGTAGATGACTTAACGCTGGATAGGGAGGCACCTGAGCAACCTGGTCTAGTGGAAAGTGTCCCTGACCATGGCAGGGGTGTTGGAATGGAATGATCTGTAAGGTCTCTTCCAACTGAGGCCATTCTATGATTCAAAATGAGATAGCAAAAGCTACTCTAGTAAATGCTATACAGCATTATCACAACATATAAATGTAATAAAAATACTTTCATTTTCTTAAGAAAATGTGGAAGGTAGATGAAAAAGAAATCAGTAAATTAAGATATAAAAAGTAAACTTGTAGAGGACAAAAAATTGAAAAACACGTATATATATTTATATGTAAGGGTATGCTAGGAAGTACATGTATTTAACAATACTCAATTTATTCAAAGACTGTTTAAGTCCATATGGTGTCATGTGGAACTCAAACGTAACCCACATTCAAATGCTTTCCCCCATACGACTGCTGTTTCAAGCTCCTGTACTCATCTGCAGATTTCCTTGTAAATTAGAGAGAAGGTAAAGACATTTATCCTTGGAATACAACTATATGCAGTAATAATTTCTTGCTTTCTAGGTATAATTTTAAATAGAAGATGCAAGCAAATAAGAACTATAAAACCCAATGATTGAAAACCTGAAATTTAGATGCTAATGATTCTATTTAGTATTCATACAGAGCTACTTAGGAGTTTGCCAGCTGCACCCTGTGTGAGTACTGTTGACACTTCCATGTGCATGATTCAAATGTGTAGTTACATTTAGTCAAACATGGCTCTCACTCCGAGTTAGCCAGCCTCTTAACACACAGAACTTTCAAATAAATTCAGCTGGAACTGGTACACCTCTCCTTCTCACAGCACACAGGTTGACATGAGACAGTAATGAATCACATTATACTGGTTCACATTTTCATGTGGTTAGAAGGAGAAACAAACCCTTATTCCAGTGATTTTGCAAATTCTGCATAGTCAATGTATCCATCGTTGTTCTTGTCATCATCTCTTAAGACATCATCTATTAGACTAATCAGCTCTTCTTCCTTCATTGCTTGAGTATGCTCACCACCTTCCTACAAAAACAAAACCACATTGAACAGTTCAGCAGTCTTTCCCCTCTAGTGGCACATATGACAGATTACTGACATCTAATTTTTAAGCTGCTCATGTTTGGTGCCTAATTTGGCACTAAGTTTCATGTAATAATTTGTAACAATATAAGCAAATTTCATCAGATGGAAGCTTTGAAGTCAAAGTTCTCTGGACTTCAGAACAAGCATTCTGCAGTCAACATTCTCGGCCAGAAGTTCCAAAAGCTGAACAGGACAATGTATAATGATAGACAATCATCTAATAGATCTTTAAGCTTAATTAGGATCTTGATGTAGTACAGCCACTGTAGTTTCTATACAGTACAGAATCATCTTACAGTAACACAAGTGAAAAAATTCAGCACTGTAGCAAAAACTCAGTAAAATTCTTAGTAACACCCCTTGTGGGAACACAAAGAGGTGCCTTTGCACAAGAAACAGCCAGTCATTATTCTGTTCTTGGCTCAGTATTTTTTGCCACAGGTTATTAGCAGGAAGTTATGCTATTCTGAGTTGTAACTTCCAGAAGGTCAATATGAGATAATGTGTTTCCATTGTGTTCCTAAGAACTGGAGTTTAGGAAGAGGCAAACCATAATAAGTTCTTCTAATACAAATTTTGTGCAAGAGGTTTTTCATAGTTTGTGTATACACAGCAGTAACAGTCTGAAGTTGAAAACAGTGTCATATCACGTGGTATTTCTACAAATCCTCATGCCCCATTTTGGATGATTTCCCTTTCTCCCCATCCCTACCTACCAAAGTAAGCTCTCTGTAAAATAATTTTCACTCTGGAGCCCCTCCTCATTCTAGAGTTTAAAGTAAAATGGAAACTTCCTAAAAACTGCAATGTGACATGAAAAGCTGTGATAGTGTACTTTTACAAATTCAACCAGAACTATCAGGAGAAAAAGAGTCTCATTTTCAGGCAAAACTGTAACTGCACTGAAGATGTGTTGCAACTGTTCTGTTGCTTTTAGAGTCAGAACTGTTTCCAAACACATATGCCCTTACAAAACTACACCAACCTCTTTGTGGACATGTGAGATAGCAGTAGCAAGCTCTAACCCATCTAGCAAATTATTGCCATCATAATCATGCATTTTGAAGTAATGGAGCTGCAACTCTTGTGGAGACATCTCAGATTCTGGTTTCTCGATAACACCTTCCAAGTGTTCCATGATGTGTCTATGAAAAACAAAACCCACAACATTTCCATGTGTTAATATTTAATGTTCTGTTTACAGCGAATTTAGTCTTTGATCAAATATTGTATGTCTAAAAGTACCCTGGACAACTAAAAACTACAGTTTGATACTAAGATAAAGGGGGCACAAAGGTTGTTTGTTACAGGGGCTGTAGAGGCCTCTAATACCTTAGATAGCTATTTCTATTTCTTCTGGCCTACTTAGCAGGCTTTCAAAACAACTGAAGCAGAGCCCAAAATCTCTTTTTGGCTGTCTTCCAAAGCACAGGAACTGGAGGAAGATCTTTCCCAGTCAACCATGAAGCATTCCAGGGAGTTTTATTTTCTGCTAAAACTGTTCTGCGTTTATGAAGAAGCAAATGAGAAAATGAACTCTACCTGTTAGGAATATGATTTTGTCTAAAGTATGCTGATATAGGTAAGCAAGATTTCTGTAAGAATTTTTTTTATAGCATAAGTGGGGCTAAAGGCTCCAGAGAGACCTTTCCAGGTCTCATATCTCTACAAATTTATCAAGCAAGCATGTCTCATATTTGGCTTTAGCTAGTCACACAACATTCTGAGAAAACAGGGTGCCCTAGGTTTAAGTCCAACTCACATAACACTTTAGAGATAAGAAATCATTAAGAAGTAAAGTTTACGCTTTTAGAACATGGAACACATACTCTTTATCTTGTACCAAATTCTTATCAAGGCGAATATTTGGATGTTGACTCTCTCCTACGTGTTCCTCAGCTAGGGCAGAGATGAAGAATGCAGCCAGAAAGCAGAATAGCAAATGTGTTCTAAACATCCTTCGGGCCATTGTGATCTCCTACAAAAAGGAAAACATCCCCCCCAAAAACAACAGATGAAAAATGCAATTTACTTCCAGCAGATTTAGAGAGTGCTTAGAAACAACCCCATCAAGTTTCAGAACAGAAGAACTTGCTGCATTGGAAACTCTTTGCAAGCAAAGAACCAGAGAGCTCCAATTAAGAGTTTTTATGAACGTCCCTATTTTACGGGATTATGCAGTAATTTTCAGGTAATGTCTTTTTTTTTTTTTTTTTTTCTCTCTCATAGGAGATGCGCACACCTTAGCCATGCTTGCATTTTCATATACCTTCGAGACAACCAAGCAACCATGCCTGCCTCAGGCAGACCTGCCCCACAGCTACGGGAGCAAAGGTCGCTTACGGTATTGAAGCGGCTCCATCTGATTAGTAACTCTATTGACTGAATTCGCTAAGGGGCACACACGCCTTGGAAGACGCGCATGCAGACGACATGCACTTCACGGGCAGGTGACAGCGTGCGGAGCTTCACGGGGCCGAGCCAAGGCGCGGGCTGGTGGCTTCCGCTCCTGCGCTTCTCCCGGCCGCAGCTGGAGCGACCCCCGGCTGCACCGGCCGCCAGCCAGCCTCCCACCCCCGGCTCCCCGCCCGCCTGGATCCCTGAGGAAGCGCCACCGCAGCGGGATGGGGCTGGGCCCGCCGCCCCCCGCCCAGGCCCCGGCACCCCCGCTCCAGCACCGGCAGTCGGGGCGGGCGGAGAGGCCCCGCTGCCGCCACACTACGCACCCTCGGGCGGGTCTCCGCCGTGCCGCGGGCTCCGGGCTGCGCGCAGGCTGGACACCATTGCCGGGACACCATCCCGGGATCACCCCTGACCCGGCGCTGCCCCGCCCGCTCCGCCCGCCCATTGGCCGCGCCGCCCCGCTCCGCCCCGCTGGCGGCGGCGTCACCGCTCCCGGAGCTCCACGTGGAGCCCGCGCCGCGGCGCAGGTGCGGCAGCGCCCCGCCCAACGCGGGCCGGGCTGCGGGGCCGGTGCGCGACAGGGTGTCCGTGAGCCAGCAGTGAGTTCTGAGGTGCACTGGGAAAAACATTGCCAGCAGGCTGAGGGAGGTGATCCTGCCCCTCTGCTCTGCCCTGCTGAGGCCACATCTGGAGGGCTGTGCCCAGTTCTGGGTTCCCCAAGGACAAGAGACATGGAGCCCCTGGAGCAGGTCCAGTGGAGAGGAACAAAGATGGACTGGAATATCTCTCTTACCAGGAAAAGCTGGAGGAGCTGGGCCTGTTCAGTCTCGAGAATAGAGAACTGAGAGGGCACCTTATCAATGTATACAAGTGTGTGCATATATATATACACACACATATACATAAAGAGCATACACAAGAGGGGGTGCCGAGAGGATGAAGCCAGGCTCTATTCAGTGATTCTGAGCAAAAGGACAAGAGGAAATAGGCAGAAACTGATGTACAGAAAGTTCCACCTGAACAAGAGGAAGAACTTCTTTACTGTGCAGGTGACTGAGCATGGGAGCAAACTGTCCAGAAAGGTTGTGGAGTCTCCATCAATGAAGATACTGAAGAACTGCCTGAACACAGTCCTGTGCCATGTGCTCTAGGATGACCCTGCTTGAGCAGGGGAGCTCGGACCAGATGACCCACTGTGGTCCCTTGCAACCTAACCCATTCTGGGCGCTGTGGGGTCTCAACAATCCCGGCCTTTGATCCAGAGAACTCCCTTCCAGAGGATGCATTGGAGGGATGCCCTCCAATGCTCTGGGCAGAACCGAGAAGAAGGGCAATGGCAGAGCTGGTGGCAGTGAGGGCCAGTGTATGTCGTGTTCTTAGGGCAGTCCCCAGCCACCCCTGCTCCAGATGCTTCCCTCTAGCCCCATTCACAAAGGACCGCCGTGTTTCCTCCCTGCTGCTCGAGTGGGAGCTGCTGTGCCCTCTCCCCAGTGCCCACTGCGGTTTATAAACTGTGTGTGTTCTGTGCTTCCCCTCGCACTACCCGCCACAGGTCTCTGTTTCCATACTCGACGCCTACACCGGCACCGCTCTGGCCCCTCGCAGATCATAACCCCCGAACAAACCTCGGCTTCGGGGAGCCGGGGGGGCTTTTGGCCCGTTCCTCAGACACCGCCCGGGTGTCCCGTGCCGAGGTCGCTGCGGGAGGGGGGGCGGTGGCCGTGCGGACCGACGGGCAGAGAGCCCTGGGGTTCAGGTGACTCCCGCGGGCGGCGGTGGGGAGCAGCACCGCCGGCCCGTCTCGCCCAGGCGGGGAGCGAGCTCCACCACCCGCGGTACCGAGGCAGCGGCCGCCTCTCCGGGACGGGGCTCCGTGCTCGGGCGCCAGGCGCGAGGCGTCAGGGAGTGGCGGCCATGGCTGCCCCGCCGCCCCACGCCGCAGCCCTCGGGCAGGGCGTCCCGGCCGCCCCCGCCCCCCGGCACCTGGCGGATCCGCGGCCCCGCCGGCGCCTCCCGGGCGCTGCCGCCGGGGACTCCCCGCGGGCCGGGGCGGGGCGGGCCCGTCCCGGCGCTAAGATGGCGGCCAAGGGCTCGCACTCGCACGTGAAGCTGGAGGCGGAGATCGAGCGGTGCCGGGCGGAGGGGCAATGGGGGCGGCTCCGCCACCTCGCCCAGCAGCTGCTGCCGCCGCGGCCCCCACGCAAGGCGAAGGCGGCGAGGGGCGCGCAGGACGCCGGTAAGCGGCGGCAGGGGGCGGGCGGGGCGGCCGCCGGTACCGACCCGCCCGGGCGCGGGGCGGCAGGAGGGACGGCAGGCGGGACGGCGGTTCTCTCCCCGCCGCCGCCCAGGCTCGGCAGCCCCGCGTCGGGGGGCTGGCGTGCGCGGGAGCTGCGGCTGCCCCGGCTCCGGGGCTCGGGGGGAGCGGGCTGGGCAGCGTCGGCTTGCGGGGCGTCGTCCGCCGTCCCGTGCCTGCGCCCCGGCTCCGCCGCGGGAGGGATGCCGGGGAGAGGCGGCGGGAGCTCAGGAAGCGGCGCTCGGCAGGATCACGCTGCGCTTCCTCTCGGTGTCAGCGCTGCCGAGCGCTCGGGATGCCGCCCCCGCCGCGGTCAGCACCGGGGCGCAGGTGGCGGCTGCCCCGCTCCCAGCCCGCCCTGGGTGCAGCCCAGCCAGCCCTTTCCTCCCCCTTTGGAAAGGTGTCTCCCCAGCTTCTCTATACGTGTCAGGCTAGCTCGCTCTTGCCCCCTGCCCAGCGCTGTTCTTGGCTGGGTGTCCTTGTGTTACCCCTCTCCGTTTCTGAGGGGCACTGCTTTACTTAAAGGCTTTCACATGTAAAACAAGTTTCATGAATAGCAAATGTATTGCTATTTCTTTTCCTGTTACAACACACCACTTTGCTTCTTTTTTTTTTTTTTTTTTTTTTTAATCTCTTGTAAGAGCGAGACAGACTTACTCAGTCTGAGGTCAGCAAGTAAGTTGTGAGCAGGACCTGATCCTACCCACGGTAGTGGTGCAAAGAGCTCTGCCACTGAAGTCAGAAGAGTTTCATCTAGGAATAAATCTGCTTCTTTAGAGGAGTGTGTCCAGAATGTGGCCCTAGAGTTGAAGTTTTCTAGAGTGCCTTAAACTTTACAGCAGGAACCATGATGGGGGAGATGTTGATAGTTTAATGCATGTTTATTTTTGAGGCTTTCCGAGGGTGTACAGGATGCAGATCGAACCTTGTGCTGAGAACCGCACGGCCAACCTTTGAACTTTAGTCGGGTTTCAGCTGCATTTTCCCAGGTGCAGAGATCACCATGCACTTTGGGGACATTAGTAGTTGAAGAGTTCACAGTAGTTTCTTCCCTTGTAATTAAGAGGTATAACAACAGTATGATTGCTGTAAAAACATGATTTGTTAATTTGCTGCTATGTCATAACTGGCTAGTTGTGAAAGAGTAATGCTTTGTTATTGCTACAGAGCTGCTTTCAGCAGGTTTTGTGCTTCTAGAAATGACTGTGTGTCTGGATGGGATTTTTTTAAGAGTAGTATTTGCTTTGTGAGGTTGTGTATATTTATTTCTTGATTGTGTATAGTCTTACCTAATTCCTTAAGTTTGATTAAGAGATTAATGACTACCTGAAAGCTCTTTAGTGTATAGAAATGATTGCATGCAGGTTTGGGGGGGAGTATAGTTGAACACTTATACTTCCCATTTTATGTACCTGTACTTTGTTTATGCAAGTTGCAGGCCTGCAAACGAGCAGGAAGAGCTATGGTTATAACTTGATATGCAGCTGAACACTTAGGCCACAACAGCAAAAAAGCCTAAACCACCACACAGTTGATGATTAATGCTGTATGTAGTGTATAGATAAAAAGTGGTCATAAGGTGTCCCCTGGAGTGAAAAATACAGAAACAGGTACACTATTGTGTTTCACTTATTCTCGAATTTTGGACTTTGAAACATGGAATATGTATGAAATGCCGGGATTGGCTCTTTGATGTTCAAAGATTTCCTTACCCTGCATGACTCACAGTTCTGCTAATGGAGGTACTGTTATGAATGAAGACACTGCAGAACTGGGACATCATGTAACAACTCCAAGTGCTCTGGCAGATGAAACATTTTTTTTCAGCACACGACTGCCACATTGCATGATGCTTCATGCTGTATCCAGTACTGCTACCTCTGTTTGAGTTTGTCTTCTGTGGAGCTGTGAATAGGGATGCATTTTAATGTAGAAAGAGTTTTATGTGGCATGTTAGTTATGGCAGAGGATCAATCCTTGTGTGTCTTTAGTAATGGATGTGTAGAATGAGTCTAATTTATCTTTTTAATTTTGTTTCTCTCTACTTTCAGGAAAATTGTAAAAGTTTCTGATACAGTTACTGCTATAATTTCTCTATAGTCTAAAGCATTCATTTCATGCTTGTACCTTTGTAAATAAAATGCATCCACTGAAATGTTTGCAAAGTTTGGTCTTACACTTTTGAAAGTGAATTTTGTGATGAAAATTCTTAACTGTTATATTAGTGACAATGTAAGAGGGAATGGTGCTGCCAAAAGTTAAAGGATTAAGGGAAAATCTTCAAGTTACAAGAGAGCGTTATTTCATTTTTCCATACAAAACATACTATTTCCACTAGATAGAAGTTAGTGGAACTTTTTTTTTTTTTGTCTGTTAGTTCTTCCTTATCCCCTCATTTGAGTTTGTTGTGTTTCTCAAAGGTGTGTTGTTTTGTTTTTGTACTTCAGTGTCCCATCAGTATGGCAGTAAGCAATGTTTCTTGTTGATTGGTGTGTGCTTTCAGAGGACCATGGGAGTCTGCTGCTTGCAGAGGCTCTGCTGGAAGAATGTTTGAAGGAAAACTTTGCCAAACTGAAGGACTCCATTCCACTGTCAGAGAAGAGTGAGCCCAAACTGAGTGAAGCTAAACAGTATCTGACCAATATCTTAACCAGAGGGAAACTAAGAGTAAGTGGGTTCTATCATCATAATTCCTGCAAACTGGATGCTTCTTTCATATAATTGTTAGTCTGATACAGGGTGTGGGTGTTGCCTGTTGATGTCCATGGATGTACAGTGCTGTATTGTAGGTGATACTGTTAATTCCCCTTGGTAGAATCTTATGTTGTGAGACTTGCTTTTTCATATGCAAAGCAATTATGTGCTACACAGATATATCCTGTTTATTTTTTCTTTAACTGGAAAGAAGCAGGATAAATATTTAGAATTTCTCTTGGGTGATGAGGCGTGGCTGCATAAGGGTGCTGTCAGGCCTGCACAGCTGAGTGACCTCCTGATCTGAGGGAATTGTGCACAACTGGTCAGCTCCTGATTGGAGAAAAATGTGCCACAAGCCACTGTCAGGAATTTAGGGTTGTGTTGTGAGTCCAGGACTACAGTCTTGCACTGCTTTCAGTGTCTGTCAGAGAAGTAATGCTTTTATTTTGTTTTGTGGTCTGGGTGTGTGGCTGGTAGCTGCTTGTCAACTCGGTTGCAGAGCTTCAGGAGTGTTTTAATACTCTGCTTTGATGGCTGCTGCTGCATTGGTGTCCTTTGACACACAGTTGCATAACTGGGTTCAGATACAAATGAATTACAACAGTCTGTTCTAGACTTGTATTACTTTTGGTCCTGAAATTGCCAGGCTAGTTTAGTTAGGTTGGAAACGTCTATTATACTTTTACCATATTAGTTTCCAATGAGCAAGGTCAGCCTATTTAGAAGATAAAATAGAGGCAGTAAGGAAGAGGAGTCTGTCCAACCCTCTTCCTTTATAGTTTAGCCCCATTAACAGTCAGAACTACTGAATTCCTCCAGTTCCTTGTGTTTAGTTTGGCTACATGAATTGCCATTACTGTTTCTTTGCTAGTGGTGACTTAGCTACTCATGCAGTGTTGATTGTATGTGTTAAAAAATGGGTATGAAGGCTTTAGGAACCTTTTCATGCTTTCCAAAGGGTCTGAACAGATGTGTTTTACCGAGGTTTCTGTTACACGATTTCAGTCCTTAAATGAAACAAATCTTAGAAATAGCAGGTGTGCCTTCTGTTTTTTCACTGTTGCATGAAAATTCTTTGACAACTAAAGAAAATTTGGAAGCCTTCTCACTCTAATTAAATATACAGAGGAGAGGGAAGCAGTGATCTAAAAAGTGATGTTTACTGTCTAGTTTAAAAGCAGGGGTTTTTCTTTGTGTGTGTGTGTAGGTAATTCTGACAATGCCAACTTTTTACGTGCTCTCTGTGGCTGAAGAATCGATAGAGCAGGTCAGCTGAGACCAAAGAGTTGGCTTAGAAACTGTGTTTCAAAACTGAGCTCCAAAGTGGTTGCCTGACCTTCGTTGCCTACTGCTCTCATGAGCTTAGCCCTTGCAGTTGTGACAGAAAGCATCCTGAACCTGTCTAATTTGCTGTGGAGTGCTTCATTCTTCCTGTCTGGTATTTCACCCTGTAAACATTTTTTCTCTCCCTGCTCCATTTCAGCCAAAGTATATGACAGAAGCTATGCTGATCCTAGGAAAGCTTCATTATGTGGAGGGATGCTACAGAGATGCCATCAGCATGTATGCCAAAGCAGGACTTGATGACCTCTCAACCAAAGATGAACCTCTGTACATGCTGCGTTTGGTAACTGAGGCCTTTGTTATTAAAGGTAAATATACGTATGTGTATTTGAAATATGCTGGTGTTAGGTTGGAGCTAATTCTCCAAGTGATTTGGTTGGAGCAGGATTAGGGCAAAGATGTGTGCTGTAGAAAATCCTACCGGGTATGGTCTGTGTAGTTTTAAACTTAAAGGCATTATGGAGTCTTAGTCCATGGTTTTTAAACTTGGCTGGCATGTAAAGAAAAGCTTGAAATTGGAAATCTTGTGGTAACTCTTGGCTGTAAGTCAGCTACATGCTTGAGCTTGTGTGTCCATTTTGGGGAAAATCTAAATGAAGCCCTCAGTTGAATTGGGGCCTATGCTTTCTCTTAGAAAGAGTTCATCTACTTGTACATTTCAGTGATTTCTGTGAATTAAATGAGGATGATGTTTCCAAGTTTTAAACTTTGGACTAATAGAATATGTGCTTTCAAAGCAGGTAGTACATTTTTGCAATGCATGTCACACAGTATTAGACCTTATGTACAAACAGGAGTCTCTCCTCCTCCTTGTAACTCTACAGGCATTTTACTGTTTGAGAGATTCTAATTAAAACTACCTCTGTGGGTAGTGAAATTGCATTTCCTTTTTGAGTGGGGGAAAGGAAGACCCTTGTCAGTTTTTGACTTGGGGGGAAAAAAGATTAGTAATCTTCTCCTTTGCTTTCGGTTCCTTTATAAATGTTGCTCAAGTACTGCTACCTATCTACTGCTTTCTACTCTTTTCAGCATGTCCACCAGCTAATTAGGTGAATGAGAACTCTGATGATCAGATACCTTCAACTGGTATGTAAAAGAGTGAAACCAAATCAACCCAAAATACTGTTTGACTGGGCTGCTAGTATTACTGATAATAATTTGAGTAATTCTGCTTTTTTTGAAACCCTGTTTGTGCTGCTTTGCTTGCTTTGATTTTTGTTTCCTGTGGTACTGATCAAATCTGCTTCATTAATGAGCTTTTGTGGAGCAGGACTAATTTACTTGTACCTCACACTGACGCTTGCATGGCGCAGAGGAGCGAGTAGCTGCCAATGCATTCTCAGCAGTGTATTTGAGAGCAACTCTTGGTGCACTCCAGAGTCTGAAGGAGATGCACTGTCCTCGTTGGGAACTGGATATGACCCTTGGTGAGGTGTGAGTGTAGTGATAACGTGTGTGTGGAGACTGATGGAATGGCACACTTGGTATAAGACCCCTTGTATTGTGTTGACTACCTGACTTACACATGAAGGTGTTGGAGGTGTTTGCCTCAGAGCATCAGGCAGTTTTTTTGTTTTTTTCCCCATGTGGTTTAGCATGGAATGTAAATATTGTGTTGCCCCTGTAAACCGTAGGAGCCTCTGCCATTGCAGAGCAACCTCTGTGCTGTTATGGTTCCAGGCTTTATCCTCCATGATGATTATTTTCATATTAGCTAAGATATCAAGGGTACAGTAAGTCACTCAGTATTCTACCAAAGTTTCTGGCAGAAAATAGTCCAGCAGAGTGGAGCTTGTCCAGGTGAGTTTGGAGAGGGCACTCACTAGGATCACTGTTCCCTCATGCCATGTTCCCTCAGCCTCCCACCCCTATGTTAGCACTTCGTGTAGGTAGCTATGGTAGTAACAGTGTAGATGTTTTAAAACATGTGTCCAGGCTGCTTCTGCAGGGAAAGTAACAATATGGAGTTGAATTGTTTAAAATTCATTGATACTTTATGCTATAGATTTTTCTTATTCTCCTTTTTAATTTGGTATCTCTCCAGAAATTATGTTGATCCATACCATATTACTGCCTTTGGTTGAACTATTGGCCATTTATGCAATATGAAACATTCTTTAAAGATGCTCTTGAATGTTGCTGGTAGTAAAATTTTTGTAGAGGTTATTTAGGCAAAAATCCAGAGGAGCCACAGTCCTGTCTACTTCCAGGCAGAAGTTGGGTTCCCCAATTAGATTCTTGCTCACATTTTCAGAAATGGGAGAAAGCAGTTGGTTTAATAGACTATCCCTGTTCACCCAGCATTAGTTAAAGCAGCAGAACTTTGTATCACCTCGTAGTGTGAACTTGAAACTACCTAAGTTTTGTGTAGTTAATAGTGCTGAGTTATGCCTGTATGCAGAATGGCAGCATAGGTTTAGGCTGGAAAGGTCCTTGAATGTTGACACCTATCCTTTTAATGTGGGAAATGAACAAAAGTGTAACAAGAAGGATGTGGGATACACTGAAAGGAGTTGCACAGATGAAGCCAGTTGTAGAAATCCAGCAAAAACAAGTTTCCTTCCTTAGAGCTCCTTTTAACCTCCACAACACTGAAGGTTGGATGTTGAGCTGAATCTCTAGAGTCTTTCTCTGGATGTCCACAGCATGTAGTAGGTTCATATAATGGTAAGAGGCAGTATGGATGTGCACCCTTGTGTTTGGATTGCAGAAGTTGAGCAGGGAAAAAATTTCTTGCTTGCCTTCCCAGTAAACTTCCACACAAAGTGAGTATCAAGAAGTAAACTCGAAATTCTTCATCAGTCTGAGCAGTTGTGCAATTGACAAGTCACAGGAGAAATGGCAGAGAGAGCAAGATTCTCCAGTTTCTCATCTGACTGCTGCTTCCTGTTCTAAATCTCTGCATTGTGAGGAGACAAGTTTTGTGGGCACTGTGACAACAGTTTGATTTTTCATTATGACTAATTTTAACCTCTATGGTTAGTTAATAGGTGGTTGGTTTGTACTTGTCTCTTTCCTCCCCATCCTCTATGAAGTCAATCCCTCCTTAAAATTTTACCTCTGCCCAGTTCACATTACTGCTGGTAATCTCTGATGCAAGCAGCTCTGTGTTGCATAAACCAGTATTGAGTAAGTAAACTTTGCTTCTAATTCAGTTGGGACACACTGGCTTTGTTACCTGGTGTTGTCCATCTGAAACAAGCAAGCAAAAAAGACTTCAGAACAAAGTGTGTAGCTGTCAGAGCCCATTGATTTCTCTCTGTTCTGCTTGCTGCAGAAACTATGCAGAGATATCTCTCTTCGCAAGGAGAAAATCTTCCTGGTAGTAGGTTAGGTCACTACTTAACCTTTACAAAGCACTGTGTGGCTCTAGCCAGGGCTTCAGCATACCTGAGCTCTGAGAAAGAGGCTTCTCTGGTGTGGCAATGTTTGCTGTGCTGCTGAGAGCACGATGAGAGCTGCTTTGGCTGAGGCAGGCTGCTGCCAGCCTGAGTGATGGAGACTCAGGCAGGGCTCGTGTGATGTGTGGGTCCTGTCTTTGTAAGGACTGAGAGGGGCTTTAGCTTGTGGTCAGGGATGTGTCAGAGCTGCTGCTAGGTGAGTCAGCCCTGTGCTGAGGGGCTCCCTGTGTCTGTCAGGCCAGGCACTGGACTTCCTCTGCCTGGAGATAGCTACCTATCTAAATTTGTGCAGCAATGACATAGGATTGCACACTGTATCTAGTTTCTAAATGGATTTCTAGGGAGTTAAAGCTTTAGAAGTCACACTGCCTGTTTTTTTCCTTTTCTCCCAGTCCATTCTGTAATTTTTGTAATTTAGTCATTTTTGTGTTATTATTGGCTGTTTGGCAGCTCAGGGTGGGTTTAAGTTTTGCAGCTTCAGTCTGAACTCTCTGTAGAGTCAGAAGTTGGCTGGAGTGATGCATCACTCTTTAAATGGCATCTGACAGTTGAAGTGAGTGGTGGTGTACAATACAGCCTCTTCGGTGACTGTGAGAGACTGTGGACTAAGTTAAGATTTATCCCTTGTCAATTTGTTTCTAAATGGTTTTGCTCTTTTGTCTGGTTTTTGGTTTTTTTTTTAACTTTAGAAAAGACATCCCTTTTATCAAAAGGCTGCAGCATGAGCTTGGTCTGTTTAGATCTTTGAAAATATGTGGAAGAGAACAAGCTGATAATGTAACATGTCTGTAAGAAGCCTTGATCATAGTCTGCATTTTATTATAACATATCCAACCACAAGTCTTATCTACGAGGAAATGAGACTGTGTCAGTGCAGTGGTTCAGAGCTACCTATATTTTGTTCTTGAACCCATTTTAGTCATTTAAAGATGTTTAAGATCTGTGGTGTGACACTTCTGAAAAACCAGAGATAAGATCTTGAGACAAACACTGCTGGATTGAGCCACTGATCTTTAGAGCTCTCCTAAGAGCTGTGAGTGGTATTTCTGAAAGCAAAACCTTGAAACTACCACGTGGAGGTTTTTTCCTGAGTTTGATGATGATAAACAGCCTGGAACCTGCTTCCGGTGTCCTGGGCTCAGCCCAACTTGTTGTGGATTATTTTGTGTTTGTTCACTCTTAGGACAAATTGCTGAGCTTAGGTGTGTTCCCGTTTCTCTTGTGGTTGTATCTTTCAGAAATTCAGTGGTAATGAGCTCTGTATGCTTGGAATTATGTTGTTCTGCTTTCTCCCCATGTGAAATAATTGTCTTGGGTTTTTAATACTGGAAGTGGTTGTTTGGAGGTTCTTGTGGTGTTCTGAAAGGAAAATGGTCATATCATGCAGAGATAAACAGAAAACCTGACCTTTTACTCAGCTGATTTGAAAACTATTTGCTTGGTTTTAATCATGGTTTTAAATTGACCACCTGAAGCCTCAAAATTTGAATAAGCTGTTTTAAACTTCTTTGTGATTGTGCTGCTTAATTAGTTTATTTTGTTGGCTTGCACTACTGTTAAAAACTGTAGGTTTGCGTTCAGTAAATATGAGTTTGGTATTGAAGTTGTTCATTCTAGCTAATCAGAGGATGTATCACGCACTTGTTCATATGCTTAACTGGAGTCTTTAATTTTGACATTTGCTTGTGTGTCATTCATTTTTCTAAAATGGTTTTCTACATGATGATTAATTTCCTAGGTGAGATTTGTATTCAGCTGCTTTTGTTTGAAAATTAGAATAAAATGTAGAGTTAAAGATGGCTTTATTGCAAAGCTATGTTCTGATAAATCTACTTTTTCCTCTTCTCTAAAGAGTTTGATTAAGAATTTTCAGTTTAATAAATGAATTTCTTTAACTCAGCATTTCTCATAAGCTGATAAATTTCTTATCATGTGTATGTTTTTTAATTCACAGATTAAAATGGGAAAAATAAGCTTTCCTGTTTGGTTTTTTTTAGTTCAGTGTTGGTTCATTGAACCAAACAGTGGAGAGAATTGAAAGGGAGAAAGGTAAGGTTTGTGAGGTGTTAAAATTTATTTTATTAATTTTTGTCCTCTTTCCAAGAGAACACCTCTATTTTAAAGACTATTCCAGTGCTTCATCAAACTTTTATTTCAGATCCTAAGCTACTAACTTTTCTAGTTCTGTTCTTCACTAAATGCTGCCAATCCCATGGTGCAAGGATATATTCCACTCAAATAACCTTAATGGGTTACTGTGTGTTATCGGCTTAACTTAAACAGCCTTACTTTTAATTCGAGTTTCCTGTTAGCTTCTCTGGAATGAGATTTTTGTCCACGTAGTGTTTGGTAAGTGAGATCATAGTATCAAAACTGTGGGCTGTTCTGGAATACAGACTGTGTGACAAATACAGATTTTGAGTACCAGTAGTTTGAACAATTTCAAGTGCAGATCCATTGAGTTTAGAAAGATCATATAGTTTTGCAGGGTCATAATTTATTTCATAATCTTCTTTTGAAAGTGAGTTCACACTTCTAACTTCTTTTTGCCAGAAGCATTTTTAATTCAGGTCATGTTTTATAAACCTCTTAATGGGCTGTACATGCACTTTTTGAGTCTGTTCCTTGTTTCAAAGGGCATAGCATTTTTTGGGATGTCTTCTTTCTGCAGACAGTGTTTGGAATACTATTCTACTTCTTGGATGCCAAAAAACCCTCCCAGTGGTTGTACATACTCTTGTGCTTGAGATCTTTACTACAGGATCATTTTAAAGAGTTTTTGAAGTTCCTTAAGAAAAACTTTGCTGTAATACCTAAAAAGAGGTAGTGTGTGTTTGTATCTTACTGTGTAAGAACATACTTTGTTTTGTCCACTGAGACAAGCGTAGAAAATGGATTAATGGAAGGTTGATGACATTTTCTCCATGTTCAAGTAAGTAATTTGCTTTATATTCTCTCTAGGCACTAATGGAGAAAAGTAAAAGCGTGTTGTAATTGCTCATGTCAAGATAAAGATGCTCCATTTCTGTATTGTTGTTTAGGAGCCACATGACTCCAATTAAAGTACTCAAATCTGCCAGTGGTAAAAAAAGATGGAACTCAGATCTTCCTGCCCTCCTTCCAGCACAGCTGACACCACCCTCCCTAGAAGCTGAGTTTTCATGCTGCTTGCATTGCTGTTACTGTCTGACCTGAGGGCAGTGTGCTGTGATGTACCCATTTAGCAGAAATGGGCAGCAGGTTGAAAGGTGCAGGGGAAAAAATCCTAAGAGCCTGAATTGCCTCCCCATCTCTCTCCATTGGTTTCAGTGTCAAGGATCATGTTGTTTAGGCACTGTTGACATTATAGCATGTATACCACAGACCTTTACTTGAAATGCTAAATCTTCTCTACTTTAATAATCCTGTTTAAACTGGAATGGTTGTTACCATAATATGTTCTGACTTCCCAGGGGTCCCAATACACTACTGTCTGGAACCTGCCCACCTTGGAAGTGATGATGCTGGCTGAGGCACTTGAGTTCATTGAAGTGTTGAGGAGGGCAGCTAGAACCTTCCTAAAGACAACATCACTGTTCTTCAGTGTCTTTAGGAAAGCTTGTTGATCGTGAAGAACCAGAATTATACTGGGCACAAAGCTGAGATGAGAGAAGCATAGGTGTGAGTGGTAGTTAAGGGAAAAGTTATCTAAAACTTCGATTTCACTTTTCTTCGTATTCATATATAGCTTTTCAGTGGTAATGAGCTTCATGAGGATGATTAACACTTGCCAGCATGCACCTGCTAACCTGTATGCTGCCTTTGATATTATATATTTGCTTCCAGTTGTCTCTGTTACTTCACTGCTGTTTCCTCTACTGGCATCTCTAAGTAGAACTTGGTGGGATACAGTAGAAGAGAACGATTTGTGTTGGGTTTTTTGTTTCGATTTGTTTGGGGATTTTTGTTTGGTTTTTAGGTGTGGTTTGGTTTTTTGTTTGGTTGGTTTGTTTTTGGTATTTTTTGTGGGTTTTTTGTGGATTTTTTTCTTTTTTTTTTGTGTTGTTTTGTTTGCTTGGTTTTTTTGAGGGTCTGGCAGGGGCAGGGCACAGATTCCTTTGTTGGAATCCTCTGATGACGACAAAAGGTTGAGATTTGCCTCTCTGAGAACTGAGATCTGTGGGAGATGGGTTCCTTCAAAGAGAGCCTGAATAGCAAAATTAGTTTTCTTGCCTGGCCATTAAAACAATTGAGTCCCAGCCAAAAGGATATATGATACAATAGGATATTAAAATTAAAATAAGACATTTTGTTGGCAGAACTTGTTTTCACTTTTGCTTGGCAAAAGATGCATCTTTTAAATGTTAATCCACATCAGAGAGAGAGAGAGACTTTGTTCTATACCTGGTATGCGCTTCAAAGTGTTAGTTTTCACAATTCTGACAGCAAGACAGGAAGCATGCTGTTAATTCATGTTGGCATCACAGTAGCTGTCTGATAGGCAAAAGCCCCACTTTGTAGATGTTGATGTCTTGATAAAAGGACGTAGCATTGGTATGTTTTATTTGGGCTTTCAGAAAAGCAGTTTAAGAGTCTGGAGTTGCCCTTACATTGTGACAGTGATGACTTGGAACCTGTTGCATGTTGGTGAATTGTGTGCCGTGGTGCCACTGCTTTCCTGCTTGGATGTGAAAGAGTTGCCAGGCCCAGCCTTGGTGCTCTTGATGCCCTTAGGCTTTTCTGTTGTGCCTCATGAGCTTTTCTCTGCTGTTGGATCAGATGGTTTACCTTTTTAGCAGTAGTTTGTTTAGCACAGTCAGCTATGCACAAATGCAGCGTGGGTGTTACTTCAGACTTTTGAGGAGAGTTAGATGCATGCCACTAAATGCAGATTACTGAAATTTGGAAAGTGGAAAAAGGGAATAACTTCTGGTTCCTTTTGTTAATGTGACTTGGTTTCTGTGATGGTAAAGTTCAGTTAATTCTGCTCCCTTTCCCACACATAGTTGTAGGTGGTGGTTGCACACATGCATAAAACCTTCTCCACCTTCTGCACTATGACTTAGTTCTCTAAAGCTGTGGGGTTAGCAGCATCAGGAGATGGAAGAGTATTTGCCCATGCTTTTCTGAGGAAATAGACCAGTGTTTGTAAGGTTACATGAGACAACATGCTACACTTACTTTCACTAGAAGAGAACAAATACAGATGTAGCTTTTAGATGGCTGTGATGTCGGTGTCATGCTGGGGCTGTGTTGTGTAGCATGGTGTGTGTCTGGTGGCTATGGGAAGATTTCCATGTGCTGGTTTGCCCTGGAGTAAGCTTCAGATGTCTGACTATCTTTTAAGTGACAGGGCAACGAGCCTGTTAGTCCTCACAGGCTGTCTGTTCTAGTGACTTTAAGTAGGATTGTATTAAGTGCTTGATGTGAATCAGCATAGTAAAATATGAATTATCTTTCCTTTCTCTCCCTTCTGCTCCCCAAATACACATAGAATCATAGAATGATTTCAGTTGGAAAAGACCTGTAAGATCATGAAGTGCAACCATTAACCCAGCACTGCCAAATCCAGTAATAAACCATGTCCCTAAGCACACATCAACACATCTTTGAAATACCTCCAGAGGTGGTGACTCCTGGGCAGCCAGATAGCCAGTCCAGACCTGCCCTGGCACAACTTGAGGCCATTTTCTCTTGTCCTGTTACTTGGTATGTTGTAGAAGAGACTGACCCCCACCTTGCTATACCCTCCTTTCAGGTAATTGTAGAGAGTCTCCTTTTCTCCAGGCTGAACACCCCCAGCCCCCTCATAGCTCCTCGTGGCACTTGTGCTCCAGACCCTTCCCCAGCTCCGTTGCCCTTCTCTGGACACACTCCAACACCTCAAGGTCTTTCTTGTAGTGAGGGGCCAAAAAATTTAACACAGGAATTTAGGGCTCATCTGATTCAGTGACTCTGCAGCTGGAAGAGAACTTTCTTGCTGGTGATGCTGCTTAACTGTGGTGCAGATGAACTCAAGCAGAACAAATTCCAGTACTTGGTCATCAGTACTATCTCTCTGCCTTGTGCCCCTTCCACTTTGCATTTTTTCTCTTCTGCTTCTTCCTGTTGTATTTAGACCAAGGAAAAAAAAAAATGTAACTTCTTCAGTATGCCATGACAGTTTATGGATGTGGATGGTGTTGCCAAAGTCTTCAGATGTGAGGCTGTAAGAGATTGCTGATCACCCCTGTCTTTGCTGTGCCTCAGAGCATTGCTCCAGTAGGTGTGTCTTGATGTCATGGAATGGAGGTGGCCTCTTATACCGGGACAATGAATACATTATAGCAGTGCTCCCCAAAGTGGTGCATGTGCCCCAGGGGGTGAGCAAGATGATTTACTGTGGTGCAGAAGAGAAGTCTTGTAACTTCTATTTATTTTTTTCTTTAAAAATCCACCAGCAAAAGAAAGCGCCCCACATTGAAGTAAATCTTTAATATTGTATTTTATTGAAAGTGGTGCCCTCACTTAGTCTGGATGTCAGAGGGTCCTATGTCATGTAGAGCCTACAAAAGTGTCTTACAAAAGAGAGGGTGTTTCCCATTGTGGAAGGCCATCCTCACTAGTTCCGTATATTGCAGCTCACTTGTGCCTAGTTAAGTGGATTTATGTATTATATTGTCTAGTTCTTATTAAACTAAACCTTATGAAATAGACAAGTAGCTTAAAGATTCCCTCAAAAACCTGTGGATTCCAGGTAATACTAGAACTAGGAGCACAAGTGAGCAATAAGAATGTCAGAGCTTACACTATTAGCATGAGCTCTTCAATCAGGTAAAAGCAGTGACAGTCTAATTGGATCTAATCAATGAAGTCTATTGACACTCAATTCAGTACTTACATTTTTAGAAGCCTCTTTTGAGCTTTCTTATGTAAAAACAAAATATGAAAAAAAGTGCCATTGGGGAAACACCTTTCCAGATTCTGGTTTAATAATGAAATACATAAAGAACTGCTTAGCAGCACAGTGATGCTCAGAAATGCACAAAGTGCTGTATGATGGCATCAGTAAACACAAGACTTTTAAATAGAATCTAGTTTGTAGTGAGTTGGGCAGTGACCATGGAAATCTGTACACACCAAAGTTCAGTGGTTGTTCCATGGTAAAATGGTTGTCAAAGTTACAGGTGAATTATGCCTTTTTGCTTTTACAAAAAGTCAAGTGTTCTGAATTTGCAGGCCTTTTCTCTGTTGATAGGTGGCTGTTAGTGGCATGTAATCTAGCAGGTATTTTTGAAAAAATAAACACTTAAATATAGAATAAATAGTTATAAAGCAATGTATGTATGTAACTATATGCATATGTTGGGTGTGCATGATCAACATTTTTTTACTTAATATGATCAAAGAATTTTGGAGACCACTGTATTACAGGTTAAAGCAAAGGTTAAAAGATGTGCCGTGAAGGTTAAGAGCAGGCAGTTGAGCAGGTCTGAGTATGCTCTAAAGGATTAGTGTGTGGATTAAAGTTGCTGATTTCTGCTATGCATAAGATATGCAGTGTGATGCAGAGCCCACGCAGCATTGATTGAGGGCAGGGGACTGAGGTTGCATCTCAGGGGAGTGCTTGCTGCCTTCTGGCTTCACAGCCACTCAGTCAAAAAGCTGTCCTAATTTTAGCAATAAACTTGAGCTGTAATTACAAGTCCAACCAGATAGAGTTCTAGCTTTGAAAATAATTGGAGTAACATTGTTGGCATTGGTTTATTGCATGTAGTAAGAAAGCCAAGAGTAGGAGGTTATGAGTTCTGCATTGAAGCAACTGAGCAGCCTTCACAGGTTGCTTAAATTTTGAACTTCATTCCCAGCTTATAGTTAGAAAGGTCTTCAGATAATTTTACTTGGGGTTACTGGAATTTTCTGCCTTTCTGCCTTTGAGACTTTTACATGAAAAATACCTCAAGATTGTAACAGATTGCCAGGAATTTACAATAACTCTGTATAATAGGGAGCATCAGTGAAAGAAGTACATGCAGCTTTCTTGAACAGCTAAACGTGTCTCTTCTCCCCATCTCTCATGGGCTGCAGTATGAATGAATGTGTTCAAAACCAAGGGCTTCTAGGCCTTTCTTCCCCCTCTTCTATTTGCATTGCAAATAAACCCTGCTGAAAAAATCATAGCTTGGTTGCTGCAGAGATAAGTGTCAAGACCAGGTTGTGAATTATTTAAACTGCTGTGAATTATGGCAGAAATAATGCATAGTGCTGGGTCTTGCCTATGTCAACCTAATCCCAGCTGCTGCTTGTTGAGGTTTGGGCTATTTTGCTTTCCAAGACACTGTAATGGAATAGCCTAGTTGAGGACTCTGCTCTCAAGCTCAAACCTTAGCTGGCAGGGCAGACTGGTTGTAATGCAATTTCTAGAATGGTTTGATTGTGCTTTTGAATTTTGTCTCTGAAAAGTGTTTAGTATTCTGATGAATGTTGGTTAGTCAGCATGCACATGTATATGTTTGAAGTCTTAAAAATAGTCTTGTTTCAATGCTAATTAATTTCCTAGAGCCACATTTCTGAACTAGATTGAAGGCCATGCGGTAGAAATGAAGGGTATCCTCTGCTTGGGGACAGTGACCTGGAATGACCTGGCATTCTCCAGGGTGAGAATGTGCACACAACCAGTTTCCTTGCAGTGGCTGCTGCCATGCAGTATCTTCATGCATGGCTTGCCTCAAGACAAATTACTTACTTTCCTGTACTGGAGTAAAACTATTGCAAGTGCTTAGCTTAGCAGGCCTGTCTGTGTGGCACAGGAGCACAGACAGTGGAACCTTGCTCTGCAGATGGGCTGCTGCTGTTGGCAGGGCTGTAAGTTCCACACTAAGATGTCTTTTGCTTCAGGTCGCCATAGGTGTGTTCAACACGTAGCACTGGGACACAACACAAGAGGTTGGGTTCATGCTCTTTGTGCTGTCGTGTTTCTTTGATCTCTTCTTCTGCTTGCCAGGTAGCTCTGATGCTCCTGGGCTGTGGGGTTTTAGCAGCTGCAGGCTAGCACTGTTGGTGAAAGTGATGGGCTGCTGCTGACCCTGAATTCTTGCACCTATGAACCCACCATTCCCTGGTTGTCTAAATTCTGCTAAATACAGGAGGCTTGAAGTCTGTGTAAAAAGGAAAGTTAAAAGAACTTGTGAGAGGATTGGTACATTGTTCCTACTTGAAGGAAGGAGTGCTGGTGTTTGGCGAGGTAGTGTATGAACCATAGGAAAATAAAGCCACCTTAATCTCCTCCCTAGTCCATCTGCAGTCTCCATCTGTGCACTGAGGCTTGCAAGACCAGGCTGAGTAACACACCCTGAGCTGGCCCTTCTTTGTGTAGAAAATCAGACCATGGACCTTCAAGGATTCCTTCCAGCATGAATTTTCATCCCATTTGTGTTGCTGAGAATCTGGTACCATATGTCCACAAGCACATGGTTGTTCCAGTTCTGGTAAAAATACCACCTCAGAGCATTGGAACTATATGATATCAGTGTCTTCCCTTGGCAAGGACTGACTGAGATGAAAGTGGAAATAAGCCTTCATAAAATATCCCCTTTCAGATTTCCATAAATGAGAGCAGTGCATTTCAACTTGAGGAAGAGATTAGTTCAGTGATACGTCTTACAAACCTTATGGATTTGGGTTTTTTCTTACATAAATGCAGCTTAGATTTGGGGGCAGGGAAGAAAGGACAAAGATTATGGAAAGGTGAAGAGCCAGAGATGAATCATTGGGAGAACTAAAGGAGGTGAATGGAAGCCTTGTCTTTATGCAGGAGAGGAAAGCCGCATTTCTATACATAGAAAGTTACCTCCTCTGAAGTGGGTAGAATTTGTTCTTTTAAAGAAGGATAATCTGGAAACATGTCTCGAAATCTTGAGCCTGGGCCATACTCTACTAGAAAACTGTCTCCACTATATGATAAACTCCTATAGTGTATACGTATCTATGTAAATTTAGGCACCTGATTCATATTAGAAAAACCTTAGCATAGATAAGCTTTAGGTTGGTATTATCTTATCACAACTGATTGTGAAAAATACCCGAGACCCTTTACCTTAACCAGTTAACAAGAAAGCAGATAACTTTATGATTTACTTGGAAGGAAGGTAATTCTGTCTTAGCAATAGCTCCATGTTTCTTGCTAAACCCAGTGTGGAAGTAGCATGCACTTTAGTGGCTTTCTGACACATTGTGGAAGCTGAGTTGAATTTAAATTGTTTGTTGTGCTGCAAAGTTTTTTCTGTGCTGATAACTGGAGGATGGACAAGAGTTAGTGGAATTCATGCTCTTTTTGCTGGAGGGCCTGTCAAGTCTTATCCAACTGCACCCTAAGCAAATCTTATTGCTGGGGCTTTGTATTGTGAGAACTGAATTGGTGGCTGCAAGGGTAGGGAACTTGTGTTGGTTTTCTTCTGTTCTTCCCCTTGTATGCTGGATTTGCAGTTTGCTTGCTCTAATTTTCTTTTCATTGCATTTCTGTGGTAGGGAAGAATAGCCCTGTTTGGATTCTGTAGAAGATCTTGTACTCGAATGACATCAGGTCAGTGCATATGGTAGTAGAGAGAGAACCATGACTAATGTCGCATCATGTGGGTCATTTTTCCTTCTAGCCCCTTACAAGTACTGCATTGTAGCGTAGTATCTGTTTTAATACACTGTGTATTTCTGGATACTTACTGTGGCAGGAATCCTTTTGGAGATGTTCGTTCCCCTGTCTCTGATCAGGCCCAGCTCTGTTTTTCTGACTTGCATGGATGGGCATGTTTGTTGTCAGTACCTGATGCTGGCAGAGGCTGTTTGCTTTCCTCCCCCGTGTCAGAGCTCAGAGATAGTGTAACTCCTTGCAGTGGGCTGTAGCATGTATGTAAATGGCTTTTTATCAGCCTGTTCTCTCTGTGTGACATCTCCCACGGTAAACGCCCCCACACAGACTGTGTTAGGATGGCTCTTGCAGTTTGATTAAATGCTGCTTGTATATGAATGTCAGTGGATTGTACTGGATTTTTTTTGCAGGGCCCTCAGCCCTACTTTGCACTTAAGGGGATGGTGGCTCTGAAATGCAGACTTCTTAAAATTTATTTTTACTTAAGGGGAATGACTAGAAATTCAGAAGTAGATAAAACTGAGACAGATACAAGAAAAATATTTGTAGGTTATTTGTTCTAGCTGGAGTGCTGGACACTTTTGGTTTGTTCTTTTGCTGTAGAGAGAGTTAATGTGCATTTTTTCCCTTCACTCATTACAAAGTGACAGGGTTAGAAAATGGAAGCATCAAAATAATAGGAAAACAACCCATGATATAAAGACAGAGACTTTGTAGATGGACTAGAGAAAAAATCTGTTATATCTGGATGCTGTACAAGGTGTTCAAGAAAAAAAAGAAAACAGATTGGGCATTAGTTAAAAGCAGCAAAATGATTGTCATTCCTGTCCCACACACCCTGCCAGTTTGAAATAAATTCAGTCCTCCTGCTCTACTCTGGTCTGTATTTTCGGAGGTGAAAGGTACAGATACGTGTTCATCCAAGATACAGATCTTTGAGGGAACAGACTGTGTACTTTTGGCTTGGGAGAGGGCAGAAGGAGTGGGGAGCCACATCCCGAGCTTGAACCAGGGAGGCATTTTCTTGACCCATTGAACTAACTGCTCATGTCTGGCTCAAATGTAGGACATGAGATAGGGAAACTCCTAGCAGAGTAACCAAGGGGACAAAATAAATGTTGAACATTAGAAGTAAACAAAGCTAAGACTGCCTGGGAACCTCAGGCTCTTCCAGCATGAGCTCCCAGGCTGTATCGTACATCATGGGGAAGCCTGGCTGCCCACTGCTGCCTCACAGCACTTCGTTGCCAAGACTCCTGGAATGGGCAGAGCTGAGGTGCTGTGCCTTCTGGTCTGTGGAAGTCCAGGAAAGCATGGCTGGTGTCTGTGGTGGGTCCTCACGAATCCTTTGCCAGCTGCTGCAGCAGTTGAAATAACTTCATTGGAAGGCTGTCTGGACAGTTGAATTTTTTTCTTCTTTTGTCACCTCTGTGGATCTGTGTCAGGAACACTGGGATTTTGTATTACATCTTACATATTTGTCATTGTTATTTGGGAATGTTGTTACATATAAAATTTACTGGAAGGCATGTGCTGAACTTTCTGCAGCCTGTGTTGCGCTGCTGGGCATCAATACAGTTGTGATTGGTGAAGACCCAAGTTTTCAAGCAGTGGTGTCCTGTAGAGATCCAGTGTGGCATAGGAACCTGTACCAATCAAGAGTGAAATTGCTGTGTAGATGTGTAGCCTATCCAAATAGATTTAAGGATATAAAGGATATCGCAGTGTGATGCCAGACAAGGGTCTGATAGTAGAAGTTTTTAATGTAGGGACCAGTAGCTGTGCATCTTCAATTAACATACTCTGTGTTTGTTAGTGGTGGTGTTGGATAATGATACAAGAAAGAAGTTTAGTAGTACAAACCCCAGGGTTTTTTCCTTTCTTTGGAAAGGGAATGATCTTGTGGTTGAGTCTCTTGTGCCTTGCCAAGAGCTTGCTGTTTGTCCCTGAGCAATTTGCATGTGCTAAGATTTTCCAAGAGAGGCCTCAGATTTTCTGACTTTTATTTCTGTATCATTTTCCAGTTAGGGTTTTTTGTTGTTTGTTTTTTCCCCCTCAACACTGCTGCTTATTGAAAGCTTCACTTGAAGTAGCAGATGTCTAGAAATTATCAAATTCCGTGCCAGGCTGGCACTGAATCGGAGCGCCCAAGATCTATAGCTGTCTTTGGAAATACAGGCCTTAATTTCTCTGTGTGCTGATTCCTACCAGAGGGACTGTGTGTCCTGTCTTCATGAAGTGTTTGAAAGGCACTGTAGGAGTGTGCAGTGGCACTGTGTGTTAGAGCAGCATGACAAAGATGCCTTGCATGTGTAGGAATTGTATTTTCCTGGGGGTAGTGTCCTGAAAGTCATGAAAACAAGAGGGAAACCCACATGTGGAAAAGCCTTCCTGTCAGCTGGTAAATTAAGAATAATTTGGCCATACTGCTGTTGGTGGGCTTCAGTTAAAGAGGATGTTGCCATTTTGCAGGTTTGTCACTGGAGCGCTCAACCAACTCAATTGCCTCACGTGCTCGACTGTGTGAAAGGGAGGAGGAAGTCATGGCTTGCTTTGAGAGAGCTTGTGTTGTTGCCCAGGTGTACTTGCAGGAGCTTGAGAAGGTAAGAAGAAATGTACTCAGGGTGTTGCCTGGTGGCCTGGGTGGGACTTCCAGAGTTTTGACAGCAAAAATTAAAAAATGGAGAAATGTCAAGTGATCATAGCAAGGAGTACGAGAGCAAGTTGGAAAGACTGAAGTGTCTCAGTAAAAAGATTTCCAAAACAGCAGTTTAGCTGGTCTCTACCTGTTTTCTCTGAGAATGAGGTCTGGAAACCAGTTTTGTCTGTGGTAAAGCACCAAATACTTCAGATACGCACAGGTTGTGTCTCAAGTTTAGCCCTTACTGAAGAGGAACTATGAACTTTGCATGGCAAGTGCTGGCATGAAGGAACTCGAGACATTCTACATACCTGCTGTGTAAATGATCCACGGTAGTGGATACTGAGATCCCTGACAAGCTGGAAGAAACCTTTTGGGGTCAGCTATAGCGTTTTAACTGCGAGTACTTCACCTTTTCCAAGTGAACTTTGAGGAATCCAGATCATTAGAAGCTAGATCCTCCATCCCTGGAAGTGTTCAAGGCCAGGCTGGATGGGGGCTCAGAGCTGCCTGGTGTAGTGGAAGGTGTCCCTGCCCATGACAGGGGGATTGAAGCTAGATGATCTTTTAAGGTCCCTTCCAACCCAAACCATTCCGTGGTTCTGTGATGGGTAGCAAGTAACTGCTTAGCCCATGGCTGGTAGCCCTCCACTGAGCCATGCAGGTGATGTGTGCCACTGATTTGCTGGGCCTGTGCAGACTTTACCTAGCTGAGTTTACAGGATATGCCACGTGTTTCCATGCCCTTCCTTTGCCACATGTTACACTTGACGTCAGCAGTGCTGGTGGCAGTGCCTGTGATCTGTCCTGTAACACAGAGGCCTTTGACCTGACCAGATACTTATGCTCTTCTCAGGAGCAAAGGTATGTTTCTGTCTCAGGTTTTGTTTTTAATTGCATTGAAACAAGATAAAATAAGCTTAGTGCATGTATAACAATTCATTAAGAAAGCCAACTAACAAGTGGCCTGCTCTGTTTCTCTACAGAAAAAAAAATGAATAGTTTTTTTAATCTAAAATGTTACTGTCCTTCCATTGTGGAAGGATGAGTTCCTGCCAGTGCTGGACACTGTAATTTTTTTTTACTGACAGCGTTGGTCTGCGAAGAAGGGAAAGGGTCTGACCTGTAATTCATTCACTTAGAATCAGTAAGGTTGGAAAAGACCGCTGAGTTTACTGAGGCCAGCTATTAATTCAGCACTCCCATGTTTGCCACTGAGCCATGTTGCCAGGGGGCATGACCCCACGCTTTTTGAACACTTCCAGGGATGGTGATTCCACCACTTCCCTGCACAGCTTGTTCCAATGCCTCACCACCCTCTCAGTGAAGAAATTTTTCCTACTATCCAATCTAATCCCCACCTTCCCCCCCAGCACAACTTGAGTACATTTGCTCTTGTTCTGTCACTTGTTACTTGGGAGGAGACTGACCCCCACCTCTCTACAACTTCCATTCATATTGTTGTCTTCTGGACACAGAGACAAAAATGCAGGATTGCTGAGAGACGTAGTAAACCAGTCCTAGATGAAAAACCCTGCTTTGGAGAGGCAGCTTTCAGCAATGGAAGCTGCTTGTTATCGATAAGGAAGCAAAACCAAGAGAGATTTTGATAGGACAAATAGAGGAAGGTTGAAGATTCTTCCATCAGGACTCCTGATGGCTTGCTAACTCTTAAGAAATATTTATGTTATATTAAACTGGATAAACCTACTCAAACATTTTATTAATGTTTCTGTGCAAGATACTGGATCTTCATGGTTTGAGTGGTATTTCCCAAGCTGTTGGTGTTAATATGTAGCTTTCTTCTTATTTTATTAAAGGATGGCAAGTAATAATGGATGGTGTTTCAAAACTCATATTGCATGCAGAATATCTCATGGAAGTAATTGTATAGTTTATTTTAAAATTGATTTTATAACATTTTTGAATAGCTAATAAAGGTAGCATTTTATTGTTGAAGATGTCACTGGCTCTTGAGGATCTGGCTAGTCCGAAGAGTTGTCTGTATTCCCAGATATTTCTTTTTTTCCCCTCACAGACCTTAAACAACACACATTCAAGGAGTATCAAGGGCAGCAATGTGACTTACTCTGAGTTTGAACTTTCCTACTTTCTGGAAGCAGCTCTACAGAGTGCCTACGTGACTCAGTTAAAGAAAGGGTAGGTGGATGCAGATGTTAATAAAATTAGATAATATTGCATGTTTTGTCTCAGATGAAGACTAATTTTTTTCTTTTTATGACTTTTGGCTGCTGGCTCACCTCAAGTCTCCTCAGCATCTTTCCGTTTCTCCTGTTTGTGTCTCTCTGTCTTTCTTAAGAGTCTTAAGCATCATTTTTCCAGAACTACAAGTAGGGTGGGGTAGAACAATTTTCTTGTCTTGACTCAGCTTTGTTCCCTGTGGAGACAAGGGGAGTTTGGCCGTAAAGAGAGAGTGGAATTTACACTGCTGTGTGCCCTTAAAATTTTCAGCCACAGTACTTGGTTTAGAGTTCAGTAAAGTCTTACAGATAGTTTCTTTCATTTATTTATGTTTGTTTGTCTAAGGTGTTAAATATCCCGATGAATGCCCCAAATCTGTGTGTTTTTACTATGGAGAATGCATGAGGGAACAGTGCTGCTCCAGAGTATTTATGATGCCTCTGAAATACAGCTCCTAGTGCACTTCAGAAGGGCAAGAGGAGTTAATACCTACAAGCCTACAGTGAATTTCACCTGTGGAAAACCATCTTGAGATCAGCAGAAAAGACACTGTGAAAGCCCACTTCCAAAGGACATGGTGAGGACAGGCTGTTCCCTAAACCAGGCCGGGTCTTCAAATCGTAATTAACTCTGGTCATCCCATGGAGAGACTTTGTCATGTAGGAGAGTGTCTCTTCAGCATGTGTAAACAGTACTTGTAAGAATCTATCCTTTCTTAGTCCTGTTCTTGCACCATATTACTCCATTTATTCTCAAGAAATCAGATGCTGAGTTTCTCACTACAAACTATCTTCACAAATACTTAATTTTGGCTTTTTTTGCCTTCACTTGCTGTCAAAGATATTTTCTCTCATTTTCTTACTTCTTTTCCTGCTGAGTAAAATGGAGAAGAAAGCAAAAAAAATAGGGAAGATTAAAAAGATGAAAACTAGGAAAAAAATCCCAGCAAAAATCAGTTTCAATTCTTCTGTAGAAAACTGATACTGTTTTTTGATTCTGCTGGAGGGGGGTTGCTTCTTGTTTAGGGCTTTTTTGCTATCTTTTTGCCCCCCAAGGATGACTTTAAATGCAACTGTGAATAGCCACTGTTCTTCATGCATGTAGAGTGAAGCTGCACCTGTAAGCCTTTGCATGAGGGGTGCCTTCAGGTAAGCCTTGTTTCAGCCTGGAGGCTTACAGAAACATAAAGCTCAGGTGTTATAAAATGACCCCTTTAGTCAGGCAAGTACAAGTTTATGCATAGAGAAAAGTATGGACTTGCAAAGCGTAGTTTCAGTATCTGCTTGGTGTGTGGTTTTCCCAGGTGGGCTGGGGGTTGGCCAGCTGTGGCTTTCCTAACCCTCTGCCCTTCTCATGGCAAACAAAAAACTCGGGTCTTGCCAGTAAGCTCATTAACTATGTAGTAAAATAAAATCCCATTTAGGACATATGGCACTGATGTCCTCTAGGCACCGTTTGAATATCAAACTCATGTTCATTTTATTCAGCAGCACTCTAAATTCAGTCTTCATCAGTGATGAGTTCATTATATCTAGTGGGATATTTTGGCTATTACTGTGGGCCTTGCGTGCTCCCTTCCTATGTTATTTTAATGATAGCCTTAAAAACAAAACCCAAATCCCAAACAAAAACAAACCACAAAAACCCTCCAGGAAAACAATTTGAAGCAAAATACGTGTGAATTAAGCCATGCTTTGATTGTAAGCTGAATTGCTGCAATAGCAGCAAAATGTTCTCTGTAGCTGTCTCCTGATGAAAGAGCAGTGGAGCTCCTGCAGCTGGGATGGGAGCGGAATCCCACGGGCTCCTTACCTCCTGCAGTGCAAGTGAGAAACATCGGCTGGGGTTGGAAGGGCCGGTGGGATAAAAAGAGCCTGATGGGATGTGGCACCTTGTCCACCCCCGCAGCTGATACCAGTGTGTGGTTTCTGCCACGAGAGGGCATAAGCAGCATTGGGATATATTAAGGAAAGGGGAGGTTATATGGGAAGAAGCTTTTTAGGATGCTTCATGAGTATAATAGATTACTCCACCTGATACTGAACAGCTCAAAGAAATGCTTTTGTTCCTCTTATTGCTTCCAGTGTGTTCAGGTAGGAAATAAGCCTTGGATGATGACTGCTCAAGCTGTCAGGGGGTAGGTTCTACCAAGTGGCATGTCCTTCCCCAGTGCTACATGTGTACAAAAGGGAAAGTGAGTGCTTTGTTCTTGTCTCAACAGGCAGAAGAGCTGAGGGATACAAGTGCTGTTGTTATGCTATTGTTCTGCTGGCAGGATGAGATGTGCTCTTCTCGGAGTGTGGTCAGGGATGCCCTTTTCTCTTGCAGTGTGCAGTGGAAAGAAGGCACCAATATAAAAGAAAGGTCCAGTCTCCCCTTTAGGTGTTGAACTGCCAGCTGTAAGGACCAGCAAGTCTTGCAGCTGTAGAACTCACAGATGCTTTTAATAACATGCTACTTAAAAACATTGTGTTGCTGCAGGTGCATTTCCTGCAGTTGTTTGCCATGCTGCAACCCAAGAAAGCTTTCTTTTGGTCCTCCCGTGAGGAATGTCAATGCTGTGGATGCAGAACATAGGAAGGTAGATGCTGTCATACTGTAAAAGGCAGCCAGTTGTCTTCATGTTATCATCTGCACTAGGTTTTGGGTTTTAGTTGGATTGTTTGTTTTGGGTTATTTTCTGATGCAGATGTATAAACATTAGGGTCATTTCTTACTGTCTTTTCTTCGGGTGCATTTTGTGTCTGTGCGTGAAGAGCTGGTTAAGGAGAGGGATGTGGTTTGTTAGAAGCCTGGGTGAGGTGCAGAGATGCAAAAGGAGGTGGGCAAAGGCAGTGGTGTTGCTGCTGTTTTTGTGCTTTGGGTACTGCTTTACTCTGGAAAGGTGACTATGCAAACTGCCATGTAATGATGTCAAGATGGTTTTTTCTATCTGTCAGCAACTGCTTGTTTTAGCAGTAAATGAGTGGGGATAAGAACATGATCTGCTGGTGACCATGTTGTTGGGGGACCGTCTTTGCAGACCTTTGTGTCCATGGTCCACTCTTTTATTGTCAGTATTTTCCCCAGCAATTTGCATAGAAAACAGTGTATTTCTTTATTTTCTTGTGTCTTAAAATTTTATGTAGTGTTAACCAAACTATATGACATAACTCTGATATGACCGGTTTGATTCATGGACTGATAATTCATCTATTTTTACAGGGTACATGCACAAACAAAACATATTTTTATGCCAAGCTGGACTGACTGGACTCTCAAGTTGCTCTTTGTCACAGTTTGTGCCCGTGATTGTGTTCATTTTTATTAGATTAGCCGTAACTGAATCCTAACCTGCACTTCATCATGTTTTGTTCAATGGTGCTTTGGCCACTACTGTGCCTAAAACCAAGGCAGTTTAATGATCATGTGCTTTTCCCTTCCTGTTTTTCCTCATTTCTTTTTCTGGCTTCTTAGCAATACAGTAGGGGCCTATGGACTCTTCCAACTAATTTCATTTCCATAATGTAGTGTTCACTTATGATGCCATGGCTTGAGGCAGCATTACCTGGGATTTCCAGGTAGTCCTCTATCCAAGTCCTGCAGAGGCTCAAGATTGTTTCGTTTCCAATCTAAGTAAGATCAAGTGTTTTCACCACAGATTGCCAGAGGCTTTATGTCTGCATCCTCATCCAGTCATCTACATAGCATGTATTTCTGTTCCAATATATACTTTTGTTAACTTCTTAAGGTCCAAATTAAAAAAAAATATCCCTTTAAGTACACATTTCGTATGTAAAGAGCATATATTAATGGAACAGTGAGTTCCTTATTGTTATGAGCAGAGCAATTCATACGCCCAAAATGAAATGTGCTGGGATGGTGTCCTGGCTTGGAGCAGTAGAGTGGAAAGACAAACTCCTGTGTTTGCAGAATGCTGGCAGGTGTGCTCTGTCTCCTGTCACGGCTCAGTGATGTTCAATAAAGTTCAGAATACAAAAGCTGCCAAACCAAATCCTCAGTCCTGTAGAACTGGTACTGTTGAGAGCTCAGGGGATGGAGTGGGTGCTCTTTGGTGGATCCTGACCACGTGGGCACCTGTCAGGAAGGTGGTGAGTGCTGGGTGCTCCTGCTGTGCCACCCATTTTGTGCTGCTGCCATTTGTTAAAGGTGTTCCTAAGCATTTGTCATGTGCTGCATGGTTCCAGCCCTGACTGCTGTAGATGGACAGCAATTCACCATTTATTCTTTCATTCACTTCAGTGTGTCTATTCCTTGCTTGTCTTTTCCCCTTCCCCCCCATCCCAGAGCAAGGTGTTTTTGCCAGGAGGCTTAACTTGTTCTATGGCCTTGTGTGAAATGTTGAACTGCAATAGTGCTTTAGTTTTCTAGGAACAAAACTGACTCCTTTTATCACACTCTGTAGGTTTTTCTTCTCGTAAGTATGTGCCAAATGTGAAATTAATTTGCTTTGTAAGTGGTCACTAGTCTTCTTTCTGATGCTGGTTAATGCAATTCATTGGCACTGTATTAAGACAAATATCATTAGGCTAACAAGAAACCTGAACAAATGCGTTTTTGAAAATGCTGTAGAACTGTTATCCTCCATAACTCTTCTGTCCAGCCTCTTAAGGAGTCCATGGAAGAACAGAAAATGCTCGTAGTTTTCAGTAATCAAGGAGAGCAGCTAGGCAGCTGAATTTTTTTTAGATGGGGGAATCTATTAATTTTTTCTGTCTGATAGTAAATGTAAACAGTTCTGTTGGATTTGGTCACTACTTGTGCATAAGGTCCAGAACTGCATCTTTGTGGGTATATTCTATTCTAGACCCACTAAAAAGCACCTGGTGTCTTGGCCCTGTCATTGGAGAGCTTGCTGAAGTATTTAAGTCCAACTTACTAAAACTTCCTTGAGTGTTTTCCCCCCTGAGAAACTCAAAGCACATTTTTTACTTGGGAGAAAGTGGAAAGGAAAAAGACAGCATCTGACTTTCTCTGCAAGTCTTCAGTGTTTTTGCTCTTGTGTTACTTTCTTGCTTGCCTGTACATTGCCCATGATTAGATAGGCTGTAGATTACCTCACAATTTAAAACTGAGATGGATATTTCTTGGAAGTAAGGCCATATACATTTGCATTCTGTGACATGGTGAGTCTTTAGGGTGGCATTTTATGTAGCCAATATTCATGGTAAACATGATCACATTTTTATCCCCCCACCCCCAAAATAATTACTTTTTAATTGTCATCAAATGTTTGCTGTTGATTCTGGAGTGCAAGAAGGTTTGCAGTGCATGAAAGCAGGCACAAATGCAGTCTGTACTGCTTACCTTCAAAATTTAATCAGTTTGACAGAAAAGGTTTTTATGGCTTTGTTTTTTTTAATTAAATTTAGCTTTTGTCTGCACAGAAAATTCTCCTGGATAAGCTGAAGTGGCAGTTAATGTACCAGTACAACTGCTTATTTTGTTGCCTTGTGCAACATTTCTCCTTTTCTGATAGCTTGTATTTCTGTGGGTAGCTTTGACCCTGCAATGAATGTGCGTTGAACCATTTTGCAGTTACTGTGGTGGTGGGGCCGTGTCCTTAGCCTTGAACAGCTGATAGGCTGCCAGTGTGTGAACTAATATGTCCAGTGTTTAATCTTTCCTCTCTGCATCCCTCTGAGTGCACAGACACATGATTCAGATAGCATTTGGCAACTAGTCAGCTTTAATTGTTCACGGTGTATGCAGAGTAATGTGATTTTTAATTTTTTTTTTTTAGTCTAACCCTCTTATTGCAGGTTAAGCTGTGCTTGCAGACAGTTACTGCAACTTAGCTGCCTGATAATAAACTGTTTAAACCACTGTAATTTCATCATGTGCTTGGACCATCAGACACAAGGCGTTTAAGCACCACCTAAAAGAAATCGTCATTTAAAAGCATCACGTAAGCTCAATATAATTCAAACAAGTACAATCTGTGTGTATGAAGAGGAGATGTGGATGCTTTTAAGGAGCAGCATCTGCTTTATAAATATGAGCTATGAAAGGCTTCCAAATGTCCCCTCTGTTCATCAAATGTGAATGTGATCTTCTCTTAGGAAGCCATCTGGAGTAGGCAATGCTACAGTCACTGCCTTGCTCTGTGCCATTGTCCCGTCTGTGCCTCAGAGTGACTTGTCTTGCTACTGCACATTCAGTGTTAGTGATTGTTCCATGGGTTGTGTGAACATCAGGTGTGTTGCTGAGCTTTGGCACATTATAAAAAATATTCTGTCTCCAGTGTGCTGATTTTAGGGGTTTTTCTTTTTTTTTTTTTTTTTCCTGTCTTCCCCACAGAAATATTGTGAAAGGAATGAGGAGTCTGCGAGAAATACTACGGACTGTGGAAACAAAAGCTACTCAGACCTTCAAAATGGTAAGGGAATGGGAGATGGGAGGGGTGGGGCAGTCTGGTATGCAGGGATTCTCTTGATTGACCAGTGCGGTGGCACAAAAGTGTATTTGTCCTCACTTGATTGATTGCTGGCTTTTTTTTTTTTTCTTTTTTTAACTTTTGGAAGTGATATGTCAGGTGATCCCCTTAATTCAAAGACCTGCCCAATTGAAACCTCCAAGCCTTCAGATCTGGGCTTGTAGGTTACTTTTGCTGGGTTTGTGTTTTGCTTTTTGTTTGTTTGATTGTTTTGTTTTCTTGTTTTCAGTGCATTTTCTCACCCTAGTAGAAACAGAGATGTATTTAGTTTGACAGTGCTGTCCTCAGGTGACGCTGTCTTGTTTTCTTTCTCAATTTCAGTGTGCATGCACACCTTTCTGCATTTGCATGTAGAAGCATTAAGTATTTCTGTCTCTTGCAACAAGCAGTGCTTTTTTTAGACTGACATCTTTCAGTGTCCCTTCTGTAAAGCCCTTTTCAATACAGTACAGAGTGATTGTAATTGTTTTAATTTTTTTCTTTTTTTGGTGTTGGCATTCTGCATCTTTGCATCCTTTTATCCTGAATGTCTCAGGTAAAGAAATATTAATTTTTAACTTCTTAGACCTTTAACTGGTTCTTCCCTCTCTCCTCTTGGAGAGATCTTGTGCTAAAGTTACTCAGGAGGTGACAAGGTCAACAGAAGGCAGAATAGCAGTCTTGGGAATGAAAGCTTTGTAGCCCTAAAAGCATTGATACTCTTACAGCTAAACTTGTACTTGGTTCTACTTCGTGTTTTGTGTCATTCCAGAGAAGTTGGGCAGGGGAGGTGGCTGTGGGTTTGCGTAGTGTTTTTGAGAGTACAGATGCATGTGGAAGCTTGTGCAGCAAATTAGAAGAGATGTCTTAAATAATTGTCCACTCCAATGGTTGTGTCCTTTTCCAGACTGAGATCAGGGTTCAGCAGTATTTTTGTGCTCGCCTGTTTTATCATTTTGCTGAAATGAGTCTAACCATCTGCTGCTCCTAGACTGTGACAGAACACGGCTCAATTGCTCCTGTCCCTGTGCAACTGGGGACAGCTGCACAACACCCCTGGGGGGATTTATCCCTTAGGGGAGTTCTCAAGGTGTTCATTCAGTAGCTTTTCCTGGGATTTCCAAGTTGCATTTTCATTTTCTTATTTATTTTTAAAGAGCTGTCAAGAGGGCAAAGGGAGGAATGTGCTTAATTAAACAAATTTTTCAAGCATGAGGGTAAAACACATGATTTTTTTTTCCCCTAATTTGTGGGATCACAGTGTTCTTCACGCATAATGATGCTTTTTTTAGCCAAAGGCAGTAATAACATAAATCAGAGTCTTGGCCTGTTCTGGTTTATTTGGTCTTATTCAAAACAAGAGTGAAGCTAATTTACACAGCTACTGTACTGTATGTTAAAATTAAAGACACTAGAAGTATTTGGTGCTTGCCTTTTGAATGGCTTACCACAAACTGTACTCTTACTTCTGTGTGAACCAGTAGAGATCTTTCTGTCGCTGGCTTATTATTTTCCCTCCCCTCTAAGACTGTAGGAGAAAAAAATATAGGAGAGTTGACTCCTCAGGGTAAAACTGACTAAATAATTACACACTGAGACGATAAAATGATAGTGGCTAATGTTGCAGGGCCCGAGGCCATTTTGCTCATAGTTACTTGCTATAAAAAGCATAGGAAAGCTTGGTTAGAAACAGACAGCTTTCTGTAACTTGTCAGTAGGAGGGCAGGGAAGGTCTTGGGGTTTCCAGGGAGTTGGACGTGACAATATTTCTTTGAGACACCATTGTATGCTCAGATCACTGCCATCTATGAAGCCTCCCTTTATGATGTATAAGAGGCAGTGCATGCTACTGTGGTTGCATTTTAGACTAATTCAGTGAATTCATGTGTGGTGAGGTGGATGAAAATCAAGAGCCTTGCATCAAAACAAGTTATTTTTCTGAAATTGATAATAAGAACTTTAACCTCAGTGTGGTTTATTTGATCCCGTAGATGTTGAGGTATGACATCTATAACATACCTGTCCTGGTATTTAAAAGAAAATGACTCTTGGTGGGCTCGTAACATATCTCAGAGTGTAAATTTCATATAAAATACATATCCAGTAGTCAGAGAAGTTGCAAAATACAACTTACAAGTATCAGGACAGAAGGGCTGAAGTTTCAGCCTGCCCTCTGTTTTGTGCAGTGTTTACTTTACAGCTTAGAGCGGTGTGCTGCTTAGAATTCACAGAAGACACCACCCATTTTGATGTCTCTGAGCTTGTTTGCATTCTCATCTATTTTGAGTGCAAGAAATTAGAGATTTGATGGGTGTCAGACAAGGGCAAATGCCAAAGATAGTTTTGCTAAGTGAAGTTAACTTGCCTCCTTTTGGGCCCAGTTTTCCAGCTGTGCATATGAAGTGGAAAGCAAGTATTTAAGGATCTTTGACTGCTTAATGGTAAAAAAAGTACATGTGGTGTTGCTGTCTCACTATAAAGTTCCTAAGCATCTTCCCTCCTCTGTCCTTTACTGCAACAGGAAGAGAGAAGGAGTACCAAGATAAAACTATAAAAGTCTACAAGGGAGAGTGATATTAACAGATAAAAGGTTGGTCTTTTAAACCTAACACAAAAGTCACCTCTGGTCCTGAGACTTGCGTACAAAATTCTGAGTCTGAGAACACAGTGTAGTGTCACCATACTCTGTTATAGTAACTACTGTGAGATTGTCTCAGCAGCCCACATAGCAATCAGTTGTCCTTGTTCACCAAAGCATCCCTTGCTGCCAGGCCTTTTTGATACTTCTTTCCTAGAGCATTACAACAAGACCCTGTAAATGCAGAAGTCTGGTCTTTTCTGAGGAGGGAAGAAACTAACGATTTTGTACACCTTAGCAGCTGATTTTGCTACTCCAGCTTTCAGAAAAGTGGTAGTGTCATGCTGGTACATCTCCTTCCCAAGGTGGAACACGGGGAGGGGTGAATCTTTTGTGTTGGAGAAGGCTTCACTGATGTATGTGTTTTTCTGTACTCTTCACTGCTCCCTAGACTGCAGCCAAACAGTTAGCCCAAGTACTTCTCCATTCCCTCAGTGAAGACTGTTACTGGAGCCCTTTATCTGATCCTCTTCCTGAGTTCATGAACAAGGAATATCAGTCTTATGTCTGCAATCTTCTTTGTCGGAGGCCTGAGATGTACTCGGAAGAGAAGTAAGTGTTCATTTTTATTTCAGTTTATTAGAAGGAGGAAGGAGTGTATTTTAACATTCTTCAGTACTGCTAGTTATGTCACTGCTTCATGTAGTTTCGTGTCTTTTTGTTTTTCAAATTCCCACTAAAAAGTCTGCTGGAAAAATAAAACATTAAAATTATTTTTTTTTCCCCAGGAAGAAGAAAATCCAACCAAAGGGCTGTCATTGCTATGAAATAGAAATAAACTATTTAGGGTTCAGTATAGCTTGTCTAAGATATATTGCAGAGCTTTTAATTGTGTGAACCTGCAAAGAAAGTATTGCCTAGCAAATGAATTATGCATGAGATGTTTCAAGTTACTGCTTCTCTTGTGAAATGAGAAAGACGCTGACAGGATAACTCTTGACCTTCCTCAGAAAAATGTATTCTGTCTTTCAGTGTGTACTGCCCTCAAGACAACGTGGAAGAGGCTCTTCTCCTCCTCTTAATCAGTGAATCCATGGTAAGCCAAAAATGAGTTTGTGATATTAATAGTGCAAAGGGACAGCTAGCATTTCCATAACTCCTGGTTGGTTTCATTTACAGAATCTTCCCTAGATAAACAGAAGCAAGGGTTCAGATGCTGAGGAGAAAATGCTATCTATTCTTTTATTAGTGACCACTTTTATTAAATGAAATGTCAGTGAAGAGTTTTGGGAATTGTCAAGAAGAGAAAATGACTGCATTCACCATAGCTGCCTGCAGGTTCTGACATCCAGAGACATTGTCAGTAGACAGATGTTTCCATTCATAACATCTGTGTGGATTTATGGATCAAGAATGAGAGGAAGAGATCCTTGCCTAAAGCTAGGTGTGATGGTGGTGCCTGCTCTTTGGAACTGCAGGATGCGGTGTTCTGCTTTCATGCTTCAGTCTGCAGTCCTTGGCTGTTTCAGTCTGGAGTGATCTTTGACAGTTTCTGATGCAGTGATACAGGGAATCTTGTGACATGCAGAAACATTCATAATAAGCTACAGGGAAATAATTAGATTTCTTCTATTTATAACAGTGGTGGCTTTAAAAAATCCATTTAAGAGGCAGGCAGGAGATTGGAGGAAAAATAACTGCATGGTAACCTTTGATAATTTTCATGTTCTGAGAGGATGCAAATGTACAGAAAATGTGTAAGAAATGTTTTCTGAAAATGTGTAAGTAATGTGTATTTTGCTTTAAATACAGGGTGGTCACTTGTACCTCAAAGTGAGATTCAGAACCTCGGAGCATCAACAACCTTCTTAGAAACTTTTTAATAACTTTCAGACAAATTAAAAAGAGATACTGTGGAAACTTCTTGTTTTTTGCTTCCTTCAGTTTTTCTTGTCTGGTTCTTCTGGCTCAAGTCCTTTCCCTTTCCCACAAATGTCTTCAGAACAAGGCAATTTAATATTGCCTGTTTTTAAAATTCGGGGAAAAACTGAAGAGGTGGAACCACCCCAAAATATTAAATTGACTTCAAAATCATGTACATCTGAGTGTTACTATGTGTGGGACATCTGCTTTGTGTTTTCAAGGGCTTTTCTTCAGTCAGAAGGGCTTTTAATAATTAGTAGTGGAGACGGCAGGAGTGAGGGCTTGTAGAATATCATGTATTAAAATCAGAAGTACTCCTGTCAGTGCGTCTTGTTGGGGCTGATTCAAGCAGGAGGAGGATCAGGGTCTGGAGCAGTGACAGAACTGGCTGCTCCAGCCTTTCTGGGACTGACTTGCAGTCATGTGGGGCCTCAAACTCCACAATAGTGTTCTACTGAGGAGGTGAAAGTTATCCCTACCCAGTAGTGTGTAAAATGGTGACCTAAATGGTCCTATAGCTAAGTTATGGATTAAGTAGTGTGAAAATGCTATTGGTAGAAACTGGATTGCTGTGCTGAGTTCCAGGTTAAATAAGTAAGCTTGTGTATGTTTAAATGCTGCCTCCAGTATATAGGAACTTCCTGGAGGAAGATGCAAGGCATTTTGATCTGCTACATATAAAACAAATACAAGAAGATCCTGTAGCAGGGCACTGCAGGAGCCATGTAACTGTATTCCTGATTCTGGGGAAATGGCACATCTGAGCTTTCATCTTGCATCAGCCTTGCCACGAGTTTGTTCTAACTAAAATTCAGGACAAGTCTATAGAAATACACTTAGGAACCATGTGAATGTTCTTCCTAAGTGAAGGAACAGAGGGAGCAATCTAATTCTTACATATGTTTGCAATCCATAAATACTTTCCTTTAGATTTTTATTATGGTACTTAGAAGGGGAAATTTTCTTTAACTTATGACATGACATGTTTTTCATAACAGCTTTGCTGTAGGCTAGTGAGTTTTCTCATGTGCAGGTTGGTTGTTCGTTTGAAGTTTTGGGTTTTGGCTTTGTGAATTTTTTTTTCTTCAGAAAAACAACTTACTGAAGGTTGTAGAATGAGTTAACGGGAAGCAGATTGCCAACTGAGGTCTCTCCCTAATGATAGAATGTTGACAACTGAATAAAACATTTTCCTTCCTGGAGAGAATGTCAGTGGCAAGTGGTAATGATATGTTTCTGTAAGCCAGTAAGCAACATAGTTGGTGTTCCTGGATTTTGGCTGGATTCGGTGTTCTTCCAGTATTTACAATTACGAACCCCTTAAAACAAAACGGAAGTATGCAATTATGTTGGCTACTCTGACACTTTGGTCTGTCAGAGCAAAACTCACCAGAGCATTACTTCTCCTCTCTGATTTTTAAAGAGACAAAGAGCAGTCAGGCCGTTGTAACTCTTGCAGGACTGTAAGGCCAAACACCTTCTTCACATGCCTGTTCCTGGCTCCTACCACTCCAAAATGACCTTGAAGGGGGACAAAATTAGGGGAAGGAGGGACAGAAAAAACTGTCAGTCTGTGGAGGGGACACAGAGCAAAGATGTACTGGGGAGGAGCATGAATCATCAGAGAACCTCAAAGTAAATACGTGCGGAAAAGGAGACATGGTACTTTTTCAAGAAGTATACACCAGGAACACCTTTGCTGCTGAAATTCACTCTGTTTTTATGTTTGACTTGCCTTCCTAAGGTGAAGCTGACATCTACTTTGCCAGGATCTGTGTGACTCTCAAGGAGAAGTTATGGGGGAGTAGAACTGTTCCTGTAAAGGGGAAAGTAAGAAATTGCCTTGAAGTTCTTGAGAGCCAGACCCTATTTCTCACCAGACCTTCTCTGGCTCTTAATGGTGGAGGGTTCTGGTTTGTGACTACTTACCACTTTCTCTTGCATTGCAAGGGAGCCAGTTTGCATATTATGGTGGGATGAAATGAGAATAAAGGGGCAATTAAGGGTTCCTTCAGTATTTCACTCACTGTCTTTGAGCTTAAGTATGTAAAAGGTTTTCAAATGGCCAGATAGCATGGTAGCCTCTTTCATGGCTCTGAAGATGCTTCAGTGGATATATTAACACTTACAGTGAAAGTTTGTAGCCCGTTTTGCCCTGGCACTCTCACGAATTGCCTCCTGTGTTGTTTATGTCCTGTTAAAAATGGGAATCTATTTTCATAAGCTGAGGCATCTCAGTAAACAATGAAAAGAATCCTGGTTGTTGAGCTTGGCAAATGTTCCTTCTCTGTGCCAGCTGTTACTTAGTCACAGCCTTTGGCTGTAGAGTTCTCATGAAGGAATCTAGTGAAACAAATCAGGCAGCCTGAAGATTGCCACAGTCAAGGCTGTCTTTGTGGGGGTTTGGGCCTCCTGGCTGCTCTATCATTCCTTTTGTATAGCATAAGTTATGGTATGGATGGGCTGTGTTTCTGAGGGGGGAAAATTCTCTCCTTCAGACCAAGAAGGCCAGCTGGTGACAGCCATTACAAGCTCAGGCTGTGGCAGAATGATGTGTTCCTATCACATGTTGGAGAGAAATGGACTTGCCTATTTTTAAACCACTAGTCCTCTTTCTTACTGCTTTTAACCCATCTAAACCAGTGACACTGTTTGTGAGGAGAACTGAGGACATCTTGTGACTTGCTGCAGTGTGATTATTTTGCATCACCTACCAATGGGAGCAGGACTGGTTCCGCCATCAGGGACTTCGGTGCTTTGAGCTGCAGGGTGTAGACAGAGGAGGTTTGGCATGACTAACCCTTAGCTGCAGTTTTGTTTGTTTTAATAGCCATTCTCAAGAGTATTCCGAGTTAACTGCACTGCCCTTAAAGTTAGCCAGAAGCTTCTCAGAGCCAGGAATGGAACACTTCGTATTACTTTTTGTGTTTACTTTTGAGGTTAAAAAAAAAAGAAAAAGTTCTTTGTTTGCATTTAGAAACCTTCCCTTCTTGAATCTGAGGTCCAACATGCAGTCTGAAATGCCTTTATTCAGTGCTGGCAATGCTGGCTCTTACAGCTGGGGATTTTGGCTGGTGTGGTCCACCAAACATACCAGGTAACATGGTTTATTTTTTTTGGCTCTGTATTCACTCATATTGGAAATGAAGCTCCTTGTATCCAAAATGAATAAATTCTGTGCCTGTGTAACAAAGATTAGAAATGTCATCCCCATCTTATCTGTGATTTGAATCCCTAAAGGCGATTTGACCTTGGAGGGCCTGAGAGCATGGAACAGATGGTGAGGGGGAAGTAGGATACTGGGACTTGTCCTGTTCTTTTTACTGGTGAGAACAAACTCATGGCTGTGAGCATGCCTTTAACAGAACAACGTTAAACCCATGTATTTTTAAGCACAGAAAAAAATAAAACCTGTTAGCTCTATAGTTCCTAGTTTTATAAAATAACACTGTCCAACAAATAGGTTGGTGGAGAAGAATCTCTTGTTGCTTTTGTAGGTTGGTTTTCCTTTTTTTCTTTTTTCCTTTTTTCCTTTTTATTTAAATGGCAGCAAGCCCAGTGGTGATGCAACAGCTGGATTCCCATCATGGCTATTTTACTGAGGGCCACTGGACTATGGCAGCTGAAAGAGACAACAGCAGAGTTGCCTGCTCTCTTGGTTCCTGCCAAATCATGGTTGTGCACTTACAGTAACAAATCTGGCTGTCTCTTTAACTGGTTTGCAAAGCTATGTGGTTGGGACCTGCAGAGATGGACTGCAGCATGTTTCTAGTGGGAAATACATTACCTCTGCTAGTTATCTCTTGAATAAATGGTTCTAATGTGAGTTGCTGGAGAACAGGCTATGAGAGCTTGTTTTCTTCTGCTTTGCAGTAGTAAGTCTAGCTTCCAAACTTGCAAGGAGGATGTAAATTCTTTGAAGACAGCTTTCTAAATCCAGATAACTCTTAGGAAATACATGACTTTGTTACCCAAGATAGTATCCATAAACAAACTTCCTTACTTTCTGCTTCCCTCTCCTCCTTTTGTGTAGGGTTGTTTGGCTGCTTTGGATGGGGGCGTATGTCTGTCTTGCTTTTGATGATGTTTCCAGAATTAGTTCTGCTACAGTACAAGGTGTTAGAATGCACCTGAAGCATGAAAAATGTATCTATATGGTCATATTTAATAAGCAATTATAATGGGCTGTTTTGATGAGGCATCTGAATTGGGCCAGTAACTTGTGGTCTGTTGATTACCAGAAATGGGACAGATGCCGTCTGATTCACAAAGGGATAAGTTTTCATTTGCTATGCTTCTGGTCTGAAGTGGAATGAGTTGTAGCGTCTCTCTGAGAGAAGTTTTGTGAGTTCCTGGGGCATGGTTAGTCCTCCCTGTTCTAATGTACATGCCATTTTCACAGCAACTTTGCAGTCAACCCTGAATATTTTCTTTGCATATGTTAGTGAGGGAAACCTTCAGGTGCTGTGTAGAGATGATCAATAACTTAGGCAAGAAGTCTGTAGCCTCGTCCATTGAATGGGTTCTTGCCATTATGAAGAATTCATTCATTTTGTTGGCAGTACAGGCAAAACAACCAGAAAGGAGCCCCAAAGGATATGGGCTAAATATTTCCCAGCTCTTAGCAGAAAAGGCATCAATTGCATGATTTCAAAGGCCTGTTGTCAATCTTACACACACAGCATTTGTTTTTCTCTCTTAATGGTAGTATTGAATCACACCAATTACATTATTACAGTACACTGTGTAAAACATGCTGCCGTTCTGTATAGATGGGTTGCAGTGGATCTGGCAATTATGTCTATTATGAAAAGACACAAGTTGAACATTCAAATGCCCATGAATTAGGGGGCAGGCAGCAGGCACTCATTAAAGATTTTAATTGCTTTCTTTTTCTTCTTTGGAAAAAAGCAGGGGAAGCCATGTTTCAAAGAGAACAATTAAAGGATACTTCATAGCTAATTGCTGTGAGAAGGGGCTGCTATATGAAATATACTCTATTGTAATTCATATGATTGCTTGACGTTTTATTAAGAAGCACAGCTTTGTACTGCGGTAAAATTTAATTTTCTGCAGCGTAACTGTGTGCGTAATAACTGCTGAAGTAATGGCTGTTTGGATTTGCTGTGGCTCTTTTCCTTTCTCCCTGAAATAAACAAGCCATAAATAAGCATCACTGATGTACAGCAGGTCCTCTGTGGACAGGGGGCTTATCCAGTTTGCAGGTAAGTGTACTGTGTGTGTGGATAGGAAGGTCCCAGCTGTGTGTAGCTCAGCATTGCGGCCGCTCGCAAAGGCAGAGGTGTCCCTGCTGTCAGAGCCAGCACGGGTGGCATTGCTGTTTGGAGCCAGACTGAAAGGCCCTGCTGAGCCCCAGGTTCTGTGCCCTGTCAGGTTCAGAGATAGCACCATGGCTGTCTGCTGGCTTAGCCCCGGGCCACCAGCCTGGGCTGGAGCCTGCTGGGCGTGCATGGCCTGCAGGGGGCTGTGTCACTGGGCTGTGCAGAGGGGGGCTGGAGATGCTCAATGTCTAGGTCTGGCCTGGCTATAAAATGTGTCCAATCTCCCCAAATAGGATTGGTGTCATGTCTGAGCCGCCTACATGCACAGCTAATTGGGCCTAATGCATCCCAAAATACACAAATGTGATGCATCTCTGGGTTGCTCGATTACCTTGGAATACTTCAAAGAAAGGGGAATTGGCTGTGTATTTTTGCCTTTATAATGCAAGTTATGCTAATTCCCAGTGGTGAAACTTGTGTTGGTATCACTGGTGACCTTCTCCATGCCACAAAACAGCCTTGAACAGAGCTTCTCTTGATGGTGTGACTCATCATCCCTCTCTGTCCTGCTTGTGTGCTGTGAGGCATGTCTGTGTGACAATGGGAACAGCTCAAAGGGAATAGTCATGGTGAGGGCGTTGAAAATGTGTTTGTAGCTATGTTTACTGCTGCTAATAGTGGAGGAGGAGGAAATAATGCAGTGGGACAAATTGAAATTGCTGCTTGTGTTATGGATACACTGCTTGAGACCAGTGTTGTACAAATAGCCTTTTTTCCAATTGTGTTCAGGAAAACTAGTGGTCTGACACAACAGAAACACAGGCATTGAAAAACTGTTGCTAATGGCTTAGAATTTTTGCGTTCTCAAATGCAAAATGAGGTGTCTCTCTGTGTACATTTCTGTAGGTAAAATTCCCCATCCCACAGAATGGGTGTATTCTTTATTGCAGTAACTCTGCAACTGTTTTGCACCCGTACATGCCAGTGACTGTCAGGATTTCTCACTGACAAGCTAATACTTACAAAAATGTAAACAAAGGCAAAGAAAAAAAAGTAAATGGTGGTCTGGGTGACAGCAGCCTGCCTTCTGTGAGAGGTAGGTCACAGAAACATGCCTGTTTCCTGAGTGGGTTTCAGGAAATAGTGATTCATGTTCCCTTCTCTGACCTCTGTACCTACACTGCGGTGGTACCTTGGGCCTTAGGATGGTGATTTACCTTATTGTGTTAGACACACTCCATATTCTTGCTACTGTTCAGTCAGTGTTTTATGAGGTTTGCATCTTTTGGTTTTGAGGTTTGTGGGGTTTTTATGTCTCTGAGATAATGTGGGCTCTTGATTTATTTTTTTACAGCAGCTGGAATTAGCACTTGGGAATAGGTTGAGTATTGAAGAAATTGTTGAGATAGAAGTAACAATGAATTTGCTAGTGGCAACTTTTATGCATACAAGCATAGAGAGTGATAGATTGCAGAGACCTTCTATGGCTGTGAGATTTGAACGCTTGAACAAAATCAGCAGGTTTATGACCTTCTTGGAAAGAATATTCATCATGCCTATGCATATGTTGAATTTAACTGCTGTCTTGGGTGAAGTATGATATGTACAATATGTTCAGTATGACTGCAGTTTTAGAATGTTGCATCCTTGTAATATGTCCTATATTCCTGCTTTTGCAGGATTGGGGTGTGTTCTTCCTTCTACTACGGGTATCTGTGGCAAAACTTGATGGACAGTCATGAGTTCTAATTAATTTTCTACCTGCGCTAATGCACCCAGTTAAAATTCATAGCTTGGTACTAGATGGATACCCAAAAAAGCATCAGGCTGTAGCTGACTGTAATGGGAGGTTGATTGTGAGATTACAGAACATGGGGTGCTATCTCAGTAGCTGTTTGCTACCAACAATTGTCATAACTGTGTAACCAGTGCAGAAAAATCCGTAGGAGGATTCACTTGGCAATAAGGATCATACAGTATATATGCCTTTACTTAACTCCTTTTTTCCTTTTAAAATAGCAGTCTTATGTTAAATCCAAGCAGGGCTTAAACATCTATTTATTTTTTTATTCTTATTTATTTCTGCTAATAAAGACAAGTTATGCCTCTGTATTCTGGTTGCAGAGTTTTTAAAGTTGGTTTCATTCTGTCATGCAATCTGTTGTACCGAACTGTTTCTTTAATCACAAATTACATCTTTTGCGGTAGCATGAGAAAGAAAAATGCTTTTGTGGCTGTAGGAGTTGGTGTAAGTTTATTTGTGCAAACACTAGGCTGGGTCTGATCTGTCAGCTTGCCTTTAACTGCAGTCACCATTTAGCTCTTGGTTGAGATTGTGTTAGTTGTCAGTAGTTGTTTGCAGTCTCGGCTGGAGGCTGTGATGAAGAGTGCTTGGAACTGGGGCATTGCACAGATAAAATCATGATGAAACAGCTGCAGCTTAATCACAACGAAATATGCGTGGGCTTTAAGGGCTGCATATTCTGGAAATTTTTATTACACTTAATTCCCATGTTTAACCTTTTTACGAAAAAAAAATCTCCCCACAATTAGAAAGAAATAGATGTAAGATTATAGTTGTATTACAAAATAAATCTCATAACCTTCCTGTTTCAAGGAGGGAACATTTTGTTTGTCTTTGCTCAAGGTGAAATTGCTGGCAATTTTCTTAATTTTTCTGATCTTTTAGATGTCTAGACTGAGTGTCTGATATTGCACCCTTTTCAGCTGAGGAGCCCAGGGCACTGTGTCTGTGCTGTCGGTGCTCAGGCTCAGTGGCATCAAAACTGCCTCTCCCAGAGGCTGGGCAGTCTGGGTGAGGTCCTCTGTGTTTGGAAATCAGAAGGATTTTTCAGTTTAGTCTGGAATTGTAATCTCCCCGTTTGTGCTCAGAAATGCAAAGGGCTGGGATCTTGAGGTAAATCTGAGTCTGTGGCATATGGTATTTTGGGACAGCCTTGGAAATTGCTGAACTGATTGTTTTCTGCCAAAAGTAATGCTTCTTCCTGATCTAGGCCCAGAAATGTACTGATAGATTAGCAAAATTAAGACATATATTAAATATATTTTTTTAAAAAAATATTTCGTATTGCATTGCCCAAATCTCTAATTGCCTTAAATTGATGGCAGGCAAATCTGATTACTTAGGCAACCTGCTCAAATTAAAAAATAAAAGGTGAGTAGCAGAAAAGAACAACAAAAATGGATGCTATTGTGAGGAAATCTAGTGTAGATGTAGAAGATAAATTATCAGCCATGGAAGCAGTTATCACAGTTGCAGGCAATTGAAGTAATAAGGAAGAGGGTTTAAGGATGGCCTTGAATTTCTAATTATTGAGGAAATAAGGAAGATGGTTTAAGGATGGCCTTGAATTTCTAATTGTTGAGGAAATGGGATCTGGTAGGTCTGTTTCATAATGCTCTAATTCTGTGACACAAATCCAGATGAGGTATGTAGCAGTTCCTTTCTGTAGATACAGCTATGTTCTTGAGTTTGCTTCGTGTGGGTAGAAAGCACCTCTGTGGAAACACCTTCCTTATGTTGGGATAAACTTCAAAAAGAAGGAAACCTTGAGATGATTTTAAATAAAATGCTGTGAGCGATGGGTGTAGCTTCCTGTGGAGGAGTCAGCTCTGTTTTGCTCCCTTGGTTTCTGATGCCTCTCTTGTGTCTGTGCTCAGGCTAACCGGGACGCAGTGATCAGCCGAGCCCCCGAGCAGCAGGATGACCGAGCCGTCAGCCTCCAGGATGCTTCTGCAGTCTACGACCTCCTCAGCATCACGCTGGGCAGAAGAGGGCAGTATGTGATGCTGTCTGAGGTACCTCCCCTGGCCTCTGCCAAAGCTGCCCCTCCAAACACGCTGGCAGAGCCTCTCTTTGTGGTGGCTCGTCGGGGAAGGTGCACATGGAGTGTGCTAGTTAGCAATTAGCAGAGACACCTATAGAGCTATGGCAGCACAGGCCAGAAATGCACACAGAGCTGTTTGAGACATTCATGTGATTTATATGTAGGTACTTGAACAAAGTGGCTGCCTTTTGAATTGATGATGTACACTAGCAAGTCCCATTAGCTGAGAAGTGTAAATGAAAAAAAAAAATCACCTGGGTCTCCAGGGCCACAACAGATTGTTTCATGACCCAAGCAGCAGTCTTGACAAAAGGTGTAAGAAGGAAAATAAATAAAGTCTGAAATTTCTTTCATCATTTCTTTCTCAGTGCTTGGAGAGAGCCATGAAGTTTGCATTTGATGAATTTCACCTCTGGTACCAGCTTGCCCTGTCCATGGTAGCTTGTGGAAAGGTAAGGTTCAAACCAAGGGACTCAGGGCACATTTTTCTCTGGAAGAGTGTTTCTAGATGACTTGTTTGAATGTGTACAGTCATGTGTGTTGTGGGTGTAGGTGCCATCAGGCAGCTTGGTGAAAGAACAGTGCTCTCCTTTTAGTCTCTGATTGCACTTTGTGATGAGGGGCGTGCGTTTGGTATTGAGTACTGTTCTTTCTGTGTAGTGTTTTTTTCTCATTATCAAGGAGAAAACTGGATTTTATACATAGCTGTGGGTCAAAAAGCATTCTACAGCTGTCCGTTGTCCGCAGGTTCAACATAAATGGGCTTAGTATAAGAAAGAAGTGATGTCTAAAACTGCCATCAATTCACTCTGTGTGTCTCTGGGCAGTTGACTTAAGCTGTGGTTTCTCCATCTGATCACGGAAATGTTAATGTTTTTTCGTAGAGAACTTGTAAAGTTTAATATTTTTAAAGTACTTGGTGCAAAATAAGCTCTAGAAAAAGAAACAGTGTGAATGTTGGCATGGTCCTGTGTTTCAGCATAAGTGGTTTTTTTCAATTAGTGTGGTATTTGTGGAAGTCATTAGTAAACCACTGAGATGGCTGAAATGTGATTGTCAAAAGCAGGCAAAGGTAACAGGAGCTTTTCTTTATTAGTCTTAAAAAGAGCGGACTTCCTGTAGGAAATGTAGATGGTACAACATTTTGCCAGTTCATTCTGGAGTCCCCACTTACACTTTCGGGAGGTAGGAGCAAATTGATGCTGTGCAGAGTAGACCATTTAATATGGTCCTATATTCTGTGCGCATGGAGTATACAGGAATCCATGTGGACCTGAGTGGTGACCACCAACTAGCACTCATCTGCCGAATTACAGCTACTGCTGGCCTTTTATGGCTATAATCTGAGCTGGAAACAGTGGCCTTGGCGTGGAAATAGGAGATGAATCTATGCTCTTGCAAAGAAATTGTCTTCTTGTGAGGTAAAAGTGGCTGCAGAGTTTGGAAGATGTCTGAAGTGATTCCTTCACTTCTGTGAGCATAGGCGAGGCCTTATCTTGGAAGACTGACTGTTGTCAAGCATTCTACTTCAGAAGAATGGCAGAACAATGAGAGAAAGTCTAATAAAGGCCATCAGATGTGACTAAGGGTATAGTAAGCAATACTATGGAAACCCTGAAATTACTTTTTTTGTCTTAAAGGGGAGAAAAAAGTCTAAGAGAAACAAGTCTTCAAGAACCCTTAAAGAAAGGGTTAATCTTGTCTGTGGTGGCTGGGACAAGATGCAATGGCATCCAGTTGCAGCAACACAAGTTCATGTTTCTTATTAAGAGGCAAAAAAATAAGGATAGTGGAACACTGGAAAAAGTGCCCTGTGGAGATTGTGTGGAGCCTAAATCACTGTGGAACACCCTAGGCAAATCTGTAACCCCTCAGTGAGGCACCAGGGGTGTACCATGTGGGACCTTGCAAACTCTGACTCTGTTCTGGGAATCCATCATTGTCTCCTGTTGAATATAACAGATCTGGCTGATTTATGAGATACCAAAGCTTTGGCAATGCATATTAGATCACCAGAGAGCTGAACAGAGATCTTTAGTCAGAAAGAGCCTCACAGATTCCTGCAGAAGTTCAGTGCAAACATTTAAAAATACAATTCCAAGCTTGAAAACAATGGCTAGACTCAGTCATGTATAAGGAAACCTCAAGCTGCTGGTGGAATACTTAAACAATGAGCTTGGTGCCATGGTGCTAATACCTTGCACTGACCTGTGTTAGGTGGGGGCTTACATGTCATGTCCAGCTCACCTTGGAATTCAGCTGGAATTAGCACAGTCCTGCTCTCTGTGTTTTTGCAAGTCTTCCAGGTAGCTGATCCCTTGATACTGAGGACAACAATGACTACATAGGCCATGATAGAATCTTACCATGAACATGGGCTTTGTCTGGGAGCTTTTTTGGCTTTACAAGTTGTGTAAACTGGTTTTCAATGGCTGACAATGATGTAGCTCTAGTAATCTGCTGTAGAGCAAAGTAAGATTTTTAACTGCTGATGGTTGAGAGTGAGCATATGTAGAGAATAACTGTGCTTCAGTCTAGGTTAGCATGGAGAAGTGGGGCCTGATCTTTAGCTTCTAACAGCTTGCAAGGCAATTCCATTCTTGTCCTTCTATGTTTGCATGCCTCTTCACCCTCCCTACATGTTACAGAATATTTGGTACTTACATATTTGTGTTGCTCTTTTTTATTTTTTTAATCTCTGTAACTGTCCTATCTTTTCAGATTTTCAAGTACATCATGTCATTTTGCCTGCACTTTAAATATTTACAAGGTAAAATGTCCTGATCTTGCCTACTGATGTAAAAGTGCTAAATGTTCTGAGCCCTATATGGGTCAGAGGGAATTCCCTTACCCAACAATCCCATCTGTGCAGTATTTCACTTCTAATCCCAAAGTATTCCCTGAGGATTCCTGTCATATACTCTGCAATGCGTCATCTTGCCAACGGGAGATGTGGCATACATTTTTATATTGCTTTGCAGCTTGATAGCAGGATGGAGTTCATTTAAAAGCAAGTGCTCCAGTGTAGCAGAAAGAACTGATGAAAAAAGAGTGTGGTCAGTCTAGACTGCAGAATGCAGAGCACACTTGAGCTTTTATAGGTGAAGATCTATTTTCACCTGTCTCAGTCACAGCCAATTCATGATCTCATTTCTTGGTAATGAAACCTCACATCCTGCAGCATTACTTGTTCTGCAGTACAGCAAATTGTGCTCATAAATCCTGGGCATGACAGGAACAGTTTTATCAACCTGTAAATGCTGGAAATTTTGGTTTCTCTTTTTTTAAACATGTTTTTAGGATTTTCAATTCTGACCTTCTTAAAAGTGCCATAAAATCCTATCTTGCCCTCTATTCTATGCTGAATTTGACTAGAGGTACGTTTGATTTGTGTATTCAGTTGAAGTCAGTCAAGTAATATTTCAACGTAGTTTCTTCCTCTGCCAGCCAAAAAATTGGCAAATGGTGATTGTCATTTTTCACAAGAGATCAGTCTGAATGTCAAGCCAGCCACCTTGGCTCATTACCATATGTAGGCTTGAGTTTACACATTATTCTGAAAAGCATGTGTCTTAACAAAAATAGGCACATCACTTCAGTAAGTTCCTTCAGGCCTTGGGGCTTCCTAAAACAGTGAACAGAAAAACTCAGAGAAGCATAACCTTCCTGTCTGTCTTTTATTCACTTAAGTGGTGGAAATAATGGAGTGACAGCAATTTCACTTTTGGGTGTTTCTCAGCAACTTGCATAATGAGAAAGATGGTGTGGTCTGGTTGTTTTTTAACCCATTCTTAGGGATGCCTGTTATACTGAGCTGTGTATTCACTGAACAACAGAGGCATGTATATCTAAATGACAAAAATCCACCATTACATTTGAAATACTTTTGTAGGCAAATTTAGATGGGAAGGGAAAGGAAATGCCCGGAAAGCCTGGACAATGGCAAAGACATGGTAGGAGATGTCCTGTGTCACCAACTGCAGTTCTGAATAGGCCAGAGAGGTTTAAATCATTCTAATGCAGCACCCCTGTTCCTGTGGTGCTGCATGCTGAATTCTTCACAGATGCTTTAAGTTGCTTATGCTGGTAATAACCTTGGCTATGTGGTGATATCAGCTGGAGGCTGAGTGGGCATGGCAGCTCCCTGGCTCTGCTGCTGTGCGTGGACAGGCTGGAGTCTGAGTGGCGAGTGGTGTGATAGCCGGATGCCATCTGGCTGAGTCCTCAGGCAATGAGATGAGCCACTGTCCTGCTGCCAGAGTAAAACCAGTGCAGACAGTTGCATCTGCTCGTCTCAAGATTTTGAAAAAGTGACCAGTATTGAGCAGCACGGGGAAAGGAAGGACCAAACCCTCTTTTACACGGTAGAAAAGACTTTGTAGTCTTTGCAGAAGTGAAGAGAGAGAGCTGCTTGGGCTAGACTTGTTCTCTGCTGCTGCTTTCCAGCTAAACAGTTTTCCTTGGAGATCGTGGAGGTTACCAGCACACAGCTCTCCTGCAGACTAGGGTAGCTCTACAGACATTTCTGAAGTTGGAGGCAAAATTTTCTAGTGTCTAGATGATGTATTACAAGCACAAGGGATGTGTAATAGGGTCCTTGTGCACTCACAAGCATTTCCTTGGCCCTGGACCAGTTGGATCAATTACATGTTCCCTTTTCAGATTTCTGTCCCCTTCCACACCTACTATCCTCACACAGGACCTAGCCTGGGTGTCCCAAAGTGTCACTGGAGCTCCCTGGGAGTAGAGACTCAGAAGTGCATTGTGAGTAGGCTCTAGCTTAAATTAATGGTACTTAAGAAAGTCTCCTAGATCAGCATTGTGAGTGTTAAAATACATGCCTTGAACAACATGAAGCAATATTGGTGCCTGTCTTCTGCCTACCACGCAAGGAGACAAGATTTGTGTTTAGTGACACCGATTTGCCATTTTCCTAAGGGTAGTGAGGGAGGGATTCTTCAAGAATAGCTGTGAAATTGTTCTGTGAACATGGAGTCTGCATAGTCTAAAAGTGCTGGGTGCCCTAATTGAGCCATTCAACTCTCTTGAGTCTTAATCTCTGAAATACATGGATGTTTGTTGTCGTTAGTGTATGCAATGCATGGAAACATTTTCACACTCATGTTCAACGTCTCTGCCTGAAAAAATTCCACAAGGCAACTTGAGTGAAGAGGTTTAGGATGTGTGTTTCTTGAGAGGAGGGTTGAGTAGTAATGTAGCCTTGGGCCAGCGGAAGGAAGTCTGGAGTATCTGCTAGGATACTGCTTTCCACCCCTCCGCTGTTTACTCACTGAGGGGATGAAGTGCCTCAAGAGTGAGTAAAGGAAGAGCTTGGGAGCAATTGAAGGGTCTGTGGGGAAAAGCCTCTGTGAGACCTCAGTGGAGCTGGAAGCAGGTACCTGGAAGCAAGGACTGTGCTCAGCAGGCGTTGTACTGGGATTGCTGATGGTGGTTATGGGGTCCTGTGGTGCCTGCCACAAAGCTCTCCAGCCCTGCAGAACAGGGTCAGCTCAGTGCTTGCCTTGAGGACAGCAAGCACTTTAAAGCTGTGTAACTTTAGAAACTACTGCATTGTTGCTGACCCTCCCCAGCCCCATGTAGCCCATACTGAGGGCACCACAGGGACAATGGTCAACATTACCATATAGATGGATAGGCTTGGCAGTAGGGGATGTAAGCTCCAAGCATGATACCTTGCAAAACCAGGCAGATAAAGCTGCTTTCAGCTATACAAAATGCTCCTTTCTGCTCTTACCCATTATGTTTGTTCCTTTCAAGGCAAAGGGGAAGAAAAAAAGCCATGCATGTCTACCTGAATGGTTTTCTTAATCGTGTAATGCTTCAGGAGGTGTCTGGTGTTATACTAAGGGAAATAATCGAATCTTTCCTGGCATCTGTCATTCAGCTGTATTTCTGAGGGTCTAAGCTCCAGCTCTTCCCAGAGCACAGTGTCACTGTGTTCCCTTTGGCTGCTCAGCAGTTGGAGATACTGCAGCCTTGCCCAAAGCTTGTGCTGGCAGCATTTTTAAGGTTTTGAAACCAGTCTTACACAGACATGAACTATGATTTTGGAGCCCTTAGCAAGTTGCTGATACACACTGGTCATAGCCAAATAATGACAAGCTAACGTCTGAGCTGCTCCTATCTGTGCTGCACCCAAAAAAAGGAATCCTTCCCCTTATTTAAGCAGTGCAGCAAAAGCAGATGTCTCTAAGTGCTTCAAGGAGCTTCAAGTTTGACTCAGCCATGCCTGTATTGCCAACATACAGCTTTCCAGAAGGTTAGAAGGAAAGTTATAAATATATTTAATACATAATTCTGCAGCAACAGCAGACAAATTTTATGATTTAGGCTGTTCCTTCTGTTGGTATCCTTGCAAAAGCTTAGGCTGGTTGCTAGGCAACTGGCATAAAAAAAAAAAAAAAGTACATTTCTCTTTGTATTGCAGGCAGGAACCTTGGGAGCAGCAGAGGCCTCGGATGGCTCCCTAAATAGCATTGCTGGGGAATGAAAGTTAAAATATTGAACATTCATTGGTTAAAGATCCTGTTACAAAGGTCAGCTATCTAGGGGATATTCAATAGTTTGGTTTCCTTTGGTGCAGAGGAAAGATTAGAAGGGAGTTTGCCTGTGTGCTGTAGATAGTACAAAAAATGGAAATTTCCTAAGATGCCTGAGTGTTGAGCAGAATACCTAGGTGGGCTCTATAATTGCCTTCAGGCTTAACTCTCTTTTCTTGACAGAAAGTGTGAAGTGAGGTGTTTGTCACATTAGCAAGTACAAATGTGTGCTTATAGATCTTAGAATGTAAGAGGTGCTTTTAAGAGGGAGTATTTGAAGCTGCTTAACTCCAGTGCTCTAATTTGATAAACACAAGGTAAAAGAAAAGGGAGAGAGTCAGTTCCTGTGTTAAGAGAAGTAAATGTCTTAGGGGAATAATGTTCAAGCTGAGAGATTCACAGAAATCTCTAAATCCAGTGGAAAGCTAACAGCAAAACTACTGAGTCCAGAGTTCTCAATTGCCTGCTCATTCTGTCATCTTTCTGTGTCAGTTCAAGGTCATTTATATCTAAATGGCTGTGAATCCCAGGACACGGGGAATAATAATTCTTGCATTGGGGTGAAAGATTTCCTCCACTTCCCCACAATCCCTTTGAAATAGTGCAGTTTTTAGACAGGATGATGCAAGAAATATAGCAGCACTAGTTGTGGGAATTCATTTCTGTACTAAACTGCCGGGTAAGTTGGGAGTGAGGCTGTCTACTGATCCACCATCTTGAGGAATATTTTTCCTTCTGGCTGAAAAGTATTACCAAAGAAGCACAAAACTAGGGAGGTTTTTGGAACCTGTGCAAGAGAAGAGCAACTGTTCATGGCATGTCAAAGTCTATCAGGCATGATTTACTGTCTGGAAATTATTCTTCCTTTTACTTATATCTGTGTTTTCTTTCTCTTCTAAATGTGAAACAGCTCTCTAACTTCCTTCTTTGGTTGCTTTGGTATGGTGAGAGAGCAAAGGAGGGGAAAGAATGGAAATTGTGTTGGAATAAGCTAGGAAAATGGGCATTTGGGCAGCATCTATGGGTCTGATGCTGATGTCTAACTGATATCAAGTTCTCTCGAGCCATTTGGAAAAGGAAGAAAGAAAATTAACTGTAGGATGTTCTGTGTTCTTTTCTGCTCATGTGGAAGCATCTTTGAGGAGTATACTTCCATGCTTCATTATTGAGTTAGTAAATGGGGAGTGGGAGTTGTGTTCTGTGTTTGGATAGTTGTTCTTCTTTACATTTTACTTATAGGATTCAAAGCCATGGCTGCCATAATTACATAGGGGATGGTGTCCTCTCCGTCCTTTTCCTTCCCCAGTAGTTTCCTTGTGATTCCTTGCTGGAGATGAGAGGCCAGATGAGACCTAGTATTTTGAAGTCCTTGGGAACTGGTTCTAATGCAGTCATTATAATCCAGCAATTAGCAAGTTAAATAGAAACAACATAAATCCTGGCTTGAATTATTATGTGAGCCTCTCTGAAGCTTAGAATCATGAGTAGGAAGCATGTACTCACTTGGAATTCAATTTCTGCTCTTTTCAAAACATGCCTCACCAATAAATCAAATTATTATTGCCTTGCAGTGAATCTCACAAACAATGCACTTGGCTGCCTGGTCCACCCACACTAAGTGAAAGAATATGTACATTTTAATTACCAGATTATTTCAGTGTTGCACAAACACTGTTTCATATTAAATATTTTTATAAACCAATGATATTTGTATTCAATAATGAGTGTTTGATATTTTTTCCTGGTTATTAATGTCTGTAATTAGTATCTTTAAGAAACCTTGATATTACATGTCATGCCAGTCTCCCCTAAGTAAGGTCACTGTGGGAGTGGGATATTATTTCTCCTGTCATTCCTTGACTAATGTTTTCATCATCTGTATAAAATATCTGCTGAGTAAATTTTTCAAGGTGAAATTATATAATATCTCTTGAATTTTTAAAATGCAGCTGGGGAGAAAGGCTTCATGTCGCCCTGTTTCTAAAACCACTTCTGCTCCATATGTTTAGTTGCAAATTTTATAAACTTCTTTAAAATGACATAACTTTGTAAATGTTTTAGAAGCAGTGTGGAAACTGTGCCTCTTGCTCTGTAAACCCATGTTCAGAAGCTCCCAAGTGCATATGTAATAAAGCACCTGAGGTGTTTGGATGTAGGCACAAGGTGGGACGTTCTTGATCACTGCTTTGCAGTGGCCTCCTGAACAGGCTTGGGACAGGACAGACAGGGGAAGGGCTCTGTGGTTTAAGAGTATTGGAGGCTGTGGCATTGGCTTGTCCTGCAGACAGCAGGGAGGGAGCAGAGTTCAAGAGGAACTGGCAAGGAATGGGTTGTTTCACTTCTCTTCTGGTGTAGACCTTGGAAGGTCCTGCAGCTGTGGCCCAAAATTGGACAGGTCTGTCACTGCTTTGGTTTGTGCTAGTGCTGGTTGTGCTAACCCACAGGAGAGCTGCCACCAGCTCCCAGGAGCCTCCTGCTTTCCCTGCAGTTGCAGTGCTGGGAGCTGAGAAATGACCACTGGGTTGAGCTTGTGTCTGTTTTCACAAGCGTTGGCTCTGGACAGTGACAGCCTTTTACATATCTGGCCTTTGCAGTTCACTTTTGCATGGTGGGATGACAAGGGTTGGTGGGGTTCAGCTGTAGATACACTGGCTGTCATGGTGCATGTTGTCCTGCTGTCACATTTATTTATTTCTGGAAGCACCTGTGGGGCTGCAATATAGGTAGGAGGGCAAGAAGATGATATCCAGCCTAGGTCCCTTATGGAGGTGTGCTTGGGAATACCAGCTGCTTTCAGTGCAGGTAGCATTTTGCAAGAGAGGAATAAGATGCCATTAAAACCTGAGACACCACTTGTTCTGAACTAATAGGTGTCAGAGAGGTTCGTTCTGAGGGATGCTAGTCACCTCCTAACAACAGAGCACAGCTGTGTGTTTCTTCCTATACCTCGGGGTTGAATTACTTGTCTTCATTTCTGAGAGGGATGGAGTAATGGTTCAAGCCCTAGGACAAAGTTTATTGATTTCCATCCTTGGTCTGAGACAAGTGTCCTTCTGGCTTTAGGCAGATTTTGCATTTTGAATTTTAAATCAGCAAATGTTTCCTCACTTTTTTTACTGATCATGCTTGATGCTCTACATAAGTGGGAGCAACCTGAGGAATACAGGGTGTGCTGCTGCTCTTGTTCAGACCCAAGCTTTTCAAGCACGAGGATTTGCTCCGTGCTGCGTTGGATATGAAACCCCTCTTTGCCTTAATGTGGGCGTGGCTGGTATACATCTGGTTTTCCATTTTCCCAGGTTCCCTTCCACACAAATTCCTAATCAAGCTTTTGAATTCAGTAGCAAGAAGTGGACCTTCAGTTCTGTAGAGGAAGGAGCTTGCAGGCACAGCCCACTCTGGTGTGTGGTGAGGGGGAAAAGTGCTGATGGGCAGTGGGAATGTGAAGCTGTGGTGTTGCTGCAGGGGATTGCAGCAGTCACCAGACCCATCTGCCTGTGCTGGTCAGAGTTCTGGTAGGGAGAGCCCCTGGGGGTCAGGAGGAGATGGCCAGGTCCTGATAGGAAGGAATAGTGGAGCATTTGACTTTGCAAGCTTCTGTTGCTGCTCTTCTGTAATATGGAAAGGCCGTGACTATTCAGCGTTCTTCTGAGCAGGAGCATTGTGTCTTGGGACTGTGTGGAAGACTTTGGGAGGAAACAGGCATGCAAGGAGAAATTCCAACAGAATTAAAACTTCCCCTTGAGCTTAAGCATGAGAAAATTTCAGTGGGTCAGTCATGAGGAAGGTTTAAATGTGAGACAAACTGTGGTTCAAGTGGGATGGGCTGGGGGACTCTGGTAGGGCAACTCCTGTCACCTCCTTACTGTCTGACACCTTCTCATCACTAACTCAGACCAGAGCTTTCTTCATTCCCCTTTAAAGCATCTGAAATGCGGCAGCCCTGAGTGTGTGCTGTGAAATGCAATGTTTGCAGAGCACATCAGATCAAAAGGGCTGTGTAAGTGCTAATCTTAAAAAACATCCTCTTTAATGGTAACCTAACACCAGAAAGACAGCAAGAGTTTTATGGGCTTTGTTTCTAACACATGCTTGTATCACCCACTGAACAGTGTATTGCTCTGCAATTGCTTGCTCCACCCTTTGTGTGGTGGGGTCCCAGCTGCTTTCTTGTATGTCCTGGAAATGGAGAAGACACAAAGAACCTACTGAGCAGATTACTTTAGCTGCAGAAACCTCTCTGAGTGGAGTTGGCCTAAAATGTGAATGTACTGGAGGATGAGCTCTTTATGATCTTTCCTGGCTTACTGGAAGATGGTTGTATGCAAGGAAAACTACAGCAGAATTCTTGTGTGTTGGGAGGGCAGAGTTAAAATAACCAGTGCATTGATAGCTAAGGAAAACTGTTTCTTGTGAAGTGCACAGCCAGGGCTGCTTCTTTGGCGTGTTTCCTGTGAGCGTGGGAGGAGTGTGTGTTTGTGTGCGTGTGTGTACGCACCTCTGTGTGTGTGGAGGTGGGAATAAAGTTGCTAACTTGTTGCTGACATGTGATTCTTTTCTCCATAGCACTTCTTTGTACATGCCAGTGCAATATTTTGCTTGGACTCCCCAAGAGCATTGTCTAATCAGCCTTTTTTATTTCCTCCTCCTCTCTCCCACTCCTGCAGTCGGCATATGCTGTGTCAGTGCTCAAAGAGTGCGCTAAACTGCGACCTACAGATCCCACCGTTCCTCTTCTGGCTGCCAAGGTCTGCATTGGGTCACTGCACTGGGTAAGCAAGCTGATGCAATTCTTATTATATAACGGATTAGGTGCTGCAGTGGCAGTGCCACAGTGTAGTCGCAGTGGGGAGAAAGGGAATCCCTGCTGAAAATCATACACACACGTGTGTGCCTTTTATGAAAAATGAAAATCCCTGCAAGAAATTTTGCAGTGAGTCATTAAAATGTATTTTGCTGGCACATTAAAGAAAGGAGGAGGGGGGAAAGCCGTAACAGCCGTTCTGAGGACTGCTGGTTCAACTGAGTGTCATGTTGAATCGGCCACTCTTGTAGCCCCTGCAAAACACAAGCCAATAGTTACAAGTGGACTGTTAGACAGTTCAGGTCTGCTGGACAACTCAGTCCTTTGTTCTTGAAGTTGCTGTGTCAGTGTTTTGTGTCCTGGATGTGTTAATGTACGCCCCAGAAGCAGAGTGGGAGTGGTGGTTGGTGCCCGTGAAATTCTGATTATCCAAAGGAGCCAAAACATCTGTCACTCTTTTTGCAACTTGGTTTAATTAACTAAACGGCAGCCTGCTGTTCCCACCTGTCCTCACCACGAGGTGTCCCTGCAGTCAGTGAAGGATAACAATTGCTAAGTGGAAGTAAAACACAGATGCAAGAAAACATGAAAGAAAATACCAGAAGAATCTGCACAGATCTTGGTGAAAAGTTGTAGAAGCCAATTTGCTGTTGTTCTGTTCCCTTACCCCACCTCCCCACCTTCTACATCCCTGTCTGATGAAAGCTGGTGTTCAGCTAAGCTTGAGTTGTATTAGTTTACACCACCATTGGGGAGGGTGTCTGGTTATGTATGTTTTTGAATGAACTGTACTGTTGAATCTATAATGGTTAAGCTTATATGTGAGTCAGCAAAAACTGGGCAGCATCTTTTTCTAGGAAAAATCTTCAGGTCTGAGGGCCTTCAGGGGATCCTCGCTGAACTGCCCAACCTACTTCTGCTCTACATTTGGAGCAATTTAACTCCCTTGTACCCACAGCTTACTCTCTAAATTTCGAAGGCTGAAAGTCATTCAGTGATATAAAATAACATTCACAGTGAATGTTATTTTTAAAAATAAAGCAAATAAGGTTTTTTTCTGATTCTTGGAGATGTTAAAACAGTGTGAAAGCCAGGCATTACAGCTGTGTTGAATGTTGTTCTTAGTATGTCTGATGAAGTTTTCAAAGCACAGCTAGCATATAAAAATACCTTGTTACTTTGAAAAGACAGTGAGCCTATAATTCAATTCCAGCTTGGGCAATCCAGTATCTCCAGACTTCTCATACATGGCAGAGCTGATAAAACAACTGGCTAACCCTAAAAAGTAGGAGAGGCAAGGGAAGAAGAGAAAAATGAGCTAGTTTTGATTATTTCAAAACAAGAGTGTTTTTTCTTCAATGTACTGCTTTGTTATTGCTTTTCAGTGTTATTCAATCAGACTCTGGCTCAGAACTGGGGGGCATTATGAAATAAAATTATGATTTCACAAGAGGGTAATTTTACTGCAGTTATCTAGAGCACAGCCTTATGAATTAAAACCAAATTAAAAATATTCCCTCCCCCCTTCCTTTCAGTCAGTGGCCTATGCTTTACCCTCATACCAAACTTGATGATTATATAGAAGAGTTTTAATTAAGGGGAGTCAGAGGGAAATAAGAGCATCTCTTAAAAGAACTGAAATGGTAGGCTCCCACATCTCTTAGTCAAAGGGATGCTTCTGATATTACTGGCAGACTCCTGTGCCTAATAAAGACCTTCCTGCTTAGCAGAGCTGTTTTTCTAAATGTCATCCTTACAGTAATTATTTGCATTTAAATTACATGGCAATCAAATCAGAATTGAATAATTTAAACTGGAAGTGAACAGGCTGATCAATGCCAGTATAAATAGAAAGGAGGATAGACATGGGACAGGAACAGTCTAATGGACAAATATTAGCAGTTACAAATACTCAAATATATCTTCCTTTTCAGAACATATAAAGTATGATTAATTTTTCAATTAGGAAATATATCTGCCTACTTGATTGCTGGCGAGGCAGGAAAAGGGTGAAATCAGATCACCATTTATCCAAATGAAACAGCTAATTTATGTCCTGCATCTGTCTACTGTGTGGTGCAGTATTGTAGCCAGTTTGTTTATAGCCCATGGGCAAGCAGTACTTTAGTCTTCTTTCAGTTACTAGAAATAAAAAAAAACCCCAAACACAACATTTATGCAGATGGGTAATTACAGAACATCATGAGAAGCACAGAACAGTTTCTTTCATGATTAATCTAGTGATCACTTAACTCATTTTGCTGGCTTTGTACATGGTGTCTCAGCACACTTTAAGAACAGGGAAAACAGAAAATTAATTGAAATGTACTATAGTGATTTACAACATTGAGGATGCTCAGATCACATCTATGAAATAATCATTCAGTGCAGAACAAATCAAAGTGAAAACGTGGATGCATTCATATAGTGCCATGTAAATCAATATATAACAGAACGTGATGCAGAAAAGAACTGAGCTTCCCCCAGCTTCTGTTGTGGCAGTATGACCAGATTATTGGCTGATGTAAGTTGGCAGTACTCCACTGGCATGTTAGTGGTACCAGGCTGGCTTACATCAGGAGATGATCTGCCCCATCAACCACTTGGTTTTAGGATTGGACCTGCAGTAAACAACTGAGTGGTATAAGCAATGTTTTGGCTATGTTTTTCAGAGTTACAGGCTTTCCAAAACAAAAACCAATGTAAACAATAAATCAGTACTTCATTAATTCTAAATCTTAAGCCAGTAGACTTGGAGGACCAGAAAAGCTTCAAAACTAGTACATGTATGTAAACCACATTTGAATGGTCAGGATGCAGTCAGACCTGTACAGCAGAGTTGGAACTTTTGTGTTGTGTCTAAACCATTGCACAGGTGTTTTACATGGTTTTGTCGTAGGCTCAGAGTTACTTTTGAAGCAATGTGCTGCTAAGCCTTCCAGCTTGCTGGGGTTTCAGCACAACAGTTTGCTGAACTTGCATGTGGATGATTCTATCAAGCGAACACAAAGTCCATTTGTGTTCAGCCAGCTGTCTTTTAGCTTTCCAGAATGCACTGTGAGGTCTTTGACTATTGTAGGTCAGAGTATTGTTTTAAATTTCCATAGGAAAGTTGAAGTAGCTTGCACTGGAACATGTCCATACTGAGGTTGCCTTGCTCCACTATAAATTCAGAGTTATGCTCACTAAAAGCTTGCTACAATTTCCTCTTTCACACAGCCTTCCCTGGCACGGCCTCAGCTGAATGCTCACTTGCCTATTTTGGCAGTGACTTTGAGTTGCAGTATGAGTTGTTGTTTTTAATATTTTAATAGTACAGTACTGTTAATTTCACTACTAATCTAGGTTCTCCAGGATCCTGTTATGGCAGGTGTTGTGAAAATACTAAAAACGGAACTTCTGCCTACAGGCAAGTGTTAAATACTGAGTTTCTCCATTTTAGGAGCCTTGTTTGAGGCATTTAGGGTTACTCTGATGCTTTCTTTTGCCTTTTACTCCATTGGTTTCAATGGAGGCATGTTGAAAACATTGTAAATACACATAGAGCAAAATGGACTGTAGTCCTCGGACAGGCTTGAATCTTCTAGAACTCTGCTCTGACAGAAAGCAGGAAGACATGAGGCATGTTCTTACAAGTTTCATTGCCCCACAGTTGATACAATAGCAATAGTGGTGGCATGCTAAACTTGGGTAGCACCAAATGATGCCAGTATTATCATCTAATTTGAGCTTTTCAAAGGACATTATCCCATGGTGAGAGCTGCAGCACAGGATGGTGCTGTACCTCAGACATTTCCCTCATTTCTTTCAAGTAGTATGCACTGCAAAGCTCTCTGCTGCAGTACTTTGCTGGGAAGACAGAGATCATGCTCCCAGTCAGGAAAAGGAAGAGGAAGTGGTGTTGGGCCAAGGTAGACTGTGCATGGAGTCATGGCAACTGAGTAAGACATACTGTGAGGTCAGGACGTCACGGTGATGCCTTAAGAGACCTCCCAGAAACAGAGACTAGACAAGAGTAAAGGAATAAAGATAGGTATTTATTTGAAGGGCCTTCAAGGTACACCCTGGGGAGACAGAGGCTATTGCCAAAATGGTCCCCAAGATGGACGACAGGTGACGAGTTCTTCACACTTTTATAGGTTTGGTTCATTTGCATATCAGGGTTAATTCTCCAATTAAAGCCCCAGTTTAATGATGTAATTCCCCTCAGCTTGCCCCACCTTTAGAGTCTTTGGTTTGCACATTTTGGACCTAGAACAGCCTGGCTGTCCTTGAAGGCAAAGCCTGGAGAGGCTTTGTTATGTCTGTCTTGCACGAGAGAGCAGAAATTACAGGCTACAAGGAACTTCAGAGTTACACTCTAAGCAGTACAGAATTTGAAAAATATAAAAGTTAAAACCTAAGGCATCAACGGTGTATGTGTGTCAGGGGGTGGCAGGATGTAGATTTAGAGCTGCATACTTCTGGGGTAACAGCTTATCATTCATTACTTTCACAGACCACTTAATCAGAGAGTGCTTCTCTCCCCTTCTGTCTGTTGTTGACCCTGCCACTGTAGGTAATAAATGCTGTGCATGTGCTTGTACCCAGTCACTTAGGAGCCCTGGAGTTGCCTGGAAATGCTTAGGTCTTAGTGCAGTATGAATAACATTAAAAGATCAAATCTAGTCCCGTTACTGGAGCTACTCTGCCTGCTGACAGACATCCAAGAGGATCGGCATCAGCAGGGTGAGAGGCTGCTGAGAAAGCAGGGAAGGGCAAGAAGCTACTAGGTGTTTCTTTTGTCTTCTAAAAGAGGTTCTTGATTACATCACCACTACTGTTACTGGGGCAATCCCATGGGTTTTAGACATTGAAAATGGCCAAGAATTTAGTCTTCTATACGTTGCTTTTGTGAACAAACCATTCTGGCTACAGTGGAGGAAAGGCCCGAGTATCCCTAAGTGCTGGGGGCTGAGTTTACACAGAGTAAATTGGTGGGCTTAACAATGGTTGCACAAAGAGCAAATGATGACTAGACCAGCAATAGAAAGTGAAGGATTTTTTTTTTTCTGACATACATAACATGATTAGCTTTGTGTGCTGTAAATAGCTGTGGGACAAAACCTTTTCATTAGACTATGCCTTATAGACCACTTCCTTGCTATGCATTTTTCCTCTTAGCATTCTCATTTCATAATATGTATATTCTTCTCTTTGAATTAGTCTCTATAGCTACAAGCCAGTGTAATGAAAATGGTAAGAAGAAGTCAATTCAACTAGTTAACATCATGTGTAATTTTGTATAGATACCCATTCTGTAGGATTTTGATCTCTTAAGTGCTTGGGTATTCTTAAGTGTCACTGGTGTCCAAATTCACCTCCTTCATTAACCTTGTCTGCTGTCCTAAGTCCAATGTCACTTGATGTATTTCCTGCCTCTTCCTTTGCATGCTCCTCTTTTTTGGCACAATAAAGTGCTGTTTTCATGCTGCTGTACATCATTGATTTGTTTGTCCTTAGTAATGCTAAATGTGTGCTGGTGAGAAATGCAATTCCTACTTAGTCCTGGAAGCTGTTGATTCAGTGGGGTAGGGCTTGAGCTTTTCTAAAAACAATCTGGGTGGCAGTTGGGCACCAGCTGGGTGGCATTAGGCCAGGGGACAGCACCTGCTGTTCCCCACTCCCTTGTCAGTGTGCCTCCGGGCTTGGCTTGAGCACACACCAAAACCTGTGGCCAAATAACAGTGGTGGCTGGAACAGCCACTCTCTGTACCAGGGGAAATATCCCTCAGGGTAGCACAGCTAGCAACTGTTCTTTTTCTATCAAATATAAAGGAGGAAGTGAAAGGGGAAAAAAGCCCAGCCAACCCCACAGTATTACATCTCATTGGTGTCAGTTCACAGTTTGGCAGCCTGTCTCCCTCCAGGTGCCAGGTGTTTGCTTTCTGGTGTGATGGAGGGGTTGTTTAGCTAGTGCTTCCAGGTGTCTCCTGACACTTTATATAGCTGGAGTTCAAAATGCAGAAAGTTCTTCTTAGGTTGTTTTTCCCCCATGCCTTCTTTCTCCCATGCAGGTCTTAGAGGCAGGGAACTTCTCCCTGTAATCTGGGATGCTGCTCTTCTCTCCACCAGCTTTTCAGTGCAAAATATGCAGAAAAATGTAAGAACAGTAAGGGCCAAGTTGGAGGTATGGCTTTGAGACTTTGTTTTTTGTTGTTTCCAAGAGAATAACAAGCGGTAGGCCTTCCCTCCTCCCTTTCTCATCTCCACAGTACAGACTGGAGACATCTCGTATCCTTAAGGACCCCCACAGACACAGCTCTACTGGCAGATCACAGCTCAGGCTCACTGCTGGTCCCTCACTCAGGTGTATGGAGGGGGAGCTTTTATCCAGACTGCAATCTGGTAGTCCTTGCAGTTTAGTTGGTTACCCCAGGTGTGTCCCAAGAGAGTTACTCCTGTTTCAGGTAGTACTTTCCAGATTCACAGCTGGCTAGGCCATCCTCAAGACTGATGCACTGGAGAGTTGAAACCTCACAGTGGGTGATGTGAGTGAAAGGTTTGGCTTTTCACACTTGCCCAGAATGATTGAAGAGTAGGAGAATGGGAGAAGAGGGGGCAGATGGCTGCCACAGCAGGGCTGGCAGGGGAAGCGTCTGAGTGCTGTAAGAAGGAAAAGTAAATGTTCTCATAATCAGAACCAGCTGTGCTGGAGTTTGTGAGGCCACTTATTTTCAAAGCAAACTTCAGCTGACCTAAGTTTGCATCCATAAGAATCTTTGTGGCTGGTCAAAGTGCCACTAGTGTTTAGTATGAATAAATGTTTACAAGAATGTGCTAGCAGTGCTGTTTCAGACTGAACTCTGAAAAGCTGCAGTTTTAATTATACATTTATTAGATTAATCTGATACTGACAGGTGGCCCTCGGTAACTGGCAAACAAGAAGGCTGGGTGGTGCACTACTGATTTATGCATTGTCTCTGAGATTTCCAGTCTCTGACTGGAAATACCATCAGGTGACCATTCAGAGAAACAACGGAGCAAAATCTCTCCCAATTTTACATCTCTTCATTTCAGCTTCAGACTTTTCCTTTAACCTTTTTTTTCCATACACTCTACCCACCCCTACTCTTGTTCACTAGTCATTAGAATTCCCTGTATAGCTCTTTTCTTCATCTAATGGAGACTTCTTGGATGAAAGTGTGTGTGGGGAGAAGAGGAGAAACAATGAAGAAAGAGAGTGGGAATCTAGCTGTTTATGGTGGCAAAGAGGTGCATAATGAATTTTCAGGCTGCAGAGATCTCATGTCTTACATAAAAGTTTTTGAGAGATGAAGAATTCTGTTATAGTTTTATAGGAGGGTTTTTTGTTGTTCATTTGCGGGTTTTGTTTTTTGGGGTTTTTTTCTGTGTGGCAAGTCATGGGCCACTTCTTCCGTTTTCCTAGGCTCTGGTCCAGAACACATTTCAGTATGTGGCAGGGAAGTTGGTAGGGCTACTGACAGGTTTTAAGAAATCTCCTGAAAGAAATCTCAGTCTTCCTGATGTGATCAGAGTTTAAGGGTCTCATCTGAACATTACTGAAGTAGGTGGGACTGTTTCCAGTGGTTTTTGTAGGCTTTGGATTATACCCTCAAAGACAGGCCTTGCAGTTTAGTTGGTAAGTCCAAGTATTCCCCAAGAAGCATTCCTGTGTCAGTTAGTGGTTTCCACAATCACAGCTGACCAGGCAATTAGCAAGAACAATGCTTTCATAGTGCTTTCAGGAAAGGGTTTGATGATAACATGTGTTAGTCATTGGAATGACTGATCTGAGGTTACAGAAATTGGGGAGCTATTGTTCTACATCTAGTTTGAATTCTGTGGCCTCAGGGAGTTGTACCAGTGAGGAAGAAATCCAGGTAGAGATCTGCTTCTTCATTTGCACTTTTCAGCCTTTCTTCAGACTTACGTTAACAGTAATTTTTTTCTTACATTTGATATAATCTAATAAATACATTTGAAATAATCTAATAAATGTGACTAGGAGGCCCACTGACAGGATGCTGCATCAAGTCAAATAGATTCTGTTCATAGATAGCCTATTAACCGATCACTGCAGAAGGGAAATTTGTCTAATGTTGCATTTTAATTCCAGTTTATGAGTCATTTTAGGTGCTTAAGGAGCCATGAGGTGCTGAAGTCTGACAAAGCTGAGTATTAAGAGGGCACACGTCCACAGTACTTGTGTCTAAACCAGCTGGATTTCAAACAAAAGTACTTTCTCAAAATTAAACAACCCCATCCCATAAAGTCAGTTGTCATGTAATAAAAGTTTCCAAAAGGATGATTTGTCAGATAGTGTCATGGTGTCTGCTTCTTAATTAAGGATGACTCTGATTATGGTAGACAGGATCTGCATAGTGTCCTGTACAGAAAGGAGATCTTCCTGTCGGCTTTCTTTTAAGCATTACTTAAGAGTTTTGCCAATGTCTCTCCAACCCACACCTTTCAAGGTATATACAGTCTACAGGTCTTAGTATTTTCTACTTAAAGTGCTTGAGTGATGTTAGTGAGAGTTTAAATTTAGAAATGAGAAACCCTCCATTCTGTAATAAAATATTTAACTTACTCTTTTTGTTTGAAATTACCGTTAACTCAGGTTTTACAGATGCTGATAGATCTATGTGGAAAGGAAGCTGGAAAGGAAGCTGGAAAGGAAGGCTGTGGGGAGCAGGCTGTGCTGTAGTAGAAGAGACCAGCTTATATATTTCATCATTTTGGAGGCTGATCCTGAGAGACTGTGACTGCTCTCTCCTCCAGTTACTATCTAGAATATAAAACACATTTTCAGGGAAATTGTGTCTTTGCAAAAGATGCAGAAAGTGGCTAGTGCAGCAAGAGCTGCCAAGGTCTTGGGGTAGTTCAGATCAAAATTCCTGTCCTGAGATTTCTGCATCCTTGTGGCAGCAGAACTGCAAGCAGCAGCTGAGAGCTTTCAGTGAAGTTAGTACTTTCCTGTTTTGTAGTGTTAAAAGAAAGTAAAATTTGCTATGGTTTAAAAAAATCAGACAGCAAAACTGAATGGTTGTCTTTGTAGGAAGAAACCTGTTAGACCTTTCCATCTAGTGCTAGGATAGCATATAAGTAGTCCAGCTGATCCAGCATTTGTATTTAAGGTTGCATGATGAAGTGTACCCGAAGGGAACTATAAAATAAGATAGTGTCCTTGATTGATCTTAAACATCTGAAAAGAGTTTGGGGTGCAAAACTCAAATCTTTCTCAAAACTCTGCATGTGCACCACAGTCAGCTAATCTCACCTTCTACATCCTCCTTTTTATGAGTGATCACTGGGATCACTGAAAGCCCTTGTGTGAATGGCTCTCAGATCACTTACAGGTAAGCTTAATGGTAAATTTTACTGAAGCAAGTAGAGGAAATGCCTGTAAGTCTCAACCTACCTCTTTTGCAGCTGGAAGAAGGAGAACACTTCGCTAAAATGGTGATAGACCTGGGTGAGGATGCTGGAGAGTCCCTAGCAAAGGGTTACCTGGCACTGGGCCTGACATACAGCCTTCAAGCTACTGATGGTGAGTTACCTTGTTTGTCAAGTGTGTTGTATGGAGAGCATTTGTTCAGAGTCTTCAGTGCAAGCAATGGAAATCTATCAGAAAATCTGCTTTCAGTGCCGACTAGACATGAAAAACAATCAGATTGCAAGATTAATGGGAACTGTTCACTTGCTCAGAGAACTGTCTTCTGTGCTAATAAAAGTGAAGTTTTTAGGTAAAGGAAGAAATGCAGGTCATCACTTAGGGGGTAATAATCTGAGTGTAGCTGACAATGCTTGGTGTGCGTTACTTGAATATTTGTAATACATTTCTTTCACTTATTTACACAACAAAAAGTGAAACTTTCCATCTGTTTTCGTATTTTTGTCACCCACTCATAAATCATAAAGAAATACAATCTGAGAACTGGAGTCAGAAATGCCTCACTTCAGTTCCTGGCGTGATACTGAGTCCCCACAGAGATTCAACCTCTCTGTGATGTCGTTTCTTTTTCTACTTAGAAGTAAACAAGATAAAAATATCTACCTCACTGGTACGTGTGGATGCTGACTAGAAACAGACCACTGAATGTAAGAAGTATTTTATTTTTATGCTGCTTACTTGGATCTTGAATGAGTGGCCAAGGGGCTCCTGCAGATTTGGTGCTTTGTAGTCAGAAGGGCTTGAAGTATTTGGGAGAGTTCTAGCTCTGACCTTCATCAAGCTCACAGGTGGGAAAAGTCTTCGCTTATTCTATGACTTCTAACACGGGTAGAAGGCCTTCTAACACAGTTTTTTTGACTAATGGCTGAGCGGGTGTGTTTCCTAATCATCTTGGCAGTCCTGCCCTCATGCAAGCAATGGCTTTTCTGTTGGTTAGGTTCCGTAGAAAGAGACCAACTTCATCCAGCAAAGAATCAAAGCGAAAATTACTCTGTTATCTTGGACTATGCTGGCCTTGCAACTTACACCAGAATTCTGCAAGGCATGTGTATGAGAAAGTGTTCTTGTGCTCTTCAGTAGCACAAGTTGGTGTAGTTTTTCAGCCAGCCACATCTGATCAGCTGTTCTGAGAACTGCTTTTCATCCTGGAGGCTAACAGGCACCACAGCTCTCTCCAGTTCTCCATTTCTCTGCCTCAGAATAGGTCTTCCGAAAGTTCATGTCATCCTTCCTAGCCTGAACTTTCTCTTATATATATATTTTAAGTCCACTAGGAATAGAGTTCTGCTTAACAGCCTGGTTTTTAAGGGCATTTTGCCTAGTTGTTGTTTAAACTGTTCTAAAGCTATACAAGATCCCAGAGACTATTTTCAGAGATAGAAGGTTTTCTATGTTAGCCCCTTACGATCTCTTTGTTAACATCAGTATGAAAAGAAGGTGGTTTCTAAAGAATGGAGTTTGAAAGGCATATGCTGTACCCTGGCTCTAAAAATATTTTGGTGCAGCAAAATGTGAGTTGGAAACTCTTTTTCTGGAAATCTCTTCAGTTTTCAAGAGATTAGTTCAATATTGTGTCCCTTTTTATGTGAAACAAACAGCCTTCACAACAACTGCCTTGGATTGTTTTCAGATTAGCCTCTGATTTATGTTTTGGAACAGCGGAATATATCTGCCTTCTCATTGCATCTCCAGCCTTGAAGGCAATAGGACAAGTCACTCAGTTATTTGAGGGAAATAGGAGGAGTATATTTCCATCTTTCAGATTATATTTTAATAAAATGGATTAAGTCCTTCAAAAGCATACATATGATGGTCATGAATATGGAACTGTGTTTTACTGGAAAATGTCAAATTTGCTCTAGCAAGGCATTTTTCATTAGCATTGTTAAAAAATAGCATATGACAGTGAGGAAGCAAAGCTAGAACATGCTGAAAGACAGCAGTTCCGTGATGTAATCCTGCCTCATGTTGTCAATCTTGTTTATCATTGTATTTATACTAGTTCTTAGTGACATATGCAGACAAGTCAAACATCTCTGTGTATGTATATGGGATTCCAATAACTGCAGTTGAGATGACTTTCAGTAAATCAGTATTTTCAATGGTAGCTAAGTGTTTCAGAGACTTTTGACCAATTGCCTTCTAAAGCTTACAGCCTTCCATCCAAGTTAGGCTTTCTTATTTAATACAAACTAGTAATTATTTCTCCTCCTGTGTGACAAAGGCACTGAGGAGTTGTATAAAGCCTTTTCTTTGTGATTTGCGAAAAGCTCCTGGAGGAAGTAAGACTCCATGAAACTTACGCTGGATAGCTTCCTTATTCTTAATGTCTAATTACATGTTTCTTGAAATAAGTCTCATTGAAGTAGCTGGAAGAAGTGTCCTCAGAGGAAGTCACTGCCACTTTTGCCTCAGTCTTAGAAGCCCAAGACTCCTGTTTGTAGTTACTGTCCATTTTCTGCAGATAAGTTTCCAGTGGGTCAATGTCAAAAGCAAACTGTTCCTCTTCCTCCCGTAGTTCCAGTTTTGACATAAGCTGTATTGTCAGATTTTCCTCCCTTAGGTCTGGTGAAGAATTCACTAAAGGCAGGGAAAGGTGAGATGAATTTAACAAAGGCTAAAGGGAAAAACTAGGTTGAGAATGTATTGTGAAATACAAGTGCTCTTCTTATCTCACATCACCACCATACAAACTGTGAAATCTTTTTACATTTAACAGTCCCTCATTCTTTTTTCAGAGATGAGTGTGCTGTATCTCTGTTTTCATTTAGAATTTTGGTAGAAGGCCATGGATCAGGGACTGAATTGGAAACTCATTCTATCAGTCTTTGTGGATTTTACTTACAGTCAGTGTACTGACAGCACTGGTTAATGTTAAGCCCCCCTTCTCCCCCCCCCGCCATTTGTTCACTAAGAAGTGAATAAATTATTAGTGAACAAACTTAGAATCTTTGCTGTTGGAAATAACAGTGTATGCAATCTTTAATTATAATTCTGGGTGCTAAAATTGTATGTTGTGCCATATTAGATGTCTTAACACAAGGGAATAGTTTCTGAAACTCGGTGATATTTGCAGAAGGGTGCATGCACATCAGTGTTTTAGTTTGGATCAGAAATGTATTTTTGAAGTCCATCTATCTGTCATCCCCACTTCTTATGTTATGATTCACATAAAGGAACAGTTTCGCACATTGCAAACTGAATTCTTTCCCTCAAAACAAATGTATTACATAAATAGACCTGACTGTGCTTCAGCTGCTAATGGGTGCTCAATCCATTGGACAAGATTAGATCAAGATTCTTCTGTCCCTGTTGGCAGTGTTGGTTCTGATCGTCGTTACTGTGTTTCATTCCACGCATTCACTACTCTGACTGCGCTCTGCTTTTGCTAAGACAGAACTTGTCCTCCTTTGTTTTCAAATGAGACTTCAGAGCTTTGTATTTAGGTGCCAAAATATTGCTGAAGAACCTGTTGAATTTTAGTAAGCTGGAGCTCCTTTAAAAACCCAGAGTGCTTCAGAAAATAAATCTTGAGCTGCTCAAGTGACATTTGCAAAAGTACTGTCTCTTATGGGTTTCAGAAACTGCCCTGTGCCACTCTCCCATTGGTCAGACTGCTTTTGCAGTTTATTTTAATCTAATTAATAAGTCATATTTTGTTTCAGTTGATAGAACTGCAGCAGCCATGCTTACAGGAGGTAAAGTTGGGTAGGCATTGAAGAATTCTTTGGTGTCATCAACCTGGGAGAATGGAACATAAATTTTAAAAGTTTAATCAGACCTACCAGATTCTGTTTCCTTAGTTTTTCCAAAGCTTTTCTTTGTCTGAAGTGAGAGCTTTTCAGTGATACAAGTGGGTTGCAGATTTCTTTGAATAATTCAGGGGTAGGGCATCTGCAACATCTTTGGGCAACCTGTTCCAGAGTCTTGCCACCCTCCTAGTAAAGAATTTCTTCCTGTGTATAATCTAAATCTTTCCTCTTCTAGTTTAGAACTAAACCCCTTCTCCTATCACTATAGGCCCTGCTAAAAAGGGGCCTATAAAGAGTTAAAAGGGGTTAAAACCTCCCTTTAAATATTAAAAGGCTGCAGTAAGGCCTCCCTTGGCCCTTCTCCAGGCTGAAAAACCCCAACACTCTTAAGGTCTTCCAGCCCTCTGACCATTTTCATGGCCCTGTTTTGGATTTGTTCCAATGGAACCATGTCTTACGTTGTGGATGCCAGAGCTGCACGCAGCACTCCAGGTGGGGGTCTCAGATAGCAGAGCAGATCACCTCCCTTGACCTGATGGCCAAGCTTCTTTTTATGCATCTCTCCCCAAATCACTTTCCATTGTTGGGGTTTTTTCCCCTAATTTATCTCCTTTAGCTGTAAAGGTCCTGTAAATGCATAGTTAACTTGCAGCATCAGTGCTCAGTATTTTCAAACACAAGTTTTAATGTATTCATCCATGTGAGACACAAAGCTAGAGATGGACAACCAGGTTCCCAGCTTCATGGTGGCTGAAGATGCAGTCCGTATTGTGGGAGGTGGGAGTCACATGCTGTTTCCCAGTAATGCAGAGGCAAAGCTGACTAGCTGGAGAGTAATCACTTCATTTCCATAACATATTTTGTGTTCTTTCTGACTACAAGCTGAACATTAGTCAAATGTCTTAACAGGTGGAAGCTAGAAGTTCTAGCTTTTCCATTTGGTGTTTAATTTGAGGGACAAATAGTAACATTTCTTTCAGTCTTTCTTATTGTGTGACATCTTCAGAATTGTTCTGTAACTTAAATAATCTTGTAGTTTCCATGAGAAACAGAATGTCAGATTTTTTTCTGTAGGGATGTTTATAGGTATGATCAAATCCTTTCTAATGTCTCCTCAAACATTTTTGTTTATATCAATCTTGGTTCTTTTATTTTTTTCCTTTGTTACCTTTTTCCAGTATTTTGCAGTAGCCCAATTGAAGGCTATTGAGAGTGATGTATTTTTAATAAATGCTGCATTTTGCATGAAAGTCCATGGCTTTAAATTTATTCTTTAAAATACGCATTCTTGGATCAGTTTTTAATACTTAGAGTAGGTTTTGTGGCCTAAGCAAGTTTTGATCTTTATGATTAGGAAATCCTGAAGATTGCTGTTCCTCCCAAATGAACCTGGTGTTTTGAAGAACTGTTGGAAGATGTAGAAATAAAAAAGGTCTGATCACTATAGCTACTGCAGCAAATAATTTACTTTCAAAATTTCACTTGCTGACGTATTGCAGAATCCAGAGAAACTGGTTACCTTTGCAGGTCTTGCAGAAGAACACGTCTCTTTCTTCTTAATAACTTTAAAGAATACTTGAATTTTACTGGGTTTGTTGCATTATTATATGCTACTTAGTAACTTTCTATTTTGGAGCATACACTGACTTGATGTATCAGATCAGATATATTCATGGGTGATGTTTGCTGATGGATTAACTACTCATCACTTCCATACATTGTTGACCAATAGCTCTCAATTTCAGGATAGGCAGAACAAGAAGCAACTACTATGCAAAATCTGAAAACATAAGAACCAGAACAAGACAGCCAGTGCATTTCTAAAATCCATCACTGGGTTTCCAGATATTTTGGATCTGAGAAAGCCATGTTCCTCTAAGCTCTTCCTCTGTTCCTGTTGATCTTGATGATGATATCTTATGATAGCCAGGTATAACAAGAGCTTGATTCTTCTCTTCTTTTTCTGGTTTTATGTAGGAATTAATTTATACGTTCATAAGCGAGCAAACTGGGCAGGATACATTGGTCAGGTAATTAGAAGCATGGACGGAGGGCATTAGTGGCTAATGCCACATCTGAAGTAACCTAGAAGTCTGTTGTGGTCTCAGAGATGGTGGTGTTTTGTCACAGAGCTGTAAGTTTGGTTGCTGGTGTTCCCTGTCCAACCTGCAGAACCCTCCTACGTGAAGATGGTGGCGGGGGTGGTCTGTACCTAAGTCAGAAAGTGCTGCAGGTTTCTGCTTTTAGCATTTGCACCAGCCTGGCTGAGAGCCTGTTGCCTTCTTGGTATCTAGTTAGTGGATGGCCCCTTCTCCCAGCCCCCTTCAGTGGCATATGTAAACAAAAAATGCTTCAGTATTTCAAACGAAGGACTTAAAATAATCTTTAATAAAAATGAATTTGAGAATTCATGTCAAAATGATCACATGCACAAGCACACAAAGATTTCCACTGTGTTTACACTCCCAGGTTGAAATACTCGATACATTTATTTATTTAATCTGAAACATTAAATTAACTTGTAAATTGTGTTGTATCTTGTCCTACAGCTACTCTGAAGGGCACTCAGGATGAATTAAACAAGAAAGCACTTCAGACTTTGGAGAGGTGAGTAGGAATCTTGCAGATGCTTGTATTGTGTATTTTTTGCATGAATTCAGAAAAATTGTTCTTTTTATGTTTCTTTTTCCTCTGTGTAAGGCTTCCTTGATGGAAAGTCTGAAAACATTTCATTAGATTTCAGCAGTAGTCTGTCAAAACCATTTTTGTGATGGCTAAATGCAGTGATTATTTGATTGAATATCCAAGGTAAGAGTACTGTTCTGCCACCTTACAGAAATAACCTTAGCCCCAAATTAGCTGCAGTGAGATCTACAGTGCTGGGAGATGCAGCTTCCTCACATGATGCCAGCTGGCAAACGTGGAAAGCTAATTTTGTCTCAATTCCTGTGTGAAGCAGGCTTAAAATCCTATTTCCGTCATGGTGGGAAAGTACCTTCACCATCAGGGTATAGGCACCTGGCACCAGTGCACCTAGGGGAGAGGATAATTGCTGTCCAAATGAGTGTTTACACGAGGTGTTGTTGGAAGAAGAGGGTACAAAGCATGCACCACTCACCTTGCCTTCATCCCTGTATTTTGTGGGGGGAACTGATACAATGGCTCCACCCTGGAAGCAACTATGAATTGCACTCTTGTGCAACTGCACTTGAGACCTCAAGTACAACTGCTTGAGTTAAAACTCCTTTTTGTCCATTCTGTGGGGTAGAGAGGTGAGGTGTGAGCTTCCTGACCCTCTTATGATTAAGTTACTCCAAAATACACTGGGTGATGTTCGGGCAGTTATTTACATTTGTACAATTACATTCACAATTTACAACCTACTGTAAATGTAGATGTCTAAAGACTACAAATGGCAACTAAATGAAATGGTCTAAGTCTTGGGCTGAAATATCTGAGTTTGTTGTGGCCATAGTTACAGAAGTGAAGAAAATTTGAGATCTCTGGTATCTCAAAGTACAGGTTTAGCAAGTTGAACAAAGTTAATGGATCTCAGCTGTTTTGCTGATGCTGAACAAGAAGGAGCCCAACATGTTTGTCTTACAACTGGTTTTGTAGTGAGTGCAAGAGCTGAAACCACAGATAAAATTCTGGATATTTACACTATGGAGATCTGAGAGAAGATTTTTAAAAGCCATTTGTTCATTCACTGTTTGGATCAGGAGTGTACTTTTAAGTGCGACAAGTTTCTGGACTCCAGTGTAGTACGTTAACTGCTGACCAATTTTAAGGAGTTGTGGTGCTGCACTCCTTTTAAACTTTTTTTTTTTTTTTTTTTTTTTTTTAATCCTTTGACCTTTCCCATTGGCTGTGACTTGTTTTCATGGTATCTTGACTCTAGCTAGGAGGCAGACAAGCTTCTAGCCAAACATTAGTTACTCCAACCTCAGCCAACAGGAATGTGACAGTGAGCTGATTACTAGTGTTTTTCTAAATGCCTAAGTTTGGTTTCTTATCTTTTTTTACCTTCCTTGTTTTTCACCCCTTTTTGAAGAACATGTATGATCTCTCAGGCCATGGTTTAGCCTGTAGTCATCTCTGTAAGGGGCCTTTTCAGCTGGAAGATTGCATCAAATATTTTTCTAATTCCTTCTGAGGAAAATGAGCAGTAAAGTAACAATCCTTTGTTTCTTTCCAAAAGCACCATTAATCTCATCTGCTATTCCCTTGTGAACTTTCCCCTGTTATTTATTGCTGGAGAGGCTACTGAAGGTTCCGCAAGAGATGCTTTGTAAAGAGGTGGCTCACCCTGTCTAATACCTTAGGGCAAAGCTGGGTTCTAACTTGTGAAGTTTTGTTGTTGGTTGCAGTTTTTTGAGGGGTTGGGCTTTTTGTTTTTTGGGGTGGGTTTTTTTGTTTCTTTTCTTGGGGTTTTGTGGCTATTTGGGTTTGGGGATTTTTTTGTGTTTTTTGAAGTGGAAGGAGAAATTAGTGACTTGCCTGTACTGATTGCACCTTGATGTCTTTGGCACTGCTTCAGAACACGAGTGCCACCTTGACTTACAGGACACATTCAGTCCATACTAAATTAATTTGTTCTAGAGACATTAGTTATAAAAATCAGCTTCAACATCTTCTTGCTCACAGGCCAAGATGGCATTTGAAAAGTGACTGCCATTAAAATGGTGTGTGGTTTGTTTCCTGAAGTAATTCTTTTATTGTTTGTTTATTATTAGCAAATCAATAGTTTTGGCTTGGGTTTTAACCACCAGTGTTGTCAGCCTGTCATTTCTCCCTCATAAGGACATTAATTGTACTCACTTTGGGCCTGGCAATGCAGGTGCAGGTTTCCCTGGTGTCCTGGAACGCAGCCCAGAAAGAGGTCAGGAATGTTAATTGCCTCCGAGGGACCTTCCTCTTCCCCATTTCTCCCATGTGAAATGACTTCCCTGTGCTGCAGAGCTATGAGTGAGCTCTGTGAGTCAGAAGGGGAGAATCCGCAGGTTCCTGGACTGGGCTGCCAGATGGCATGAGCTGGTGGCCCACCTTTCCTCCTAGGCTGGGTTCCCCAAGACACTATTGTATCATTGCCTTGGTTAATGGCTTCTCCACAGGCTAGCAAAATCAGACTGCAATTTCGTGCCTGGCATAGTCTGAGGGGGAACAGTTCTGCCCAGGTTGTCCATCCCTGTTCCCTGCCTTGCACAAGACTTCCTTAAGGGCTTGCAGATATGGTTCTGGAGACACTGCAGCCTTCACTAGCCAAGGCTTCACTTCACTGCAGTGCCCGCTGCCTGCTATGGACTGGAAGGTGATATCTCAGAGTCCAAGCTTGAGAAGTAAAGGCCTTGGGTTTGGTCCAGGCCCAGCTCCTGTCATCAAATCATTCCTCCCTCAGTGTCTTCCCTTTCCAAATTAGGAGTCTACTGTCAAAAATTAAACTAGAAGCTGCAGGGTGGAGAATGTCTTGTGTGTTTGAGCACCAGCTTGTGTCACTGGCTCCTGATCTTTAGTCCTCTACATGCTCAGAGTAACTGCTTTTTCAGTGTTAACCTAATCCTCTCTCAATGTTTGAAAAGTGGCAGTATAGGAACAAGTTAGACAACTATGTCCATCACCTAAATTACTTAAAATAATGCTTCGATGGGTTTGTTATGAGCTCAGAGCTACTTTTTCCATATTAGTTATCCAAGTTCCAAAATATTAAGTGGCATTTAATGAAGGAGCATGTAAGTTGTATAACATCCTGGCAGCTGTGTTTCTCATACTTGTTCCTGGGATTCTGGCTTAGCCAGGTCAGCACTGTTCTGCTTTTTGTCTAGTTTCAGTGTGCTCCCCCATTACTGGACCAGTTTTCTGTGGGTGAAGACTGGGTTTTGTTCTGTGCTTGTATGACTCATGGTGAAGGAGTTCCGCAAAGTGCAATCTAACAGTCGCTTTTCTTTTTGTGTTGTCATCCTTGAAGAGCACGTGACTTGGCCCCCGAAGATCACCAAATCATCCTCTACCTGTCACTGCAGCTGGCTCTTGTCAGACAGGTATGTGAAACAATTGGAAATCACTGAGTCATGGGATGGTGGAAGGACAGTCCAGTTGAACAAGACCCAGGCTTGCTAAACAGGGTCCCTTCCTTCCTGCATTGTAACCGGGAACAAGCAATCAGAATATGTTTATGTAAAATATTTTTTAATTCTTACTCTAAAAATAATAATTCTGTAGCACGTGGAATGGCCTTCCCGAGGGAATGGGTTCAGCTCTAAGTCCTGGGCAGTCTGGGAGCACCCGTGTGTGTGGGATGAGCGAGGTGTGTTTATTCCTGTTCCCCGGGTATCACGCTGTGTCCCGCTCCAGAGGCTCTCCCGTTACTGCCCGATTCCGTGTCGTGCCAGGCCGCGCTCTGCGACTGCTTTATTCCATACTTGGGCACGTTTGACGTTGGGCTTTGACGAGTGCTGGAGCTCTGCAGCGAGTGGGATTACTTGGCATTTGAATGCTGCTGCAGGTGTTAACTCATAAAAATGAAGCTGATCAGAAAATGCTCTGCACTGCCTTTCAGAAAAAAAACCCAAACCATTTGGGCTGTGCTTTATTTTTCTGCCCCTTTTTCTTAAAACTGGAGTGTTTTATTTCTCTCTCCTTTCTGTTTCAAAGCTAAAGTCTTTATTGGAGCAGCTTTTGTTTTTTAAATACCTCTCTAGCTAGAGTTGAAATTTCATCATTGTAGTTTCTTTCTTTGGCAGGCCTTCTGTTGCTGCAGTTTTCTCTCCTTAGTCTACACTACAGAGTTGAACAGTTGGGTCTTTCTTACTTTCCTGAGCTAATTAGGGGAGCTGTGTGTTCATTAGGTTAAACTAATTGTTCCAAGAGAGCACTCTCTTGATAATGTCACTTTTGTAACCCTTTCATAATGAGAGCAGTGTGCTGTGAGCCTGCAATAAGAAAGGATAATTAAAATGGGTTATTTAACTTTCTCATCTGCCTGCTGGCTGCTTTATGATGCAGTTTGCTCAGGGTCTTTCATTAAAAAACACCCAGCTACCCTTCTTTCTCTCATAGCTTTTGCCTCATAGGGAGACTATCTGCTGCCTCTTCTGCTTCTTGCCATGAGTAAAAGCATTACAGCTTTTCAGCTGCTATCCTGAAAAATAAAATCAAGATTTTTGTGGTCATTGGTTCTGTTTTCACAGTTACTGGCATTTTAAGTCATTACCTTTTCTTTTTCTCTGGTTGTAATCTGTCTTTGCAGTATTGTTTCATCTTATTTCTTCATTTCCCTTCCCTCCTGTTCTTTCCATTCAGTGTCTTGTCCCCACGTTCACTTTCCTCTTTTGTCTAGCTCACCTGTGTGTTTTCATCCTTGATGTTCTGCCAGTTGCCTCTGCTCCCACAGCTGTATGATCTCAGAGTATTATGTACTGTCAGCCTGACCCCTGCGATGGTGCTCCTGCTCTTCTCCCATCAAGTGAGATATAAATCTTTAACGCATGCTTGGACAGAGAGGAGATACCTGAGACATCTTTATTTTTAGACTGCTGTAAAATATCCTACTCTTCTTTTGCCAGTTTACTTAATGATAAACATTTGGTAATGCATTTTTAATATCCTTAATTATTTAAAGTATCTAATATATTCTCTTTCTGATTAACTGAAAGATAAATGATACCTTTTTTGATAGATTGCATTAACTATTGAACATCATAGTTAGGGCTTTCATCAGGCAATGCTATAATACCAATAAATCAGGCCTTTTCTACATAGTAGGTTATAATATAATACCTGAATGTTTTTCTCAATAAATAGGCTTTTGTGTTTCCATAGTCAGTCAATAAATGAGGTAACTGTACCCAGCACCGAAAAATATAGGTATCAGCTTGCATAGATAAGAGAGTGTTTTCATGGAACAAAGCAAGAGAGGCAGCTGACCAGTAGACTGCCAAGCAAAGCTGGAGCAATTCATCTTCCTTGGAAGGCTGTAAAATATTTCCAATAGCACTTGTCTCTGTCACCACTGGGCAAGGGAAAAGGGAAATGGAAAAACATAAGCATCCCTCTGACATGAGATGAGGATGTGACAAGAAGAGGAATGGTTATAAAAGGCTCATGCAGAGTTGGCAGTTGAAACCACCAGCAACCAAGGTAAAAAACAATGATGATGAGCTTTCTGCGTGTGCCTGTGTCTTAAAGACCAACTGGAGTCATTGGGAAGACCGGGAGGGTCTACGATAGCCCCAGAGTGTTTCAGTGGGTTTTTCAGCCAAACACAGAGTACGAGATCCTGTTGTGTAAGGAGGGTCTCAGTGTGGTTTCCCCCAAGCTGCAGTGCCAGGAGGCCAGGGTCAGTATCTGCTGCAGTGGATGTCTCCTCTCCACCTGCAGCACCCAGCTGGCAGCCGGCCGAGCCGAGCTGAGCCACAACGGAGACTTGCAGCTCCCGACTCCCAGCGGCTGGTTCGGCTGCTTCTGCTGTTTCTGTGGTAACAGCATTTGGATCAGCAACAACAAGGTAGAATGAACACTTTAAAGCTCACTGATTTTAATGCATTGCCTTGTTTTTTAGCAGACCAGTTTCTATGGAAATGACTCTAGAGAGTCAGCAGCACTCTTGTTAATTTTAAGTGTTGATTCCCTTTTTTGGGGGGGGTGGTGATGGTGTTTGTGACCTTGAATGCCATGTAAATCAGTATTGGATATGTAAAAACAACATATGTGGGCGTCATACCATTTTAATACTTGATTAGGTCTAACCTTTCTTTTCCTGAAAACGGGAAGGGAAAGATGGCTGAAGGTCAGCAGCGGAGCACTGGAAGTCTCACCAATTTCCTGTGGACTTCCAACAGGCCTCAAACTTCCTTCCAGAGTGCCTGGATGTACAACTAAGATAAACATTCTAGAGACCAGAGAAAATATTTCACCTGTTTTCCCCAGTTTTTGTTTTGGTTTCAAGAAGGAGAGACTGCTGTCTCTGCCCCAAGAGAGGAGCTCTTTTAGGAGGTATCGAGAGGTGCTTCTTTCAGTGACTGCTTGGATGTAGGTATTTCTGGTCTGTCTCCTTTGCTGAACAGCAACATGCTGCTTTTCTGCCTACGTCCTAGCCTAGATTGTTCTGGTGATCAAGAATGGCTTGTAGGAAGAACTAAGAAATACCCTACAGATGTATCTAAGCCTGCTTTCCTGAGGTTCTGGTGGACTGTAGCAAGTCTGTTTTCAATGAGAGCTCTTGCCAGTCAGTAAAGCTTTCTCCTTTCCAAGCTATAAAAAGAGATGGGAGTGGGTAGGTTCAATGGTTAATTAAGTGCAACTGTCAACTGACGTGAAATTATAAGGCCTGAAAATTCCTCTTAAGTGTTCCTGTTTCATTTACCATTTTAAATATGTAAGTGCATTCTACTGTTAGGAAGTATTTTTAACACTCATTTTGTTTTCCTTTTTATACCTATAATTGTGACATACCAGCATTGTTTTTAAAGAGACATATAGCATTATTGAAATAAATCCTATTATATAAGAGGCAGCCTAAACAATCCATATTGTGGCATTATTTTGGCAAAGCTGTAAGATGCTATTTCTGGCCTACTGCAGTATCTTTGCTTCCTAATCAGTGTGATGTGAAGATACCTGTGTGCTGTGCAAAACATGTGATGTATTTGTTAACAGAATGAGAAATCAGGGAACTGTAACTTCTTCTAAATGCAGGCCCCATTTGAACTTGCAGTCCAGCTGAAATAAGATTACTTTAAAGTGCAGTACTTGGAGGGAATTTTAAACTGGCAGCCTGCCTCTGATAAAGCCCTGATGTTTCAGGGTGCCATCTGGGGTGCCAGCTTCCATCTTTCTCAAATTATATAGTTACTTAAATAAAAAGACATCTTTCAAAAGAAGTTTGCTTTGCTGCCAAATACCTTGCTTTTGTTGATCTAGAAATTTAGCTTGAATTTCATTGCCTCTGATCTGTTGCAGGTTGTTGTTTCACATAATGCTTTCTATAAAAGCACAGAGTTCATATTATTTTTGTCCACTGTTTCTAATTATGCAGCAGTACTGTGTAGGCTGTGCAGTGGTGTTACAGCACTAAGGAATCTTTTTGGACTCGAGTTAATAAATTAGCTGCCAGGGAAGCATGATTAATTTTCAAAACCAGCCATTGCCTGTAACTCTGATGGTTCTAGAGGGAAGCACTGAAATGAGATGTAACCATTGCAGACCCCCCTGCTACAGAACAGAATTACTTTAGCTGACATCTCTTTCAGCAGTATGTGGCTGCCTGTCCAGCAGACACAGGTTTGCAGAAGTGACCACAACTCACTTTTTTGCAGCTTTATTTCATGTATGTTGCAACAGAGTCAGAGAGCTTGTATGGCAGGCCTCTGTTAAGGGTATGGACCTACTTGCAGTTTGATCCTAAATGACTTGCAACACAAAGCAAAGTCTCAGTGTGTACATTCACATGTGAGTAAGGTCAAGTACCACTACAATTTTGAAGTCCCTCAGTAAAGGCACTAGTTGCAAGGATTAGTCTTTGTCTGATTCATACTAACCAGTTAGGATCCCCTTCCCAAGTCTTAATCATAGAATAGTTTGAAGAGGACCTTTAGAGATCACCCAATTCAATCTCTGCTCAAAGCAGGATCAGCTGGAACTGGTTGCTCCAAGTCTCCTCCACTTGTTTAGTTTGCAGGTTTTCTTTTTCTTCTAATGAATTTTTCCCCAAACTTTTATTTTCAGTATGAATACTTGTGCAGTCTGAGACAGAAAAATAGAAAAAAATAGAAGAGGTTTTTAGTCCTGAGTGCAAGTCTTGACAGCAGCTTTGTTCCAGCAAGTCAAATCTATATACCTCTGGTATATCTACTGATGAACTGTGTGGACAGGCAGATCTGGGCCCACCAGTGTCTCATCCTGGCTCCAAGCTGTCTTGTCATTGCTAGAATTTTTACATTGTATGAAAATGTGTTCTAGTAAGCTGCTGAGGGAACATGGGTGATTTAAGCCAACATGTTTACCTTTGCAGTAGGCCCTAATAACACATGTGGTTAAAGTAGCTCCACTGACAAGCAGTAATTCATTAAAGCTGAGCACTCAGTCATATATCCCAACCTGAATTCAAGCCAGGACATTCAGCAGTTTTGACGCTGTGGGCCAGATGCCAGTTTGGGGTTATGTCTGGAGCAGTCACACTGATCTCCAAGCTTGCATGGAGTCACCAGTAATAGAGTAGTTAAGTACCATGGCTCGTGTGTGCACAGCAAGAGAGAAATGTCACTTGGCCATTAGGATGAAGCTGTCCTATGAACAGAATACACACTGCTCCCAGAAGCATACCTAGATCTAGATAATCAACAAGCTCTATTATAGCTGCAGGCAGTGTAATTGTTGCTTTCCTTAGTTATGTGCTCCTTGTTTTTGTGAGAGTTCTGTGGAGGCGGTGGGAATTTGACACTGGTGGTATGCCAGGGTAGAAGAATGTCTGCAAAGCTTTGCTAGGTGGGAAGTTGTCATAGTAGGAAAGAAGGAACTACATTCTCCATCCATTAAGAGAAGGAGCAGGAAAGCATACATGAGGAAAAGAAATTTATACACTTTTATGTTTTGTTTTCTGCAGATTTCCAGAGCCACGGAAATGAAATAATTTATGTAACAGTAATTTCAGACACTAGAGAATTTTAAAGAAAATCCTCTGCATAAAACTTACTGCTAAACAAATGAAAGAAAATCTGCAAAGAAGTTCCCTTTTGAACAGATAGCCTAAAATAGTGTACTGGATCACAAAGAGCACGTGATACACTTGCATTCATTATGGATGTTAAGTTTTCTGCCAAGTGAGACTTGGTTCTAATAACATGCTGCTGGTATGACTGTCAGGACTGCTGTTTACATCTCTGCTTGCAAATATATTTCTTTTTCTGACAGCATTTTAAATCTTGACTCTTTTACCCTTGAACATTCAAACTTAATTTTTACGTTCTTGATCCAAATCCTGAAAGGCTTTGTACAGCCATTATGAGAGACAAAATGCAGCAGAGATGTGTAATGCTCACCCCCAGGTGAAGAGCCAGCCACCTATCCTAGAAAATGGGGCTGAGAATTGGGCCTCTGTAGTGGATCTGTTTACAGCATAGAATCACCATGCCTAAGGAAGAGAGGGGTTGATTGGATCAGGTCTGCTGCTCTTGTTTATAAGCAGTGATTTAGTAATGCTGCAGACTTCTTTCTCTAGAATGTGTGGGTTTTTTTGAAGCAGTGCAGTCTGTTAATTTTGGCAGACTGTTCTGATAGTAGAAGGTGCCTAAGCAGAACTTCTTCAGAATTTCTAATTACTCTATTTGTTCTTATTTTTGAGGTATAATGTAGGACTGAAAGAATAATGTGTTCTCTTGTTATTTCCACCCCATCTCCTTCTAGATTTCAGATGCTATAGACCATCTTCAAGAAGCCCTGCAACTGTGCAAAGATGACATGAACTCACTTCATCTACTGGCCCTCCTCTTTTCAGCTCAGAAGCACTATCAGCATGCACTGGATGTTATCAACATGGCTGTCGTTGAATACCCAGAAAGCTTTAGGTAAGAGTTGTTGCCTGGTGCCATACACCCAGTCAGGAATGAACTGCTCACTAGCTCTGTTGCTTTCAGTTACACACAAGGAGCCTGTTAAATCACATGTGTTACAGGTGTCACTCTCCTCCTGGAGAGGGTATTCTTTTACTTTCTATCTTCACAGTCTTTCTGTAATCCTTACTCTTGCTTGCTTTTCCAGTATTTGTCTTTCTGTTTTGTGCTCATGGCATTGTTTCCCATGCATCTCCCTGGAGTTTTTTGTATTTTCACTTTACATGTGGAGAAATGAGCATGAGACAACCATGACAATGCCTTTATCACAAATAATTTTATATTTGGTAACTTTGTTGTTAAAAACAAACAAATTTTTCTTGCATTGACCATTGTTTTGATGCTCATCTATGACACAGTTTGCTGCAATATCACAGCTGGGGAAAAACATCAGCTGAAAATCACAAGCTGTGATAATGTATAGCTGAGAGGAAGGATGGTTTGCCTGCCTAGGAGTAGGTTTGAATCAGCACAGACTTCTTGGAGCCAAAGGCTTCCACTGTTCTGTTTGACTCAGACCTTCATCCATCTGAGGGAGGTAAATTGAATTCCATGCAGTTTACTGTCATGACCTTTCAAAACAATGAATTTGTCTGTTCTGTGCAAAAATTAAAGCTACTGTAATATTCTCTGGTGATTTCATACTAGCTGAGTTTCTCAGCCAAACTGCAGAAAATCCTGTTGCATTGCTGGAAGACCAACTTACATTCAGAGTTGCCTGTACTTAAATGGTGTTCTAAACCTGTGCATCACTGTCTGTAGATAGCCTGCATTCTCAATAGCAAGAGGGAGCAGCCTCCACAGGTTTAGTCCAGCAGCTGAGTGGAATATTGTCTAAACAGAGCAAAAGAAGGTCAGGGCTGTCTAAATGTGAGCTTGAATGCTTTAGGATCTTTTTAGAATTATGGTGCTATATCAGCACATAATGTTTTTATTGCAAGCTGCATGTTGCCATTTAAAATAGCTTTGCTGCCTGTGCTTTTGAGGTTAGTTACTTGGTGCATGTGAGAAGCTAAGACTGTCAATGCACATCTTTGAGAATGAAGAGGAAATTAGTAATGGAAATGCTATTAAAATGATGCCAGTGTCTCTTCAGAGTGTGAACGTAAGTAAGACTGAAGCAGGAAATAGCCCAGTGGATGCTGAATTGTATTTTAGTGTTTTAAAGTAATAAACATAGTAAAAAGCCCTCATACAGACAAAGATCACGTTGTACAGTCGAAGATCTGATTTTGAAAGTCTGTTGAAAGCTACAAAAACACCTAAAGATACACAAGACAGCGGTGACAGAGGAAGAGGTTGCTTATGTCAGAAGAAGTGTTTGCCTTGTCTGATTGACCAAGTGGCCCATCGTGTCCTGGATCTTTCCCCCAGCAGTTACTGATTATTTATGTTTCAGGGGAAGACAAAAGATAGAAAACATTGTATGCAAAGCAGCTTGGAGGACTGCTGGGTGGGTTCCTTTGTGCTGTCTGGGAAACTGATTTCCCCAAAGCTGAGAAGAATATTATCTCTTATGTTCCTGTGAGTGCGAATCTTGATGTGCACAAAGACTTTTGCCAAGGAGTAGCAGAACAGGTTGTTTTTGATAGAAACCATTGGTGTTGATAGCGAAGGCCCAGGTTGGTGCTTGCTCCTAGACACAGCCTTGCTGAGGTGTGTGCCCTGGGAAGGGCTGCTCTTTGCTCCTTGGATGCACAGGGCTGTGTGACACAGCTGACAGTGAGACTCATTCACAGGTACATGGATGGAGGAGTAGGGGCTGGCTTCTTGCCTCTGCTGTGTGACTACCCTGTCTCCATGTGGGTCTTTCTCTAAACCAGTCAGCAAATAACTCATGAGTGAGGGAACGGAGAAGGAATGTTAGAGTTGCAAGGCAAGAAAAAAGAAAAGCTTAAAAAAACTAGAATTAAAAAAGTGTTTCTGGAAAAAGGAATTGGAATCCAGTAAGGAGGGGAAAAGCAAGAGTAACAGTGTACATCTTTGGTTTGTACCAAATTTGAAACCATTCTAGGCTTTCTAGTGCAGTTTATGCTAGAAGGGCTTTACTGCTTTGTAAAAAGCTCTTTGAAGGGACAAAGACCTGATGCCATTGTGTATCTCCAGTTGCTACTGCCTTATAGAAAAATGCTAATAAATTTTACTACTGTATGGAATGACTACAAGATGTTTCATGTAGATAGTGTAGGCAAGTTCAACTGCCTGATTTTAAAGCTGTATTTAAAAGTGGTTGATTATTTTTCCCCAATTCACATTTATATGAACTGAGCAACTGTGTAATGTGGTGCCTGGGGGCTCCCTTCCTAATGACATCTCTTTTTGGAAGCACAGTCTGATGGCATGTATCAAGAAAAGATGATGAAAGCTGCATTAAGGGACCTTAGGGCTCTGTAGATGGCAGAAAAAAAGCCCAGAAGCATTACCTAGATGTATATCCTAAATAAAAGAAAGTATAAGATGTAAAAAATTAAGGATTTAGCTGACCCAAACTGCAGCCATCTCATACTGTTTCACTGGTCTCTGTATGTAATTAAGATGAGTTAGTTCCTGCTTTTTTTGTTTTTATATTAAATTCTTTCATTACAAATTTTAAAGAAGAAATTTTTCAGGATAGTTCATGTAGTTGGTTGTTGGCTGAAGCAGTTGGAAAAAATACACTGCATTGCTAAGCTAACACACAACATCCTCTGGCATGAACCTCATAATACTGACCCAAATATGTCTAAAAGTGCCCCTTGTTCATGTGTTTAAACATTTACTGCACATTTCAGAGGTTGATGTGGTGCACAGGGAGGAGGGATGTGAAATGTAGGCGCTGAGTACAGCAAGAGATGCAGTGGTGTGGACTGAGCTGTTGAAGAAGACCTGGATATCCAGAAGGCACAAAATGAACTTTGGAAGATGACTTCTTGAAAGGTGGCATATAGTAACAAATCCATTACACTACAGTCAGTGAATGACTGACTGGATTTGAACACTTGAAGGTACTGTCTAACAATGACAGAGGAAGACTTCATAAAGGAAGGATGAGAGCCAGCTATGCTGAACACATTGCACGCTGCAGTGAGCCAGAAGAAATACACTGTCCTCCCATGACTATAAAAGATAGAAGTAGCAACCTTTACATGGAAGGTATCATCTGAAAACTTGCTGTGGGGTGAGACTGCCCAGGATAAAACTTAGTGATTTTACATCCTGCCAATGATGGTATGCTTTTAAAAGAAGCAAATGAATGCAGTACCAATGGTTGGCTTTGGTATATGATTTTGAAAGGACTGTCTTCAGCACATTTGGGTAAGAAGACTCCTGTCAGCATCAGGTGTCTCCCCTCCAGATCAGTAGTGCTAATCATAAGCCTTTCTGACAATGGATTCCTCTAATTTTTTTCCAGCTCAAAGGCTGGCCTTTTGGTCAGTGTTCTACCTGAGTCTGGCAGCGATTACCTCCACAGGCTTGTCTCAGGGAAGAAATGTTAGTGACCACTCCTTTGCCCTCCAGGTGATCTTCTTAAAATAATTCATTGTTCATTTAGGAAGAATTACACTTTTTAAAGTCTGTATCCACACCTCACAATGTTCCGTGCAGAAGTCCCATGGGTCTAGCAGGCTGCAGAATCCACCACAGAGCCTAACATATTCCTTTATTTTCAGCTGGTAATATTTCCTCCTTCCAGTTTTGTTTGTGTGTCTTTGCCTTCCTGATTCAGCCACTCTTCCAGACACTGTTTTGGTCTCTGGTCATCTTTTAGGTCTTGATTGGTTAGCTTCCAGCATTGGAAAAAAAAATTAAAGTCTATACCAAGTATAAAGTTGGAAATAGTATATCAATTTTATGGATACTCTGTTGCTCCCAGACTGCTTATCCAAACCTATTCCATTGTTCACCAGGTAGTTTTCTGTCTCCTGCATGGCTCCCCAGTAAGTTAGAACAATACAATCCTCTGGCACAACACATCACATCATCTAATTGCTGCCCCATGTGATGATGAATATTTTGTTAAATGATGGTGTCTCTGTAGCAGTTTTGCATGTTGCACAGGAGTTGTAACTCTCTTAAATGAACACATCCTAATATTCCTTCTCTTTCTAGACTATAAGTAGCTATTCTGTTGCTCTCAGAGTCTGTAAACTAGTTATAAAGAGAAATAACAAAACTTTTGGGAAGCGCTGCTGTTCTACACATAAAGACTCAAAAAGAAACAGGTGGGTTGGTGTTTTGGAGCAATGGAGCTGTCAAATGCAGGTGCTTTTGTTCTACAAAAAGCTATCACAAAAGTAATTACTGTAAATGTAGTGAAAAAAGGCTCAGAAGGCCAAGAAATATTAAATGTGTATCTTGGAGAGTGTTTATAAAAAAGGAAGTAAATTTTACTTGGAGAATTTTGTGTGTTGTCTTGGTGTTGGTGTTGTTTTAGCAGAAATGTTTTTTTCGCTACAGCCAGCCCTCAAAATATAAAGTTGTCTTCTAGATTAGAAGTGGTTTACTGACAGAAAATGTCCTTGACTTCATCACTGCTACATTAATTTCATTCAGGACATGTGAAGTAATTGTCTGGCAAGATTTGTCATAGTCTGGTACAGACTTACTGTGGGGAGAGCTGCTCTGTGGAATATAAGCAATGTCATTTACCAGGTGCTTCCATTTGCCTCAAAAAAAAAACCCCAACCCCAATGTAAAATCAGGATCTCAAAATGCAGGATTAAACTGGCATTTCCAATTTGAATTCTCTTTCCATTGCTTGTCAAGCTCTGTCTTGTGTGTTGGAAGTGAACAACTTGTGCCTTCTTTGAGCCATATCTTTATGGGGACTGGTAGATTCCTGCGGTATTGTTGTCAGCAGTGAAATAGATCGGTGTTGCTGCCTATAATCTTCATGGAGAGCATGGAGTCAGTTGTCTCTCAGTCGATGGTTTGCCCACCTTTGTGTTATGGCTGATCTGCACTACCACTGTTAAGTGAAGGTGGTTGTGCCTGCTACCCCTCCCACCTCAGCCCCAGGCATTACAGCTGTGCATGCCCTGGAATGGTTTTACCACTTTTCTCATGGAAGTGGTGGTGGCCTCTTGGCTGTAGAGCCCATTTGTATGATTCCAGTTCATATCAGGCAGGAGGCAAGGAAGCCAGTACATCTTGGTGAGAGAACAGCTTGTTAGAATTCTCAGAATGCTGTTTTGTTTGAATTCCTCAAGGGTGTAAGATCTAAAGCAAAGATAGATTAATGTTTTGGCTGTAGCATTTGATCTTGCTAGACAACTTTTATAAATAGGATGTTCAAAATTCTTAAGGGTGGAGCTTTTGTAAGATGATTTCTTGTAGTGGTGTGTTCATACCCTGGCTGGTGAGAGTGACCCAAAAATGATTTTATTTCTTTATTGACACCCCAGACAGTAATACAAAGTAATAAAAAAATGGAAGAACGTACTTGAGCGATGTAACAGTACTGTGCTACAAGAATATAAAATGTGTTAGGCTTCTGTGATTCACTAAAGCAAGTGAGATGTGGAGATGGAAGGGTTGAGCTGGGGTTTTTGCTGTAGTAACCACAAATTTTTGTTTCTGTTGGCATGTTACAATTCCTTGTTTTTCTAGAACTAACCTAAAACAACCTTGGTGATATATTGCAATAATCAGGACTATACTATGTAGAAGTAGTAATGATGTTGAGTATTTGTATGGCAAATATATGAAGGAAAAGCTTTAAGGTAGTCTCCTGACTCTTACTAAAGGTAACACAGATGCTTAAAGCTTAAAAAAAATTTAGAAATCCAAGGGTGCTTTTTTTGGTTTGGAGTTATTTCCACACTTCTGGCACTGCCCCCCTGCCCCATGATGAAAAAACAAAATTAATTCTTGAGTTACAGTATCCAAGATTGGATTCCTCTTTTGGCAGGTTCAAACTGACATATGCATGCTTCTCTAAGGATCACAGTCAGTGTTCTAAGACAAAAATTCAGCAGGTGAGCATGATGGCCTTCTATCCACTAGCTTAATGCAGTGGGAATAAATAGCCCCCTAGATAATGTCTGTTAGTGCCAGGAATGGATTTGTGTTAGTGTACATATCAATCCCTCTTAAAATTACAGGGGGATATTCAAAGGTAACGGGGGAGAATGCCATTCCCTCTTAGCACAGGGTTCAGGATATGAATAAAAGGAGTTAAATGGAGCTTAGAGAGGACACCTACCGCAGACTAATTTTCTTAGTCTGGTATGAAAAGAAGGAGCAGATACGCAGTTTTCCAGCCTTGACAGCAATGGTTCAAATCTTTCTTCTGGATGAAAAGTCAATTTTTTTTTTCCATAATAATTTTTTCTCTAGCATCTGAGTAAATGGCTAGTGCCTCCATGCATTTAAGACCTTTGTAGTGAGCAGCAGTGCTTCTAGATGTTTGTTTTGGCATTGGAGAGGTAACACTGGTTATGCAAATGCACAGACTTAAGGAATTTAAAAATAAATTCAAAAATGCAGGAATAGCGTGGCTCATTTGAGTTACCAGCCACAGGTTCTGTGCTTCAGAGCTCTGTATATCTGCCTTACCAATGAGTTAGTACCCCCAACACACACTTTGCTCCCTACTAAGGGCCATTTTCTTTTGAACAGCTGCAGCATGTTCTGCTTTATATTCAAAGGAAGTGTTCAGGAGCCCTGACTGTCTACGCTGGATGCCAGAGTATATTGAAAAATAGCATGTGTGTATTATCTGGGCAGCAGAGTCATTGTCAGTGGGAACTTTCAGAAATGGAGTTTAGTCATAGTATGTGCATGTAGGGGTTATCCAGGGTGAGGAGGGACTTAGTGATTGAGATCCCTGTGTTTCCACCAGGTGGTTTTGTGACCTCCAAAAGTAGTGAAGATCCCAAGGAGAACCTAAGGCATGCTTGCTGCCTGGAAATCAAAAAGAGAACCAAGGTAGAAAAGTGGTGTTGGTGTGGGAAGCCCAGCTCTTAAATTTTTCCCTCCTGCTGTGGGGCTACACAGGTGTTCAGTGGGGCTGAATGGGGTGCCAGCTTTTATTAGCAACTTCAGACAGTGGTTCTGCTGGTAAACACGATTTTGGAGCCTTCCTGAACTCCTGCAAGGCACTCTCAATATATGGATAAAGGGGAAAACAAAATACCCTGCTTGTCTTGTTTTTCATTGCTTCACATCTGGTGAAGGTGTGGAAAGTCTGCTGTCAAACATACAGATGCAATAATCTGAAAATAATCTGAAATTCTGAGGCTCTCAGAAACTGATTACCAGGGAAGTATGGGACTTTCCTGAGTTCCTTTCTGAGGAATTTTCTGAGACCTTTAAAAAGTCTCAAATGCAAGGATGATCAAGAGTTATTTTTGGTTGGGAATTGATTTTTGAGAATAAAAATTAGGATTCACTGAGAATTACTGTTGGTAATCACTGCTGGAAAATAGATCCTGAAATATGGAGAGGCCTGGATGTTATACTTAGCAAATTATTTTTCAGTGCAGGAAATGACTTTCCAAGAAGTCTGCAGTATGGTCAAGCTGTGTTGTCTTGAGATGAGTATAGTATAATGATCTGATCACTCAGATGCCAAAGGGTTGGCTTTTTTCTTTCCAGCTGGAAATTTCAGACGTGAGTGACTTCTACTCTAAGGTCCTAGGAGTGTTTATTTATCTAATGAGAAGAGCAGAAAATGTTTCGATTTGTGTTTTCTTCAGAAAGAAGAGGGAGGGGAATTTATTCAAATGTTCTGAAGAACTCACCAGGAAGCACAAACCAAGTATGGTAATTTTTCAGCCACAGATGTAGTTTTTACCTTCTGAAAACGGGAAAGCCCATGCTCTTCACTGGCTTAGAAATATTTACAGTAATTGGCAATAATTGCATCTTAGATGGTAAGTCAGCTTCTGTTGCCATTGTCGTTAATTTCTGCAGAACCAAACACGTAAGCAGGCACAGTCATACTGTTTGATATTAGTCACTGTTCATGTTACTTAATATTTTAGTCTCTGTTAGTAAAGGAAGGATAATGATGAATGGAGATGTTATCATGGAGAGAGAGATTGTATCCTAGAGGTTCTGTGTTACCAACATGTCTTAGAAAATATCCTGACATATTTCATATTATGCTAACATTTTTGCAACACATTTTCCCTTATTCAATTTTACCTTGACTTGAAGCTTTCTGTTATGTATTAGTTCAGCATTAAATTTGTCATAAGGCTGTATTTTAGGAGGAAGAGAGAATATCAGGATGGAGTGCTAAATGGACTAATCAGGCACCACAGTCATTAGCAGAGTTTTTTCCTACATACACCAACAGAAAATTCAACCCAGAATGATGCAAGTACAACACAGAATTGTGTTTCTGAGCACTGTGGCTGTACACGTGAACTGCTGGAAATGAATGCAGTGACCTCCATTCCATATGTCTCTATCAGCTGGAGAAGTGGCAGGGAGTTGATACCTAGCACCTCAAATCAAGTTCCTACCAGTAAGCAGTTGAACTGAAATTCATAGTGAATTGACTCCTGGACATTTTTTAATTTTTTTTTTTTCTTTTATTTTTTCCTTCCCCTGCAATCTGGCCATTTGCATTTACTGTCTGCGTGCTTGTGATGACTTGACATTTTTCTGTAGTTTTTCTTGTGTTCTCTCAGGACAAGGTCAATGTCTTTCCAGTGTTGGTAGGGTATGTAGAACAGTGGGGGTCTGAACCCAGCTGGGAATATTCATGTCCCTGCAGTTCGTGTAATGAACAGAAGAGATGACCAGTTGGCAAGGAACTGTGTTGCTGAATGAAAGAGGAAACCCCACCTCCTGCCCCATGAGTTTCATCAGTCAGTCATTTTGTATGATTCTTCAAAATGCAGGCACTTCGTGTGTTGGGAAGAAAAAGGAAAAACTCTTTCGCTTGGCATTTCAGTAACGTTTAAGTGTGCAATAGGGCACAGTAGGAATGATGTAAGCCAGCATGAAACACAGGGATACAATACAAGTGTGAGGATCATCTTTAAGTCTTCTCCAGCCCTGCACAGACCATTGCAGCAGAAGAATTTGAGAGGCCAACGTGATTGCAGAATGGCACTTGAGGAGAAGAACATGCAGCACCTCCCACCCCCAGGAGCACGTACCAGGGACTGTGGCCCCAGCAGGAGGAATGGCACTCCCTGCCTGACAAGGGTGCAGAAATGACAGATGGGCACTGAGTAGCCTGAATCTTGGAGCTTCTGCAAGGCAGGTGTTAAGAATGAGTCCTCACGATAGCTTAGAAAAGCCGCAGCAGGGGTATCAGTAAAAACCAGATCTCTCAGGTGGCAGCGCGGCCTGGGAAAGGGGCAGGGATGCACCACCACAGCAGGCAAAGCGCTGGTGGTAACCAGCACTGCACAGCAGACAGGGATTCTGAGAGCAGCAGGGCCCAGGATTTTCCTGGCCTGTGCAGAGTAGTCGCCAAGGCTTGGATGTCCCATGTACTGTGTTAAAACAAAGCTGCCAGTAATGTGCACCTCAGGAAGCTGCTGGTAGGTGGCATGGGGCCAGTGTTCATTTAGGGTAGTTCTTGTTGCTGCTATCCAGCTGTGGTGATCTCACCCCTGGAGGTTTTTTAATCTATGTGGGACTGCTTTAATCTGTGCTCTTCCTGCATCTCCAGAAGGAATGGCTCCTGAGAGGGGGAGCACTGAGACTTTTCTCTGCCTTTGAGCCACCTCTACAGTGCTGTTCTGTAGTAGAATTTGTTCAAAGCTGTGTGCGCAGTAATATTGGGAGTTTATTGTTTGGAAGGATTTGTGGTTTGTTTGGTTTTCTTTGCATCCAGAATGCTTGTGTGAATTAATGCTTCTTCATATACAATTATATGTAAAAGTCAGGATGCATATCCTAAATTATCTTTCAGTGAAAAACTTTCTTCTGAAACTAAACTGGATGGTACATTTTCTTGTTTATTGCTCTGCTGCTAAAGCAGATGGAAATGTCTGGAGTCTCCTTTGTTGCCAGGGGTATAAACTATGTCCCATCTTAATCAAGAGGCTGCACATTGTCAGTTTGGAAATGCCATCTGAAACAAGGTTTTTGTTTTTCAAGTCCACTTAAGGAAAAAAAAAGATTCAATATATCAGGGCTCTTTGGAGCCTTCACACCAGATTATTTTCAAATAGAATAGGGATTGAAGCCTGCTCCACTAGCAACCCTGGAATTATGTTGTTTCTTTTTCTGTGGCAACCAGCAATTGCCTGCTGCTTCACTGGCCACCTGCAAACGTCAGGGTTTCCATAGCAGGGGCATGGTCCTGTGCAAAAGGCCTGTGGGGAAGAGGAAGGGAGATCCTTCAGGATAATGATGTCCAAGCGTGTGTCATGCACTGTCTGGTTTTGCAGGGCAGGAAAACTTGCATTTGAAAGCCTGTGGTCTTTGGTGTTATTTCCCTTCTCTGTACTGCCCTAGACAGGGTGTATTTCTTAGTTTTGGCAGGCAGATTTTATCCCACGTGTGTAAGACTGCTTTTGAGCAAAGCCCCATTACATTTCTTCCAATTAGGGGGGAAAAAAAAAAAGAAAAAGCAATATGCATCTGGATCAAACCATTGTTTTAAAAGGTTTGACTGATATACAGAGAAAGGAAGACAGCAAAGCAAGCTTGACTTAAGGCTTACCCTTTCACTTAATTTTTGGGGTGATTTAGAAAGAAACAAACTTCTGCAATGTTAGTTTGTGATGATACTGTGAAGGACAGTATCTAAATAAGCTGCTGCAGGGGGATTTTATTCAGCTCATTAGCTGTGATAGCAACACTGCAAAGTGTAAAGGGAATTCTAGTACAGATTTTTGATGTTCTAGAGGTCAATTTAGTCTTAAAAGAAAAAAATAACTTCTTCAGATGCCTCACTGGCTCAAAACATGCCTAATCCTTGCAAGGTTTTTTTCATTGATGTTCATCAGTTATTAACTTAGGCTTTACTCATTTCTCCACCTAGATCTCCAGCAAACTTCTGATGCAAAAACTATATTTTAGATATGGCAATGTCTACTTCTGATCTCATTGCCTAATTGGCTTTGCACATGGCAGAACCAATATCTCATTTTATATGGTTTAGCAACTTGCACCCTGGACCTGGGAATTCTGGGCATAAACAATACCATAGCTGAACAGTCATTTATTTCTTCTCTAACACAGTCTAAGAAACAGTACAGTGTAAAGTTGCAGTGCCACAAAATGATAGAAGCAGCACTCACAAATTCTGTATTCCAGCAGGTACTCATTATTTGCCTCCATAGACAAAGCCATTAGTCTGGGATTGGTTGCCAGACATACAGGGGACAGAAATCATGGTTTTAGGTGTCACTGCGAGAATTGTTATTACAGGGAAGAACCGATGAAGCAATTCTGTATCCAAACAGCACCTTAAGGAAATCATGTTTCTTACAGGGTAGGGCAGATTTGCTCTTAAGCACTTATGAGGCTGTAATAAGCTGTAAGACGGGTTGCAGATAATGTCACAGCTGAAAAAAAAAAGTGTTGCTCAGTCATTAAGGACAAAGCCCTGTAGAGGTTCTCACAAATGAATGAATAAATTCGAAATGCTTCCTCTGATGTGTGAACTCTGAAATTAACACCACACTAAGAATAGTACAGGGTGTCAGCACTGAGGGCGGAAGGGAAAGAGAAGATACTCCCTTCCAGTCTTCTGTAGCATTCAAATTGCTTTAAGCTTAAGCTAAGCAGCATAAATGGCTACATCTGCCATTTCAGAAGTTAACTAAATAGTGCTGTAGTAGAAATATCCCTGATCATTGGCTTGACCCAAACCTTGAGCAATGCTTGCTGCAGGAAAGCAAGTGTACAAGCGGATGTATTTTCTGACCTTGGCACTTGTTTAGTGCTTATAGTCACTGGCAAGCAGCTTCTGTGTGGGCTGCTGGCCTTTTAAGAAAACGCTTAGTGTCTGGATTTCAAGCTGAAGAGAAGGAAAGCCACACTGTTTTACCCTACCCAAGTAGGGGAAAAAAGCACAGCTGAGAATGGTGCAGATGGCCTGAAGCAGACCGGCACATTGTACTGGAGTATCAGCATCAGATGACTACCTTAAAAAGTGAGGTTCTGTCATCTCCCTGTTTTCACTGGGGATCTCATAAGCTGCTTTTCCAAGATTATCCATAATAGCAGTTTGTCTAGCTGAAAATATCCCCCACAAGAACAAGAAGAAAATTATGTGAAACCAGAATATATTAAAGGCCAAGAAAGAGAGCATATTTATTTTTTTTCTTACGGATGTTAAACTTCATCAAACTAAACTGATAAAAATATAATGGAATAAAAAAACTGCAGTGCTGCAGGATGTGTTTTCTACATGGTGCACTTCCTGGCTCCAGGCATTTTTCCCCATCAAATTCAATGGTCAGTCAGCAGATTTTATTAAGGTTGATTGCCAGTTTCTCTTGTACCTCACAGCCACGGCTAAGAGCATTAATTCTCCAGGGAGGAAGTCACTGCTCCCCTTGCACAGTGCACAGTCCATTTAAATTCCCTCACATCGTATCGTGAACAATGTTGATTATGTTTTCAGCACTTAAATAGTGCTGCTAAACTGCTGCTCAAGAGTGCGCCCTATTCAGCACAAAAGCATTTTGGGTTTGGGCTTGGAATAGAATTTGCAAGGGGACTGAGCACAGAGCTGGTACTTTCTGAAGTTTAGGGCTGCAGTTGCGTCGAGGTTTTATATAACAAATACTTCATGCCTTAGTCAGGGCCACTTGTAGTGACAGTAGCTATAGTAACAAAACAAAGTTTCTAGCTAGTGAAGGAGTATTTCCAATGAGCAGGGCATCAGTTTCTGATCCAGCCCCTGAAATATGCTTATTTATCAGTTTCATGTGCAATGCTATTTTAATAGCTACTACTGTATTTTCAAACATATTTAGAAATTTTCATTTGTTTGCTTTTGGTGTGGGTTTTTTTCCCCCCTCTTTTTCCTAAAACCTATGGAGGTTGCTCCTTTTGCCTTCAAATGGAAATGTTCTAATTATATTCCTGCTTTTTTAACTTGTTTTCCTAAAGAAATGGGGATTATGCAGTTGGGCTTTTTATACCTTGAACACTTTTGGAAATACTGGCTGATGTAAAACAAGTTTTGACAGTGTGTTAGAAGTCCTGAAGATAAGTTTCTGCAAGTTTTCTAAAAGCAGCCTGCTGAGTCAAGGCTGGAGGGGGCAGGCAGAGGCTGAGCCATGTGGTGCCAGGGTTAGCAGCAGCACACAGGGACATGGCAGCAGCACTGCCAGGGGGTGGTGGCTCTGGGAGAAGGGATGGCTGGGGAAAACAGAGACAGATTGCACTGGGGGACAGGTGCAGGGGATGCAAATCTGTAGGAAGTTGCACACCACCTGGGAAAGGACAGTTTGTGGCATTTTAAGTGAAGACTGCAAATGCATACTGTTTGTTTCTATGCCTTACCTGCTCATTCGCATGTGTAACAAATCATAGCAGCGTGAGTAAGGAAGGAAAGGAGGGATGCTGCAAGTGGTAATCAGCACATCTTAAAAAACCTGCACATGTTGGAGGTGAGGTAAAAGGCTGGGGTCTCAGCAAGGCCTGCAGGAATGCACCTCTCTTGGAAACTAGGGAATGGTGCTTCTTAGGTTTTCACAGGAATTCTAGCCTGAAAGTGACAGTCTGGTTAAATAACAGCAGAAAGAATTATTTTTTTTTTAAATTAAAAGGTCTTGTAAAACTTCAATGGAGACTTTCCTGTTGCCAGATGGGTGTTTTATGAGGAGCAAAAAGATGTTTTTAAAGAAAGTGTGGCATTTGCTGAAGCAAGCTGAAAGCACAGGAATGGCCCCAAAGCTGTGATTGCTTGGACAGTCTGCCCATGAGTTTCCTTATCCTGCCTTCATAAATTAAAGAAGTGCTGTTTTTTTAAAGTGATCCCTAACCCTCTCTTCTATTGGTCTGTGAATTGTCTTTTCTAAAGTTTGGTAACTTTCTGTTCAAATGGCTTGTGAAACACTGATTCACATTATAAGCCTCCAATAAAACTAAATGTGTTACTGCACTGTATTTCCTCCTTCAAGCAACAGCTACTTGCTCCTACTAATTCTCCAGCCATTTGGTGGCAGAGTAGTTGGAGCATCAGGCAAGGAAATGGAGCTGAGGAAAATAGAAGGGAAAAGAGTAAAAGGAAGCCAAAAATCTGTTCTTTGCAGTTGAAGGAAGGTAGAAATATCCATCTGAAGCTTTTGTGTAGTTTTTTGGGGCTGTTCCTGTAACTCAGATAATGGAGTAATTCACCTCTTCTGCATAGTGAGAGGTTGTTTTTCCAACAGCAGACAGGGAGCAAAAAGCTGTTCTTTTGCAAAAACTCATTTCCTAGATGGTGCATAACTGTAGTAAACCATTTCAGCTCCAGACTCTTTGCAATTATACTCTCTCTGAATTTCCCTGGAGCCCTGTGATGCATCAAACATTTTGTAATCACTTTGTACACTGGTGAAATGCAGCTGTGACTGGGAAAGAGTAGAACAGCTGCGTGACAAGGACCAATAGCATGTATCCGATTAGGCTGTGAAGTTATGAAGAATAATCTGCAAATTGAAGTTGGCAAGATAGTTGTAGAGAAGCAGAATGTAGAGAACAGAGGTGGAATTTTACCATAACATATGAGCTAGCACCTGTGTGAGAAATGTGACTTAGGCTCCTTAATATCTTCAGTTAATTAAGACTTGGGTTTTACATTTCATTTAAAATAAATTAATGTCCTAACAAGGGATGGGATGGGTATTAAAATGTTTGAATCTTAAGGGGACAAATGTAATCTTAAAAGCTCCAAATAAAAGCAATTTAATTCAAAGTGTTAAGGAAAGCTGGCCATATATAAATGAATCTACCTCTTTCATTTGACAATTGGAAAGATTGGGGTTTTTTTGCTTCCCTTAAATCAGCTACAGCACTAAATCCCATAATAGAACATTCTAAAATTAGTAGAACTGGCTGGCTTTTCTATCTTTGTAGCACAGTTCTGGTTAGGGTTATTAATGAAGAACTCGACTTCCGCCTTTCTCTCTGTTTTAATAAATTAATTATAGGATGAGTTAATGCAGGCAGTAAGTTTCAGACTTCATTCTACTGTTTTGTTTTTCCAAGAGCATTTTACCTTATGTTGTGGTATAGCAGCTCTAAGAGTACAGCAGTTTCTGCATGGTGTCTTCTGCATAAGTTCTCTGGTGATCGGTGGTCAACAAACGGGTGCTTGTGGATTGGACAGGTTCATCCCCTGGGTTTTTCTAGAACAAAATTCCCAAAACTGAGATCACAGTTCCTGGCAGGGTGTTGGTGGTGGTGCTGAAAACAGATAGCAGTACAGCAGTCAGCGTAGCTCTGTTCTGTGGGTACAACGGCCTGAAATGCTGCAATCACTGCTTTTAGGGTCGTCCCTTTCTCCTCCTGCCAGTCCACCATGCTCATAAAAATGTATTCATAGGAGCTTTGGGGACTGGTGTGTGCTACAAAACTTAAGAAAAATTGTCTGAGGATCTAAGCAGAGACACAATTTAGAGCAGTCATAGTATTTCTTCCACTCTTGTAATTTAGGCCTGCTTCCTGAGTAGCAATAATAAACCATGGAATGACTCATTTGACAAGGTAAGTTTAACTTTTATTTATGGCAGCAAAAGAAAAATTTGACAAGTGGATGTGTCCTGAGGCACAGCCCATGGGAGAGGAGAGGAAGGGATGAGTCCAGTGCCCTGGCTGGTTTTTCACAGGGAGTTTCACAGTTGCACTGTTTATCCAGGCAGGGCTCGTATATGTGAGCAGAGCCTCTGTACACTGCTGCACATGCTGCCCACAGTGCAACTTGGTGTCTTAAATTGGGATGGAGCAGTTTGCAGTGGTGCAGAGCTGTCCCAAGCCACATCAGGCTGCCCTGTCAGTGCAACCAGCTGGTTTAACAAGAGGGAACACACAGCTTACGTGGAGGCAAAATGTTTCAGTGGTTTAATCCATTTCCCAGGGTGGTCTTTGCTGGGTTAGCTCCTATAGCACTGTGTTACAGAGCAAACCAAGTGTTCTACAGCATAAATAGTGTCTCCATGGTAGCTTTTATGGATTTGGGCATTATATACTCTATGGTGGTTGTGATGCAGTGGCTTTGAAAAAGTGGTATTTTTGTACTCGAAGCTTTAGTTGTCCATTGGTTGTAGTCCTGAACATAAATACCAGAATTTGTATCCATTGGAAACAGCAAACTGCTCAGAAGAGATGGCAATCTGAAGTACGTAGCTCTGCAAGGATTACTGAAGCAGACTTCAGCAGATTTGGGTCAATCAAGCACATCACATTATTATTTCGTTTCCAGTGGAGAAATTAAACTGTTTGGGTAGCTGGAATCACAGTAAAAACTCTGCATTGACACTGACTGAATGGCAGGTATTACATGAAAAGTAGACTTGTACCTGGAGAGACCTGACAGATAGAGCTGTGATCTTGGCCTAGAACAGGAGGAGAAAGGGATTGGGGAAAATTTAATGGCAAAGCCAGAATCTCTGTCAAATCTGCCAAATGTTGCTACTGTAGAACCTCATTATAAGTAAGGAACAAAATGGAAGAAAAACACAGGGGGGAAAAAAAATCAGTCATGCCATAAGCAATCACAAATCTGATGCATTAGGAGTCTGTCAGTTCCAGCAGAGCTGATGTTTGTCCAAATTAATTCCTTCTCTGTCTCATTTATGCTAAAAGTGCACTGCAACTCACATGTCTCTACTTTAACTAATGTCTCTAGGGCCTCCAGGAAGAAGATGTCCAAGAAGTTTATTGACTGCTGTCCTGAATACTCTGTACAGGAATTGACCTTAAGGATGTAATTTGCAGTACTGTTTCATCAGCATGTTGGATTTTATGTTGCCATTTCTGCTAGAAAGAATCATTCGTGCAAGCTGATGCAGGATATCCTTGACCTGTGGGTAGGAAACCCTGCAGTTATCCTGAGTTAGGATATGGTTGCAGTGTCCTAGAATTGCACAAGTGAGACACTTGAGCATGCCTCCTGAGGCAGGGCAGCAGTGAGCTTTCCTAGCTCTTTATGTCAGCCACTAACTTTCCCTTTTCTACATGTGGCTTCACTCTCCTGGGTAGCCACACAGAGCAGCTCCTGGCTGAGTTAAAACCACAGGCTGTGTGTGTGAAAGCAGTAATTCACTGCTATAGCTGCCTCATTCAGTCAGCCTACCTACCCACCCTTCCTACAGTTCTGTCTTCAAAGACCCTTTTATATGGCAGATGGACTTGATACTTTCACATGTTCTTGCCCTTCCCTCTCAGTTCTAATTTTAGCCCAATTTGGGCCTGTGACTTGAAAAACACTTGCAAAGTGCTCTTTGCCATTCAGCTTGGTATGTGTATATACTGAGGCTTTCATAGCCAGTCTTGCCATTTCACTTCTTCTTGGAGACACCTTGTGCTGAAGCCTGATGAACAGGGTAGTTATTTGAAAAAGGATTACAGCTCTGAATCTTTTCCACTAAGGCTGAAGGAAGCTGTTACTTCATCATATATTAAATGGCACATGGTAATTTTAAACATCTTCTGGATTTCTAACAAATTAAATCAAATCTGTTCAAGAGCAAAGAACACCGATTTTTATCTGTATGGTTCAACAGTTTTTAAGCCAGTCTTTTTATGACAAGATTTAGTTTATGCCATATATCTACAGTCAAGGAAAATAAAAATATCAGCTCTTCCACGGATGCATCTTGGTGTTGGGAGTCTGTTTCAAAATGTCACATTTCTGGTGCATGCTATGTATTTGAACCATGGTTCCTCTAGATGTCATTCCCTGAGGGAATTAATTATGGTAGGCTATATTACATGCATAATGACAGGTTCTGTTAAGCTTTCTGGAGGAAAAACTGTCAGTCAGGTCAGCAGACAGCCTGAGCACTTTCAGTTGCCTTGGAGTACTGAGTTCTGCACAGTGGCTTTTGGATATCCTTTCAGTAAGGTACTTAAGGAAAGGTGTGGACATATTAATGAAAACACAATGCCCTCAGTGTGGTGTGAATGGAGGAGAGCACCATACCTGTGCTTTGGATATATTGGCTTAGAAAAGAAAAGAAACAGAAATTAGATTGCAAGCTCTGAATTGCACCTGGTTTACATGGTGGCCTTTTAAGTGGGAAAGTAAAGGCGTACATAAATGTAAAGTGTTTTTTATGCCTAGTGGTAAATGGTAAACAGAACAGTTACAGTATTCTTAATGTTTTTAGGCTGATATCTGTTCTTCTGCTTCAGAGTTACTTCAAGAAAAAACCAGTACATGCTGTTAACTTATCAGAAGGCACGGATTATAAATACACTCTTCTGATTTATCCTAGCGTGCTCTGATCTCTTACTCTGCAGAGGGCTCTGCACTGAGTTAACAGGATATATAACACTGGATAAACACGGGGATTTCATTGTGTTCAGATTTCAGTGAGTTCAGTCCGGCCTCTTTCTTGGCTGAGATGTTGAGGTGCAGGGTTTGGCCTCAGGCTGCTGTGCTGCGGGGCTGCTCCAGGATCAGCACTGGCAGCCCTTGCAAGCTGGGCATTGCCACGCAGGCTTTCTCTCCACAGAGGAGAAGGGGAAGCACAGAGCTCTTCTCTGTGAAAGGCTGGGGTTTGCTACGCATCATCGCTTCTGTTCCTTTCTTAGTTTCAGTTGCAGAATCCTTGTGGAAGCATGGAAGGCTGGAATTCTGCAAAGGAATAGTTTATTTAAGGGCATAAAGTAGGGAGTCAGCTGATACAAGCTGATCAAACTGCACTGACCCCGCACTTCACTTCTGTGTTTATCTGATGCATGCTTGTTTTTAAGGAGTTAAAGCTGCCTGGGCTTTTCTGACTTGAAGCTTGAGTGCCAGATCCTCAGCTAGTTTAAAAGGACAAAAATCCATTAATTTCAGTTGAACAGAGCCGATTGCCTTCAGCTCACTGTCAGACCCTGCATGTTTACTTCTTTTTACCTGTTTCATTACAGCTGTTAGCTCTAAATTTTGGAACAGAGTTCAGTTTTAAAAGCACTGTTGTGTAAAAATTTGTAAAGGTCAGTGGTTGCTAAGTGCTGGAGTGTGTCTCAAAAAAACCCTACCTTCTGTGGGTGGATGAAGAACACAAACAGTAAACCAAAAACCAGTAATCCTATCACCTGTGCTGTACTGTAAAATGAAACCTCTTTTTCAGCAGTCAGACCTGGTTAATTCCAGCCAGCCTTTAAATTGTCTTTGCAGTTTTACACTAAGGTGGTTTTTTCAGGCTGTTATTGAAAGAAGGCCAAATATTTCTGAATGTTTAAAATGTAATTACTATGCATGTTTTCTCAAAGGATTTTCTTTAATCACATATGCAGTGCTTTAGATGTATAATATTGTGTCATCTTCTCTCAGCGCATCTGGAAGAGCTGTCACACTGGGGTGTAATATATTGCAGAAAAATAATCCATTAATCTGATTTTAGGTTCAATCTGTCGTGGATTCTCTTTTTACTCTCAATTTGTTTTGGTTTGGTTTGTTTTGTTTTTACCATGCATATATATTTCTCACCTTTCTCTCAAGGCTTTTATTTTTTGTTGGCAGTTCTAATTGAAATTTGTTAGGTATCTCTGACAGGTTGAGACTGCTGATTGTTACTTGTGAGCAGTGACTCAGCTTCCTTGTGCAGTGTAAGATGTACCTGCTGGAGTCATGCATGCAACAGTGCAGTTCAAATTTACAGCAAAGCTAAGGAATAAAGCTTCACATTTAATATACAGCCTGCAAGATCCCGAATTATTATATCCTGAACTGTGCACAGCTTTCTGCTGGGAAAACCTGACACTGGAATAGTAGTTAAGGATGCAAGCTGTGGAACTGGGTTCTGTAAGTCAGCTATGTCCTTGGGTTGATGTGTGTAGTTGGGAAATTATTAGGAAGAAAATGGCTGGAAACATATGGAGCAGTTATATTCTGAGTTTTTATCTCAGAATAATGGTTAAGGAGAGTTATCACAGTATCAGTTCAGCTGTCAGGCCTGAGATCTGTGGAGAATCTTTACGGGGCGGGGGAGGCAACAACATGACAAAAAGTGCCATCATTGCCAAAGCCAATCTGTATGGTCTCAAATGTGATAGGGATGAGGGGCTATGAGTCCTGACTCTGCAATTAGCCTTGTACACAGTGGAAAGGAGCTATAAAGTAAGAACTTTATAAGGAAATTTAATGCATCTTCAAAACACTGTCTGTGGTGAAAATGCAACCCAGCACTGCCATGAATACAGTTTTGTCTGCCTGGTTTTTCTAAGTCAGTGTGCTATGCTGAGCCAAATGATAACACAGGTTTTGTTAGGTTGTTAGCTCAATTGTGCCAGTGAAGGACTGAGTAAAACTGCAGTAGCTGATCTTCAGCACATCTGTTGGAGTACAGACCTGAGTCTGTACACTGGTCCCTAGCTCTGCATTAAAGGTCATGCTCCTGTGTCTTCTGGCTGCTGTTCCTGCACTAACTGTGTTCAGCTGGTGCTGACATAGCCTGCAGTTACATTGCAGGCTTAGACAAATATGATTCCTGTTGGCAGCAAAATAGCCTTCTTTCTCTGGAATTTTCTTTGGTGAAGCCAGCAGTTTTCTGTCTGCTTACCAAAACACAGGTTTGTTCTAGATACTGTGGTTTTGGGTTTTTTTGGAGGTTGTTTTGGGGGTTGGGTTTGTTTGGGGTTTTTTAAAAAATGAAGGAGCTTTTGTCTCTTCATTTGTGTCACTTCTTTCACGTTTTAACCATGTGTTTCCCTGTATTTTTTCAGGCTGGCATATAAACCTGATCCTCCATATTTTACTGAACAAGCTCGTCTTGTAAAAAGCACTGTTTCTGAACTGTCATAAGAATATGGTGGGTTGTCTTAGCCAGAACCGAGGTTGAAACATGCCCACATGTGCCCCACAACCAGTATTCATAGTGAATTTCAGTGGTGTTTGACAGATTGATTTCACCTTTTTCAGCTCTGCTGAGATGTGCCGACAGTGCACGCTAGATATCAGCAAACTCTGGCCCTTCTTGTGTTACTCATGTTAATACTTTGTCCTCTGTGAAGTTAAGTGGTTAGGAGAGAATCTCATAGATCATTCTCCTCATGAAGAGCTGGATCTACTGAGGTTCTTAAGCACACCCTTAGTTTTAAGGAGAGGAATAATTGGCTTCTTGTTGACATCAGCAGGGCTCATGCTTAAAGATGAAGACCTCTTATAAGTGCACTACTGTAGTAGTGCCAAGATGGCATAAATTATATTGTTCCAGAATAAAATAATTGAGAGGTTGAGGTCTGTTTACCAACATTACATAATGCAATTTGAAAAAGAAAAGCTTATTTTATGCCTGTTGTTTTTATAGCAAAGCCAAATTTTGTGGAGTTCTGTGGTGCAAGATTTCATAAATATGTCAAGTTGGGTAGAAATGTTTTATTAATCCTTTATGGGGTTCTGCTTTACTGTATTTTGTTCCATAATTTATACATCCATAATAAGACTATGCTATCACTTTTTATTGCCTTGACACTAGGTTAATTAGGAGGTATTTCACTCTGTTTTAAATACATGGATCGGGATTCAGACATACATTTCCAAAAGGAAGCTACATTACTGGTTGCAGACTGAGGTGACTTGGAGGTTGATGTCAAGTGTTACTTTATGAGCCAGAGTCCTGGTATCCTTTCCTCTAAAAGCTGCCTGAACTACACATAGTAGAAGCTTTTATGAAAAATACAACAGTTTAGGAGTGTAAGTGAAGCATCCAGTTCTGCAGTCTTTGGGGATAGGAAGTATTAGCAGCATGTTAAATATTCAGCTTAGTCTGTTAATGCTCTTTTCTTGTCTGGGAGGATCTCTGCTCAGCAATCAGAGACCCTAGTCTTGCTTTCCTTTTTCATGTCTGTAAATCAAGAGTTATTCCAGTGGTTGCAGCATGATTGTTCTCAGCTCTGGCCTTCCAAATGAATTCCTATTTAATCAGGGCTGGCTGAATTTATTCCGGGGGCATATCTCATGAAATTCTGAAGAATCAGGCCCAGCTGATGAGAAAATATTTTAAAAGTGATGTCAGTTACAGAGGAACTCAACCTGCTTTCCTTCCTGTCCACAAATAACTCTGAAGCTGAGAGCACCAGTATTAAGAGATTAAATGTAAAGGATATGGGGCAGGCGATGATGAAGACCCTAGTTCCCCAAATGCTTTGCAAAGGTCACTCCTGGTATCTGCTCTGCAGTTGGAAGAGTTAAAGCACAGCGGCCTGGATCGACTTGCCCAAAAGTGGCCAAGAAGCCATGTGAGAGAGCAAGGAGTGGAGCACGGCTCTCCCAGGCCCCCAGCCCAAGCCATGGGATATTTGCCACGCTGTCCCCGTGGGTGAATACAGTGGAGCACGTTCCCAGAACACCTCTGACGTCGCACTGGCATTTGCACGTTGCCATGCAGGTGGCTGTGTCCACCCACAAACGAGATTCTGCACCACAGAGTCACCTGAGTTTAAGTGCAAGGGCTTGCTTGGATCTGCTGGAGGGAGAAGCTATGCATTGAATATTCAATTCAGCATCCTACTGAATTCATGATTCAAATTAAATAGGAGGTGGACCTCAAAGCTCCTAGCCTTGAATGCCCAAGACCTGGTCCTGGTTTTCAAATGTGTTCATAACAGTGTCCAGCACAATGGGGAATATCCCATGTAGGTGGAGTCTGTCAGAGAAGAACAAAGTCACAAAACAATGCTGGGGGAGACTTGCAGAATCAACCTCAGTTTAACATCTTCCGAAGATGTTAATTATGCAACACAATACAGTAAAACAAGGGAGAATTTAATACACTGTTCTTACAAAGGGCACCTATTTTTATATTGCAAATAAAAGTTTGATGTAAACACACTTCATAGCAAAACTGGGAACTTTTTTCCACGTTTTGCTGTGAAACTTAAAACTGAAAATTATTTTTGTGTTTATTCAGGCAAGATACGGACTGAAATACATAGGATTTGTGATAGTACAAAATTGTTTTGTTGGCAATTGCTCATCAGGGTGAGAGGAAGATAAAAACTCTTTTCAGGTGTATCGCCCAAAGGATCCTATGTAACAGGGTGAGATAAGGGTTTTTATCATCTCTGCTAACAATTTGCTTCCTACATTCTTAACAAAAAGCAAAATATCACAAGTCTGGGATTCAGAAATAATGACTTAAGTAAAAGGAACGCAGACAATAATTCTTATTTTGTGCCTTCTTTTCTTGTGTATGACTAGATATGGCTTGATACTGAAGGCAAGTGAAGATGAAGAATTTCAGTGTCTTTTGTTTTTTTTCTTTCCAAGCAAATCAGCTTGCTTTTTCCAGACTATTAGTTAATGGTTGCTTTTCCTTCAGTCGACAACCAGACTGGGTTTAGCAGATCAAGGAGGTTTGTTACAAGACCCCCTTTTGATGTAAGGGGCACTTTCTGAATGGACCACCTAAATGTTCATAGTATCATACTTGCTCTCTGTATCAGAAGTGAATCTGATGGACCTGAATGCTGAAATAAGTGCATGAGGTTGCTGGACTGGCTGCAGAAATGTTTGTGTCGGACAGAGGCATTTGTGCAGAGTTAGGCAGCATAATCCGTGGGCAGGGCCTTCACCTGACAGACAGGAAGCCCTTCTGCCATTAGGGGCAAGCTGCAGCTTGCAGGAAGAGGCAGTCCAAAAAAAAACCACCCAGAGCTTGAGCCATGCCAGTGGCTGCTCCCTTGGTTTTGCTTTGCAGTCTCCTCCTACAGTTTTGGCTGTGATCTTGGCTTTCCTGATCACCTCTTCATGTGTTTCCCTCCTTCTCTATAAGCAAGAACCTTCTAGGTGCTTTGTGCCAGGAGGCTAAGCCTAGCAAATTGTCTCCACTGTGTTAACTTCTAAATAGCCTAGAGTACCACCCTGGAAGTTGCTTTCACCCTGTGCTGTGGCAGTCCTAGTTTGTGGAGCAGCATCAGCTGAATGCTGCTGTTGTGCAGGGCTGGTCTCTGAGCAGGGTGTTCTTGTAAAGGAGGAGCTGGCAGCTCTGAGTCTGCTAGTTTCCCTGGGCTAGGCAGATGAAGTCAGTAATTCTTTGGGCATGGTGACAGATTTCTTGTTTTTATTTTTTTGTTCATATTGGGGGCTAAATGGGCAGGGAGCCATAAAAATTAGGACTGTATGTCTGTAAAAGTATATGATCAATTTATTTTTGTTGGGAAAGTGATAGATAACATGGCACAGCATGAAGTTATAAAAGGAGGTTGCAGTCAGAGTTGCTGGCATTAATTTAACTAGAGAATGTGCCCTTAAATGTCAGGAGACTGCAAGAAGCCCAGAGTTATTTGAGAAGACAGCAACTTTGATGTTGATTTTTGTCAACAAAAATATAGGACATTAAAAGCAGCTCTCCAATTTTGTCTCATTTTTTTTTCTTTTTCATAATTTGACTAGGGCAGGTGTTGCAGGAAGGTTAATGAAACCATAACAGTTATGGTGAAAGAGTATCCATAATCTAATTGACTTGTCTAGGTGACTCACTGCTGAAGCTAAACTCAGTAACTGGGAAACTGAGCAACGGCTTTTCTGTGAAGATACTACAGTTCCACTGGCAGATAAAACCAGACTAGACAATCTAGGTTGTAAAAAACATGGGCTGCAGTCATGTTCCTGCTGTATCAAAATGTAAGAGTGGCCATTCTTGATCAAAGTAAGGGCTTGTCTGGCTTCAGCAGGGCATCTGGTGAATGTGCAGGGAAAAGTGTATAGAAACATAGCAGTAGCGTGATCCTCCCCCTCATATGTGATCCCTGCTTCTGTCAACAGATTGGTTCAGAGGCTTTTGGAGCCAGAGGTTGCATTAGATTGTCTTTAATGCCCCTGATGGGCCTGTCATCTGTGAATTCATCTAATCCCTTTTTGGACATATTATGTGTCTGCTCCAGAATATCCTGCAGCAATGGGTTTTGCACTTTACTTTTGTGTTGTATGAAAAAGCACTTCATTTGCTCATTTTAAATCCACTGTTTGATTGCTTTATTGGATATTCCTTCTTTCATTGAAACAACACAGATTGCTTTGACTTCCTGATCTTCTTCACGCTATTAATGATTTTATAAATCTGTCATCTCTTCTCTCAGTCTCTTTTTCAGGCTGAGAAGTCTGTTTACTATCTCTGTATATCAAAAGCATTCCAAAACTTTGATCATTGTTTTTGTCTCTTTCATCCTGTCTCCAGCTCTGTTAGATCAGTTTGTGTCCTGTATTCACCTGTGTCCTCCTTCTGTATCCTTTACCTTAAAGGAGAAGAAACTGATTCAAGAGTTAGTGATCAAAGTGTTGGGGGTTTGAATCCTTGCCTCGCAGTTCCTCAGAGGGCACACTGGGGTCACCCACCCATCCAGGTTGTGGCAGTCCCCTGCTTTTCACTGGAGCTGGTGTGGAACATGTGTCTTGGCTGCAGAGAGGCAGCAGGGTGAGCTGGGCTCTGCTGTCCAGTGGCACTTTGCTGTTCCATGCCCCACCAACCAGGCACTGGATGAATTGTGTTTGCTGCTCTTGGGGCTGGTGCTGGTTCCCATCTTTTAATAAAAGAGAGGAACAAAGTGCACGTATTAGCTGGAGAAGGTCAGTATCTTCGTGCTAATGTACACAATTGGCTGGTGAATTGAGATGTAGTGCTGCATGTTTTGGTGGTTTGTTTTGTTTCCTTTGCATTCAGAATCCAAAATAACCCAGCAGCTGTGTGTGTAGGTAGACAAATCTGGGTAAATAATGAAAGACTTTGGGGAATGACAGCACTGATCTGGTAAAGCTCGAAGACATGTAGATCTTTGAGCAGCTGCTGACAAGCTCTGAAAAACTGGAGGGTTTTTAAGCAGACAGTGAATGGCAAAATATATAGAAAAATGACTACATAATACTAATTAGTCCTAATTTAGTCTCTCAGCCTTGAAATGAGTGGAAGGTGTTACTGTTTGTTATGATACTGGCATTATTTATTGCTTGTCAAGTGATAAGACACAGATCCCGCTGTGATTCTGTGTAAATGTGTAGTACAAGGGCTACCTTTGATACTAAGAATTCAATTTTAAAGCAGCTTTTAGAAGTCCCAAAGATTAACTGATGAATTAATCTGGCAGAATCCTAGAGCATGCATAAACTCATCAATTGGTTATTGCTATACATAGCAACTTACAACTTCCACAGATGTGCTCATAAGCATTTATAGTGTACCATATGCACTTGTGAGATCTTCTGATAATAAATATTAGCTATTAAACCTCAGTAATTAAATTGCCAGGGACAGGAAGGAATTGCCTCTTTTCTTCATGGGTAATATTAAAGAACTTAAAGGCTGAGGATTTAGCCATGTAGGATTAGAAGTCTCTCAGAAGTGCTAAGATAGGTGTATTTGGCCAGGCCTTGAGACATCTTGAGTGTAAGCAACTGAAATCAGTCTTAATGAAGACAAATGTTGAATGAATTCTGAAATCGACAAAAGTAGCTTGCTTGCTTCTGAAAACTTTTGTAAGTCTTCCAAGATTCCAGTCTCTTACCTTTTTTGTCAAGGCATGGCATGTTAAAATGTTATGGTAATTTATACTATTGAAGTTGTGATACTTGGGAAACCTAATTTTGAATTTTCAGAGTTTCAGGTCTCACCAAATTCGGCTGTACACAGATTTTAATTTGCCAGAGTTAATGTGATAGAGTGATAGATGGTTGTGTTTGCTTGTGGCAGTAGCCTGATGTTACAGAATAAAAGCCTGTGCATACTGTCCATCTACACCACAAAAGAAAACCTCTTCTGAGAGGGAGCTTAAGAGTCTCATTCTTAGAGACTAAGTTCTGGTTATTTTCCATTGTTGCTGTCCCTGAAATCATACACATTACAAGAATGATTTGTGGGGTTTTTTGCTCTGGTTTCCTATGCTTATGTAGCAGCAATTTATATACTTGCTTTAGCCCAAATCTGTTTTCATATTCACAGGCTAATAGAATTACCAGTGACTATATTGATAATCTTGGGGCTATTTTTATGTGTTGTATCTTTTTAAAAGTCTACACTGCTTAATACTACAAGCATCATACAAATGTACAATGATATTAAGAAAATATAATAAGGTGAGATCTGTGCATAAGTAATTTTTGTTTATGCCCCTCAAATTGTGCACAGACACTGACAGGGCACAATATTGAGTAGATTTATGTGTAGCAAGAGTGCTAGCTCACTAGTAAAATTATAAGCGTGAGATAAGCGATACTGCCTCACTTCAGTATTTTCTCCATGTATTTACTTACCTGGTTTCACTGTTACAAGGCTTATTAGGAACTGAGAAATACTAACAGCATATAGCACATGCAGCCTGATACCCTGATTGTATTTCCACCTTTTAGTTATCATGTTTATTTGCATTGTTTACTACTGCCACTGGTATGGTTTGATTCCTTTTGCTTCTTACGTTCTTCCCATTTGTCTTTTGTTTTGGTTCATTATAAGACTACACAATGCCATGGATAACACTATTCCCAAGGTGAATTACCACAACAGCTAGCAGAGCATGGTATCTCCAAGATCGTGTAGTGTGCCCGTGCCTTACGACTTGTGATAGTATTGTGCTGAGGCTTCATTATGTTTTTGTGAGAGACTTGTTTTTTTCCCCCATTTCATTAGTTGTTCTCTCTCCTGAGATAGAACATTGCGTCTTCATCCAGAGCAGTTGACATATACTCACTGTAAGCAGTGAATAGCAGAGTGATGAAATGCTTGCTTTGTCTTTTTAATGTTTAACTGTGGTGTATAAATATATTATGTAGTGATTTTATTTGCCTGCTGATAAGCCATCTATGTCCCTACTAATGCGAAAGGGAGAAGGAGCCTTTAATATAACACTCATGTTCAGGAGTTTGACTGTTAATAGATTCTTTTATTTAATTGTTGCTGAGTTATCTTACCATGTTGGTAAGTGTGGCATTATTCTGGGATGTAATATGACTGGTCTCTGGGCCTTGGTCTCCTTGACCACTGTTCTGCTGCAGGGAGGGCTGTACTGTGCTTTAGAGGGTCTTCTGCTTTGAAAGTTTGTAGTGGTTTAAAAATTATTCTGTGTGCTTAAAATAGCATAGATTGTCCGATGTGCTTGTTTCTGGGACCAGAAGAGTATTTTTAATAGAGTAACTTCCAGAAGGAAGGTGATGCAGGCTCACCCCTCCGCACAGCGCAGCCCAAAGAAACTCACTCATGAGCCTATGCATCAAACCCGATGTTCTCTTTGTACACTACCATTGCTTTCCAGATGTTATCCTGCCTTGCTGAAAAGGCTTTAATGACTACAGAATTTACTGTGCATGCAAGGTAGTGTTGCTGCAAAGATTATTTTCCTTGATAGTTATGTGAATGCATTTACGTATAAATTTCCGTTCGATGAGTTTCAGCTTCCAACAAATTCTTAGATTCTCTGCATCTTTTTTTTTACATCAAGGACTCACAGTGAAATACTTCTCCGTGTAGGTGCTTGCAGGCTGGGGCAAAATAATTTCTTTGCTGCTTCTTGGTTAAACCAAATAAACTGAGCTTCTTAAGCCTCTGATGAAATACATTTTTCTAGCCCTCAGATCATCTGCATAGCCATTTTCTGAACCATATCCCATTTTTATTCACCTTCTGGAATCAAAGAGCAAGAATTAGAAACAGGATTGTAATAAGCGTCTTGCTGATGCTATGATCAATAATAGCCACGTCTTGCAGCTCGTACCCAATTGCATTTCTGTGTATGGATGCCAAGGGTTGTTTGACCTCTTAATTGCGTTGTTGCTCAGGAACTTCGCATCTTTTGTAATGCCATTGCACTCCAGAGTGTAACTTCCCATGTTTCAAGTCTGATATATATTCCAAGTGATTGATTCTATATTGTGTTGCATTGAAACAAGCTTTGTTCTTAGGAGCCCAGTTCACTGGGGATACAGAGCAGCAGGCATCACTGGCCAGTTCCATTGCTAGCCACTCCTCTGAATGTAGACACATTTTTATTAACAGTGCATCCACTGTTACATCTTTGTCCCAGCAAAATTTTGATCAGTCTGGGTATCAGCCTCAAATACCATGAACTAAAGGCATTTCCTCTCAGTTAGGGGGTCACTATCTCTAAGAGCAGATGATGCTTTTATCAGTATTTGTTTTGTTCACATCGATAACAAGAAAATCAAAGATATAGAGTAGGGATGTAAAATAGTAAAGGGCAAAGACAAATTTCCTTGATTATGAATCTTGATCTTCCTTTCCTAGTCAGAGTTTGTACCTGAGAAATTTAGTTGAATGCTTGTTCTACGAGGTCAAATTGCAGCAGCAGCCATGAGCAGAATTCACTACAGCAGTTGATACAGTTGGGCTACATTTTGCTCACTACCATCCCCACCCCCCAAAAGAAAAAAAACAAACAAACAAACAAACAAGAAGCCCAAAACACAAATGCCCACCCTAATGTTTGTTCGCTGGAATGGAACTGCCATTTTAGCACATTCCTGTAGATATGCACCACACGGTCTTGGCAACAGATTTCTAATTATTCCAAGTGAAGGATTTCCTACTCATCTGCAAATTTTTCTCTAACATTGTATATGCACTTGCTCTTGTCTCTTTCTGAAGTAGTTTGGATTCCTCAGGAGCATGCAAGGTCACACTCACAAAACTGTTTTTAGGATTTTTAACATTCAGCTGTTGTTGTATGCATGTATGTACACATATGTGCTTCCAGTGGATTAATTGCTAGCCGTATCAAGTGAATTAAAATTATGTTGATACTGGACTTTATCGAAACAGTTAAACCAGAGAAGTAAGTTTGCATTAATATAAAAGAAATAAAACAAATCATATTCACAGTTAAAATAAAATGGGTGTAGTGAAGGATGGTGTTAAAAGCCATGCTGGCAGCAAGTGGTAGGTTGTGTCATTGCCAAATCTGTCTTCTAACCTCTGCGTGACCCAATTCTGCTGAATTCCAGTGGTCTGTGCAAGTACGTGTTCTCTAGGTATAAGAATAGCAGCAGCAGTTACAGTACCTAGAACAAGAATGTACAAGGCTATCAGCTGTCTTGCCTAGGGGCATGAGATGATTGCCAGCTGGGGTTAAGAAAAAGCATTTCCTTCCTGTGAGGCATTACATAATTATCTGTGTATGTTAAGTGTGCTGGGGTTTTTGTCTGAAATTTATTATATAAGCCAGTGCTATAAGAAGATGCCAGACTAAGAAAACAGCCTGGGCATATGTATTGTGGCAGTTCCTTTTTCTGCTGTTTTTAATACTGTCCAAAATAAAATGAGATTCAGTGTATATTTCACCTTGTTAGCTTTGCAGTGCTTTGCTTTTGACACTGTCCTGCCAGCTTTGTGACGCAAATTTGACTGCAGCTGAGGAATATTGTTAATCCTCTCATCTCCTTGTGGGGAATCAAAGTTGAGCCAAATGAAATGTTTTGTGTTACGGTGTTTTCTTTTATTGCTGCACATACAAAGCAAGTAAAAATGCTGCCTGCCAGGATCTCGCCGGAGTGATACTGATTCTCTACTTTTACGAGATGCCAATAAAACAGGAGTTATTCTTTTTCATCTTGCAGCTTACTCTTCACCAAAGTAAAACTGGAATGGATACATAAAGGACCTGAAGAGGCTCTGGTGACATGCAGACATATGTTGCAGATGTGGCAGATGGTATACAGTGTTTTACAGCACAGGTAGGCTTTCTCCACTGTAGCAAGTTCAGATTTGTTATTTGCAATGTGGTTATCTTTTTAAGTTTTCTAGACACTTGAGTTATTTTGCAAAAATGGTGATAAACAGTATAGCTTAAAAGATAATTAATGTTTCTGGCAGTGATTAAGAAAAAAAAAAGGCAAGATTTTAATAGCCATTATTTTTTAAAAAATAAAAACCAACAAAACCAAAACCTCAATATTTTAATACTGAAGAAGCAGTTTGATCCATCAGTTTCTGATCCAAATGTCTAAACATCTCTATCCATATTTGGATGTCCAGAATGGAGGACAGATTTTCTTTTTCCCCCAGTAGTGCTGAGCTTTCATCAGCTATTGTTCACAGACTGCAGTAGTTGGCACCACCCAGGAATGTGTGGGGGTGACACAGCCCTGAAGTGAGTAAGCCAAGGAAAGGCACACTGCCAAACTCATGAGCTGTAGTTGCACGCTGGTTGCACAGCCTGGTGCTAGCTGGGCAAGGAAAGAAGGGAAGGATGTAGCATCTTTCTCCCTTCCCTTGTCCTAGTACATATGCATTCAAACAATGCTGCATTCCCTGTTTCCTCCCTTTCATCTGCTGCCCCGCTGAAAGGTAAAGTTTAGGATGTGTGGGAGATACTGAGTTGGGTTTTCTTCCTTCCCACACCCTTTGGATATTGCCCTCGTCAAGGTACCAGTGTACAGTGTCTTGGGAATGTTGTACCAAGATCCCTCACCCATGATGTTCATAGGGGTTGTGTTTGCTGGGAAGGACAACATGCTGGATGGCAACAGTCAGGACAGCAGGGTGATGTAGCTTGAGTTGTTCCCCAGTTTCTATGTGCATTTGCATAAGCTTTATAAACACCAGAAGTATATGTACAGAATGGTGAATGCCTATGTACAAGTTGTCCTTGAGGGATTATTGTTGGTTTAGCTAATGAGCAGCAAACCAAACACAAAAATCAAGATATTTACATAGCAGCAATGGTCTCTTACAGACTTGAATCATTGATTTCCTTAGGCCTTAGTATCTTTAGCTAAGGATTCAATCATGTACCTCTCACATGAATAATCTTTGTACCCATGAGTAGTCCTCATGAGGCTGATCAAATCCACACTGAACAATTATGACTGAGGAAGATTTACTCTTGCAAGGGGGGGCTGCAAGCCGGAGACTGTAGAGAGTACATTGGAAAACAGACAAATAACTAGTTCAGCCATTTGGACTGCATTTGGATCCCAAGCTGTGCTTTGGCTCTTACACTTAAAAACCCAAGATGTGATAGCTTTAGAGGCTTTTGATAAGCTTTAGCCACAGAAGCCTAAACAAAACAAATTGCTTTGCTTTTGCTTTTAGGAACTCTAATGTGTATTCCCTGCTATTCCAGTGGGGATTTTTTTTTTCCTCAAAAATTACATCATAATGTAATTTTTATTGGGAAATACTACTTGAAAGGTAACACGAATCAGCTTGGTACCTGCAGTTTTAGACTGGATTCAGTGACCCAGGAAGCACCTTATATTAAGCAAATTGCAGCAGTGTCAGCTAACAAATATGTAAAGTATTCTGGGTAGGGCTTGCAAAGGAACTTAAGGGGAATTCTTATCAGTGAGACTTGGACAAAAACATTTTTTAGGGCCTCTTGCAAAAGAGAAGGTTTTATTTACACAAAGTTGAGAGCTGGTGCACCCGATACTCTTTACTAGTTCAATCAGTAGATAATTGCCTACACAATTAAATGGCATTTTATTTGCATTAGTCTGGCCTTTTTCCTGGCTTTGCAATCTTACTGTGACTCTGACAGACCAAAAGTCTTGCAGGACCCAGTATTTTATCCCCAGCAGCTATTCATATGCCCTGTTCAACTCTCCTCCTGTCTTCTCTCTGACAAACTGGTGCCTCTGCAGTCTCACAATCAAGTGTTCGCTCAACATTTTTGTCACTGTCTTGTCCACTGTCTCAACTACCTTTCAAAAACATGGGCAGTAGATGTCCTGCTGTCCTGCTCTCAGCCTTTCCAGTGCTGTATGCAGAAAGCAAATGATCTGGCTACTGCCCCTTCCATGGTGCATGGAAAAGCTTTCTTGGCTGAAGGCTTTGTGCTGCAGCTTTTAAGGGGTAGTTAATTTTCAGCCTTTCTCCCGGATAACAAAGCCATTGGGAGAGGCTGTTTTGCACAGTGCATTACACTCGGTTTTCAGCGTGGGATTTTCCAGTCTCTTCACCTGTCCTTAGAGTAGGAGTACAGTGTATTAGCCAGTGTTTCAGCACGTGCCTGAACAGTGACTCCGTGGCGGTGGCTGCTGCATTAAGGCGGCACTTGCCTCATGGCAGTAATATTTGGAAGTGCAGCTGCCTTATTCCTGCATACAAAGGAGTAAGACGGAGCTGCTCCTACAGTTCCACCAGCAGCTCCCAGCCAGGGCACTTACATTTGGGTCAATCCTGTCTAGGCAAGGCTGAGGCATAGGACAGATAATTTAATTTTCCCTTCTATCTGTCACTACGTGACAGTCTCAAATGAGTTATCAGTGTGGAAACCAGTGTGGAAGACAAGGGAGGCCCATTCAAGGACAGAGATTGGTGCAGTCCAATGCCCAAGAATTCAGAGTGCATTAACAGAAACGTTATGCTTGATCCCCAAGCCCAAGTAAAAGGTTATTTAGCTATTTTAAATATGATTGCTGTTATGATGAATGACAGTGAGTGGCTTTCAGTCTTAGGTTGTTAGCTGGGAAGGACAAGACTTGGTTTATGTTTTGCTGTTGTTCTCTGTGATAACAGAATAATTGTGTTTAAAACCAAGTAGCAGTCCCAAGCTAATTCTTCTGCTAGATTAATGCAGATTCAAGGGAATTCTGTGAAATCCCTACCAAAGGACTTGTCAGACTGAAAGATGGGGGCATCCACACCAATCATGTCTCTCTGACAGCTTGCTTCCTGGAAGGAATATTGTCCAAAGGCTGAGCTGCAGGCTTGGAAGTGTGCCAGAAAAAGTAGCCAAGGCAGTCACTTTTCCTTTTGGTATTTTGTCCCTTAATGGATGATGAGAGGAGATATCATCACCACTGATCCTTGGGGGATGGCAAACTATGTGGTGACAGGAAGGCGCAGGAGATCTGTGTTAAGTGATTTTTTCTTAGGCACATGATGTTTTTTGGTGAGGTTCTCTTTCTAAGGCCTCTCCTGTGAGGACAGAAGTCCAGTACAAGAGCAGACCAGAGGCTCCCTGTTTCATAAAGCAGTGCTATGCAGTAGCTTTTATCTTCCTCCTCTTTTTTGAACAGAACAAAGGTGGAAGGGAAGAAAATAAGCCCTTTGAAATTAAAAAATGAAGAAATTAGCACCCAGGTGGAAGGTGGTAATTGGTCTGTTTCAAAAGGATCAGCACAGTAGACCTGTGAACAAATTATTCTGCAGACAAGCCCAAGAGATGGTGGTTATTGCTGGGTGTGGGTCTGCTAGTGGGCCTCTTCTGGTCTGACTTCTAGCTGCCAACGTGCTTCCTGTCCAGTGGTGTGCAAAGACTCCCTATAGCCAAATAAACTAAATACCAGTGTGTACCCTGGAGCCCCTGCTGGGCAGTCTCTGAGCTTCCTGTCCATTGGCAGTGGGGCGGGTGTTAATACATTCAGTAAGCTGATTTGTCACAACCAGAAACCTTGATTTTTCACTTGCCATGGCAGCTAAACTATTGCCTGCTCTGAGGGGAACGTTTCTCCACTGACAGATGTCCAGGTGACAATTTTGTTTCTTTACAGTGGCTCTGAGAAAGGAAGTAGTGTGACTGAAACACCAGTAATCAAAAAGCACAATGGACTGCATCTCACTCTCCCAGATGCTCATGATACCGATTCTGGTAAGGAGACAAGATTTGTGCTTTCCTGTCCTAAACATGTGCTTTTGTGAGAGATGAATGTTCCATTTTCTTCAGAGAGGGTGGTGGGCCTGTGCACGTCCGTGTTGTTGGGCTGCTGGTCAGGAGGTTCAGGTCTGCCTCCACGGCCAGCTCTGCTGCAGAATGTGGCACTGTGGTTTGCCTGTGTCTTGGCTTCCCCAAGCATAACACAGTGAGGAGTTTCTACTTTCTTTTACAGAGCTCTCTGAGATGTATAATTCTGGGGGTTTTTTGGGTTTTTTTTATTCCTTCCCTCCCTCACCCTGTCTCTTCCCGCTTAATCTTTTTTAGATGTCCTGATCAAGCCAGCTGCTATTGTTGGTTTTGGAAAGCTGAGTGAGAGTGTCAATTCCTATTAGATGGTGATTTGCTTTGGGATTTGTGCATAGACCTTGTGATGCTTTATTATATGGTAAATACATATTCACAGTCACAGATACAGTCAAATGGAAATAACAGACATCAAAGCTGATCTTGGCAGTAAGGGGGAAAGGAAGCTTTCAGAGAGCGCTGCTGACTTGTGATTTTCATCATAAGTCTCCTGATATTTCGTACTTCCTTTAAAACCCTAGCTCAAAACAAGATGATGATGTGAGAAACTTGCCTTTTAACTTGGAGGGGTTTTTAGGGAATCAAATGTCTATCCTTGTGGATGTAGAAGAAACACTTGCAAGGAAAGTGAACTTCAGACTTGGAAACTGGGCAAGAAAAAAAACCTAACAAATAAATCTCATGGATCTCCAAGGAATTAGGGTTTGTCTGAGTCTTAATTGTTCTGTATGCCATGGTGCTGCCTGCCAGAAAGGGCAAATTAATGTAAAGTACAAGCTTTGAACCAGCTTTTCATGCATCTGAAGTGATTTGCAGTGAATGCAGTTTGGTTTTAGCCAAGAAATATATTCCTCCTCCACTTTGAGAATCCAGGTTTCCATGCTAACATGGTTGCCTCCACAATGGATGTAAGAATGGAGCTTGTACTGAAATTACACCACCCACCTCAGCGTGGGGCTGGCACGGGCTGGTTGCAGCAGGGGTCTGTGGCTCCCTTCTCTGCAGGCTCTGGGTGCTGCTGTTCTCCATCTGCAGAAGGGAGGCAGCCGGGTCTGCTGTCCCTCTTGGCAGCCTCTTTGGAGAAGGTAGTCGGTGAGATTGGAGGGTACAGCTCTCGCCCTTCTTGCCCCTGTGCTTCCCCAGAGCTGGGGCTGTGGCTGCCTGCTTTGAAGGAGGGAGGAGGTCTGATATTTCTGCATCACTGTGGAGCAGGCACTGCTGTGAAATCCCCCGGGAGCGTGCAGCAGCATCGCTGGAACGCGCAGGCGCTCTGTCATCTCTGGGCTCATCACTGGAGGGTGGGGGTTACTGTGGCCGGGTTTGACACTGGCCTCTCCCTCAGCTAGACCACAATAAGATTATTTGCTGTGCCAGAATTTTAGGTTTGCTGCCAGAAAGATTAATTCCTCTTTATTTTCTTCATCCTCTCCTAACTGAAGCAGTGTTCCTAACTAAATTCACTGATACCAGTCAGCTGCCTTGCTGTTTCATTCTTTCTCTGATTTAGTCTTATCTTGCAGTGCTTTTGCCTGAAGTGATTTAGGCTTGGGAATTCTGTGTTTCTTATAAGCCTAGTAAATCTACTGAGCTACATTTCTATTTTGATAGCAGTTTTCTCATAAATGCAAAATATTAAACTTGGACTTTTTGATCTTAAAACACCCTAGAACAGTGCTTTAAAATTAATTAGATAGGTTTTGTATGGCTTATGTGCAGAGCTCGTCACAACAAAATCAGTTTGTTATTTTTATGAGTTATTTCCAAAATTGTGTGGAGGGCTTTATTGTAAAATGTGAAGTTTATATTCTGTCTAGTGGAGCTGTTAAATAGAGAAAGAGACTGCACTAAAATAACAAATTGATGTGATATCTTCTTATGCCAACATTTGCATGTATTTTGAGGCATGACATTAAAGTTCTGCGAGACAGGTTTTGTGGGGAGGTTTTTTTAGCACGTTTCTTTAGGAGGAGATCTCTTATAATGAGACTTTCAGATACTTTTTTCCTGTAGTGTTGCTTGAAGTTTTCCGTCTCCCCCACCACTTTGAGGTCAGAATCCTGCCAGTGTGACACATGCTGACCTCCTCTCTCAGGATATAGTGTGTTAGAGCTAAACTCTTTTGTGGCTCCAGTAGCCACCAGCCCAACCCCAGGGGCACCATATCGCTTGCCTGACATTCAGAGATGTGGCTGAGCCCCTTTCAGTCCAGAAGGGCCAGGCTGGCAAAAACCTTCTCTTACAGAGTTTATTTGGTCAGGCAAGCTTTAAGGAGAACTGCTGTGAGCATCCCAGCAGAGATGGGAGAGAACAGCGGTGGCAGTAGTGGAGCATGGGCTGGTTTAAAGGGGGCCTGATCATCTGGCATATACGTGTCTGGAGCAAGTATATCTGTGTCTGAGGCTGAGCAGGGATGTGTGGTCTCTGCCTAAAGTATTTTGCTTCCTCTTGTAGGCTGGAAAAGAAGGGAAAGAAAGTGTAAACATCGAAGGACTGGAATGGCAAGGGCTGTTAAATGCAAAGAGCCTCCAGTGTAAATTGCTAAGTAACTCATTTGTCTGGCTGTGCAGATGCCCACTGCACTGGGCAGGATCAGTCTCAATCTCAAATTCCCCTGTTGGCAACTGCTGGACTAATGAAGATAAGAGGAGCAGCTAACTTGGGTATCTTTGAGAGCAACTATGCTGTTATATTCCTGTGAAGTCTGCTTTGTGAGGGAGGGATACTTCAGTAGATTCTAACTGGATCTACTCAGGCAACATGTAAACCTCTCCAAAAAGCACAAAGGTGCCTTACAGTGATACAGTTTTCTTGCAAGGAAAAGAGGATTTCCCTGAGCTCTGTGAGGGTGTGAATGAGACACCAGCCCATCTGCCCACCCAGTGCAAACAGCCCACCATTACATTTGGGTGCTTGCAAGAAGCACAGCTCCCTGAAGCCTCTCTTGGAAAGGGCAGTCGTGGCAGAAGAATGTGGTACTGAAAGTTGCTTTGAAAGCATGCTAATACAAGAATCTGGTTAGGCTGACTGCACAATCCACAAAGCACATGTAATTTTTTCCCAAGTTTGCCAATCTAGAAGGCAAAGAAGTCTACCCTAACTTCAAAGCTCTGCTAATAACATCGCTAGCTGTTCATGTGTCCATTTTCTTGTCTCTGCACTGCAGAGAAGCTGTCTGTGTTTTGGATGGCAGGGGATAAATGCTTCGTAGTTTTCCCTGTGTCAAACAGCTCTAGTCTGAATTGAATTTCTGGGAGTTTCAGTGAAATTTCTCACAGGTGAAGATAGGGATGGGGGAGAGGAGTGTGAGTGGGCAAGGCAGGGGGAGGAATCTCGTGCAGTGAAACAGTCTGAAGGTGGATCAGTTAAATAAACTGTTAAATACAATAAATTCTCCCTGCAAAGCTGAATGGCTTTTACCCATACCGTTCAAGCCGTAATTGCTACATTACTGCACTGTCATCTCCTGGAACATTAGATCAGGAATGTCTTTGAAAAGATGTAGGAATTTAAGAAATGCATCTGGGAAGAACACATTTGCATTTTCCAAGGGAGCCATGGGAGGCGCCTGCTGCAGAGCTGTTTTGAAGTTCTCCTGCTTGAAATGAATGACATTAGTTAGCGATGAGATAATAGGACAAATATTTCCCATAGCAGTTCTGGGCTTGGAGTTGCACTTGTGGTCTCTCCCAAGCTATGACACGCTCACCTCGGGTTGAGCAGAAGCCGCAGCCCTGTCCTGCCTCGCGAAGCACAGGTGTCTTGGCACAGGAGGGCGAGGCAGAAATGTCTCTCCCCTCATGCCTGGCGGGAGGCTGGGTCCCTGCTCAGCATCCGGATAGGAGATGGCCAGGATACTGTGGCTGGGGACCACAGGGTGATGTGTTGGTCTGCTGGGGAGGAGGTGTGGTTTGGCAACCCTCTCTTCAGCACACTCCAGCTGGAAAAGCACACTGTCCCTCTCTCACAGAGGCCATTAAGTGTGTATGCCCCGTGGCTGCGGGAGAGAAAAAGCAGGATTTTAACTCTAGGATCTTGTGGTTTGTGAGGTCAGCCTGTAAGGATAGATTCAAGAGTAATGCTAATCAACACAAGTGCTTCGGTCACAGCAGCTCTCCAGAGAAAGAACTTACCAACCATAAAATCACATTAAAACCTATGTATATTAAAATATTTATTTCTCAAAGCTTTACAAAGCCAAGTCTGAAATCTCATTTTGTAGCTTCTTATTTTGTTACCACCATCTTGGTACCCCTCTGGGAGGTCAGCTCACCAGTATAATCCCACTTGCTGTACTGGAGAACGTGGTCTCTGCCCATGCAGCCCTCCTGGGATAAGCTTTTGATGTGATGTTTTGTCCCAGAGATGTGGGGGCCAAATACTTTATTCTTGTGTAAATGTTACAGTGCATACTAAAGGTTAATATAGTCAAAGCTCTGAACTCTCTGCTCCCCAAGGTTAAATGAAAAACCATGCTGCCTCTAAATCAGTGGGACAATATTGATGTCAGTTGAAATGTGTATGATACGTGAATGGGGCTAAGCTACCTTGTAATGCTCTATGAATTTTTCACCTTAGTGGGGCACATGTTGTAATTGTATGGTGACTGTGCTTATAGAATGGGTATGTGTGGAAAATATTTGATGCTAGACTTCTGCTTCCCAAATGAGCAAAATGTGGTTGCTTCCTTGATGAATGCTAAGCAGACCTTTATAAAATTACTGTCTGTCTCTTAATTTGCTTGTTTGAGCTGCAGCCCTCAGATAATTTAGTAGGGGTTTTTTTCAGTAAATTAACCTTTTATAAAACATAGTTCTCCAGTTTGTCATGCCAAAATTCAGCAGGGTTCTTATTACATAAAACCGGTGCAGTGAGTGGAGGATCAGACCTGCTGCCTTAAAGAGTCAAAGAAATATCATAAATAAGTATAAATTACTGTTTGTTTGGTTCATAGGATCACAACGAGCATCTTCCCTTGCTGCTTCGAGACTGGAACAGGCCATGTCTGAAGTAACTATGCAGAGCAGCACAATGAAGCAGGGACCTGTGAAGCTGTGGACAACTCTTGAACAAATCTGGCTACAAGCTGGTAAGTCCTGGGCCACCTGGAGTTCCTTTTTCCCTCCAGTGGTGAATCAGATGATGTAAGTACTAACAGAGTAGTTGAAGTCATCAGTTGAAAATCACTCTATTCCAGTGGAAAATCTGCCTGTCTATCCCAGATGGTTTTTGAAACACCACTTACGTGATTTTGACCCAAAAAAATATTGTAGTAGTGTGATTTTTCAGCTCACCTTTGTTTTTCCAAAACACCCAGAAAACTTTAGTAATCACTATAATATGCTTTTTGAAAAAGAGGGGGGTAGGTAGTTCTTCACTAACAAACAGTAGTTCATAAGGACAATTATTTCCATTCTCCTCTTCCTACATGCTTCCCTGTAGTAAGACTGAGCAAGCCATGTCTTAAATGTGATTTAGACTGGGAGCTTTCCAGTCTTTGCTGAGGTTTAAGTGAAAATTTTTAGAAAGAGCAAGTTCTCTACTCTGTCCTTGACTGTTTGATCCTTCCAAGGTCTTGTAGGTTGAGTATCAGTTTGAGACACAGAGATGCTACAACAGAGCACATAAGGGGAAAAGAAAACAGTGAGGAGAAACTCTACCCACAAGCAATCTCCAAACCCCTGGAGGGGTTTTATGTAGGACATTTGGTGAGGAGCAGAGCTGCCCAGCACATTATGCCATTTGCATTCCAGCGTTTCAGAACTGATAGATTTCCAACCCTGTAATTTTGTTTTTAGGAGATGCAGTTTTTCTTCCATAACTGGGCTTGCAGTTGCGTGCTTGAAATTGCCTTTGAGTGTTGTGCTTGCTTATTAGATGTTTCACCATTTGCAATGAAGAAATAAAAGCAGAACCCCCTGGAAAGCTGCTGATAGTTTTCTATTCTTCATGCAGAAGAACATTTCAAATTCTCATTTCGCTAATCTGTGCAATTGACAGTTCTCACATAAGACCTGGCAGTCTCACCCTACTTCTCAGCAAAATTTTTATAGCTGTTTTTGTGGGTAATTTTCTACCAATTAGACTTTAGTTCTAGAACAAAATAAATTACTTTGGTTTTGCTACAATTTGATTAATATTAACAAAAGAAGTCACCTTATGGAAGGCATTGTCCTTTAAGTTAATCACATGTGTTCACCTTAATGACTTGTGTGGATGTAAATATCAGTAATGTGTTGTGGGCTTCAAAATCACCAGCAAGATTTTGTTTTATTCAGTTTATACTCCTGATTTAAGGCTGCAGAGAAGGCTGGTGGGGAGCAAAATAAATGGAGTTTATTATGATGAGAAGTCAGGTGTCTGTTGTCCATCATCCTGCAGATAGCTCTAGGCAGTTTACATTTTTGCTACTGTCTGAAAAGACAAAAGCAATAAAGACCTAGTGCTTGCTGTGAATTGCTATGATTGCTTTTCAGTGTGAATAGAGCGCCTTTCTGAAAGGTGTTAATTAATTCTTTTAGATAGAATTTATTTTTATAAGCAGTAACTTTTCTGTCTTATCACTTTTTAAGGCTTTGTTTTGCTTCGTGCTTACTTTTAGTTGGACTTGATTCAGGATTGATATTTTGAAAACATGTACTGTGACTGCTTTGTAATTTCATTACTGAAGTCAGTTACTGTTATGGATGCAGCTTAATGAGCTCCTGCTGAGGTACTGGCCATTGTCTTCTCACAGTAGTGTGGAAGCTGCTGCATTCTGGTATCCTGAGGGATGAAGAGAGATGCAGGTATTTTGGGGTAGTCTTTACTCTCTATGGAAGAGGGCACAGTGCCTGAATAATTGGAGGACTTCTTGGAAGTGGATCAACCTTTTGCTGGTCTTCGTGAATGGAATAAACCAAAGGTGTCACTGACCTTCACTACTAGGATCTTTCCTGTCTGAAAAGAGGGGAAAGGAGGAACAAATATACTTCAAAGAAGTTAGTAGCTTCCAAACTAGAGATATTTCATAGACAACAAATTAAACAGAAATGCATGGTTAGAGAAAGTTGAAGTAGTCAGGTCGTTTTGCATTGCAGCTCACCCCAAAATTAATGGCTGTGGAAAGCAACAGGCAATTAGTGTAACATTCTGATGCCTGCATAAGGAGTCACTTGATATTCATGAAAGGTCTGCATCAGTATGCTGTAGATTTTTATCAGGTTTAGCTTGGACATGTCCTTTTTCAATCAATGACTCATCTTGTGACTCCAGGCAAGTTGCCTAACTCTTTCATACCTCAGTGTCCTATCTCCAAAGGGAAAAAATGTTGATCTGCCTTTGGGAAGTGACTCGTGTGTTGTTGTTTTTGTTGTCATTAACACTTGGACCTTTCCAGCATGACTCATAAATCCTTAGATAAAATTATTACAATTTCCTAACCTCATACTACGGTAGATTTATAACAAAGCATCCGTCCTTCTCAGACACTCAGAGGACGCAGCTGGCCGTGTCTCTGTGCACGGCTGTGGATTGACAGTGCCAGCTTGCAGTCGTGTCTGGGCTCCATTAGAGCCATTACAGTTCCCGTTACTACTTGTATCCCAGGGCATGAAAAACAGTGGTACCAACCAGCTGGTCCAGGTAGAACTTTGTGCACTGATTGGGAAGAGGCACACAAAACCAGCTATCCCACAGCTATACAGGGCTGCTCTGACAGCCCTCCAGCAGCCAGGCCAGGCCACAAAGCCAGCACATACCCTTGCAAAAGGGACTGTTAGGGGGTGGTGGCTATCCAGTGATGCTTACATAGGGGAATCCTTACTGGATCATCCTGCATCTGCAGTAGGAGTTCCTGCCTCGTACAGAAGTGTCCTCAGTCCCTCCAAGCTGGAGACCCCTTGTTCTCTACGAGTTTCACAATTAGCTTAGGAGAATATGTGTTCCCTTAACAGTGGCTGAAGTGCCAATAGTTAATCCCTTTTGTGCTGTGATAAAGATACTTACTTCACCCATAAGAGGGCATACACTTAGTGGTTTTATCTATAACTCCTCTGGGTTTGTGACCAGCATAGTTTTGTAGGGAAGACAATAAAGCACCATCCTTGGATGTGCAGCTGCTAAATCCAAATGTGTTGCACTGTAACAGATGCTGTACCTTGTCTTTCCCTGCAGCAATGCCTAGTGATCTTTGGCAAGCTAATTTTTTGTAGCTTCCTGTAAACAAAGAGCTGCTTGATGGATCTGTGGTCTCTAGAAAGAGTAATTTTTGCTTTCAAGCATCAAAATAAAATGGTGGATTCTCATCATTAATCTCATGTTTAGCCATCTCTCACAGGACCACCTGGGAGTACAGTCATCTGCAGCAGGGAACTTGACACATTTCCTTAGTGGGCTTCCACATCTTCCTGTTTTCTGCACAGGTAGTCATAGCTGTGGAAGAGCAGTGGGCTGTCCTCAAAGACAAGAGAGCTCCCCTGCAGCAGGCATACTTGGAATACTAACAGGCATATTCTATTTCCAAGTGTTCTGCAGCAAAGGTTGTTAACACAGCTTGCTGGTCCCTTTTAACAATAACCCCCCCTAGTCCTCTTGAATGTAATGGCTGCTTAAAAAGAGTCATCTTGGAACACTTTAACATTTATGAGCCTAAACATTTTTCTTGGCCCCATGTCTGAGAAACAGCTCATTTCAGGGAGTGCTTAGGAACAGTGCTACAGTGCGCATGCTCTGGCGGTGCAGCTCCAGGAGAGGTGGTCATTATGCAATCCATATGCTCAGTTCTCCTCTTTGTTCTGCTTTCCATGGCTGAGAGCTTGAATTCAAGTTTGAGAAGAGGCAAGGAACTTGGGTGGCACTGGTAAAGCTTGTTAACTCCTCCCTCTTCCTACAGGAAGAGCTGCAAGGGGAATCCTAGAGATTACTAGTGTTAATACTTCTAAAAGTCATGCCAGTACTCCTCTTTTTTGTTTAGCAAATAGAGTCATGCTGTTTAGCTAAGGAAAATATACTTGAAATCGTTCAAATTTATGACCAAAATTTACCTGCATTCGACATTTTTATAAGATCACTTTTGACCCAGAGAGCAAAGCATGTCAGTATTGGAAAGAAATAGTGTTAATAGTTCTTAGCTCTTTGGGTAACTGGAATGATTTCTTATCTGAAGTACGTGTAATTATATTTCCAGGCAGTAATAACTGTATGCTCTATTTATACAGAGCATTTTAGAATGCTACAAGCCAGTTTTAATAAGAGTTCTAATATTCTACCTTCTGTTACTTCTGTATTATTTTAAGCCTTACTTTTAACTACAAGGTCCACTTTGTTTGTCTTTACTAGTGGTTTATATCTGACAATTTAGCTTCTTGACTAACCCAGTACTTTACCAAATATGGCCACTCACAGCAAAGTAGGTCTGGTAATTTGATCTAAGTTTGGCTAAATGCCTGCTAAGCTCAGCCTGTGAACCTCACCAGGTAGACCCTAAGGCTAACTTAAAGGAGCATTTTGAAAAAAATTACTAGGATACTATTCTGTGTACTCACAGTGGTGCTGGAGTGGGCTACCTGCTCTCTCAGTGACATGCTGAAGTTTAACCTAGGAAAAATAGATTATACTGAACATGCTACAAACAAGAAATGCAAAGAGAGCCAGTGCAGCAGAGAACAGTGAGCTAATGGAAAAACATCTGCTCCCCCGAGTTATGTACAGCAGGAACTTTTTTTTTCCCCTTCGCAAAACACTTGTGATTTATTTATTTTATTCCATATGGGCCAGTTCCTGGGAAAAAGCTGCATTAGAGGAGATGGGCATTGTTCCACGAGAAAGTGTCGTGGGGCCAGTGGGCTGAGGACTCCAATGCGCTGCTCCACGGCCGCAGAGCCGGACCCTGGCAGCAGCCAAGGGAGCAGCCAGGCCCTCCCTGCTGCCCCTCTGCTCACCCAGCACAGCTTGTGTTTGCACAGCCTGCACATGGGCACTTCAGTGCTCTTCCTGCACCAAGCTTTTAGCAGTGCTAAGCCCCCGCACGTTATTAGCTCTGATATTAAAGGTGTTTATCAGGTGTGGGAGACATCTTTATTGATACTGCCAGAATAGCTGGATCAGATGCTGTCCTGTAATGCAGCACTGGTTGTTGAACCAATTCTAATATTTTTCTTTTTGTAAGTGCTTTCAAATTTTAGAATTTCAAGTTTAGAACTGCCCCATTCACTGTTTGAGTTCTTGAGCTCCATAGGCGCTGCTAATTTTTATGTCTCTTTACAGTGACACAAAACACTGTGAAAAGCTGGAGCCTGGTGAGGGGGAGCAGGAGAGTCCTTTATTACACTTCCATTTCTGAGGAGAATGAAGGTGTATTGCAAAGATGGCTCCCCTGCAGTATTTACTTACTAGGGGTGATTAGGAAAACTTCAGCTGGAGATAGAAATGATAAAGTGAGCTGGTTTTGCCCCCTTTGAAGTGGTACTAATGAAGTTAAGAAGCCAGCAGTGGTTCTGCTGAGCTTCCTGACTGGGCAAGCTCTGTTCTAGACTTGTGGTAGAGACTAAAGATCACCAAATTCCCTATTTCTCTTCATCTAATCATCCTCAAGAGGGATTAATAAGTTTTGTTCTACACTCTCCAGTTTGGTTTGTTTTATTTTCAACAGTGAATTTAAAAAGTCAAAAGGATTCTTAAAGCCTTGTGTTAGTACAGGCCATTTGGGATTGCCTCCTCCATTCCTGAGGCTTCTGGATGTTTCTTGTTGCTGGAGCAGGATATGAAACTTTGTGGACTGGTAATCCTTCGGCCTGGAGAGTTTTCAAAGAGCACATACCATTTCTCAAAATCTGGGACATGCAAGCATTCACACATGTCTTGAACACTCACTTGAGAAGGAAACAGGCAGCAGCTACCAGAGGTTTTTGTTAAGCATTCTGTAGAAAATTTGCCAAGAGATGGAGAGAAACCTGTTGCACTGCCAGAGAATGACTGAGGATACCAAAAACTACCATTTCCTCAGCTGCTCAGTAAGTTTGGACAAGTGATAAAGTGTACACAGTAGTGAAGAAGGAGGCAGGACATTTATTCATACCAGAGATGGAAAGTGGGAATTTGTGCTCGACTGGGCTGTGTGGTCGTGTTTTGACTGCACCATTTAGTATAGAAGGTAGCTTGTGGCACTCCTGTGCTGCTTCCAGAAGATTTCACTCTAATGCAGCATTTGTAAATAAAGAAGCTTGGTGGTCATTTCAGGCCCTGTGAGACCCGAAGCTTGGGCATTTAAAGCCAGTCCCTGGACTTCAGTTTGCATGCAAAGAGAGGATGTAAACCTGTTGTCTCATTCAACAGAGCAAGTGTCTGGGCTCAGGTATGGGAACAAGCGGCAGTTTCTGTACTTCATTTCTGTATCAAATGTTTGCATCAAATGAAATTATTGTAGCCAGGATATGCCTTGAGGAATCTTCTGTCTAATCTGCCATGAATTGTCAAGCTCCTGCAGGCAGGGTGGTGTCATAGCATGGAACAATGACTAAACCTCACCTGCCAGAAAGGAAAGGCAGTGAGGGAACCCTTTGTCATGGTAATAGCTTCGTAGTCACTGCTGATGGCAGAGCTGTCTCAGGGTCTTTCCAGCTGGCTAAGGGCTCCTGCAGTAACAAGCATTAATAGCTCCTGAAGGCAGATGAAGTGGAACAGAAATCACCTTCCAACACACCTTCACAGATGCTCTCACCTTCTTAAGTGTGAAGGGCTGCTCTGCACTGTGCCATCCTGCTGGGCATTTGGCTGCTATGCTGGCCGTGTCACTGTGCAGTAACATTTTCGGAGTGGACAAGAGTAGAGTGCTTTAGATGCATCAGGCACACACAACCAAGTGGTGTGGAGCAGTCTACTTTGTGGGAGTTAAGTGCTGCCTCTTGGATAACACCAAATGGGCTTCACAAGGAACAAAATTTTAACTCTTGGGTTGTTCACATTGCAGAAAAACATTTCAAATCTGTTTGGTTTCTTTAGTCTAGAATTACAGTTGTTGCTGCAGTGGCAAGCACTATCACTCTTGACACTGCTTTGAAATGGGGAGTAGGGCCAGTATTCAAGGTGATGCTGAACAGCTCTGTTTCTCAGACAGCAGTGTGATGCAGACATGACTGGATTACGCTGCTGTTACACTCCTGATGGACTCCCTAACAGAACTCTGCAGTCATTTTATCTTGGACAAAATGAAGGGGCTGACTGTAGGACACCCAGCTTTGTCAGTGTTCCGGGAATTGCTCTTGGTCTGTGCATTTGTTAGTGGTCTTTGGAAAGCAAGTAGGTGATACGCTTCTGGCAATTTTCACTTGATTAAGGATCATCACTGTAGGTGAGTTAAAATGCTAGCAGAAACAGCTGAAATAACTAGGAGCTTATATTAGAAGTTAATGAAAATCTCAGTGCAGATGCATGCTGCTCTCAGGGGCCGGGCGCAGCATCAAAATGGGTGCATCAGGCTAGTTGCAAGTCCAGGCAGAAGAGGCCATAGCCACAAGAGAAGACAACAGGTGTCTGGAAGAACAGCAGAATAGGTTGGATAGCAGTGCAAGAGAGCACAAATGGGAGACATAAAGTGGATCTGCAAAAGGAATGAGTCGTGCTGGGCTGAACCTTGAAGGCAGCTGGAGAGCTGCTTGTGGTCTCAGTGCAGGCACAGGCTTCAATGACTGAATGAAAGGAGAGAGTGAACGACTGAACCTGTCTTTGCCCATCCATGCAGTGCACTGTCTCTTACCTGCAGGTGAGAGTGCTGAAATGTTCCCTACTGTCATTCACACACAGAGTTTCTAGCATTTCGAGAGAGAGACAGATAGAAGAGTGCTCAGTAGCATTCAGAGACCTTTTAGTTCAAAATAGACTGTAAATCCGTAAATTTATTTAAATTTTTATGGAGATGGCGTTAAGGGAGAGAGAGCAAGGAAGCTTGGTTTTAGATTCAAAGCTCTGAAGAATGTCAGTACCAAGAACAATCTAGTCCATAATAAGAGGTTCATAAATGGTTTCCCTGAAGTACTGACCCTTTCACAGATAAGAATTACAGATATTAGATACCTGTGTCAGCATGAGAAGGTATGCTCTGCTTTGGAGTGGAGCTGGATGCCAAGGCTCTGTAACAGAACTTCCTCACAAAGGCTGCTAATTTGGTTAGATGTTGTTTACAGCATAACTAGCTTATATAAGGAGATAGGCTGATTAATCCAGTGGTCAGGAAGCTGCTAACCCAGGTAACATGAAAGCAGGTGTTTCAGTACTTCCAGTACCACGGAAGGTTTTGCCATGGTAAATTTAATAGGTCCTTGTTTTTTGCATTTGATTTCTGCCTCTAGCTGTGTTTTTATTCCATGTTACATAAGCGTATCTTGTTAATCTGTAAATAAAATGAGTGTGTAATAGAAGTGAAAAAGGAGTTTACAGAAAACACATTTTAATGCAGGCCTAAACGATGTCCTTTAATGTCTATTTTTAGCTGGGTAGCTAAGAATTTTAGCACTCCTTTCCTTTCGTAACCAAAAGGCACCCCTCTCATTTTTTTTTATGCAAATTAGGCCTCCCACACCATTAAATCATTTTTATTGACTATTGAGCCTGCAAAGAAATGGACTGAACTTTAATATGCTACATTACGATACCATAAAATGCAATTTGTAGATCTTATTTAGATTCTGTGTTGCTGCACTTCCTCTAAATAATTGTTATTACTGAAGATGATTTACAGGCACTGTTGAAAGAATAAGTGCTCTCTATTTTGCATGCATTGAAACACCGGCTGTGCATGATTTCATATCTAAACCCACTTGCTCCCAGTTCTGTTCTGAAATGAAACAAGTCACGTGATGCTCTTAGTTGCTAGTAGAGCTTTTAGTATGGCAGTATCCAGAACTTCTGCTGACTTCAAACAGTGCCAGGATTTCACCCCTTCTTTTGTGCTGCTGAGTTTGTGCAAACTTTGGGAATGGAGTGTTCATCTTGAGGCTTTGAATCGTAGCTTTGCACATCCCCAGGCTCATTAATGCCACATGCATGGTGTCAGCTGCTGTGCAGCACTTGGCAGGAAAATGCTCTGTTCCTTGGAAGTGCAAGGAAAATACTGTCCTCCCACAAATTTCTGCGTAAGGCTGTGCACATATTCAGCTTGACAAGGTACATGGCCTTGCTTTCTGTTATTATAGATAGCTGCAGCCTCTTGGAGCCAAGGGAAGGGATGCATGCTGAGATTTTATGATTAACCAGAAAGAAATGTCTGTGAGTCATTCTGAAAGAGTATAACTCTTCTGAAGGAACTAATATTTTGCTCATGTTGACAGCCTTGGAGAATGACATTTGTCTTGTACCACAACCTAGGGATGGCTGAGAAATATTTGAGCATTTTCTCCACAGTGTCTCACCCTTCTAGGAGGGTCACCTCAGAGTTGGAAGGGTGTTCAGCCATGCTGTCCCTTCACTACAGAATCATTTTTAGTGTACCAGTAGAAATGCCATTTGTGATCCCAGTCTCATGTCAGGCCAAGGTGGAGCCTTCCCACGGTCAGGCAGGGGGACTGCCTTTGAGATACTTCCCTGCTCTCCTCTAGCAAGCTCCACATCACCATGCCAAGTCCCCACAGTCATCTGGGTCTCCCAGTGTTTTGGAATTGCAGTTTCAAAGCTGTTCAAGAGGAATTTTCACTCTTATTTCCTCCCTCCCAGAGACTTCCCGAGACTATTCACTGCCTTTAAAAGTCAGGACATTTAAGGTTGTGTCTAATTTCAGAATAGTTTTTCTAAATCTGGAGCCTCTATTAGTAATTTTGAATTGGACTCTTGAACTGTCAATACTTACTGTATGACGTCAGTTTAAAAAAAAAAAAAAGAGACATTAAACGAGTTTTTGCAGTGAGAACATGTAGAACCCAGATTATGGATCCAAGAGCAATGCCTGCTGTATGGAGTAAGAGAATTATTTTATCTACATACATGCTTACATGTGTGTGTATATATGTATGTAAAAAAAAAGTTTCCCTTTTCAATTACGTGTGGCAGTGAAAACTGAGTATCACTTTTGACCTTTTGAAAGAATTTAATATCTAATAAATCTAGAATTAGAATAGACTGTTTCATTTGGAAGGGGCCTACAAGAATCTCCAGTCCAACACCACAATCATCTAGTCCAAATCCTGAGAAATGTTAAAGTTGAACCATAAGATGTGTTATGAAATTTATAATGAGAAATTATTTTATTAACAAGTTGACATTCAAACACGTAAGTATGCCTGTTACATATTTTTTTCTAAGAAAACCACTAACATAGTTGCTGATGGTTCAAGCAAGTAAATGAGCAGTCTCTTCCAAGAGCTTTATTTTGATTTTCTGTGGTGTATGAGGATGTAAATGGGGGAATACACAATATAAATAAGTCTATATTATAAAGGCCTTCTGATTTTAACAGTCTCTGAAAAATTAAGAGACAGTTGTCTCATAAACTTGCCAAATAAGAAGAGAAAAACACTTTCGATCATCTTTTTGAATGGGAAAATACTCTTTTAAGTAAGTTACCTAGTGTCCAGCTCAGATGTGTCCTATTACTCTGACGTTTTTGATGTTCTCAGTTGACAGTGGTGGCTTACTCTGTTCTTTTTTCCCCCACAGAATTTTTGGAAATATCTGTGATGACTCCAAGTAGCTACCAGCCCAGCTTCCTTAGGGCTCAGTTCAGCACTGTTTACTTTCCCAATGGAAGAATCCTTAAGGCTTCTGTCAGGACACCACCCAGAGGTGTCCATGAGCATCCATACAGATCCCTTAGCATTAGGAAAAGATACACTCAGTGAATCCAGTTATGATAGTAAGCACTAACCATAGTACTCAACATTGTGCAGGATCATGGCCTCATGTTTTAATATGCTTAAGGGAGATGATGTATAATTAATATGAAGAAAGGTCTCTGCTTCATTTCATCTAATGCTAGGGTGTTCTCTGCTTTATTTTTATGGCTTGGTGTTTTGTTTTTCCTTCAGCGGAACTCTTCCTGGAACAGCAGCACCTCAAAGAAGCAGGCTTTTGTACCCAGGAGGCAGCTAGTCTTTTCCCCACATCTCATGCTGTACTGTACATGCGTGGGAGGCTTGCAGAGATGAAAGGCAATTTGGAGGAGGCTAAGCAATTGTATGATGAAGCGCTCACAGTGAATCCAGCTGGAGTGGAAATTATGCACAGCCTGGTGAGTTTGCAGGGGCTCAGCTCCATTATAGTATTTATGTTCCTGATTAACTGTAATAAGAGGGGAGAGGGCTCATGCTTGCTCTGGATGCCATTGTCTTCCTAATCCTGAGAGCAAGTGACTGTTCCAAGAATAAATTGGGTAGTTTGAACCTCTATTTCAAGACTGGATTGAATGCTTTTAACTAATTAGGACTTGTGTCAAAAGTAAATATTTTAATTGACAAAGGCTGATAGTTTTGGAAGTCAGTTCACTGCTTTGTCTTTGCTGCTTTTCCTACTAACTGTTATGCATTTTAAATAAGCAGTACACTGATGTTTGAAAGATCTGAACTAAATAACTATAGATAGATACAGGGTTTGTATCTATCTATATAGGGCTGGTTTCTTGTGTCTACTCAAATCAAGATAAACAAGAGTTTACAATAAAATGCATCTGTTACTGTCATAAGCTGCAGCTTAGTTCCAGCCTTGTGTAGGGGCAGTGACTCCACATTTGTGGGGTTTTTTTTTGTAACACTCCTACCCAGCAAGTATTCTTTTTCTGTGGCACCAAGCCCAAAACAAGCTGTTTTCCAGACACAAGGCCTAGAGCTTAATAACAATAATAATTATACAGGGAGCTTTGTGGAAGAGCAAAACGCACTTCTCTTGTGAAATCAGAACGGTTAATCATATTTCATCAATGGCTTGTCTTATTAACTGTAGCCCTTACCAGCTCTCTCAGGGATTTTAGAAGTTTGTCTTGACTAATTTAATTTGTTCAGGAATTCTATATCCATGTGGCTGCTTAGTGTCTTTGCTAGCACATTTGTATCTCCTCGCATAAATTTGATCCTGATGAGGTTTGCTGGCAACTCCAGAGCTGAAGGGGTATCAGTGTACAAGAGATCACATGTTAAGTGAAGTTATAATTGAGAGAAACTAGTAGAACCTACAGGCAAAGGGCAAGATATTTGGTAATAATAAATGTTCAGTACAGAAATAGCAATGAATAGCTGGTGCATGTCAGGAGAACATTCTGAGACTGCTGTACGCATGTCAGGCTTCCATGGGGCAATAATATTACTTTGTTGTTGTAATACAGCCTTTACAAATTCACTCAGTAAAAACCTAGCTAGATGGAATGATGTTCTTTGCTCTGTGTCATGATTTCAGAGAACTTGCTGATACCAGAAAAGCCATCAAATTAGATGCCAACATGATACTGATAGCTCTCATTTTTGTCTTATTTTGTGGACATAACCACATCCTGTGTCTTCACATTTCAGTTGCTTGCAATTTTCTGAAACTTTAGTAACTTGGAATAAAAATTTCCAAGGTGCACATCTCAGATATTCTGACCCAGTTTACTTCAGAAAATGTCATCCCAACATGGCTTAGCTGTTTCTGAAAAGGAGGCTAAAGAAGAAACCTTAAAAGCTTCTGCAATATCTTCTTTACTGTGTCTTAGTGTCTCCAGGCTTTGTTAGGAATGGGTAACATGTGAACATACTTTTTACTATCCTTGAGAAAATCTTTCCTAGGTTATCCAAGTAGTAACCTTTAAAAAACACATATATGCTTAGTAGGTAAGTATTTCTGAAAGCTTTAAGGAGTCTGTGAATGCTTATTTCCCTCACACTCCAGGAATTTTCAAGAAGGGCAAGAGGAATGACCCTTGTAACTAAAGGCCTGTCTGTCTCACTTCAGTGACTGGTAAAATCATAGCCATTATTCTGGGAGGTATTGAAGAACACCTGAAAGGCAGTGCTGTCGTTGGTCACAGCCAGCACGGGTTCATGAGGGCACCTGCCCCGGGGCTGCCCTGGGGCACCAGAGGCTGGAAAGCAGTGCCCACAGAAAGGGGCCTGGGGGTCCTGCTCAAAGGCAAGTTGAACATGAATCAGCAGTGCCCTGGCAGCCAGGAGGGCCAACCCTGTCCTGGGGAACATCAGGCACAGCATCGCCAGCCGGGCAAGGGCGGGGATTGTCCTGCTCTGCTCTGCACTAGGGCAGCCTCACCTTGAGTGCTGGGGGCAGGTCTGGGTGCCACAATATAAAAAGGATATTAAACCATTAGAGAGCATCCAAAGGAGGGCAACCAAGAAGGGAAGCTGTGTGAGGAGCAGCTGAGGTCACTTGGTCTGTTCAGCCTGGAGGAGACTGAGGGAAGACCTCTTTGCAGTCTGCAACTTCCTTGTGAGGGGAAGAGGGGCAGACACTCAGCTGTCTCTGTGGTGACAGTAACAGGACCCAAGGGAATGGCCTGACGTGTCAGGGAAGGTTAGGTTGGATATTAGGACAAGATTCTTCACCCAGAGGATGGTCAGGCACTGGAATGGGCATCCCAGAGAAGTGGTCACAGCACCAAGCCTGCCAGAGTTCAGGAAGTGTTTGGACAATGCTGTCAGGCACATGGTGTGACTCTTGGGGCTGTCTTGTCTGCGACCTAGAGATGATCTCGATGGTCCTTGTGGGCCCCTCCCAATTCAGAGTATTCTTATGAGGATGTTTTCATCAAGGGTGGATATAAAATTTAGAAGAGTTGAAAAAGACAGTGAGATGAGAAATTTGGGGGCAGAGACTCAGTCTGTAAGCAAGTAGGGAAGAGGAAAGAAACTGAATAACAAAGTGAGAGAAATAAGGATAGATAGAAAATAGGGTAAGATAGGTAACACCAGATAAGACTGGGTAGATGAGAAGACCCATGGATGGAGGGGTGGGCATGCTGGAAAGGATGAAGTAAAGGGGTCAGTCTTAGGAGAATGACAAAGGAGCAGGAGCCTGTAAGAGCACTTCCTTTCCATGTCCTTCGGTCTCCTTAAGATTCTGAATCTTCCCACCCTTGTGCCAGCAAATACCAGTGAAAATCACTTACTTAAGCATGTACTTCTCTTCCTTTAACTTGGCCCTGCTGGCAGCCTGTGGTTCACACCTGTTAGCTAAGATAGCAAAGGTCTGGTCTATCCCTGCTGATACCATGAATCATGGCAGTAGTTACATGATGGCACATAATGGCATTCCTTTGTGTGCTTTTCCAAAAGCTAGGAAATTGCACATAACAAGTTAGAAGCATCTGATGAGCACTATAGAAAAGTCTGTAAAGAAATTAATCATTATGCCTTCAGAACAGAGCTGGAATAATGTTCAGTAAACAAGGCTTTTAGGGCTATGCATCAGATAAAAAGGGCGAAAATAAAATATTGAATGGCTGCTAGCTAAGTGATTTTGTCCTGTGTACTGAATGAGACACTGTCCCCATGGAGAATTTAAGACTGGGTTTATGCAATTGAGAATATAATGTAACGAGTGGTAAATTCTGAATCTCCTCAAGGCCATCAGAAGAAAACGGAATGTCTTTCTGAAATATATGTATTAGCCAAGGACTAGCTGTACTTTTATTAAAAATACAAGTTCTTGAGCACAGTATGTTCAGTCCCCTACCAGAGGGAAATGTATGTCTGGGATTATGCAAGAGGGCAAACTAGATTATCAGCTAGTTCCAAGGGGTTTGAAATTATGTGGGACACATACACAGGCAGCTGGAATTAGATTCACACATGTTTCAGTGTTGGTGTCTCCCCCCCCCCCAGTTTGGATACATTGTTTTCCCACTCTAGTGGTACTGTTGTGGATATGTAATAATTTAGAGAAAGAGGATCTGGTTGTGAGAATTACTGTTTGGATTGGTACAATCGTCATCCAACTGACCTAGTCCACTTTAAGGGAAAACTCTGCTGTAGACAGTGCCTAGCCTCCCTGGTGTATCAGCATCAATTAGAAAAGTAGTCATGTCTCTTCCCCTGGGCTCTCAGAACTGGGTTGTCAAAGCTATATTTGGAAAATTCCAACCTGCAGAGTGTTGCTGGCTTTAAATGAAGGGCACAGATCTAGCAATGAATGAGTCCATTGGGTGTCAGTAACTTCACCCTTACATGGGGTGCACTCACCACCATAACACACACAATCTGTTTCTCTGCACAGCTGAAAATGGCTGTGTTTTGCTGTGACTGTAGGGTGTTTACAGTAGCTGTCAGATCAGCATGCTTCCCATATACAGCACGCTGCTGCATGGCAGAGGAGCACCCTACAGCAGCCCTGCAGTACCAAGCGTGGGTGCCATGCTCTGCTTTATCCCAGGAGCCTTTGGCACTTGGTGTCCAGTGCTGTGGTGAGGAAACCACAGGCACTTCGAAAATACCACACAGTTGTGCTGTTTCCTGTAACACTTGCAGTTTCTGAGTGGTGTCACTGGATCCTTAAACCTGTATCAGGAATCCACCATTGACCTTTACAAAGTCAGTAATACTGGTGATACCTAATCTAAGGTAGTATATTTGTTGAGGAGTTTTGTTTTCATTGTCAAAGACATACAGAATCAGTTTTCGGGGCTATTTGAAGCATACTCCTGATGAGGTGAGCAACTGCTCCTTTGGTTAGATAGCTGTTTGCTGCCAGGACCAATTAGCTTGGGTTGGCTCCTAAAAATTGTACATCCTGTGAGACCATGGTTTGTTTAATAAATACAACTTGCTAGGATTCTTTTTTTCCACATTGCTCCTGATTCTGTCTTACATATTTCTGTCATCCCTTCCTTTACTAGAACAGCCCTGTTTCTTTCTTCTTTCACAGGCTCCTTCTGGGGCCTGCTTGCAAGGGTCATAGAGCACTTCTCCCTCCCAGGGGCTGATGGAGTTTCTACTGAGCAGGTATATTTGCTAGTCTAGAAGCAAGAGCTTAGTCCATATCTCCTTGTGTTACACTGTGACCTCTGACAGCACATTTCTGCAACCAAATAACTATGGCTTACTTCTTTCAGTGTGTACCAAATTTGGTTATATAACATCATGCAATACACAGCTTTGGGATAGTGGTAACAGAATTGACATGTGTCCAACCAAGTCAGAAAATATAACATAAGCTGGGGCAGATGACACCTCCTTGTAAAGCAATACACAAATCCACCTACCTGTATGTAACTAGAGAAAGACACTGAAATTTGTTAGTTCTCAGCCACAGGGCCTTCCATGCCATTCTCGCTTTTGATTCAGAGGAGGAGAAAATCAATGCCAGCACACTGGATTTGAGTCCTAAAGCTCTATATGTAATATTGCAAGTCAGACTAAAAACTGAGATATTCAGAAGACTCCTGCCCAGCATGCACCTCACATAGCACCTTGTCAAGTTACAGCAATTCTCAACATGTTTTAGTTCAGGGAAGAAGAGAAAGAATCATCTGTTTAAAAGGTAAGGAAATGGGCACCCTCATCTCCATCACTCTGCCAGATTTAATGAAAACAGTAAAAAATACCATCAAAGCAAAGCAAAGCAATTTCTTGACTTATACTTGGATATTACTGAATGCAGTGGAAAACTGTAATGATTCTTTACTTCTCTTGAAGGTTGGGGCAAGGGCAGTAAGGTTGGTATCAGAATGACATGTAGCTGTCTGCACTACCTCATCTCTATCCTTGCTAGCAAAACAAAGTGAACAATTTATTGGGTTTTGTTCATAATGTGTTTTCTTGTGACCACATGAATGGGTGGAAAACATGATCTTGTGAACACATACCTGATTTGTTCCATAATGAAGTCAAAGAGAGGTTGTGCTAATCAAGAGAGTTGTTATTTGGCTGTCATCTGCACCACAAAACATGAGGTTGGCAGCCATGCAGGAGGGGTTCACAGTCACAGAATACTCTCCAACTGAAGTTGGGAAAACAACCTTCCCACTCACCTGGGTTTAAGTCTCCTAAGCCAGGCCAACAAATTGACTGTAGGCTGATTGGTGACCATCGTTTCCCAAGATTAGTGTAGGTTGTGGCCTTTCCACAGGAAGGCCTGGTTATTTTTTTGGGAGAAGTTCTTTGTGGTAAATGCAGTTGGGGAGGTATCACCCACATACCAGAATCATGGAATGGTTGAGATTGGAAGGGATCTTTGGAGATCTCATAGTGCAACTCCCTGCTTAACAGGTTCAGCTAGAGCAGGGTACCAGGACCGTGTCCAGCTAGGGTTTGACTGTCTCCAAGGATGGAGCAACTGCTGTGCGATCTCTTCCAGTGTTTGATCCTCCTTACTAGAAACAAAGCTTTACTAATGTTTAAATGGAATTTCTCGTGTTTCAGTTTGTGCCCATCCAGTCACTGGATACCCCTGAGAAGTTCTAGGAGGTTCCACTTCTTTACACCTTACCATCAGATACTCACCTGTACTGATAAGGTGTCCCCTCTCTTCTACAAGGCCGAACAGTCCCAGCTCTCAGCTTTTCCTTGTATGACAGATGCTCTAGTCCCTTGATGGTCTCAATGCCCCTTTGCCTGGACTCTCTCCAGTATGTCCACGTCTTCCTTGTACTGAGGAGCCCAGAACTGGACACCCTACTCCAGGTGTGGCCTCACCAGTGCTGAGTAGAGGGGCAGGATAAACTCCCTTGACCTTTTGGCAGCACTCTGCCTAATGCGGCCCAGGATACTGTTAGCTGCCTTTGCTGCAAGGGCACATTGCTGGCCCATGGCCAGCTGCTTGTTCACCAAGTCCTTTTCTGCAAAGCTGCATTTCACATTTCATCCTGTCATTTCCCCTGCCAAAGTGAATCTGAAGCTATTACCCAGAATTTTTTCTGCAAGTAGATGCTAAACATAACATTGGCATGACTGTATCAGGTCAGGCCAGAGGTTCAACTACTCCTCCTCACCAGCAGTGGCAAAGAAGTGCCTGGGAAGGAATGAGGCCAGGGCAGGCATGTGTCGTACTTCTAAGGTTAGGACTTAGCTTGGGGACATCCCAAAGTAGAGGTAGATTCTACTTGCATAGTAATTCTCAGTGGATTTCTCCTTCATGAGCTTGTCCTGAACCCCTGTTAGAGCTTTCATCATCCACAACACCCTTCGGCAAGGAGACCCACAGGTCTCCTTTCTGCTGTACAAAGAACTGCCAAATTCTCTGTGTTCTTGATGCAGCTCTTCTTAGCCACACTGATGCACCTTATTCTCACTTTGGAAGACATAACTTACTGCTGATTCTTATTCATCCCCCTCCCATTACTGATTTTACAGATATCTGTCACTGAATCAGTTCTGTTCCTTTCATCATTGCTCTTACCTCTCTCTGAACTTCTTACAGTTCTTTTTAAGATGAGCAGGCTAGAACAAATAATGCATTTTGAGAAAAACAGCTTAGCTTTAAAGGCAGTGTTGTAGATGCAGTGTTTAAAAAAACCCTCTCCACCCCTTGGTCTTTTACTCATGTAATTATATCTGTATACATTTTCATAGAAATACAATGTTCTATTTCAGCTGTTTTGCATTAACCTGATTTTGTTACCAAAGCTCTGTTTCCATCTCCTCATGCCTGTAGGGGCTGGATTTTATTTTCTGAATGGTCAGCATCTCTGATGAATGCATGGTCATATATAATAGCAGTAAGCAGTGTAACACTTGTCTCAGGCCCTTGCAGAGACGTTGGTGTCCCAGTCCGAATACAGCACAGCCAGCAAGTGTGCAGTTCTAGTCCATGATAGAGAGAGAGATATATATATACACACACTTCATTTTGCTTGCCAGAGACATCCTTTTAGCTGGCAGAACACAAATCTTGCTCTGCTGCTAACACTAGAAGTTGAAGAGCTTGATTGAGAACAGATTTTTTTTTAGATTATATTCCTTTTGCCTAAGATAAGTGCATTGCTCTTGATTAGATTTGAGCGTTTAAAAACTATGTGATGCTTTATTTAAATCTTCTGCTCTTAATTGTTCAGTGGAGTGCAAGGGCTGAATAAAAACAAAGATTTTACAAAGTCTTGGACTGTTTAATTTGGCCTTCATTGTGTACTTAGGATGCAATTTCATGTTCATTTTAGTAGAAGAGTCAACCTATTGTCTCCAGACTCGCATTTGGTAGCATCAGGGTAATTTGAAGACTGCAGTTTCTACTGATTAGAACATGGAAATGAATTATTTCTGTTCATTTATTTCATTTTACCTCACAGTATGGTGCATGCATCCTTGTTTTCAAAGGCATCCATTCACATAATAAAACATAGCTTGATTGCTTAATATTTTCAAGGATGACATGCGTTACTTCCCTGGAGATTTGTTTCATGCTGCCATGCAGTAATGATATAAATCACAGGGCAGATTCTCTGCATGGGTAAACTATCATGGCTCCATCATACCAGGGTCTGTATGTCTTGTAAGGTAGTTGGGATGCTAATTAAAACCATTTTTACCTTGAAAACTGAAATTAGAATGCTTTCTGTGCTTAAATGTGAGAACAAAAGAGCATCGTTTTCACATTAATAGTTATTTATCTTCTAAGGAGCTGCTTCATGTCTGTAGTTTACCCAATTTGTTGGCTATTTTGTAGATAGGTATGCCATGGTCTGTTTCCATTTTCTAGTGACATTTCTTGCTCAGTTTTTTATATTTATGTACAGAGAATTGAACATCACAATTAAAATGCATCTGCTGGTCGTTAGGACAACTGTGCATTTGTCCTAAGTGTAATTAGGTGGATAATTGTATCTGGAGAGACACAGCGAGCGACCTGTGGTTGTCTGTTCTGGAGAGATTTCTTCCTGGCTGCATGAGATGCTGCTCCCCTTGCTCCTGCTTAGGCAGAGGTAATAAGCAGAGTTAAGGACTGGGCAATTCTGAGGAATTGGACAGTTGTACTACTTCTATGATACTGAGAAATAGTTTTCATTATCACAGCTACTACTTAAGGGGAATCTTTGAGAAACTGCTGTCATAAGAACTTGAATTTCAGTAGGTAATGCCTGCAAAATAAATTTTTAACTATTTAACGTACAAAACCACCAAAGATTTACTAGTAATACTTTCTAAGGGTCTGGGATTTTTTGCCTTAATACACATATACTTTATGTTCATTACTTTAAATATTTCTGGATAGTATCATGTAAAATGTAAAGCAGAATGTAAAACCTGCTTCGAGGGAGGGTTATTTTAAGGTTTGAATGTATGTATTGACTACAGTTTTAAACTGCATTCTGTCTGTTTGATCTAAAGTTGGTGTGGCTTATTAGTTATAGTAAAAAGGCATAGAAATAGAATAATACAAGCCAATACTGCATGTTGAAGTACTTGGGATACTCCCTATAGCATATGCTCCAAGCCTGAGGAGCCACGAGCCGTGCTGTTGGGGCTGTTTGGGAGGTGCTGCTGCAGAGGGGATCTCTTGGTGTCTCAGAAAGAGAGACACAGAGCGCCCAAAGCAAATGTATGAGAGCAAGTTAGCTCCAGCTCTTCCCAAACTAAGCACCGTTTCCCGGTATTTATCAAAGCACTTCAGGCTGGGGCTTTGCTACTGTTGTGCAACAGGGTGTGCCTTTCTCTTCCAGAGAGCAAAGAACTGCAACTCAGTCATTTTCCATTGAAGGCAATTCAGTGGAGAGGCTGGAGAGGAGGTGGAGCCCTGGCTCTCACCACCGCTGGCATGGCCAGCTCTGCTGCACTTTCAGCTCTGATTATGTCACACTTTACTCTAAACCTCTATAAAACAGGGATGAAGCTACTAATCTACTTCATCTGGGGTTTGTGGAGCTTAATTAATATCTGCACACACTTTCAGATGACAGACACACTGTAAGCGCAAAATCTTATTTATTCTAATTATATGTCTAGATTCCTTTATTCATGTGGGATTTGGGACCACAAATTATTTTGGACAAAGTACTGCAACTGTTCAGCACAAATGATGTGCTTTATGGCTTTGAGTGCCCTTATGTGCCTAAATGTAAGTGGTGGTGCAAACATTATTGTGATGGGAGTGGGATTTAGGAGGCAGATCTGCAAACTGTTTCTTTCTTCTAGCAAGGATTTGTTTTCATTAGAGGAATATGCTGTGCCTGTGTGCTGTGCCTGTGTGTTGTGCCTTACCCTCAACTGTATTGATAAATCGTTATAGTGGTGCTGTGAAGGACAGAGTAAAACAGAAGCAAATGTGACTCTTGACAACTTTCTAGCATAGCCCTCTCCTCTTCCTGGGGATAAGATATGACAACGCCTGCAAAAAATAGCTTTTTGCAGGGGGGAGGGAGGGTGCTTCCTTTTTCTGGCAGTGAATGTATCCTCCTGCTCTGCAAATTCAGTGCAAGCAGAACACCCTTATACCAGTACAGTTCTGCAGCTTTTCCCTGGTGAGAGGGGGTTTGGATTTTAAGGGAGAGATGACAGACCTAAAGGTAGAAGCTGCAGTAAAGCAGCAGTCATTACAAGCAACTCCAAAAATGGAGCAACCTTGAACCAAGTGCCTTCTTTTTTTTCTTTTCCTTCCTTAAGTAAGTAATAGTGACAGTCAACAGGAGATTCAAGCCACCCAAAGGAAGACCAGTGACGTCTTCTGCGCTGCAGCTTTGAGAGCTACAGACACTGGGACTCTTAGGTCTACCTAATATGGAGTGCACAAGAAAACACTGCAAGGCTGAATTTGCTAAGTCCTAATATCCAGCAGGATATTTTTGGACTGCTCTGATAGTACAAAACATTTAAGCATTTCATCCCACCCCACAAGTTTTCCCTTGATGTCCCTATATGCTGTGAACATTTTTTCTCACTACTTTTTTTTTCTGTTCAATGCACTGCATTTCTCCAGTACATTTGGAGAACAGGCAGATGGTGATATATAGGTGCCTAAGAGAAGGGGAGGGGAAAGGATTGGAAGGAACATAGAAGAGACAGAAAAAGGCATAGACTGCTGCTTACTTTAAAAATACCAAGATAAAACATTGACCATTCAGACACAGTTAAAATCAGGTTGTTTTCTCCCATTAGCTGCTCAATAGGATGTTTCTTCCCTTTTCATCTTTCTCTACCTTGTAGATTTCTGCAGGACATGAACCCAACCTTGATGGCTTTTTCAATGCTATTTATTTGCTATTTTATCCAAGAAAGGTAAAATTCACTAAGAATCTTAAGTGCACAGGTCAGAAGCTTGTTCCAGTGGTGTTGAGGGAGTATCTGAAAACAACAGAACAAACAATCCAGGACCAAGAAATTGGGAGGAAGTCCTCAGCCCTTTGGAAAACTCAGGTCCTGAGGCAGGAGCTTACTATACGTTTCCTGTTTGCTCTTTGTGACATCTAAACTTGTGCATTTTTTACGTGCTGAAAACATTCCTCTTGCTCCTTTCCTCTTGTCCTTCCTCATGCTTCTATAAAGCTGTAGTCTATCAATGAGGTGCTGTTCAATATTCCTAATGTGACTTTTGCCTCTGTTTTTGCCAAAATAGTTGGGAGAATGCCTGGCTGGAAAAAGATGGAGTGCAGGAGGGAAGCCACAGGGAGATGAGCAGCCTGTGATCCACAGGGATGGGCAAGAGAGAGGTTGACTTGTGAAGGTAGTAAAACACAGACTGGGAAGGGATACATCTGCTCTCTGCAGGTGCATGTGGAAACAGAGAGGGAATGCTATGGGGAAAGGAAAGCTGCATCAGCTAGAGGAGGCAGCTTTGTCTGCTCTCAGTTGCTGCTGCAGATTGAAGAGGGTTCCCAGCCACCGGTGCTGAGAGGTTCTGAAGCAGCCTTCTAGGTCATGATGTGGAAAGAACAATTTCACCCCTCTGATACTGCAGCTTGATCAATTTACGAGGGAGAGACTGGATCACCCCAAAAGCTGGACTTCACCAAACCCAAATTAGTGGTTGCCCATTCAGGCTGCCCAGCCCAGACCAGACCACCAGTGACTAAATTAATGATGTACTTAACTGTGATCTGAAATGCAGAATATGCAGCTAAAAATGTTTTGCAGGTCCACTTTCTGTCCTACCTTCCTGTTTTCATTTTCTGCTGAAGAACTTCTATTCCCAGCAGCATTTTGTAATTATTTTGCTGTTTATTAATTTTTAAATTAGAGGTGGAGTTTGAATGTTAGTAGGGCTTCCCTGGGATGCAGCCCTGACTTCCATTTTTTATATTTATTTTTAATGAGTTGTCAAGTGTCTAGTGTGTCGTGAAGTGGAATGATGGATGTAGCTGGACTCAGGAGAGTTGCATGGAAATTCTCTTAAACAGCATTGTGGCAGCTCAGCTCTATTGGCAATAACATCAAGTCAGGTTTAATAGTGTAGTTCTTTATTGAATGAATCCACCCTGTAGGAAACAGTATGACCTTCCTGTGTGTGCTCAAGACAAAAAAAATCAATGTTAATCCCTTGGGAGGAAAAATACAAGATTAATGGAACAGTTGAGTGAGTCTAATGAGAATCAGATGGCAAGAATGTTAATTTGGAAAGAGATACTCATATGAGCTGTCTGAAGGTATAGCATGGTAGCTTCCCTGCATCACCAAATGCCATGTATTCTTAGATGTATGTCTGCCAGATGTATTTAATGGATTTGCACCTCTTCTCTATAGCTTCCTGACAGAACAACAGGGGATTTTCAAGCTAATCATCTTTCAGTGGGGAGATTTATGACCAGTTAGCCAGTCCTTTCTTCCACCTGGAAGGGCAAGGGCTGGAGACAGTCATTGGGCACAGCATACCACCTGGGAGCTCCTGAATCAGAAACAGGCTGGAGCATCTGTGTCTTGTGGTTGCTCTCTGCAGTCTTGCAATTCCCTGGCATTGTCAGATACAACATTTGCCTAAGTCAGTCCTCATTACTAGTATTTTTGGAAGTCAGATAGGTAATGCTTCCCTTAATAGCCATTGACTGTGTAAGGAATAAACAAAACAATGGCCTTGTATACTTCCTCTTTGCTTCTGAGAGTCTGAAGTGATAATTTTGATTTATGTGGCAAAAATTCACATTGCTTAGTTCTCAGCCTTTGGCTCGGATAGCTGAGTTGGTCACTCTACCTGTTGCCCAGAGAGAGGGATTCTCCAGCGTTGGTGCAGAGCCCCTTTTGTTAGGCTGCTGCTCTGCATTGCCTTGTGGAAATCTCCCTCTGTTCTTCCCCTGAAGATACAGAAAGACTGTGTAATTAAAGTGGGTGCCTATGTTTGTGTAGATCACATGCCTCTTTAAATTATATCACATAAGGCAGTTGAGGATCTCCTAGTGCATGGCCTAAGGCAGGAAATGAGGTAAAATACATTGACTTGTTTCAGAGAAATTACTGCTTTGATGTTTTCATAATTAGCCCAGTTTTCCCTTTGCTTGTGTTCACCTGTTCAGCATTCATTGGAGGAAAAAGGGCAGACTCATAAAAAGATCAGTTTTCAGTTGCACCACTTACCAGGCTGTACCTGCTTTCCAAGATTGTCACCAGCATAAGAGACTGCAAATAAAAATCAACTGGAACACAAATGGCAGCATCTCAGTACTGCCAGGCTGTACAGTGGAGATTATTTGTTTATGCTTTTATTTGCCAGCATTGACTAAACAAAGATAAGAATGTAAATGCTGTAGCAGAGCTTCCCAAACAGAATTACAGGGGTGATAGGGGCTAGCACTTAGCATTTCAATAATAGATGCCAGTGTGGAGAGACTTCACTGCCTTGTTGCTCCTCTTTTCGTCCTAAGAGCAGAGCAATAAAAGAAGAGGCAGATCTGTGGAGCTCTGTGTGAGGTTTGCTGCTTTATGCAGGAACATTAATCTTTTAGGGTTTTAGGGTTTGATTTGTTAGGTTTGCACTGTGTGAGCTTTGCTCTGATCTCTCAAAATCTAAGCTGTGGTTAATGTGACTCTGAAGGAGGGCCTTATTTTGTGAGCCTTAGATCTACAACGAACCAGGCAAGCTCCATATAAACTCTGAACTGAGTGGGGAACAGACCCCCAGCTCAGCTAGTTTTGAGTGTCAGTGTGCATGCTACAAGGCTAATTGAGATACAGAGAAACTGCCATGTGCCTTTTTTAATTGCATTTAGACAAGATGTACAGTATTTGAGTCAGCTCGGCAGTGTTCCAGCTGATGAAAGTGCTGCTGATACCTGACACCAGTGATGATATATTAAGTGCTCTTAGTATCTTAGCACACATGTCATGAGGCACATTAGGATCATGGAAGAATTCAGGTGAGAAAGGACCTTTCCTCTGGAGGTCATCTGGTCCTACCTCCTGCTCACGGTGGGGTCAGCTTCAGATATGTGTATTTGATAGAGGTAGCTCAGGGCTGTGTCCGGCTGAGCTTTGAGTATTTCCAAGGATGGCTGTTCCACCACCTGTCTGGGCATGTTCTGATGCTGCACACTCCTTGTGAAGACTTTTTTTCTTATTAGCTACTGAACCAGAATTTTCCTTGCCGTACTTTAATCTGTCGCAACTGAGCACCTCTCGGGAAAGTTTGGTCCTGTCTTTCTTTCAGTCACCCATTAAATAGCTGAAGATGGCATTTGAATCTCTCCTTAGCCTGGAGAGGGAAAAGCTGAATAAATGTTCCTCTCTCAAACTCTTCATAATATCATGGCTCCCCAGCCATCTCAGTGGCCCTTCACCCATCCTTCTCCAGTTTGTCATCATCTTTTCATCACTGAGGAATGCAAAACTGGTGAGGGCACTCCAGATATGAACCAAATAGAAAGAAATACTTAATTTCAGTCTGCTGTGTTGCATTACCTAATGCAGCCCAGTAAGCCATTGGCCTTGGGCACTGCATGGGTGCCCTGCTGGCTCGTGCTCACTCCTTGTCTGCCAGCATCCCCAAGTCCCTTTCTGCAGAGCTCCTTCTCCCCAGCTGGTGTCCAGCCTGTACAATTGCATGAGGTTATTGCATGCCATGTGCAAAATGTCACTATTCAGCAAATGTAGTTCCTCCTAAAGCTGCAGGGAGACTGGGACACAGAAATCACAAGCAAGACCTGTGTTGTTAAGGGCCAGATGCAAATCACACATAATGACCACTTACAGCAAGTAAAGCCTTTACACTCAGAATAAGGAGAAAATTAAGTTTATTCAATGCTTAAATAAGATACAGAGCTGCCATCTCTGAGTTATGCTGAGATTTTGGTATCAAAACTGAATTTTTCAGTAACTCACAGTGGCCTTCCTACCGGAAACCACAGTGCGTAGATTTGGCATTTTTTTACAAGTTAGGCCTTTTGCGAATTCACTATTCATTGGAAAGCTGTTGGAGGAAGACACCTTTGGTAGGAGGCTCCCTGATGTGATTTTATGCTTTTGTTGTTTGTTTGTAAACAGGTGAGCTGTTAGAATGGTTCTGGCATCCTCTATGGCCTACAGCAGGGCCATAGCTTACATTGCATCACTGTGTGTGTCTCTGTGTACACACGTATTTGTGGACATCAGAGCTACACAAAGCACAGTGCCAGCTGGATTTAGCAGGCTCAGATTTGGTTATGAAACCCTAGATGGAAGGAGCATCTCCTGCATTGCCTGAGAAATCTTGACTGGCTGGGGTCTGGTGCTTTGGAAAGGGAACAAGTCCCCAAGGCTGTTTGGGAAGTGGGCTGTGCCCCAGGATAGAGCAAAGTAGGAAGGTATGAGCCAGATTCCAAAGAAGACTTTCCTTGCAGAACTAGCCAGGTGAGGGCAGGAGGGAGGCATCTAATTTGTTGAAAGAGTGAAGCATTGTTTGTAAGCAGTTAGTGATCCTGAAGTGAGTGGAATGGGAGGCTGAGCCAGGGCAGTGCTGGGTACCTGAAATGGAGACTACCAAAACCTCACCATGCAACCCAAATATCGAGAGACACTGGGAGACTGCCATCCTTGCTTTGGCTTCATGTGCCTGGGCCTGTTGTTCCTGAGGGTCAGGAAAAGCTGCTGTTCCATATATTAGCACAGCACATGCTGTTGCTGTTCAGTGGTAAACTTACTCTTGTGGTCTGTCTCTCCTTGTGGTACAAACAACAGGACCCCTTCTTCTCCCCAACCTGTCAAGCCAGTCTGTGTCTTGCAGACTTTAACAGCTGCATTGAACATGACATGAACCAGCACTAGAGACAGAATACAGCTGAGCCACAGAATCGTTTAGGTTGGAAAAGACCTCTGATATCAGTGCCCAGCTGTTACCCCAGCACTGCCAAGTCCACCATTAAACCCCATCCCTGAGTGCTACATTCACACATCTTTTAAATATATCCAGGGATGGTGATACTTCTCTCAGAAGGCTCTTCCAATGTTTGGCAACCCTTTCATTGAAGAATTTCTTCCTAATATCTGACCTAAATCTGCCCTGGCACAACTTGATGCCACTTCCTCTTGTCCTATCACTTGTTACTCAGGAGAAAAGACACCTGGCTACATCCTTCTTTCAGGTAGTTGTAGAGTGTGATAAGGACTTGTCTGAGCCTCTATTTCTCCAGCTTAAACCCCAGAAACCTTACTCCAGGAAGTCCTAGACTGCTTCCTGTCTGCTGTGTTGTATTTCCAGTGGACATCTGGTAAGTTGAAGTCCCCCACAAGAACGAGGGCTGGTGATTGTAAGACTTAATCTTCCAGTTGCTTACAGAATATTGTCTGCCTCTTCATCCTGGTTGGGTGGTCCGTAACAGACTTCCACCAGGATATCTGCCATGCTTGTCTTCCCCCTGATTCTCACCCATAAACACTCAACCCTGTCATCACCATCATTCAATTCTAGACAGTCAAACCTCTCCCTAATGTACAGGTCTCCCCCACTGCCTCTCTTACCTTGCAAAGTGAAATACAGCACTTGTTCAGCACGTTTAGCATAACATACCAACCTGGCTAAACCAAACTGGTAGTGAAGGACGAACTGTGAATTGCGTCTAAGATAAATTCTCAAGGTGCTCTGAGATTGTGGCAATTTTTTTAAACATGGAGAAAAGTTAGCTTCATCCTTATGTAAACACCCCTCTGGCCATTGTTTCCCAAAGCAGCTAATGGTGAGCAGGTTTGGCACTTCTAATGGGATTGAGAGCAGTATTATTCCCTTGCATCTAGCAAAATATATAGAGTTTCTGAAGATGTCACTGTACTTCATGTAATTACTTTTTATAGTAATTTTTGTGGCAGATTGGCCAGCAGAGGTATTTTCTCTTTGAGGCTGTCACTTGCAGCTCAGCAGAGCACAGGAGTGACTAATACAGACAAATGAAGCTAGGTCACATTAAACAAATGCCACAGTGAAGCATTTCTAAAGTCCTGTATAATCCCTTCCTGCATTGTGAGGCTCAAAGCTTGATGTTGTAGGAGAGCTTATAGATCTGCTAACATACAGCCAGACCCCACAGCATTTAAATCTTTTCTGAACTGAGATTGTTTACGCGAGGATAGTTCAGGACAGGCTTCTGCAGTACAAGCAGGTACCAGTTCTCCTTGTGACTTCAGTGAGAGTAAGAGATTCTGCACATATTTCATGCACATTAAGAGCAAAATTGCCTGCAGTATCATCAGCACTGGGTTCATGGACCATTTGGTATCCTGTTTGCCTGAAAACTGTCTTGCCTTGAGAGCAAGAAAAGTAAATAAATGTAAAGAGGGGCCAGTAAAACCCACAAGCCTTGGAGAATTCCAGGCTTCAGGAGCAGGAACCCTCACCTTAGCATTCCTTGCTGTTCCTGGAATACCACAAATATGTTGACTAAGCAACCTTGAAAGCTCAGGACTGCTTTCCACTAATGATAAATGATTGTAAAGTATTTGAGATAGGTGTTAATTTCGAATTTCTGCAACTTGAATTTTTTTTTTAACCTCACCATAGTCACCAGTGATTAGAAGACTTTCTTAGCTCCTAGGTTTTGTGCTCTCTGAGAAATTCTATACTATATATTATTTTCTGGCTGACACAGCAAATCAGACTAACTTGAAGCATATATAGTTTTAACTTGTCTCTTACTTTGAATAGTGAAGGAAGAACAATCAAAGGAAGTAGTTTGCAGCTAACCCATTGTTTGAAATTAGCTTTTCTGAGCCAGAAAATATAAAATAGCAGCATCGAAAATAGCAGCATCACAAAGTAAAAATGTATATGTGAGATCCTTGAGGCAAAAAACAGCCTATTTTTTATATATTTATTTTTGGCTTGGTCAGCTGTACTAAGTTGATTTTATCAATGCAGCTAGTCTCTGGAATAAGAATGCTCACATAATGTAGTGTCAGTGCAGGCAGCAATGACAAGTCATGATATATACATTTAGCATAAATCCTTTCAAATCAAATTCATACAGCTGAAATTCTACAATGGATTAAGTCTCAATAGTCTTGCACTACTCATTTTCACTCTCACAAGCTGGCATCAAACAGGGACAGAAGAGCAGCCTTGCTGGAATTGCAGCCCTGCTGTTTTTGCATACTTTGAACTAGACAGTTTGCGAACTTTTTCCATCTCAGTGGTCACAGAGCCTGTCACAGTTTGAGAAGAACCAGGACTGCTTCTCCCCATCTCCTGTTAGAAGAGAGCTCCCTTTAGGAGAGACTTCCTTTTCTCAGATACCGTAGATGGTGAAAGGTGAAACCTTTCAAATTAAAAGGAATTATGATGGCTTTTAGGTACCTGTGGCAGAATATCCCTGTGCTTGGGGCAAGGAAGAAAAGTCTACAGCATGTCTTTAACACTTACCTAGGCTTGAGATGTTTTTCTTAGGGGAAGGGGGTTAGAGGAACAGCTGTGTGGGTGCAGCCCCCTTCCCCAGGTGACTAGGACTGCTGCACAGAGCTTTGACAAGCCTAGCTAACCAAGCTTGAACATTGCTGTCCCTCACTTCATGCAGCACAGGTATCTCGTGCTTCCACAGCTCCCCCAGTATGCTGGGAAAACGGCACTTCAAGAGGTAAACCAGGGACAGGATAAAACTAATTCTTGCAAGCAAAGCCACTGTGCTTCCAGTAACCCCCATCCAAAGTAGAGGAGGCAAAGAAGGCCTTGAAAGTTACTTTAGCCTTTCTGCAGTGCTGTACATCTTAAATGCTGCTGTAGTGCTTTTAGACCACAAGCAGCCAACTAGCAGCAGTGTGATCAGCAGCACTGGCCTCACAGCAAAGCACAGGGGATGGCTGAGGTTAACAAACACAGATAAGCAACAGTCCAATGCCTTAAAGAGGTTGAGGGAGGGCCATGGAGGGTTTTTTGATATTACTGTCCAAAAACGTGAGGGCGGTTTCAACACCCCAGACAGCATACAGACTTAAAAGCAAAGAAATGTCAGCTGCAGTAAAGTAGGTGGGCAGTGCATAGCAGGTATAAGGTTAATTTAGAAACAAATGAGAGATTTTCTAGAAATGCAATGAAAGTCTGCAGCAGGAATAATCTGAACATGACCTGCTGTGTCCTCCTTTCTGTGCATTGTGATACACTGCATTGTGAGGCTGTTTATCATCAAGAGAGCATGGTTTTATATTCAGCATTATCTCTGTTATCCTCCATACCACAAACACCCCTAAATCAATACTCACATACTCAACTTCATGTGTTTGGCCCAAGCATCTTACGCTTAGTTCCTTCTGGAATTATTTTGCTTCACAGGTGATGTTGTGAATGATTTTGCCCAGCCATTAAAGACCAAACCCTCAGGTATGCCTTGGCAGAGTGCTTTCCAGTCTGAGCAAGGCCAGTGCAGAAGCAGGAGTGAAGAAAAAGAAAAAAGCCTATTTTCAGACCTTCCTAAGTGCAGCAGTGTCACATAGATTTCTCCTTAAGAAATTCCTGCAACTGTCCATCAGAGCTAGCCAGCAGCAAATGCTGGAAGCAGAACAGGGGCTGGGAGAGGGATTTCATTCTTGCACTGGGCCAGATCCTCGGAACAATGAAGCCAAGTGGGTAAAAGCAAAAGACATGTTAACTGAAGCGAGCTGAACTGTTCCTTCATCAGTGCCTGAGGCCCTCTCAGTTTACACTGTGTTTAATTCAGTCATTTTGGGCCCCAGTCTTGCACTGATGTTAAGAGGGTGACTTTCTCCACCCTTGCCATAGTCCATCAAAAACCCCAGACTTTAACATCATGAAAACCAACCTGGCTACTCTGAATTTGTTTAAACCAAGCCTGAAGAAAGGTGTTGTTATTTAACTTGAAGCTCCAGTTTAAGAAATAATGAAAATCCAGTGTTGCATGTGATAAACTCTAGATCTTAGTTAAGCTGTACCCTAAAAACCACAAAATGGAGATGATGTTGAAAATCCTCAACCAGCCTCACCCTGTTAAAACTACTGAAGTTTTGTCTGCATGTCCTCACTGGAGCTGTAGCTAAGGATTTAGGAGGTCTGTGTTTGTTTAAAATTGTCTCCAGACTACTTGAAACTAGAGGCCCAGGATCTCTTCAGAGCCACTGGGCATTATTTTTATTTGTTTTCATCTGTGCATGAATTTCTTTGAAAATACCCAGCAGAGCAATAAGAAGGGATTGTTTTTAATCTTTAGAGATGATAGCATGCTGTTACGCATCAAGGACACTCAAAAACAAAGCATCAGATAAACTGTACCAGGAGATTTTTTTTTTCCCCCTCCAGGCTTTTCCAAAAATAAAATGCATTCTGCATGGGGCTCGCTGTTGATGAGACATCTATAGGTTCAGTTTGCCATGGCAGAAGCATTAACACCACTGCGTTCAGACAATTTACATGTGTGCGTGTGTGAAAATGCAGCTGGATTCTGCCTGTGCCCAGCACCCCGGGGGAGAGTGGTCATTATCACTACAGGGACAGCTGGGACCTGGCCTTGAGCCAAGACTTTGCTTAATGCAGTCAGAAGATTTCAGTGATACAGAGTGGATTTTACATCCCCTTCTCTGGGAGAGGGTAGCTGGAGTCAGAGTTCCACGTCCTACAGCCTCCTGAGTTTAAAACCAATGTGTGCCTTTTCTGTGTGACTCTGGACAGCACAGTGGACAAAAGAGCGCCTTTTGACATCTGGGATTTAGATCACATTAACAACAGTTTCTTGCATAGCTGCAGACAGATGATTTCTCTTGTTTGAGCTCCCTTCAGCAGTATCCTTCCCTGCCTGAATGAACGAGGTTATAAAACACGGTAATTATAAATCTCATTGACTGCCTTGCATTCAAGGGCGTGTTCCCCCCAAGCATTGCTGTGAAGCGTGTTACCCAGGAGACTGTCCTGTACAATCCAAAACAGAATTATTCTGACCCAGTGAGCTTGTTGGAGGGGAGAACATTTGGGATGCTGACCTGCTGCCTCGGCACAGTAAATGCATTTTTCTCATTTCACGGCAGGGCAATGCCGCAGTACAACAAGGCCATTACATTCAAGTATTCTTTTGAGGTATGACTTACATCTCACTGACAACTGCTGGCTCCCAAAACATGCAGAAAGGGAGCCTAGGACAGCAGGGATAAGCCAGAAGTCCTCCTGACTGTCCATACAGTTTTAGCAGCTTTCTTTGAAGGTTTGGTTGTCTCAGACCTTTCTGGGCAAAACCATAAATGCCTCAGACAATAAAACACAGTATCAATAAACCCCTTCCTTAAAATGTTTGAGTCAGGCTGTACTCATAAAACAGGTTAAGAAGTGCTTAGTGACAGCTGGCTGTTGTGCCTTGCACTACCAATCATGGTATGCTTCAATACCATCCTTTCCCTTGCGATCTGATCCGAGTCAGGATCTGTACGGGTACCTTCCTCGGACCTGAGGGGTTTAATACCAGCATCAATCGTAATATCCTACAGTCAGGAAACCACACAAAGCCCTGCCAGTCACCCACTCTTGCAAAAGGGCTGTAAAACCTCTGATTCTCTGGAGGGAAAAAGAAAAAAAAAACCAGAGAAAATAAAGTGCTTCCTAGAACGGTAGCAAGCACAAAACAGGCTGTTGCCATCCATTTTCTCAATTACTGTCAGTGCACAAAAGGAACACAGTGCTGTGTGGTAGCCTCGGCGGTTGCATCCTCTGTGCTCAAGTAGAAGCGGGAGATGAGGTGCAGAGCAGTCACTCCCAGCAGGTGTGCAAACCAATTCAGTTTAATTAGAAACATCCTGCTGAAAATGTAAATGTTTTACAAGTACATCATCCCCATCAGGGGCTGCTGCTGCTGGAGTCTGTGTTTTGTTGAGGCTTTGACACAGCAGCAACTGAAGATGCCCCTCTCCTCATTTTCTGTCTCCCGTGCTCCCCAGACACCACGCTGCCTCTCTGGGCATCTCAAAGATGCAGGCTGCTTCATTTAATATCCCCATGCCTATTCCTCCCGGGACAAAGGCAGACCAACCTCATTAAAATGAAAAGGCTTTGCTAGACTAGAGAATGGATGCAGTGCTGGGGCTTTTATTGCTCTGTAAGCGTTCTGTTCACTCCATGCAGATAAAAAAGACTTCATAATGTTTGTTATTTTGTTTTTCTTGCTTAGGACTCTGGGCAGTGCTAAAATGTATCTTATGTTTATGGTTCTGTGTGATTGCAGCAGTTACCAGGCATGTTGTGCTTAGGCAGTCGAGTTTTTTTTACCATTTTACTGAAAATCAGGAGAGATTAACCCACTTAATTGATGATCAAGTAGCTCTCTGGCAGCTCTCAAGAAAATTCGTTCCAGATACAGTATCCACCATTAGACTAGTGCCAGACTTTGTAACCACCAAAATAACTGGTCTGTAGTGCAGGCAGCTTGGGTGCCATCTAAACGAGAGATCCTCCAAAGAAGTTCTTGGTCGGTTCAAACCTGGTTCAGTCATTAGAAGACATCCCCTTACCTGTTGTTCCTGGAGACATTGCAATTATTTTTTCCATTCTCTTCAATTAAGTGATGGGCTGATGAGCCCATGCCTGCAAGGGAGGTGTGCAGATGCTATAGGAAGTTAGATGTATGGATTCTATAAGTGGCAGGCTGTCTAGAGTCCGTCCTTTCACACAAAGAGAATTAGCTGTTCCTCCCCACACATGGCTTTTAGACAGCACTGCACTGCTTCAGCGTTGCTCAGAGCTCATGTAGAGCCCTGGAGCTGCCAAACTGACAGCTCCTACGGTGCCTCTGTGGGAGCAAGGACTTCTCTGAATGAAGTGCAACTGAATAGTTCTGCTGCAGAACCAATTCTCTACAAATCCCACGTGCTTGTATTTATGTGAGATACCAGCACCTTTTCTCACTACACCTACATTGCTTCTAAAACTAAAATGCAAATATTAGAACATAAAGCTAGATACCTTATCCACATGCCAACAAAAACCATTACTGTTTGCCATGTTTTGGCTAAGTATTTTGATCTCAAGTATCTGTCTATGAAAGAGCATTGTATCACTTTGGAGTTTTAAACAGTTGCAGAAATGCAGCCAGATTCAGACAAAATATGCTTGGTGCTTGGATGAGTAACATTTTTTTCATGCTGGACTTCCAGAAAGATGACTGCTATGGAAGTGTCTGGTATGCTTATTACATGACAATTAGCAGTTGTTTCTCTGCTGACAGATGTCCACATCAAAAAGCACTGATTGTCTCTTTTGTTTGCAATTTTAGAGATACCATAATCAAGTAGCTTGTTTCATCTCCAGGAGATGTTGTCCTTTGCACCAGAAACACAGCCTCATTGCCTAGGCTTATGCCAGGGAAAATCAGATTGTGAAATATTACAGCAGATGATTTATGTGCAAGTTTAGACCCTTTCTCCCTGTGCAGAATTAAAAATTGCAGTTATTTCTGTGGGTAGAGCTCTTATCCAAGATAGATGAGCAAGCTGTGTTTCTGCATTTTGTTTACTAAGGAACTGTTTCAAGAGTGGACATACAGTATGCACACATCATACTGATAGCATTGCTCATCTGGGACTGCGAAGAAGCAAGAGAAGGGAAAGGAAGAATTTTGAAGAGGGGAAGAACAACTTCACATGAACAGATTCCAGTGAACAAAGTTCACAAATTCTCTCTGCACAGCTCTAGCATGGAACTTGTCTCAAAAGAAAGCTTCTTAAAATGTCTCAGACAAAATAGTATTATTCAGATAATTCAGGGGGAAAATAGCTGTTTCATATTAGTGCTGAAAGGAATTCAGTGCAAGCCATGACCTAAATGAATATTTCTGGCCGTGTTCTAGAGGCCTGTCCTCTAGCCTTTCCCTTCTGCAGCCCACTGAAGTTAAAAGGAGACCTTGCATGAGGGTTTTTGCCTGAGGTAGGATTGTAGAATGATGTGCTGTGTCTGGCAGTGTGATTTTGAAACATTTGCTAACAGGCAAAGGTCTCTGGGAGCAGACATGAGACTGGCAGGTGGGATTTAATAGCAGAGATTTTGTGCAGCTGCCAAAAAATCACAACCCAGATGCTGGAGCTGAACACATGCTGCCTGATAGGAATGATGTTCTGGGGAAAAGAGGAAGCCAGCAAGTGTCTGTCAGACACTGATTCTGAGTCCAGCCCTGCCTTGCCTTGTCCTTTTCACAGCACTGTCTGTGCATCAGTGACTGCCTGGGCCTGGAGGTGTACTTTTTCGTTATGCTGCACCCAGAAAGTACCTCACCAGAGGCAATTTCCCTACTTACCATCTGCTTCTCTCTCTCTCTCTCTCTCTCTCTCTCTTCTCTGCATGAGATATCTTCTCTGAGCTCCTTATTCCCCTCACATATTCATTCTGAAAGGTACATTTTTATTGCTGCTCCTCAGGGACTGTAGTCTTCCCAAGACATTGATCTTCCTTACTTTATTCTTTATCCCTGCTCTGTTGGAGGTCAGTTCCCTCTCTGAAAGCACCAGCAAAGAGGGAGCAAGCATGCATGCATTGAAACAAAAGAAAGCACAGCCCCAGAGCAGTCATCTTTTACCCTTTCACAAGCACCCTGATGAGGAGGGGACTAGGACTAGCACTGTACCCAGGCTCTAGGAGCCTCCACAGACTGACTGGTGACTGACATGCTCCCACACTCTAGAATGAAAGATCTGGGCAAAGCCAGCAGCCTGCGAACCAGGCCAAGCTCTTCACCCTTTCTGCCCAAAGGAGGAATTTCCTAAAAATACATGTCCTGACATACCACTGAGCCACATGGCACAGTGAGTGCAATCCTATTTTCAGCCTGCTCTGCAGGGTGACATAGCTAGTTACACCTCCTTCCAAAAATGGCACGTCAGCAGCGCAGCACTTGCTGGTGGACCATCAGCAGTCTCCTGTGGGACGGTGCTCTCCACTGGAATTCCCCAGCAAGTGTTGGCAGCTCGCTGTACGTAAGGCTGTGGTTGCAGGGAGCATCCCCAGACATGCTGAGGGAAATCAGGACAGCTGACTTCTGCCTGGCAGTACCACAGCAGTGCCCTGCAGTCTCACATAGGTGGGTTATGGGCTGGGCTGGAGAGAACCACCAAAACTAATTCTAATCTGACCCTAAGAGAAGCTCTCCCAGTGGATATGATGCCTGTCCAGCACAGACCTTTTGCACCTCCACCAAGTAGGGCAACAGTAGAGCAACATTTGGCTTTTGGAGATGATTGGTAGTCTCCTTCCAAACCATGGCTGGTTAGCAGATTCTGTTTTCCCAACTCCGAAGTTTATTGCAGAATCCCAGGAATGTTCCTGTGCTTCAGATATCCCAAAATAACTGCTCTAAGCTCTCCTTGGGGAAAAGCAATCCTTAGAGAAGCCTCTTAACTCAAATTTTTGTGTTGAAGCAGCTGAGCTTGAGGGAGAGAACTTGGCTTTTCCTCTAGCACTGGCTCCCAGAGGAGAAATGAGCATTTTGGATGCTCACGTTAATAAGTTTGTGTGTCAGCTCACTCACTGTCCAAGGAATTGCAAGCACTTTGTTCTCCTCATTTCCGTTTGCTGCAGAAACCGCCCTCCCCCACTGCTGGAGAAACCATCCTCCCAGCAAATCCATTAGTTAGCTGGCAGCTTCTGTAGCCCAGCCATCGGAGCAAATCCCTGGCAGTGCAGCAGGATCAGGGCTCGTGAGCAGCAGTTAGGAGCTGACAGAGTTGTTTTGCTGGTTTGTTGCCCGTTCTCTTCCTCCGCAGTTACCAGGCTTCCTTCCTCCGTCCAGAGGAGACAGCGAAGCCATCACAAACAAGGTGATAAGTGATTCCCTGACACCGAAGGCATCACTTAGACACTGTGAGGGGCCATTTCCTCTCCTGGGGGAACTGCGCAGTTCCCGTATCAGCGAAAGGCTGATATTTGCCTGCTGGGGCATTTGGGGTCGCTGGAAGGAGCAAATCTGATCCAGGGCACAGCGCAGAGATTTCAGTCCATTAGCGGCAGGGCTGCTGCTCTGCTTCTCAGAGGTGGATTATCCCCGTTTCCAGGGAATCTGTAGCTCCTGTTTATCTGTGCCAATCATTTGCTTTCCTCTGTTATGGTAAGTAATTCTCCATGTCCCTGAGGTGCTCATTATCACGTTATTTGGGCTCTGTTTATATAACTTTAGAAACCACAGTAAAATCCTGCAAGACAAAACTCCTCAGCTCTTCTCTGATCTCTTCTCCAAAGTGGGAGTAACACCTTACTAGAGAGGAGCCCAGTACATTTCTTAAACCCCTTGAGTTTCTGGGGTGGTTCAGTCATCTCTGGAGAGTAAAACTTGAATCCAGGTGTAAAGACATTGTCCTTGGCCTGATCTTAACCTGCAGCAGATGCTTCTCAGCTGAGCTCCGACCTGATCTTCCAGGTGATTACTAGCTTTAGTTATGGTTTCCTGTACACAGACCTTGAGATACCACTGCAGTTTTACTAAGCAGTATTGTCCTCTGGTCGTGCTTTGCTTCAAGATCAAATTAAAGCCTAGAGATTGTGGTAGTCAAATTGGTCTGCAGCTGAACTCATAAATGGTGTTTCAGAAAGTGCTCACAGAACTGTCAGAAGGGAGAAGGGGTGGAATGGCTATCCCCTTTACACTTCAACCTTCAAACACTGTTTTTCATAAACAAGGAAACCGGTTATAATTAAATTCTGTGCTATTTAGGCTGCTTGTTATCGCAGGATGGGACAGAGTCATAGACTGTAGTAACACAGTAAATAAAATAGTGTGTAGCACAATAGCAGAGTGTGCTGCCTCCTGGTACATAAGGCACAGCTGCACAAACAGGGGCGTGGGAACTAGCAAGACTTCCAGGTTTTCAGCAAGCTGTCCCAATACACACCAAGCTGGCCACAGTCAAGAGAAGGAAGCAGAAGTCCCTTCTTGCCAAACAAACGGGAAACATGAAAACATCACAGCTCTCCAGTGTTGCTGGAGCTTCCATTTACGCTGATGTTATGTGCAGTATTTATCAAGTGTTTACCTTCTCAAGGAGTTTCTTTGTTCATTCTCTTTTGAGCATGTAACAGAAAATGTAATCTGTAATTCAGCAAAATCTCTTTGTGCATGGAGGTTCGTGACTTAGGAGAGATTCTTGTGTTAAGAGACAATAAGGAAACATACTCCTTGTGGGATCAGAGGCACTGGAGCAGAATGTGGAGGCACTGCCTGGACCACAGCAGTGTGTTCCTGCCCAGCTCACTGTTTCCCAGCAGCTCAGCTAAGCTTAGTGCTCAGCTGCGATACTGCAGGCGCAGGCTCTGCCTGTAGTTGTGTGGAGGATGTCATTAATCACATGCTATCCCAGAGACTGCCAGTAGTGGAAAACTAAGCAAATTAAGATATTTTAAATACCTCGGCTCTCCTTTCAGAAGACATCTGCTGTAATCTACAGTGGCATGCTGTGTGCTTCTGTCAGCGTGTCTTTGCTGCCCTGCCCCTCCTCAGCACCATACCACATGCAACACTTGCTCTGGTGATGAGTTCTGTGGGACTGAGGCTCAGAGCTGAAGCTGTTATCTGTGAGAACCTGTTCATGACTCATAAAGTCAGACAAGATTTACCCTGTATGCATAGGGGAAGGTAACATGCATGGGAAATGTGCACATCAGCCCCTCCTTTGTTGCAAAGCAGTGCATTAAAAACTGTGGAAAGATCCAGCATGGGCGCTGGAGGGATACCTAAGAAAACAAAAATTTCCTATTCCTCAGTACACTGTGGGCTAATTGGGTGTCCAGTTGTGTTAATCAGATTAATTGGGTGTCCAATGCTTAAGCCTAGACATTCCCCAACCACCTGCAGCAACTTCTTGTAAGGTGCAACTAAACATAGGTACCTGCTTACTATCAAAATAAGGGCAGAGCTTTTACCCCCCTGGGGCAATGAGGGTGCTTAACAGCTGCCCCACCTTCTTAAAAACATTTGCTAGAAGTTAGCATGTACTCCCTGGGCACAAGAGAGGCAAGTTCTCAGCCCTCCTTAGCCTGAGAACACTTAAACCCAGGACTTCTGCTTCCCAAAGCTTGTCCCTTGACCCTGTCCCTGCTGTCGGAATTGTTCCTGAGTAATGACAAATTATTCAATGTGAAATGTATTAGCAGCCAATAGGAGCACAGCAGCTGCTTTCTAGTCGAGTGCTTTAGCCAGCAGGTTACCTGCCACTCTTCAACATCCTGTATGTGTGTTACATGCCTTTTCCCTCTTTGCTAATGGTTATCAGTTTCAATTCTGCACAGATTTTGAAATACTTGGGTATATCTAGGCTGCATTTCACTAATTTCAACCAGGCTTTCTGCCAGGGAAGCCGTTACAATGCATAGCAGAATTGGGACCTTAGGTTATAAATTAGGTGTTCTAAATTGTTATTTATGATTAGTTTAGGACCTTCTTTTGGTGTATATTTTTACAGATGACACCATGAGCCTGAGTTGTAGTTGAATCTCCTGTGTGCTCTATTGCAACATTACTATGACAGCTGCTAAGATCAGGGCTGGGAGAAATCTTTCCTTTCCTAGGAAAAGAGACTGTGAAACAAATACTGGATTTAGTTACTCTCAGATGTGTGGTTGAGGCATCCTGCTAGGTTTCGTTGCTTACTGCTTCATCTCCATGTAGGTCTCAGCAAAGGAAGAACTGTCTAGAGAATATTCAGCATGCAGCAAACGATTCTGCTTTGCATGAAGCTTAAGTGACGACAATCCAACAAGGCAGAAAAACTCTTCATTCTCCCTAGGCTTGTATGAGCCTCCCTGTGAAGAGATCAGAGCCTCCTGGCTTGAAATGCTGCCTTAGGGTTTGCTTTTTATGTCAATAAATGTTTTATCACATTTAAGCTTCAAACACGGTAGAAACATCCCTGCTAACATTTGATGAACTCCAAGAGAGACAGCAAGCCTGGGCAGAGGGCAGTGTGCAGCACAGCACAACGCTTCCCTTCTGTGGGCAGGGGGTGCCTCAGCCTCACAGGGGGCCTGGGTGAGATGCTGCCTTTGCAGTTACTCACTGCCTTGGAAAACACTTTGGCAAGCTGAGGGAGGGGGTGTCCCTCTCTTCAGGACTTCATCACTTCCGGTCTTTTCTTTCTTTTGCTTTTTCTTCTCTCCCTACAAGCACTACCTCGGTGTGACTGATGAAGCATATCCATGTGCCCAGGTCTCTGGTGGGCTTAAGTCGTCACTGTCTCCACACTCAGCTGGTCTGTCTCTCCTGATGCCTCCTTGCAGTCTCATTTCTTCCCTTCCCTCACACTCCTCTGTAGCACAGGAAGAGGCTGCAGAGAAGTTTAAACAGGAAAGGCTAGGCTGCCTTTTGGTGCCTGCAGTACTGGAGCTGAAGTCTCCAGGCTGAGCCTACGGAGTTAAACCCACAGGCAGTGCACAAGTGCTACAAATCATGATGCAGTCTCAGGTTTTTTGCTTTTCCCAGCACTTGCCAGTTCCCCCCCACCGGTGGCGTTCCTTCGTTGCTCCTTTCCACATTCGGTGTTTTGCAGTGGCCCTGCTTGCCTTCCCTCTCCTCCCTTCTCCTTCCCCTCCTCTGCATTATCAAATGCAGCACTTCAGCGTCACTGACTGACAGGGGATGCAGCAGCTTGGGCAGAGGAGATTGAGGGGGGGGAAAGAAGAGGAGGAAAAGCTGCTCTCAACAAAGGAGGCAGCAGAAACACTGAAAGACAAGCTTTCTCCCAGAAGTGAATCCCAGTCATCCTTTGTTAGGGCAGCAAATTAAGATGAGGTCTCTAACTCAGTTCAGTGAGAGGACCGTGACTGCTCCATGTACTCCTACAGTGTCTTTTCAGGGAACAGAGCTCAGATGTATAGCTCAGGTTCACCACAAGCAGGACTGAATCAGCAAAATGGGTGATTAGCTACCCCCACGCTGCCAGGCACTGCGTGGCTAAGTGACAGCACAACAAAAACTCACTTCACTGCTCACAGCTAAAAAAAATCCTGGCTATTCAGAGAGGCAAAGGTCGCGAATGTAGGGGGAAAGAATCACAGAGCAATTGGCTACTTACATGTCTGTCTGTATTCTAGGAGACCTAGGAGTTCCAGGGTTAATCTTTGCCATTTTCCAAAAGGACTCTGATATTTCATGCTTTATGCAACAGATTTTGCTTACAACTTATTCTGATTGCTAAATAATTACAGAAGCGTATGTTGCCCTGTAGCAGTGCGGATTTTTCTGCTACATGAGACTGTTATCACCAAATGCCAAATGCATCTTGAAAGGCTTTTTGTAGGGTTCTGCTGAATAAGCACACTTTTGAACGAGCACTTTTCTGCAGCCTGCCCTGCTTTTGCCAGCTGCTGATTACCCTCCTACTAACCACAAGTGACATGTCCTTATTACAGATTGGAGTAGACAGTAAGGATACTGCATTTACCTTGAAATTAATTAAATAATGAACTTAAGGAAACCCAGCAGCAAAGTCTGATTTATTCTGGAAACTTCATAGGGTATTCAGACAATAATAGGCAGAAATGCTCTGCTGAGTAGAGACAAGCATCAGAGACAACCTCGCTTTGGAATTAGAGTCTCATGCAAAGACAGTTGGAATTTGCATTTAATGTGATTATTAAAATCCGTTTCTAAAGGATAGAGTCTAGTCCACCTATATAGATTCTCCAAAAATGACATGACCTTGCAAATACAACAAAAAGCACCCTTCCAGGAATGAAATGAAATGTTTTTCTGGACATCTCTTTTCAGTACAAGCCCTAAAGGAAAGAACAAGCTAATCTGTGCCACCTATTTGGAAGGAGACAACTCCCTGCAGCTCATCAGGTGTTTGAACTAAACATTTGCAAAGGAAGTTTTGATTTTCCTTACTAAAAATAAACCTTAGCTTGTACGTGAGGCTTACTTTGTAGTCTTCCATAATGTCTTTCCTGCAGTATTTTCTGGGAGTTTTATGAGCTCACATTTGAAGAAGTTTTGTCAAACTGTAAGGAAATAAAGGCACATGTAGAAATTTCACTACCTTCTAAAAGTGGGACTTCAAGTGCGGCTTATGCTCACTGTCTTTATTAGTGAAAATTGAAAATAAGTCACTTTTTTCTCATCTAACTTAAATTGAAATATGGCTCTCCTATTCTAAAACAAAAATAGCCTCACTCAAGTATCAGTTACTAAGTATCACATCACTGAAGGCAAGGGAGTCCAGTCTGGTGTCACCATAGAAGTGGTTTAGGTTCTGTTTGTTTTGCATGCAGACGAGGTCAAAAATACCTTTGAAAAAGCTTCCCATAGGCACCCTCTGTTCCCTGAAATTAAAAACCATCAATTCAGGAGTCCAGCTGTCAGCATAAGGCACACTAAATCAGCAGAGCAGATTCGCTGTCCCCTCTCAGCCTCCAGGCCCCGCTGGACTGTCCTGCTCTGTGCTGCAGCCCTTCACCTCAGATGAGCTCCTGCCAGAGCTTTCAGCGCCGCCTCTTGCAGTCTGCCTTGTGCTCTGCCCTCACCACTCTGCCTCTGTGTGCCACACCCCAGGTACATCTTCAGACCTAAGGGACAAATCCAGCTAATTTGTGAAGGGTACCCTCAGACCTCCTCGAGTGAGTGAGTGAGTGAGTGAGTGAGTGTGTGAGTGAGTGAGTGTGAGTTCACATCCCAGCACTGTGCAGCTGCGTTGGTGCAAGCAGGGTATTGAAATGCCTGTGTGGGGCTGACATGGGCCTGGGGCAGGAGCCCTAGGGATGTGCTGCCCACAGGAGTTTGAAGGAAAAACTATTCCCACTCACCTTTTGAGTTGGTTTGGGATTTTTTTACTATATATAATCTGCTTGAGTTTAAAAATAAGCTTGTCCTCATTGCTCCTTAGGGTCTGACTCAGTACCAACACCACTGACGAAGAAGGCCATACTTAGAGGTACTTGTCATCTTTAGGAGGAAAATCCCTGGGCAAAACCCGAAGTGCCAGTGCTAGCCAGGAGGTGGCAGAGGAGTCAGGCTACCTGGTACACCGGTTTCTGCATTGGTTTGGCAAAAACACAAATAGAAACCGAGGACAGACAACGAAACACAGTCCCACCCTCCATCTTCAGGAATAAGAGGATGAAACCCTTAATCACATTCTTGCTTGTATTTATACTAATTGCTCATCTTCCTGAGATCTGACTTTATGAAATTATGCATGCACACCAAGCAGATGAGTTTCCATAGAAACTCAGGAGCTGAACTTCCATTAGAAAAATCTTTTTTTAAAAAAATCTTCCAGATAAAAATGCAAATTGCCTGTCAGTGGGTGGCTTTCTGAATTTATATATAATTTTTTTTGCACTGTAGGCAGATTCCAACTGGACCTACATAGCAACAACATGCAGGCATTGTTTATAGCAAGCCAGACTCCATGGGGAAATGGGAAATTCAGTAGCAAGGAGAAGCTCTCAAGTGCAAATACCTCAGGGAAACAACAACTCAAGTGCTCAGTGCTGCGTCTTCCTGAGGCTTGGGGTTTGTGCAGCCTCCAGCTCTCAAAATGCTTGTGGTTTGCAAGGAGTGGTGTGGGGAGGAGGGGAGAGAGGAATAGAGAGCAAAGCAAGAAACTCTCCTGTACACAGAATTAATGATGTTCAACCTGTCCTTTAAACATCAGCAGCATATTTGTGCCGCTTGAGTTAAGCCTCGCTAAAAGGCTGACGCCATCTGTCACAGCTCACTCTGGGCAGAGGTCTCTGTGCTGGGGCTGGGGAGCATTGGCAGACCTGGCTTGGCCAAACCCCAGCCTCCACCTGGGCTGAGGCCTGGAGCCCAGTGTCGTGTGCCCACACTGCACGGAAGTCCAGGCATGTGTGCAGGAAGAGGGCATGGGGCTGTTCCTCACCAGAAGGGGGAAGCAGGATGATGGCACACCTGGGAAGGGCCACGGACCTGGGCAGCATTTGGTGCCAACACTTGTGCGTGAAGCAAGGAGGAGGTGAAAATCTCGAACTCCTTTAGCAAATGTTTCCTCCAAAAATACAGCAGTTTTTCACTCATGAAGTATATTGCAGCATCAACAGGAGGCATTTCCCTAGCTTTGGGGAGCCTCTGGAATAGCTCTCTCTGAGGGTTCGCAGATGGTTTTTTAGCTAAACCGGCAAGCTGGAAAGCACTGAATACCAAATTTTCACATGAGGTGCACTTGTGGTGGGCATCTGCCGCCGGTGGGCACAGGACACCGTGCCCGGGGCCTGGAGCACAGCGAACACCGGGGGGGAGCCCCGGCAGGGAAGCCATGCCAGGCTCTGGTCCTTGAGCAGCAGGGTGCTGGGGCATGCGAGGGAGCTGTGCTGCACGAGCAGTTTACGATGAGGTGGATTTCACTGCAGCATTGTTGGGAGGCGCGAGATGTCAGCCGGGCAGGGAATTCCCCTCGGCGTGTGAGAGGGATGACAGGCAGCAGCTGCACGGGCTCGCTGGCCCCTGTGCCTCTGGGGCCAGCAGCCCTCTGAGAGCAGAGAGGCTCCGGGTGCCAGGGTGAGGACAGCGCTGGGTCCCCGGCCACCAGAGAGCACAATCGGCTCTGCTCGGTCAGCGCAACAGGAGCAGATTTTAGGAAGAGTGGGTTTGTGGTTGAGGACAAACTTGAGCTGAGATAGCTCCTGTCTATTCTTGGCTCAGCAGCAGATTTGCCATGGCCACACTACTTGCCCTTTCTATGCCTCATTATCCCTGTCAAGCGGGTGACTCAAATTATAATTGCACAAATTCCTTCCAGTCTGTCATTACGTGCCTGCAGTCATCTCCAGGCAGCTACCTCCAGGGGAAGCATCCTCTCCCACCAGGGTACCTCTGTGCCACGTATGCCTGCTCCCAAGGGGATTGTAACATTAGGCCCTGTTGCCTTGTCGTTTTCCTACATGGAGAGAAACCTAAAGAAAAAACACCCCCACTGCATCTCTAAATGATCAGATTTGATAGAGTTGATTATTCAGGTCAAGGTTATGAGCAAGGAAGAGGCAGTGAAGCTTTTCATAGAACCACCAATATTTGATTAAATGGGTGTTTCTTAATTTTTCCCTAGGCAAATTAATGTGTTTCTGTAGGTATTATTACTATCACTGGCCTTGAGGATGCTGATGCACCCTGTGTTTAATGGTACTTTCGTAAAGGCAAACAAAACAAAACAGAGGAAAAATCTTCACTGTTTCCAAAAGCATCACCATTCCTCCATCAGAAATTTACCTGAGTTCTAGTTGTGAGAGATTTTGGGTTTCTTACATCTTTTCACATGCATTAAAGGCAATTAGACACATTAAAGATTAAGCTAATGCTTTTCCTTATATATATATGCATCCACCTACTGCACTGTCCCAGGAAAAGCATGAAGTCAGGCAGTCGTCTTACGTGCCAGAGTTTCCATGGGTGAGTGCGGGCAGAGGCCGTGCAGAGCTTGGCAGGCAACGTGGCAGCATTGGCTGCTTCTTCCAGAGGCCACACCTGGATGAAGCTGGTGGAAGGTTCGTTCTGGTGTGTGCACCTTCAGGAGGAAGCAGAGAAGTGCCACAGATGTGTTGTGGCCTGCAAAGCCCATGGGACCATCTGGGCTCGGTGTGGTTGGCTGCTGTGTAATTAACAGGGAGCCTGGCTCATTAGGTGCTTTGTGGGTTCAGACACATCCATGAGAGCCCTATAGGAAAACATGTTCTTCCTAACACTTCTTTCATCCTCCCCCTCCTGTTCCTTCCAGATGGTTACACCCACTTGTGTCTTTTCTTACCCTAAGGACAGCTTTTTAAACAAGGTTCCTTCATCCTTCTCCTCCCCCACACTGCTTTAGGATCTACATGGAAGTGCAGGAGGACAGAGCTGTTACATCCCATGCTGTTACGTGCAGCCTGCCTCTAGAAGGCTGGGAGGAGACCACATCCCTCTGCCCTCCCTGTTTGTTGAGAAGAAGATCTCTCAGTGTGGTCAGGACGTAGGAGATGAGAGACTTTACCTCAGCCTCAGCTGGATGTTGCAGATGTGCGAGAATGAATTCAGATACTGGCTGTAGTCAAACGTGTATATTTTCCAGGCAAGGAGAGAGGGATGCTTAAAGGGCCTGTAACCTTTCTTGTATAGCAGTAGTATATGCTCTCCCAGTAACACACAGCAGGAGCCCTGGCAGAGCTGAATCAGTATCTGCTTAAAAAAAAATTATTTTCACAATTAGTTTTTAAATTGCGCATGGCTGTCAAAAAATGCAGAACTTAACAACTGATCACTCATTCTTCAGAAATAGGTGGAGATGCCCCCTCCATAGGAGGACTCCTGTGCCTGCACTCACAGGGCAGCTTGCTGGGAGCTCGGGGTGCTCCATTTCTTCCTCTCTTTTGCGCTGTTGTTAACTGCTCATCACTTGTTTGTTGACAGGGCCTGGTGCTGAGCAGACTCGGGCGGAGGGAGCTGGCGCAGAAAGTCCTCAGAGATGCCGTGCGGACCCAGACCACCAGTCACGTTGCCTGGAACAGCCTGGGAGAGGTCTTGCAAGCACAGGGGAAAAACGAAGCAGCCATCGAATGCTTCCTTACTGCCCTGGACCTTGAATCCAGCAGTCCTGTCATTCCATTCACCGTCATACCCAGGGAGCTCTGAAGCTTTTCCCTGCAGCTAAGCACTTTCATTGCGTGGACAGGCACCAAAACCAAGCAAATAAACAAAGAAAAAGCCCAACAGAAAAGTGCCATTGGAACCTGGAACCTGGACTAAGTAATTCCAGGACGGGGCTCAGGGCTGCAGGCTTAGCTTAGACAAGCTGAACTGTAGAAGAATTTGCAACAGGCAGAAACAGAGAATGCCTTTTTCTGGCCTTTTTCACAGGTGCCTGGCTAACCTCCTGTTCAAGTTAATAGCAAGGCTTATTTCAAAGTGTTGGTTCAAGGTGACTGTAGAAAGATCATGCTAGGGTACAGCTGTTCAAAGCACTTGCACCTTTCAGTGTTCATTAAAGATAAAACCCCCAAGCCCTGAATTACAGCCCAGACCTGCTCTAAATAGGAGTAAATTCACCAACTAACTTGATCAAGTTGTGTTTAAGCATGTGGCTGTCTCCCCACAGATCTGACAGGACAAGAATGACAGTTGCACCAAATAGACATGCAATATATGCTGTTTACAAAATTATTTCAGCTATTTTGATAATCCTTTTTCCTGCCTTGCCTTTATATACTGTATATGCTCACTATATTTAGTGTAGCACTTGCCTAGACCAATTTAAATTAAAAATACTTTTTTAAAAATAAAGCTGCTATTGCAGTATAATTCACAAAAGCAGAAAGACCAAAGACCAAATCAGTTCACATTTGAACTAGTATTAAAAACACATAAGTATCTCCACTTACATATTTATTGGAAGGCCTTACATGAAGTAGTTAATTATGAGCTCTGAGCTTTATTCCTTCATTCTTATTAATCACCTATTGCATCAGTTTAGTAAGGAATATAGTGTTTCCCTACTGGTATATATAGTGACTGAACTCTGTGCTCTACTGCATTCCTGGCACAAAACATTTTCATATCCATCTTTTCACGATGCTAAAGAAGGCAGCAGTCTTTTAAGGGAAAGTGTGCTGAAGGCACTATGTGTATATATGAATTGCTTCTTCCTTAAAACTGAATCTTTGGCTTGTCCATACAACTTTCACATTAGAGGTACGGAGTTGAGCCTTCAGCAGGATCATTTTGCATCTCGTGTCAGATGTAATAGTGAGGAGCTTCTAATCCACCCAGCCTCCCCACGCTGGCACGGCCGGGGAGGGGACGCAGCTGGCACTGCCCTGCTGAGCTGCTCCTTAGCTCTGCCTGACCTCCCCGGGGCCTTGGCAGCGGGGTGGAGCTGGACTGTGCTGCCACACGAGAGCCAGCCCTGTCCAGACCAGTCCCAAGGTAAAGATGATGCAGAAATTTGCAGCACTTTCCTAAAAAAAAAAAAAAAAAAAAAAAAGTTGGGGCTTTTCCCCCATTTTCATCCAAAGAAGATTTGTGACTATTTCATCAGTAAGTTTGCACTAAAGCACACTTTGTACTATAATTCTGCCCAGTATTGTGATCCACAACTAGTTCACTCTGGAAATAATAATATCCTCAGGCAATAAATAAGATGGGGTTATTTCTTACAGAGCCTGAGGCTCTGGCAGCAGACTTGAAGTCAGCGTTGTTTACAATTACTTGGAAATCTGCAGGCTAATGGAGAGCTGGGCCCTTGTGCTAGTCCCAGCCCACACCATGGGAGAACTCCCGCCCCCAGCCTTCCCTCAGGATGCCTGCACCGAGGGAAGCACACTGCTCTCAGGTTCCTTGCAGCAGCCTGGTGCGCTCCCGGGCCGATATTTTTATTTTTTCCCATTAAATGATGCAGATGCAATAGCCCAGCTTATTTATCTGTTCACTGAGGGATTCCAGATCCAATCTAGGCTGATTTCACTGCAGATGAAAGCAGCCCGCCCGTGAAAGGTGCTCAGCCCATGAGTTCCTGGCTTTCCAGTGCCCCACAGGCACCCAAATGGACTCCTTTAGGCCAGAGGCAGGTTTCCAAGGAGACGGTGTTCCCCGGCCGCCGTTCTTGTTTGCAAGAGCACCAGCAGCAGAGGAAGGAGTAGGTGTTAAAGTACCAGAATTAAAGGAGTTTCACGAAGACAAAAAGACACAGCTGAGATACCTTTTGCTGTGAAAGATGCTCTGAAGTCGTCGTGCTCTGCCCTGCAGGGTGGAAAGAGGGAAGGGGAGGGGGAGAGATGCTGTTGTTGACATAATATATAAATTGTTACCCAGGTGTTTTAAACCCAGTTCCACAGTCAGATGCAATCTGGCAATAGACTTAAGCAGAGATACATGTACAGATAGATTCTCTGTCCTGGTGTTTGTTGTGCTGCACAGTTCCCAGGGTGGGAGCGACCCTTCTGTGTCAGACACAAAAGCAGAGCCCGTGTGGTGGCACGTCGCCACTCCCTTGTGCAATGTATATTTGCAAAGCACTGCCATAGCAACTTCTGTGTGCTGGGCAGCTGTTGGAGCACAAGCTGCACATCCACCTCTGCGAGCAGGGAGCTGCTTTCGGAGGTCTGTAACGTGGCTGGTCTGTGACCTGGCAGGAGGGTCCTGTTTCCCAGCAGCAGCTGAAAAGCAAACACTCACGGGCCCATTTGCTTCTGCAAATGCTTGCAAACAGCCACCAGCCCATCGCGTTTGTTGCTATCAGGCAAACTTCATCCTGGTGACAACCAGACTTGCCACAGCACTCCCATCTTCCTGGGAGAAGGGCAAACATTCGTGAGTACTTTGAGTGCATCAACAGGTCAGATGTTGCCAGGGTGCTCCCGTCTTGTGTGCATTTATGAGTCTTGCTAGCACTGGACTCTCAGTCCTAAGAGCCTTTGCTCCACGTGTGGCAGGGAAGATGCACGTGAGTAAAGGCCATCATCAACAGGAATCAGAGGAGTGTGGTACCCTCTACCAGCACACCACCCCGCAGCCCCTACAACAGTTGCAGACAAAGTACTTTGCATGCATAATGGACTCAATCCCACGATTTCCTGCATGCTTCCCAAAGGATACAAAGTACCTCTAGGCTGGAGGGGTATTGTATTGGCTTGAAATGCTCTGTAGAACGCAGAAAAGAGAGTGGTTGTTGCAGATTTACAAGTACTTCAGGGGTAAATCCTCCAGCTGTGTTTGTTAATTGTGCTCGCCAAAGCAGAAGTCTTCCCAAACTTACATGCTACCTCTCTCACTCAGCATGGATTTTGTTCACACTTGCAGATACAGAGAAACAAAGACAAGTGCTTGAGACCAGCCTATGTGTTGTAGTATTTATTCAGACAGCAATGTTGATAAATATGATAGACTTACTTCCCTGAGCTCAGTAATATGCGTGGCAGGGAGCCTGGCATGCTTAATGCTCAGGCTTTGAGATTTAAGAAAACAAGATTTACATCCCATCTCTCATATGATTATTACAGATCATAAGTAATGGGGAACAATAACTTTGGGGAACCAATTCTGCAAGTTTTAGCACAACTTGAGTCTGACGGAGTTTTCTCGTTCATTCGTTTTGAAAGAGGAAGATAAAAAGCCAACATCATTGCCTAAAGTATCACATTCTTGTTCCACCACAAGGTTCTTTTCCATTTTTCTGGCAGAGTGCATGCAAAAAGAAAAAATAATTACCTTCTGTTTTCCTGTTGTGCAGTAAAGGAGTAGTATGTGCCGTTGCCTTTTACCAACAAGAAGGATTGTATATTGTAACAAAAATGACTCTGCCTCCAGGATAACAGAAGGAGAAGCCCAGCAGGCCAGGGAACAGCTCCCCTCCCTGCCTTAGCCCGTGTAAAGTGTCATTAGCTCCACTGGAGCAGGTGGTTAGGAGCATTCCCAGCTGAGGGCCTGCCCACCCGTGTACTCATTCCGTGCAGGGAGAACAGCGGAGCCTCAGCCTCGCGCGCCACGCAAGGACCTGGTCTGTTTCTATTGGTAACAGTTCATGCTGCTGATTATCACAGTGCTTCACAAGTGCTAATTATCTTTTCTTGGTAATGACTAATAAATCCAAATGGAGAACAGTCCTAGAGGGTGTTTACTTTAAAATTCACTGGCTGGGTACCAAAGTAGGCATAGCACTGGCTGTTGCAGTTTGAATTACAGTTATTTTGTCCAAAAATGTTCCATTTTCAGAGAGTCTAGGTAAAGAACGAGTTTGGCTATTTTGTATTTCTTTTTACTGATAGCAGAGTGGGAAACAATCCTTTTTAGTGAAAAGACATTACTGTCATGATCTTTTTTCAGCCAACCCAACAGAGATTTGATAGTTACAGTTCAGCCTACAAGAGAAAGGCTTCCCAAAGCAGCCGTGGTGCAGCAATAATTCCCTCTGACTCAATTGTATTACAGGCATATTTGACAATTACGCAGTGGGCATGTGGAGCTGAGACGCCTCTCGCTCCTGATTTGGCTGAGAGGGGCTGCTTTGTGCCCCAAGGGGCAGCTGTGGCTCCCATCTGGGTGCCCATCAGCGCTGCCCTGGTGCCTGCCCCCTGCGAGGTGGCTGCTGCCACCAGCCCAGTGGGTCTTGTTCACCAGCACCCTGTCACTTGTGCTGGTTCAGTGACCCTCAGACTGCTCCCTAGGGCCTGGCTCCAAGGGTTGGTTTCCCTACTGCTGAGCTGTTCAGTGCTGCAGGATATCAGTGCATGATCAGGGAGAAGGTTGTTTTCCCAGAAATGGAAAGCTGAATCGTCCCTCACTCAGTGATGTTGGCAGGAGGGGAGGTAACCACTGACCCAGCAGCTGCCAAGATGTTTCCTCCAGCTTCGCTTCTAATGAACTGGCTTGTGCCTTCAGCTCCAGCAAACCAAGGCAGGTTCCCCAGTGACTGGATACTAAAAGATCCATCTCGTTTTCCCACAGAAACACATGCCAGTCAGTGGCTTAAACCACTGATGGGGATGCAACACTGTGCTGTTGATAGCAGCCCACGATGGTACAAGAAAAGAACTTCCCTGGGCCAGTGCACAGAGAGGTGCTCAGCTTTTGCACATCCAAGCATGTCCTACATGCCGCTCTCGTACTGGTGTCACGGGTGTCAGAATCAGTTTTCCGTGTAACTTAACTTTTTTTGTCATTGTAAGATATTTCCACCGAATTAATAAAATTGACCGTGTGGAAAACAAAAAGTGCTCCTTATATTTCCTGCTAATTTCAGGACTTTTAATATATTCATGCCACGGATGCTTCAAGCGTTATGAAATGTCCAGTTGTTAGATTAACTGGAACCCAGTGTGCCTAGGAGTTACCAGTTGCAAAGGGTATTTTGGCCTACACACTGTAGTTCATGGGAAAAACAACAGTGAGCATGCAAGCGGCGTGCCTTCAGAGAGGAACAGAGCCAGGAAAACGGAGCTGTGTAGCTTCAGATGTTTGGATTTGTGGAGATTTAAGCGAGCATCATGCTTTTCTTGTGCTTCTTCCAGTAAAAATAAACAAAGGTAGTGTGAGAAACTCTTAACATTGAGGTAATATGCAAATGCTGTGCTGTCAAGTTTAGGGACTCACCTTATTTTGGCCACAATGCCATTAATCATGTTTTTGCTACAGTTACTCCTGTGGTTATTTGAAAATAAAATGTCTCCATTCAAGAGCTTCCAGAGCATTCTTTGCATTTGCACATTAATCTTTTGGGCAAGTTTCAAGAGGGCCTGCTTAAAAAGTCCGACCCTTAGTTTCATACTCAGATTAAGGATGCGGTTTTTGAAGAACATTTCTTTGTAACTGTGGCTACTTTGGTTTATGAGTGTATTCACCATAACTCAAGCAGAACGTGGCAATAACAGAATTAAGTCAGAATTAAGAATTTCCTCAGTGACAATAACAGAATTAAGTCCTTCAGCTGTTTGTACAGTCTTAAAAATTGAAAACTGAAGTGAATAAAATACTGGCTCTGACTTTTTCCCCCCCTTTCTCTTGATACAGAGAGGAAGCAAAACACTGGTTTGGGGGATGAAGGGATGAAGGGAGGGAGGGAGGAGAAGGCTTCCATGGCCCCTCCAAGCAGGAGCCCAACTGGAGGCATGTAACTGAACCCCAGCAAAAGCTGGAGAATTTCATTGTTCAGTCCCCTCTGAGGGAGGCCACTCATCTTTGCTGGTACCTAATGCTGGCACATTGCCTGGTACCCTCTGTGCATCACACAGATGTTTAATATTCCCTTTCTGTTCAAATGGGAAGAAAATAAGCCTTTTTACCCCTCATTTTTTTTTGGAAGGAGCTCCAGTTGGTTTGGGAGCTCCACTTTTAATACAGAATCACTTCTTCCCTTGCAGAGAACCAAGTTGCGTTTCAGTGATAATTTTGACACGATACTCTTGAAAGGTCATTAAGAATAATTTAATAAATTTCAATAATTCATTATATATTTTATATAATTTTTAATAATTGATTCATACCTCCACTTCTTTCTGCACCAGAATGTTCAGATACATATAATATATTACTTCTTCATGTGAGGTCCAGATATTTAGCAGTTCCTGATATTTAGCAGTCCCATAAACTTCCCAAGGGAAGAGGTGAGGCATCGCTGCTTCCCAGATGCTCCCTTCCATGACAGTCTTTGGCTATCAGATTTTTGTAGCGTCACCAAAGCACCAGCGTTTACTTTGTCTTTAACCACATCCCTCAGGAAATGTCACATCCCAGTCAGACGTGCCTGAGCCAGTCTTTGGAACAAAGGAAAAATAACCTCCTGCTCTTTAAAGACTGGTGTTAGAGAAAATAGACCTGGGCAACACTGGCTTGTTCGTTGCCATCAGCAGCCACAAGAGCATTTCCGTGAGCTGTGGCTGTCAAACCAGTTTCCTCTGCTGTGTTGTCTCCAAAACAAAGAGTGACATCTCACAGCCAAACCATCCCTGCAGATCCACCAGCTGAAGGGAAAGATTCAAAGGCTTTCTCAGTGCTCCAACTTAAGCACGTGCTAAACAGTGGAGGAAAAAATCCTTGCAGGTCATTGCCCTGAGTGTCAGAGCTGCAACTTTCAGGTCTGATCCCATTTAGAACTGATGTAGCTGCTGTGATCACCTGGCTAATGGAGGAGAAGCAGGTAGGCAGAACATCTGAATTTTATGCAGCAAAAATGGCAAGCATTGTTACATGGCCTAAAAAAGCAAAAGAGCAATAAAAACTGTAAAACAGGAGACATTTCCCTTACTGAGGAGCTCTCACAGAGACAAAGCCCAGCTTCAGCAGCTTTTCTGATGGAAACATGCAAAACCCTGTCTGTGAGAGTAAGAGCAGATGTCAAGCAGCCCCTCATCAGCCTCCTGACTGCAAAGACCTCTCTGAACCTCAGTTCTGCCTCTACCCTGCACCAGAGACCCCAGTCCAGCCAGAGAGCACAGGACCCAGACCCCTCCACAGCGTGCTTAGGGCAGATGGCAGTCCTGTGCCTCTCAAACAGCAGGGTCCTCAAGCAAAAGCTTCATTACATTATGCATAACAAGTCAAACATCTTTTTTTATAATGCAGTAGTTTATGATACTGTAATTATGTCTGGCAAGCGGGATGCTTGTGAATGAATCAGCAATAATTATCCCTGTATTCTGTTGTCCAGTGAGAGGGGCCGACAGAAGCAGTCCGGGGTTTGCAGTGCCGGGTACTGTTTCAAAAGGATGGGAGTTCAAGGATATAGCGATTTTCTGGTCAGTGGAGGTTAGAGGTGATTTTGTGCTCAGTGTAAATGGCATTGTCTGGCAGAGACAATTAGCAAATGAAGCGTTGCCTCACCAGAGGCTTTGCAGCCTCTGAGTCTCTTCTTCCAGGCTGACAACAAACAGAAATTTGAGATGGTATCTCGGGTTTCCAAAACAGGAAGCTGCTAAATCCAGCAAGAGAGCAATTCATTTCCCACTTATAATGATGCTGCTCTTATATCTCCTTTGAGAATACTGAAGTGTTTTCCGAAGGGTAGCAAGGGAGGTATTTCATCCCCATTTTTCACCAGATGAAAGACCAACTGTGCCAGGAGTGGAGCCGAGAGAGGGGTGTTTTTCTGTGCAGAACTGGTTACTTCACTGTGACTCAGGCTCTGTTCCTTTCCCCAGGCAGCCTCCCACCCCTGACGACCGTGCCCGAGTCACAGCATGGCACAGCCCTCCTTCAAACCCCTTTTTGTTTCAAGGTCTCTTCTGTGGAGGAAGAGTTAATGGAAGTTTCCACTCACTTGTTGTATTAATGCAGTATGAATGACTTCTGTAAATCATCAGAGTGACCCACATCAGGCACAGTTTGGTGCAATTACAAGGTACAGAAATGTACCTTGGACACCAGGTTCCTCTGGACAGGTGTTCCAGGTCTGGCCTTGGAGTGCTGCTGTGCCAAGGGGATGCGTTATCACAGCCAAAGCTTTTATCTTTTTTTTCTCTTCTCTGTTCTCCCATCACGCCCTCTTGGGTACTTGCAAAGTGCTTTCTGTTCGTCTGGCTAACAGAGAAGTAATAAAATAAAAAGCTGAAAAAAATTAAAAAATATTTCAAGCTACATTCTGAAGAAAAACTTCTGAGATTTTCAACTAAATAAAGAGCTTTAAAAAGCTTCCAATTAAACAAAATATTGTTCTGACAGGACTCCTCAAGCAGTATCTTCAGTAATTCAGATTTATATGACCAGAAGTTTTGAGAGAATTGCCAGAAGGGACAGCATTTTGAAACAAAACTTCAAGATGTTTAATCCTGAAACAATCGACATTGAACATTTAAGTTTTTTTTTTTCTCTTCCAGCCAAGAACTATTCATCAAAGTTTTATATGTGTCTTCAGTTTTCTGGAGCTTTACTTTTCGGCAAATACCATGCTTGCAAGACTTCAGAAGTGTTTTCTAGTTCCACTTTTTGTTCTCCTACGTGTCTAATGCTGAAGTTCCTGGTGTGAAAGCATTCTCAAGTGCTTCTGCACAACATTACCAAACATTGCCCCCCCAGTCCAGCAAGCACAGGTTGTTTCCTGGAGATTAGCACCAACTGCTGAGTAAACAACAGCACGCACTGCCCTGCACACCTGCACACACACAAGCTGGGATTGTCCCCACCGAGAGAAACAGAGACCAGTCCCAAGCAGTTTTGGAAGTCACACCTCTGCAATGCCAGCGATGGTGATTAAAGTCTGCAGCTGGTTTTGTTCTGAGTAGAAATTGGTTCTTAAATAGTCCAAGTCCTGCTACCAGAACAAATGCACTTTCACATGTAGCAAAGCACAGCCAGGTCCTGTGGGTGCAGCACCGGCAGCTCCCCTGTGCTGCGGCAGGGGGAGTGAGGCTGAGCACCTCACACGGACTGGGAACCTCACACAGGATGAGCACCTCACACGGACTGGGAACCTCACAGGATGAGCACCTCACACGGACTGGGAACCTCAATCAGGATGAGCACCTCACACAATTCCAAATGCAGCTGGAATTTCATATACAGACACTTCTGTGCACACCTGCTCCCATCTCACCTCTCTCTTGGTCACTACCCTGCTCAACAGCAGCCTGCTATAGAAATTTTCAGCTTTGTGTGATCCCCAGGAATTTTCCATGGGATGTCTACATCTGTAAGATTCACTAACACAAATTTCTGCATAGGATATGACCTTTCCACAAAGGACATGTTCAGGGTCTCGTACTAGTTGGCCACAGACACCCCTGGGATCTGTAGCTCACAGTCTAAAGACTGGGGACTTAGAACTTTTCTCTGAGATTCTATTAGAGCTTCTTAATTAAAAGACCTCTTTGGGGACCTGAATTGAATTGGAAACCATGGTGATCACTTAGGTCAATCACGCAGAGAGATGATTGCATTTGGGAGAGTGAGGTGGAAGATGGGAATGTGAGCATGTTGAAGAGCTTTAAGGAATAAAATGAAAACCACAAACATCTGTAAAAATGAGGAGCCTGCATAATTTGCAGTAGAACAGTTAGAGGATTTATCATATAGGGCTCACCATTCACTACTGAATTAGAGACTAACAGCTGTTGGTCTTACTGCATTGAAAAGTGTCTTTAACTTTTATCTCTCTGAACATTTGATCAATGGATTTGACAGTCTGTCCATTTTCTCAAACCGGTGTATGCACATTTTCCCTCATGTTAATAACAGTGCCAGGAAAACCAAAATGCTCAGAGCTGTGCTTCCAGTCATCCCACATGAGAGAAACATGTTACCAACCTACTGCAAAACCAGAAATGTTCATCCTCATCCAGTGGGTCCTGTAATTTCATTATGCAAAACCTAAACTATAAAGAAATGCTTGATACCCAGCAAGTGTTTTTGTTCAAGAGTTGAATTTCACTGTTAGAGTTAGAAAACTCATTTGTAACCAGATCATGCTGATAAGATTATCAGTTACGTCAGTTAAAACATAACTAAAACAAAGTTACATTTTGTTTCAACTTACAAATCATTGTACTCTAGCTCCAGGACAATGAAGTTGCTTTCAAAATCAGAGCACTTTCGGTTTCACTAGAAGGAACTGTTCTAAAATTCACTGGCTTTACTTACAGAAAAGGACAACATGCCCCTAATCGACTTCTGCATCACCTTCTTCTCCCTTTGCTCCTATAGCAGAAAAATCGAGATAGTTACAAGGGATTTTCTTCGTGTAAGTCTCCACGAGAAATATGTAACCTTGCTTCACTTGTCGTTGCAAATTACTGTGTTTAGATCAGGACCTTTTACAGACTCGACACTTCAGTTGTTCAGCCCTTGTGTGAAATGCTTTGTATTGCTCCTGAGAAATCTTACAGCCCCAATACGCAGGGTTAACCTCTTGTAACCTCCAGCAATAAATGACTGACTGTTCATGTAATTCCTAGGAGACTGAAGTCTGTTGATCCATAATCTATCTGGCATTAGCAGTTGCTAACAAGCTGCTTCCTTTCCTAAGGTGGATGTGAAACACCAGAGCACAGAGGCTGCAGGAGTTCGGATCATCCTCTCTCCATTGCATTGATTCCTCCCCCTGCCACCTTCCAGGTCTCCTGCTTGCTTTGCAGGCAGTATCTGCAACTCTTTTCCCTGCCAGCAACCATTCCATACTGAATCCACAATGTGCAAAGGAAAAGCAGTAGCTGCTGATGTGCAGAAGCAGGAAGCTTTTTTTTTTTTTTAACTTATTTCTTACTCCAGTGTTACCTAATTGCAAGACTCAGATGTGCTGCCAGCTGGAGCATGCGTGTCTTCAGAACCAACCTCCAGCCTGCCCCGATGCGTTTGCAGTCACTTCAGGGCTTCCAACCTGTAAGGAGGCTGGAGTTTCAGTCAGGTAAATATTGCTTGCCAGCTCATTTCAGGATGCCATGGCTTCTGTGATAGGTGTAATTATTCCAAGTAGCCTTGTGCTGGAGCTTTCCCCTCAAGGCCAAAGTTTTATTCTATTTGTATTAATATCACCTGGAAGCTCTCAGTGGAAGTGAGGAGTCTTTGTTCTCTACTGACTCAGCCTGCAGGGTTATAATTAGAGCTGTATAAGATGCAAGGATGATGCAGCATGCCCACAATGACAGGCATTCTCACAGCAAAGGTAGAAGCAACTTTGCACCACAGAAACAGGATCAAACCCCAAACCACAACAAGATTTAAGGAATAACAGATCTGCTCCAATACACATCAGCATCACCACCTGCTTTAATTTCCATAGTATGTCCCTGAAATAAGGCTACAGACTTCAAACATACTGAACCAAATTTTTCCACGGCCTTCATTCCATAGTCCCATATGTCCATGCAGTCAGAAACATGATGGCAAGTGAGTTGCCCTGATAGGCATCTGCAACAGCTTCTCCTCAGTTACCTGGGAGCTCCACCACTGCACAAGGCAGGTCACAGAATGAGTCAGCAGTCAGGTTACCGAGGTCACTTGAAATTTTCAGTGGCGAATCGTTTGCTTCTTTTATCACAAAAATACTATGTAAAGCCTCAGCAAAGCTTTGACACTGAAAATATCTACGGGTGCAGGTCTCCGTGCACACACGGCTTCCTGTGGCCCAGCACTTCTGTGTGGGTTACTCTGTACCCAGCCTGCTATTCCTGAGACATCCTGTTTTCACTACTTGCGAAATTACTACAGCTGCCATGTTCCTGCTTGCAGCCTTCCTGACAGAAACATGTGCATGTTGAGCATTGTTTTTTCTAACTGAAGCAGACCTTTTGCCAAAAAGTTAGTCTGATATTTTCCTTCATCTCCATTTGCTGTTGGGGAAATATTTTCCACAGCAGAACGTTAGCCACTGAGCCTGGTGGACAAATCCTGATAAAGGCTGTTCAGAGAAGCCTTCCGCTTGCAATTAACATTTGCCCATGGAAACCAAAGCCTTTTATTATTTTCCTTTTCCTCCTCTGAAGGAGTTTAGCCCTGTATTGCCTAGTTCTGCTTTCGAAAGTCTTTGAACAGGGTGACACATCCATACTCTTCTGTACACCGACAACGGAGTGCAGAATGAGACCTTGCTTTTTGTTTTCAATATAATTAGTATGTTTATAGGAAACTTTTATGCTGTACGTTAATTTTCTAATCTGAAGCATGTTTTCAGATAACACAGAGATATTATTTCAAAATAAAGCAAGGGCATTAATAAACACAGTACCAGGAAATCCGCAAAGGTTAAGTGATTTTCTACAGAGTAATTCATTCTCCTAATGAGTTTGCTGCAGACAATGCTCTCTGCAAGCAGTTACTGCGTATGTATCTTTAATTTGTGTGTTTATATAATTCATGGTAGTGCAAAATAAATTTCTATGTAAAGTGTCCTAATAGATCAAGTGAGGCTATAATATTCTTACAGAGCTTGTTCATTACAATATGCCCTGGCACGGAGTCCAGAGGGAGAGGAAGCCATTAAACATTAAGCAAAACAATTGCTGTCGTCCTCCAGAGGGACTGGCTTTGTAAATGCTTATGTTAATGCTGTACAAAAGAGTTGAGTATTCTGGTAAAATTAGAATGGCAAAAGAAGGCAAGCACCTTGTCCTCAATTTCGTGAGATTTGGTTGGACAACTAACAATATTTGGATCTTTGTCCTAGAAGAGCAGAGCTAATCCTCTCCTAGTCACAGACTGGGCACTCCTAAGAGTTAATTGTTACCAGCAAACAGAAGAGACGAAACAAAAAAACCCCCTGACGTTTCCAGTGTTTTCTATCCTCAAAGCCGAAACACTCCCCTGTGTGTGTTTTCAATTTAACTAAAATAGATCGCTGTGTGTAAACAGCCACTCTATCTGCATCATTCATATTTGATGGACTAGTCAGTACAACAGATACTTTTATCCATCCCGTAAGTGATGAGAAACTAGACACTTCAGTGTCCTGTGCTCCTCTCAGTTAACATGAGTGGCAGCAGCTGTTATTCGAGGCTCCCTAACATGTAACATTTGATGTAGAGACAGGAAAATGGGAGATATATTTAGTGGAACTGGATATAACAAAAGTAACTTCCATGACCAAACCCCCCAGGAGAACATGCAGAGAAGCTCTGGCCACGTTTGTTAACAACAACCCAGGCACTGGTGGTGTTGGGCTTTAGGGGCTGTATAATAATGGTATTCTTAGCAGGTTAACAAGCTACTTGCAGAAAAGGTAGGGCATGATTTCAGGATGCCTTTGTTCCTACTGGCAGCAAAGCATGAAGGTGCTCCAGGACACCATCACCAGAGACTGTAAAGCACAAACTAAGTAGATAAACTTGTGTTTTACACTATGGTCTGCACATATGGCTTCACATGCCTGTAGGAGCCATGAAAACAGACTTTTAAATCTACTGGAAACCAAGAGGAGATATTGCCATTTCCTTTGGCTTGGGAGAGACGAGGGTAGATGGTTGACAAGGGAACAAATGTAGCATGTCAGAAACAGCACAAAAAGGAGGGCAATCCTTCTATGAGCAGGTATTTGGAGGAACTCCTGGCCCAGCTCACACAAGGGTGTGTTGGTGGTGGCAGTGAAATATCAGAAATTCCATTTAAAAATGAAACCAAGCTTCTTTCAGTGAGGGTGGTCAAGCACAGGAATGGGTTCCCCAGAGGGGCTGTGGGCCGTACACCCTCGGAAACAGACAAAACCACTCCAGATCAGCAACCTGCTCTGGTTGGAGAAGGGGGTAGGACTAGGTGGTTTGCAAACATACATTCAAACCTCTACCATGCTGTGATTCTGTGAAAGGGAAGCTCTCCAAGCAAGGCCATGGGCAGAAAACTATGGTTGCTGGTGTTAGGCAACAGATTTTGGGGGAACCATGTGGATATACCAAAAGAAAAGACCTCCTTTTCCTTCTTTCCAGCTGGTGTGCCCACCCCCCCTGCAATGCACACCTTCTGTGCTAGCACAGAGGGAGAGAGGAGATGAAAAGGCCAGAGTTTCAGAGGTCTCAGACCTGGAAAGAGCAGGTGAGAGGAAGACCTTTCACCTGCTTTAGGACATATTCCAGGGAAGCTCACTAGACCGCTTGCCAGCTGGCATTTTAGTGACCCACCCTGCAGGCTGAGGGGTTAACATCTCCTGAGCTAAAGTGCAGTTGCTTCATTTGTGGCCTCACTGGAGAGGGCAGCTGCAGCCCAGCTTTTAAACCTCTGCTCCGAAGCAAGAGCCGATGGAAAGGAAATGGCAGCTTCTATCTTCTCCTCTGGGAAGGAGCTGGAGAAGGTTTGTGCGAAGGTCATTTTAATATTAAGCCAAAGGTCCAAGAAGCACCAGACAAACAGCTCTTTTTTTCCAAATAAAGAGTTAGTAACTACATGGATGTAAAATTTTCTCCTCTCAGTTTGGCCAGGCTGGCCCTTCCTTATTCCTGAGGGAACACAGTCATTTCTTGGGCATGTTTTTATATATGCAACTGAGAGCCAGGAACAGGAGATGGCATGTGCCCACTTGTGGGTTTATGGCACGTGGCCTTGCACAGTGCAGAGCTGCAGGACACAGTCTGGCCATGAGGGATGGGGCCCATGCAAAGCCAGGCTTTGAAGACTTGTGCAGCCAGCACTGCATCCAGCTTCTGACAGCCTCTGCTGGGCGTTGTAACGTGCCTATAGCAAAGGTGGGAAGATCTCTTCTCTCTGTTACTAAGAATATAGCCAGGGAAACATTACCCTGCAAATTGCTTTAATATGCATCACACTGCCACATATACTTTATGACTCTATTTGCACCCTGTGTGTCGGTTCAGCTCATGCCCACTGCTGCTGCCAAGCTCCTGCAGCTACTCGCTTTTCCCTCACATGCACTGGAGACAGGCAGAGCAGAACACAAGAAGGCTTTCCATGAGGCTTCTGCTGAAAGGCAAGGATGGGGCTCACTTCCTACCCCACAGCACTGCTTGGACCCACCAACAGCAGGCCATAAAGCAGAGAAAAATGTTCAGGGGGCACAAGGAGAAATGAGGTGACTCAGAGCTATGGACAGAGAATACAGAAGCAGGTTCCATTTCAGATGCAATCAGCCCAAGCCTGCAACAATCCATGAGACGTGAGCAGCAGAGACCCACCTTGGGGGAGCTCCCTTTTGCTTATGAAGTGACTCACTGGCTGAGGGGAACAAGGCAACGTGGGCGACAGACACACTACCGAGGGGACCTCTAGCTACAAGGGCCACGTGGACAGCATGCACAGAAGAAGAGAGAGGGAGATAAGTGAAAGGCTCTGGCTCTTCCCTTTAATGTGGTGGATGAAAGGCTGGACATGACCTGGAAATGTGCACTGGTAGTCCAGAAAGCCAATTGTGTCTTGGGCTGTATCAAAATCAGTGTGGGCAGCAGGGCAAGAGAGGTGATTCTGCCCCTCTGCTCTGCTCTGCTCTGCTCTGGTGAGAGCCCACCCGGAATGTCTGGAACCCCCAACACAAGAAAGATGCTGACCCATTGGAACAAGTCCAGAGAAGGCCCACAAAGATGCTCAGAGGGCTGGAGCACCTCTCCTATGAATCCAGGCTGAAAGAGTTGAGGTTGTTCAGCCTGGAGAAGAGGAGGTTCCAAGGGAGACCTTACAGCACCTTCCAGGGTACAAGAGAGCTGGAGAGGCACTTCTTACAAGGGCATGGAGTAATAGGACAAAGGGAATGGCTTTAGACTGAAGGAGAGGTAGGTCTAGATTAGATATAAGGAAGAATGTTATTTACAATGAGGGTGGTAAAATTCTGAACAGGTTGCCCAGAGAGGTGGCAGATGCCCCATCTCTGGAAACATTGAAGGTCAGGCTGAAGGGGCTTTGATCAACCTGATCCAGTTGAAGATGCCCCTGCTCCCTGCAGGAGAGGTTGGACTAGAAGACTTTCAAAGGTCTCCATTAACCCAGACTATTCTGAGATTCTGTGATCTCCATGTGCAAAAGTCTTCCATAAACAAAGGCACAGGGAGAAGGAGCTGTCCTTTCTCTGTACCTTGTCACCTCAGATGAGAAGCTGGTTACTCATCTGACCTGTTTATTCTGCTCTGCACTACAGCTGGCTGCAGGAGGGGGAACACAAAGCAGATCCTTACAATTTAATGCTGTTCCCAGGCTAATAAAGATGAACATTCCTTCTGGGGGCTGTGGACAAATGCAAGACGTTGCTATGCCTCTCTCCTATGAGTACCTAAAACCCTAAAATTTGAACATTTGGGAGTTTGTATATATTCCTTATCTTAAACTATTGCTTAGCAACAGACTTTAGCCAAGGGCATGTTTGTGCAACTGTGAGGCATATCCCTATCTGCTAAGTGCAAAGCAATAAACACACCTTTCCCAATTATCTCTGCTAGGATCACATTTGTAGCAGATGATCAAGCCGAGCAGAAGGGTATCTGCTGTATAGGCTCTTGGCACTTTTGCAATGCTGATAAAGTGATCCCGACCTGGGTGAATTAAAGCCTTTTCACTGCAGAAAAGCTGCCTTTGCATACCAAGTAGGTTGCAGATGGAGGAGCACCCAGCAGGGCTTGGTGTGATGCAGCTCTGTGGCTGCTCCTCCCACGTGGAAAGGAGCGATGTGTTTATCTAGAAAGCCTTAGGTGTTCCCCTGACACACTGCTACATGTGCACATACTGATGAAGAGCCCTGTTTTGGAAAAAAACCCCACACAATCTTAATTATGATTTTAGATACCATCTTGGTATCTATCAACCCACTATTTTATCAAGCACTTAATAGAGCAAAGCTTAACACCAGTATTGTACCTCGAACTGGGTTGCACCTGGCAGTCCAAGGTTTTACTTCCCAGTCATCTCACAGAGGAATTTCTTCCCTTCCCATCACCAGGCTGTACTTTACCACCATGAGCCACAATGCCATGTTACACATATCTATATGATAACTGGGCCTGGAAACACATGTGAGCACATGGGCCCTCCCTTCTCACCTCCTTCTATGCTTGAGTCCCAGCAGCTGGGGACTGTGCTTTGCAAGAAGAGTCCCCTGGAGATCTCACAGCAGCTTTCTGCTCCTAAGGGAGCCTTTCCATGGCTGTTTCTTTTACAAAAGAGGAAGGAGAGAGGAATTCCACTTCATGTCTGGACTCAGGGAAGAAGAATCACTTTCCTGCTTAATGCAGGGGTGGGATGCATCGAATAAAGGGGGCATAGCAGCTGTGAAAAACCCCGTGTTGATGGAAGGAGGCTGCAGCCCCTCCTCTCACATGCTCTGAAAACATGGGTGCACCTGTAGCATATCACAACACAGCAATACACACTTGGCTCTGCTCCTTGCCTCTGTGCATGCCCTGTTCCCTGTGCATCACAGCAGGGAGTGTGCCCCACAAGAGGGGCAGTTTGAGAAGCGGAGGCAGGCTGTTAGTAGGTTCTCCCCCTAGCTGCACAATAATTGCTGAACTGTGTTTTACGATGTTATAAGAGCTCACATTGTCACTCTGAGGGTTGGGGAGGCAGAAGGCAACCTTACATGATCCTTATCTCTGTTGGCATAGCCTGTAACACCATCATTAAGGCAAAGGCCAGGCACACTGGTGCTCCGGCTGCTGCAGTGCTCCCTACTTCCAAAGGCACAATAAAATTCTTAATTGCCCACACAGAGATACAGCAAAGGAAGAGAAGAACTTCAGACTGAAGGAAATATGAGGCAGTGATCAGCAGACAGCAAGTTAAGGCAGTCCCTGCGGACAGACCTGTTGTAAACAGCATCAAGCAGTGTATTCTCAGCTCTGACTTAAAACTGAGCGGTATACCAGACTTGCAATAGCTTTTGAAGTTTTAAACCAGGTTTTAAACAATACATTTGAAACCCTTCATGAGTCATAAGCATTTGGAACAAAAGCTGCAGTCAGGTCTACATCATCTTACAACATGGTCACATTAATGGCCACGCTGGCAAGAAGGAAATCAGTGCTCAGTGCTGGGATGTTCGGGACACCTACATCTCACACTGGAGTCAAGACTTGTGCATCCTCCAGCTTCACTCAATTTCTCATCAGTCCAAAGGGGAAGTGGAGGAACACAGGGGAAAAAAAAAAAGAGGAGGAAGAGTGGGAACCTCTGTTAGCTCTCACTCATTGTACCCTATAGCCCAGAAAAGCAGACTCAGTCAAGTTCCCAAAACTTTCCCTCTGTGCTGCTCAGTCTGGCAAGTCTGAGTACATCCTTACTGGAGGCCACCAAGAAGGAGAGATAGTCCTGTGCCAGCAGCATCAAGCCACTTTTGTCAGGGCTCCATGAACAGCAGGAGCACAGGGGATTAAAATCCTTTCTGAAATTCTGACGACAAGAGGAAACACAGCTCTCCCATTATCCTCCTGCAGATAAATATTTGAAAGCAACTATAAAGAAAACTCAGCCATGCGTCCCCTGCTACCTCCCCGACAGCCACGTCAGTACAATGCGAGCCACGTTCAGACAAACAGCAACACAAGGAGGTTTATTGTACCAAGTTCACAGGCATTGATCTCTATCAATTTCTACTCAATGCCATTTAGAGAAATACCTGTTCATTTTAAACCCATCAGAGGATGTATTTTCTCTACACAGTGGCCATACCAGTATCACAGACCATGAGTGTTGTTTGCAGAGAGGAGATGAGGGAACAGCAGAACCACCTCACCCACTTGAAGGGGAACCCCAGGGTTACACGAGCAGAAAACATAATTGGTGGCAAAAAACCTACAGATCAGGTTGCAGGTTTGAGTTATTCATCAGGCTTTTCCTTCCATTCAGGGAAGGAGAGGACAGTGTAACCGCTTCTCACAGACACTCATTAAATCAGGCACGGCAGATCCTTTCACATGAAGGTAACCTGAGAGCAAAGGCCAGCCCTTAACCTGGCACAAGTCAAGAGCTGTCTTCAGCTGACAATAGCTGAAGTGTTGGTGGCAATGCACAAACACATATGCTTATTGACTTCTCCACCCTGGGGCAAGCAGGTTGGTGGGAGGCCTTCGGAACTGGGATCTTAGGATTTTTCTTAGAAAACAAAGTCAAGGCCAAGGCTGCTTAGCAGGAGGGACAGCAGCTCCCTGGGCCACTGAATGTGCCACCAAGCAGCAGCAGGGCTCTTGCTGACTCTGTAGAATTAATACCCTGCTGACCATGGGGAAGACACACCTAATTAACAGTGCTGCAAACAGGGAAAGGATCAGGCTGTTGACAGCATTCCCACCTAATTTCCTTTTCTGGACTAGCATTTCTGAATGCCTCTTGAAAGATCTTCCAGGTTCTTCATGTACTAGAAGAGCAAAAGGTCTCCTGGGCAGATGCGCCCTGACAGCAGCTGGGTTGGCAGATCTGGCATGGCGTGGTAATGCAAGTCAAGAAACCTTTGCACTTCCCGACACTAAGGAGTGGCATACAGTTTGTAGGCATAATCAGACTCTTCTACATACACTTTGTCCCAGTCATTTACATGGAGCACAAAGGAATCTATTACTTACAGGGACTGACAAAAAATGGAGTCTCGGGCAGTCTCCCTATTACAAGTGCTCACAACATGAGATGGCTGCCTGAGCTGTCCCCTTCTTCTGGGAGCAAGTTTCTCCCAACCTCTGCAAGAGAAATGACCTTTAGAATTATTCAAATTTCAAGACAGTCCAAAGTCTGATTCAAAACTGGATTCACCCTGAGCTAGATGCCATAAAGCCACAGGGACCTTTCTCTCAGTGTTTACAGCCCAAGCAGATCGTGCCTGGGCTTCCTAACAGAGAATGGGAATGCAGTTTGTCCCTAGATAAGCACCAGGGCACCGAGGGCTGAGGTACAAGTTGCATGTCCTTAATACCAACACAGAACTGGAGGCAAGCTGGGAGCACGCAGACCCCAGCAGCAAGTCCCTTCCCTTGCCCCTTTAGGAACACCACAGTGCAGAAATGGCAAGCAGGGCACAGGCAGAACTGGCTGGTAAGTGCTCGACCACGCTACTGCCAGTGGCTAAAATGGCTCCCACGTGCTAAGTGCAGTGAGCCACTCTATTTTATCTCATAGCCATAGCTAGTTACTGATTACCAGAGCCAGTAACATCACTACAAATACTTCATGGGATGCAAAGGCATCCTTCATCCCAGGGACAAGAACATGTACCACCAGTCCCACCTCATGCTGGGGGCGAGTCTGCTCGAGGATTGCCCCAACTCTTCTGAAGTCTTCCTGTGGCGAGAAATACCAGAAGATATTAAAGCTTTCTGCTTTGATGCGTCACAATGAAAGCGATTTATGATACCTGATAAGGGTGGCTCTCCCACCCCCGTATTTCTTCATTTGGCCTTGCTCTCTTTCGAGGCAGGTCACACCCATCTGCCCCACCTTCGTTCTGCCCTGTCTTTCCATATGGAAAAGAAATGACACACAACAATATCTCCTTTCCTTTGGTAGTATCAGGGGAACCACATCCTCTCCTGGCTGGGTGGAAAGTGTCACACCAGCCAAGAGAAACTTCACAGGGAGGAAGATTTAGAAAAGCTGTGAGAAACAAATGAAATAGGGGGAAGCTGTTTCTGTGTTGCTGTAGCTTGTTCACAGGAGTTCCCTGGGCAGGGTGACAACTCCTGGCCACGCTCACCTTTCTGCTCCTAAGGAAGCACCACCCTCCAGATGGTGGCCTGAGCACATGGCACACCACAGCATCCAAGCTTCTTTTCTTTCCCTTTCACCCAGAGTACCAGGGTGACCCCTTTCCCTGCTACTAAGGAAACTGTGCCACCAGAGGAGGATGTGAAGCATCAGCTGAACCAAGAAGGGATTTTCCCTCTCGGCAGCTGGACACCTTCACCTTCCTGGCACAGTACATCAGTACAGCACAGGTGCTGCTAACAACAGTCAGCAGATGAGGCTGCCACACATGGGGCACTGAAGCCACCTCGCAGATTCCCCTGCCAAATCAAGAGCAGAATATTTTACTGTCTTTTAAAAGCAGTTCAGTGTTTCCTGAGTGAGTCTGAGCCACAGCACTGTGTGGAAAGCTTTTCCTGCCTGAGGATCACCAGGAACCACATAAATAAAACACCTTCAGCAAGGTTCTTGCTTGCTTTTGCTTGTTATTGGCAAAGACATACCCTGGATCACCAACCCCTCTCTATAATGCAAAGTTTTCCAAGACTTTGCTCAGCTTCCCATAGAGGAGAACTACATTGATGTAACATTTTTTAATTTCGAAAGCTTATTCTACAGTTTCCTTGGCCATGTCCCACTTCTCTTGCAGTATTAACACCCAGTGATTTATTTGACTCACCTATGCAGAAATCTAAAACTGCACCTACACTGGGAGCACAACACACTGCATCAACTTATGAACAATGCACTCTGCATTTTTAGGACTACTTCAAGAAAATTATTAAAAACCAAAAAAAAAGCAAATCAAATAAAGGTAAACTTCACATCTTTGTGAAGTGCTCAGTTTTTCAAGTCTCAGGAGAGAAGGTCTTTTACACCTTGCAAGTCTGACCTCTAATTGGAAACAACTGTATGGATTAGAAGGCATTTCTGAAATATTTAAAACCAGTGCATGGAAATAAAGCCCATTCCTGATTTAAAATTGCTGAACTGGTTTTCCTCTTGCCCACACGCATGAAACCAGTTTCAAAAGGAAACCATCTGGAAGAGTTCAGCTCAGTACATAAAGTTTCAGAGAGCTGTAAGCAATTGTAAGCGCCAGAGAAAGAGCAAAAATAGAATTAAAAACACTTTAGCAACCTTTACCAGCACAGAAAGCACCGCTCCCACCAGAGCCCTTGGCTCCAACAGATACATAACACACACACAGGGCTCTCAGAACACAAGTATTCCCACTGAAGTCAATACTTTAAATTATACATAGACTGAAGTACAATCCTAAAATCAGGCCAGAAAATAAAGTGTGCAGAGTTTGCAGCTTCTTCTATTGCCATCAATAAGTACATTACCTTAAGTTTAGAGACTTCTTTTCTGATTAACACTTACCTAATTGTAGTTTCTTGTAATTTCTTTTCAGGTTTATTTCTACTTGTTCTGCCAGAGGGCTGTTCGGGTTTTTTAGAAAAACTTTTCGATTGCCTTTCCTCCCACACCCCTGAATATTTTTTCTTCCTCTGAGTCTCATGGCCTACAACTCCCTCTTCATTTGCAGTTCCTCTGAGCCCCCTCCTAGGTTCCCCCAGGTGAGAAATCGTGTCTGGAGAGAGGCGGCATTGCCTTCCTCCTTGTACTCCTGATGCTGTTTTCCAAGCTGATGAAGATGACGTGCTCCCAACCCCAGCCTGCAAGAGTTCGTGGCTGCTTGGGAAACCACCTTGTGGGGACAGAGCTTCCAGGCCCTGGTGTTACCCACACAAATCAAAACCAAGAAATACCAGATAAAGGAAGGAATAACGAGTGGTAAACTTCCAAGGCTATTAGAAAAGGGCTTCCTTTAAGAATACTGTTTTGCAAAAGGGCCTGAAAGATCAAAATAAGAGCCCAGCCTCTCTTGTGCCATGTCTAGATCCATGACTAATGCCTTGAGTAGCCATTGTCATTGTGACCTCCAAAGCAATCCTCAGAGGTGAGAGGTCACTATCTCTAGATGTGTAAGGAAGTCAAAATAACAAAAAGATGAAATTACTTGCCCATGGTCTCCACAGCTTTTCAGTCCCCACTGAGTGCCCTGCTGAGCCATGCTGCCTCAAACAAACACAAAGTCCAGTAAAACATGTCTAGGAAGATCTCTGGATTTTGCTCATTGACAAGCACACACAATCCTGTTTCCAATTCATCAACTCACGCTCTTAGAGTGAAGTGTGGGCACCAACCCCTGCAAAAGGCTTGGGATGAGGCACAGGCTGAGAGCGAACTCGCTTTAAAAAGCAAGCACCCCTCTGTTACCTCCTTAGTGACCAGGCTGTGGTGTGCTGGGTGCCAATGGGACACAAGTCACTCCCTGAACATGAGCCAGTTTGGGATTCCTGGGCTCTTGGCTAAGTCAGTAAGCCCAAACTCTTACTTCAGTTACTTATATTTTTAACCTTACTTTCTTTTACTTATTCCTTACTCCTGGCACTCAGTGGGTCAGGGATTTAATTACTTGGCATTACAGGGGTTTCGAAGCCAGATCTGAGGTTTGCCCTGTATTAGGGCCGATATGTTAATGAGTCTGTGATAAAGTCCAGGATTGATTGGTAGATAGCAGCAATTTAAACAAATTTCTGGCTAAATTTTATCTTCCAGCAATGAAATAATTTTTCTCCCCACAGGATTTGCAACCAGTGAACCCCTGAAGAGCTGTGCTGGTGCAGAGGGAGCCTGCAGTGAAATTCAATGCGAAATAATCATAAACCATCAAATTGGTATTATTCCAGCTGAAAAGTAATGGAAGTAAGCAAGCACAAATGAGTGACACTGGATTTCTTTTTAAACTTTTTGGCTCTAAACGCACAAAGTTTTACATATAACACTTCTATAACAATATAGGCATATAAGGATTTTTCATGTTATTTTGAATTTTATAGGATTGTAAAACAGAATGTAATTGGAATAGGACATTGAAATAAGATAATTATCTCCCACTGCTTTGGAAATTAAGAATAAAACAGAGCTTTGTGTATATTTCCTTCTCCAATGAAGATATAAATGTACTGTGTTGATTCTTGTTTCTGGAGAAAGAATCATTGTGTTGTGATTTACAGTTTTCTAAATACTTTCCTCAAAGGAAGGGCTATTCAGAGGTGTGCATGGAGTACAGCACATGCTAATTGGCCCCAAGGCTACCTTGAGGATCCAGACACTGGTGATCATTCAAGCCACAACTGAAAAGAAAGTCTTGGTTATGCTTATCCTTGGCTAAGCTGAAAATGGTCTCGTCCTTGTTCATGTTTCCTTCTCACAGCTGGCTAAGTAGACTAAGCCCATAGTCCCTGAGATTTGTCATCTCTGGATGTATATCCCCATGGTCGTCACGTATATCGAGTTGTTTGTTCAGATACTTCACAAAGAAGTTACATCAGACGTGATGAGGAGTAGAAAGTAGAGGAAATAGAGACGTTTTTTCTCCAAATCTAGGCAGACAAGAGTGACAGATTACAGGACTCACAAGTACCAACCAGGTCACACACTATTCCACTATTCTATTGAGGGATTCTGCATCCACTAAATGCAGTAAATACTACCTTGGCAGACAGAAATTTCAAGGTACCATTTCAAGATGTTTTGATGCTTAGAAACCTAAGTCAGTAAGGATCTTCACACAAGGAACAGAGGGTAATGCCCTCTTGGCCTTTGCAGTTTATGATGGGTGTCATCTGCCCTTTTGCCACTCTGGTGTTTGAATTTTGTCACTTCCCCTGCTCTCTAGTTTTGTGTCTTTCCCAATGCAGTGAAAGACCTGGAAGATGAGTGATGGTTTCTTCTGACTAATACAGTATCAGCATAAAAACAAACCAGTGTTCTCAGGTACATTTAAGAAAGCTATTATCCCCACTTTGGAGGAGACAAAGATGAAGCACGTAGCTGTTAAGCAATATGCTCACCTTTATGCATTTTGCCAAGAGGAGGAACACACCCATTACTCAAACTGGAGAGTGCATTTCCTGCCTTCTGTATTCTGGTGTCAACTGACCTTGGCAATTTGCAGTGACATTTTCTCACATGTGATTTTGCTTTTTAGTGGTTTTTTTTTATCTCTCACCACCATAATTGTTTACTTGAAGTGTCAGGTCTTAATTACAGTAAACATTTTTCCATTTCTGTACAGATGGGAAATGCACTGGCATAGAACTGGATGGTTTGAGTTCCTCATCTGTTCATCTCTTGATATAGATTAGAGGTAAGTCTCTTTATCCATATTCATTTTCAAAACCCAAAATGATATGCAACAGATTTATAATTAAGCAGAAGTGATGATGTTTTTGTACAGCTTACTTAAATGGATTTGCCATGATGCATTAGTGTAGAAGCTATAAAACCCAACCAGATGTTGTATTTCCCCCCCTGCTCTGTGTTGCAATTTGCATGGGAGTCCTACATTGTAAATAAAACTTGAGGCCAAAGTTTTCTAACCTGAGGATCTATTCTAAAACCATGCTGACTACCCAAATAAGATGTCTTCATTTACAGAGGGGATGAACAACCCCTGCTAGGAGTAAAATCTGAATTAAACTCAGGGAATTATGCACCTGAATACCGTGGCAGCTTTGTGTTCCTAAGCTTGCTGAACAAAGCTTTTTGTGTAGCTGCTGCCTTGTAGCCCAGACGTTTACGTTTCTGCCACAAATAAAACCAGCTGAGTCACAACACTGTGAGGCCTATTACACAAGTGAGCTGCAGCAGGGCTCCTGCCCTGGGTGCTGCTCTGCCACATCAGTGCCAGCCCTCCCAAGAGGCACACACAGTCCCCCTCACTGTCCAGGGAACAGTCAGCTAGGCAAAACTTGGTACCTCTGCACATCAGTACAGTGATTGCAACATTTTCTCTCTACATTGACAGATTTGAAGCAGGGATTGGAACTCACACTGACTTTGTGGAAATACTTGGTTGAAAGTAAGATTCAGCCTGAGACATAAAAATGTCAGACTGCCTAAATGTGAATACAAAGCACCTGAGACTCAAAGAGACAAAAGAGCACCTCTGAGTGCAAGACTGGTGCCAGCATGGCTGGCAAGCATTTCACCCTATTCACATGGTGAGGACATGAGAGGACACTGGCTCCATGACTCTCATGTCTCAGCTGGCAGAGCTGGGCAGGGGGAGCCCTTGCAGGTGAGATCTTGTCCTCACCACACGTAATGCGGGTTTTACCACTGGCTTTGGTGGAGTCTGGCTTTCACAATGCTCCGTGCTTCACTCACAGTGAAGTCACTGGGGTTATTCATGTGGCAGAGGTACTAGGAGCCCTCACATTATGCAAAGGGTAGGCTTGAGCAAGGACCTATTAAAATCAACATTACTCAACAGTTCCCATGGAAGTTCCTTTTCTCCAATTATTAGCCACAGTGATTAAGTGTGGTGGGTGACTCAGAGACCTTACATTGCCCACCAACAACAAAAGACTTTTGGAGTTAGATAAATGCCTTTGAAGTGTATTCTTTACCATATGTAGCTCACAATATTTTGAGCACCAGTATCTGTGATGTGAATCATCTCGATGCACTGGAAGTTTGTTGCTGCTTTGATTTTTTGAAAAAACAGCATGCCTAATAGCTCTTGGAAAGCACAAGATCACCCCAATCAAGCAATGAAGAATGAGCACCGATGCTGATGAGGAACTTTCACTTCACACAGTCGGTTTCTAGCTGCCTGGCTTTACAGTGTGCTGCACATCCTGCAAGCCCTCGGTGCAGCTCAGACAATGAGCACGTAACCGAGGAAGAACATCCTGCAGTGTATATGCCAAATTATCAGTTCCCGGAGTAAAAGGAGACAGTTATTTCTCAGTTCAGGGGTCTCTCCTATTTCCAAATAGCTCTTTTAAAAACGGTCTTAATTATTGAGCCCTTCATTCATATATTCATATATTTTTTTATATATATATATTTTTATATATTCATATACTCATTGATGCAAGCACTTTTAAGGAAAGCAATGTACAAGGAAGAAACTTCGTCTGAGTACTGATTTCAAAGTAAGAGGGTATTTTGAAGAAACACTAGAATTTAAAAAAAAATTACCTAAGAACATCATTAGCACTTCTAGGCAGCTAGTTGTTTTTTTTTTTTTTTAATCCTGTCCTTTAGTCTCTTGGATTGATTAACTGAACATTTCTTGTTGTGAGTAACTCAATGCCATGCAACAGTATTCCAATCACAGTTGATTATAAATTAACACTCATTTTAACTGATGCAGATAATCATGTCAATGTCACAGCAAATATTTTATCAAACATTACTTATGGATGCTGTAACATAAACAAGAAGTTGAGAACTTCATTATCTTCCAGTCCATCACTACCAACTAATTTCTAAATTTTTCATCATTGTTTAGCCTGCAGTCAGATTGCACAGAATAATTTGTTACTTATAAACAGTAGATGCAACTCTTTTCTTAGGTATAATTAGCAACAAAAAGGAGGAAGATTTCCTTTTGCTCAAGGCATTGGAAAAGAAAATATCTTCCCTGAACTGCCATGAGAAGCCATGCTCCCCTCCTAACAAGAAAAGGGAGGGAAAAGGACTAACAAAAGAGTGCTAAATAAGCTCCTGTTTTTATATAAAATGAAAGGAAAACATGGCTGCTCACAGCACTGCAGGCAAGAACCCTTTGCCTCAGTTTCCCTTTCTTGGTGTTGGGAATGCCTGGTAGGGATATATTTTATATTTTTTTATATTACTTTCTTGCTTTTCAGTCTCCAGGGAGTCATACTCACATTTTGTGACTTAACACAGTCCCAGACTAAGGCAGCACATGCTGGTACATTCTTTTCCAGCCCTCAGAGCAAAACACTGCCTGTCATCTTTTTTTACCATAGGCCTCCTGCCTTTGTTTGCTGGACAGCTCGAGCTGCTGCAGGGCTCAGCCGGGGTTTTCTGCTCCTGTTGCTAGAGCTTTTTAACCGGTGGGCTTTAGATGTGCAAATGAGAGCTACACTTTCCAGAGCAGAGCTACAAACAGATATTTCATTCTTGAGATACTCTGATCCCCACTCTTCATTCACAGAAATAACTGCAAGGTTTAAAATAAATGTAGACTCATCCTATTGAGCTAAAGTACTTTTGTATATATAACAAGATTCTGGCCTCACTTTTTCGGGTTTTTTTTGGGTTTTTTTGTCAGTGACACATTAAAGGCTTATTTCTGATTAGACTTGATAGACACTGGTATAAAACTCTCATGTTGTTTTAGCATCTCCTGTCATTTCAGGGTTAGAGGAGAACTAACAAGGAACATTATTTAGGGAAGTTCCTCCTTATATGAAACTGAAGTGTTATCCATATCATTTGTTTGTAGACATTGACAGCAAATTATGCCATAACTCAAGCTTTCCTCTACATATTCTTACCTCATTTTAAGCCCAAACTTGAAATTGCTGCAATTGAAGCAATCAAAAGCAGCCCAGAAAAGGCATTCCTAGTTATATCTGAAAGTTGATCTCTGCCATTAAGAAAATACACAGCAACTCTGTGAAGAGGAAAAGTACACTAAAATAGCCTTAGCTTATTATGCAACACATTTTCTTTGTATTTATGTTTCTTTCTAATGGCTATGTTTTTTTTTTTACTGGGAAATGAGCTGAAGTTTACATTTTTGAACAGATAATTCAATCCTCAATCCCATTCCGAACCAAACCCAAATAATAATTTTATAGCCACAGCAGATATAGGTAATGCTGGTCAGTTATGACAGTCATGTCTGCTTCTCCAGAAGTTTCAGGTTATTAGTCTCATTTTGAATGAAAACATACATTTTGTTAAAGATGAGCAGATTTTGGAATACTCATCTAAAAAAAAACCCCAACAACTTCTACCAGCCAATTCTGAATTATAATCTTCCACAAAAGGATTTTATATTTGTCTCCAGAAAAAAAACCCACAACCTGGTCTTTAACAGCTGTGGTCCCTCCTGAACCTGTTCATAACCATTAGGTAGGGCAATGTATATTTATTCATTCTCCCCACTCCCCTCCCTTATTTTTTGATTGTCAGGTTTAGTCAGGCGTAAAAATGAAGCTTTTGTGCAGTCACAATGGCTTGTGATTTTTCATGTAGCACTTAATTTTGTTTGTCTACAGAAAATGATTGTGAAGTTAGGGTTTGTTCAGATAACAGGACATTTCACTCAGCCATCACATTTTGACATTTGATAAGTAATTAACTTAAGGAAAGAACAGCTGTTAAGAAAATGCTTAGTGACAGCATGTAGATGATTTAAGGCCAATTCATGAACCACATAAGTCCCATTTAAATATAAAATGTCATGAGATGCACAGTAAAAAAACTGCATGATGTCTTTCCTTTGCAGTCTAACAAAGAATTAGCCTTCATCATCCTGAATAAATGAATGTGCCATCAAATACTCCTGTCATCTAGAATGGGAAGCTCAGAATCCTGTTTCCTAAAGATCAACCTTAAGACAAATAGTAAACACAAAATACAATAAGTAATTATAAAAGAAAGAAGCTTACTGGATTTCTTTCTTAAACTTTAGCAGCCTTTTCCCTAGGTTTTGTGTCATAATTTTTCTCATGTTGGTCAGCTAGAATGATCAGATAGATCAAAGTTGGTATGTTTGAAATAAAAGTGGGTAGGATGCCAAGTATAATCCTATGGACAAGACAGAGAAGAGGAAAAAAGAATGAGCAACAAGGGAAAAGCATGAGAGAGGCTGCAGATGACAAAATAAAGCAGGTTTATGAGTGAAAAGAATTCTGAAAAGTCAGCTCTCCAAACCAGACCACGGTTTTGGCAGATCTCACATCCACCATTACTGCTACTTGCACGGCAGATAAACCACACTGATACTGATTCAGTGACCATTTAATGACTACCCATAAAAGCAGATTATTAGTTGTGATAATATGGATGGGAAACAGAGAATTTTGCTTCTCTAATCTGAGGCTCTCCTTACCTGGACCTTAGCCATGACACTTAGAGTGATATTAAGAGATTTCTCTTGGCTCTTGAAGCATTTTGACCTCCAATGGGTGTAGAAGTAGGTAGAGTATGTGCCAACCTACAAGCCAGTCAGCATATGATGCACCCTGCCATTACAAATACTGCTGTTCTCATTCTACAGCTGCTTCATTGATTGGATTCTAGGACAAGGATTTGATTGCTCCTCATCAGTAATAGCTATTAGGTGTGCTTCAAAAGAGAAGTAAGAAAGAAGGCACAAGCACCTCAATACCACACCCAATAGCCACCAATTGAAACAGGCTTGCAGCAGCCTCCCAGAGAAGTGGCAAGGCTTGCCATGGTTCTTTTAAGCTTGCAGAGACATTTCTATATACATTTGGCATATTCAGATATCCCTGTCTCCTGGAGGGAGACAGGAACAAATCCTTTTAGCTGGATGTTGTTATGCCACGTGGGAATGGTTTGTAAATTATGCATGTTTTCTCCTTCATCAAAGAAAAGGCCAAATGGCCAGATGAGGTCAAGGGGGAGATTACTTTCTGCTTTTGGAACAAGGAAGACTAAGAAGATTTCCTGCTAAACTCAAGTTTCTGGTGTGCTGGGGAAAGGAAGCAGCAGAGCTACTGAGGGAAGACAGCCATGGGCATAATCCGCAGGCCAGGATGCCACTCAAGTGGTGAAACAAACACTGCAGTGACCAAGCACTACAAAAAGAAGCTTCAGAGGCTTGCAGAAAGGGACTGGCGTGCTTGAGGCAGAAGCTTTACAAGCATGCCAGTCGGAGCTGAACGCCCAAGCTGCAGCCTGTCCCTGCTGGATGGTGGCAGCCTGAGTCACTGGGGCAGCGCCGATCTGACCCTCAGCGCAGCTGCAGGGCTTTCCTGAGCCTACATGTCAGCTTCAGACCTGGATAAGTGTTCAGTGATGAGCAGGAGGGAAGGGGAAAAGCATAATTCAACTGGTCCTTGGAGGCCTGTGATCCTTCTCACTGAGCTAAAGCAAAGAGTGCTGCAACTTACTTGAGTCAGAGCTAACAAAACATTGGGCCCTTAATTTGAAAATCTAGCAGATTTGACTTGGGGTGATTAAGTAAAGGTGATTGGTGATTAGTGGGAAAGGCCCTTCCTGACACAGTCAGGACCCCAGAAAGAAATCCCAGGAGCCCTTAATCCTGAGATCCACAGACCCTTGGGATCATGACTGTTAAAAGACTGTTTTGGAGGGGGAGGTTAATTAAAAGAATATTGGAAATGGTGAAGTGACAAAGAAAAATTCTTTTATGTGGAGCAGCTGACATTTAGCAATAGGCCTAAGACTGCTAATAGCGCAGAGCTTTCTCCTGACAGTTAATACCAGGATAAAAAAAAAACATCTGGAAAGTAGGACTTGTGTATCTTCTGCTATGTTTATAATTCAGAATTAATATAGAACACAGAGTCATTGCTTTTACAAAATCCTTTTCTGACCATAACTGTATTTTAAGCCATTCGCAGGATGTTGATATGCATTTATGAAATTGAAAAGCTATACCCCACACATAGTGGCACTGCACTAGTGCATCAGTTTGTGTCATTATGGTGATGATGATGAAATTTAGAAGGAGAGCAGTTGCTTATGAGATTACTTAGGGTATATGATGAAAAACCTCAGCACAGATGCCATTTATAACTCTTTGTTAGCTTGAGGTCAAACTAGAACATTTCTGGCACAAAACAGCTACACAGCAAAATAAACACAAAGTGTAAATGTGTTCTCCAAATCAGAAGCCAAGCAGCTCTAGTTTGTCCATAAAGCACTCCACATTCTGGCTGAAATTCCAAGGCTGCAAGTATAACATTAGAAGTGTTAGTTTGCTGCAAATTATTGCGTAATAGCAGTATCTGTAACTCATTTAAGAAGTTGCTGTTTACTCAGAACAGCTCTCCTTCCAAAATGGGTTACCTGGCATGGAGCATTTAATGAGATCCTAAAGGATTTTCAAATAAAAGCTTAGCTTTTACTTAAATGAGAGCATCTGTCCCATGATAATTGATATTAATACAATCCTTTGCTATACTTTCAAACAAACACTAAGGGACTGTAGTGATGCTTATTTTATTTCTTAAAAATATTATTTTATCTAGAATTATAAATATAGCAAGGCACACATAACTCAGGATAAAAAAAAAAAACCCTTTTCTCATTTTCATCAGCTACCTAGAAATTAGTGGCACCTTAAGATTGTTGATCAGCAAATAGATTCAGCCCAAAAAGGTAAAAGGGCTGTCTACTGTAAGAAATACAGCCAAGACCATGGCTGAGTGTCTTGGGGTGACTTTATTATGTTGTACCCCCATCACTGCTTTATGCCCGGAAATTAACTTTGTGCCTTCCTGTGCCTTTAAACTGAGCCTGAGAGGGGGGAGAGGAAAAAAACCGAGTGAACTTTTCAAAGCAGTTGTTCAAGGACACAGATTCACACTCCTCTGCATTCTGCTGCTGTAGCAAGCACAGAGGAAACACCCTTGGTGCTTCTCAGCCAGCTTTCAGCTCCTTTTCTCCAGAGGGAGACGGAGAGTTGAACTTTGTTTCCCTGGGACTTTGGTTTTTCCCTTCTTCTCTTCTGGACTGTTTCAACATCAGAACACATCAGGAGAATTTTCCACCGAGACTCCAGAGGTCGGCCCACGACCTAGCTCTGAGGAAGAAGAGAGAGACCACACCTACTGAAGGACTCTGAAATCTTCCCAGGTTTCTCTCCACAGTGAGAGGTTTTATTTTTTAGCATTTTTGTCTTTTTCCTGTGTGTTTGTTAAATAAATAGTTTTTTATCTCTTTCACTTTCCTCCAAAGAAAATTTCTTTTTTCCTGAACCTGTTGAGAGAGGAGTGGTTGTAACCTGCCTTCTATCAGAAGATATTTTCCTCCAAATTTGTCCAAACCGGCACACTGAGTTAGGTATGACAGACAGAGCAGAATGTACACAAGCATTATCACTGCTGATTTTGGTTTAAAAAAGTAAATCAGCAGCTTGCTGATTGTCCTTGCTTCTGTAGTAATAATTGTGTATGTATGTTTTCCCAGAGTTATTCCCAAGTGCATGGCACCTCTCAGGATGCATGTGTTAATAAATATACTGCTTATAAACTGTAAGAGGAGCATCATTAGCTATAGCTCCAGTTCACCCTGTCTTGTAACTGTGAACTTCTCCTAGTCAAAGATGACAGATCCTCAGAGCTCATAAGAAACCTTGGAAAGAGCATGTTGTCCTTGAGACATACCTAGTTGTGCCAAGCTTGAAGAGGTCCCAAAAATGCAAAAAGGCTTGTTGAGGGAAGCAACACCCACATTTTCATATTTCAGCTGACATCCAGCTGAGTGCTCTCAGCAGTGTTGTTTTCACTTTTTTTGTTGTGCTGGGGGAAGAGCAATCTGCCAGGGCTCAGCCTACTCACTGCCTTCTCTCTGCCAAGTCTGTTCCACAGGGAATATGTGGGCAGCAGCCCCTCAGCTGTCCAGGGGAGCAGGGCTGCAGTTCAGCCAATCCCTTACATGGCCCCTGTCCCCAACAAGTGGCTGCACAGAGGGCACTACGCCACAGACATACCATAATAAGTATCAGGGGTTAGTTCTCATCAGACCCTATCGATTTTTGAAGCACAGTAGCTCTTTTCAGTTTCAGAGCAAAGACTGCCACTGTGGGCTGCCTGATTGTAAAGTTAATTAGGAGAAAATGCCCAGTAAGTTTTGACATTTCACTTGCTCCATGAATTATCACCTTCCTTTATTTCAAGCAGCCAGCCGGAATCACTTGCTGTTAAACTGATGGTTTTCCTTTTATGGTTTACAGATTTTGTGGCTAATTGTGAAGAAAACCATTTTTGGAATGCCTGGGCAGTACAAGCGTGAATCACAGCAAGCCATTGCTTCTGTCTCCCAACATGTATCATGGAACTATTTTCTTCCATCCCTTTTGTAGTACAGTACATTCTACATTATGAATCATTTTCATGCAAAAATAGGAACAAGTGATGACTATGTTCACTTCACAGCAGAAAGAACTGGCATCCCATAATTAAATTGCCAGGTTTAGTGGTGTTATAACAAACTGCTGCACAGATGGCCTTGAGTGTCAGCTGTAGAGAGGTTAATAGAGCCCTGAACACATGTTTCCTAACAAAATATGATTTTTTAAAAAGTCAAATTCTAGTCCCTGGGGAAGATCCAAAATAACACATCAGTATTTAGTGCCATTTTGGATGTTGTAACACTGATAATGCCATCCCTAAAAGCAAATTGAAATGCTGCTGTTCACAACACTGAGCTGGGTGCCTATGATCCCTGTGAAGGGAATGAGGGGCACAAAGCACCAGGGAGCTGGATGGACAGTCTACAGTGTTCTGGGCTGTGGCAGGTGAGATGCTTCATTCAGGCACTTCGTTTGTCTCTTCCATCAATCCTACCTGTGTCACACGCTGCTGCTGCTGAGCTGTGTCTCCCAGACATGAGCCACTTGGAGCATTGTTCTCAGGAGCAAAGTGCCAAACCTGACCTAGTAATCCTGCTGAGAGGCTGGGAGTATTAACTCATGCTTATTGCCCCCCTAACATTGGCTGCTTGGCTTCTCTCCAGTATGGAGCATGCACCTGCTTGGGATGTGGGCAGAGAAAGCCTAAGCCTTCCTGCAGAAGATCGTGTAGGGATTCCCTTTGGTGCCTAGCTCAGCCTGTAACAGATGTCCATTTTGTGAAGCGTAGTAATGACTGGAGACTTTGCCATTTTCCAGCTGCTCAGTATGGCCCATCATCTAACTTTGCTGGAGGAGGAGACTGCAGTCATACTTGCATTTTCAATTTAGCAAATTCAGTCAGGTAAACTGAAGACACCAGCTTTTAAATCCCAGTCTCTGTCTCAAGCAATTGCCCTTTCTGTAAAACTCCAGTGGTAGGGTAACTTCAGCATTCTTCAGTGAGAATACATCAAGCTGCAGGTTTGGGGGCCTCTTCTTTGCTTATCTTTCTTTACTGGGAAGAGTGTGACTGGAGGGCTATTCAATGCAGTGCCAAACCCACAGATGGGAAGTATAGTTACACAGGTTGATAGTGCCTGTGCAGTGATAGCTGACAATCTAATAAACATAGACAATATATTGAATGAAGTAGTAAAATGGAGCTGCAGTGGCCTTGAGCTTGATCTCTTGCAGTAAATCAGGAATTGTATTACAGAGGCCAGAGAAGTCATGCTACTACTGAAGCAAATAGAGTTGGCCTCAACAGTGAAAGGGCTGAAGGCATTTTAAATTTTATGGAATTGTAATTTAAGCAAGAAGGAAATTTTACAGATCATTTTTTTTCTGTCACATGGACAGGATATGCATCCAATGCACTCACTCCTGTTTTCAGCAGCAGAAATATTCATCCTTGGCTCCTCTACAATCTGAATTAATCTTAGCCACACCGCCAAAACACACCTCCTTGTAAATCTGGCAGATACTCTTAGTTCTTTTAAACCCTTACAAGGGAAGAAATAAAACACAGTTTGTCTTGTCTGTTTTTTTGAGGATGGTTAACATATATCACTTTTCACTATGCACACCAGAAAGGACCTTCAAGATTGAATAGCCACAAAAAGAAAGTTAAGGTGTTTTAGTAGCCAGCTGAAGACGTTTTGGCTGTAAAACCCATAAACATGAGCTGATGTGTTGCCCTTTTTTTGGCAGCCATCTCATTGCCATTAAAAAGACAGTTCCTGCAGTACAGCTCTTTGCAAGCTGTGCTTAAAAGACCAATGTCCTGGTGTGCCACAGAGTACAAAAGCCACAGGTCCAAGTCATGGGATAACAGGACCTCCCACAGCAGCTGAGATGAAGTTGCTGGTGATTGTTAGGGTATTCATAGATGAGCTTATCACACCTTTTTGCAATAATTTAAGGAGTTACTAACACCATTTTTGTGGTTGCCATGCTCACAGTGAAGTCAAGAGACTATAGTCAGTGTCTTGACAGCTTCAGTGTGAAGTCTGTTGGTTTAGCTTCGATTTCACTTCACCTGCAGTTTAAAGCAAGAAGCAGACTGTGGCAATAAAGCAGCTGGGGTGGGGCACACCTTCTGTTCTGCTAGTTTTGCTGTGGAAATGGGCACCTTCCAAGACAGGATGACAACCAGCAACTGGGTGAGGTAACTTCATAGGCCACCACAGAGACATTCACTGGACCTCATTTAGCAGTGCCTCTAGTCTCTGGCAAGTTCAAGTTTATTTAAATAAGGCAGCCTCTCATGGGGCTCTCTGGATCACTTCAGTGCTAGTGCTAAGCTGATTTGAATTACTCCTTGTGCTCAGGTCACACATAGAGCTCCTATGCCTCAGCAAACACATGGCAATTTATGTACATGTTTTGCATTTCAGATGTCCATACATATTTTATTAGTGGAAATATTCATTTGCATAGTACTTACTGAAGTAAATTTTTGAGATCCTTGGGACTGCAGAACGAAACAAACCACCTGGACTGAAAAATAAGCAATTATGGTGAGTTAAGGCACTGTTGACACGGTTTCTGTTTTATCAATAATTTCTACCAGTTTTTACTTCAAAATAACTGGCTTTCATTATGAGTACACTTAGGCAGTGTAGCCAAATTTACTGTAAAATAAAGGACCCGTGTACATGACAGGCCACAAACAAGCCAGAGTGTTTTTCTTCAAAATGGTTGGATTTTAGATAGCTCTTGTCTGAAAAGATCCATATCCACAGCAGTATCTACCAGGGCTGTGTCTCTGCAGAAGACTTATTTTCTAGATGCTGAGTGAGGATAGCCTCTAAAGTAAATTAGTATTTAAGTCCCAGTTCAGCAAAGTTCGTGCTTGATTTTTAGCACAGGCTTCACCTCTTACTCAAGTTAATCACACACTTAATTGCTTTATTAAATGGGGATGAAATTGAGCATATCCTTAAGAATATACTGTATCAGGACCTACCACCTACAGATGGTCAAGATTGAGGGCTTGATCCAGATACCACTGAAATCAAAAGGAGACTTCAGTGGCCTTTAGTTGAAGCATATAAGTGGGATTCACAGGTGTGCTTCAATGTTGAAATACATAAATCAGTTTTCTTATCACATAATTTTCATCTGATTTACTTGCATGCAAACCTGGGAGCTGGAAGAGAGCTGAGGGTTTAATGTCCTGGTGGTACTGTTAATATCCTGGAAAAAAAAAGTCAGCACAGACAGCAGGATGACAGGCCCTTCAAGCTACCAGTACTTCCCAGACTTCCACACAACAGAGAACTGGTGGAACTGAAGGTAGAAACTGACGCATGGGTATGGCCCATCCTCTGGCATAGGTATCTTTCAAGGTTCTGTTCTTGCTTAAGCACAGCTTCCCATAAAGCTAAGGCTCCCATGATTTTCTAAAGCACTATTTATAATTAAGTAATTGCATAAAACTGCTCTATTATAATAGAGAATATTTAGGGGGAAAATAAACAGTTTAAGATAAAAATTAAGACGTACATCTTCAAACAAAATTAGAATAATTGTAAGTGGCAAATAGCCAAAAACCTCTTTGGTAAGTTAATTCAAACTGAACTGAGAATGTCGGATTTATTGCTATGGGTAGCTTGACTGAATGGCTCAAAATTCATATGCCACTTTTGTTTTCGTCTCCACATTACTGAGACTGCTGTGCTGTGCCAAACAGCAAGTAAGCCTGGAAAAGAATGTCCTTGCTAGGATCTCCTTTGAGGCTGCAAGTTAGCAGAGGAGATAGACCCTCCCCATGATGAGTGAATTAGAATATACACATATCACAAGCAACAGGAAGGATTTGAACTGGGGCTGTTTTCTGCATGGCAACAACTTCATGTAGGCTGTATTCAATGATCTTCTGTAGGTGCTCTGAACACTCTTCTAAGCTTCACTGAAGAGGTAAAATCGCTGTTCAAGAGGTGAAGAGCTTTTTTGCTGGGTATTTGTCATACTGGACAGTCTCCTGTTCCCTATGCCATCTCAAGCACTGAGATTCAGGACAAAAAGTACTGCCCACAAGGATAGAAAACTTCTGAACAGCAGAGGTAAAAGCAGCTCTGTTGGCAAAATGAAGTTACCTTACAAGAATGACTGTGGAGCTGGAGTTCATTGAACAATTAAACACACCAGCTCTGTATTTGGAATAGAAAATAAGGCCAAGAGTAGGGAGGAGCAGCAATGGCTGTGCTTTTCAGAAAAATGCAAAAGGTAAATATGTAGGTTTGTTTGGGGATTGCTTGCATCCACAAAGGGGAGACTGGTGGTGAGAACTGAAGAAATAGGACAAATATGAAAAAATGTGTACCTTTAACTACAACACTCAAATGTCTCCCTGGGGGAATCAAAAAAACCCAACCAACCTACTTCTTGTATGTGAAAAAAATACAAAAGCAAAGTATTCTGAGGAATGTATTTTAAATCCTAGATGGTATTCTCCACTAGAGTTGAGCCTTTTTTTCCTCAAAGGAGAAAGGCAGACTTTAACTTGCCAATCATCCCAAAGGGCAAAATTTCACTGCTGATCTAGTACTACTCTAGCAGACATTACAGGTCATGTATTAGCTACAAGATAACAATTCCTAGAGCCTCCACCCACTTATGCTCTGAAAGTGAGCAACGGCTATTGTTTCTGTCTCTCATATGTACATAAATGCTTACCTTGTCTTTAAGAGATAAGGTGCTGGGATTCCATCAGGGTGCTTTTAAACAAGTACGTTGCTAGCCCTTTCCCTGTCATACCTCCAAAAATAGGAAGAAAGCACGCAGAAGAACTTAGTAGCAAGATACAAGCTTGGGGTTTACAGCTAGATAGAAAATCTTCCTCTGCCTTCTCCTTTGAAATTGTGTGGGCTTCACATGTTGAGTTGGGCTTCTTGCAGGCAATGTCACATGGCATAACTACTATTAGCATTGGCAGATTGAGCAGATGAGTTGAGTTTCTTGTGCAGTTTATTCTCTAAAGGCAGATTGGAAATGGAAACTCTCAATTTGTCTTTAATTAGTCAAAAACTGATGAAAGCACCAACCAGTATGGCATCCTAATTGTTTAATCAGTGAAATTATAAATAGATTCTTCTGAAAATTATTGAAATAGCAAAACAATCCAGAGCTATGAAAAGCTAAGAGAAGCCTCTTGTCTGAAAAGGTTAAGAGTGTTCCTCAGAGTTGTACTAGGTCAGCAGTCAAAGTTTGCCCTTTGGGATGATTGGCAAGTTAAAATCTGCCTGTCCCCCTTGAGGAAAAAAGGCCCAACTCAAGTGGAGGATACCATTTAGGACTGCTTTCATCCTACTAAGCTAGCAGTGAATGGATGTAACTATCAGCATTTTTGGTGAAAACAGGCTGCTTTGGCTAGGTGCAGAAGAGAGGGCTGAAGACATAGCACACATTTGAATATGGGATGCATTTTCCCCATGCTTCTGATAGAAAATGTAATTGCATCAGATGTTCTCTGAAAACTGCCAGTTTGCTTAAGACCATTCAGCAAATTACCTCAATAACTGCTTGCCTACACTTCACAGCCAGAATGCAAGGAGGTACTTTGCTCTCAAATGCAGATGAGAAATAAGGTCTCAGGCTTGATAATACATCCAATATGCTTCACAAGCAAATGGCTGATTTTAGTTATTTTTCAACTGCTAACATGGAAGCAGACTTATCTTTAGCTAGAGGCAGCCAAGAAAGCAAGGACCATGCATATGAACCCCTTTCCCTGTTTTCCCCAATTTCATTGCTTGTGTAGGGAAAATTACTTTTTAAGAAGAGAAAAACAGCAAAAGCATGTTATACATGTCTTCAGTAGCCAAAGAGAATTTATCAGAATCTTGGCAATAACACCCCAAATTACCCAAAGTGTGATTTATGCCAGATGAATGATGAATTGACATCATGGCAATTAAGGGACCTCCAGCTTGGACCACATGAAGATTTCTTCAGGGTATGTGGAGATGGGTCTCCTTAGCTAATGCTTCCTTGTGGAAAGGCAGAACACAGGCAAATTCAAGGGAAAGAAAAAGCTAAAAGAAGGAGATTATTTTGTAGCATTCCTTCCAAAGCCCAGCAAAGAACCACAAAAGGATTTGAGATTTTAGGGAAGCTACTGCCTGCAGTTATGCTGCTATGGTGGAAGGGAATGGAAAAGCTAGAAGAGAAGTGTAACTTCCCTTCATGATTAGCCTGGACATCACAGTCCATTTCAAAAATGAAGGAACTTGTCCTATTAGTAAAATAATGAATTATTAAAACGACAAGAAGAATTGCTAAAGTGCTCCTTTGCTCTTGGCTTTCAGATGAACTTGCAAACTGGCTTTTAATCTGCCTGGTGGCAATGACTTCCTCAGAGTCAGCAGAAGACAATCCCCTAATACTTTTTATCTTGGCAGCCTTTAAAAGTGCAATGTATGTATAAATAAATGACATTATTAACTCCATGGAAAAATGCCTAGCATTCTCAGAGTGGAAAATGCAGATCAATTATGCAGTGTCTTAATGCTAACATCTTTAAAAAAAGGAAAGATTCTAATGACATACTACATTGCTTTGTGAATCAATTCCAAATCATTAGAAATCATCACACATCCCAATCCATTAAGCAGCTTTATTCTTAAGCATATTCAAGGTGTTTTAAATCTATGTAAAGACGACACTGACCACAGAGCTTTAGAGACCTTAAATTATGATTTTCCTAGTCTGTGTGACTAACTTGGCAGCAATAAAAAACTCTGCATTTCCATTTCAGACACAGGGAGCTTCATAGGTCTTTCAAAGGCCTCAGGTTTAATTAGTATTTGAAAAAGAGTGGTTATTTAATAGAAAAAAAATTATGGTAGTCAGGTCTTAAAGACCTTAAAAACAGAGGGAACTGTAAAACACCACAGCCTTCCTGGGGATGCAAATCATCTAATGGTTCAGCAGTCATGACAGAGTGGGAAGATGGGAGAGAGCTGATCATCTTTTTCCCCTTTTAGTTCAAGAGCTGTGTATTTTAGCAGGGTGAAAAAAACTCTCTACTTAGTTAAAAAAAAAAATATATTAGCTCTCACTCCAGAAACAGACAATTTTCCTGCAATTCCAGACACAAAAAGCTAGCAGCAATTCCTTCTCTCAAGGACCATTAGTAGCACTTTTCTGGCTGCCAAAAAGCATGTGCCTTTCAAGAAGGTACCACAGGACCTGGGATGTGCTGCGGTGATGATGCAGTTGGCAACTATCCAAATTTCAAGCCTCTCGGACCCGGAAGGAAGGGGAATACTTGTCTGAGCTCTGAAGGGTTGTCTTGTCACAAGGAACCAGCCAGCACAAGATAGTGATACCTCAATGACTAAGGGAGAGGTGCTGAACAGAGAGCTGGTATGGTTTGCTGATCAGGGTGTCAATTACTACTGATAAAAGTACTGGTTTGCTAATAGGGAAGTTTAACTCCTCAGCAAGTACATGCCTACCCAAAGGTCTGATCTGCAACGTGCGGATTATGCAACTGGAACCATCTAAATACTCTATTCCAGCTTTGGGGGCCACTAGAAATGTATAAACCCAGCTACCACCCTTGCCATTTGAGAACACCCTGCAGGAGCAAGGCAGGGGTTCCAGCCCATGAGTGTTGGTATTATTCAGGAAATAGTGGTGGATTCATCTTGCACAAATTATTGGACATTTGCATCAAACTTCTGTCTTCCTCATGCTAGTCTCTTAATTTTATATTCTTTCACCCCCTTTCTTTTCCATCTCCTTTTTTCCCCTAAAATTTCCTGTTCAGCTCCTCCTAAAAAAGCCAAGTATCAGTGTGCAGTTGCTACAGAACACTGCATGACATTCTGCTTGAGCAGCAGGATCTTGGAGCAGGAACCCTCTGCTACTCTGCATACATACAGCACCCAGTAAAAAGCAGACCCATTCTTCAACAGCCTGAAGCTGAAACTCTTAAAAATGTCATCAAGAGTTATTGTGTCACATCACCCAACCAGAGTTGTGCAGGGAATACGCCTCATCTTTAGGCTATTACTGGTGAAGTCATCTTCTGTGTCTGAAGGTGTCCCAGTTGACCTTTGCACAATTTCTTGAACAGTATCTCAGGACTCTCAACTTCAGGACACTGAAATAAATGCCCTCTTCTCCATAGTTCTCATTGAAAAAGCCATAGAAGTATTTTTCCAAGGAGCAGCTTGAAGTGAGTCAACAATTTCAAAACTGCTATTTTACACCACCCAAAGATGACACTATGACATCAGACTTGTCCTTACAGGAAACCGGACAATTAAGGTCCCCATCCCTACTCCAGTCATTTCTGTATTTTCTTCACAAACTTAGTTTAAGTCCTAAAAATCCCTTTTTTTGTGTGTATACACAGCTATCAACGACTGAATTATTCAAAAACAGAGTAAATAGATAACCTGACAAGCTGGATCTATTCTTGTAGGAGAGAACTTTTTCCAAAACCAGAAGCTGAAGCAGATACAAGCTGCTTCTCCTCATTCCAATTGCAAATTTGTACTAATGATAAAGGTAGGCATAAATAGAAAAGAGATCTCTCAAATTCTCCATCATCTCTTTCTCTGTCCTGATAATGATTCAATCTCCTTTCCAAGGTTCTGTTAATCATAGGTATAAAATGCAGCACACAAGTTTTTTTCAGAATTGTCCCTTTTGGTTGAAGATGACATTTTTTTCTTCATACTCACATTGCATCCCCCAAGAATATTCATATACATTTCTGTCCCAAATGCCTACTATTCTCGCTTGGTAAAAAAAGACTACTTTTCAAGACTCAGTTTTACAGAAGTTTTGTTGAGCTGAATGTTTTTAACTGAAAAGTCGATGACTTAAACTAAATTAAACTTCCTTAATTGTCCATTACAGCATGAAGACTTCCACAGAAAAGCCATTTTTAAAAGCAGTATTTGAAGGAGAAATTTTGAAGTGTCCCTAGTATTTCCCACCCACCCCCACCGGAAATGGCTGGCAATAAGATTAATCTTGAACTATGGGAACTCCCCTTAGTTACTCAACAGTTAGCAAACCAGTTTTTCTCTTAACTGGACCAAGTCCAATCAACACAGTATAGCCACAGAAGTGACACATGTAAACGCAGGAAAGCAGTAATTTTACTACTCGTCGTGCCCAGGCTGCTGGCAAACAATTTCCAAGAGCAGACCACTCCAACAGAGCAGCAGATACAGTGGCCTCAGCCCTGAGAGCCAAGTCTTCAGAGACCAGTGGCTGAAAGCCAAACACCCAGTGTGCATTGCCCACAGCAGGGCCATCAGCTGCACTCCTGCATTACCTGCTCATCTATCTTCTAAGCTATAGTATCACTCAAATAATAAGACTGATCTTATTAGCAGGCCCTTAATCCTCACTAACCTTCTCCTTTAGCCATTAGCTATCATTAATTTATTAAATGTTATCCTAACAGGCTGCAAGTTGACCAGCTGCTATTCCTCATCCAGCCATGTACTTCCTCCATCAAAACTCCACAGCCACAAGCAGTAACAGAAGTTTTTTGAGGACAGCTCAGAGTGTCTTAGTCCCCTCTGGTGATTCCTAACACTACTAGGATGAGTTAGAGACTTACTCTAAAACTTACCAGGCTATGGCATGCAACTATGCATCTTCCTTCACTGGAAGGACCAGATGAAGCTAAGGCTGGACACAACAGTAAGCCAAGGAAGCTAGCAGGGGCACTTCTGAGAATCATTTAGCTTGGCACAAACCTCTTGGGAGCACCTAGTCCAACTCCCTGCTGAAAGAAGGATCTGCTGGAGACATTCACCCAGCACCTCATCAGCTGGGTTTTGAATCTGCACAGAGGCTCCGAATCTGTTTTACCACTTACTGTAAAAGAAGTGTTTTCTCCTGTCCAAAGAGAGTATTTTCACACTTATACCCATTTTCCCTTGCCAGTGGTGCTACTAAGATTAACCTGTCTTCATTCTCTCCCATCAGGGATCAATAGGGTATCTCCCCAGGCCTACACAGTGAGAAGACTTTGGGCCGAAGATCTCCCACCTCAATGTCTAGTTTTGACTAAACCACTACCAGCTCTTTTTACTGCACTGTTGTACCAGAGAGGCTTTTGTTTCAGCTGAACAGAACATGACAACCTCCACTATATGTGACAGGATGATGGACTGTCTCTTGTAAAGCTATCAGAAGCTGAACTTGAAATGTCAGTGTTCCTACACACACACACATCAGAAATCTGCCTAGAGTGCCTCTTTCACAATTGCAAAGGCACCTGCAAGTGCACCTCAGCTAACAGGTTCATAACCAATGCCACTAGCTTCCACCACACTTGACTGTATCTCAGCAGACATTCTTCCATTAGCAGAAAATACTGAAGTCTACCAACTCCAATCCAGCAGTGAAAGAAGTAAACAGGGCTGTAAGACTTCAGTTAATGACCTACAAATCAGGCACTTCATTTACGTAACAGCGACACGGACACTCACCCTAAACAAAACCAGCAGCTTTGATTCCTGAGATTAGAACACCCCAAGCAGGGAGCAGCTAAAGTGACTGGAAATATAAGTGGCCTTCTCACACATTGATCTTACCAAAGGCAATTCTCTTGGTCAAGGCAGTCTTTCATGATCTTGTGGGTCCCTTCTAACTCAGAATATTGGGATATTGTGACAGTAGAGAGGATCCTCCCCTTTTCACCTTAGATGTTTCCATATGATGCTGAGCTGTAGCAGAAGACTGAATGGGTTAAGTGTGATTCCCAGCCTACTGAAGGTCAAGGCACCAGACTGGCTAAACCTCAAAAATTCTTGTCAGATCCCTTTTTGCATTACTTACCAATAAAAATGAGACTTCCAATAGTCCAGCAACTCAGAATCTCAAGTGGTTGTTCTGATGGTTCTGTAAAATTCTCCTCAACCTGTGCAATCTAAAGGATGTCTTGCTCCAAGCTCTTAGAGCACAGGACGAAGACTGGATAGGAAGTGCTGGTTTGATCACGTGTTTTGCAGAAGGCAAACGCTAACTGCTGGGAAATTTAGACTGCGTAAGCTTCCCGAATCAGACTGCCAGCACACAAACAACAGTTCTAAGCAATTCTGATGGTGGCTATTGAAACGCTTTAGACAAGTCTCCTCTAAAAAACCAACAGAGCTGTTCAGAGTCCTCAAGAGAGTAGAGCTTTAACATCAGTGACCATAAGCACTTGATTAAGTGTTCCTGAATTCAGACTGAACAGCTGTCCTAATTTTAGATGCTCACTGCAATTATAAATACATCAAAGATGACTGAAACAGTTTTAAAGCATTAGGTAACTGCTCTGCTGGGACCAGCACCCAGGTACCCAGAGGCAGGGGCCAATGCTTTGTTTAAAGGCCACCAGAAACCCCAAACAAGACAACCAGATAGCTTATGTACAGTCAAGTCAGCTGTTGCCAGGAGAGTAGAGGCAATGGGCATGAGCAGCCTCTGGCATTCTTTTGACTTCTTGGATTTGTCCTTGGTAGAAACCAGGTTTGTCTTCCACTTTAAAACAAATTTAAACCTTGACAAAAAACTAGTGCTAGAAGCACAATCATGCTCAGTAACAAATGAGGAAGAGAATGTTTTCCTTCTGTACTTTGAGCTGACTGCATCCTGAATGGCAACTCAGACATGGCAGTTTCAGAAAAGCCCAAGTGTGAGACTAAGTTACCCCAATGTAGCAGCTGACAGGGAACAAACTCCAAAATAATTAAAAGAAAGCAAACAGGTTTAGTTGTCTGAACAAGGAATTTTAATTTTAGGTCAACTATTGAACTAGGTCAACATCCAGTTCACAATGTCTACAGATAGTGGGCATAGCCAGTCACTACGGTAAGTTTATTGAAGCACCAAGCTCCACACAAGACTGTAAAATACATTTTAAACTACTAGTAAGAAAGCTTCTTCAAGTCAACAATACTATTAAGGGCCAGAGTTTAAGGACTAAGTTTTCACCTTCCAAGCTATTTTAAGACAGCCAATCCATTGCATAAGCAAACCAAACTGCTACATACTGAAACACAGAGCAGCAACTGCATTGAACAATTCCTGTAAATAATTCAAGGATACATTGAAACAGTATGGGTAAATTGTAATTTTTTTATTGGAAAACAAATATACAACTTGGAATGGATTTGAGGCAAATCGTGCCATAAGCAGATTTTTTTGAAAATAAGTGGCTAAACAAAGTTTAAAAAGCATAGTAACAAGAGGATAAAATGTTTTCTGGCACAGGACCAGCAGTACAAAAAAAACTTGTGTACGAGTACCTGGATAAATCACCCGTTTTGCATTAGTGCAACTTAAGTTTCATATTGTTGACTGTCAATCGTCTACAACGTTAAGACTCCACATTTCAACAACATGTTACAGGCATGGCCACAAACAAGTTACTGTGAAGTAAGCTAGGAGAATGACTTTTACAGTGCATTAGCCACATGATATATACTATTCACATCATTTTATCCTGCAGTTAAGCTGCAGGACTCCTTATCCTCCCATCACAGAAAGGGGAAAAAGCTCTTATGTACTCAAGAACTAGAACCAGAATGTTGCTTCAACTAAGGAACAGCTAATGCATGGTAAACCCTAGCTTACTTTATGTAACTTGTCACACTAGTCATACCTAAGTCTCCTAAAGAAAGCTACTTTTTTTTATTAGACAATCCAGATGTTCCCTCAGTTAACCAACTCCATCTACCTTTAGATGTGCAGAAGGGCTTAAATATCCAGAGTAAGCCACATGCAACATTTGTTACTTAGATCAATTTTCCAAAAATCAGAACAATGACAGTAAGATAAAGGAGAAAAACATGGAGGAATGGCCTTCTAATTACTATACATGCATAATCTTTTGACAGTAAGGGAAAAACCTTTTACAGATAAGTTACAAACAGAGAAAAGGCAAATAAACAATTTTGTACAAGAAATTTAACACATTCTGTACAACGTCTTCACTTCGCTGTCATCATTTGTACAAACTCTGTAAAAGGAAAGAGTTGCATGAGTTATTTGGAGGAAAAAAAAAAAAAAAATCTGAATTTCAAGATCTGAGAAGTGGCCTTACCAGTGCTGAACATTGTTTCAAAACCGCATTTTCAAAACTGAGTTTTCAGTTACACTCAAAAAAGCATCTTCAAAACAGTCCCCTTTTCCACCAATCACACCCAAACTCCTCCTATTTTTAATGGCAAAAGGCCTTTACTTTTCCATGAAAGTTGGTCTCTCAGTGAACTGGGGAACAGCTTTACTTCCAAGATAAAACATTACAGGGTCCTATGCCCACAGACTTACAGATGGGGACAAGATATCCAAAAATGACTATGAGATTAGTACAAATCACACTGAAGTGACAATCAACTAAGTCAGTGTACAAGCAAGACATTGTTTTGGTTTGAACTTTTATTTTCCAGAGCAGAACAGTTTAAGTCTTATTATTTCATTTTGCCTGGCTGGCTTTAAGCAACTGGTTCAATGCTTAGTCAAAACCCATTTTAAGTTAGAACCCACAATAGGATTCTTCATTCATCTTGCTGAAACAGTTTCAGGTACAATAATGAAGGAAACCCAGAACCTAAAAGGAGTTAACGTGTTGCTCAAGTTTCAAAAGAGGAACTGGAAACAATAGGGACACAGACCCTCTCTGGTGCCAGTCTCTGAACAGCCTACTTGTCAACAAGCAGCAGCTTTGTACATAAAAATTACTTCACTCGCAGATGACTGCTTATCCTTAGGCCACAACCAAAAAGGCCTCAAAGGAAAGGCATACCTACACCTCAGAAAAAGCACAGGTATTATCTGAGAATACCCTAGAAATTTTCTGTGACGTGTTCAAAAAGTGAAAATGAAAACAAGCTTAGTGTGTCTCAGCTGCAAACAACTGTCTAAAAGAACTCCTGCTTGCACAGCTTCATTTCTATTTCAATGTCAGGAAGAAATAGAAAGAAGTTACTGTTGCAGCTGATCTATGTGAAATACATGTATTTAAAACATCTTCTCAAGGTCTTGAAAGTTTTGCGTATTTTAAAAGCTCTCCCCTTTTGACTGGTAAGTAACTTTAAAAGCATTAATGACAAATGACTGACTTCCTACAGTCAGATCAACATGCATTAGTGAACAGAACAGTACAAAGAGTATGTGAACATCTCTGACAACCTGCTTATTCTAGTGTTCATTAGACATCATTAGATTTATGAAGTTAATTCTTACACTGTACAGCTGAATAGTCCTTTTCTGCCTTTGGCACAAAGGCAGCAATAACACTCAAACCTAAACTCATTTAGAGGTACACAATGTACATACTAATTGAACATTAGCTTAAAGGAACACTATGTGTTCAGATGAACTTGTCTGAACACTGCCCTATTTGAACTTGGTGTGGCTATCAGCACCCACACAAGAACATGCATGAGAAGCGCTACATAAAAAGAATCAATTAACAACTCCTTACCTTCATAGTTTACTTGACCATCACCATCAATGTCTGCTTCCCTAATCATTTCATCAACTTCTTCATCTGTTAGCTTCTCCCCCAGATTTGTCATCACATGACGGAGTTCTGCAGCACTAATGTAACCATTACCATCCTGGGAGGAGAAAAAGGAACACTAGAACAGACTTGCCTAAGGCCTAGTGACTTAACTATAACTTAGGAACATTGCAGAGCAAATTGAACATTAGTAAGTTAACACAGCCTTAACCACTAGCATTTACACAAGGTAAATGAGAGCTGTAAGCAGATCTTCAGCATTGTCCAATATCTTTGGACAGAGTAATACCATCTTACAGTCTTTGACTGTCCTATTCTGACACATTTTTAAACCACGAACAATGCAATCGGCACCTTTTGCAACTTCTGCGGTGATGGATGCCTATTAAATCACGTGACTGTGGTTCAAGTGGTGATTTCTTAGAACAGAAGCTACTTATCTGATTTGCCTGTTTCATGGGAGTCCAGCACAAAGCCACAATGCCTTCAGAGATGACTTTCACAAACTCCAGTACTAGCTGGGACACTGAATATTGAAGTACTAGTGTATACTAACACAACTGATGTTTTCTTCCCCACCCGCCAAGGCACCTCACATCATGTTTTCAGCTCCAACGTGAATCTTAAGTAAGGTGAGAAATTTTACACTCTTTTAGCAATTCACTTAGCAAAGACCACATGACAGACTTCAAACATTTTAAATACTTAAAACAATTTCTCTGCCAGTCATCTGCAAGTACCTCAGCATCACAGAAAGCAGTACTTTAATAGTAGTGAGTGACACTATCCTGACAACTCATTTGACTTTCCCATACAACCACAGCAGATTAAGCTTTAGGGTGACTGGCCAACCTAAAGGCTGTCTATTGACAGGACTGCAAACACCCCTCAGATCTGTGAGAAAGCACATTACAATCAGACCAAATTTTCTTAACAGGAGTATTTCAGGTAAACATTACAGTACCTTGTCAAAGACACGGAACGCTTCTCTAATTTCCTCTTCACTGTCTGTATCTTTCATTTTTCTTGCCATCATTGTCAGAAACTCTGGAAAGTCAATTGTGCCATTGCCTGCAAGAGAATCACTTTGTTAGAAAATCATGGTTAACGCACTTTATTAAATTACTTATTAGTAAAGATCTTACCATCAGCATCTACTTCATTGATCATATCCTGTAGCTCTGCTTCTGTGGGGTTTTGACCAAGTGATCTCATCACTGTCCCCAACTCCTTTGTAGTTATAGTACCATCACCATCCTTGTCAAATAGTGAAAAAGCTTCTTTGAATTCTGCACAAAACCAAGAAAAAGTTAATCCCTTAAGCTTTGAAATGTTAACAATAGTAAAAAATTCACTGCTACTGATTGTTGCAAGTTACAAAATATGATTTCAGTCTTCCATGAAAATTTTGGTATACTGCTCAGCCTGCTATAATTGCAATGCCAATACGGCAGCATCAGCATCTGAAAACACACCCACCAGTCTACTAATCAATCACATGTTGACCTAAATTAAGATGAAGGTCATCCATTTCTGAAGAACTCAGATTTACCCTCTATCTTGAATAAGGATTCCTAATATGGAGCTAAAATGGCTATCTGCAACTACAATGACCCACATCCTTGGTAGGAATTGCACCTCAAAGGAAACAATATGGAATTGCTATGAGGAAATTGAAAATGGTACTTCAAAAATACATATGCTACAGCTTAATAGCATTTTTATTACTAACAGAGGAGATGAGTCAACGGAAAAAGGTATGATCAGACCAAACTACACCCAAGTTTCTCAATATAACAACCCACTTCCGCTGGACACAGACGTCTGAACAGTGTATGCTACCACAATTGTTCAAAGAGGAAAGTCACTGGAACCTTCGTTCCTGAAAAGCTGCTTACAAAACTGCTTCAGCCCAACTGCATCCTGAAACAGCCTTCATAGAAATGTTTCTGACTAGTTCTAAGGCTGCTTTGCTGTGTTTCAACACTACCTCTTAACCCCCTACAATGGCTGTATTGTAGCCAGGAATATTAATACAAGCATAACATGTTTAATTGTCCAGTCCAAAAATGGAGTTGGTTTTAATCCATGCCATCTGTCTCTGGCCACAGACCTTAAACTAGCTCACTGGACTGCAGAAGCTCATGCACACATGACAGTTTAGCATGAACGTCTTATCTATTCCCTTGTAGACTTCAGATCCCTTCACAGCTTTCAAGCCATCTGAGATCATGGCTTTGGACAACTTGTCAGCTCAAGGGTACTCCTGCATCAGAAATACTTCCAAGAACTGTTTTTTTCAGCATTTCCATGCAGCCAGCTTTCCAGATGGTGGGTTTCCCAGACCAGAATTCGTCACAGTAAAAGCTGCATTTTCACATGACCTGAATGAAGCCTTACTTCATACTCTGAAACCCTTGAGGTGAGTACAAGCTGGCAAGTGTTAAAAATTCAACTAAAAAAATAGGGTTTTTATAGTTCATGAACGCAGCTCTAACACCAGAGCTGCAATTAAGTCCTATCCAGGAAAAAAACCCACTACTCTTCTACATTTAATAGTCTCAAGTGTTCCAAGAGCCAACCCCCACTGTTCAGCCCGTAATAATCAGAGCAAGGCTACCAGAGGACCAGCAGAACAGTTTCAAGCCAGTCTGTATAAATCACAAAGCAGAAACAAGCAGATATAACCCCTACCTACAGTCACTTCCAAATGCTCTTTGGAGGGCTAGTTCTACTTATCTTGGAGGCAACACACAGGTTTCTTAGGACTAAACTCTTACACCAGGGAAGAAAATGTTTTTGTGTCAATCCTAGTAAAGAAGTTTATAGTCTATCATAGAAGAACCTCAAAAGGGGAAGGTTCCATCTTCATGAAAGGTGCTCAAGTGTTACTCCAAACATTTAGTTATTAACCACTTCATCCTCCATGTGAAAGTCAACCATCACTAACCCAAACATGAAGCAAACTTCACAGTACTGCAGTGACCCTTCTTAGAAAGGGTAATACTTAATTCTCACACAACATTCAAAGACTTGCCTTCTATAACATCGGCCTTTTAGTGGTGTTCTCAACACCTGAACCATTCAAAGGACAACTCTACCCATCCTTCTTTTACTCAAAGATGCTGTAGGCTAAGAAGCAACCAGCTATAAATCATAAAGAAAATAAAGTAAGTTGAAGATTAGCAGCTGTGGGTGCTGAAGGCTTGGCTATGGAGAGATTTTCCTGCTTTCTGCCAGTGTACATGTGAAAGTCTTGCTTTCACACGGATGCTGGCCGAAAACAGTTAGAGGTTTCTGTAAACCAATCCCTTTATCTTGCAGGTGCAGATTGTTGGGCAGTATTGTTATGGTACTGACTGAAAAAATATTTTGAAGTAAATGTTGTAAGGTTCAGCCAATCCCTCTGAGAGGTGGATGAACAAGGAACCAATAACTTTATACCACTAAGAAATATAAACGAGTTTGCATATTAATAAAGGGTTCTATTCCTTCCTGGATCCTGTCTATGTCGCTTTCTCTCCATCCTCTGCTCAACAGTGACAAAGCAGCACATTCCTTTTTGAAATGCTGGATGAAGAATACCATCAAAATACCTCTCTAACCACTTCTAGGAACCACCTCCAGTAATTAGAAAAAAGGACTAACCACCTACACAGATACAGTTGAGACTAGAACAAGAACAACGTGGCATAGCTTTGGAGGATCTGCAGCCATGGCTAGTGAAGGCACCTATGAAATACCAAAGTTTAGTGAGCAACTCAATTCTGGCATCCTGCAACATGAGGTTATAAAACACACCTGGCACACTTAAAACACCTTGACTCCATACAGCATGTAAAGCAAATCCTCTTTATTCCACACTTCCCTGTACCAAACTGCAAATGAAAACTCTGTTCCAAGGTTACAAGGTTTCAGCCTTGTCACCCTTCTGAAAAGCATCCTGCATCATGAGAAAAAGACTACTTAAAAGCCCCATGAAAGACAGGTTAATCCAACAGAATGTGAACTCTAACAACCTAGCTCAAAATATTCTTTTAACCACAGCTCCTGAGGCATCTGTGCACCACATCATCTTTTCAAATGAAGTGGCAGCCTTCAATGACCTAATACATTCAGTGAACCAGGACTACGACATCCACTCCGACGCAATTCAGCCAGCTATGCCTGGAACATTTACAGGAGAATGTCAATTGTTCTCTCCACAGCTACCAGGACCTCAACACTTAAACATGTCTATTTCTACAGTAACAAATTTTAAATCACTGTTGCAGTCAAATCCCCAACAGAGAACCATAACACACTAAAGTAACAAGACAATGAACACCATACATAGGCCTACTTGTACACAGAGCCCACTGAGAACTCTGAAGTCCAGGGCAAGGACAGCTCACTAGACCAGTTGGCTTTGGGACAAAAGCATCTTCAGGCTGCTCTCCCATCTGACCACCCAAGTGGTCCTGACCTATATACCACCTTTGTAATACAACATTTGACCAAAGGGAGAGCCACTTAACTTAGCAACTTCAATTCTTTGTGAATGAAACCGCAGCCAGTATTCACATTCTGTAGCTACTTGGCTTTCAGTATCAGTCTTCCACATGAGGAAAATCTGGGAAGGTTTTCACCCCTACCCACACCGACAAGAAGCTTCAGTCCTATATGATCAATGTGTTCCACAGGAAATGATATCTGGAACCTTTAACAACTGTATTCTGGTGCTTCACAGAAGAATTTAAGCCCTGGGGAAGTGGCTGCTCTAAGTAGTCTGGTCTTCTATTTTAAGAAAGGTAATGTTGTCTCTACCTTGCAGTACCATTTCCTAAGTCTGCCTTCAAACCAAAAGCTAGATATCTCCAGGAAAGCTCCAACAGCATGGTGGTGTTGGCTCAAGTTTTTCAAGCCAGTCTCTGTAGAACATTAAAATTGTACCTCTAAGAATCTTCCCATGCAAGACCACCAGCCTTCAACAGCAAAACTGAACAGATGCAACCTTTCCTATGCAGTACTGAGCATGATTCCCTCACACACCAGCAGTGGGCTTATGTCTTCACACCTGATGTTCTTGGTTTACTTGCAAATACATTTGCTTAACAAAACATCCTAACTGCCCTGAAAGTGGCAGGACATTTTACACTGGCTACTAAGATATACTTTTATTCCTTCCATGCAGATGGAAAGACTCTACTCCAGTATGACAGGCTCATCAATACTTTGTTTTGGCTCTGAGGACTATATGATCATTACTGAATATTTAAAATTTGCACTAATCCCAAGGTAGTGTTAATAAGCTTCCTGTTTATATTCCATAATCGGCTACATCAACTAATAAAGCTTCTACAATTAACAACTGGAACAATGAACCATTATTGGAAAGACAGAAGTGACAATTGATAAGGCATGCTCTAACTAAAACTGGTCACAAAACCCTAAAGCTATGTAGGCCAGTTCCTTCCAACCACTCCCCCCACCCCACCAAAAATCTGAAGTTGAACTAAATTTGGCTTGTGCTTACTCATAAGACAGTACCATGGCAACAAGTAAATAGACTGAGGACTTTCCCCAAAACCATAATTAGTCTCCTTTGAGTAAAAGCAAACTTCTGAAGGCTAAAAGCTACAGAAGAATGTTCTTACACTTCAGATTTGGCAATTATGGCAAAAACAAACCAGCTCATAATGACACTTCTGTTTAATACAGTGCCTTCAAGAGCTACACCACAGTTAAACAGTAGTATCTCAGAGGTTGTATGCCTGACCTGGTACTATTAGATTAGCAGAACCCTAACACCCTCTAAAATAATTTCACATGACAGTTAAGCACATTAAGACTTTCTAGTATTAATACTATACACTTGTCAGATCAAAATAGTGGAGTTCTTGAATGCCTATGGCAAAGCTGAATTCCGTATTACCAGCTTTAAGTTACATCTATTATTGAAGCTAAAATCAGGGTACCAAGAGCAATGAGACAGGTAAGTTTGTGCAGGCTGCATGAACAGGAGACATAACCAGAAGTTTTTGCCATTAGTAGATGGTTGTCAGTGCACATAACCCTTTGCCAGGGGGTCGATACCAAGATACAACAGATGCATATTTATTTAAGCATTTCAGAGCAAGTGCCAGACCATCAGAACAGCACACACACAACACTTGTGTCCAAGCACACAATACAGTTCCAAATATGGAATATCAAGAGTTGCCATCATGAAGCCAGTCTCTGCTGTCATCAAGAGCCACTCAAACATCTCTGCTGACAGAAGACAGCAAAGTAAATTATTTCTGCCTTCTGTTAAAAAAGCACTGCCGATTCCAAGCCTTCACCAGTTTTGTCGTCATCCTCTGTGCCCCACCCCTCTTTCGGTGTGCACTTGGGAAAATTCTGTAGTCATTAGAGAAGAATAACCACAAGTCTACTAGCTAGAAAAGCTGTGAGGATCGTTTAACTACACATTCATTATATCCATGGTGCTTCTACAGTAGATAAACCTTTAAAACTTAGGTGACAAATTAAAACATTCTACCATACTACTTTAGTCTAAGAAAGCTAAATATCATCTTGTGTAACACAGACACTGGATTAAGAGATGTGCCAGGTCAAGTAGGAGTAGCAACACAACACACAGAAACCTCACCTGCAATCTGCTCTTCTGTCAGTTGATCAGCCTGCAATAAAACAGAACACAATTATAGCTGTAGCAGAAGTTCAAGGCAAAATGAGACACACTTGTAGAGGCCTCTGAATATGGCAGCTGCTCTTCAGGACTGATCGAAAACAGTTCTAATACAGCCCAAAAGTCATCAGGATTGCTTGCTGAGTAAGAACTGGCAGCCTATCACCCTTTCCAGAACCTGCAATATCCAATACACCCAACTAATGGATTACCACGTGTATCAATCAATAACCCAAGCAACACTAGCAAGCTCAAGGCACACAGGCCTTAAAGCAGACTGGTTTTAAAAACTCATGTACCCAGCACTCCAAGCTGTGTAAATGAGCACTTTAGGTCTCAGTAATGCAGCAGTAACCTCCAAATGCCAAATTTATGGCAGACTAACTAAAATTAGAAAAATATACTCTTTACTAGAACTAAACCATCCCCCGATAAACACAAAGCTTCATGTCCAAGACTTGGCTGTAAAAGACAAGATACCAGCTTCAGTTCAAACTGCTCATTTCAGTGGCATACAGCTGTCTACACTTTTTTCAGACCACTGTCTACACTGACTCAGTCAGCATAAGGTAACAGGGCCACTACAGAAAGGTTCTGTGGTCTAAGACAATTTCTCTATCAGTTGGGTAAGCTCCAGTTTATACTCTGGAGTTATTTTCCTCTCTCACCAGTTTTGAATCCATTAAATTTGATAGCAATAAAAATCATCAGTCTTTCAGGCCAAACCCAAAATGAACTTTGCTCTTGAAAGAACACCAAGATGTTTGAGGACTGTAGAAATACTCTCCCTAGGTTCTCAAAGCAGCTGGTTCTTCAAATAAATTCTGGATAGCTTGAGCTCAGTTGAAGTAACAAGGCAACATATTTCCTTCAGGGAAGCTTCCTGAACCCTTTACTTCATTAGTACCCCACCAAAAAGTAAAAAACCACTGAAATACGGAAGAGACATAGTCACTGCTGAATTTCAACACTGCTTTTTCAACTTTGTTCCTGTTGTGATCATTTCAGCAGCAATCCTTTTATAATCACTGCAATATTGACTGAAAGTTTCAGTCATTAACTATGCCCACCAAAGCCTCTCTACACATTAGCATCTGTTAAGGAAGACTTAGGAAAGTGTACTTACAATACCTCTCAATTTGAACTACATTTTTACACTGCATGTGAACTTTTAAGTTACAAGTTGCAGGTTATTCTTCCTATAACAGAAGAGAGGGTGGCTGCTCAAGCAGTCGTACAAAAGCTGAACTGCTTACAAATGCACACAATACAGCAAGAGCCCAAGATAAAGGCCACAGACTGGCTGGAGCTCACCGACTCTAAGAATCAAGACTAGGCTACTCAGCAACTTCTAAAGCAGCAGCCAATGGGTATTGGCAGCTACGGATCCATTTCAACTGTTGTAGGAAGAATTCCCACACAGGTTCTGCTTTTTGTAAAAAAAAAAAAAAAAAAAGACTAGAGTGGCAGCAGCACTGCTGAGAATATCACCAATTCAAAACTACACTTTGGGATGGAAGTTTCTGCTGGTCACTCAGCAAAAGCCTAACAGATTTTCACTTGTCTGGAGAGTATCATTAACACAGGCTCATACCTTTGCATGCTATTTACATTTTTATTGTTTGGGTTAAGAGAATGATGTGCTACATTTCCGTAAGATATTTATATCCACAGAAAGCTGTAGATCAGATTTAAGCAGCAAGAACCTAGTTTATTAAGGTCAATACTTATGGGTTACCAAGTTGAGTCACATACTGTTTTATATAAACAATTTTATATGGAGACGTGACATAGCAGTATATAAGTTGTTAAGCATCCCCAAACTCTTCCTTCTCTGTAACTCTTCCAGCACCTTAACACATCCTAACGATGAATTTGGATGAGTTCTGACAATACCTGTAAGAGGTAGAGTGTTTGAGAAGAGCACAAAGCTTATTAGAAGGCACAGGTATGGAGCAGTTGAAAGATAAGCAGGGAGGTGGGGCAAGGTTGAACAAACACCATCTGTACTCTGCAGTGCTGGGCTCTGCAGGGACTGCTGCGCAACAGCAGTAAAAGGCGGAGCCAGCGAGCCTGCCAGCTCCCTGCCTCCCTCCCGTGCCACCCAGGTGGAGAGCCATCAGCCCGGAACCACGCCTGCCACTTACAGGCCACTGTGGCCTTCCCAGAGGGGCCTCCCTGAGTTGTTGATAATGGTGCACCACACAAGTCATAGTGTGCACACCTTCACCAGCTCCAAGCGGCTTCCAGACCGAGCGGTTAAATGCTGGCTCTGAGGTGCCCGTGCAGAAGGTCTGACATGCCCTTCACTGTGGCCGAGACCCACCTGAAACCCTCATTTGATGCCATCACAGCTTTGACGCGGCATTCTGTGATTCACGTTGCAGCACTTTCGTTTTCACTGCAACAGCTCCCATCCCCCACCCCCAGACTGTGCGGAGGGCCTGACAAAGAATCCAAACCTCCCAGGAAAGCAGGGAGCTGCTGCGTGCGCGGCCGTTTCTGTGGCACACGCAGCCTCTAGAGGTGGTGTTTCAGTACAGCCGTGGCTGCTATGCAGCACAGCCCGGGAGCCCCTCCAGAGCTGGCGAGCACTGCCCAATGGAGAGCTACCAGCAAACGGCAGCGCAGGGGACAGTTTGCTTCCGAAATTTGGCATTTCGGGGGACTTCACAAGCATCAGAGCTGAAGGGACACTTCTGTTCTGGCACCATTAACTACAGAACAACCACCAGACTAGCCTGTATAGACTAAAATCAGGTTTATGATAGGTTAGCTTGTTTTGGGAGCAAATCGCTCTGGCTTATCTAGCACGGGGAACACTGGACAGTCACAGGCTGAGCCAGTCTGATCTGTCAGGATGAACTCTAACCACATTCAAAGTGTCACTGTGCCTCCTGGACACACCCATTTTTACACAGACCTTGCTTGAAGATACTCCATTTTTGGTTCTGCACAGATGATGACTAAATGCAGTCTTTTGCTGCTATGTTCATTGTGGGGTTTTTTCTTCTGCTTTACAGATGGTTTGCTGTGTAAGTTCACAATTCAAACTAAAGAATAAATTCAGGCTTCTATTCACCAAATTTCTTTTCCCAGAGACAGCATTTCAAAAAGTCCTAAATTTTAAGTAGCCATCGCTCACATTAAACATGACGAGCTGACAGACATTTGATTCCTTAAGAACATAATGAATGAAAAGACAATTCCACTCTACTGCATCTTCTCTTAATGCAGAAATAGCACTAAGTGGTCCCTGGTGCTGCTTTTGCAACAGAATTGCTCCTTTTTGTACGTTTCTCCGTATCCAGTTGTTTTAATTAAAAAAAAAACCAAAACAACAAACGCTAAACTCACATCCTTTAGACTGAATCTGAAACCATCCTCCGATTTCACAAAATACGTTCTATTTCGACAGTGGATTACATTTCTAAACGCATCGCTAGTAATATTAAAAACGCAGGACTGTCCTCTGCAATGACCAAAACGGGAAGCAAAAATTGTTTAAAAAAAAAAAAAAAAAAGAACACAAATAATCCCTTGTCCAACAGAGCCACCAACAGCATGGCGCTCCCACGGAATCGACAGGGACTCCAACGCGAGCTGACAACAGGTCTAGCGAGGAGGGCGATGGTGCAGTGAGGCACAGCCTGCCCCTCATCATCATGCTGCTCAGAAGCTGCAGGGCTCCGCAGTGCATTATTATGACCAGGCGCAGCACACCTCGCTAGCGAGCCGGACAGCTTAGGCTGCCTCATTCAGCCCCATTCAGCCGCACATGCCGAGAGCAGGGAGGGAGAAAGCGATAAGAAAGCAGAGCTGATGCCACCGTGGCAAGCTCCTTTCCCCCCTCCTCCCAAGACCGCGGCTCCCCTCCCAGGAGGACCGCTAGCCGCCGCTGCCCCCGGCACACGCCCGGCGCCGCCTCACGGCGCTCCCGCCGACCCAGGGGCCGTTTGGATTTGAATCCGCACCAACGCCCCAGGGCGGGAAAGGGACCCGGGCGGCACCCGCCGCCACCGCCGCCACTTCCTCCCACGCCAGCGGCGCCTCCGAGCGGGACCCTCCGCCGCAGCCTGAGCCCGCCGGCCGCGGCAAGGCACCGCTTCATCCCTCCCCGTACCCTTCTGCCGGCGACCTCGCCCCACACCAGCCAATCCCCCCTCCCCCCTGTCCCCCATCCGCACCGAACTCAGACCCCTCCATACCCCCGCACCGCATCGCGGCGGCGCCCGCCGAACCCCGCATCTGCCCCGTGCCCAGGGACTCACCATGGTGGCCCGGCCTGGCTGCGGGGTGCGGTGGGAGCTGAGGGCTGCACGGGGCGCACGCTGCGCGATCTGCCCGCTGCACGGCTCGCCTCACACTGAGCCCTGCCCGCCCGCCGGCGGCGCCTCATAAACCGCCTCACCGCCCGGATCGCTCCGCGCCGCTCCCTCCCCCTCCCCTTCCCCCGACGGTGAACGGAGCTGCGAAACGAGTCCCGGCCCTTCGCGCTCTCCTCGGCGGGGCACCCCGCACCCCGAGCGCCGCTCCTTCTGCCCCGCAGCCCCGGCGCAGCAACGGGCGCGGTGCGGGAAACAGCGGGAAGCAGCGCTCGTGAAACGGCGGGGGGGAGCGGCGGGAGGTAGACGAGGGGGGCGGGGAGCGGGGCTCGGGACTATTTCTCCGGGCGGAAGAGGATTTTAGGCAAAAAATGCCGAGGAGTGTGGCGACTCCATAAGGAGGGCGCTGATTGGCGGGTTCGTACCTGCAATGCGTCACTCGGACATGCACAGTCTGGGCTGGGAAGGCGCCTTCCCCTCCCCCCGCCCGCAGTGCGTGAGGGCCGGAGCGGCCCCGCAGCCCCGCCGCTCTCGGGCCCCAGCCCCGGCCGCCAGCCGCGGCCCCGGCAGCGCCTTTGCCACAGCCTTTCGAGCCTTTAGCTCCGTGCTGTGCTCCGCCAAGGCTCACCCACACGGAGTTACCGAATGAGATTCGCGCTGCATCCAGCACAATCCAGAAAAATTCCCACCTCGCGCTGCAAGCTAGAGGTGCTTCGTCGCTTGGTAGCGTTGTTTAAAAGAATTCACAGAATCAATTAGGTTGGAACAGATCTCAGATCATCGAGTCCAACCCGTGACCGATCACCCCCACATAACTAGACCATGGCACTGGGTGCCACATCCAGGCTTTCCTTAAGCACCTCCAGGGACGGTGACTCCACCGCCTCCCCGGGCAGCCCATTCCAATGTCTCATCTCCCTTTCTGTGAAGAAATTCTTCCTAATGTCCAACCTGAACCTCCCCAATTAGACATTTTCCCTGTTCCCCCCCCCCCGCCATTTCCCCTGTTAGGAATCACATATGCCCTGGTCCTGAACCTAAGGACAGGTAGCCAGCAATCCTGAGCTAAAATCTGGAGTCTTATAAGGGTTTTCTATAAAATGCATTTGGACAAATAGCTCCAGGTGCAATTTTCAAACTTGCACGTGTATTTTCAAAGGTAATCCAACAGAAAGCTGCAATACTGGCTGAGACAGCAGATCTACCTGCCCTCTGTGAAAACCACAACACTCATTTTTGGGACCATAAATACATTATTAAATTCTGGGGACCTGAGTTAAAGTTTTCTGACCTAAGTTTGAACACAAATCACAATACCAATCACATTTCAAAGAAAAATTACCTACTTCCACATCCACTGCAAGAATTATTTCGTTGATATTTACACAGTATGTAAACAAATAGTATTTTATACATATCTGTGCACTGTTACTACACAAACTAGAGCAATGGTTCTCACTTTGCACACTAAAGAGGTTTTACTCATCTCTGTTCTTTGCAGTCTTTGGTTTATAGGCCATAGAAGTAGGATGTGCTTGAGAGGGGACTGGCATGAATAAACTCATAAAACAAAAATTCTGTGAGTTTTCCCCCTGAACATTAATTCAAATTCTCAGGCCTGCTTTCTTTTCAGGATGATCTTGTATCCACTGAATTCAGAAACAAAGTGGGGGAAAAAAACAGAAGAAGGCCTAGTTTCTTAAAATAATCGAGGACCATTTTATTGAGTACAGTGGCCCTCATCCTCGCTTCCTCACTTTGTGGTCATAGGAAATACAGAAAACAACACTGTAGACATAAAGCTGGGCTCCAGCCTTGAAATCCATCTGCAGTTACTGTTTTGTGATACACTGGTTTGTTAGGCCTCCTTTGCCCTTATGTGTATTTATAGCCCACAAATCCAGCACATCTGAACTATTGTCTATTCAAACTCTGATAACATTTTTTCAATGTGTAATGTGTACCTAGATGAATAAAATACTTCCCAGAGCAGGCAATGACTGCCAAGGTCATTGTTATGCACGCCTCCTCCAACCACTGCCATAGGAAGCAGGAGCAAATCCCTGCCTGTGGTCAGGCTACACTGGATGCAGATAGCTGAGCTTCAATCGAATTTTCCTCCTCCCTGATGCCCCCTTTGGTTCAGTTTTAAGGATTGCTCTGACATTCCCAACTTCTTTACATTTCTAGAGGTGTGAATCAGTGCAGAAAAGTTCTGGACCAAAAAATTCATCACCTGCTCTAGAGCTGGGATAAAAGTGGCATAGCAGTGCTCAGGGTGCATGCCTGTCACACCCTCAAATCTGGAGCAGAGCAGAGTGGAGCAAAACCATCTCCTGTGGAGACCTTAGCTTGGGTCCTGGCAACACAACGCCCACGGGTGCATGGTGCTGGGCCTTATGTGCCAAGACCTTTCCTTGGCATCTGTCTTTTATCCTCACATTACCTCAGAGAGGCAAAACATTGTGACACCTAGGTTGCTCAGGTGCCCAGGCTCAAGGAATCTATTGAGATGTTGTAAATCAGCATTTCTGTGAAACTGGTCCTGAGGAATTTGATGGGAAGTATGTGGAAGGACTGTATTGAGACAGTAAGTTCTGAGTCCTGTTCCTGGAGTTTGCCACTGGTCATCTTGAGCATGGAGGCTCTAGGAAACATGAGGCCAAAGCCTCATAACATGAACAATTATGAACAAATGAACAATTATGGCCTAAGGGTCTGCTGAGGAGCAGGGACTTGAATGCAAGGGTCCCAGAGATCGTGACCACCATACTGTATGCTTTTGTTGATGCCCCTTAAAGGATTTGGTGTCTGTAATTTATATTAATTGTTTCATACTCTTTTTAGTTATGTTCAGTTTTCTCTAAAGAAATGGTCATTCAGAGCATCCTCCCTCTGCCGTATGTTTCTTAGGCCCCCTGGTTCCTTGATCTCTCTCTTCCATTTCTCTGTTCTTATGTGTCTCCTTTTTTCCATCTGCATTTTCCTTCAGCAGCACCCATTTCCTGTGGGTTTCATCACCACCCCCACCCTGCTTCCATCTGTTGAAGAGATCAGCCACGAAGTTAACTTGCAATTACACTACCCGTGAAATTACACCAACACTTCCAGTGGCATTACTAAGCATTAAAGCGAACACCCTGGTGAAATTAATGGCAGAGGGGGGAATTTGCCCCTTGCACAAACGGGTTGTTGGCAACCTCAGGAAGGTAAACCAGCACATCCTCAGGTATATTGGGGTAGCCTAGAGAGGCAGAGTTGCTTTTCAGCAGCCTAGCTGACACTCTCTGCAGCCTGCATGTGCCATGAGAAGCAGGAAAATACATCAAATGACCAGCCCCAGCTGCAGTCTGCGACTGACACCTCTGACAGAGCAATAATGGGAAATCACGGTATTTTCTCTGTTGCAATGGTCAGGTATAGTTCTACCAGCTCAGTCTTTTTAACATGATTATTTCTCTCTCTGCGATGTAATTTAATAGATTTGTCAATGTTTGTGATCTGTGCTTTTTTTTTCCCCCTCAACACAGAAATACAGTTTTATAGAAGTCCAGTTTCAGGATTAGGGCAGTAAAATAGAAAAGCAATTTGAGTTCCAAGGTTAGTGTCATGGTTTAGCATGACACTAACCTTAGAGCTGTATATGCCAGCAATTTTCACAGTTTCTCTTTGTCCTATATTTAATATTGTGTAAATGCAATTTATTCTATCATTTTAATAATACTTTAGTGGATCGTTTGGACTGATGTATACAGAATGCTGTGCTATGGTACAAAATGCTATAGCTGCTTCCTCAAGATTATTGTAATAGTTTGAATAACCTAATTAGAAATTAACTGCAAATTTTGTAAGTGAATTTGTGAGGTAAGTAGAAAAAAGTTCTCTACTTATCACGAATACTAACACTTAGCATTTAACTGCTGCATACAGAAGGAAAATAGCTCGTGGCTGTTTTTCCATAATGGATCTGATTTTTTCCAGCTTTTTCCATAACACAGAACCTGCCCCCCTGAGAAAGGGCTTTATCCCCAGTTCCAGCTTTATGGGCATAAAACTAAGGTGGAAATCCAGATGTACTTGGAAGGCCCATTCAGCCCTCAGCAAGGAAAAACTTAGCTGTCTACAAAGTTTTAAGGTGCTAAATGAGACATCTTTGTTTCTGGTATCCTGAGAGCATCTATTGATCAAACAATCCAGAATGCTGAGAACTGGGAGGCTACCCTCGCCTCACCTGGATGGCAGCAGTGGATAGAAAAAACCAGAGGTGTATTGACTGTGGGGGATGGAAGACCCCTCCTCTAAGATAAACATGTTTGTGGGAATAACTGCACTCTCTCCTTGCATGTTGGCAGCCTTGTCCTGTCCTTTGTGCCTGGCCCTTGGAGCACTCACACCTGGACTGCACAGTGCCCATGAATCACAAGGATGGCATTTCTTCCCCTAGGGAATATGGACAGGTGATTCCTCCCACACTACACTTTCTGTAGGAAGTGCATAGGCAAGAGCAGTACATGGCAGAAGGGACTGCATTACACACTTTCAGAATATGTCGTGGCTGTGTCAATGCTGAAGGTGACCCAGGCATATCCCAATCAGCTTTCAGGTAATTCAGACAGGGACACCAAGGTACCTCTGTCAGTGTGGTGTGGGTGCTGAAGGCTTGGCTATGGAGAGATTTTCCTGCTTTCTGCCAGTGTACATGTTAAAGTCTTGCTTTCACACAGATGCTGGCCGAAAGCAGTTAGAGGTTTCTGTAAACCAATCCCTTTATCTTGCAGGTGCAGATTGTTGGGCAGTATTGTTATGGTACTGACTGAAAAAATATTTTGAAGTAAATGTTGTAAGGTTCAGCCAATCCCTCTGAGAGGTGGATGAACAAGGAACCAATAACTTTATACCACTAAGAAATATAAACGAGTTTGTATATTAATAAGTGGTTCCATTCCTTCCTGGATCCTGTCTATGTCATTTTCTTTCCATCCTCTGCTCAACAGCGACAGTGTGGTGCCTTCCACAGAGCACCAGACCCACTGGAGAAGCTGGGCACATTTGTGGCCAGTGGATACAGAGCTCTGTTGTGGGGATTACACTGCTCCCCTCCTCGAGGCTCGATGTTGTAAAGCTGATTCAGGTGACCTAAAGCTGACTCTTTAACTGTATTGTGACCATTCACTAACACAAAACAAGACAGGAGAGTCCAAAAAAGGCAGATGGGTGCACTCACGTAAAACTGGGAGGCTGGAGAAAGGCACAATATCTAATCATAGGCTCTAGACAAGGATTAAGAGTAAAAAGCCAGTGGAACTCACAATCTTTTTTCTTTCTTTTTTTTTTTTTTTTATTTTAAAGAGATAAGTAACTGCTTCAATTTTATGAGGATTTCTCATGGAATATTGTCCCTAAACCTGCAGTATTTTCTGTGCTCTTTTGAGGCAAACCTAGTTCTAGGTCTTAATTTCACCAGTGTATCATTCTGGAAGATGAGAATGCTGCCTGGGCAGAGGCAGTAAGAGATCCCATTTCTAAACCATGTTCTTGAAGTACAAGAATAGATAGCCCTCACACTAACTCTGAGCAAGATCTTGCTTTTTCTGTGTTTCATTTTCTAAAATACCTTAACAGGAGGGAAAGCATAAACCCCACATTTGCTCCAAGATAACAGAAATCCCACAGTCATCATCTATTGTACAGTTCTGTTTTCCAGGGACTGGAAATAATACCATAACACTTACAAGAGGCAGCATAAAGTCCAGGAAATTGCTGAATGTATTCCAATATCTTCAGATTCTGCAAAGGCTTCTTTTTCTTTCCTTTGGTGAGCTGTAAGAAAAAGAGAAAGTCATCAAGAGTAACCAGCTCTCCCACCCATGGGGCAGAAGCCTTTGTCCATGAGAAGCACCAGCCATTTATTATCATCATAATTTGACAAAATGCATCCAAGCAACTGTTTAAACTTCCCCTCATGTGAAGATCTAGGAAGACAGTGGTCAAGAAAGTACTTGGTAATTCTCCATTTTGACAGGAAGAAATGGTTAGAGGAAAAATATGCTTTTCTGGATCTTAAGACTCTTAGTTTTGGTGGCTTTCTACATGGAAGATTTTCATCCTAACATATTTTTTCTTTATTAACAAACAAAAATGACAGAATAATAGGTAACTCCTATTAAAAAATTCCCAGAGGAGGCAAAGCACTGCTTACAATAGAGTTATTGCTGCAACCTTAATCAGGGCATGGTGCCAAATACCTCTGTGATGAAAACCAAATCAATGTAATGATGCTTTCCCATTACCTTTTTTTGGAGTAATTAAATGTCACAAAAATTTTGCATACTTCCTACTGGGGACCAGGGCATATGGGACTGATTTACAGCAGAAGTCAAAAGGATTTTCTTTAAAATCAGTGCAGGTAGACAGACAGCTCCTGGAACTGAAAGTTAATATATATTTTAATTTTCTAATGACAGCAAAGGGTGAAGCACTTACTGACTGTAAAATTTCAAATACACTGTAGAATCTGACTAGATTAACATAGTATATCTACTTCCCTTTTTCACTTAAACAGACATTGTTTCACCTAAGCTCAAACTGCTCTGGAAATTCAAATCCTGTCATTCAGTCTTGTGCTCTAAGATCCTGCATGTTTGAAGAGATTTATGTCCACACAGACTGACAGCTGAAGAATCCACCTCTGTTGAATTCAGTAGGCTTTTCACTGGCTTTCTTTCAGCAGGTCACATCCTGAGCATCTTACTCACTTTTTCCTCTCTCTGCACTCAGGCATGCTTTCAGAGGGGTTTATCCAGCACAAGGGCCGATTAAACACTGAGCACTGAGCAAACAGTTCAGAATTTGGCTGCTTTTATAAATAATGATTCAAAGTTTGATTTAGCTACAGATGAGCCTGAGCCACAAAAAAAAATTGCATTTGGATCCTAACTGTGTCAACTCCCATGGCAGAGATTTTTTTTTCCCAGCCAAAGCTTGGCCTGAAAGTTCATGCAGAAAGACAAACTGTGAATCAGAAGGCTGCACCAGTGCCCCGGGTGAAGTGCGTACCAAGATAGCCTGCAGCCACATGCCAGCTTGCCATTGACCTTTTATCTGCATAAATAGTTGTGACCTTTGGGCTGCTCAAATTAGTGCGAGCTGCTCAAGCAGGCAAGTATCACAGCCCTCTGCTGCTCAGGCTGCATCTCTTTGCCTCTTCCCTCTCGTGCCATCTCCTTGGCTGGGCAATGAAGGCAGGTGGGGGCATGGGACAGCTTTCTTACCTCTGGGGCCACCCTGTGCCTCAGAGGAAATCCACCACTGGCTGGGTAAGACCACACTAAAGCCTCATTACATCAACTCAGTGACACAGAGAAGACCAAGTTAAGGAGCTGACAATCCACCTTTGGACTGATACTTTTCTATAGGGCACAACAAACCTGCTTCTTGCTGTGCTTCTAGTTATCTTTCATTACATTTAAATAAGAGTTTTAAATTCAAAAGAGATAAGTTGTTAACCAAATAGTTATGCTTTTGCCCAGCCTCAAAGTGAGTTGTTTTTCTTAAAAAGAAAAGGTAGATCACTAAACCACTCTAATACACCTCTTATTCACTGGACTGTATGCTGTATAGGGTTTAATGCCCATTATTTTCTCAGTGGACCAGAGCTAGCATGCTCTCTCATGTAAATACACATTTAGTCCTATTTCAAAATGCATCACTTGTGTCCCTGAAACCACAGCAGTTTTAGTTATTTTTGGAAATAGGTATTTGCACAGTTTTACAAGCACATTTTTTCCAATTGTTTAGAAAAGGTCTTTCAGTTGCTAAATGACAATATTGACTAGGCCTGAGGGGAAGAAAAAATGAGTGGGGTATTTTTAAGGATCTAAAGCAGGAAAAGAATACAAACATTTTCAAGGTTCTCCAAGACACTGACTGCACAGACACATTTCCAAGGGAGGTTACTATCCCTGAAATTCTCTCCAAAGCTCTTTTTTTCTGATTTCCTTTACCCAGAGCTTTTTTCTTTTTGTCTGTTTCAGCCATGGACTACCAGATCCCAAGTGTATTTTTCCACATGGTGTACACCATCTACATGATGCTTTAAAAATTCAATTGACTCATACTATACATTCTGGAGACATTTTTAATTGCACCAAGGAAAACTGTCGGGCAAGTACTGAGACAGCTAATAAGTAGTCACTAATCCTCATGTTTTTAAAACTAAATTTGAGGGAGCCATCCTGCAAGAGAGAGTGGGAGCTGCATGCTGAAGCACGTGCCTGCTGCCTTTGGCAGATGTGTTGGAAGGGAACGAATTGTTCTGCTGCATCACGTCCTTCAGCTCTGCAGCGAAGTCTAACCCACAGCTGTCCGGGTGAGCTGAATTTCACCCCACATTTCAGGAATATCTGCTTGCTGGAAGGGCTGCAGCATCACCCATATGGTCCTTGGTCAGCCACCCAAAAATTAAGTGTCCTGCCTCACTCCCAGAAGGATAGTATGGACAAGTGCCACAAGTTCTGAGAATGAATCGCAAGGGTGCAAGACCTGCAGACGCATCTTTGTGCTGTGCAGTTGGAGGGGGTGCAAGAGAGGGTAAGGATTTCTCACTCCTATTTCCATGAGCAGTTCCATAGAAACAAGACCTGGCGACTCTCAAGGTTCAATGCCAAATTACAGCATCTCCCTCTTTAGTTACACCTGAAAAAGGGCATTTATGTTTCACCAGAGAAGCAAATGAAGGCAGGACTAGGAGGGCTGGTCTGCATCCCTCTCCTCCAGAGCCATGGAGCCCCTTACACACAAGCTGTGCTACAGCTGCAGAGAGGAAAAAATGTGGGCTACCCTTGCTGAAACATTGGCAGCACATCGCTGTTTACAACTGGAATTTTTGCTGCAGGCTTTTACCAATGACAACTTAGGACAGGAATAGGAAACTTCACATGATGATGAGGTCAACTTTTTTTCGCTTGTCCAGTGCCCCTAGACGAACACAAAGCTGCTGAAGTTAGGATTTATGATTGCTTGCAAAAAATTGAGCTTGAGCCACGAATTTTAGCTGGCTCTTTTGTGTTATCTTTTATAGCACTTCCAGCAGCACACTCATTTGAAACTTTTAAAAGCAATTTGGGTTGCTTTCATTTGATCCTCATTTCTGCTCCCCCACTCAATTATCTGTGCCTGTCCAGGAGCAATTTTAAGCTGACCCATTCTTGAGTATATGAGAGGGCACTGCATGTGTTTGCAAAGCATGTTTAACTTGTGTCTTTCATCTGTGATTAATATTAAATCTATTGAACTACATAAATAAGTAATTCACCTACAAACCTGACAAACCGACAGTAATTTCTTCCTCTCAGAGTTTACAGCTCACAGGTATCTTTTTTAATGGTTTCATTTCCTTTTGTGTACCTGGAGAGAAAACCAGTGAGATAGACAGTCATGTACGGAAGAGGGAAGGCTGCTTGGCTGTTGTTCTTTGCCCCCATCCCACTACATTCAACATACATAAACGTGCATAAAAACATAGAGTGAGAATAAAATAACCACTTTGGATGACACTTCTGCTGTCGTGGTTTGTGCATGAGAAGTAGACTCCAGCTCGGCCTTCTGGTTTGGATAACAGCCCTGTAAAATAATTTCTACCAAGAGACTAGAGGTCTGGTTTTGTTCTCATGCAAATGAAATTAGTGGAATTATATAAGCATAAAATCAGGGACAAATGAGAGGAAACTCTTGTTTTCTCTTTTGTATTTTTAGGGAGTTGGGCTCCTTACACACAAGGCAATGCTCCTGAAAGAGACGGAAGGCAGGTCGACAGGCACCTGGGCTCGGGAGGACCTCATCACTTGAGCCTTGAAAGCCACGTGAGGCATGCACACAGCTGGCTGTCAGAGCGGGGCTTGAAACAAAATAAACTCCCCAAACCAGGAAGCCCCTTGGAGCTAAGTAAGAGGAAATACTAAATGCAGGGGGTCTAGATGAAGTCCCATCCCCTCTCCACCTTGTCCAGGTGCCTATATCAAAGCTCTAGGAAAGGATGTCCTTCTAGCCAGGAATCCTTTCCTAAAAATAATTGTGTAGGACCTCTCTTTGGAAGCAACGATGAGAGGTTTTTCCTTAGAATCCACCCCAGCACCACTTCAGGCTGTGTGCTGTGCTGGTACTGGGCTAAAGCTCTTTATCTGTGGGAATTCTCCTCCCTCCACCATTAGCTGCATATGTAAAACCCTGCATAAGCCATTGTAGTCTCTGGGTTCTGGGGGTGGAGAGTGGAATGGAAGAAATCTTGTAGCAGAATATATTTAGCTTCCATCTCTTCCAGGATGCTCCTTCACACCTCCCAGTTAAGTGCATCCAGCCCTGTACTGAGCCATGAAATGCGGAAGAACCAGCAGAGCTTTCTGCCTCATTGAAGGGGCTTGGGTTTATACTTCAATAAAGCAGCCTCAGTACCTAAAACATAAAGGGGACCCCCCAAGTTATTTGAAAAAAGACATTTTAAACACATTTAGTGGGAGAGAACCTAAGTTGGTTCCTAATGCTATTCAGCCATACCGAAAATAAAATTTCATGTCTGTTCAGAACTCAAAAATGGGATCAAGATTATTGGCTAAAAGGGCAGAAATCACATTAACCGAGCTGCCTTTTGCCTGTGATGTTTGGTCTTTGGTGTTTTTCACTTACCAATGCTTCAGAACTTGTTACTTGTCCTTAAGGAGTGCTACTGTAGGCAGGGAGTAACCAGCTCATGGTTATCTGCTGTGATCAAAACCCTGAGAGTTTGAAATGGACGTTATTCATTGCAGCCACTCTGACTGAGGCTATTTCATATGGAAACAATTAAGAGGCAAAAAGCATATCATAACAAAGGAATGAGAAGAAAGATCAGGAAATACAAGCAGATTGGATCATTCTCTAAAAATGGATACAGTATTTACTGTTGGTGAATATAATAAATCTAAGACTTGAATTACCACAGGACAGCAGACAGGACTTTGAATTGCAGATTTTCTTATGCAGTCTAAGAGGAAACAGTTAAGATTAATGGTGAATGTAAAATTTAGATCTAGAATAGAACAAAATATAACTTATTTCATATGTGTGCAGAATGCAGTCTGAAAATAATGTGTTTTAAAAGTGGTCACAATGGGAAATTACAAAGAAATGAAAAGCAAAGAGGAAATAGAAAAATATGGTCCATGAGCATTTCCTTAAAAGCAAGGGGAAAATCTAAGTGGACATTGAAGAGCATCCACAGTGATTTGCACATCTTCTTGAGACCAATGTAAATGCAGATGGAAACAGAAAATGGCTAAAGAACAAAACCTCTTTCTAAGAGGTGTTTACTCTTACAGGCAGTAAAAACCCAGGGGGAGGGCTTTTCCCCCACTGCTATCAGAGAACAAGTGAGTCAGTTACTGGAAAGCATATACCACAATAGAGAATTCTGAAACACCATTTAATATTTCTGTCTGGCTGACTAATTAAATGAACAAATTTTCAGCAAAGAGATATGAGATAGACAAGACACTGTCAGTCATGCACAGCTGGGAGCCAGGATGTCCATGTCCCTCAATTCCTAAGACAGTCATCGGGACTTGCAGACAAGTTTGGAAATCACTTTCAGTAGCTACCAGCACTAGGTCTCCTGGTGCCATACTGCCATGCCCTGGTGCTGTATGCACACTCACACACCAGTTTTCAGTATGTCACAACCTTGGGTGAATTTAACATCAACTTGTACTGTTAGGGGATTGCAAACTGCCATCCAACTCCTCCTTCTTGACCACTGCCTAGGAGACTAATTTCTATTGCTGCTGAAATCAATTTGAGCTTTATGACTGGCCTCACTGGAGCCAGGATTTGGCTTAGTGTCTGGATGTAAGCAGCTAATGGTTTTTCTGACAACAGCTCAGAGATGGTGTAAGTCAAAGCAGAAATATTTAATGCCTTGAGACTGGCAGAACATCCCATTCATGCTCTTGGCTTACCTGGCAAAAGGAATATCAGGTATTGATGCCTTCACTCATGTTCAAACACCCTGCTTTCCTCCTTAAATAACAGTAATGCATAAGTGGAAGTCATCTCACTTCTTCAGAAAGCTGAGAACTGCGCAAACACCCACTAAAACTGGCCAACATACACTGAGCAAAGGGTCGGTCGAGAGAGCACCTGAACCTCTGAATGGGACACCACAGACCCAGCCTAGTGCCTCCACTATCATCCTCCATCATCCTGCCCCCCTTCTGCTCCCCTCACACCTCCACAACTCCTCACAGCCTGTGACAATCCGCATCGCACTTGTCTGAAGTTACCAGAGCTTCAGGACCCCGTGCTGCCAGGCTGGGTGGCATTGGCCCACAGTGCTCTCCCTCCAGCTGCTTCTCCCTTGCTGGAGCATCCTTTGGAGGCAGCAAGCACACCTTCTGCACTTCCTGCTGCTCATCCCCAAGCCACCAGCTTTGATCACTCAGGCAACCACTAAGGCTGCCACCTGCAAACCCATGTGATTTCTAGTCCTTTCCCAACTTTGGCAAATGCTTTTGCCTAAGCAGTAGTGAAGTGGAGCATGGCAGGAGGCAGGCAGTTGGGAGAAGGGGTAGTCCCACATGGGCTGTGAGCTTCATCCATCTACTGGCTGGACACAGAAGGTTGCAGAACAAGTAATCCTGGGTGCCGTTGGCATTTTAGAAAGAGCTACATACATGACACAGTTTCTCCAGAAGTTCCCTTTAAATAGTAAAATGTCTGCCCATTTGTATTCACAGGTCTTACGGTTCTATTTTTAATCGGAATGTAGGTGTTCATGAACAGTGGGTGTGAGACTGACAGCAGTAGACCAGAGCTCTCCATTTGCAGAATAGCTGCTGCATTGACTACTATGCTGCAAACTCCTGTAATGGAAATACCAAGGACTGAGAGGGTCTTCCCCTCTCTGTGCTTATTTTGCCTTTGTTCTTGCAACTGAAGCTGCTCCAAAGGGAACCAGCAACTAAGATGGGCTGTGGATGTTTGTGTGTGTCCACAAGCATGTTCAAACACTTGCTAGAACAGGCACAAGATTATCAGTCCTTCCAGACAGTAATTCTTTTAAGCCTTAGCAATTAATTTAGATTTGGTACTCCATTGCCATAGAAGTAGCTTTTCACATGACTTCTTGAGTTCTCTGAGACATCCTTAAGCAACATGTTTAGGTCTCTTTTTTCCTTATTTGCTAACTTTTTGTTCTTAAATATAAACAGCTCAGGCTCAGGTATTCATACCCAACTTTGGAAATAGCAAAGGTTCTTACCAGTTTTCAGAGCACACCCTGAAGTACACTGTTGTGTATAGCTGGGGTAGGTTATGCCTCTAACCATCATTTAATAGGTGATTCTGCAATTGAGAACAATCATGTTGTGCTTCTGATCCTTTCTCCCACTCCAGCCCACTCAGAAACACCTTCTGAAAGAAAACTCCATGGCAGAATCCCTTTACCTGTCCCCTGAGCCATCTATTCTGCACATGACAAGGTCAGGAGTAGAGCCCGTACCAATACCTTCCCTTTCTTGAGGGTATGTTACTGAATTAAGGGAGTTCCTATATTTTCCTCCAAGACTATAGGCATGCAATTTCCAGCTATTTCTCTAAACCCTTCAGTCCTCACATGTTAATGTGCTTTGGCTTTTGGTTCAAGTTATTACGAAGGAACCTTCTTTATCCTAAATTTTATTTCTTTGCTTCCTTTGAATAACTTAAGGTCAAGTTACAATTTTCTGTCTCTAGGCCTGTGTAGAGAAGAGCAAAATTCTTTCCATTTTTCTCATTTCCTGCCCCCTCCCCCAGCTCTTTGGAATGGTGTTGTTAATGTGCTATGCTTGTATGCTCAGCCCTCTGCTAACTGTCTTAAACGTTGCTTTTTCCTTGCAAAACTAGAAGCGGATCAAAGCATCATGCCAATTCTGAATGCTAGAGAAAGCATAGGCAGAAGCTGCCTGACACATAGTTCCTCTGAAAGTAGCATCTCTCTGCCAGATCAGGGGGCTCATGGTCAGGCAACAAAAACAGGAAGAGACCAGTACCTTGGCCCTGCCTTTCCATGTTCCATCTGGGAAATCTGATTTCTGAGCTTTGTTTGCTTTCACAGTATTAGAAATGTCTGTTACACAGAGAGAAATTCTGTTATAAAATGGATATAAATGCTGTTATGCAAAAAGATCAGGCCCAAGGCTCTTAACTAACTGGGAGCCCAAAGACTAGATTTGGGATGATCCAAGGCCTGCCCCTGCAGAGAAACTGTATGCAAAACAGCAACACAGCCTCTTGCTGCGAGGTCATCTAAGGCTTCTTGTTTGCTCTCCTGATTTTATGGTGGGATCTTTTGTGATGAGGTTCAGCCCTGCCTTCCTACTGTTCATTTTTTTAAAGTACTTTTGCAGTAGTCAGTTCTCTGAAGTGCTGTTTTCTTTCCTTTGAATTGACTGAGAATCTGGGTTAAAGTGACTGACTGATGTGACAACAAAGGAGCGAATGTCATCAGGTCCAAAGGATTTGATATGCTGTTGGTTATAAAATGTACTCGGACAGCCCAAGTTCTGTGCCAGATTAATATTTGATGTCATGGGACTTGACTGGCTGTAACTGAAAGAGCTGGGGCCATTGTTGGGAAAGTGGCCATCTCCCTTTCAGGGGAAAGTTGGGACTCATAGGAGCTGACAGCCTGACAGTCCAATCTTCCATTCACCCATAAGCACCAGTCAGAGTGAGCAGTGACAATGCAAATTTCCCCATATTTAATTCACTGATAGGTCAAATTCTCTTTGTAACCCCTAAGTATTGTGCATACTTTCTATTATCAGCCAGAACTTTCCTTCTTCCCACAGTTTAGAGGCTATCAGTGCATGGTTCCTCTTGACAGTAGCCACTCCCTCTCTCTCCCTCCTCCCTCCCAGCCATGCCCGTGTCTCCCAGTGCCTGTGGCAGCTGCAGTAGGCTGCTTTCCCCGGGCGAGACACCAGCAGCACCTGCACCCTCCTGCCTCGGGCTCCTCTGTCATTCTGTGGCAGGCACTGTTTAGTCACGGTCACAGCGGCAGCGACCCAGACAGCAGCTGAAGGGAAGCTGGAAGGGTGCACGCCCCCTTGGTGTAAGGGCCCCAAACCAGGCTCTGTGGAGAGGATCCCAAGCCACTATCCACTCTCAGCACCAGCCTTTCAACACCAGGAGGATTCTGGCCTGATGCCTTGCAGCGCTGTGCTGGGCAGCACATAGTGGAGTGCAGGCAGAGTCACACAGGAGGACAGAATTTTCTCCGAGTAACAGTCATGCATTTGCTACCATTATTTGTTAAGAGTCATTAAAAACAGCACCTAGGATGCAGGTGTGTAAGTCTGGCCCTATCTGGGTATGTGTGAGGCCCCCCCTACAACATAGTCCTTGCAGCTGCACAGTAGTCCAATATGCACAGAAATCCTAAACTCTCTCACATAAGGAGAAAACAATTTGGGGCTGCATCATCAATGCTTTCCAAAAATGGCCCTGTTTTGTCTGTCTGCTGATCCTTAACTTATCCAAAATCTCTCTCTGCTAATGGGGACCACATGCCAGTCACACTTCATTTAAAAAGGGGGGGGGCGGGGGAAGGAAGTTGGTGTTGTGGCATATAGATATTTTAAAAAATAAATCAAATAAAACTTGGCATTGTAAATGGAAATCAATGGACTGCAAAATTGTATTTGTTCTAGCTGGATAGAGTACTTGCCGAGTTCCAAGCTGTTTGTCCCTTTCCGAGAAGGGATGGGATCTGCTCCATTTGTACTGTAAATGCAAGGCTGTTGTGAAGTGAGACTTGAACCTTTCCACCTTCAAAACAGTTTATGCATACAAGAAAAAATTAATCTCACAACATCCCATGAGACACAAATCCTAGCCCTTATTTAGAGAGGGAATGAAGGCAGAGTGGGTATTTTGTCTGAAGCCATGAAGCAAATCTCTGTTAGAAGTGAAATGCTTGGCTTCTGGTCTTATACTGAGAAATTCTGACTATGTCCCTCTTAAAATTCTTTCAGTATCTACAAACTGCAGGCAACATAGTATCTGAGCAGTAATAATTCATGATAAAGCACTGTAGTGGCTAGCAGGTACACCACTGACCTGTAACTCCATGTGACCTTGGTTAGCTGTCACTTTCAGCTCAGGATACCTGAAGGTGTCACAAGGGACGGTGTTGCTTCTCATCTGCACTGCACTTAACTGCTGCTTTTCTGAAAATCTAATTCTTGATCTTTAATAAATCCTAAGAAAGCTATATTTGACCTAAAACTTCACTCAACTAAAATATTTAGATATTACCTCATAGAACACACAAAAATATTCCTGTTATGAACAGCCCATTATCACCGATCTATGACATCTGCTTTTTGTCTTTTTCCCTATTCTGTTAATAATTATTGTTATTTATATTAGACACAGAAACAAATAGCATTTCTTACACTTTCTCACTGACTCTAAGTGCTTGTAATTATCATACAAAACCTACATTGTTCTAAGGAATTTTATTAGACTGACTTGCGTTGGTCAAAAGCCCTCCAAAACTGTTTTCTGTGTACAGTCCTGAGAATTGAAGATTTCATTTCATTTCATTTCCAAAGATTGTGGTGTTTTAAATTCATCACCTTGAGGATGGGAAGCCAACCTTGCAAGGCTGAAGGAGGTTGTTTTCAGACTTGAGAGAGTACAACTGGGTAGGAAGACTGGCAACCAAACTAAGACCTGACAACAGGGTAAAGCGAAAGCTAAAAGGAGGAGACTGCTGTTAATGATCATATCCTTCTCTTAGAAGTCCGAGCAGGTGATGCTCAAGATTAGAACAAGGCAGTAAAAGATCATTAGGACAAAGAACCTGGAATTTGCAACTTTTGGCACCATGGCCAGGGCTCTGCAGGAGAAGCCTGTTCATGCCACCCACCAGGACTGTCCTACCAAAGAGCTGTGTCTTCTAAAACCGTTCTCAAAAATGTTTAACTGTATGGAGTATGCTATGCAAAGCAGTTATCAAAAAATAGATACCAGCTCTGTCCTTGATATTAAATAGGATCATTTGGATTACTGCAATCAAATATTAAAAAAAAAAAAAGCATTCATTATGAGTGTGAATTTACATCCCTTCAATTGTAGAAATGATCAGAAGAATATCTCATTTAAAATTAGCATTCTTCAAGTAAGACTTAAAAATTGAATTGATTGGAGAATAATAGCCTATCCAGCTCTTTGCTGCCTTCAACTCTCTTTAAAAATCAGAACTTTTTCTTAAGAAATATATAAACCGTTATTATTTTCAGCCCATATCAGTTATGCAGCCCCGATCAGTTTGGGGCGAGAGTTATTTTGGGTTGGTTCCATTGGGATGAGAATGCTGATGGAGTTGGTAATTCCTTATATCAGTGCTCTTGATTAACACAGAATGCACAAAGCTCTTTGTCCTTGAACTTTTAAAACCAAGGCCAAACAAGAAGGAAGGGGTTTGTTTGTAATTCTATGTGTCTTTTTCTTGAAAGCAGTGGGCCCAAAATCCCTCCCACAGGTTTTTTGTTTGGGGTCACACTGCTGAGGCCTCCTCCAGCTACACCTAAGCCTGTTTGGCTCTCTTGTCTTTCTGCCTCTCTTCCACCCTCCAGGGAAATTGCTGCCTTCAAACTGATCTCTACCTGAATGGGTAGATTAGTCCCAAACCTCCCTGCTGCTGGCTTCACATTCCTGAAGAGCCTTGCAGGGAGCCTGCCCAGCTCCAATTGTTTCAGTGATCTGTTAAGACAAAGAATGGTTAACACCCTAAACTCAATCATCACTGTTGTCAGTGCTGTGCCACCACTACTGCCACTTCCCAAGACTGTAGCCAGAGAACTCAGGCTCCAGTATCACCCAGCCCAGCACCAGGGCTTCCCCACATTTTATACACCCCTCTGGCATTTCCAGAGCAAGAAGGCCATGGGAATTAATTGGGGCTTGGCTTTGCTGCTCCTTCTATAATTATGACTTTGAACTAATACTCTTTCTGATGGCTTTTTGTCCATCTACAACTTCCTGGTATTCAGAGCTAGATATTGCACTGGAAATGCTGTTTAACAGGAACCTACCTAAGGCTCCTGGGCGCCCTTGTGCCCAGATGCCATCTTCCATGAACTCAGGCACTCCTCAACACTGCCATCCTTGCACTGTGCTGTCCAGGCCGGGGACAAAGCTTTCAACTGCCCTATGGACAAAAAAAAAGGAATTCCTTTTCTTCTTCAGAGGCTGCATAGACAGAAATGTGTGTTATTATGGTAAAGGAAAAGGCTATTTGCAATGAATGGATGAGCTCTGTCTGTCAGCATAAAATGTTCATAGAGTGGATGCTGAAGCCAAGGCAGATTATTTCTAGGGAATCATAGTCCTTCTTTATTCAGTGGGGGTTTTACCCAGTTTCTTGTCTGTTAGCAAACTAATTTCCCTAGTGTTTCAGAGGAAATGTGCTGAATGGCAGATCACAGGCCAGTCACTCGACTGATGCCAGCTGACATCTGTACATTAAACCAAACCAAGCGATCTTTGGTCCTAGTGCAAGCAAAAGTCAACAATATGTACACAATATATATGCGCACAGAAAGCAGCAAAAAAACCCTGCAACCAAACCCAGGCCAAACCACTCCAAAGATTATAAGTAACTAAGCAGAACAAAGGTCTATCCCTAAATGCTAAAGATCAACATAAGGGCTTTTTTTATGGCTGATAACATACCATGCCCCACTGTTAAGGACTTTTTATAGCTGAACAAAACCTGACAATCAGTTTTTATGTAGCACATCTCATAAAAAAAATGGGAAAGTACTCTACCGAGAAGGTCAATATTGTTATCTCTGTTCCTCGGAAAGCTGAGCAGCAGAGTGGAGGCAAAGGTGCCTAAGGAGCCTTACTGAGAAGGCTGTAGGAGCGCGAAAGGCTTCTCCATCCAACAGTCAGAAGTACGAAAGGGCCAGCTGTGCTTTACTCGGGTGGTTACACCCACTGCCCCGTTTGCAGTAGGAATGCTCCCCACACGCTGCAAACGCTGATACAGCTCCACCGACTGCGCCAGGAGCGCCTGTGGCACCGGGGCCACCCCTCTGCCCGGGGCCGGGCGGCCGAGCGAGCTGCTGCCCCGTCAGCTGGGTGTGAAATTACAGCGCCTCAGCTGCTCGGCCCGAGCGGCCTGCCCCTGCCCGTGCCCGGCCCGGCCGCCTTCAGCGCGGTCCTGCCGCCCGCCCCGCCACGGGAGGACGGGGCAGGGGAGAGAAAGGGCAGGCCAGGCGGAAAGGCGGCAGCGGGCATTGAGTGGATCCATCGCTGCTGCGCTATCCCAGCCGGCGCATCCTTCCCACGCTTCTGGAGCCCGCGTGGAGCCGGAGCTGGGGCCCTGCGGCGGGCGGGCCCGGGGCAGGCCCGGAGCAGCGCCGGCAGCGGCCCGGGGTCACTGCGAGCTCCGCAGCGCAGCCCCGGCACCGTGCCCTGACCCCGCGGTCACGCTCCCGGCTGCGCTGGGAGGCAAGAGAACGACACGGCCACATTTACTGCTGGATTTAACATGAAACATGGCACCGGCCTGCCCCGCCTGGGTTCCTACACATTGCCAGGGAGTGGGAAGGAAACCTCTTGCCACAGAGTTCAGAGTTCTTCACCAGGGAGAGAGGACTGGATCACTCTCCCTTTCCTTCTACATGTGCAGGAAAATAAAAAAAAAACAAACCCTCTCAGGATAACTTATTAACCCAAATTACCTTCCATTCTTATCTCGTCGTGCTTGTAAGACACACTGACAAGCTTTTGGCAAGACTTGCAGAGCCCTGCAAAGGTCCTCCACGTGAATTTTCAGACTCAGTGGAGACCTGCCAGTGCCCATTCCTTTACTTGACCAAGCAGCCTCAGCAAGGGAAGCTGTGGTGCAAGGCTCACCTCTTCCGTAAGGCTGCTCCATTTGCCTCTGGTTTACCCTGAATGAAACATGATCTACAGTTTCCACATTTAAATCCCAGCAACATCCTCTGCAGCCTGTTGGTCGGTCTGCCTTTCAGCTCAGCGTGGGAAAAAGCTAGGAGCAGTCAGTCTCCCAGTAAGGATGTATATAGCAGACTATGCATCCATATGTTGTCATGGAGATGCCATGGGATTCATCTGAGGGTTTTGCTGGTTGGGTTTCTTCTGCATCACACGTTTGTACAGAAATTAGGTTTTGACAAAAATACAGTATCCGAAGTTTTCCAAAGCATAAGTGGAACATAGATCTGTGTCAGAGCAGATCAGGTCACCTTACTCATGATGACTTGCATAGGCCTTAATTTTTTATTTTCCACTTAAATTGCTCCTGATTTCATATCCACATAACATCATGGAGTTCAGAGAATTAAACTAGTCAAAAATAATTGAGGGGAAAAAGAAGCAGGCCATATGTTTTAAAAGCAACCATTTCAAAATGCAAGATGACAGAATATAGTAGTCTTCTGCAAGTACAGTGGGACTCAAATAACCAGTCAGGGAATTGCCCTTAATAGTTAACCTGAGACACCTGAAACCTCCACCCTTTTCCACCTTTACCTGATGTTTTTAAAGGTAAGCAATTTTACTGCTTGTGTTCATCTTATATTTTTTCCTATCGAAAGTCTCAAAAATTTAATAAACATTATTTTCAGTTAAACAGGGATGTTAATTTTTAATCTTTTAAAAGGAGAAATAATTAATCCATTTCCAAATTGCACCTTGTCCATAAAAGACAAATCACGTGGCCTATAGAAATCATACTCAAAATAGTGCAGTAAATGCCTGCAATCAAACAGGCTAAGGACCTAACAGCTAATTGTGTGATCAGATACAAACCTGAAGAGCCACCATCAGCTCACAACCTCCAGACCATCTTCAATCTGAGCATTTTTTAAAAAGTATCACCTCAGTCTTTCTAGATAACATCCTTCCAGTATAGCCTTTTCTATCTAACCACACAGTTAAACCTCTCACCTATCCAGGCTCTCATCTAACTGTGCTAGATTAATTTTTAAATTGTATTTGGAAATGACAGTCTGCTGCTGGCCTCCTTCTAAAGTTATTCAGATTTGAGATTACTGTAGAGAACCTGCTGCATTTTCATACCCCTGTGCAGATCCACTGACTGAGAAAAGCTCCCTTGTGTCTGTTGACATGAATAATCCCCAACATTTTTAATACAGGCTGCCTTTGCCAGTTGGCTGACACTTGTGCTATGCCATGAATAAAAGCTATTTGATGACAGTTGAGAAATGGACGTGAGACACTTGCTGCTGTATTTCCTCTGCTCTGTGGGAGCCAGTCCCTATTATTTGTCATGTGCAGGAATGTAAAGATGTTAAAGGCAACTTGAACGCAGCCACTGATGACGTGCTAGTGCAAAACAATGTAGAAGTGAGACCTCAAACCTCTTCTAATAGTCTGCTTCTTATGTCCCTCATATGTCTTTGCTGCCTATAGGAAGTTCCAGTCACTCTAAGTTTAAATAACACTCATTTTAATGCATTTACCTAGTTGGATCATCCAAAGTGTGCCCTCACATCAACACAGACAAGATCCCTCTTATTAGCCAGCTACAGAAAGTTTAAAGTTTTCTGTGTGTCATATAAGCAATGTGATTAATAATGCGTGTTTACTTACCAGTGACTGCTGTTCTTCAAAAGACCTGTGTGTGTTTGTATCTGTGGGGTGTGCACTGTAGGAGAACCACAAATTCCTGGTGGGAAGAACATGCACTCCAGGAAAACCATGTGGTACAGCAGCTCAGGTGACTCTGCATGAGGGCATGTGGTGTGTTAATGCTGGCGAGGAAGAAAAAGATAGGGATTTAAGGTAGAGTTGACAGAACAAGAGGAAAAGTGTTTGGCTAACGGAAAATGGGAGATGGATTGAGGTGTCTGAGGAGTATGAAGAAAAAAAAGCAAGATTGAACCATCCAAGAGCAAGATAAAATGAGCAGAAAGAGAGATGACTGGGACTGGGAGAATACAGACAGGAGGAGGAGTGGGAGGAATGAGATTAAAGGCAAAGTAACTTACAGAAGACCTTGAAGGGGAAGATAGGGAGATTTATATGGAGGCTGAGAGAGACATGAAATCAGTGGGATCTGAGAGATGGGCTGGTATGTCACAGCTGGGGGAGTTTTAGCAGGAGACTTCTGAGCAAACAGGGGAAGAAAGTCAGAGGAGAGGATGGCAAGGACAGACTGCTGCAGCACAGGCATCTACTGCATGGATAAGAGTCTTTTGAAGATGGACAGTAAGGGAAAGGTAGATTTAAAGAAGATTTAATTCATCCCCATACTTAGGAGACAAAGCTTACAGATAACTCAGTAAAGCCCCTTTATTACCAGAAAACCCCAAAAGACATCACAAAATTTAAAGGCCTGTCAGAAAGAGGCAGCACATGCTAGACTCAGCAGGCAAAAGTCCTTAAAAATACGGTCAGTGGCCTGTAAAAAAATCAGCAAGGGCTTCTATCCTCAAACAGAGCATTCACTTAATTCTGTTCCAAGCTGATCCTTGCCCTAAGTTTTGCCCTCACTGATAAGTAACGCGAGCAGATTTACAGGTTAGTCAAAGTTTTCTCTCCACATAAGTTCTTACCAGAGTTTTCCCTGCAAACCTGACCCAGCTGGGAGAAGTGCTGCCCTCTCCCCTGCTTTCAGATCAGAGCTGAAGCTGACAAAATGCACCTGCCGTAAGGACTCACCAGTAAGAACCCTGCACCTTCGATATAAGGTTTCAAGCACCTGATATTGGTGTGACGCTGGCGAGCTCTGCTGTCTCTGCCTGCAGGCCCGGAGCTCTGCAGGGCATTGAGCTCTTACAGGCACCCAGGGAGAGATGAGGTGGTGAGGCTTCTGAGCTGTCTCTGGGGAAGGAAACCCTGTGCTCTCCAGCAAAATGGCCAAGACAAGAAACTACACAAAACCTGCTGAAGGTGCATGAGAAAAATCAGAAGCTGGAGAGAATTACTTTCCCCCAAGAAGAGGGAAGAAATGGTGTGCATACACAGTGTCCTGGGGTTATAAAGCGAGACATGGTGACACAATGATGGAATAATTTCCAGATGATCTGTCGAGCAGAAGATGCTTTGGAAAGCTCTTTTAGCCAGATCAGCTTTTGGGATGTGTGACTAACAGCAATAGGCCATAATAATTATTGTTTAAATGTCACTTCAAGCACAATGTTCTCCTGATTATCACTAGAGCACATATCTAGCACAATATATCTTGGTTGTATCTGAAGCTAGCTCTAGGCAAGGATGTTAAAAACAGTATAGCATTTTGCTCTTGCAAGGGAGAAATCTCACAATTAGGCCATCTGCTACTTTGCACACCAGTGACAGCTCGTCCTCCTATTTGCTGATGGAACCAGGGCTGGCAATAAAATAGCAGCCCTTCCTCCCTACCCTCCTCCCAACCTCAACAGTGCCACAGCTCTTCTTGTGCATTCCCCACCACAGATTTCCTTCTTCACCTGAAAATGGACACGCTGCTGTGCTCCTGTGCCTGCAGCTGGTCTCTGCCCCTCTCGTTTTGCCCTGGCTTTGGCTCCCTTGAGCCTCAGCTCTAGGTGGGGTGGGCTGATGCTGATGTTGCTGAGGATGAAGCTGCAGCTCCTCAGTGGCAGGATACTTATTCTCACATCACGTCAAGTCAGGAGGGAGCTGCCTCTGCACCTGATGTGACTGCTTCCATGTAGCTTGAGCCTCCTCAAGACAAATCTTCTGTTTCAAAGCAGACTGAGCAAATGACTGAGGCCACACCAATTTCAGCCTTCCTGCAGGTAGGAAGAGAGGGTCTCATCGTACTCTGTCTCTACATATAACTGCACCCCAGCATAGAGGTACCCACCCCGCCCTGCAATGCAGCGGTCAGCTGTGGTGGTGTGGAGCTCAGCACTGCTGGGCACCTTTGCACTTCCATCAAACCCAGCTTCTCCCAGAGCCTGAGCAGCCTAAACCCACATCCTTGCAGTACATCACAGTCCCCTGGGCAAAGAGTCCCTTAACTTCTTCTCCTCTGTGCTCCATGCACAGCACTGGCACCGTGGCATGGAGACTGCAGCTGCTGTGTTCTCCCCTTCCATTGCCAGCCTGTGCCCTCGCCCTTGCTGCACTCATCAGGAATCCTCCCGTCCTCCACTGCTCTGCAGAAGACAGCTCTCTTCAGTGGGCTGCTGGCAGATCATCTGCCTGACTCATAATGGCTTGCTTGCTTTTAAGGAAGATGGATATCTCTGAAGTTGGTGATTTCTGTGTCTCTCAAATTCATAATCCTGTGATTGCTGCGGTATGAGCGCCGGAGTTCCTCCAGCGCAGCAGCTGGATGCAGCGGCACGCAGCTCAACACAGTGCACATGCTTTGTAAGGCACAGAGACCCAGAGCAACGCTGTGCTCCTGATCAGGTCCCACGCTTTGCCTTCTTTCAGCACATCAAGCACGTTGGTGTGTTTTCAGCAGGACGCAAACACCCAGGCACAAAAAGGCAGACCCGGGGCTTAGCTTCACACTTACTTTTCCTCTGACAGTTTTGTATAAGGGTAAATATTCGTGTAATTAGCATGTATTTCTTTAAGGGAGCTTGTTCTCTTAGTGCTAATCCGGGCTGAATGGCCAAGCACACGGAATTTTGCTCGTGGTGCTGGATGAATTCACCTGTGGGGCAGCTGATCAGTGCAAGGGTCCCTGCACTGCACTATTCCAGTGATGAAACCGGGCTTCCTCAGCTCAGTTCGGCGAGCTACATTTCCCCTCGCTGAGCTTTCGGGCAGACATTTGAAACGGGAGGTGGTCTGGGTCGATGGAGACGATGTTTGTCATGGGGAAGAGGACGCGTTCCTGCTGCCAGGCAACCGGCGCTGCAGCGCCCGTGCCAATGGCTGCAAGCACCTCTGCAGAGGCAGGTCTACAGAAGGAGCGGCCAACCCGGGGCTGCTGGGGGGGCCCCATCGCCCCACGGAGCCGGGGGTGCCCCAGCTGCTCCCCCAGGGACCCCCAGAGAGGCGAAGTGGGGAGATGGGGCTGTGCCCCGTTCCGTGGCTGCCTGCTGGTCCCTGTCCGGGGAGCCCGGTGCCCGCTGCACCAGAGGAGACTCTGTGCCCTGCTTCCCGCTCTGCTTTCGGTCAGTGCTGCTCAGCGGGACGTGCCCTTGCAGTGCGGACCCAGGGGAGAGGCTGCCCTTTGCAAGGCGGTGCCTGAGGGGGTGTCTGCAGAGCCCCTCGCTCTCCCTCAGTACTCATCTTCAGCTGCTTGGGGGGTTCCATTCACCCATTCTGCTCTCTACTCCCGCCCGTTCACTCCTCTCCATCCTGTGGCATAGCCTCACTGCAGGGCTGGCACAGCCCGGGTGGCTCCATCACTTGCCAAATTTTCACTATAAAACTGTGCCCCGAAGAAGCAAGCCCTTTCTCATCGTCCTCTCTTGCATCTTCAGCCACCCTGGCAGGGGTAAAAGGAGGGGAGAGAAGAGGGACCCCAGACGGGTACCAGCCTGGGGAGGCGGTGCTGCTGCTGTTCTGGATGATGAGCTCCGGAGCGAAGTCCTGTACTCCACTCTTAGCCTGGGTCATGAATTTCTTTCCCCAAAGCCTGCTGCAATCTGCCACACACAGCTTGTCAGCTGAGGATACAATAGATTTTACTCATGACAGATATGCATACACACCCATATATATGCATGAAAAGCTCATTCAGTAGGATTAGGCAAAATTACCCTAGCGTGTGCAAAACAGCAGTGCCATCCACTGAAAGCATGCCCTTTGCTTGCTCATTTTGATAAATGATTTTGATTTCTTCCAGTCCCTCACTCCAAGAATATTACTGTGGAGACAACATGGAGAGCTATGGATGCTGAAAAAGCCTCAGCAGAGAATTTCTTCAGCTCTCTGCAGCAGTTTGTGAGAGTTCTGTCTTTCCCATGCAGATTATTTTAAACAAGATTACAGTATTGTAAACTTCTTGCACCTGCAGGTTGTTTTGCAGTATTGTTATGGCTTTGACTAGACAAATATTTAGGAATGGGTGTCTTAGAACTTGACCAATCCCCTCAAGGGGTGGATGGCCAAAAGACCAATTACTTTATGCCATTTAACACACTTTTGCAAACTAACATATAAAAGCCTTCGGAAAAATTATTAAAGGGGTTCCATTTTTCCCTGAGCCTGGACTCTGTGTCATTTCTCTACTCAGCTGTGGTGAGAACAGTGACAGAGATCTATGTACTAATTGTTTCAAGAAGTTTTCATGTAGTGATGGTTAGGCATCTATGATCTTACATTCCCTGGGGAAATTTTTATTTGGATTTTCATATAGGTTTTATTTTACAGTCTAGGGGCAGATACCTGGAATGCTGAGGAACACATCTTTTTCCATCATGCTTGGTCCTTTAAGGACAGGCTTTGGCTACTAGTCCAGTGGGAAAGACAAAACTTATGCAGAGCCATGCAGATGACACATACTCTGGGCCACTTCACACAGCTTAAACCCTGGAAACAGCAATGTGAGGTGAGAGAAGGTGAAGAGAAAGGCAAGATCAGATAATAGGCTCCCCCCTATTGTAGTTACAGATAGATCTCAATGGATGAAATGTTATCTGCAGAGGTTTGAAGCCAGGGGATAGGAATCGTGTCCCTCCTGGATGCCAGGAGCAATTTACTTGCGGTGTGGGGACTAGACCCTGGGTACACCGAGCAACAGTGCAACAGCTCTAGCGAAGGGCCGGTCAGAAACTGCGTTTGTTCCTGAAGCTTCTGCCCATTTTCCCCTCTGCTCCTCACGTGTGCTGGTGGCGAGGCAGGTGCCATGGCTCCCCAGCGCGGATGGCAGGAGATGTGGGAGCGCTGCCTCCTCCAGTGCCGGTGGCTGCCGGCGACCAAGCCTCTGCTGGCCCGAGCAGCCCCGGCTGGGAAGCAGCCTCTGATACAGCCGTGCGCAGTGCTGCCGGATGATTCACTCCAACTCGCTTCTCATTCCCTTGGGAGCACAGAAGGGAGGCAGGGCGCAGATCGGCACCCCGCAGACACAGTTTCCCCATACATCAGCTCACCCTTCCAGCGAGCCCGTGTTCTCACTTAAGGGGAGTAGGGAAAACCTGTCAGAATAAACACCAGTAAGGATTATTGTTAGGAAGTACAAAGAAAGGATTTAGCCTACGGCCTCCAACTCTCTTCAGTCCTAATAAGAGGTGAGGGGGTGAGCTTGAGGGCTGTCCTGCAAACTGGGCTAGGTGGTGATGCAGAGTGCTACCAGTAGGCCACTGGGCTGGCCTGGGAATAGTTTCTTTAGCAGAGTAAAAATACCTGACTTTGACAGCCAGCATGCTGGTTTGTGTATGCATAATTTGCTGTGATCATGCTATAAATCAAGATGAGACTGCTAAAATTATGTATGACCTCATTTGATAGATTATCTAATAAGAAATTTGCTAATGCAGTTTATCATTTAAAAAGCCATACGACTGCTAAGGATGAGTACTTTACTGCAGCACATTTAAACCTAATTGTCAGAGGAGAAAAGCAAGCGGATTTCAGAGGTGAGTTAGAAGAGCATCCTTATGAGGATGATGTCTTCACTAAATCAGTGGTGCAATGCAGCAAGCAGGGTGGAAAGGAGTCTCCTCTGGATAAAGGTACAGAAAACTGCTAGACAAGGCTGTGCTGTGTGAGAATACTGCATGGACTCACTGATCAGTAGCACTTTTATAAATGTAAATAGTTGTATCCTAACAGGCATGCTTGCTTTTATTGTTTGATCTAGTGTTATCTTTTAATTTTTCTGACATTTCAGTTCTGTTTCACTGCCTTGCAAGCAGATCTAAAATCCCTGATATGTGGAAAGAAACTACCAGCCTAGACCTCTAGCTCTGACTTGCTATTCTGGTTATGATGCCTGTCAGAATAAAAAGAGTAATTGTTTTGCTGCTATATGTTATCATCAAATATTTTTGTTCTTCCAGTCCTGTGACTCATTTAAAAAGACTGAACATCACTTTGACGTACACAAACAGAACTAGAAAGCAGCTCAAGCCAATGAAATAAAGCTCATTTTGCAGGTTTGTTAATCACTTATTCTGTTCCTATCCCAAATTTGTGATTAATATGATTAAAATATAAATGATGTTTTCTTTACTGATGTTTTTCTAAAGCTCATTCTGGGGTCTAAATGCCTGTATATATGATACTGTTCAAAGCCTCTGAGATAAACATTAAACCTCCTCACAACTCTCTCTGTGTGTGTGTGTGTGTGTGTGTGTGGAGGGGGAGGTGTTGGAGAAGTGTTGATTTCAAACTCCATTTTAGGATTGGGAAAAATTATGTGGAAACATGAAAGAGCTTACAAAGGGCCACACAGAAAATCATTATCAGAGCCAAGGCTAAAGCTCTGACTTCCCTGATCCCCATCTCATCTCCTGACTGCCTGGAGCAAAACTTGGAAATGTCCCCTTTTTATGCCTCCACACCCTGAGCACATCCTGCCTCATTTGTACCCTGCCCAAAAGGGGGAGTTTGTTCTTCTCCAGGCAAAATGATGCATTGTGGCAGAAATGGGGAAATTGGATGCTGCTGTACAGAAAATGTGACCACTGGCACAAGAAGGCAGTAGGTAACTTTACGGAGCACTGCTTAGTCAAAACAGTAGGTTTTTGACTTTGACATTGACTTAGGTGTGTGACTAATGATTTGGAGTGGTAGAGGAGCTACTGGTGTCACAAGAAAAGCAAAGATACTTGTAAAACATTGTGAATTCCAGAGCCTGGGATCAAGGAGCTGAAGAAGGATGTTTTGGTAGAGGCATAAATTAGAGTCACACAGGGGGACCCCCCATAACATTTGCATAGGAGGCCCACCTAAATATGATGCCAGTATTGATAATGTAGTGCCAGCTGAGTAGCTGGAACTGTTCCTCAGGTATCTGTGGCTGTTCCTCAGGTAGCTGGGGCTGCTCCTGAGAGACCTGGAGGCTACATTTCTGTGTGAACACACAAAACAAAGCTGTGTGGAGCTGACTGGAGTCATCTGACTGGAGTGTTTTATTTACAAAAGAGAAAAACACAAAGTAATGGCAATATCCTCTGCCTCATTAAATGGCCCAGCTCTAAAGGGGTGAAGCCGCTTGGGGGGTAACTACATAGTTCACCACCATGCCACATCACCATTTGTGGCTTTCCCCACTGACATTAATTGATACAAACTGAGTTAGTGGATTTTACATTGAAGACACATCTCCACAAGAAGCTGGACTCAGGGCATCTGCTCACTCACCCTAGACTGTCGAATAACTCCCTGATTATAATTTTTGGTCACAGTTGATCTGCCTTAGGACAGAAGTTTCATCATAAAGCTTTCATTAGTCATTCCTTGAGTCATCCTGTTTCATGAGCTCTTACCCCTACCAAGATGAAATCTAGCTATCAGTAGCAATTCTCAGAGACCTACCAGTTAGTGACTCTGTGATGCAACCTGTAGCAGCCAGGCAGAATTTACTCCTCCATATTTTATCTCCTGCCAGCCATCAGCAAGCAAAGTAAAAACAGCTGCTCTGAGCCCACATTATCGCAGTGAGATTCCAAGGGGGAGATGCTGAACCTCATTTAAAACCAAGGGAGAACCAAGAGAAGAAATAAAAGTTCTAAGCCTGTATCCTTGAAGCAGAATGGTTTTTTTCCTCAGTACACATCTATTCAAAATAAATGCTTCTCATGCCTGCTGGGCAGTAAACCTTGCTGTGTAGCTGCATATACTGTGCTTGGCCATATGGTTAACAATGCACCATGAAGAGAGACATACCATAAAAATAGTACTGGTAGAAATATTCTTAAAACACCACTTATGGGCCAAAAATATTCTCTAGAAGAAACAGACTGTGAAAGTACATATTGAGGTTGCTATCTGGTACAACAGGCAAATGCTCCTGCTGTGCAAATCAAAAGGTGGATTTTTTTTCTTTGAAAACATTAGGTAAATATTCCTAGAAAGACAGAACTTCAATGCATGGCTGGGACTACAGCATACATGCACTGACCAGTGGTTAAAGATTGCCCAGAAAAGTCCAGGGGATGTGGGAAGAGAGCAAGGCTGCAGCTGTGGTCATACCTGAGGACTAGGATACATTCCTTCAGGGGGTGGAAATCCCACCCTACCACACATTCTCCTAGATCATATGGGAGATCTTTAGCTGAGTCACCAGAGAAGAGAAATATAGAAATTTCCAAAGCTGGAAGGAGCAAAGTTTTACAGACATCCTATTATGTACAACTTACATAATCTGAGTACTTAGCTGCTTAGATAATATAGTGATAGAACTGTATAGAACTAAAAAAGAAAAAGCTTCTCACAGATAATAATATAGCAAAAATGGAATTAAAGTGCTCAAAAAATTGGTAAAATAAGTCCCATTTTCCTTCTGGCTTTATTGGACATTTCCAAGAGGGACTTAATGCAACAAAGAGGATGCCTCAACTCCTATAGCCATGACATCATTTACACTGAACTGTGACTTCTCAAAGCATTATTTTGGTGACTTAGACATAAAAGGCCAAGATCAAGGTTCAAACAGTAGCCTTAAGAGGACTGGTTTTTTTCCTGTTGAGCTGCAAAATTTGCACTGACTTCAGTGTGGATTCTTACTCTCATCTGTATGCAACACCTAATGTTTTGCAAAAGATGAGCAACTCTTATCTCCATGTACATAAACACAAAAGTCTTGCACAAGTGGCTGCAGCAAAGGACTGCAACTAATGTGGAAGGGTAACAATGCAAACATGTTATACCTAGAAATATTTCTTCTCTGATCACAAATGTTGGGGTTTATCTACGTTACATAAAACACTGAGGACTTAGATCCTCCCCTGGCTTAAGTCGTAGCTGTATCAAAGCACATGGAATTATGTTGATTTGTATAAGATGATCATACATTTGTAAAACATATTTTGGCCTAGATGGCTGATAGACTAGAGTAAGGGAGTAGAAGGAAATAAGCCCTTTTAGAAAATAATACTCACATACCTCAGTAATGTGAGCAAGAAAGAAGTATGTCTTACCTGGTGAGAAATGTACTCTTTTTTCACATGTACAAGCCATGTTATCTCTAATGAAATAACAGCACCTTGCATTGCAGAAACAGGATGGACACACATATGAACAATACAAGGAGGTGCTTACTTCAGAGGTGTTTCCTCTGCACTGCTTCAGGTCCCTTCCTCTGCTTGCTTTTCCAAAGTAGCACCTCTTTGGTGGTTTAGCTTCTGTGCAGGTTATTCAAGGACTCTTTTTCAAGTACCAGTACACTTGCAGGGATAAGGTTTATCTGAAAGGCAGGCTACGCAAACGAACATACAATAAACTTATGCACGTCCACATTTTTTCCACTCCAAAGATTGTTCTTCCATCACCTGACACTTCGGTGCAAAATGCATCAACAGGCTAGAAGCTGGTATGTAAACTTCACATGCCAACCATAGGGAATGCTAAGGACATCCATAGCTGAAGAGTTTTCGTGATGGGAGAAGCCTATATTCACGTGAGGGTGGAAAACTTGGTTTACTAATAGTCGGGCCATTTGCTTTGGAATAATTTGATCACTTTTGGCATTAGACCAATTAATACTTTACCTGGTGCAACTGCCCTTGGGGAAATGTAGGCTTCCAGCTTCCATGACTAAAGACAGGACTGAAAAGGGCAAGGAATGATAACAAAGGAATTCAAGTTATCTACTCCCAGAAAGCAAACCTGATTTCCAACCAAACACCTGCCATTAAAAATTGGTTTCCCACGAATTCGTCATTTCCTTTGTGGAGTCTCATGGCTAAGGTTAGCCAGGGATTAGAGGTAAGATGCCAAACCATTTTGCTTATTGACAATAAAAGTCTGCCAGGTCTTTGCAGCAATAGTAAAAAAAAAAATGAAAGCTACCTGTGGTGCTGCTCTTCCATCATTTTGAAGCTGTTCTTCAGGATATTGTATTACTTTTTGTCTTTATTTATTTCCAAGTGCTATTGCTTGGCAGGCGAAACTCTTGGACTGTGTTATGTACCAATCCTTCCAGCACCTAGGTTTTCACAGTGTTATTAATACCCAAGAACACTGGAACAGATCTAAAATAAATATCCCACTGTACTCTTCACTGGGTCCTGTGCATCAGGATAAAGAAATGCTTGGTATTCCACAACTGGATGGAGAACAGGGAAGGGAGAGCTCACAGTGAAATGCTGGGAGCTCGCTCACTGTAAACAAACAGAAAGGAAGATAAATCAAAGCTGTTCTTTGATCCCAGCAGTCCGGGCCATGTTCTGTTTGACTCTGCACCGACAGCCAACAGCCCCTTTGCTCCTGCATTCACAAGGCATAAGGCATCCCTGAGCCTCCCCATCCTACAGAGCTGGGTTGGTGCAGCATCAGTCAGGCTGGAATGAATCTGTGCAGGCCAAATAGGGGCAGGGCCCTTGCTCTATCCCCAAGAGCAGCACAGGAAACCTCTCATGGAGGAGCAGCCGGCTCTGCTGCTCAGTGCTTCCTGTGACCCAGGTGCCTCAACTCCAACACTCATCATGTTTCCCTCTCTGCTGCTCCCAGAGGACTTAAAGGTGTTCCCTCAGATGCTATAATTTAGCCCTTCCAGGCATCAGTTCTGTTCACCCTTGCGAGGACAACAGAGTATTTAAAGCTGAAACAGCCAAAGAATATATTCAAGAATCTATGATAAAAGCTACAATTTTATGCATCATGGAGCATCCATCAAGGAAATGCACAGAGCTAGTGCCACAAAATAATTACATGTGCGGAGTCCATTGTAAACACAGCTTTTATGTGCATCAGCACAGCTGGGGACAGTGTTTAAAAATATAATTATGTAATGCATTTTATGTAGTCCGTGAGCCATTCAAGTGATACCCTCGGTTCAGCAAAATTGCATGCAGCAGGTCTGTATCTATTGGCCTGAGCAAAGAAACATTTTTCAAGAGCATTATTTTTTTTTTCCTGCCACAAAATAGATTTGTCTCTGATGCCTATGGGGGATTTGTGTCTCTGTCATTGGCCACTTTCTCTCCTACTTTCACCAATGAAGGAGAAAGAAATGGGGAGTTATTTTTGGCCTTGCAGCAGACTCCAGCATCTAAATCAGTTAGTTCTGAAACCACTTGGGGTGGTGCCGGTTCTGTGTTAATGGCTTTAGAGGGAAGGAATTTGTGATGTCTGACTGTTAGTGAAAGGAAACAAAGCGGCTGTTGTGGGGTGGAAGGGCAAGGCAAGGTTAAGACGCTGTGTAAGGAAGCAGGGTCCAGCCTTCAGTACTTGATGTGCAGCTAAGGGTGAGCTGTGGCTAAGCAGCACAGAGGAGGCTATTACCGAGCCACACAGAGGCTTCAGTCAGCTGGAGATCTCTATTAAAATGCACAGAGAAAGCAAGCTTACAGCTACACTTACTGCTGACACCCTCATTGCCCCTCCCCGCTGCCACCCCCCATTTATTTTATCCTTGCAAAGCTTATAGTGTATGAGCTGCAAAACATGTAGAGGAAGCTTTGCTTTCCTTCTCATTTAATCTGCAATTGCAGCTCAGTTGAGGCGATGCAACAGTAAAATTTCTGAGAGAGTGCTTCACTGTGCTGCTAAGTGATAGGAGCAGCAGCATCCACAGATGTTTATCTGAGACAAAAATTGAGGTTTGCAGATACTACTTAATGGTCATTTTAAGGCCCCAAAGCTTTCACTGCTTTGCAGACAGTAGATTATATGTCTTGGCTAAATCCTACATGAAAAATGACGTTTGAGCTGTCAAAGTCTCTCTAGGAGACCCAGAAGATTGTTTTTTTCGTTTAAAGGGATAATTAAAGGAATCTGTACCTAGTTTCATAACACAAGATCCACAGGTGGGAGTAGCAAGATAGCTTCTTCAGCTAGCCACCAGCTGCCTGGCACAGAAACAGGACTCAATGCTAATTTCTAAATATAGGATCTGATATCTGAAAAGAGATTTCCTTTTTTCTGTTAGATGCTGGGTCATGTGTAGCATACAGAAAAGGAGAGCGGGGACCAAAATGCTGGTGTCTGCATTCCTGATTGCCTGCTGGCATCATTGAGAAGGAGAGACATAGCTTGCTTCCTCTCTCCCTTCCTATGAATATTGTATTTCTGTGTGCTTGGTGGGACGGCGCTGATGGGAAGACGGAAGATATGGCAGCCAGAGGAGTCCATCCCTGGCTGCAGCATGGCACAGCAGAGCCAAGCGGGAGCGCTGCTGTTGGATCACATCCGGATGATCAGCAGCGCTCCACAGAACAGTGTTTGTCTGAAAGACAGGCATGGGCACCCTCCAGCTACACTTCCAAAAGACAGCAAATACAGCTCTGTTTGAAAAATCTCAGAATTGCCATGTTTGATCTCAGAGCTCCTGAGGTATTTAGATGTTTCCTTCCCCATGGAAATCTCTGTAAAATACATTTTGTAGATGAAGCTCTTAGTGTTCTCTGTGGCAGATTGTGCAGATGTAGACTAATGCAGTGCATACCACCTCATTTCAGAGAAAGCTAGGGCAGCTATCAGTGCCTTGCCTCCACTGCACAGCCTACTGGCACGTGTTGGTGACCATATTTCATGTCACATTACACAAGGAAGATAAGGTTTCCCATGAACAATTTAAGTAAGCAAATATACACACACTATATATATTGCATAGATACTGAGCAGAATCTTAATACATTATTAGGGAAAGATTGATTTGGGGGAGGTCTAAGCAGTTAGATGGTTTCTGTAACTAAACTGGAGGAGAAGCACACTTGCATGTTTAAAATCATTCAACATGTGATTCTTAAAGTTGCGCTTGGTGGAATTTTTTCCGAGAAACTTTGTCAACACAATTCCTACTTTGCAGCACAAGATGTACAGTATAGTCAGTCAAAATGAAACTATTATCTCCTATCATGCACACAAACAGAAGGTACAAATAACGGTACTTTAAAAATAATTTTCTGAGCAGAATTGGTCAGTGGCCAAGTAAAAAGTCCTTCAGTCTGTAGTATCAGTATCAAATGTAAAAGTTTTATGGTAGGGATTTTTTGTAAGATGTAACATTTTATATTCTCATGGGAATTTGTAATTGTCCTCTTGAATATGCTTGATAATTTAGAGCAAGACATGTTTAACACAACGCCTGCAGACAGTGAGCCGGATTTTCAAAACCACACTGTTGAGCAAATATGGTCACAAGGTTATATGTCTGTGGCTTGTTTATGCAGGAGATAATTCCTTTGTAAGTCTGGTTCAGAATGTGTGATACCAACAGGTGAAGACCAAGCTCTTCTTTATATGTCTTGTCTAATCCAACTGGTGCAGTATGAGTATAAAATGAGTTGAAAAATTTGCAGTTTTGGACCCTAAAATGCTATATTTACTGCCTTCCAAAGGAAACATGTTAAGTAGAGCACTGTCAGCAGATGAGACATGGGGAAGAGGCAGGAATGAGCAGGCAATGCGACTTCCTCAGGATCACATAACAGCTTTGTAGAGGAATTCACAGCAGAGCTCCTGACTTGTGTTCCACAGATTGCTAACCACTCTCAAGTCCACACTGCTTGCAGTGTGCCTTTCCGTAGAATATTCCAACACTGCACTACCACAGGAGCAGCAGAGACCACATGCATTGAACATTTGTTAAACAGATCTGGTTTAAGGTTCTTAACATAAAAGTTACTTGAAAGGGTATGCTCCATCCAAGTGCATTCAACACAGCTTTATGGCTTAAATGCTAAAAGCAAATTTGATTACAAAAACCACTTTCAAATGGAATGTGTTTTATATGATCACAGGAAACCTTCAAAACACAAAATTAAATAATTTATATCAGTACCTTCTGGGTGAAGCCTGGCTGTGCATTCAGAGGTAGAAATATGCAGGCAGAATGTTGTGTCCTAGAAAGAAGAACAAATGCTACTTCTGCCTTTCTAAGAGAACAGAGAATCCCAATGCTGACATGAGCATGGGAAAAAAAAAACCAGTTAAAAGCACGAAGAATCCTTCAGAGTGTGTGTGCAGACACTTCTGAATATCCATAAAGAGGTTAGTGCTAGCTATATTTATTAGTTAGCAGAATTACCTAGGTGTAACTAAAGCTCCAATGCCTTGAAGCCAGTCACTCATTCTTAAAATATGGTACATATGTGAAACTGTTACGTCTTCCAAAAGGGACAACTGCCTTGGCACAGCAGAGTAATACTGCAGGGTAAATGAAGGGATTTGGTCACAGGTCTGAAGGAGTGTTGTAAGGAGAACCCATCAACCCCCTGCCCTTAAATTCCTTCAGTGCTCTTCCTTTAATCCCTCATACTAATGTTATTTATACAGTGTTTATTAAAAGTGGTTTCTAATTTCAGGTGCCTCACCGAAACCACCCAATTACTAGAGGTTTGCACACCTCCATCTCACTCCAACTGAGATAATGGAAGCAATGGGCAATACCGAGTCCCGTCTCCTTCCCTACGGTAACACATGCCCACTTTTTCAAGCACCACTACTCAGCACAAATGGCTACTCAAGCTGTATTTCCTTAAAAAGGTGGGAGTTGGGGAAGCACTGGCTGTTTGGAGACTTGCAGGCAAAATATGTTTTTTAAGTAAGAAGATACCAGCAGATGGATTTCATGAAGGAAAAACATTGAGCAAAATGCCATAGCCAGTCCAAATAGTTACAGCAAAGAAGAAATGTGAAACTGGAACCCAACTTGTAACTGTATCTTGGCAGTGTGCAGTTGCAGGTAATAATTGTCTTCACAGCCCAAATTCTCGTGCACTTCCCAACCCATGAAATGGAAAGTTGAGAACATGATCATCCTGACTGGCAGACAAAGCAGGTGATGGCAGCTTTGAACTACTTGGAAACTACAGAAGAGACTCAGCCTTTAGAACAAGTTGGTGCTGGTCAGCCTCTTCCATGGTGACCCTCCAAAGCACCTCTTAATGAGGTTATTTCCTTTTACTCACTACACACAGCAACAGAAGTGATGGGATGTCCCCATCACCAACCAGGACAGCTAAACAACTTTTAAGCTGTTACTTTTTTAAGGACAAGGAGATAACCAACTTCTACCTGCAGCACCATGTAAGAGCACTGTGAATGTTTCTTCCCCCTTTGGAAAAGGTAGGTAGATGTGGGGAAAGGTTCACAGAAGTTCTTACCTTCCATCCTATCCTGAATTTTCTAGAATTCATGGCTTCTACTTGGACCTAAAGCCAGTTTTGAGTATTCACTTACCTGGCACATGCAGGTGAGAAATGGGTCTGTTACAGAGTCAGAGAGTTAAAGGCAAGAATGGACCACTGCAAGCACCCTTTCTAATCTCCAATGTATTTCATTTCAATTCAGTAACTCCATAAAGAACCACATAATCGTGCCTAATGCATCATTGCTAGCCATCTATGTAAGTAAATATTTGGCTAAAACATGCCTTCTGAGGAGTTACTAATTCTTGTCTTAAAGAAGAGGATATGAACAATCACTCCTTAGGAGATTTTTATTAGTAATAAAAATAATTTCAAAATTAAGACAAGTTTCTAATTTGAACGTACTTACCCTCAGGTTCCAGATGTCTGAGATACTTCACCAGTTTCCACACATTCTCTTGAGCCATTCAATAATTTTTTGGTAGTACCATCTTACTATAGTAAGACTTTATACTGAGCAAGTCAGCTTCTTCCTGATAAAGCTCAACCAGCTCTCCATCGAGGCTCTCTACTAAAGATTCCAGGCCTCAGATCTGTTTGTGGCTTTCTGTGAAATCTTTAATCAATATCTAGGCAACTAAAGTATCTGTTACAAAATAAAGGATATGGAGACAGAAGAGGGGCATAGGAGGAGAAGGAGTGTGCACTTGAAACAGCAAGTCTACAGCACTACAAAATACAGTGTTCAGGTCTAGACTTCATCTGTTTTGCTCTGTTTTCTTAAGTTCCAACCTTACCTTTAAATCTCCTAGACATACAGGAACAAAACTTAGAGAAATCATTGGATATTTATGTCTGAGGACAAATTTTAGACCCGCCCCCTGCATTGTAGAGAGAGCTGCTTAGGCACTGTGCAGGGCAGTGTTCAGCCAGAGGCTGGGATTAAGGAGGTGTGCAGAGTGTACCCAGGACAGCCTGGAGCTGCCTGGGAGCTGGCTGGAGGGTGCTGTGCCTCCTGCTGCCAAGGGCTGGCCGGGACTGCTTCCACCCAGCCCTGCTCTAGGTCATCTGCTTGGACCCAAACAGGGCACTGATATTTGGGCTGCAGGCCGTGGCTATTCAAGGACCGAGTTCATATTTGCTAAGCTGTTAATTACAGTGTAGGACTTAGTTTCTAATACCAGTGACACAGCAGGAAGCTCCCAAAGTCTCTCCTTCACTGGTTTTCCACCAGTACCAAGGGGACTCCATATTACTACTTCTTTCACATCATTATGCTTTTAAAAATTGATCAGATCACAGTTTCAAGAAGGAGCCATCCTTGGAATGGCATGTATTTAAAAGAAAGGCAATTTCCAATTACTACAGTCTGTAAAAGCCAGAGATCAGATTCAATTACACTGCACTTGGCAATTTACAATCTGTTGGTGTTCATTTCAGCAAAGGCTTGTTAAATGCTCTCTTGCTGCAGACCTTCAAAATGTTCTTGCCAGCTGAAAGAGGAGTGGTTCTTAGTCCAGAGCTTCACCATAGCTTAAGCCATCAAAATCCAGGTCAGACTCCAGGCTCTGCTCAGAAACTCCACTTGGGCAAGGATGGCACAGGGCTGGGTTTCAGCCCAATGAAGGAACCCGGTGGGCTACTGAGCAAAGCTGGTGTGAGCCCACATTTAAAATGTGAAGTCACCAGAATACACGAATATGCAATATGTCAGATTCTGACAGGCTCACTGACCTATTACATGATTCTAAATCCAGAATTTGGATGTCCTTGCATTTTCCTTTTTTGAGAATGAGGCTGTCTGGCTTCACAGTTTGGTTGCTATTGCTGTGGCACATAAGTCCTCAGGGATAACAGGCATGTGGTGAAGGTACTTGTCCTAATGTTTCCTGATGCACATTCAGCAGATCCACAACCCAAGGCAGGTGGCAAAATCCAAGGGAAGGACCACAAAGGGCAGGTGATCATTGTAAGCCTCTTCTCATAAGTACAATGCCAAACATCCCTTAGGTATGCTACTATAAAAATTAAGCAGCAGTGGTAAAGCCAATAGAATTGTATCAGTCCATACCAGATCAAAATGTGGTGCTCTCTAGGAAACTATATATCAGTGGTATATGAATAATTAATTGAAGACACAGGTGTTCCAAAGAATCCATGGCTCAGGAAAAATTCAAAGTGTCTTTTGATGTGTTGCAACAAAGCAGAGTCAATATATACCATTAAAGTTGATTGCAAAAATATTTGCAAAAATGGAAAACTATTGCATTTCTAAACTCATCCCAGAGCTAACTCACTCACTCCTTCCCCCCTTTTCTGCACATCTACTTGTATGGACCTTGTCAAATATCTGAAAGCATGAAACTAAAGCAGAGGAGGAGAACAACAGAAACAACAGACTCCTAGTATTTAAAGACAAGATGTATTTTCCAACAAGAAGAGTGCCAGAAATACTGAACTGATCCTCTAATAAGGCAAATCAAAATGATTTAAGATTTGTTTAGGAGACTAGATACCAACAAAAGTCACTTCCATTAAATCTTGCCTGTTAACAATGGCTTAATATAAAGTTAGCATACTCCTGAATGGGCCATTGACCTGAGGTTGTGGTTATTTACCTGCAGTGTAATAGTGCAGTGCACCATGAAAGTTCAAAGTGGGCAGCTGCCATTGCAGATCATGGGATGCATTAATTTTGTGTATTCAATTTGCATTTATTTTAAGTATTGTGACCTTTCTGCTCCCCTTTCTGCATTTCATTTTTTAAGTTTGCCTTCGAGGGTGTTAGTATGTTTTCATTTTTGTGTTGCTTTTGTGTGTGGTGGAGGCCAAACATATTTATCTGCTATTGTTCCACTGGCACTGAACTACATGACCAGTGGCATGGGCTAGAGGGGTTTTGTGTAATCAGGATGAATCAGAGTAATTTCAGAGAAACGCATGGAGTCAAGCTCAGATTGCACAAATTGCTCCAAAGTCAGAGGAGGAACCAGGTCATATAGCAGAGAGCAATCTAAAACCTCGATTTGAACAGGTGTCAGTTGACCCTCCTGTCATGAAGAACGATCAGAAAAAGCACCAGGGGAGGATGAACGGGGATGAATCCTGAAGGAGCTGCGGGCATGAGAGCCCTGGTTCTCTCGAAGTCCAAGGACTGCAAAAGCATGCAGCAGCCTGCAGGGTTGCTGGCTCTTACTGTGCCAGCCCTTGGGGGAGCACAGCCAGGGCTGCCCTTGGGCAGCAGCCAGCAAGAGGTTTTGTCCCTGAACAAAACTAAGGAGGTTCCAAGGAAGAGGTAAAGTTGACTTTGGCAGCCTTGAGGAAAATCTCAAGGCAGTTTTTGAGGTGAAATGAGGGGAAATCTAGGAGACAGACAAACTTGGAAATGCAGCAGCTGCAATATTCATCGAAATTTAAGTCACATATGGATTAAAAATGAAGACATAACTTCTGAGCTATGCGTATCGCTGGGAAAAGGAGAAAGGCAATTCAGTACAAAGGGAGTTTCAAAGCTGTGTGCTTTTAGCTAAACAAACTAAATGTTAACAGGAGACACTGACATGAAGTTGGCTTTTATAAGGAAGAACTTTCCCTTCCTCCTCCCAGCACGGCAGCAAGCCAAGCTGAAAGCCGATGATCAAAGGTCAGTCACCACTGCTGAACCTCACTAGTTATCAGGATCTCTGCTGGAAACAAATGCTTTCACACTGCACTCGAGCACGTTTATAAGGGCTGCTGAAAGCTACATTTCAATTAATGCAGAGGTAATACACTTTGGGTTCTGGGCAACATCAGCCTGGAGATATTTCGAGTGGCAGTGAGTCAATACTCTATTACTAGCAGCTCTGCAGGCAAAGTGCCCTCTGGGAACAGGGAGGCAGCAATGCTCTCCCCTACCAGGAAGGGTCCAGGGTGGGGAAGCATCCACTTTTGCTGTTTGCCCTGTGCTGACATTTTTGGGCAGGCTGAGATCTTTGGTTTCCATGATTATCAGCTCAGCACCACTGTTAAGAGCACTACATTTAATGTAACAACATTTCAAAACCTGCCTCAGAACAAAACCAAGCTTCTGCAGATGAAAAAGCTGGTAATATGAATTTTGAGAGCCAGCTTTTGTCTGCACTGCTCAAGTAGGTCTTAGAAGCCTGCCTGCCTGCATTACCCCAAAAGTTCACATCTCATCACTTCTGTTGGAAAGTAAAATATATATATACATATATATATATATATATATATACATATATATATATACATATATACACATATCACTTACGAGGGATCACACCACTGGGGTCACAGAGATAATTAGTCAGGGAAGGAACCATGCAGCATTTCACATTCCCTGCACAAAAGGTTTCTCTCAGTTTGGGTCTTGGCTATAAACTGCATTCCACTTTTTGACCTTGAGCTGTTGGGAAGTAGTTTCTGGACTGGACAATTAGGAAGAAAGTGGAACAGTACATGAGAATTGGTGTGGGATTGTGTACTTCTGAGCAGGGTGGCCTTGGCCCATTGCTGCCACATAGGCCACACCTACCTGGAATTTTCTGTCCCTCTCAGAATGGATCCTGGTATGAACAAGTTACTGAGGGAAAAATTTAGAAAAAAAAAATACTTAGGGATCTGTCCAAAAAGCGTTATACTGGTTAACAAAAAGGCAGGGAATTGGATTTTTTCCCCATGAGACTGTGCCTGGCAGCTGCATCCTGCTCTGTCACACGCATACGCCACAGTGCCTGGTGGAAAAACAAGAACTTCAGAAGGGAAATGGCAAAATCATTCATCTGATATGGGTGGGCTAAAATAGAGATAAAGAGGAAATAAAAGATGATATATCCACTAACACTGATTAAGTTGTGGGCGTTAATGAAGAACAAAACTTTTCCTCATTGAGCTAAACAGTACTTAGGACTGAACATTACCCAATATGCATAAAACAGAGAAATAAAGCTGTATTTTTTTAAATGAATGAAATTCTCTTGGGAGATGGTTGGTACAAAGTCTAAGCACAAATGAAGACCCACTTCAATCCATAGAACAGGATTTAAAGCCATAGACTTCTCTTTTCACCAGGGCTCATTTCATCCTCCAGCAGGCAGAGAAAGGAACGACAGGAAACCAAACCAACAGCTTCAGAGAAAAAAAAAATCTAACCAATAAGTGGAAAATAGCGGCTCAGCATGCCTCGTGGGTTTTCCTCCCCCTTTTAAATTATTGCAGCATTTATTCCTCCGCACTGTATTCAAGCTCCTTGTATGTTCATCACTTCAGAAAGGAATTTGAGTGGAGTGGGAATGCATAGCCAAGTAGAGGATATGGGTTTACTTATGGCTTTCTCAAAAAAATGCAGATTTATCTTCGTATCAGCAGATTTTGGAGACATGCCAACTAGTAAGGTAACCCACAAGAAAAGCAGGAGTTCCATTTTTTTCTGCTTAGCAATTACCTCTTCAATTAAAGTTGGGAGCAATTTTTTTCAAGTCTTTGTCATACTGTTGAAACACAAAACTGCTTGTTGTTCAGCAAATAATCTTTATGTCATGCAGCGTTTAAAACCCTATAGTGATGGATCTCTGCACAGGATACCTCCACATTTGTATAGAGCTTCCTGACTCCACTGAGGCTTAGAAAAGATGTGGAGCTCACTGCACATGGAGTCCACATCAGCAAAAACCATCAATAAAATTTTACATGTTACAAAAAACCCACAAGATTTCTATGTATCTGATATCTTCCTTGCCAAAGCAGTGCTACTGTGGAAAAACTGAGATGAAGAGGGCAAAGTCTCCTTTCTTACTCTGTGTCAGGGCAAGGAGAACCTGGCTTTCACTTGCTGCTTTTCTCCTAGGTCTGCTGTTCCAGCTGACCTTTGGGCAGGGCACAGAACACAGTGCAGAAAGCAGCATTGTAGTTCAGCTCCCTTGAACCACCTCTTTTCTGTGTGGAGTTTAACCTCATTATCAGCTTTCACTGTAACACACAAAAATGGACCCTTGACATCCATAGACTACAATCTGTGCTCCACCTCCCACAGAGCACTTAGTACTGAAACAAGGATGACTGTGTTTCTTTAAGTTTGTCACATTTTATTTTGCAGATCAAAAAATTAAGACATCATATGCATCAAACTCACCCACTTCGGTGCTTTGCATTTAAGTTTGATTTCATTAGTTGTTCTGTACACTGTTTTCATTTTGAGCACAAAGATGAAAACCCCAGCCAGAGTCAGGCCCTGCTGAAAGCTCTGACTCATTCTTATATTTCTCTTTGCTCCAGGGCCTCTTTCTTCCTAACCTTTATAGTCTTTCACTGAAAAAAATAGACTCAAAAAAACCCCCCAAAACCCTCTTCCCCCATTTACTGATGCTAGCAAGAGTAAATGGGTTTTGTTCACTGTCTTAATATAGCATCATCACCATTCTCCTCCAGGTTTTCAATGAAGCTGCCTACTTCATCTCATCAGTAGTCACCAAAATCAGTTGAAACGTTTCTATGGATTCCAATGGGCACTGAAATAGGCCATTACAAAACCCAACTTGTGCAGTTTTACTAAAATCTACTTCATTCTAGGTGATTTTTTTTTCAGAAAGGATTTTAATACTTGAGTCTATTACATAAGTTACAGAACAACCCATAGGCCCACGGCTGCCAAAGTGAAAATAAATGGAAGCACTCCTTGAAATCATGCTTGCAATGCACACAAGAGCTCTGCATCTTCTGATCTTCTACAGCTAGGATGGGAAAGGACTTCTTGGATTCAACAAATTAGTGACCATCACCAAAAACCTTCAAGCATTTCAGTTAACCTGGTGGGCAATCAGTCAGAAGGCAAAGGAGAAGACAGTCTTCTTACCAGTCTTCTTTCTGTGGCGTTTGCTGTCACAGCGTTTAATCCTTGCTAACCTCTGCAGATGCACCTGCACTCTTCCCCCGAGCTGGGAGGTGGCTCAGCTTTGCTCTTCCTCACACATTCATCTGTGCTGAGGACAACTGCAGCACTTCAGCTACCACATGCAAAAAGTACTAGGCTCACATGATGAAGTTTGTGGCAGGCAAAAGCTCATCAAAAAGGGGGCTCAGTTATCTCTTTTTCCTTTTTTAACACCTATTGAATTTCATCCTGTAATCTCAGGCAACACTTCTCACTCATGGTGTGCCTGTGAATGAGAACACGCTCAGTGTCTGGCACAGCTCTTCTTGCAAGTGTTCTTCTGGTGCTGCTCTTTCTTCTCTGTTTTGAAAATCTATTCGCGATTTCCAACACACAGAACACCTCAGCAGAGGATCAGCATTTCAAGGTGACTGGCATTTTTTTAAATGCTGTTTCCTCACCACATCATACAAATACTTTTGTTCCCACTTATCATAACTTTGGATATGTTAGGTGGTGGGACTGCTTCACACAGCAGTGAGTGCAGAGCAAGGTGACTACATCTACTATAACTACACTGAACAGAGAAAACTTTTCCTCAAGGAAGGGATTATTCAGCTTAGTCATAGGCTCGTTTATATCAGATTCTGTCACCACAGGGTTATGACCCAGCTGAGGTGACTTAATGTTCTATAGCTTTCAGAACTAAAGTCCAAGAAAAAGAAAAAGAAATACCCTATCAGTCTTCAGCTGGGTTGAAGACTTTTCCTCCTTCCTGGCAAGAAAACCAGCATCAGCAGCATTATGTAACTCCCACCAATTGTGGGCCCTAGGAGCCACTGTTTCTAAAGCATCATGCTCTGTGCCTCCCATTTTCACACTGCTCCCCAAAACTGCTATCTACAAGCCCAGCCCAAGACTTTCAGGCCCTTTCACGAGGGCCTCGCTTCCTTAAAGGCCTCACTATCAGATCTTCAGTGCATGTCCTGTATCTCCTAGCCAGAGACATTTCCCTTCTCGTGAGTTTGTTTGCTCCCTTCACCCAGGGTGAATAAAGCAGAATTAAGGTTGCACCCCTGCTCCTCTGAGGGGTCCAGCTCACCCTATGACAGGATGATCTGCACAGGGGGTGGTTTGGCCCATTGGCACCCAAGTGCTCATTCCACCTGAGCTTCTGGGACACTGGCTGCAGCTCAGCAGAGCAGGTACACGTCCAACTTTAAACATGAGAGCAGCCCCCAGGAATCAGCAGTGACATTGCCTACTCACCTACCTAAATGCTTAACTGCATCAGAGCTGATGTGACCTAGCTTTGGCTCTGGATTTAAATGCTGGAGGCTGAGCTTCTGCTTGCTGCTTTAAAGGAACCTAGCAACCCTCCTTTTTCAGATACTGAACTCCAGCAGGTTTAGCTAATGTCAGGGGAAATCATGAGTCCTTTGGAAATCTCTGAAATTTAGGCACACAATGTGTAAAGGAAGATTGTACAAACATTGCAGCCAAATAAGTAAATCTTGGCAATAAAACAGCCATTTACTGAGGAAACACCATAGAGAGAAGAGGAATTAACTGGGAAGTACTGTTTTGTAAAATTATTTGTCCAATTTCCATGTAAGCTATCAGCAAATCTTGGAAATTACCTTGGAGATTTCCAGCCACTGAAACACTGCTGCCAGCTCTCTATTTCCATGCCACAGAGATAAAAAAGATCCACTGAACAGTCTTCCCTTGCTGCTTTTACACAACTTTTCCACTGTTTTCTACATGGTGACATTTTTAAACAATAAAAACTTCCACCTGGCATAGGACACTGTTGCTCTCCCTCTCTCCATTTCTGAAGCACAGTAGGATCAGTGATTCACCATGGCTAACAAAGAGCGAAGGGGCTGCAGACTGGCTCTAGGAAAAAAAATCAGATGTACAAGTCCACTAGTGTGAGAAATGAAGCCAACTCCACCAGCCCTGCACTGCCACTGCAGCACAGAGCTCTTAGTGCAGAGAGAGTCATGAAGGCTTGGAAAGAGACCCTAGGAAGCTGCATTTCTACCAGTCCTCCTGAGATTCACTGGAGCAGGATCATAAAGCTAGGCTGCTATTTATTTCCACATTAATTCCACTGAATAAGAGTGGGCCAGGTACAAACACTAAAACAAGAACAAACCTGGCCTTTAATCCAAACCCTGAGACTTGACACAAGCATAAAAATGTAATATAGTAAATGTATTTTTTAAAAGGTTCCATTTCCTTCAAATGCACTTATCTCTAGGGTTGCAGCTGCTAGCCAAAATCTCTCTATCTCCAGAGATAAATAGTGAGATTATGAGATCATATCCTCTGAAATTAATTCCCTGGTATTCAGTTTCTCCAGCTTCAATCCATGAATTCTGCACAAAATGTTTCAGGGAACACAGTGCCTCTCAGTCAAAGATTACTTGTTAATAAACAAGATTATTTTATGAACATAGAAATTAGAGAAGGTCAATAAACAAACCCTATTTTAATAACATCTTTTGCATTGTTCCCCCAAGAGAACCAGAGCAGAAAGTGAATTGATGTTTCTATGAAAACTCCAGCTCCACATACTCTGCTGCTGTTAATCAGTGCTCTTAATTGCTCTGGGGCAAGACTGTGCATCAGCTGAGGCCTCACCTGGATTGGGGGTCAAAGACAACTGTGGTAAAATGACTAGTAGTAATATGATAAAAAACAGAAATAAGGTGCAGGAGAATGTGGAGCTCTCCAAGAAGTGCAGAATGCATCTTAGGCAGACAGGTTATGTGCTTTTAGAAGTAGGTTGCAATTAAATCATTCACGAGTAAGTGGGTGAATGGTCATTTTTTGGCTGAGCAATAAGCAAGAGAGCTTAACAGTCTGCTAAAACATTTTATCCCCTCCATGGCCATTTTCAGCCTATCTATGGCCCACCTTTTGAGGTATCACCATATTAAAAATTTTCTTCCCTGAAGGTCCTTCCACACTGCAGCAGATGTCACTGACTTGGCACTGTTTGAAGGGTCTATTAAAAGTAAAGTAATTAATTACTTGGGCTGTCATCACAGCACTGCTTTTGAGATATTTAAAATGGTTTATTATTGATAGCCTTATGCTGGAATGTGCTGAGCACCTTCACGCTCACCCCTGGACACTGAGACAAGGGCCAGTGCAGGCTCCCCAGACACTGAACATCCTCATGTCTCCTCCTGAGGCTGCTGCTCCTTGGGGCACTCTGCACAGGGCCCACTCCTAGGAGACCTGACACAGCAGCAGGCACTGCAGCCAGCCCTGAGTGTTTGGAATACTGAGTCCTGTATCAATTGGTGGTTTGGGAAAGCAATATTCCCTGCAGGTGGGTAGGACCCACAGCAGAGTGAAGGAGCATGACCAGAAGGGAGCAGGAGGGATGAGCTGCTCCACGTTGACCATGAGCCCAGTCCCCTCTGCCTTGCTCAAGGCACCAATCACACGTGACCTGTGGTGATAACAAGGACGAAGAGAGGAGCCAGAATGAAGGGGAAAAACTGGGCCTTGGAAGGGGGAAAGGAAAGATGCTTTCTCTGAGTGTTTAATGTTTGTATTTTTGCCTTTCAATACCCAAATAATTAATTTAATGCATAAGTAATTGGCAATATATTAATTCAATTTTCCTCAAGTCTAGCCTGTTTTGCCCAATGATGGTAACTGAAAGCGATCTGCCTGTCCTCATTTCAACACAAGCTTTCTCATTCCTGATCTTCCTATTCTCACTCCGCTTCCTGTTACGGAGGACAGAGAGTGAGCAACTGGTGGGAGTTTGGCTGCCAGCCATGGCCATCCCACCACACTTAGATACCAAACATCTCACATGGACAAATACTGAACCATGTGCAGGGAACTGGGAGCTACAGCACCTGTGGAAACCTCAATGAAAGGGATGGCTCCTGGTGCCCACTGATCACCAGACTCAGACAGAGCTATGCCACCACCTTTGCTAAACTGTCTGGCTGCATCTAATTTGTTTGTGAGGGAGTGCCTCTTGGGTCCTGCTAAATTTCTGCCAACACATTTGACTTCCATCTTGGGACAGAAAATGCAGTATAGCAAAGCATCCTTGAAAAATCGCTGAGCTCTGCTCTGAGGCAGTTATGACAGCATCTATTGCCAATAAAATGAAAAGGAACAAATTCTGAGAGGTGAAAAAAAATCTATAGGCATATAGAGGATAAGAGAAGTAAGAGTAATCTACTGCCTAGGTCTCTAAAGCACAAATCTTTGGTTAATTTCAGTTGCTTATATTGCTGCTGTTTGTTTCATTTTAGACATACCACCAGGAACCAAAAAAGAAGCATCACATATAGGGTTAGATTATAGAAGATGATTTACACACAGCTTCCTCTCAAAATTGATTTAAAATGTCTCAGATATGAGCCAGGTCATGCAAACTAAGCTATCCCCAGACACTGTACACAGAGTACAAATAAGTACGAATTTGAAATATGAAAAGAGGGGGATGTCCCCAGGCATCTTTCTCAGCATCCTCCCTCCCTATGGAAGACAGTCATCAGCACACTAATGACAGTCATGTTCAGTATTAGAGGGGAACTTTTCTCAAGGGCTACCAAGGGCCAAGAAATATTACACAGGACGTAATGTAAGTGTGGTTAAAGTAGAAAGAAAGTTGAGCACAAGCAGATTTAGGACCTCACCTGAACTCTATTGAATAGAAAGGATAGAAAGCCCTTGACTCAGTGATGCTTTATATCTTTCTTGAGAAAGAAGCATTCAAACTAGCATTTTCTCTGTAGGAAACAAAGCTACAGATACTCCTGTAAGCCCAGAAACAAATCTTAAAAGCAACAATAATGAAAATGAACAAGAAGTGAAAGCAGGGAGCTCACTAGGTATGACTGTGTCATGCAGTTTGGCAGCTATGCAAACTAATATATTTTGGGCTGCAAACACATATACATGATGTGGTGCTGTGCCAAGTGATTCAGGCTGGCTCTAAAAGAGACAGTTGTGTAACCAAAACCTCCATGGCCATGTTTGCTTGGCACCCCCATTTGATCTCAGAGGAGTAGAATGTTTTACCTCAGTAGCAGGTGGCATCAGAGCAACACTAGAGCTGGCCAAACCCAGACTGACTGATTTTCAGCTACAATTAAGGTCCTCCATCCAGGAAAGTTTTCCCATGAAAGAAAGAAAGGCTGTGGGAAAAAAACCCCCAACATCCAGGAATCATCTACACAGACCATCATGGCTGGTTGCACTTACTTGAAGAGGTGAAGCATTCCTTGTAGCTGCTACAAGATCTGCTAGATGCTGTCTGCTGGCCACAGTGGTGTTCCCAATAAGGCAAACTCTCACCTTTGGAATAGAAAAAGGCTGTACTTGATCCCAAAGTAGAGACTGAATGTGGATGAGAGTGGATGAACAGGCTAAATTTTCCTATTTGAACTCTGAATTGACATGAGAAGTTTACCATTTGAGTATCATCCTATTCTGCACTGATTTCTCTTTTTCTTCCCCACTTTCTGCAAACTGAAAGAAATGGATTAACTAGAATTCAGTTGACCTTGTGTTGTTTAAAACTGAGTCTTACTTGTTATGCTCATACAAGGTGGCACAGAACTAAGCAGACATCCAACCTAGACAGGCAGGCTTTTATGTTATGTAAAGCATAAGCAGATTTCAAAGCAAAGCTACTATTAACCTCTGCCTAATTTTTTCTAAAAAGGATTTTTTAAAAGAATTTGAAAGCAGGGCAAAGCAAAAACTGTATTTCAGAATAAGGCCTGTTAAGCAAATGCCAGTGAGATAATACATGACTCAAGCATACTGCAACGCTTCCCTTCATCTGTCTTCCCATTTACAGAATCAAAATCACAGAATGGGTGAGCTTGGAAGGGACCACAGTGGTTCAACCTCCCTGCTCAAGCACAGTCATCCTAGAGCACATTGCAAGAACTCTTGAATATCTCCAAAGAGTGAGACTCCAGAGCCTCTCTGGGCAATCTGTTCCAGTGCTTGGTGGCCTACACAGTAAAGAAGTTCTTCCTCATGTTCAGGTGAAACATGGTGTTCCAGTTTCTGCCCATTGCTTCCCTTCCTATTGCTCAGCACCACCAGCAGAGCCTGGCTCCATCCTCTACTACTGTTCATAGTAGTTGCAATTAAAATTCTTGTTTATATATACTGTTTTTAGATATATACTGCTGTTAGATACATACTGCTGTTAGATACATACTGCTGTTAGATACATATCATTAGTAGATATTTAGAATAGAGACTCGACAAGGTAGAGGCCATGTCAAGCCTCTGAAGGGGGGGAATAATGCCTTAGGAATTTGGCTTTTATATTTTTCAGATCCTGTACTGCTTTAGTCTGTAACTCTAAAACTCCATACCGCCTGTTAGCTACTGTTCTCACATTCTGGTTAGACATAACAAATCTCCTCTAGGCCTGAGACTCAAGGACACCTTGTTGTCTCAGGCCCCAAAATATGTAAACGTGCCACTAAAAGGGGGGGAACAAACTTGGAGTAATTACTTCATTACCTGAAATAGTAATCGGAAAATTAACCCTGATATGCAAATGGACCAAACTTATAAAAGTGTGAAAAACTTATGACCCATCATCCACTTTGGGTGTAGCCCTAGGGCTCTGTCTGCCCATAAGTGTACCTTATTGAAGGCCCTGCAATAAATACCTGCTTTTATCCTCTCAATTTTGTCTAGCCTCTGTTTTTAGGTAGTCCCAACAAGGCATCATTGGCACCCCCATTTCAGATACCAAAAGACATTGATGAAGTCCCCTCTGAGTTGCATCTTCTTGAGGCTGAACAGGCCCAGCTGCCTCAGCCTTTTCTGGTAAAAGAGGTGCTTCAGTCCCTTAATCATCTCTGTTGTCCACTGCTGGACCTGCTCCAGGGGCTCCATGTCTCTCTTGTACTGAGGAGCCCAGAACTGGGCACAGCCCTCACTGCTGGCTCATGGACAGCTCGTTGTCCACCAGGACCCCAAGGTCGTTGTCTGCAGAGCTGCTTTCCAGCAGCTGAGCCCCCAGCCTGTGCTGGTCCATGGGGTTATTCTTCCCCAGGGGCAGGACCCTGCACTTCCCTTTGAATCTCAAAAGGTTCCTCTGTGTCCATGTCTCCACCGTGTTCAGATCCTTCTGAAGGGCTGCACAGCCCTCTGGGGAACTGGCCACTCCATTTTAGCTTGAATCTCTTACCATTGGGTGGCCCCTCTTGCTGTGTGTGCTGCGCACACCTTGATCCTCACACATCTGTGTATTCATGTACCAGTAATAACCATAACTACTCTGAGATAGCAGAGAGTGGTACTGCAGGGAAGATTAGCTCATGGTGTAGGTCTTAAGAATTTACTACTTAATTTGGGAAACATCAGATGAATATAAAGAAGCAATTGTATTGCTACTTTCTTCTCTGTTAATCATGTGCCAGAAGCTTCTTATTAAGGATATTTAAGTGACCTGTGTGACAAATCACTGCCTCAATACTTTTCCTTATGGGCACTGCCACAATTGTGCTGTCACAAATCCAGCCAGTAACATTTCAGCATTCTGCCAGGAGCAGACCAGAGAATGAACTAGGACACACAGTTTACTTCTTAGCACTTTAGTCCTCAAAGAGTGACAGTGCCCAAATTCTTCTCAATTCATGCCCTCTAGGAGGAACCAGGTAACCACTCCTGCTTTTCCTTTTTCATCACTTACCACTCTGAAGAGGGCTGACTGTGGATCTCAGACACTGAAAACCAGGCCTATCAGGAGAGAGCACTTCTCTCCTTTTATAGCAACAGGATTATTTCATCTAGGCTACTGTATTATAAGCATACAGAATGAAGCCAATTATCTTGGTCCTCAATAGTTAGGTGCTCTAATCTGCTTTTCCCTGTATTTGGATCAATCCTGTCTTTTTTGAAACCTCTTTGAATCTTTCCTCAAATGTCTGTATCAGTAACAGCTGATCAAAATTCAAAACTTCCACCATGTGGGGAGGCCCAATAATGATGAAGTCTTAAGACCCTGCACTACAAATTTTAACATTTCTGATACTCCTCTGGTTCAGATGCAGCTAGAGGTAGGCACATTCAAACAGCCATCCATTAAAGCCTAACCAAGGCTAAAATAGGCTGTGCAGCTTCAATGTGAATATTTATTTCTCTATTTTCTCTTAACTCCTGCAATCTAACCCCTCCACCCAACAGTGCAGGGTGCTGATCTCATGTGTGCATAAGATACTGACCAACCTCAGGCTACAGGAACTTCAAAACAGACTTTCCATCCTCTCTGGAAGATGTCAAAACATTCAAGATTGCTTTATAATTAAAAATACAAAAAATGGCAAAATAAAACACTGAAATTGTTTTTCAAAGTGCTTTGTACCAACTTAGATTGTATGCAACATCTAAAATTATAATTGGAACAAGAGGCTTTTGGCTTGTCAAATTTAAAAAAAGGTTCAAAAACTTCCCTTGAAATTTTAAACAGAATGTGTCTGTGCATGTGAAATACAATTTCCAACACCAAACCTGTTTGCTTGAAAATTTTCAGCTGTTTTGCTGTAGTAATTTTGCTCCTCTTCCCTGAACAGCCGATTGTTTTCACTGTTTTCAGTTAATAAACAGCACATAATTAAACATAAACAAGGTACCACTGCAGCATGACTTGATGGAAAAGGAGTTACCTCAGTGGTACCACGCAACATATGCAGGGCTCTGAATTAGATAAGAATAACGTGGTTTAGCTTTTTCCTGCAGAGTTTCAGTGATTCTGGTCTCCCCTAAAAAGACATGAACAGAACTAGAGCAAGTATTCACACTAAAAAACATATTGACAAAGCAGAAAGGACTTAGTAAAACTGCACAGGTCTGATTTACACCCTTTGCTGTTCCTCCAGGCTAAGTATTGAAATTCAGACTTTTAGATGTTTTCAATACGTGTTTATCTGTCCACCTGATTATATTTTAGGGGAACAATCATTAACTAAGTACCTATGTTACAATGATCTCAATCATTGTGTGGTCAAGTTTGAGTGCCTTTTCTTTTAATATAGCTTTTAAAAAGCAATCTTTATAGCTAGGCATAGTGAAAACAGTTTCTAAAAGGAATTTTGCAGGAATATTTAGCATTGAAAGCACAGATAGCCTGGAGAGATGTGTATTCTCCACCCAGTACCTAGTGGATATTTCCTGTATCAGAGCATCCTAGGCACAAATCTCAGAGAAGCAGGCAAACTTTCAGGAATTCTGTGATCCCCTGCAGCACTACAGCATGGCACAGAGGGCTCCTCTGAACATGGAGCTGCAGTAATGCAATGCTAGAGTTAATGTGAAAGCTGCAGACATCACCAAAGCAGTATACCTTACTTACTCATTACCCTGTCTCCCCCTCCTGCTGCTTATCCTACAAGACAGTTCTCTGCCCAAAATGGGACTTCACCTGGCATGGACTTAATCTGAGTAATAGGGAAAGAAAAGCACCAGAACAAGATATAGGGGATCTTTGGAAGTTGCAGCTCACCTCTATGATTCCTTGCGTTTTCCATCCTTGAATAGCTCTGAACAACCATGCAGTGAGCAGCCTTTGTCCTTTACAGATGGGACTGGTCTGGCCTCAGAAGCAACCCACTTTGTGAATACCTCTGCTACGTGAGTCCTGATTTCAACCTATCCTTTACAAGCGTATAGGCAAACAAAGGAAGAAAAAAAAGACAAAAAAGAAACCAGACTATCTAGTATTGTCTCAATTTAAAAAAACATGAGTGACTGCAAGAGGTAGGTACTTCTACAGCCAGCCACATTCCTAGTATCCCTGTGCACAGCCTGTGTAATTCGTAGTATGTTTTATCTATCCTTCAGTAAGTCCATCTGTACGTATGCTATAGTTACCACAGGACAGTTAAAAATACATCCTAGGTGTAGCAATACATAAGGCAGATTCTCACCAGTAAACTAGGAAATGAGTAATTCCCCACTCTCCTGAACAATTCTTCACAATGACAACTCCCTCCTTCCCACACACCTACACTCTCACACGCCTGGAGAAGCCGGGGGCGGGGGAAAGCTGAGCTTTGCAATGTTGTCTGGAAGCTCATCAGATCCGGGCTACTTCCAATTAAAGGAGGGAGCCAGTTCAAAGCCTCTGCTGATCTCTGCTCTGAACTGGCATTATGCTCAGAGGCAACGGCGCCTGCTGCTGAGACACAAGTCTGCTGAGCCAGAGAAGAATGTGTATGAGCATGTCCCCCTTCAGGAAATAAAAACAGGATAGCAGGGAAAGCCCAAACCTACTCAGGTGGCTTATAGTACTGGAACACTAACTTGAATTAACAGGAGAAAATGGCAACCAAATCCCAGTGAACTACAGTGGCTTCCAAGCAGTGGCAGAAGATGCTGAGGGGAAGACCAAAGCGAGGAGATGCGCAGAGGGAAGGTAATCCTGGCACTGTTGCCATCATCGTGCTGTGTGGATCTGAAAGGTTCCAAGCTGGAGGCTACTTTGCAGCATTGGCTTTTCCCCCCTACCTTAAATGCATGCACTTTCAAAGTCTCTGGTTTTCAAATCCTAGATATTGTACTGGGAAATTAAGAAACAGCATTCCAGAACAGTAAGATATTTCAGCAACTATCAGAAAGACATGCTTGATGATAAGCCGTATAATTTGTCACATCATTTCCCTTCTACCAACTGTTAAAGGATTCTGAATTGAGATAAAAATTGCCCAATTGCTGCCATCAGCTTGGGCCTGGATTTTTTGCAGCATCCATCAAATCTTGAGAGTCAATTCACCGACTAGAAATGGAGCTACAAAGACACACCTTGTATTCGCCATGACAAATACAGCAACAACAGTTGCGGCAGGTCCCATCTCTAAGCTTTATCTGGTCCTTGAATATCATTAAAGAAGGGAAGAAGAGTGGGAAGAAAACAGATACTTGTATGCTTGTGAGTCAAAGCAACTTCAAGCAGAGGTAGGTTCCTACTGCCCTCTGCTGTAACATCCTTTTAGGACTTCTGAGAAGGAAGGGCCACCTGACGTGCACACGGGGTGTTACATTCAGATTGTATTAAAACTGTGGGCAGTGGAACAAGACAGTTAAAAACAATACGCTTTGGTTTCTTGCTGCTGCTTTTAATTCTTGAAGTGGGTATATTCTTCCCAGATGTTGACCCAGGCTCCACCAAATTACTGGTAAGTCTCCATAGCAAAATGTTCCAGTGAAGCTACCTGAAGCCTCTTTTGCACTGCACAATCAGTGCAGCATCAGAAACACACCAAATTTTCCTAGCAGCAAAACAGGATGCTTTGACTGGACAACCCGAGTAGTTTGTATATATTTAAAAAAGGAAAAAAAAAAGGTCTAATTCATCATCTTAATATAAGTCAGCAATATCACTTAGGTAATGAATAACGAAGAAAGCTGGTCACTATGCAACACTGACATCTATTTGCAAGTTGATCCATATTTACAGAATTGCTTTCAGCTGTTTTTCCAGTAGTTCTTGATGTTCCTTGAAAGTTTTGCAACTTAGGGAGACTTCTACAGAGCTACAGGCTTATACAGCAAAACTTGAACAATTCATTTTCACCTGTGTTCTTTCCCTTTACTTTTCAAACACCAACAACATTAAATTTACTGAAGCTGGCTGCGATAGATCATGTTTCTTCTCTTGCCTCTACTGTTCATGCAAACAAAATCACTTCCTACAGAAAACAAGATATATTTAGGGGCAGTAAACAAGATGCATCTATTTAGTTTGACACCACAGCCCTTCCCCCTCCCAAACTAAAACAGACATCACAATGATGGGAGGAAGCACTACCGTGACATGACAATTTTAGTTTGGCAATATGCACGTGTGACAGATTGCATATGTGACACATATTGTCACATACAGAGAGGCTACACGTAAATACAAGCAGAGGCTGAGATTCTCAATGCCATTGGGATATACACATACTTCCTGTTAGAAGGAATAGGAACTGGACATTCAAATCACTCTAGTGGACTTGAAAGCCACTTCTGTGAACAGTTTGTGACACTAACATTTATTCTTCTTGTAATTTCATTCCTAAAGTCTTTTCAGTAACTCTGCAAGCTGCTGTATCTGAGAGAAGTCTATGTCAAGGCTGCAGCATATGGACACTGTACTGACCCACAGATAAATCCACACCTGCACATATCTACACCCTCATACAAGGCTAACAAGATTCCTTGCCTTTCTAATACCCTCTCTGAACTTTGGATCAAGTTTCCTGTATGAGCTGCTACCCCTTCAAAGAAAGGAGGACATAATTACAGCTCTCAAATGGCCTGAGGCATTCAATTTCTTATTTTTTTTTTAAGCTTTGCATTCAACTTATATGAAAAGGACAAACTAACCTAATGAGACATTTGAGTTATGGGAAATCCTAGGGGGGAAAAAAACTGCAGAACAGAGCCTGCAGGCAACTGCACAAATGCTAGTGAGATTTGTGATTGTGAGGTTTTCAGAACAATACCAAATGACTGGAGTAAATATGTTCAAGGAATGAGCTGGATCTTTTTTAAGATCTGATTCTGATCTTAAACTGTGCTTGTCTCTAGTACAGAGATATGGAGGTGAATGCCTGTTACATATCCCACTGTTAACCCTTTAGATTTCAGCTGAGCCTTCTTCAGGACTTTTTTTCGCCTTCTTAACAAACAGTCCCACTTCAAGAATTTTTCTGGGTGAGATTAAAAAAGCAATTTTCCCACATAAAAAAAAACCCAACCCAGCAAATAAGAACAAGCTCTGAAAATTGAACTAGAGATTTGGAAGAGAGTTTCTCTGGAGTCTCAGACGTGGCTTTGGGGAAAGAGTGCCCTAACATGGGCAATTCCTTGTCTCTTTGTGGAGGATTTGTCACCTTGGCCTTAGGAACTGGAGCTGGTGCCTGGATGGGCTGCCCCCCCATGCCTGAGCTCTGGCACACTGTGGGACCATCTCTGCCCATCTTCTTCCTTTCTATCACAATTTGTGAAAACATGGGAAATTATGTCAGAAGTCAGAAAAAATGTCATAAAAAAGTAAAAGATTGGTCAGTCAAACAGATAATGGTCAGAAAGCATAGGGATTACCCTTGCCCATGTAAATGTATTTAGGGCATTGCAAAACATCTTGCCTTCAATTGCAGCATGAGATAAATGATGCCAGACTATCTCTGCTAAAGGTTGGTCATCTTTGATGCAATGGTTTTAGGTCTGTTTGGACCTCAGAGACCCCAACCCTGTTGGGCACAGTAGCTGAAGTGAACAGCAATGTGATTGACTCCAGGGGCTCTCTGCTAGCCAGGACCTGTGCTTCACCAGCAGCTGGGGCTGTATGTGTGTGTCAGCACTGCAAGAAGCTCATGGGAGAGCTGCAGTATCCTACTGCTTCCTGGAAGTGTTCAAGGCCAGGCTGGATGAGGCTTGGAGCAACCAGCTCTAGTGGGAGGTGTCCCTGCCCATGGCAGTGGGTTGGAATGAGATGGTCTTTAAGGTCCCTTCCAACCCAAACCATGCTGTGATTCTGTGAATAATGTATAGACTATATGGGAAAGGACTAGGGACACTTATCTGTGGGACACAGACATCATAAGCTTTGGGGAACATCTGATTCCTATATGAAGTTGATTCTTAACTATCAGTACACAAGACAGAAGAGCCCACTATTCCTCTGTCACAGTATATATGTGAAATTAAAAGCAATTGCAAAATTTAGGGGATGAAATATCAGGCCAAAAGCCATATTCTGCTTTGAAGTACAACCATGCAATTTTGCTGAGGTCAAAGAACACTGGAAAAAAAATCAGGTTTTTATTTTAATAAGAAGAAATGGCTGGAATGAGTGAAAAAACACTCCTTAGCTAAACTCCAAGGGACAAAGAAGCTTCTCAAGAAAGGATCAGACATGTAGAGGTTCTAATTACTGACTGTAGAAAGTATGCATGAACAGGATAAAGATGTGAAACAGTTAAGGAAAGATTAGAGCTGGCATTAAGGTACTTTGCTGCCATGTCAAAGAGCAACTATTTATGATCCTGATCTGGATAAGTGATTGAACACTTCCATGAAGTTCAATATACAAATAGTCCTAATGACTGAAAGGGAACTACCTCTGTGTTTAATTAAGTACACACTTAGGTTCTCCACTAAATCAGTGTTTAAAAGGACTAAGGACTGCTAATCCATATAAAAGCTTCCTTCAAGGTTATATACTTGAAGAATGTGATTGAATAAATTGATCTGAAAGGCTAGAGTACAACTACTGTTCTACACTACTTTTCAATAGTGCAAAACTTCCAAAAGAGAAAGCAAAACCAGCAGAACCCTAACAGAGGCAAGCCCTATTGGCTTTAAAAGCAGTACTGAAATCACAGGGCGGTAGTACGACAAGAAATGTCAGAATGTTTCTGGTTTCACTTTCATCTCCAATTAGTTCTCATGTTTTCACAAAGCCTTCTCTTTTGGAACATTTATTTTACTCACTAGAAAAGAATACAGACTCAGCAAATCTTACATTATATACTATTTCAAATCTTACATATTCTGCTACTCCTCTTGGCATACAAATTATTCCACAGAGGTTGATTACCCAAGTGGAAGGCAAGGCCTGTCCTCTTGCTCCCACAAGCTAATGTGATTGATTAAACAAATCCATCTGAACAACTGATAGGCACTACTGCCTTCAGACTCTGCAAAATCCAAGTCCATATGGCTACAACACTTCTTCACTGACAAAGTCCCAAAACCCTTGATGAACAAAAGGCAGATGAAGCAGACCTGCTCTCTGCTGAAAACATCAGAAGGAGAGAAGCAGCAGTATCACCTTATTTCATCATTAGCATAATAAAGTGTCTCCCTAGGACAGGTCAGCAGCATGAAGATAGGCAGGTTTGTCGTGAGTTTTCCTTTCTCCTCAGAGAACAATCTCACAAGGGAGTAGCGAGTTGACTGCTTGAGTGAGAAATCAATTTCTCCAGGCTGTATTGGGGTGAGGCCCCCATGGCATCATCTTCCTCTTCCTAATATAACCTCACACAGTTCCAGCATCTTACACAGTCCCTGGAGATGTGAGCAGTTTACCTCAAACACTTTCCTGAGGGGTAAAGAGGCAGAGACTGTCAGCAGAGAGTTACAGAATATGATATACACAATCTCCAAGTGCAGTTCCTACTTCCACTAGATCAGCTCTATTGCATATCACCTGTCCAAAGCCGTTTTCCCTTCAAAGGACACCCTTTCCTTTCAGGAGACAGCTGGCAGCTCTCTCTTCATTAGGCAGTAGCAGTCAAGTAGCAGTCTTGAGATAAACCTAAATGAAGCTTCAAGTTGCTGAGGCTTCCAGGTCACCTTTCTTCCATAAATGCAGGATTAGGCTTTGGAGCAACTTTCCTGGAATTCAAATTATGCAGTCATTAGATACTGAACAGGATAACTACAATGACAGGAGCTATTGGAAAGGGCTTCACTGAGGTTTCAACAGTCACACTGTGCAGCTTCCTTCAAGATGCATTTATCAGTCTTGCAGGACTTGTCTGTAGGATTAAACTTGCAGACATGTCTGTAGGAGTAAACTAGAGAGGGCCTGACATTGGGGCCAAGCACTATCACACAGCTGATGTATTATTTAATTTTTAGCATAAACCTTGACACACTTTCACCCATGCCAAAATGCCATTTACAAACAACATCCCCACATACATCCATTTCCACACTGCAGAAGAAAGATCTGGCAATGCACAAGTACTTATTGTAAGAGTGAGAGGGCAGAAGATTTGTTATGTGGACTTGCTACATCTCACTACAGACGTTCTTTGGTGAATATTTGATAAAATACCTAAGACAACAGAAACAGACTGAGGTGAGTGCTTAATCTGAAATGACTCATTATGTACAGGTATGTATTACAGGAACCAACTAAGGTTAGTTTATTATTCATGGTTATCTGAAATCATAGAATCATTTCCATTGGAAACAACCTCTAAGATCATCAAATCCAACCCTTAAGTAGTGGCAGTTCTTCTCTGGGTGTGCCTTCTCACCAAAATCAGTGGGAAGTGAATATGTGCAAGAAGACACTGACCTTTTCACCAGCAAGGTTATGCCTACCCTACTCCTGTTCTGCATCACTGGAAATGGAGAAAGGAGATCATAGCAAGAGGTAGCTGCAGCCCTGGGGTATGCAACAGTACCTGTGGCAGAGAAGCAGCTCAGAAAGGAAGATGCTGTTGCCAGAGCAACAAAAGAGTGCAGAGGTTCTGGGCATCCTCTCCTGGACTCCCACAGAGAGTTAGGTTTTGCTCTGGCAGAGCCAGGAGGACAGGAGGCACTACCACCATGTGCCCTCCCACAGGGTAGAACTCTTCCTCTGGGACACAGGGCTCAGCTGGCACAGGCAGTGCAACATCTCATCAGCTGAAGCCAGACAGAGCCTGTTTCTGTTTAGCAGAAGTTCCAGCTGCTTTCAGAAATCCCAAAGATAAAGTACAAGCCAAATGAAAGAAATCCAGATCCTATCTTTCAGTTTCGTTCCAAATTAGCAACTGTAGCTTTTAAATTGTTGCTTTTTTGCCATCATCCATGAGAAAATCAGTTGCTTGTTATTCAATTAATACATGACCTGACAGGTTTTTTGTTGAGATCCAACAAACGACAGTCTGCAGATATTAATCATCAGACAAGCTTCAAATGAGACTTTTTTGTTCAATAAAAGGCTGATTCCATGCAGCAGTAGATAAACCTTGATCCCAAATAGATGGCTTTTGTGCAGTGTGAGACGAAACCTTTGCCTTCCAGGTTTTTTTTGGATACTACTTGCTAATGATCCATGTGGGATTCTGGCCAGAAAAGCTGACTCACTAGGGCTGGCCTGCCTCAAAGTACAGCCATCACAGCACCGAAAGCTTCACACTGGGAATGGCTGACATTGAAAAAGAGCATTTTTCAGTGGCCAGCGCACTTTGTTCATTTCTATTTAGCTACTTTTCCAAGGCTTTTCATGTCCCTTCAACAATACATTTGCTGTGCAGTAGGGATCAAGAGGAGTTAACAAATTATCTTTATTGCCATTCCTTTTCATGGAAGTGAGACTAAATCCTCATAACTGCAAAACTGCTGTGCCTGGGGCTTCTGAAATGAGCTGGACATGTATGTTCCATCTGTTTAAAGAGTAATTACAGGGATCAACATAAGCTCCTTGCTTTTTATGGAACAACATTTGCACTTATTAGTGAAATAGCATTTCAAGAAAGTCAATAGCTACAGAAATACATTGGTTGTGGATACAGCTATATTCTGTAACTCTGAGTTTTACAAATTCGAAATCAATGAACATTTAATATGCCTGGCAAATTACAAGTTTTTTTCTCCAAAGTATCTGCTATAACAATGGTTTGAATTAAAGTAGCATGTGATACAGGGCAATCTTCTAATTCTAGACAATCACTTGTTTTAAAAAGATATTAATACACAGGCGCTTCATCAACAAATAGTTAAACCCCTCTACCTATCATACATGGGGATATTGACACAGGAGACATTCAGGAACATGCCCGTATGGGCATGAGACAACAACAGATGGTACATGACTGCAGTTAATGTTCCAATCTGTGGCAGTTTGGAGTTCTTAAAAAAAAGACAGTCTCACATTACCTCACATCATAAATAGAGTGTGAACTGTTGCAATAAAAGCATGAGGGGGCAGCAGTTTCAAGAGTTCAACTCTTTGGAAGAGCAAGCCAAGGAGGTTTAGAAATATGGTAGGTCCAGGGCACATAGACTGAACTCCAGGTGGTTCAATCCTCCAATCTCCCTGCAGCATCTCCACAATCCTTAAGAAAATCCTGCCAGGAGGAAGAAAAGCATTTGGTATACAGATGACCTGCCACTGAAAACAGTTATGGTTTTTTTTTCCTGTTTCTAGACATTCTAATACAAGTGACTATTGCTAAGGGACACTGAATTCTTGGGAAATACTAATTTTAAGGGGTCATCATTGTGCCAGATAAAGTCTTGCTTTGTGGAAAATGGTGAAAGAAGCATTATACAAATTCCATCACTATCTTTGTTATAAATTACAGAACTCAACTGAAAAATTCTTTTAGGTAGCAAAAGAAACATCTAGATGCTATTTTCCTAAATAACTGCAGTTCACATTTACGTGAGTGCAGGCCTATCTCTAACTTTGAATGAAAGGCCACTTTGTCTACTCTTTTGGCCAGCAACACCACACATTTCAAAGATGTATTTGTTTCTTGGGGTTGTTCACACTGACTTGTACTGTTTATAAAACAGTATTACTAACAATCACCACCTCCAGCTGAATAGCCATAAAATAGGTAGCCTGGATACCAGGAAAACACTTGCTAAAGCATCATTGAACATGCTAACACACCAGAGTATGTTAACCTTTACTGCAATTAAACTGCTTCTTTTAGCTTTGCTTTTAATGAGCTTGGGTGTCTAGTGGGATTGAGGTTGGCCAAAAAGTCAGAGGATACTGTATGAAAGGATGTAAGAAAGGATGTCAGCAGAAGCCACAAACTAATAAACATGAAGGAGAAGCAACAACAATAAAGGCAGATTTTCAGACTGGAAAAGAAGTGGATACATAAAGACCACCATAAGTGGGTATGAAACTATACAACTAGCTTATTTCCCACCAGGTCTACAATGCTTAGTACTCCCAGAATGGAAGTACAAAAGCTGGATGAAATCATATGTGGACCATTTTCTTGGAAAATGAAAAAGGCAGTAATACTGAAACAAGGTAAACATCAACTGCAGCACAACACTTCTGTTTTCCTATAGAAAAATGGATAAAAGCAGTTGATTTTCAAATATTATTTCAGAGAGGAATTTGGAGTGGTTTCCAGTAAAAGTGAGCAGTAGGCTCAGATGCCTATTTCAAAGCAGCATGTGTGTCATTCCAATGCTCTCCCCTTGTTTCACATGCTCTTGTTTCTGTTTTAAGTTACACACGACAGTGTGTACTATCTCCTACATGGACAGATGTACAATGACTTCTAATATCACAGGCCAATGTTATGTAAATTTAAGTATACATGCTGGGTTTTTAAAAAATGGGATATATGCAAAATAAATGCACAACTGAGCTTTAGAGAATTACAGACATGAAGTTCGTGGACAGGAATAGCAAGAAGCATCTTGTGAAGTTGCAGAAGTCCAACTCCTACCTCAAGTACAGCATGTTGACATGGGATCTTCCACAGGTACTAACAAATGGTTCCAATGGGAAGAATGCAGACAGATACCTTTATCCTCAGTCTTCATATAAATCATCTCTCAAAGCCACATGCAAGACCACTGCAGCATACCCAAGCATCAGCCCAGCACAGCATAGGTCCTCTGGGATGTGCTAGTAATAAAGCTGAGCAAGAGTCATGATTTTTTTTTCTTGTCTCACAATGCTTCTTCCTCTGTTGAACTGATTCTAAGAATTGCAGGCATCAGCTCCAAATACAAGAAGACGAGGCTGGTATCTGGCAGCAATCAGCATAGGGAGATGAGCAGCCAACAATGTAAGGCAATTCAAACATTGCACATCAGCACCACAGCAGGTCAGTGCTACTGTCAATATGACAACACTGTTGTGATGGAGGAACTGCAGGGTTTGCTTCAGCTACTGCTTAGAAGTGTTATTTATGGGACAGCAAAAACACAACAAAGCAGTGTCTGTTATGGAATAAGATTATTTTTCTTTCTTTGAGTGAGTTGAAAAAAGAAAAGAAGTCATAAAACAAAGACTTAGGAAGAACCAAAGTTTTGGCTTTTTTCCAAGTGAAAAAACAGAACCCTCTATTAGGAAATAGTGGCCAGCATTGCTAGCACTGTACACAGGACACTATTACTGTCTTTAAGTAGGAGTTCAACCCTGACTGCAGGCCTGAATCAAGAACTCTCATCGTCACTCTAATCCTTACTATCACTATTGGCAAAAAGTCCTTTGATATTTTTGTTTTCTGCCATCATACTTATCTACCTTCAAAGGCTGTGAGGCAGATTTATTGCTCAGATACTTGTGGATTAGAGGCTATGCTAACATAAAAGCAGGATAGGAATGAATGATGTTTGCAGCATAGAGAAACATTTATGTTCTTAAAGCATTAACATGATGAACTTGAGCCCCCCTGAAAAAGTCTTCTGCAGTTTGAAGACTAGAACATCAAAACCAGTGGCTGAAGAGATTACCATAACAAAGCTGTAACAAACCTACATGCACAAACTGGCACACAAATACAATTCGAGTAATTGGGTACAAAAATTACCACAGTCAAACTCCCTAAACATAGCTGACCAAAAATGCCTACAAATAATTAGTTATTGATAAGTTACATAAAAAAGGCTGCACTTCAGCTATCTAAGCCCACTTGTACAGACGCGGGTGACTAAACAAACCCTGCTCTCCCTTAAGTGAGGTTCAAATGCTTATTTGCTGTGCACTGGTGCCACCTCCTGGCCATTTTCATAACTCAAATTCCTGCATCCACCACTGAATTTTACTTAGGTTTTTCTTTAAGGCAGCAAAAGCAGTTCATCTGAGCATAAAAATACTTAGCCCATTAAAATTTCTCTATTGTGACCTACAAAAAGAATACACAGCATTGTACGGGAATAAACTGAAGCCTGACAAGTATGTGACAACCAAGCTCTTGCATGATTACCAGACGTGCCCAACAAGGTATGCTCAATCCCACCTCTACATGCTGGCCACAAGCTTCAGAACTTCTTCATTTCCTCAGGTCAACACTACAGAGCGCTGAGGGCAAAAGCTATTTGTTGTTCTCACCTACCACATACTACTAGAAGAACTGAATATATTTTATAGCCAAAAGAAGTACATGCTATACTCATCCCATGCTTATGTTTGAGCCAATAGTTCACCAGAAGGGTGGAGGCGCCCAATTATTCTGAGCCCAGCTTTTATTGAAGCATCCTTTTTGGAGCTATCATGCCCTTCTAGTTTCACATGTGGCTCAGTCTGTACCCTAGAAAACCACAAGTCATCAAGTCAGGTAATTTGAGGTGGAAACAAATATGTCAGTGGTCACAACACCTGGGCTTAACGAAAACAGCTCAGCAAAGTTTAAATTGTATTCTGTGAGAACTGACCCATAATCTTCATGTGGGTAAACACAGACAGGGCTCTCAGGGAGCCAGTGGGGCCCAGAACTTCAGGGACAGAGAAACAGATAAGTATGAGTGGATTAATACAAACTTCTCATAGGGACTGAATATAGTCCTCTGGGGACTAACAGCCCAAACTTAAGAGTGTAGCTTAACATAAGGGGCAAATATACACCCCAGTGTTGAGGAAGGCTGAAGGACCAGTCAGCAGTCTGTATAGGCTGTGCTTCCACACCACTTGACCTCATGCTCACCCACCTGAATAACAAGAGTATCTGATGGCCAGAAGCACGCAAAAGCTTCTCAAAGGATCAGACTGACCTCTGCTTCCTGCAGCTGGCTCACAACTTGCTATCAACAAGCAGGATATGAGAATTCTGCAGGGAAATCAAATGCCTCCTGAAGATATTGGTGTTCCCACCACCTTCCCAGAGTCTCCTGCTTCTGAGCTGTAATAAGTTTGGCACACAGGCTGTCCAAGAACTGCTGTCAAGCCTGCTCTAAGTTCTAGGCAGCTGTGACCATGGCTGTCTCCACAAGCTCTTCCTTCTCTATTCCCTTCTCACTTTTACCTTAGATTGCAGCTATGAACAGCACACCTTCCAGCATGGCCTCCCCTTAGTAACCAACACTTGAAATTCTTGTAATACTAGTTTGTCTACCTCCCACTGGACTGCTGCATATTTGGAAAATCATATCAGCACGCAGGACAACACATCCTTTTTCTCCTGCCACCCCAGGGGCACTTAGCCCACAACCAATCCATGATTGCAGCTGCCTACTGAAGTAGCAGCTCTGTACCTGACATCCAGGTCTCTAATCCTGAAGTGACCACACAGTGGCTCAAGGTATCTCCTCTAGAACAAACTTCATGCTGTTGCTCCCAGGACCTGATTAAGGAATGGCAGCTGTGAAACCTTTCAGGCTTGTGGGATGTAGAAGCAAAAAAACATTACTACAGTGTCAGCAGGTAACTGCCTTTCATTCCAAGTAAACTGACACCTCAAGCAGCATTTGTTACTGCTACTGTTCACAGGATTGCGTGCAGCGTCATCAGCTCATCCCCTACAGCACTTAGAGAGGGGACGACAGTACATTGTCTCTGGAAGTTGAGGAAGGTTACATGGGTCCCTTGTCCTTGTGCGCAGTTCGCATAATTCCTTGACCTCACATGGCAGGAAGTGACCACTTTGAGGCAAAATTGTTTCATGGCAGATTTCTCCTACACCTCACAGCCATATGAAATTGCTTTTAAAGGCCTAAAGGAGCCCTCCTGTTCTGATTAGCAACTCACCATCTCTCACACAAGGCCCCATGTACTAGTTCCATCCGAAGCCTCACATGCCTGTCCTCCTCCTCCACTCTAACAAGCTGGATAGGAAAACAGTAAATTCACCTGGGTTGAATGTCAGTTGCACAGGAAGCTGAATGCTTCTGAAGAGATCTCTTCAGTATCACTGTAGTAAAGACAGATGCTATGACACTGCAAAATGCTTGTTGCCCTGGTCTTCAAGATGGCTTCTTCATCCTTTTTGAACTGTACCCCATACCCCAAATGCTGATCCTCTGGTAGGCAGGGACTACTGAAGTGCACAGCCTCTTCCTACTGCTGCTAGGTTATCCAGCCACCAAAGATTCCATCCCTCTCATGACAGACTGAAAAATGAGTATTTCACTGCAGCCTAAGGCACCACCATACTGCAACACCTGGGAAGACAAAGAGACTTTGCCACATTGTCCCTTCCTTCTTTTCTGCCCAATCAGAGCAACAGAAAGCACGACAAAAAGAACAGAAAGGATATTGAGGAAAATGTTGTATAGATTGTGGGACAGTAGAATAAGAGACTTCAGTGGGACTCAGTAGTTTGGATCATTGACACCATGGGCATACACTGGGACCAAACTTCTCTTGCATGAAACTAACCCAAAAGATCTAACAGCAGAAGCTCTGCAATCCAAACCAGTACATGAGGACAACCAGGAGGATTCACTTCAACACCACAAAGTTGCCCTGAACTATTTTTCAAGTTTTTTAGTTTTTTAAAGCTGTTTCTTAAATGCAGCTTTTCAAGAGCAACTCATTGTAGACAACCAGTGGAACCTGGCTAAACATCAAGCGATTCCCTCAAATCAGGTCTAAACTGTGCAAAGCTCTTTGCAGCAGTACATGCCTGTAATACCAAGCCTATAAATAGAATTAAGAACCATGTAACTAAAAGAAACACAAATAATACAATATTTGGTTTGGTAACTTGTTAAAATTTAGTACCAGCCCTATTCTGATAGCATCTCCCAATTAGAATTCCACATAAAAACCAAACCAAGTATTTTTTTCTTTTATGTAGTTTTGATTTATACCAGACCTAAACATACTTCATACTTTTTCTTACATATTTTCCACCAGTCCTTCTTCAATCACTGGAAAACAATACAGATAATCTATAATTTCACCATACTTGGTTAGACTTGAAAACAGAAGATTCCGGAGTGGGGAAGAAATTCAGAAATCTTCACCTAAGACAGAGCCTAACTTTGCTACACTTTTCATGGGAGCTCAGATTCTCTCTACCCCTCACTACCCCTTTCAGAATCCTCAGATAATTTAAGAGATTTCACAAAGTCTGCAAAACTTCTGGGAAAAAAATCTGTACATCTAACTGGGGTAAGCCTAGTTTCAACACAGCAAGATCTGAGTTGGTTATGAAGCCATGCACCACGCACATACTTCAGTACTGATCATGGAATAAGGCTTTCACAAGATATAAGAGGAGGATAAACAGGGAATAAAGGCCAGCTCTGCAGTTGCAAAAACAGCTTTCCATGCACTATCCTTCGACCACTAGATGGCATCTGCATGCCAGACCAATTCCAACAAGAAAAAATTGTTACATCAACCGCATTGGGTCTTTTTTCATTAAATAACTGTGTTAAACCCTTGTATAGTATTAGTATAAATAAGTCAGACCAAGTTAAAAAGTATGGCTTCTTACTCTAAGTGGTAAAGGCAAGGCAGGAGCCTCTAAGCCTATCGTGTCAGTTGTTTCTTGTACCTTTAGGTAAGAGCCTTGAGTAGGAATGAATTAAATATGGTATTTGTTCTCCAGTACTGCTTCAAGAAAAGGGCCTTAAGTCTTTTAGCTCATTCTCTTAGCTCAGCCTCCTGGAAACCAGATGCAATTAAAGTGCACCTAAGATGCCTATTAAAATGTAATTCTCCTAAAACGTTCCCTCTCACAGCATTCCACAGAAGTGTTACACATTCCATCTTTGCAGAAGTTGTGAATGTTCACCCAGGAAAAGGAACCTGAAATATAAAAATAAAGTATTCCGGGGTAGCTAATGGAAAACTACTGATTTATGCATGCCCAGAAATTTGACAAGACAGTGAGTGAGTTACATGGGGAACTGTAGAAATGCTGCTTGGATACCAGAAGGAACAATGTTAAATACTTGTAACTATTTTCACATTACATTATGCTTGTTGGGGCTTCAAAAGAATGGAGAAAAACTTACATTGGAATATATTCACTCGCCACAGTTGTCCTCTGCATTCATCACTGTTGTACGCTCCTCTGCTTCACATCATGAGCTGCACCAGTTTTATCCTCAAGATACCATTTTTTTCTGCTTAAGCCTTTTCAATAATTAATTGGATCCATCCACAGCATTCTTTTGCACCCTGAAGATTTAAACTTTTAAAGCAACAGGCGCATGGAAAGCTCTCTACCAAGAAGAAAAATCAGTAGCTTATTTATTTTGCTTTCTGCAAATATAATTTACTATTTTTAATATGAGCCATCTGTAAGAATAGACAAACTATAATCCTTCCTATTTGCTTTACCTCCTCCATTTAACAGTAACTCTGGTGAAGTTAAAACACTAAAACTTAACATCTGGGCACATCTAAACTATTTGAAGAGGATTTTTTTCAAGTGGTGCTCATTTCTACAGTTCAGCCTATGAGTTTTTTATCTTTCACATAAAGCTTACATCTTTCACAAGAATTGTTCTTTATCACCTGCTTTCTGATATGGCTGCTTCTAAGACTTTGTCTGTACTAGACTAAAAGGAAGCTTGGGCTGAAGATTCTGTTAGCAAAGACAGTGGAATCCAGGAAAGGGGCTGTGCTAGGCTACATGCAGTGCATATGCTCTGCTTAAAGCTCCACCTGTTCTGAATGTTTCAGGAAGCAGTAAGTCATTCCTGGAAAAGATTACATGTAGTCATGTACTGGCAAGGGCTTGTGGCAAACACTTTGATTTGTTCTTAAAGTCTCATTTCTTGTGACACAGAGATGCAGAGGTTAATGAGTTGAAACATGATACTGGGAAAAAGAATGAAGTGTCCTTATTACCCATTAACATTATTATTTATTTTAACAGGGCACAAGAAGATACAAAACAAGTAACCAGACAGCTTAGCCAGCTTCCCAACACCTCGAGGGATCTGCAGGAAAGATGCTCAGGCACTACCAGTTCCAAAAATGCATAGAAGATGAGAATTTGGCAAACCCAAAACAAGTACCTAAACTTGTGTCTTATCTGCATAACTTATTTACTGCTCCAACACTGACTTACAGCCACATGGTTTTCCACTGTTCAGCCCAACATGGCCTGAGGCTCCTTCAGCTTTGATGATCTGGTACATGCAGTGAGAACGCTTGGTTGTAAGCCCATGAGCTGCATGCAGCCACTTGGTTAGATGTTGTCCCCAAAACCTTGATAAGCCTTTGGAACAAGGCAAGCAAAATCCATGTATGATCCAGGTGAAAAAAGTATACAGCTGCACTGAGAGAGAACTTGAAAGCTTCTATTACTAATCAGCAGAAGCAAAAAAAAAAAAAAAAGACAGCAGGACAAAAACATCCAGGGCTTTGTCTAAGCAGCCCAACCCTGGTATCAACTCATTGAGTTCTTTTTTATTGATGAGAAAGGCTATGTGCAAGAACTTTATTGCAAACTCTGACTTGTACTAAAAAAACCCTCCTTGTCCTTTAAAGAGTATTAGCCCATGTGAACTCAGACAGACATTTGAGTGTGCTGTTGTCATCTCTGCCCCAGCATAAGGAGACATTCTCTCATCCTTGCTTTTTTTCATGAGTTCATTTGAAGTCAAATATTCACATTTATCCTCATGTACATTCCAAAGCAGCTGGAAACCAATCATGAACCAAGTTACAACTCAAACGAGTTCAAAAGCAATACAACATTGACAGTACCACTGTCACTGCTCTTTGCTAAGCTGCAATGTTACCTGGCAGGTTTGTATAAGGCATCTTCATCCCTACTAACCTGACAAGGACAATCCCAGAAACACCAGCCATAGACACAAAAATGAACAGTCTGCCAGAAGTTGTTCAATACCCAGTTAAAGACTAGGCTTTTGCAACTATTATCAAACATAAACCTCTACAAAGCAGAATCCCTTTTCTGTTAACCACTGAGCTTTACATTAAAGGACAAACATGGAATATTTGTGTCTGTCATCTACAAATTCTGAAGATTCCAGTTATCCCAAACAGTTACTCTCAGGTCACCTTCAGTTCAACCATACTCGACAGGAATAGTGTCTTTTATATTTCTATTACTACAGGGCAAAAAAATGTGTCTCTCAGCCCTAAACTAATCATACAGAGCTCCAGCAATCCAATCTGACAGTTTCCACTTACTTATTGGAAGATAAGCCACAGACAGGAACACTTCTTCATATAAAAGATACCTTTCTGCTCATCAACTCTGACTTTGGCAGAAACACAGCAAAGTGGATTTCTGTGATCAAACAAGCTTACAACAGGGATGTAGGTTACTGACAATAAAAGCAACTTCCTCCTGCAGATCTGAAGAATTTTCATCAGGTCCCGAGGCAAGTAAGTACACAGCAATGCACAACACTGGGTTGCTACAAACTGTGTCACTACTGGCTTCCCTCTAAACAGAGAGTACAGTACAAATGGAGATTGTCTTCACAACAGGATCCTGAAACTTGGTGACACTTGGCAGCAGGACACTTACAGTTAATCGCACTAAACTTGGAAGCAAAATGACCAACTCAGACTTCAGTGGCCACAAGTATTTCTGTGTGTCTAGATGCAGCAAACCAAACACAATCCACTGGTTTAAGACCCCTTACAGAGTCTATTTCTACAGCAGTTTTTGGAAATAATCAGCTCAGTACAAATTATGCTACCTCAATAGAAATAGTGTTCAAGATATTAGAGCAGTACAACCACAACTATATGAAACCCTTTCCTCCTTTAAAGCAGCAAACAATTATGAATATTTAATGCATAGAAAACACTGAGCACTATATAAAGCATACAAAAAAAGTGATGTAAAACAAGAATCTTGTATCAGTCAACACAAAAGAGACCAAAACTACATCCCTTGCAGCATAGTTTAAATTAGTATTTGGGAATCACAAAATACCCATCAACCAGAAAGGAACAAGACAAGAGGTTGTGTACCATGTGTACTCTAATATAAATAGGGAATGAATATTACTGTCAGATAAAGGTGGGGGGGGGGAGAACATGCCAAAATGTATCTCAAATGGTGTAATGTTTTATATGCCTCTCAACAGCCCATTTGAGAATCCTCCTGTTTATTCCCAGCACACTATGCTGTGCTATTTAACAGCATTTAAGGCTTGCATAGACAAGGTGTTTATGTGAAAAAAAAAAAATTACTAGCCATTAGACCACTAGCAACTTCCACGGAAGAAAGTTAATTTTATATGAGTAGAATTAGATTCAGGTTGTCATTTCTACCTCTCCCAGAATGGATAATATTAAAAGCAGAGATCTATACTAACCCTGTAAACGTAAGCTGAACTGATGAGTTCTGTTATGCACCAGACTTGCTTTTAGTATGGAATATCAGTCATATCTGTAGGGCTAAGATTATTACATCATGTGTGTTTTCCACCATACAGGATGATGAGGGATATTAGCAGACATCCCAACTCTCCAGAAATCAAAACAGCATTCAAATAATTTCCAAATGACTGCTGCTATATAAAAATAGCAATTCTTCAGAATACCAGCACCAGATGTGGCTTACTAGTGCCATAAAATAAACTAAAAATATCCTATTTCTTTAGGACACAGAAGAAGGCCCGAAGACTTTATTTTTCTTTTGACATAGCATCTGTAACACAAGCGAGCATGTTAGATACTCACATAACATACAGCTTTACACCTGGACATTTTATGATACAGAAGACATTGTTCCAGAAACTAAAGAAAAAAACGGAAAAGTGTTAATCCAGATGTTTGGTAACACAGAGGCTGGCACTTGGTAAAACCCAGCATTTTCAAAACTTGCAAAAGTAAACCTCAAGTAAGCAATGACTTAGAGCAGGAAGTTACGGTGTCAATGCTTACAGATCAGATTTCATTAATTACCTTGTCACAAACTGCAGTTACTCTCACACAGCTCTCATCACTGACTTTCAAGAACAAGTGTCTTTGAACAACATCAAAAGAAATCTACTTTGACATTTTATTCTAAGCATTAAAACTGGTGTTTGCTTCAAAGTGGGGTAAAATAAACCATTGTTCAAAACCACAGACCAACCCAGTATAAATCAGTAACAGATAGATATATTGTAAGATTTCCTTTTTTTAAAAAACAACCAACTCCACACATTTTGGGTAACAGTCAGGTATGTTAAAATAACCAGTCAGACTTCATTCAAATGAATTAGACAACTTTTACTAAATGAAAAAACCTACATTTAAAATATGCATTTAAAACAAAATGGAATTAGAAAAGAGACTTAAATCCATTTTAAAGAACTTGCTCACTGTGTCAGAAATCAATATATCTCTTGCATTATATAATGTGCCAGTTCATAAAACGTAAGTTACTAGAATCCTCAATTTAACATTTTCAAAGACAATACTGAAGTCAAGAGTTTTACATCTACTGATGCACATTTAGAATGGTATAAATCTGCAGCCTTCCCCCAAAGAATCTTACGAATTTGACAGTATTCAGTAAAAGCTTTTGTAGTTGTGTCCAATAAGTATTGCATCCTAAAGCATCACAAGTCTGTGCCTTTCATTTATCCTACTATATATTTTGTATCTTCTCTATATCTTGCCATTTGCCGATGTTAACTCTTTTAATAAAGGAGAGAACTGAAAAGAAATACTGCATAACTCTTGATCACATACAGAAATTATTGCTACTATAGTACACTACAAAGCAGAAGTCTATACAATAGTATATGAAATTTGATCATGAAAATCCAAATGACAGAATCTTTAGTGATGTAAGCCTTACAGTAAGTTGGACATTCCTGTAGCATTTTCAGCTCACCACCCATCATCTAGCCTATTGTATGTTGATGAACAACCATTTAAACACACCCTCTTTGAAAAAGAATGTCAGCTTTCAAAGGCTTAGCAAATAAGGATCTTCATGTTCTGTGGAACTATGTAGGATGAATTTTGATACAGGTAGGAAGTTACCTGGAAGCTAAGCATGCCAAAGGTGTTTCATGCTAATAAAAACTTAAGCCAAGGTACCACTTAATCAAGTTACCAACTAATAGGCAATACCATTTTTGTCCTATCTAAGTTAAATGAAGTGCCATCGCACAGTGTAATGTCAATAATTTAAAATAGTGTAGTGCACAAATTCATTGTGTGGCAGTTTAAGTTAAAAGGTCAGGACAGGTTTTTCTGTCTTGATGTATGTTGGCTGTCAAGCTGTCCAGTCTGGGCATTTGGGACTGAGTTTGCCTTTTAATCTATAAAAGATCTACTTTACTATAAACTTTGCATTATAGTGGGGCACATGGCATTACGATGAAAAAACAGGGGATTAGGGGGAGGATAAGAGATCAATGGCTGTTCTAGAAAGCCCCTTCCTCATATCAATTTCAAAGAGCCAGGAAATAAGACTAGATACCATATTCGCATCATTCTAGCTACAAAATAACCAAAGTAAAAGCAATCAAGCAACAATAAGACCACATTACACAAATGGAACATCATGCTCTCATCTGGTTTAACTATTACACCAAGTTTTAACTGGGATGTTGGTCAACTTTAAAAACCGTGGTAAATGTCAATATGTAGTTGCAATAGTTTTTTCCTAATTTTTTTTTCCTCTCTATGCTGGATATTAGAACTTGGAGCTATACTTGTTACAATACAGTGTCGCACATCTTTCTACTAGAAAAAATTAATAAAGATCCTTTACCCGTCTCTTTAAGTTAAACGTGTGACATCATAAAGGGTGTCAAATGGCTGGATGGTTTTACAGTGCACACTTATTATATACTGTAATATGGAGTTTTGTCCTTGACAGATCTGATGGTGTTTTCTACATTATTTCCTTTCTTCACCTCTTCTTCGGTGGGTTAGCTGTGCGAGGTGGAGTGACTGGACGCCCAGAATTCAGTCCACCATACTGGTACTTGGCTTTCTTTTCAGATGGTTTCAATATCTTAGAGAAAATAAAGAAGTTCCTTTGAGTCAGCAACAACTACGAACATTTCAAATACTGTTAAGCCCACATGAAACCTTGTTCAGCAGGAACAAGAGGGGTGATGATAGTGGGGAGGAGAAAAATCACATGGCAATCCTACGAATTTCTTAGTTCTACATGAAACAGTAACACTAACACTATATCCTTCTAGTTCTACCACTACATTGAGGTGGGAAGGGGAAAGAAAAGGGGCTGAAAACACATTCAGGAAGGAATATGGACTAAAATCTGAACAAAGCAGCCATACTAAAAGGGTCCCTATAATCCATTAGTTCGCATAATTGTGTACTCCAATCACTAGGAATGACAAAAGAAAACCCCACCCAATTAAATATTAAACTTTGAAATGAGCATTTGAATAGAATGAATAACTTAATATCCAGTAGTTTGGAAAACACCAAATCCCAGTTTTCTTGAGAACAGCTGGTCTGCAGTTCCAGCTGCTCACAAATGCCAGCCTCCTGGCAGTCCTTGCTGTAGCCTACGAATATTGCTCCACACTGACCACCAGCACAGCAACGAGCACACTGACTCAGTCCACACAGCCCAGTACCTACAGCCACACTCAATGCCCACATATACCATACCTGGAAGGAACACATCAGAGTTTCATCCACACTCATCATGCCCCCTGCATTGTCAAACTCTCCACAATAATTTGGAGCTGAGAATAGGGTGACCAACTGCCGTTTAGCAAAGAATTCGTATCCATCTTCAACCACCTGTCGACACCAGAGAAAACAATATGACTTACATAAGAAAAGTAATTTTGAAGAAAAAAAAAGAATCTTGAGGAAAACTGGACTTTATATTAGAAAGATGCAGAAACTCAGCAAAAAGCTATTTTATGTCTTGACTTTCAGACAGGACAAATTCACTCATTTTGTCTTACCTGACACTGAATGCCAGGCCAGGTAGCATACCCATGCCCATGTCTGACACTTCAAATGTTAAAACACACATCAGCTTGACTGTTCAGTATTTTCATAGCTGAAGTCCAATTACGCACTGCCGGTGTAAGGATTCCCAGCATTTTATGCTTTATACACAGAATGTGGATGTTTGACCTAATTAATTTGGAGCACACAAGATTTGGGTATCACCTTCACTGCAACTTGTAACAATTAAGTTTTGCTTACATTGGTGTTGACTGCACACAACCTCAAGCATAGGTGATTTTAGAGCACCAAAATTATTTTAAAAAAAGAGTGATTCTGCCATATCTTGCCTAACAGCACAATGCACCTTTAAAATTGTGCAAGTACTATGACACATCAGCTATGGATGTTCCCTCTTTCCCAAAATAAAAGCTTCATGTTACAACGTAGTAAAACTAGTGCACTCAACTGTTTACTTTGGTGCAATCATCATGATCTTTTATAAGACGTCATACTTCTTTTATAAAGAACTGAATCAACTACATGAATATAGGAAATTGGCAGCAATCTTAATCAGCAGTTAAGAAATCCAGTCAGCATATGGAATGAATACTAAATCTTCTCTAATGTTTTAGCAGTAAAATTACAAAGAAAAATAATTTAAGTGTTCTAATAGTGTACCCAAGCCTAACAGTGACACAGAATAAAGAGCTTATTTGTGTTTCACAGCAGGAGAGAGCTTCTAAAATTGACTAAATGATGAAATTGAAATATTATACAGGAAATTGAAACCTGATGTCCACCTGACTAGCACTCTTGCTTAAAGTAACCTAATAAAAAAAGTGTACTAAAGTTTGACAATGCAAAACCAGCCTGACTGAAATGTGCAGAAAGAAAAACAATCTATGCCAAAGTACTCTAGACAGCTGAACCAAAATACAGGCAAAAGTGAAAGTTTTTATGTACAGAATTGTTTGTAGAGACAGTCAAAATGCATTTAATATTTCAGTGAAGCGAAGCAGAGGTAGTTTAAGCCAGAACTACCAGGGAACTGCCTACTGCTGATACTAAAAAACTCAAACTTCAGTGTAAATCTCAAATTCAAGTCACTCTGCCACTTTAGAGACTGGAGACTTTACCTCTGATGTTCACATACAACAGTCTAACATTTAACAGACAGTACAAAAGGAAGAGATCAGTGGAGAAATCCAGTGTTAGTATTCTACTCCACTGACATTAGACAGTTCAACATGAGCCAACAGAAGGACACAGCCTTTATAGGCCCTTTATTAGAAAGATATTTTTTCTTTAGAAATAACAGTGCAAATTAAGTTTCAAATATACACTACCAATAAGGAGCAGGAGAAGTTTTAAGAAGCAACAGCAGCAAAATTCATACCTGATGAGCTCGACAGATCAAATCCAGATCATGACGATTGAGAAATTTACTGACCACATCAGCACCAAAAGTGAAAGAGACCCCACGATCATTTTCACCCCAACCTTGCACATCTTTGTCTGGGTCAGACCACAGCAGGTCACAGAGCAAACCTTCAAAAGATAATACAGGTGAAGATGCCAGCCTTAGGAGATATTTTATGAAGTGAAACAGTTCTATTGCAATTACCAGAGCAACTCTCCTAAAGAAAATAAGCCTTCACAACAAATGCACCAATATTTAAACTGCAACTCAGATAAAGAGTACAGTCTGTGTTAATTTGGAGAGTTCCCCCCCCCAACACTGAAAATGCCTTTAAGTTAAGTCAGAGCCAAACAGTTCTCTGAAGTAATTTTTTTTTTTTAATATTCAGTGTGCGTACAGTGAGCATTTGAGGAGTTTAAAAATTCTGAAGTGCATGTGTATTAAAAGGCAACCATCAATTTCACAACTCACCGAGAAAGCTTAGTTTGAAAGCTGCAGTAAATTTAAAAGCCCTATGCAAGGCCAATCAAATCCACCAAGTAAATTTGGACCGTAAGTTTCTGAACACGGAACAGATTTGATTCTTACCTTTCCTTCCATTCAAGAGGAACATTAGGTGACTAAATCGAAATGTAACACAGCAAAACGCTGATATATTGTTTCAGGTAGCACCATCCATTTGCTTGGACCCCTGCTGACTTTTTCAAAAAGCCTCGTGACAGCAGGTCTGGAATCTAAACTAGAACAATAAGCCTCTCTGGCATTTTAGCACTGGTCAAGATATTTTTTTTTGCTGCCAACAAAAGGTCAGCTAACTCTGGAGTTAACACTGAGTATTAAAAAAGATTTCTCTAGATCAACTGCAATGCCTTTGCACATAGAGAACTTTCTATGAATTTTCACATTTGAAAGAACCAGGCCAATCAAACCATAACACAAACAAACCCCCAAACATTCAAAAGGCATTTCATAGTTTTCCATGAAATTGTACTTTCTTTACCTGTGATGACCCATAGGTATTTAAGTACTTAACTGCATTGTTTTAGAGTCTGAAAGATATGCCAGCAGCTCCTCCATCTGACATTCAGAAGTTTGATTTACATTTACATTTGGTTACTTGCTAAGCAAAATATTGAAGATGTTATTTCTTAAACAACAGATCCTTCAAGCTGTAATCAAGCAAACCAATGTCTGAAACCTATTGTGCAACTAGACCATTTTATATTTACATACATTTATCAAATGGTCCTTGGCGCCAGACACAGCTCCTCTCTAACAACAGGCTAAAATTTTATTTGTTTTTAGAAGACAAAGAACAGAACAAGTACAACTGCATTTTAGATAACATTTCTATCTAGAAATAAACTACTGAATACAGTCAGTGCATGACAAAAACTTAACTTTACTGAAATTTAGTTCTGTATTGAGTAACTTGTTTTTCAAAACAATAGTTGCACCGCAATCCCTAATGGTTTCTTACCATGTATTTCCAGCAAGTGACAGAAGCTGCTTGTCTCAGCTGCTTAGCAAGTGCTTCCTCTTCTATTCTCTCCCCAAAAATCAAATAATCTTTAGGGTCATACAGAACAATAGGCAAATCTGTCCTAAGAGATCTTTAAACTGCATTTGTAGTTGAAAAGGCTTTTCTCATCAGGCTAGAAGAAGCCATCATAATGATCTAATCCTGCACAGCCACATGAACATCTACCAAAACTTCTGTATCAGCACAAACATTCCCCGAGCGACACTCCTCCACAAAGGCATAGCTTCGAAGGGCTTGAAACCCCCACAGAAGTGAGACTACTTCAGTTTATTCTTCATTTTCCGTAAGATTTACTTCCATTATGTAAAACTGGTTTCCTTAAATAGGTCCAAAAGATGAAGACCTTCGCCCCCGTAGCATAGCACACATGCCTCTGATGGGACATTTCATTTTCACTCTGACAGTACACACACAGCTATTGCTTCTGAAAGCAAAATTAACACTACAAAACACTACACAAAACAAGAGCCTTTTAAAAAAATCTCTATACCTATTTTTAGGAGGTACTAAGAAGAGAGATGATTTTAGTGGAGTGTCCATGGAAACAAGAACTACATTCTTTAAGGGCATTCCTGAAGTGGGGGTGGCTCAAGCAGTATTATTCGTCTGCTGACTAGAACCATCTTTTCTGGGAGCACTGATCTATGCAAAGATTGACTCGTTTGTACTGACATTTATTTGGTTATGCATTGAGTGAATAAGTAGCATAAAAGGACAAACTGTAGTAATTTATACTCCCAAAACAATCATTCACCAGTCTACAATGTTCTCACTGTCAGGAGTGCACAGAAGTGGTGTTGTTTAGGGAACAGTAGATATAGTAACATTAGTCCCTGAATTAGTACCATGCATCAACATTAAGGAACATTACAAGAAACAGAGTTCTTCTACTCCAAAGTTTAACTGTAATTGTTACTTATGTTTAAAAAAAGTTTAGCTCTTATATCTCCCTCTGAAAGTTAATTTCAGACCACTGTTGAAATCAACACTTTAAAAACGATCTCATTGTACTGCTCAATAGTCTTCTCAATCCACTAGTAAAAAATCTGTAATAAATGAGACACTGAGCTAGATTGATTAAACCATTCAAAAGAACATTGCACAGAAAGCACTAGCAATTTGAACCCGACATTTATAAACAGAACAATAACCTATTAGAAGAAAATTTCACAAGTACATTGATAGATGCAATTGAAATCCCAACTGCAGTGAACTAAGAGCTGTACTTCTCAAAATTAAAGAGGAAGGAGACAAATAGAGAGAAGCCCAGACACTTTAAATGTTCAAAGCTTCCTAAGTGTTATGTTCTTGGATAGAGTAAAAGGTTTGTGTGTGCCCAGCCAAGGCAAGGGGAACTAGCTGATCAGTTTCCTATATCTTTCATTAGATTTCTAAGACGTTTTAAGGGAAACTTGTGAATAATGTATCCAAACCCGAAAAACATACCCTACTCTGTTTTGACAAACAACAACAACACAAACAACCTTGAACATATCAGATAACACAGCCATCATAAGGAACAAGACTCACACCCTACACAGGCACCAAGGAATATTGTACTATGAACAGAGGTTAAGTCACTGCATTGCCTGCACAGAAATTCATCAAACCTGTTTCATCATTAAGACCTATTTCCAGTAAATTACATGTCACTCACCTGTGTCAGGAACATCTGTAGGTCTCATAATTCTCCGGATCTGCTCCATTGACTGGAGATCTGGAGACAGGCCTGTAAAAGTACAAGAAAACAAGTGACTCATATACACATTTTACCTGCGGAAAGGGTTCCAGAGAACACAAGATTTGAGGTTCAAAGGCACACAGCATCCATTGTTTCCACTGCAACATAAACAAAAGGCAGTTTGCTATAAGACAATTAAGTTGCTGAAAAGAGGGACAGAGAATAATGCAAGTGAAATTAGCAAGGAGTTCTAATTACCATCCTTTTAGCCACAGAGGATGTCATCTACTGTAGCTCAGCTGCTTAACTCAATTATAAAATCACAGTCCTTTAACTACTCAAAAAAAAAATCACTTAGTACAGACAGCTATCTTTCTAGAGTTTAGCCATTAACATGCAATTACAACTAATTACAACTAAAGCATGGAATTCCAAAGGCACCCTTTGAAGAGTTTACACACCCTGAAGATTCTCTACTTGGGGCACACAGGCATAGAAGACAGCCTACTAGATGCTCTAGCATCTTAACATGTCCTTAAATAAGGGTCCTAAGTGTCTTAAGTTACTTGGGCCAAGGTATCTAATTAAGAAAGCTGCACATTTGAAAATAGAACATGAAGACCTCATTTGTGATGAAACATATTTCATGTTAACAAACCATATCCATTTGACTCAGTCCAGAACTCTGAACAGGACAGAAGAAAGCTGTCACTGGAAAGGGGTCACCATGTAAAATAATTTCAACTAACATCAGAGTTTGCACAGTAGCAATGTGTATGTTACAAGAACAATGATATCTGACAGGAACCAAAGCATTTGATACAGACTTGAAGAACTTTTCTTCAAGTATGAAGATTTTAGATTACTTTTGTTGAAGCAGTCTTATGGAAAAAGCCTTCTATCATCATCAGCTTGCTAAAGCTGTGTATGTTATTACCTTGAGGTTGCAAAGACAGCAGAAATCTGACAGTGAACTACTTAAAGGGAGTATTAGTCAAGTCTATAAACACAACAATACAATACAATACAATAAATTCAAGTAGACAAAAAGCTTTTAAACTTTGACGAATCTACCACTTCCCCTTCCCCAGATCTGATCTATTTGCACACACATTACATTAACACTCAGCACCATACCCAGAGATTTTAAGGGGCAGTCTCATCAAAGTAAGCACAACTAGTTTGTGACTTTCTATGACGTTACAGATCTCAGCATTTCAGGTTGCACCCAAAACACATCTTCAATCCCTGGAAGTGTTCAAGGCCAGGCTGGATGGGACTGAGCTTCCTGGTCTAGTGGAAGGTTCCTTGCCCACAGCAGGATCACTGGAACTAGGGGATTTCTAAGGTTCCTTCCAACTCAAAGCAGTCTATGATTCTTTAAAAGGAAATGTTATTACAAACCATGTCTCAACCCTGTGGCTGTTGATTTTTGTGCTAGTTTACACTACTGTAAAATAACGAAACCCTGCAAAATTCCCTGCAGGTTATTTTCGTTATTTTCGTTGTTTTTGCGACCATTTCTTTTCCCAAGTATTTTCCTAACTCCCCCTGCACAAAAAGAAATGGCTAATGTCTCAAAATCATACCTACAGAGAAAAGTCCAACATGATCATTGTTAAATGAAGGATATAAGAATGCAAACACAGGCTACAGCTCACTGTAAAGCTGCTGTCACTACAGTGACTGCAGAAACCTACAATGTACTAAAAGTACACAATTAAGTTGTTTTGTCACAACAGCTGAGCACAGAAAAAATATCTTTCAGTATACTCAGTATACTATCTTTTTGAAGCATAAGACCACCTCTCCCCTAAGGGAAAACAGAAAGAATTGTCATTACTCCTGGCAGACTCATCAAATTTGTTTTGAACCACTCTCTGACTGGGCAGAATTGGTAAAGTATGTGTGATGGGTACTAACTTTTATAGTGTAATCTTTGAACGCTATGCAAATCAAGTAGAGTTGAACATCAACATCCATTTCATTGTCATTAACGTCACAAGAAAAACAGAATTCCAAAGCCTGAAAATACCACATAAATGCAGTATTCTACTGTACAAACACAACTCCCATCTCAGGGCTTAAATCCAATGTGGTAAGACCAATGCATTCCATCAATATGACACTACAATATGGACTTAATTTATAGAAACTTGAAACTAATCATGTAAGTTCTCTAAAGATTAGAGCTGAGAGTGGTGTCATAGATAAGAGGACCAAAGCTGTACAGAATACAATGCAGAGAAAAAGGGAGAAATCAGGAATGGTTATGGAATAAGCTTTAATGAAGTGAGATAAAGAGTAAAGTCCGAAGTTAGTTGAGAGGACAGCCTTAAAAAAAAGGACAAATCATGACATATATGAGGAATGTGGGAAGAGAAGGAGGTGATGGAAAAAATACTATCAAAGATCCTTTCAGTAGCATGAACTTTTAGAGACAGGGATAGCAAGAGTGGTTTGAGTTATACTGTAAAATGGATAATTCAAAACAGATGCCCAGAAAAGTTCAGGTAAAAGAGATGACTCGGGATATTAAGCTATTGTAGATAGCCTACTGGGGTTGAAGTTAGGTGCCTTTTGTTTTACTATGTTATGCGGTTTTGCAAAGTTTTATTATATCCCAGAGGACAATATTTTTAAAATAAACTATGCAAAAATGCGCAATATAGTAAAAAAGGCACCTACCTTATATCTACATGCTAGCTTCAACCTCCAGCAGAGTTGAATGGTTTGTGTTGCTGCCTCAGTGTCTATTAGAGTAGTAACATCATGAAAAGGCGTTGACAGTCCATTACTTCATTGGCTCTGGAATGCAGTTTGGATAGGACTGGAGAAGAGTGGAAAAAGGGCAAAACTTATTTCTGTGCTGAACGTCCACCTCCATTTATTAGGAGCACACAGCACATTAGTAACCTTTTCACTTTACTTCACAGCCACAGATCAGTTGACTGACAATAATTCCAGTTACAGACTAGGCCCATACAAGTTTAAGGGGCAATTAGCAATGAATAAGGAAGTAGATACTGCTTTTCATAAGAGGATCCTGAAAGCATACTATGCACAAAATAACCTCTTGTTTAGTCAATTAGGAAAACTTCTAATTCCCGCCCCCCCTCCGATTACAATGAAACTTTAAATCTTTTTTCTTGAAAAATAGGTCGTGAAGCTTCTTTCTCATCGTGCAGGTCTCAAAATGCATACACACAAAACCACCAGTTTTCTCATAGCATTCTGCTCTATCTGCTAAGCTGCTTTGATTATCTTCCACCTAAACTTAAATGTTTGCCCGGAACACTTCAGTATTTTGTTGCTATTCGTTCTCTGTTTTCCAAAAGAAAACCCCAAAATTCAAAAACATGTTGATAATAAAACAGTAATTCTTTCATACACTGGTTTGGAGACAAATTTATTAACATGGGTTTTTAGCCACTGATACTTGGCTACCTAGGTGCAGAAGTGACTTTATACCTCACATTCTTAAAACTGTGAGCTCTAGTCTTTAAGATAGGTATCAGTTCTTAAAAAAAACCCACCACCACACTGCTTGAGAACTAGATTAAAAGATGAGCTGTAAGAAAAGTAGTATTTTAACATGTCAGTGCTACCCAGAGACTGGCAGACCCAACTGTATTACTGCATTAATTATGTTTTTACAGGGACTTAGCAGTATCTCAGAGGATATTAAGTGTATACTGCTAGCTTTCTCTAGCAGGCACTGAAGGCAGAAGCTTTGAATACAAGATGCAAGAACACTCCAGATAATTTTTAAAGCACATTCCATACAGGTATATCTTGCATTGATACCTGTAATTAATAAAGGCAGGATGACAGCCATCAATAGAGCTTCATGAAGTCTGGAAGAGTCTGCTCAGGAAATCTGGGGCAAACACTGTTTCTAATTCCAAAGGGAGGTGTTCAAACTAGATGTTTCTGCAGTGCTTTCATTTCCACTAATTTCCATTTCACTAGCAACACAGGTGTGACACCTACCAAACCATTTCTAGATCTCTCAGTGCAAGGCTTATTAATGGAGGCAGTTGCAAATACAGCTGCAAAAAGGCAGGATGGCTGTTACTGCAAGTAATTTGAAATTCTTGACAGCTGTTTGACACTGCAAGCTTCTGAACATCAGTTAAGCATCACTGCCTGTAAAATCATGGGGAGGCCTGTTCCACAAAGAAGAAAGCCCAAGTAAGTTCCAATATTCAGACAAGTCACAGCCCTCAGTCAGATCAACACCAAACATTTTTCTCAGTACAAGAACAGGGCAGCACTGGGACAGGTATCCATGGAATGTAGACTGTCTAGCAGCAAAGGCTTTATGGAGTCTGTGCAAGCCATGTCCGCTCCGATGTTAACAAATGTCTTGCTTCAAGCTGCAGGCTTGACTGTGTGACCTCAGAGGTCCCTTCCACCAAAGTGTTGTGAAAACAGTTAAACAGGCCAAAAGTAGAGAGCCAAGGTTACTTGCAAAAGCCATTCTTCACTGCCGGGGATGCCAGTGTTAGCTAAGGCTGCACTGATACACAGTAACAGCAACAACTCGTGGCAAATTAGGCAATCATTCTAGCATTAAGTATCCTTCAGAGACGACACACTGAGGGAATACTTACAGATGCACTTCCCCTCAGGCACAAGAGGGCCATGTGTATCAGGTAAGAACAACACCTGCCTACTGACAAGTGCACAGAAAAGCATGACCTTTACAGACAATACAAGGTTAAATATCTCCAGCTAAATATCAGGTACGCACAGCCACACTCCATTTGGTATAGCATTAACCCAAAATCAGTTTAGACACAGCCTTTAAAAGCAGCCATCAGCTTACCTCCATGACAACAGAAGATCTTCTCATCCACAATGGCTGCAATAGGCAGACAGTTGAAACAGTCTGTGAAGGTCTTCCACAGCTTAATGTTAAACCTTCGCTTGCCTACAAGAACAGTGTGTGACATTAGGAAGAGAAAGCTGTTTTTTAAAGCCAACCTGTAATACCTATCACAGCCCGAGCAAAAATGTTAGCAAACTGTCCTCATAGGGTTTTGTTTCTGTTAGCATACTTAGGTCTCAATCTCTTACAACAGCATTTCAAGGACAGTAGAAGAAAAAATAGTACTGCTCCAGAGTGACTTTAACCTTGGCTGGAAAGTATTTTTAGAAAGTTTCAAAGCAGGTTCATGGAATATTGAAACTCTTGCAATACAAGAGTCACTACTACAAGTGTTTCCAACACACAATATTAGTCTGTTATAGTCTTTCAAAAAGAATAGATTTTGCTTACATTCATCATAAAATCCATAGATTCGATTGATGCTCGCACACTCATGATTTCCTCTTAGGAGAAAGAAGTTTTCTGGGTACTTGATTTTATATGCCAGTAATAGGCAAATTGTTTCCAGAGACTGTTTGCCTCTGTCTACATAATCTCCAAGGAAAAGATAATTAGCTTCTGGTGGGAATCCTCCATATTCAAATAATCGAAGCAAGTCTGTATACTGACCATGGATATCACCTGAATAAAAAAAAATAAAACATTTACCAAGGATTAGTGCAATACCCTAAAGACTCACAGAAGTCAAGAACTTAAACCAGCTAATTAGTTTTTATTCACTGATCTTAAAAAAGGCATTAATATTACCTTCAAAAAGTGGCAATATACATCACGAAGGTAAGAACCATTCTAGCATTAAAAAGCTGAAGCACTCACAGGATATAAATAACTCGCCATATCTGCAGAACTGCTATGTCAGGTATGAAGCCAATCTAAAACCTAAAAGCTACAGAAGTCTTTACAATAAAGCATAAGCTTTCTAACCTAGCTTTAATTTGTATAAATTAAAACAAGGTTAGAAAGAAAACCTCTAATTGAACAGTTATAAGACCAGGAAGCAACTGTAACAAGAAAAAGTCACATTATTTACCGCAAAAACAGATCAGAAAGAATTCAAACAGACTGGAGAGAAACTGAACAGTGTGATGGCAAAGCACACTTACTTCAAAGGTCAATGCCCATAACACTGCTGTACTAAGAATCCCATCCCCCAGCTTTAGGCTAAATCTTCCTTTGACGCACGTAACAAGCAATACAGAGACTCAAAGACTGCCACCCCTTACGAGATACTCAACCCTACAGCTTGTTCTTAGGAAAAATACCTGTCATGTTACTCCTCACACTCCCAGCTTTAAAATTAACTAGGCTTTCCACGGAACAGCTCTGTGTGGCAATTATGCCACCACAGTGTATCACATCAGAGCAACCAAAGCTGAACTATCTCTGAGCTGTCCACATGGGCGAAGATGCCAAAGTAGCTCGACAGTAACTTGCAGCATACATACAATGTATTCCAGCTGACTGGAAAACTCATTACCAGAGTGACTGGAGGCAAAACAGATATGCCAAAAACTTTCAGTACAAGTTGTATGCTATTTAGGTTCAGTACCTCCTGGTCCTGTACACTAAGCATTACATAAATATATTTTCACTATTGCTGCTTGTTCAGTGGCAAAATCTTGACTTTGCTCAGCAGAGTTATTTTCCAGTAGAGCACGAGCTACTATGGCCTCAAAAGAGAAAAAAGAACAACCCACACAACTTTTTTCACCTTAAGAAAAAAAAAAAGGCTCCCAAACCTGTATGCACTCCAGTCCAATTCTTAAAGCATACAGTGGTAAGAAGAGTACATGCTATATTACAGTCCCTTAAACTTTCCATGAAAAATGCAACTACTTCCTCCTTTAGGCAGCACTCTCCCATAACTATTTCTCACTCGGGAAGAAGAATTGCCTTCCAATTTTCTTCTAATGAAGGTGATCAATATCTACTACCCAATTTCAGACACAACCTGAAGCTCCACTGGCTAAAATCTTTTTCAAACATATGTTGCAACAAGAATGATTCGTATTCTAATTGATATTTAGAAGTCTCCAGGTCACAACCTGACAAAAATAGAAGACTCCTCAACAAATCATTTCTATGCTGAGTCTAGTGCTCCAGAACCGTGTTATCAAATCACCAGACTCCAGCACTAACAGAATTAACTACCAAGTATACACACTACAGAAAATATAATAATTGTGTTGTCTGTAACTACTTTCAGTTACACACGTGCACCAAAGGGACAAATGCACTTAACAGGTAAAAACATTTTACAGAAACAATTTCATAGAAGGACCAAGGCATTTACCATTCCATTTAAGGCACTTAGCATTTTAAAATACAGCTTTGTGTGAGCAGAAGTTGAAGTCTGCCAGATATAAAGACTTACGTTAAAAACCACATCTATTTTAAAATGGACATTTACATAAGAGCACCTTTCATCTTACATTAAAACACAGCCATTCAAGATGTAGAGCTTATTTTGAACTGACTTGATTGTAAGACAAGACAATCCTATAATGGCTCCTCAGGCATTGCCTGAACACACTAAAATAATAGTTCAAAGCAGTACCAGCTGCATCTTTTGCTTTTGGTGAAAGCAATCATCTTTCTTTCACTTTTATCTAAATGCAGCTTTGACAATTGTTCTAATATTAAATTTAGATGCACCTGACACTTCCTGGTGCTTTCACTGTGTTTGGAATCCGATTTAAAGATAACAAATGCCCTATTTAACTGTGCATTGGCTACCCTATTATTGCACACCTAACAGTGCTTTCAACTGCCTCAATTTAAGCAGATGAGGAAAAGCTAAATTTGAAGTAGGCTGATGATTCTTTGCAGACCTTGACTTACGTACAATCTACTTGAGTTTCCATGTTTTCTTCATCTAGGAATACAATACGACTATACCACAGTGAAAAGTCTAAAGAAAATGCAACGTGATAAAGCTGCACTTTACCTTCAACTTTATGTCATTAGGCTAGCTGGGCTGGTTTTTCCTCCCCACTCTACCAAGCAATTAGTCATTTTTAAATGACTTTCCCATTAGTGGTTTGTTTGTGGGTTTGGCTGTTTTATTTTGGGTTTTTTTAATTGGTAATATCCTCTCTTAATGTAAGAAACATTGCAGACATTGCATCTGCAGGGAAGAAACTAATCTATGTTTGAGGATGTAAGAAGTAACAAATACAAAGAGTGTTTCCCCTTTAATATTATAACACTTTAACAAGTCTAGTTCAAGGAATGTTAAGCTTTCGAAGACATTGCATATTGTTAAGAAGCAAGTTGAAGGATGATTAGAGTCTGGTATTTACAACACTTTTTATACATTTTATACAAGTTTGTAGTTACAGTGTACTTTGGAAGAAGTCTAGCGTCTTACAAAGGCTTAGCAAGGCAAAAAAAACCCATGTTTTAGTTTTGTGTTTCATAGTAATACTGATGTTTGCTAAAACTTGCAAAGCACAAGGAATTTGTTACATGGTAACCAAGACTAATTTAACAGTCTCCATTCTGTTTTACTCTCACAATTGAAAGACTATCAACGCTCTCAATTTTTTAAGTGTTTCATTTCACAAGGTCTTTGTTTTGAAGTGAGCAACTGCAATATGCAACATTTGGGTTTTTTAAAAGCAGCTAACTGCTTTCTGAAATAGTGATCAGAAGAGCAGCAGCTCTGTGCAAGCAAGGGACACGTTGCAAAATTTGCACTAGATAGGGCACAAGCAGCCCTTATTAACAAGGAAATTTGCTCCAAAATAGTATGAAGACCATCAGCAATCTACCTGCTAGCTACTTTTTCTTCGCTTAATCCAATCTAAATTGAAAACTGCATTCAAGATTTTGAAGACCTCCCTCTAATCTCAACTCAAGCTCATTTGCCGTTTCTGTATTTTTCCAATCCCCCTAGTACATGAAACACAGATATCGAGCTTACATACCACAAATTTTCAGAGGTGCCTCTAGTTCCAGAAGAATAGGCTGGCTAAGAAATATTTCCCGTGATTTTATGCACAAGCCCCGAACTTCTGCTTCGGTCATCTGAACAATCTTCCCAGGACGACATCCTCGTACTGCAATGAGATATTTAACAGTTGAAGGTAACCAGCACACAGATGTACAGCAATAGCTAAATGCAGATGATCTGTACTTAAAACCTATATTTGACAAAAAGCCAGCATCACATTCCACATATGTACCAAATACCTTGGAATTACGCTGTCCAATGAATTGTAAAATTAATCTCTGATACTGTGTAATCTGTGCTTAAAGATCAGTATGTATTCCTGTTGAATCAGGTTCTCAGAAGAGAACAATTTAAGCTGTGCTTTTGCCCATATCTGTACAAATAGCAATTTTAAGAAATATTTAAGTTAACAATCCCTTTATGCTAGAGTATTCATAAAAGACAAGAAAAATCTCAAGAATGGAAAACCTGAAAACATTTCTGCATTAGCACAAGGTAAACTTTAGGACTTTTAACAGGACTAGTAAAATACAAAGAAAAAAAATCATAGGCATGATTATGTTTACACTTTCAGCCTCTGAAACTGCCATATTAGGAACATCACACTAAAAACTACAGAAGTTTGATGAAACTTCGATATATAATGATTCTTAAATAACTGAAACTTTTACAGCCAAGAACATTCTAATTAGAATGAAACTGAATTCACAAAACCTGTAAGTCAGGTACTCAAGACCTATATTTAGCATAAGCTTTCAAAAGCATTCATATGTCATTGCACTCCAACCAACATCCTCTGGCAAGTTTATCTGCAGCTGCTTCTTTCTACAAGAATCTGTATGATTTCTCTGTCAGAGGCTTTAATGTGTCTTTAATGAGGCAGCAAAATAGAACAAATGTGTCTTCACTTCAGCCGATCCAGTTCAGTCTTGCATCTCAGCATAAACCAAACTTCAGAGTTCAAACTAATAAGCCAGACTCTATCAGCGTCTACAACAGGCAAACATCCTGTCCTGCCATCTGTTTTAAATGAAAAGAACATTCAGCATTAAACCATGGTAGTACCTACAAGGGAAGGAAGTATGAAACTTACACAGCTCAAATCCAAATGCTCTCAAATTCAAGCATAGTAAGACACAACTCCATAAAAATTTTAGCTGCAACTTCAGTTAGTCTAATAAATTTGTGAATAGAAGAGCAAAAACTAGTTCTTCACACACAGCAAATTCCTAGGTCAACTACTTTTCCTCTCCAAAACAGAAGAGTAAGCTTGCAACTTTTTTTAAAAATTAACACAACCTTTTCCTTTTACTTCTGCTTTGCACCCTGAAACCTACATTATATAGGAGATCTGTATAATTACATCTAGCATTATCTACATTGTGCAATGGGGAAGAAAGGATATGAGGGAAAACAGTTTGTCCTAGGTCACCTAGTACTACAGTCCAAAGTGTTAAGCTCAAAAAGCTCTGCTCTGGTTATCACTGCATACTTGTCCCAGTGTAACTGCACATCTGACCATGCCAACACTGTACTATAAATATTTATTTTTAATAAACACCAGACACTTGTTAAACAGAAGTTAGGAAGCAGTCACAGGAACGTGTGAAAAGGCAGAACTGAAAAGTGGTTTTCAAAAGCAGGGAAGAGATGTGAAATTAGATCCTGGGACAGCTAGTTTTAGTGCCAAAGTAGCAGGAGGAACAATCTACCTGAAGTTGAGGATATATTGGAAATGCTGAGCTCATTAGAACCTCACAAGAAAAAGGCTGAGGCATACGGGACTTCTTTCAGTGAAGCTCTGAATCACTACCAGGTGACAGTTAACACATGGTAAGTCACATTCCTCTTGCTAATTAATACTTGAGAAAGCAAACAGCATTTTTTATGTTGTTATTCTTCATGCACTAAGATGTCAGATTACATATTAGAAGAATACAAAGTTAGACATCAGAAATAATCAAGGTGACTCCCAAACAATATATGCCTACAGGCTTCCATTTCATCACACCTCACACACTTGAGTGATGTTCTTACAGATACATCTTCAGCCCCATTACTTGCAAAAAAAACCCAAAAAACTCAGGCTTGATAGCTTTGTACAGGACGTGATTATCCAATTTCTGAGGTACCAAAATGTTCCAATAACCTTCATTTCAAATGCTTATGTTCCAATGGCTTATAATGATCCCCTTCAGAGACCTGAAACTCATTTAATAGGCACAACAAACCGCCTTTATACATAAGCTCCCACCTGAACAAGCAGAGTCTTCATATTACAATGGCTGTTATTTTAATTAAACAATTGCTCTATTTTAGACCCATAGCTTGCAACAAAGTCACACCAAAGCATCATGCAGCACAACCAGCTTTCCAGTCATGTTTTCCCACTACAGACTGCATTCTTTTAACCATAAACAATGACATTCTCTTCTGTATTCAACTACTTTCATTATGTTTTCCAACACCAGAATTATGCCATTTCATACAGATCAAAACTAAGAAGTGGAACTGCACACTTATTATGTCCACTCTAGTTTAGGAACTCAAACCCAGGAAAGCCCACTATGTACAACATCAATGTTACCAGAAGCAGCACCAGACCAAGCACTGAGACCAAAATTGAGATAACAGTTCAATTAGGGCATCCATAATACTTAAAATAACTTGGATCCAGTCAATACTTCTTACAACACCAGCCTTTAGCTCCCTTTGAAACTCACACAGAGGTTTAAACTTGGAACATTTGCTTTATAGGGTTGATGCTTTGAGTGGTGCTGGATTTTTTCATAAGAAGACACAGTGAACATGCAGCTCCTGACTTTGTAATTAACTGCCAGTCAGTGCCTTGGTGCTAGTTCTTCACTTCTAACAGTAAAGCCCTAAATGCTGCAAGTCCTCAACAGACAAGTCAACAAAGTAACTTATTACCTCACTTCAGATTTTCCAGGCTAAGAGACATTTCTGCAACTCTGACAGGTGTTATCACCCTCAGAAGAGGAGGCAACACACACCTGATGATCAGTCCATCCTACTACTTCCATCCTTTGGGAAGGGTGCAGATCTGAGCTATCACACCTATGCAAAGGCACTCTCCACCCAAGCAGTCCTCGGCTCCAGAGTAAACACAAGCTCAGTTACATTTGAAGTAATACAAACCTGGGGTTTCGTGAGGAATAATCATCAATACTAGTCAAGATAAAAGCAGTTTTCTCCCACAGTTCACTGATCAGCAAAAAAGGGTACTACATATTGAAAAATGAAAGGCTTCTGTGACCCTGAAAGCCTCAGCACTTCACTGGATTCACAAAGACACTGAAAGGTTTGCCAAGTTGTCATCTGGAACAGATGTGCCACAGCTGTGGTGCAAGTACGACTAAGCACTTATTTCAGCAGCTTACATTACAACTAGAATTTTGTTCAAGTTCCCTTGACTCAGCTGAGCCCTGCATGTATTGTAAACAACACTGCATTTAGTTTTTCAAAAGCCAAATCCCCAAGAACAGATTGAAGGGGAGGTTCTAAGAACCAGATCGAGAGTGTAAGAGATGTTTTTCAGACTCATTTACAAATTACTGTAGCTAACCACTCAAGTCATAGCTTCACACATTGCAAAATCTCACAAAAAGCTCACAAAAAGCCTTTAACAGCATCGGGAAAACCACCATTTTTAACAGCTGACAGTTACCCGGAGCAGAAATACCATATCCACATTAAAGGTAAATTAATTCTCTTTAATCTAAAATGCAGATGCTGTAAACAAGTTTTGATTTACACAAATTAGCCTTTCGATATGGTCAGCAGGGACAGCAATGTTGTAATACACAAACACACATGCATAGTGCTTTGACAGAACAAGCCTTTCCTGCAGTGAGCTTCAAGCAGAGTGACATAGCAGGGAATAAAAAGAAATAAAAGCAAATATATGCACTGAACACTGAGACTTATTTTAGCACAACAGATCCTATAGTCATCCAAAAGCTGGTCTAATTGATACTAGAATAATCTCTGCATCTACACAATCTTTGGTAAGCAACCTTAAGAAGTCCAGTAACAGTAATCAGCAATTCAAGACGGAAGGTGCACAGTAGCAGGTAAGAAAAATTTCAACAAAAAATAACTTTTTTTTAATCCCTCCAAACTCATGCCAGAGTAGTGGATTATGTAAGGCAATACTGGAAAGGAAAAGGAAAGTGGGTCAAAAAGAGGCAGTTGGAAGCGCCACTTGCATCGCTTTTTTCCATAGCCTTTCATGAAATGGAAAAAATCTATTTAACCTGTTCTGTCATACTGCTTCTGGTGTGCCCTTCTCTAAGCAACTAAGTTGCTCATTTTGTGCCATCACTAGTAGTTTCTTCAATTACTAAGTCAGCTGTGGTATGCACAGCTACCCTAAGCATTTACATGGTGTTGGTCTCCAAGATCGCAGTGTCCCGCCTACTGGACATAACACTGACAATTTTACCATAACATAAAAACCCACAGACTTCTCCCTGGTATCATAAAAAAGTGGGTCAGCATTATTGCTAATAAGCACTCTCCTTTTTTTGCAGACGGGCATTTATGTGGCCACACAGTAAATGCATCAGTGAACTGATATTTTCTTTCTAGAACAAAGATACAACAAATCAAATGTGTAATCTAAACAGTTCCCCAAGTTGAAGACTACATCCCCTGTGAACTTGAGCTAGGGCTAGTGAAAGAATAAGCAGCTGGTTCTGCTTCTTTTCACAGTAGCTCCCGCCAAGCTTATTTCTGAAATTATGGCTTTAGAAATCTATTTTGCCAGAGCAGATCTAAAAAAAACCCCCAAACTACAACACAAGATTGCAAGCATGCAATTTTACAAATTGCACACAAGCAATTCCCTGAGCTTACACTCCCCCCACATTCTGTGGGACGTTTAATCATTGGTGATTAACAACTCCGACATTTAACTTTTTTTTTTGGTACTTAAAAGTACTTTGGAGTATTTGGCAAATGTTGAACAGCCTGCCAATAGTAGGAGCAGAACAGATTTGAAAGCTAAAGGTGGCATTACCTATGACTTGGGAAAAAAAACAAGCAGTCCTCACATTGATTTTGGAAATACGTTCTGAAGTTATCTGCTCTCCGTATTTTTAAAATCCAAATTACATACTTTCATGAATTTAAATCAGGAATCCTATACTGGGTTTTAAAAGCAACTCTCAGTTTTGAAAGCAAAACTTCTACTCCCTCAATATCTTCTGTTATTTAACTTGTTCAGCTGCCATCCAGAAGCAGCCACTCCCTACCTTGCAGCAAAACAGAGTTAAGCCAGCAACACAAGTTTTAAACTTTCAGAACTGCTGTGACAGAGCTAAGCTTAGAATGGCTCTCATTCACGAGTTACAGGAGTGGACAACAATAATATAAATGAACCCATTAGAGCTTTGCTCAATTCAGCAGGAACGTATTGCTGAATATACAGCTCTTCTGCAGTGCACCCAGCAAAGCCCTGTACCTTTCCTACCATACATCACCCAAATTTCCCACTAAAAATAGAAGAATCAGTCTTCCAGGGAGTTATTTTTCCTGAAAAACTGTGCTTTTATATCCAAGTAACCTTAAAGTCTTTCTAAAATTGCCTTCACCAGATGACCTTGACATTAAGTATATTGCTGAAGAACAGTGATTGCTTGTGAACTCATTTTAGCAGGCTTATTTAACATCAAACAAGTTCACTGCAGAGCAAGAGACAGCCCAAGCCTTTAATGGGAAAAAAACCCCCTAACAATGAAGTGGTGTTGTTCTACCCAAACTTGAATTTACATTCTTAAAATACATACTATCCAGCAAAATTAATATTCATGGAGAAGAATGTAAAATTGCTTCAGGGGATGCCCCAGTAAGCCCATGAAAACATACAATTGTACCTACACCAACCTTCACCCATTCCTTCAGCTTTTCATGGCCCACCTGCTTCCTTACACAGAAGTTCCATAAACTAACTGATGTCTCAGTCATTCTGTATCATATGTGGTTCCAAGAATTGCTGAATTCAATGTTGAAGGACAAGATCACATGTTCTGTATTTACTGTTTGCTTAAGTACACTTGAACCTAAAACTCAAGCAACCAGCCAAACAGAAGGTAGAAGCCGCTCACTACGCTGAATTATACAGTAAAAGCAATTCCTGTCCTAGTCTACTTGGAAAGCTAACCTAGCACAAAAATTTCATGAAACGAAGAATTTTAGCTTCTTTCTCAAAGGCTGACTTTCTTTTCCCCTACAACAGTGCTAATAAAATTCCTAAAATTCAAGGAAGGCAAAGGTAAATTACAAAGTTATGAAGTAACTTCTGAGAGAAGTACCAGGAGAGAAGTTACTGAAGCTATGATACAAAAAGCTTGGTGCAACTTCTGCACATCACTGTCTCTGGTACTTAACATGGCATATATACACAAAGAGCTTTGTATCAGGCTTGGTATAAAAAAAAACCCAAAAAACCCCAAACAAACACAAAATACCCACACCCCCCCCCGCAAAAAAAACCCCACAAAACACAAAAAAGATGGTGCTGTGAAACTAAGATGTCCTAGTAAATGTACTAAGACAAATCACACAACAGAAGGTTCATTTCCAAGTTCAAATTATAAGCCAGACTCCTATTATACCTAGAGGCACCTCAGGCTGTAGTTAAGAGTGGAGTCCCCTATACATCCCCCTTTGCTAAGTACTGCATCTGACCTTACTGAGTAACAGCCAAATATAGTACACTGCCTTCACCACAGTCTGGGGTTTAGCAGTGTGGTTTCTTCCTTTTAAGAAAAAAGTTACATATCTACCTTTCATGGTAACTACTCAGCATTTAAGAGACCTTTTAATACTGTATAGTTACAGTTATCTTAAATAAGAACAGTGTTTCTCTCCTTTTATATTATCATTCAACTGTGCAGTGAGCAAGACACTGAATGACCCAAGCAAAACCGGTGCTGCAGAGTATCTAAATGAAACAGTTACCGAATCATGCAGCCTTCAAGTGGCCAAAAAGCCAGACAGAATGAAGAACCCCAGCACACATGGCCTGATGCTGGTCTCTTGGCCTTCAGTGCAGTTTTTCAAGCCAACCATTCCATTCGTCATGCACTTATAAAGCTAAAGATGAAGTAGCTGATATCTGCACTGCTGTACAAACCCAGAAACAAACTTCATTCTTTTACCCCTCCTCTCTGATTAATACAATACCTACCCTCCTAGAAAAACATCAAAACCATCAATTTTCTTTCTCTCTTTAAAGACTTAATATTAAAAAAAAAAAAAAATCCTTTGCAAGAAACTCCTTTTAAAGTCATTCTTGTTTATTCTTCTAGTAGCAAATTATCCAGTGATTTCACACCAAGCCAGGTAATAACTCTTGTTTATTCAAGATACATCTCTGTGGTTTGTTTATATTCTTTTGCAACAGATCGATAAGGTCTATTTTTCTTCTCTACAACTGCCTCTCTTTTCCAGCATCAGTTACAGAGCCTGGAACTGCAAGCACTACTTCCATGTCATAATACCACACCGTCAGGCTGGCTGGATATATTAATTAATTAGGACACTAACCAAATAAGAAATACGTTACTGACCATAGCACATTTGACCAGTATGCTCTATACCATTTAAAACTAGTAAGGAAAAATCCCAATTATTTCTTAAGAATTTAAAATCCAACTTTCATTTTAAAAGTTGAGTAACATCCAAATTTCTATGTCCATCACAACCTGTAAGGCCTCTGAAATCGCAAGAAAATGAAGCTTGCAGCTTTCTTAGAAGACATCACATGACACAGTAAGAACACCAAGGCAATCATAAAAATCACCCTTTTAGCTGAACATTGAAGCAATAACCACTCCTACATCTACTAGTAGTCTGACAATTGTCTTCTTGGATAAATATTTCCTAGCTTCCATGGTGCATTGGTACTACCAGAACCACTTGCCCTCAGTCTCAACAAATATAATTCTGTTTTAGAAAAGATCCACATTAAGTTCAGTCAGATTAATTCAAACTGTAATTTTAATTAGGTTAGCTAGATTTAGGCAAGCAAGGAGTCTTGCCTAGACAAGGCAAATTTGTTTGTACAGCAATATAAATGAAGCCTCATTGCAGAAAGCCATCTTGTACCCAAAGTTACTATATGTCTGAGTTTCCCTAAGTACAGCCTCTCTTCCATATGGTAAACTCCCTAGTGTTTACTAAGACAGACACCTATAAATTTAAAACAGCAGAGATTCATTCCAGCTGGGCTGCCTTATATGCAGAAATTTTAAGAAACAGACAGGACAGAAACAGGAAGCCCAACACCCTGAAAGAAATATGAAAGTCTTACTTAACACCATTCACAGCTCTCTTTACAAGCCAAGGTTACACCTATTCCAGTACACTTGCTTTGATAGAGAGGCAATCTTTTCCACACATCACTAAATTTAAAGTAGCTAAGAAACTGGCTTAAATGTAAACCTTGCGCACCCATTCGGCTCAGCATTGTTGCCAATTTCAGGGCACTTCCCAGATAGGGATACATGGTATTCCTAGAGGAGACAAAACACAAGTAGCAATTTCAACTGCAGAGCTCAAGAGAAAAAACTACATTGCAAAAAAACTTCTCTGTTCACACTGGAGAGCAGGATTCAAGGAGACACTTGAATCCCAGCCTTCCAATACTTAAAGAGGGCTTATAAGAAAGATGAGGACAGACTTTTCAGTATGGCTTGTTGCAACAGGACAAGGGGAATGGATTTATACCGAAAAAAAAATTAAGACTAGCTATAAGGATGAATTTTTTTTACAATGACAGTGATGAAACACTGAACAGGTTGCCCAGAGAGGTGGTGGATGCTCCATTCCTGGAAACATTCAAGGTCACACTGGACAGGGCTCTGAGCAACCTGATCTAGTTGAAGCTGTCCCTCTCACTGGAGAGGGGTTGGACTAGGTGACCTTTACAGGCTCCTTCCAACCCAAACCATTTTATGATTCTGTATTCCACATCTGATGTACTCATGGCAGTCTCATGTGTGCGTATTCCTGTGCTTTCCACAGCTAGAATGGACTGGGAAAAAATCTATCCACCAGATGGCATAGCTGGGAAGGTAGGAAGGAAAAAAATAAAACCACGAAAAAAGTACACACACTGAAGCAAAACTAAGACCATCATCCTTGTGTACTGTAACACAGCTAAACCTGGCCCATGATTCTGAATACCAGTACAAGAAGGAAACACTCTTTAAACAAATTTGGCTCATTCACTTTCATGGTCATGTATCACTTTAAAAGTCTCCTAGCAAAGCTATGGAATTCTGTGTTTAAATGACCTGTAAAACTTCGCAGATTCACTCATGACAGACATGTCATAAAACTCAAAGTGTCTCCAAGATTGTGAGGCAGACATGTCAGAGCAGCAGCATCTCCCTCATTCTTCTAATAAAGAAACGGGAACGAGACTTTAAATCTGGTAGACAGTACCTGATAGACAGAGACAAAATAAAAGAAAGCATTGCTATGTTCAGACTTTATGCATACACTTGAGTTTTACCTTCCTCCAAACAGTGGTTATTTATGTAACCTATTTATGCCACTAACTAGCGGCAAAGTACTAGACATTGCAATAGAACCTAAATTCAAAATGAGCTCTTAACATTCCTAAATTCAACACTTAACCAATGAATAGAGGACAAGAACTTGGTATATTCAAAAGAACATGGAAATTAAAAGCTAATGTCCTAGAAGACAATCAACATGCATCACACTCTGGTTCAGGTGAGTCTTTAAGAAAACTCTCCAATTTTAACTCAAGAGTTAATCAATCTGGCTTTCAGCACTCAAAAGATCTAAGTAAGTGTACGTTCAAGATAAGCATACAGGCACACTCTTTGAGGACTGGGAAGATGTTCTTGATTAATTCTCCCAAGCAGCCCAGCTGTAGGCCACTTCATATTGGTATCTCAAAAAAAACCCCAAAATCAAAATCACAATTAAACATTAAGAAAGTAAGACAATCTAAGCAGGTGATTCCAATCAAAAGGCAAGCTAATGTGTCATATAACCCAGAAGTAATAAGGATAAAAACAGTTAGAGTAACCTAATTAAAGTAGGAGCAAGATCTCCTGACAGTTAACATCACAGCCTAGAAACAGGTGTCACCACCCAGCAACCCAATGACAGCAGTGAAGCTTCCTACCGCTGTGGCTTTTCAGATGTATTTGCTACCCCTGAAAAATTACGTGTATGAGAGGCAATTGTAGACTGTTATTCAAACTTAAAGCAACCAAAAGGACTAAATACATACTGCATGACATTTAATGAAAACGTCTTTTTATTATTCCACTGCGCTTACATTTACACCACAAAAGCCGTGTTTCCTTATCCTTTTAAGTCAAAGTTGAAGTGTGAGTAATGGAGCCAAACAACTTGCTTTGAACAATTTAACTGGAGATAAGAGTCAACAGGTATTTTTCTGCGCAACCAGCGTGGGGAGGGATCCATACTCACTTTACCAGAGCAGGTCAGCTAAGCAACAGCATGAGCTCCAGAATGTGAGCTGCCAATTGTACAAAAAAAAAAAAAAAAGCTTCATTGTGGAACACCACTGTTGGAACCACAGCTTAGAAAGCTGTATGCTAGCAGTGCAACAAATAGAAGATGTAAAAAAGGAAAAATAATCCACACACAATGCATTCCTTTAATTGCTGCAATTTTTTTCAAACAAAACCTGTAAGAATTATCTATTATGTTTCAGACACAAGATGCTGTACAACGCACTCCTCTACTGTTAGAAGATGACACGCAGACAGAAAACACCCCATTCCCCTTAAAAATCTTCCTAATCTCTGCTCAGAGTTAAAAGCAGAGAAGAAAAATTATAAGCAAGGCTTGGTTCAGAAGTTGTACATAACTATATCCCGAAAGGTTAAAGTACTATGGAAGATAAAAAGCACAGGCTGCTCAAACACAAGGTAAAAACCATAACCCAAACAGCAACAAAGTTGCAACACAAGTATTTATGGTGTATGTAAACTGTATGGAACACGTATTTTAAAAGTCTTCAGGAAAAAAAAAAAAGGCAGAGTAATATTTAAGAGGGAACAGAACAATCCAACAAGTTGCACATCAAAACACTGCAGAATCCCCTCCTCTTAAAACTCTCTATATTTAAATAACCACACTACTGGGGAACAAGGACCTTTCAAATGTATTATTTAGAGTGTCTCAAAAACCCCAGAACCATAAATATACATGTATCTTGATGTCCCCCCCAAAAAGTCTGCCCTAAAAAGTCAACATTTACTAGGTTATTATTTAGTTTGCCTTAAAAGCCTACCTTTTAATCTGGGCTTCAACAGTTTTATCTGCATTAGCGATCTAAGAGAAACTTCAACTGATACCTGTTTCTTCATACTACACTACACTGCGTACCTTAAATCACAAACACAGGCACAACTGTTCATACTTTTATGTATTTTTAAATACTGATTTTGCTGCTCAAAATTTTCACATCGAAAAAGATGTGGTAGCAGCTACTAACAAGTCCTTAAAGCCCTAAACCCCCTGCTTTGTAGTAACTCGGCTGAACAAAACTCAGCCTTACTAAACTTGTTTCACTTCCTAAACCATACATGCTCCATAAATTCCTTTCTATAAACCTTCTGCAATGTGATCCAACTATCTACGGAGTACAGCAACCAAATAAATGAACAGCGCATACCCATGCAAGTACTCCCATCTCATCTCCAGCATACCAGGTATTTGTTGAATGTGGAATGAAAGATTAATGGGAGAAGAGGCCCAAGAAGACTAAACATTCACGACATAACTTAAATAAGAGGAAAATGCTAGCAATAATTCCTCAGCTCCCCCAAAAACAGGCAGTAAGTCAGTTTCTTCGTTACTTTAAAGGGCAAAACCCACTATTTAATACACACAAAACCCGACATAGCTTTTATCAGCCATCCGTGAGTGCCACTTCTGGGGACTGCCCCGTAGGCAGGCTGAGGAATGTCAGTGCACTAAATCCCTCTGCTCCCACCGGCACGCACGTACACACAACCCCACACCTAACGCAGCTCGCAGACGTAATTTTACACACGGAGGACTGCGACTACAACCCAGCCGGAGGGGCGAGAGGGAAAAGGCCGCTCAAGAGCTCAGCTAGCGAGGCGTCCCCAGCTCGCCCCTCAGCCAGGCAGCGGCAGCGGGGTGAAGAGGGGAAAATAGAAAACGAGGCTTTTTTTTTTTTTTTTCCCCCTGTTAAATAGGAAGGCAGCCAGACAGGGCGGGCACCCCCGCGCACAGCAGCCCCTCCTCCCTCCGCGGGGCTGCAGGGCTGGGGCGCGGGGCAGCGGCGGGACGCGCCGAGCCCGCTGCCGGCCGCCACCCCGGGCCCGGCGGCGCAGGGAAGGAGCCGCCCCCGCCTGCCCCGCACCGCGCCGGCAGCCCCGGCTCTTCCCGCGGGGAGCGGCGGCGGTGTCCTCAGGCTGCCCGCGGCGCCCCGCTCACCTTCCAGCAGCCGGGTGATGAGGCTGTCCACGTTCAGCTCCCCGTCCGCCATTTTGTGGCCACCAGACTCGGTCCCGGGCGGGGAGAGGGCGGGGTGGAGGGCGCTGCACGGAGGAGGAGGAGGAGCAGGGAGCGGCGGCCGCAGCGACAGTAGCTCCCCCCACCCCCCTCCGGCGGTCCCCGGCGGCCGCCCGGCTTCTCCCGCTCCCTCGCAGCTAAATGGGGCGACGCGGCCACCGCTCCTCCCCGCGCCTCCTCCCCTCCTCAGCAGCCGCCAGGGCGCATGTGCCGCCTCGCCCGCCGCCGCCGCTCCGCGCCCCGGCAGCGCGCAGGCGCGGCGGGCCCGGCGGCGCAGGCGCGGAGCGGCGCGGCCGTGCCCCGCTGCCCGCCCTGTGCCCGCGGCCTGAGGCGGCTTGAGGGGTGGGCATGGATGGGAGGCTGGAATAGGAGAGCCGGGAACCCCCGTGTCACCCGAGGGTCACCCCTCCGCCTGCTGGCACCGCACCTGTGCCATCTCGCGGTTTATTAAAGGTTAATAAAAAATCTGTCATAGCTGGAATGACGAGTCCTGCTCTTTATAGTGCTCTTCTAATGCAGTTGTCAGAGGAAACTCCGTGGGTCGTGTTTCACTGCGGCTGGACCTGCTAAGAGTACTTTTTTGGTGATTTCTGGAACTTTTTTTTTTTTTTGAGATGAGCTCTCTAAAGACATGTTTACATACTTCTGTCAACAGATGCTTGCCTTGGATGGACACAGAAGTGCTTTAAAGTGTAGGTGGTGAAAACCCACTGTGAACTGGGAGAGCAGATAAATACATGTATGTTGACAAAGTAACAAAGTGCAGATGTTCTAGAAAAAACAGACCTTTCCTTTATATGCCTAAATATAGATGTTGATGTAGAAACTTATCTCCGTGAGCTTGAACTTGAATTTTCCCATCAGTCTGTATAAGCCAGCAAAGTCCTGCCACCTTATATAATGTTGAAACCCAGTTTTTTATCTCTTGATTAGAAGAAAATTAGTATGAGCAAAACAAAAACAATTAGGACAGGGTGGGGCCATGATTAGGTATCAGATGATGCTTGGTGTCCAGACAGTCGGGTGAAAGAACACTCTTTTGAAATGCCTACGCAGGTGGGCAGGATATATGGAAATACAACTTCAACTCAGCCACTAAAAGCACATACAACTATCCTTTCTTGTTTTTCAAATTCTGCTAGTGGTAGTGGAAATCTAAATAAAAAGATCCTAAAATGTTTTTCTTTCATTTTTCATTAAACTAGGAAAAATAATTATTCCACTTTTTAAAAGTTCATCCTTATCCCAGCTACTTCATTGCTGCCAAAACTAATAGATCTGCAGTCCCTCTTGAGCTTTTAGGAATTGTCCCAGTTTCGTTTCATACAACTGAACTGCCCTGAAGGCTATTTTAAGCCATCACAACATCAGGTTCAGACATAATAATATATTATTGCAGAACATTTTGCATTGACAATTAAACGGGGATATGAAATTATCCTTCGCTGTGGCATAAAAATATAATTAATACATCTTCCCAAATGCCACAGAACGATAAACTTTCAGGTACACTGAGCAAAACATAATCCCCTAACAACTGTTTTTACTAGGCATGTCAGCATGTTCCAGAAACAATTCAGCAGCATATCATAACAACAAAATAATTTAATAAGCAGAGGTGCTATGAAAAAGAACTAACTGCAAAAAACAGCTCACTTCTTTCCATGTAGATTCTACACCAGTGTCTTGTTTTATTGGGAACGTGGTTGGGTGACAGTAACTGCCCAGCTGTACCTGGGTTGTCAAGAAGGTGGAAGGTCACCTCACTGTGCTGCATAAGCCTGTAAAGTTTGCACCCCCCTTTCTTCGTAGCTTGAGCAGGGACACAAATATCTGTGTTTCTCCCTCAGTGGGTTAAAACTTGGCATGCCCCATTGGAATAATCCAAGTACAGTAAACAGAATTAAAAGATCAGAGAACGGGGCTCATTGTCTTCTGCCATAGAGAAAGAAATAGTTAATGTTGAATCAATGTGTTTTCTTTGATCAAGGGTAGATGTTCAGTAATTTTTGGCATTGTACCTTGCACAGACATGGGCCAAAGACAGCTAACTGGTGATTCAATTACAGGGGGGAACTGGACTTGTCAAAATCTCATTACTAATGCTCACCTTTCTAAATTGTCTTACAGTTACTTTGAAAATTCCTCTCATTTCCACCAAGATGGCTTTGCTCCTAACTTTCCCCTACTTGGTCTCAGTGTCATTTACCCTAAATACCCCATGTGTAAACTTTCCTCTCCTTATCTGCCTGCTGTCTCAAGGTCCTTTGATTTGCACTGCTCTTCTGTTCAGTTTGTCAGATCTGAAAGACAGAAATTTCCAAGGAAAACGGCAAAACAGCTATGTGTTAGCAAATGTCATTCCCTAAACAATGACTGTGTAGACGTGAGTTCTCACTTAGGTTGCTGCTGCTGCGAATTCGAGAGTCGCTTCCCCAGCTACAGAGCACTGACTCAGCATCTCTGCTGTTACCTACTCTTTCCTGGTAACCTTATGTTGGTTCAGACACAACTTCTGCTACTCACTGCACTTTAAACACTACGTACACTTTTATGTTATTTACTATGTCATTGTAACTTTCAAAAACCACCGCCCTCCTAGGTGTGTCATCAGTTACCTGGTAGACAGGACAGTGTTTTCCAGCATTATCCCATCACTATTGCTCGTTTCTAATGTACTTTATCACCTTGGCAAACTGTAACTCAGGGCTAACTGCAGCTCCTATGTGGATGGGAGGGAGAGGCCAGTAGGAGCCATGTGGTTAGTTTTCCAGTGTGTAATTAGGAGCATATCCTCCTTGAGTGGCAATAGCTAAACCACTGCTGCCTCCTCAGTGCCCTTTTCCAGTTTCTTACTTGAAACAGAAATTAGTGATCCAAATCAACAATGTATTTTCTTAGGAATGTTTGTTTACAAATATTTATAGATCCTGTCTCTTTAGTCAGAAATGGCAAGAAACTGTATCAAGGTAATCTCAAAATAAACAAAATCTGCAGATAAATTACCCCTGTTTTGTCCAAAAGGTGTCGATTAAGAGACAGAAGAAAAACTAACAGATCCCACTACGTAGTACTTTCTGACCCTCTTTTGTTTCTCAGTGTTTGCACTAAAACTGGGTAAATAGCTGCTTTTGGTTATAACCTTTTAAGATGTACAAATAAAATAATTATTCTTCTACACTGAGCTAAAACCAAGACTTTCTCAACCTTCCTGAGAAATTAAGGAGGAGGAGAGTCCCAAAGTAGACAGTGGTTTGCATTTGGAGACATGTAGCAAGGATGTGAAGAACTCTTCTCTGACCTGCTGCATCCATACTGGTTCTCTTGGTATCCCTGCTTGGAACTGCAACACTTTGTATAAACAATTAAATACCCACTGGCCCAGGGACTCGAGTCTGGACCTGTGTCCAGTGAATGCCCCCATCATTCAGTGGTAGTGCTGTTCTGTCTCTCTTTGATATAGTTTTTGTTTGAAACACATCATAAGGTCTTTGACTGATACACAAACGCTTTGGCAATAGGATTTTTTGAAGAACAAGATTGTTTTGTAGACTAATACTGACCCTTGATTCCTGTGAATGTAGTTATGCCATCATTGTCTTTTATGCATATTTAAAAGGCAGGGCAGGGCAGGTCTAGATGTTCCCAGGAAACAGATTGTTTATGTCAAGAACCAATGCTGAAACAGTTTTAAAAATTAGAAGAGATATACTAAGACCTATATTGAAATCCTATTTTTTAAAAAAGAGCAGCTCCCCCTGCCCTATTCTGACAGCTCCCAGGTGGGTTAGAGAGTCTGGAAGGCAGGAGAGAGCCTCCTGGGAGCTGCATGCAAAATAAGGACAAGGTGAGGCATAACCAGGGGTATGTATCACAGGTTACTTCATCTCTCCATGTCAGAGCTACTGAAAAGTGTGAGAAGGGTTGTTTTATTTTATTTTCTTTAAATTATGTTTATTAGCACGTGATACAATTTCAGTTCCCCTGACAGCCTGTCCTACTGCCCACAAACTATGAGAAATACACAACACTTGCTGAGGCGTTACTTCCCAAGTGAGGAAGGGGGAAGGACTTCTGAAGCAAAACAAGGAAAATAATTTGGGCCTGCAAGATCTGCAGTTTGCAGATGTCAATCTAGCTTACTATTCTTCTGCTTTGGAGAGAAAAAATCTTCTCCTACTGTTTCCCAGGAAGGAACAGCTGCAAGAACTGAAAGTGTCTGCATCTATTTTCCTTGGTAAACATGGGAATATTTAGTTTCAGCAAAACCAGATGGTTTACGCCCTGTGAATATGCTGGCATTTGACACCAGCAGCCAGTTTCACAAAGTGCATGCAGAGAGTTAGAAAGAACTCCTTTAAACTCTGGGACCTGACACAAGAAATTAAACTCTGAAGGCAGAAATAACAGATTGACAAAAACACCAACCTTTATCCAGGGATCTCCAAGTGCTCTCTAAATATCAATACTCAAACTATGTAACAGTCCACAAAGTGATTAAATTTTGACACACATTTCTCGCAGAGGGTTACACTTAAAATGAGAAGGTAAATAAGTTCCTCTGGGTTATGTGGTGAGTCACAGTCTGGTCTCCTGCATGCTCTGACTGTCCACGTCTCTTCTTGCTAATGCATCTCCAGTGTGCTGTGTCCTCAGCCATATTCCCAGGACACAGTTTTTACAAGTGAAACCATTACAGTTAATAGCACAGGGACAGGATGGCAGTATGTATCACCATAGCTGGGGCATCTGAGTGCTCTGTGGGCAATTTATAATGTGCTGAAGAGATTTATGAGCAGCCCTCAAACCTCTTGCTAATGGCAGCTGCAGTGGGTGTTAAGTGACTGAAGATTCTTAATTATTTGGTGATTTTTATTGATTTGTGTTCTTATTGCTCAGCATGACTCTGTAGTAACAAGGCATCTATCAATCTGAAAGCGTTTTCCAGCCAGTGAATTATGAAAGTGTGTGATTCTTAGAGGTGAACTGCTCTGTTGGACTGCTGGGAGGCTGATTTGCTCAAGAGTACTCACACCTCACGGGGCAAGGCTACGGGGGGCTCTGGGCATCGCAGTCACTGACAGATGCAGCACATGCTCCTGAGCCAAACCCACCCCTGCTGACTGACTCCCTGTGCATGTAACAGCAGGCTTGGGAAGGACTGCTTTTTACCTGCAGTTTCAGGGGGAACCTTCCCACAAAAGCACATTAGTTTTCTGGACAACTTTGTGAAATATGTATTTACTGTGAATCACTAGGTATTGCTTCTTCTTAGACCTATGGCCATGAGCCCCAGAGGGGTTCTAGTCCTGGATCAGGACACAGCAAAGGCCTGCACTATCTCCTTCAGTTTCCTGGAGAAGAGCTGTGCAGTGCTCCGGTGCATCCCGTCGTCTGCATGATGGAGGGTGTGCCACTGAGCATACCTGCCCTGCAGTTGAGGCAATGCTATAATTTAATATACTTCATGATCAGCATTTTAAGAGTTTGAATTTGCTATTTCTCCATTATGTAATTACATAATAATAATAATTTAACTAACATAATGTACGTGGCGTTTTGCTGTTGCTTCTTATGTAAATTAGAGATATTTAGCAATATGTTGCAAAATGGATATGTGTATTTCAGACTGAGATCTAAGAGGTTACTTTGATTCAGAATAAAATAAAAAGAAGCTGTTGGAAAGACCTATTTTATAAAGAAATAACCATTTAATTATAACTCTTCATCCCATGGCTTACTCACTAACATAGAAACTGCAGAGCTTCAAAGTGTTTAAATTTTTTAAAAAAAAAACATACAAAACCCCACAGTACTTCTGTCTTTTTAGAGAAATTCAGATACTTAAATGTAGGTTCAGAAACTGAAATTATATACAGATGGGGAATTTGAGGCTGAATTTTGAAAAAGCAGCATGAACAACTAACTAAATATTAAGGAAACAGCTAATCTTTAGGTAGAAAAGAACACTTATTTTAGTTGGTAATCTGTTCATAAGAAGCAGAGACACTCTATATTTAAAGTACACTCCAGAAGAACTAAAAAGCAATTTAAAGTAAAATTTAGATATCAAAATATGTCAGACAGCTTGACTTCTACCCAATTGTAAAAAACACTTCTCATTCCTATTAAATTATGCAGCATTTTTATTATCTATTACATAATCTAATTTAACCCTGTTGTTCCAAAAATAGTTCACTTGCATATAGTATGGCCCAGAAGAACAGGAGATGGGGAGACCACAGCAGTGAGTCACACTGGCAGGTTTAAGCCTTGAGCCAGCAAAACCTGGCCTTACTGGCAAAGCCTGGGTGGGCTTGACTCAGAGGAGGCCACAGCTGTCATTTGGGTTTGGGGGTTGCACACCGTGGTCTCCCAGAAGGGTATCCCAGGTCTGCAGACACACACATGGCCGTGGCTGCCCACACCGCGCTTTCCCTGGTGGCAGCGCTGGCTGCAGGCGGTCATTCCAAACTCCTGCTCTCCCTCCCCACCATGATTTGCCATCCTTGCCGCCGTGCTGATGTTTGTGGGATTGCACTGAAAGTCAGGTGTCTGCAGTGAACCAGATGGATAACAACTCCTCTGGCTCTCTGGAAAGCAGCAGCTTTAACCCATGTTGCTCTGTGTGACCTGGTGTACAGCGCACCTCCCAAAGACACGTCTCAGCCCAGCTGAAGACTGGAGACAGTGGTATGGGGCTGAAACTGGCAGTGGCTGCTGGTGGAGGGGGCTGGCTGAGCTGTCCCCCAGAGCTGTGGGGTGGCTACACCATCAGTGGGCTAGCAGGGAGGCTACAGCCCCCAGCTGCGGCTCTCGCATCCTACTGAGTCACCCCATGACCCCAGATAAGCCTCATGCCTCAGCCTGCCACCTGCAAATCAGTGATAACAAAATTTAAATAATTCAGAAGAACGTAACAAGGCTTAATGGAGGTTTGTAATATGTTTTGGACTCCTTACACACAGTAGTGTGGAATTTAAGGTATCGCTGTTACAGAGCCTGTTGCTAGTAGTGCTGTCTTCCTTTAATAATTCCTGCAAATTCCCTGTCTTCCTACTTTCATTATCAGTGCTCGGCTTTGGTCTCATTGTGTTGCTTGGACACCTTCTAATTTAAATTTCATGTTTTGATTTCTGGGTGATAACTTCAAACACCAATTTTCTTCTGCTACGCTATGCAGCCTTTTGCTCATTTTAATGAAACCTAGCAACCATAATGTAAATTGGAAATAACTACAGCCCATTAGACTATTGAAATCCCTGAAGATTTGAATTATTCACTATTAACAGAACTTGTATAATTATAGGTTAAGATATCACTTAGGCATTTAGCATACATCAGCTCCACTGTTAATTTTTAGCTCTTGATCTGTATTAGTAACCTCAGCTTGCTAAATTAAAGGATATGCCTCCAATTAGCCTAAATTTAACATTCAAGAACACATCTCTGGTGGGATGATGCTTATAAGTTTAGAATATCCAGGCAATTTCAGCTGATCTACTAAGTCTCTATCACAAGTGGAAGAGAAAACATTTTCTTGCAAACACTTCCATGACTTTCACAGGGGTAAAAGAGAAAAGGACAAAGCTGCATTTCGTGTAAGGCCTGAAGCCAAAAGTGTGACAAGCATTGCAGCCCTCTGTCCCTGTAGGGATCCCAAAAAGTTTGTGCTTGAGTATCTTCTTTTCAATTAAATGACCAGAAAAGTTAGTGTGACAGAGTTAAAACCTCATGTACTCATGCTTTAAAATAAAAGCACTTTCTGATCAGAGTAAACTGTAATTGGCTGGTATCTTAATAACAGACTTTCAGCCACCACTGGGTAGTTTTAACTCCTTCCTGAGAGTCAGAAACACAGCTGCAGTATCTTTGATAAGACTCAACATTTGTCTTTTTTCTTCCAAAGGCAGTGAGATGACTTTCTGTTTGCTAGTGTATAAATTAACTCTTCTCTTCCACCAGGAAGGAAAGATTCCTGGTAACCATCTGTGTATTTTTTGTACCATTTGGTACCTGCTTTAGATTATTAGCCTGCACTACATAGTCCTAGGTAATCATACTTCCACTTCTGGAAAGCCCTTTTAAAATATGTAGCTAGAAAATGGTTTAGGCTTCAAAGCAAATCATGAGTGTGTTCACATATGATGGTCAGAATTTGGAATAGAATCTTAAAGCTTTTGTCTTGGCCAACACTGAGAAAAAATACAGCTTTTGACAGAGTTCTCTCTTATATCCATAAATTCAATAAAATAAATTTCAGTAAACATGAGCGATCCTGTTAATGAGGAGAAACGCAGGGCACTTGGTAGCTGTATAGTTGTGTCAAAAGTATAATTCAAAAAATGGTTGCTAATATTGATGAGTGTCTCCATAGGAAAGCTCTGGGTGATAAGAAATCCTCTTGCTGGGAAATCTGCTTATAAACTTATAATGGCAACCATTACAGAGAAGGGAAAAAGCACTAAACTGGAAAATGCTATTAAAAATGTAATAGAACCCAAATTATTCAAAGCTTAGTCATGACATTCATTCAGCAAAACTTGTTGCAAAATGTGGATTTTATTGGAAATAATTGGAATCAAAAGATTATATTACTAATGCCTAACTTTGGTGTACCCAAAACAAATGAAAAAGAAAAAAGAACATTTTCAGCTCACAGCACACTGAGGATTTTTCCAGGGTTTGTTTTTTCCACTTAAGAAATTGGACCATGTCATATAAAACCTTTTGTCATGTTAAGCAGTCACTGTAGTATGTGCATCTTTCTAGTTAGACCTCCAAAATTATGGGGGTGCCTCACTCCTTAGACAGTTCTGTCTGGCCATTCCAAAACCATAATGCCTGTAGTTGTCCTACCAGCCTCCAGATGAAGGCTTTGGTTGGTGAATCTCAGATTTGTGACATCCTCCATGTGCTTGCAGTCCTGTTTCTGAGCATCCAGGGGTGGTCCAGCACAGGTGGTACTGATAACCAACTCCTTTGTTTCATGAGGCTCCTTGAACTTATCATTCCTTCGGCTGCATTGCTTGTCCCTCACACCAGGATTATTTGTGTCCTATGTAGAGTAGATGCCATCTAGTATAAAATCCATTAACAGCTCTGACAGTAAGGACCAAAGCTGAGGTGCCTGACTAATTCAAGGCAGCTCACTGATGAGCACGTGGGATTCTTCATCACCCTTTGAAGGCTGCTTATTCTACTCTGTGGTTGCTGGGAATGCCTGTATGCCTGACTCGAGTGCTTTGAATCACCCTACATGGACAGGGACCGACTTCTCAGCCCTTGCAATGTCTCAGTAGTGCTACCTAAGCAGTCTGGCCTCCTCCTCTGCCTCTCCTTGTGTGGGTTCATGCCTGAACCCTTGCAGATTCCTCTTTAAAACTGTCAAATGTTTAAGGAGTTTGGATTTCTCTCATCTACTCAGGAATTTTACCTTTAATTACTTAGAACAAAGACTTTTCCCATTCTAATTAAACACCTCTTGCCTCAAGTGCCGACTATCCGTGCCTTTGCATGATCATTTACTTTCAAGATTTTGAAAGCATTTTTCACTTGCATGCTCCAGATGGCTTGCCAGTGACAACATTCATGCATTTAGTTCTTTTCTCTCATTAAGCCTGTGGATTTTCAAAATATTTCTGGAACGCGATCCTACAGTTTTCTCTCTCTCTCTCTCTCTTTTTTTCTTTTGCCCTTTTCAACCCCAATGCAAGAAAAAGTACAAAATAGGTGTTTCCATGTCTGACTTGATGTTGATTCTTTTTGGATGGGGGAAGAGTGGAAAGGGTACAGGCAGAACTTATTTTAGTTAGTGATGTCAACAGTCAGAAACACAACAGGCAGGTGCAGTACTGCTCAGTTGCTGTAATCCTGTAAATCTGACCTCCTGCCCAGCCTTCCTGGGTACACCTGCTCTGTGAATTGGATGAATGAGCCAAGCTATCGACAGCCCGAGCTGGTAAGACTCCCTCACTCAGCATCTCACAGATGCAGTCTAGCCACACCAGCCCATCCACAGACAAGAAAACAGTCTCCTGCAGCTGGTTATGGCAGCCAGAGCCAGCAGCTCTACGGGGTGAGAGAGAACCTGCTCCGTGCAGGGCGCAGCCTGCCTGGTGTCCCGTAACATCTTCTCTTCAATCCCTTTTGTCCCAGCTGCACCCATGCACCCGTTAGTGAGGAAGCTAGAGCTGGCATGAGTTACGCAGGAAAGAGTGAAAAGTCGTATAAATGTGTAAGTAAGTAGGAGTAGGACAGGCAGGACTAATTTTTTGCATGTTTTTGTACTTTCCAGGGTGTTGCTTGTCTCATCATACCACCATCTGCTAGTGGGGGAATCCCATTAATGCAGCCTTTCTCCAAAGGATCAGGTCTGATCCTCCCTCTCAGATGGGCTGGTGTCCTTGTGCTGACTTCTGAACTGGATGAGAGTCAGACCCACTGTGTGGCTGGGGAAGGGGAGGTTTTGGAAAACAAATTATACATTGTTAAGTGGTTAGAAGACATGCTGATTTAAATAAGCACTTAGCTCCCATTTACACTTGAAAGTTTTGTCATGCTGGTAGAATTCTGCTAGTGAACTCCTCCTACATAATTAGAGGCTTTTTGTCTATAAGATGCATTCCAGTCTGGCAAGTGATATAAGCCATAACATAAAAACCACCACTTTTTTATTCTTTTTTTTTTTTTTTTTGCTGGTGTAATTGTGTCTGTGCAAGGGCTTTTGTTGAAGTAGTTATGTCATAAAAATCACCCTACAAAACACAAAACCTTCAAGCACAAACTGGAACCTTGTCTACCCAGCCAGATGTTACCGTGCTTTAAATACAGTTATGGAAAATCAAGGTAAAGTTGTTAGAACGTGCTGACCACAACTGAACAGTCATCAGAGATGAAGTTAAATCCCACTCAGCACTATATGAGCTAACCATATATCCAGAGTGGTATAATCTAATTTGACTTTTTCACAGCTGTGGCTGGACAGGGACTGTTCAACTTGCTTTAAACTATATTAAATTTTAATAGGGCTGGATTGAAATCTGCTTTATTTTGGTTTATTTTTCACTAGCATTATAACATATTTATTCTGACATCCATTACTTTGGTTGTCATCTCAATTAAGTGTGTTAAGCATTCTTCCTTTTAGGCTTTCATATTATTTTCCATTTTTTTTATACCATGAACTCTAACCATATCTGAGATCCCAATGGGAAAGAAATGTCTGTCACTTTGTTGCTCCACTAAATCTTTAAATGCAGACCCCCTAACATTTTTTAATCACCTAAGTTAAACTATTTCCAAGCGTTAATACATCAGATTATCAATACAAATGACAATCAATCTTCTTAGCCAAGTATCACTTTCTAAAGGATGCCATTAGGCACACTCAGATTCATTTTCCCCAGTGGACAGTAATTTGGTCTTGCATTTCTAATAGTCTACCGCATTTTAATTATTTTTCTTTCACATGAATGTTGCTAGCTTTCCCCAACAATGCTAATGCTGCCCTTCAGAAAACAATGACAAGTTTTTATAATTGGCAAGGCTAGGACCTGAGGAAGTTACAGAAACTTATTTATTAGGCCCAGTAGAAAATCAATACTATCTTAGACATACAGTGCAAGTTTCACTCACTGATATCCAAAGTCCGTCTGCTAATGAATTTGCCCTGGAACCAGTCACAGTTTGTTACTGCATTCAGATGAGGTAGATTTAGGCCTATACTAAGTAAAAGAGAAACCTAATTTTTCTCTGAGATGCAATTAATTCTGCAGTGTGATGTGGACCAGAGCAATCAGCTCTGCTTATTTCCCAGACACGAGAATGCCCATGCCCATGCTGTAAGTGCCAGCTAACAGTGAGACAACTGAACAGTTGGTTAAGCAACAGTCAAAGCAGGAAATGGACAATGCTATATCCTGGTGATACCACTGGCAAATGGGACTGGACAACGTAAATAGCCAAGCTGGAATTAAACTAGCCATTGTATCTTTATTACAGAAAGCACTGGGGGTTTCCTCCTTGCCATAGAGAGGGTTTGTGCCTCACCCCAGGCAGGTATTGTGGCTCATGATGTGTTCATACTGCATCTGGCAAAGAGAGGCTGCCGTGTCACTGTGACCTTGGTAGGACTTTACGTGATGATAATCCTTGGAGAGATCCCTGCCACCAGCACTTAAAGCTACAGAAAGGACAAACTGAAAGGCTGAACCAGGAACCACACGTGCAGTAGAGCACTGGCGCAGGCTTTCAGTCATGGGATACTAAATAGACACAGTGACTGAGGTTTTTAGAGAACCATGAGAAAGTCAAACACTTGGATATATTTTTGTATTGCTTTTTGCCTGGAAAAACAGTGAAGGACTACTGGCTGATATTCCACTTCAGGCCAGAGCCTCACACTGAAATAATGAAATTCTTGCTTCACTAGTCAAGCAAACAGACCCAAGAGCATTTTTTTCTAAACACAAACAGAAGTGCAAATGGAATTTTCCTGCTGGCACACAGCCTCCATGTGTATTGCACCCATTACTTTTGCTTTGGTGGCAAGCTGAAAGCAAATATATACAAGCCTACATAGCTGCTTAAGGTCAATCCTGCCAGGCTAACAGTAGGGTTTTCTCTGACCATCTATTTACCATCTACCATTGTCATCTGTATCACCACAGGAGAGTATCATCTCCTCTTTGCTCTAAGTGTTTGCTGTTATCCTCTGCAGCACCAATTGATTTCCCAGTACAGATAATAAACACCCAAACATAATCCACCTGCAATTTTCCAAGAGAGGACATAAAAAATTATGCCTGTGAAAAGCAGAAACTTTTGTCTTCAAAGAATACTATGTAGTTTTGGGAAATAGCCTTAAATGTGTAATTCAAGTGTAGAAGTGGGAACTCCACAATTCCAAAGACTCATTAGTGGTTAGGTATCTTTTAGCTCCAGGCCACTGTGTGAATCGGGACCAGGTGAGTAGTGACAGAAAGTTGTTATTACCTGGCAGCCAAGGGGAGAAGAGGTGGTGTTCCATCCCACTCAGGCTTTTCATGGGCTACTGACCACAATACAAAGACCCTGGGCTGAACAATGTGCACAGATTAATCATCTGACTCTGATCTGGGAATTATCCTTTCTGATCGGGGTAGATAAGCAATTGCCCTGCATGGCAAGTAGTCTTACCATTGCCCTTTCTGCACTTACTGTATGAAAAATGAGGACAGGCAGACCTGTAGCCAGTCCAAATTGTCAGAGTTTGGGTCATTGATCAGCGTGATAACCATCACTTATGCTGCTGAGGAGCTGGCCCAACAGGGTTTATATACATTGATGGAAGCCAGCAGATTTTTTGTGAGCATTACATACATTTTTTATATATGTCTACTGTAGATTAATTCTCCCATCTTTTAAAGTTACAAAATACATTTCTCAAATTACTTGCAATCAATCAATATCCAATGCATTGGATTTTTTCCACCCTCTTACTATACCAGATTTCACTAATTTTAAAGCACATTTGAGTAAAACACATGGGTTTAGATTTTTTATAGTGCCTTATGGTATTTTTGCTGGGAAAGTACTTTCAAAGTTGGGTGGGGTGTCTTTTCTTTTCTTTTTCTTCTGTGCATGCATTCATTATTCCAGTCTCAAATTCTGATATTTCTGTCCTTTTCAACCTTTGATAGATAAGAACAGGACATACCACAGTACATTCCAAATTCCCATTTCACTGCAAACTTTTAATTTGCCTCTATAAATCACATAACCCATTCTGCTGCTAGTGGAAGATATGTCCCCAACAAATGATACACCAGGTATTACATAGTAGTGTAAACGCTAAGCACTCTAAACTCTAACCTAATAAAAAGTACACCTGTCATTACATATTTCAATACATGGGCAGAACCCCTTCTGTAACTGTCTCGAAGGAAGCAGCACAGGTGCAGTCTCATGCTTAAGAACAGCCATTTCTGCTCCTTCACACGAACAGCAATAAACAGCTGGTGTGATTAATGAAATTAACTAAGACCTTCTCCAACCCGATTTGAGTATTTAGCTAGTCAAAGCAGTTGTTTACTTCCCATAGGACAAAGGAACAGGGGTTACTATAATTAATAAAAAGTAATAATAAATAATTTTGAGAATATGAGCTTTATGAATGTTTACTCAATGTTTTAACAAACAGATTGAAAAACCCCCAGACTCCTCCAAATGTGAATTTAAAACCCCATGTTTCCCTGCCCTGACTTTCTGGATGCGAGCCGCAACGCCCCAGTGGCTCAGCTCTGCTCCAGCGTGGGCAAGAGGAGGGGACACCAAACCCACGTGAATGAGGCTGCTGGCCAAACTCCCCATTTGTGGCACACCTCTGAGGCATGCACACCCACAGAGGTGTGGGTGTGTTTTCAGTGCTGTAGGGCACCCAGACAAGCTGGGGAAAGAGCCTGGGCAAGAGGAGGATTTGCATCTCCCCAAGGAGAACGTGGGGTGATGACAGACCCGACATGGGGGCCGGGCCCATGTCTCATGGCCTGCACTGTTGTCAACCTGAGCAGCACAGGCCAGCCTGGTTGAACAGCACCATGTTTTACCTGAGGTATTCCTAAATGAGATGCTCTAATGTCCCTTTTCCATCTCTGCAGCTGCCATTTCATGTTTATGGGATGCCACACACCTTCTCACCTGCCTAGAGCCTTTAACACACAAGACATAAAGTAAAACCCCAAAGCATCTCATCCCAGCCACATGCAGTTTCTCACCATTTACTTGGCTCTTTTTTCAGCAAAGAAATATTACTGTGGGGGAGAGGCACAGGGACCTATTGATCTACTGACTTGGATGTCAAACTGGCAGATCACACACAGCTTCCCTAAAGCTCTTCTGTTGCTGACTAGCCCACTTCTGCAGTGGCTTAGCAGCCTGGCCTCCTGAAGGGGGATTTACTCAAGTCACGTGTCACTTTTCTCAGTAGTATTTTCTCTTGCAAACACCCATCTTGTTGATGAGCAATTCCATAACCATTAGTGACTCTGCCTTCACAGTGGACCAAATATATGTTTTGTGTGCTTGAAGAAGATTTGGTGCTTTTGACTGGAGCTGCAAATAAAATTCACTGAAACACAGAACCAACTTTGGCTTCGAGGAAGAAAGTTCAGTGAAGTAAAAGTTTGGTGATTGTAATGGAGGTTAAAGTTATTTGACGTGGGTTGAATTTCAGCTTTAGAGAAGGGCAAATTGAGAACTTGCAAAGACTTGAAGAATAATTCTATAAACAAAAATGTACTTTATCAGATAGGCATTCCCATTATTTTTTATTCAGTCTCATTCAAGGAAATTATTTTTTTGGTGCCAACAGATTATGTTAAGATTAGTTCTGAACTCCTACAGAAAGTGGTTGGCTCTCTGTTTCTGAGCCATGACTGAATCCTCAATGAGAAGAGGACAAAAGAGAGGTTTTGTGGCACAACAGCAGGCAAATGAAGAGCCTGCAATCCTGGGAGGGGACTGATAGGGGCAGGCCTGAGGAGAGGCAAAGGCATCACCATTTGCCTATCAAGGGTAGTGTGAGGTAGGGGAAAGTAGTAGGTAGGTAGGTCTTTCTTTCAAGGTTTGGCGTGGACAGGAGAACCTTACAGGCAGCTGGCCAAGCTCTTAGCACAGAGGTCTTCTCTTCCAGAAACAGGTAAGGTCCTATCTGTGGCCTTGCCACAGAAAATAAATGAAAAGTAATATAAATAGTGTCCACCATACATTGGGATTAAAGGGGGAGAGCTGTGACTTAGTGCTGATTAGCCCATGACTTTATTCTGCTTTTTTGCTTTGCACTTCTTTCCCTGAAGTTCTCCACTGTTTTACTACTCCCTCTCTCCCATTCAAGCTGTGTTTGAGAAACCATTCCTCTCCATGGGCTAGAGCGGGCTTTGGATGAAATCCTACAATACATTTGCAGATTATTCAATTACTAAACATACTCGCTTCACAATCTTTGTGCTATATATTGCTTCATCAGACGAAACAATGGTAAAATTTGATCCTATGGTCTAATTCCAAGGAAGGCAAACACTCTACTCTAGTCAGAACTAGCACGCCAGCTCAGCTTTTTAGCCCTTTGGAAATCTAGGCTCCTCTAAGCACAGGCTTTCACTGCTGGTAGGTGGCCAGATTTACAATACAATAAATTACTTGCTCCTGGAGAGAATTTTAATCAGATAAATACAGTGATTTCTTTATACTGTCTGGAGGCAGTCTCTGAAAAAAAAAAATTATACAGCCTGATGTGACTCATTTAGTGTTATTTTATAGGGATACATGCATTCTCTATGATGGCTTACTTTTAAGAATGTTTGTTTTTTGAATAGTGATCTCTGTGTTACTATCACTATTAATCCAGACAAAGGAAATTTGTGGCTCACAGTCCCTTGCCCATATCAGTCCTCACTCCCAGTACACTGAAAGCTTGAGGTGAGTCTAAATTTATGGCTCATCAAAGCCCATTAAATATGGGAAAGGTTTTTTCTCTTCTGATTTAACCTAATAAGTAACCATAAAGAAGCCTAGAAGGAGGAAAAATGGTTCAGAATAGGTTTCTCTGCAGCAAACACTCAAAGACTGTGAAAAGACTATAACATTATCAATACCAGAAGATAAAGCTGGCATAAAGAAATAATATATATTTCAATGTTGCAAACAGTGAGGTTAAAAAATTAATTAAAGAACCTTGCCCATATATAAAAGATGGTGGGCTAGTCTAGTCCCAAACCTGTAAGTGTGAAAAGGATTTGAGGTTTAAAATGAGTGCCTCAGCTGGTACTGCGGACAAAGACTTTAAACCAATAATTAAATTAGTAAAACCATGAGTTGTTTGGGGGTTGGGGGGTTTTTTTGGTTGGCTGGGTTTTTGTTTGCTTTTGGTTGTGGGGGTTTTTTGGTTGGTTGGTTTGGTTTTTTTGTTTTGTTAAATTACTAAAATACTGTACCTGTCTTTAGACACCAAAACTGCCTCCGTGTGAGAGAAACTAAGTGCCCACAACCATAACATGATGGCCACTTCTGTAGCTTTGTCAAGGAGACCTCACTGGCAAGGGCTAGGGAAATCTCCTGCTCAGGGTTCTGAAGCTAGGACTATAATAAATATATGGAGGCTTTGATACCCCTGTCTTTCTTTCCTTTCCCCTTCCTTATTAGCTTTGGTACCAAAGACCTTCACCCTGTAACACTTGTTAGTTGGACTTCAGAATAAACACATTCAGACCTCATGAAACCCCACAGAGAGCACACTGCAAGTGGGTTGAGTGAGCAGGGGAGCACACTCAGCCACAAACAACCCTCATGCCTGCAACAATTCCTCCTAACAGCATCTGCACATCTGTCATTCATCTCTCTCTTCATATTTGCTAGCAGCTTTATGAATATCTAGGCCACTAAGCAGATTTTCTATTCAAAACCTGTGGCCCAAATTCTTAAGAACACACATTATGTCCCCTTAAAAGGACAAAGAGGAGTGTGTCTGCTTGTTTACATTTGTTTAGAATGCAGAGCCAGTGAGCTAAATTATGAGGCATTTGCATAAGAAACAGTGGAAATCTGCTTGAATAAGAGTACCAATATATTTCTGTTTTCTGATCAGTACCTGCCCTGCATTCAACATGCCTTATGATGGTCAATTCTGTCAAAAGTATAAATAGTACAAGCAAGGGGGTCAGGCCTAGAAGCCAGCAGCTGTGTCCCCTGCCTCCTCACATCCAAAATGCCTCATGTTAAAGAAGACTGCAGCACAGCTACTTCATTGTTCAGCCATTTAAGGGCAACAAAACCAGTCAAGCATTTCTGAACCCTAGTCTTAAACTGGCTGTCAGTTCTCTAAAAAGCATCTTTTCACCTTAGAACACAGTCCAGAACAGTAAGAGACCCTACAGTGAAGCCTCACATACAGGAGCACTTAATGAAACTAACACCCAATGGTTTAAGAAAGACAAATTGCATATTTAAACTTGATTGAGAACACCCTATGGATATTGGAGTGGAAGGGTTTTTTATACTGATGGCACGGGCTGGGAGTGTGCTCACTTGGTTCTGTTTCCTGGCCTTAGCTAATGACTTCTAGCATCACCTTGGGCACACTAATTATCTCCTAGTTACACTTAGGAAAATCCTATGAATAGCTTTCTAAACTTGTTTTGTTTTCAGAATTCTTGATGATGTGAAATTATTAAATCAGGATTAATGGTGTTTCTAAAAACACTTGTGCAGTCACAGGTTGTTCAGTCCAATGCCGGAAAAAAGGTTAAATTATACCACATAAGCAGAAGTTCAGCATAGATGATCACAACAGTCCCTGCTGGACTTAATATCCATGAATCAATGTATGACAGGGGATAAATGCAGTGGGACATTATGTGATTACTGATTCCAGCCTTTTTAAAACCTTTTTCCTTTCTTTTCTTTGAAGCCTCAGACACTGACCATTATTCAAGTCTGAATCACAGAATGGTTTGGTTTGGGAGGGACCTTAAAGATCATTGAGTTCCAGCCCCCCTGCCCCGGGCCAGAGGACGCCTTCCAGTAGACCAAGTTGCTCAAAGCCTCATCCAACCTGGCCTGGAACTCTTCAGGGATTGGGCATCCATCTCTGGGCAATCTGTTCCAGTGCCTCCCCACCCTCACTGTAAAGAATTTCTTCCTAAAATCTAATCTAAATCTGCCCTCTTTAAGTTTAAAGCCATTCCCCCTTGTCCTATCACGAAAAATATGAAAATCTTAAGAGGTTAATGGCTTGATCCCACAAGGCAAACTTTTTAAAATATGGTAGATTGGAAGAGTCCTTGTATCAAAAACACACAGAGTAGCTGCCTTTGACAAAAGAAACTGTTTTCAGTGTGAGCTTTTAGTTTCAACAGTTCATCAAAGGTAGATAAGCCAGTGCTGACTTAAGGCAGTGGTAAAGCTTCCACGTGACTTCAGTGACCCAACCCTTAGCCACTGCTCTTATTCCATCCACCCAGCACAATGAGTCAACTGATTGCATTTAGGAATTTGCTGTACACCTGTAATTTATTGTGCTGTCATCTCAGAAAGAAGTATTTTTGAAGAATGACATAGTCTTTCCTTTAGAATTTACTGTCCTAATAACATCACCCAACCTCCAGTTCCTAGAAAACTCCACAGAGAAAATCAAATTCTAAAGGGGGTCCTTTCTTATCAGCACCAGCTGGGTAAAAAGTGAATCACTGCACAGGCCTTGATGTGAAATACAGATGGCCTTGGAGTGGCAATCAAACTTTCGTGTTTCACAGAAGTCATCACGGTGGGTAGTTGGAAAAGGTTGGACTGATTTGGAAGTGCTCCCACAGTTTGAAGCATTTTTTGGTTTAATGTAGTTAGCAGTTGTTTCAGGATGCAAGGAGGAGCCCACCCAGGGAATTGGGATTTAGATAAGGGAGATGCGCAGTCGCATGCCCGTGGCTTAGTCTGATGAGTGACACCACAGAAAATCCAACCCAGCTTTTGCTTTGAGTCTGGCACCTCTCAAAAGCCACCTCCCAAGGAAATGTATGACACGAAGGCATGATCTGGTATGAATGGTGAGGGCAGTGAATGAACACAAAGCTGGTTTGTCCTAAGTCCTGCCATCCATGAGGCTCAGTGTAGAGGGGTAGGTTTTCCAGGACCAAGGAGATCCATGCTTCCCTTCCATACAGTTAGCACCACTTGGCACAGCACACACACAGTGTGACTCCATGGGAAAGTGGCCACACCACTGAGCAGCTTCCCCCACTGCTCCATCAGGAATGGGGTGCTTTACAAACACTGATGTGCAAAGACCCGTAACTCCTTCTTGAATGGATTTGCTACTCCATTCAAGAGTTAGCAAAGTAAGACATGAAGACTCAACAGCCTTAACATTTTTCCAGTGCCTCACTGTTAGTGTTGAAGAGTTTTGAAGAAAAAAAAAAAATCAGTGCCAGAAACTTGAAATCCCATTTCCTATTAGATCCAAGTCCACACTAGTTCTCCATTTCTTTTTAAGAGAAAGCTTGAGGTTATTCAGCTATTCAGCTGAACGAGTGAGGAATATAATTTTCATGAGTCTTTAGCGGATATACAGAAATCAGTAGCACCATCCAAATTTTGCCGCTAATTTGCTATGGTGAGGTCACTTAAACACTCCATTCTCCCTTATTCCTGCCCATAAAGTAAAGACAATTCTAATGACTGCTCTTATTACAGAAATACTGGAAGATTTAATGAGCTAATATTTTTCCAGCAGAGGGAATATGTAAAGTACTCAGCAAATGCTGAATGTTATCACAAGTTCTGGAGCAGCGGTGGATATTAAGAGTGCCAGCCCTTTTAGCTAAGGGAGAGATAGAAAAAAAATTTCTTTTATTGAGATGGAAACAAAATTGAAATGGGTTCAATTCTTACAAATTTTCACAATTGCATGTTCCAGAACTTGCTTAAAACCCCAGACATTGTGAAGTCACACAACCTATTTGCTGCTTTTCAAAAGCAAGAGAGCAACTCCCTCATCTCCACAAACACTTCAATCTTGCTTTTACTGCTTCTTCACATACAACTTGACATTGCATATTTTAAAATCTCTATGCCAGGCAAAATGAATTAATTCAAAAGTCTTATGGAGAAGAGATTTACAAACTTGCTTGATAAATGCTGTGCTTCAGCCGAGGATGGTTTTTCTTTGCACATTAACAGATAAAAACTACCAGAAATTATTAAAAAGCACAGGGTAAGAAACTCAGGTAGTATAAAAGTACTCTTCAGTTGGCTTAGGATGACTTATACTTTGAGGATCTGGACACAAACCAAGAGGAAGCTTGCCAACAGAGCTTTTCCTCAGCAACCATCTCTTAGAGAGGCCGTTGCAATCCCAAATAATTTCCTCTATTAAACCCCTGTTCCAGCTCAGGAATTCCTTCCTTTTGCAGTAGCAATGGGAAAATGCAACCAACAGCATCAGACCCATCTGTACGAGTAGTTTAACTACACAGATCCATGATTAATATTTCAATTTGCGCACTGTGCTTACCAAAGAAGCTTGAGAGCCAGCTTCAATTCATAAGGAAACATATTTTTCAAAGCCATCTGAGCTGACATGTTAACAAAAGAACACTATCTGACTCACTGAAATCAAGATCCTCCTCAGCAATAAAAACCTGGGGAAAGAGAGGATTTGCATCTTGCCCAGGACGTCAACAGGATTTGCTCAATGACAAAAGACACACTGATCACTAGCAGCCTAAACCCAGCAAAGCAGGCACCAGCAGTTAGTCCTGTCCTTGTAGATATCTTAAATGTGTTCATAATTTCCCTCATTTCATCAATTTCAATAAGATGAGAATGTTCACATCAGTAAACATCCACATTAGGACAAATAAGCTTGCATGATGAGATTACACTCTGTACTGGAGTTTGCAGAACAGCACAGCTACCACCAGAACATGCAGCTCTGTGCCATCAGCTGCCATTACTTTTGTTCTCAGTATCCCTACGATAACACACAGGCCCCCAGTAAGCAGTAAGTGATGGCAACTGACATGGGGAGGTGCCTGAGGCACAGACAGAATTGGTGTTAGTGCTCCTCTGCTGCCAGAATACAGCCCAGGTTTGTGGTTTGGGTCATTAGGGAGCCCAGCAGATTAATGTTTTTTTCTTATTTCTCCCTCACTGTAGCATTCAATTTTGTTAGGTTTATAGCTTTCGCAGGAAAACGTACTGCTAAACACGGATGAGAAAATACACAGCACATACAGAAAACATATCCTGTAGGGACCTTTCTACATCACTTCCAGATACCATATTTTTCGGATTATAAAATAACTCCTCAATATCTTCAGCTGTGCATGGTGACATGACATAAACCCAACACAGTAATATCAAAGAATTAATCTGTCTGCATATTCTTTCCTGCCACCAGCTGTATGAGAGTCATTTACTTAAAAGCAACTTTGGAATACAAGTATTTTGACCTCAAGTATATCAAAACACCTCCAGGCAACCTCCATGCAGGATCAGCTGAGTATAGCCCCATATCCACCATGACATGAGGAATAATGTCATTTGATCTCAGTCTTTTTATCTTTTCTAATGCTTTTGTCTCTTTTGCCTACTCCTCCTGTTACCTGGTGTGCAATATGCACCTTAAGAGATCCAGGATACATTGTCTCAGAGAAACAGCAATTAATTATTAAACCTGTCTCTATAACAGCCTTCCAGGTGTTGAGACAATCTGTAAGCTAAGCACTGATGTTTATCTCTGTAACACGGCACTACTGCATGAAAGCTGTCATCCAAACTGCTGCACAAGCCTTTTCATTTTTACCCATTTTTACTTTTTATGGAATCGCCTTACAGTGGAAAAGTGGAAAAGAAAAAAAAAATAGACAATCCGTGGTTAAACCCTCCCTTTTGCCCACTTCTGGGCAGGCATGTGTCACCATGCAAAACATCACTCTGATTTCAGTACTGCGCTTATCACCTTTGCTGTGTAAGCAGTCGGGAGCTGGAAACCTGGAGCCAGGTTTAGATCCAGCACTTGCCATTTCCAAACCAGCTTTTTTCTTGTGGGATTGCACATCTTCACATCATCTGGCTAATTTTAAGATTGTCCATGGAAGGGGAATAGAGTGGGTGAGGGATGAGAATCTGCTGCCAGCATAAAAAAAAAACCCAGGGTTTTTTTTTGGGGGGTGAGATTTTGTGCCCTGCAGTTGCCAGATGAACCTTTGGTGATTAGATTTCCTTTGTCTGCCTTTATCAGTATTATTACAGTTATTTTTTTCCATGGTCTGCAGTAACACATTAAAAATCCCTCTCAGGGAGCTAAAACTATTGCTCCAATCACAGGGTAAACAACCTAGAAGTAACTTAATGAACACTAGAAGTGTCCAGGTTTCTTATGGGTTTGCCTCTCATGGTTATTCAGAGGTACAAACTGAGGCACTTTTTTTGATGCCTAAGTACTGTATCTTCCTTAGGAATTTTTCGGTATCTACTAAGATACATTTTATCTGCTACTTTTCTTTCTAGCATGTGACTACAGGGTTCCTCTCTGCTCCAGCTGGTTGCCTACTTGCACAAAATTTACAGGAATTCAATTAGCTTTGAGCCCACTCTCCAGCAGCCAAATTAAATCAACTGATGTGTTCAACAGTTATCTGAGGATGTACAGAACATGGCTGCCCTGTTTCCTGAGGAAACCAGACTAGCAATTCCTACTTCTAAGAGCTAATCGCTTGCAATGGATGTATGAAATAAACGGGAAAATGAGAAGATGGCAGAAAGGCTGAAGTTAGGTAATAAGAAGTGGAGCATTCTATTGTGCAAGAAAATGAACATTAGTCACAGTCCAATGCTGAGAGCTGGCACCTGCTTTGCAACCAGGCAAGGCATCTAAAGGAAGGATGGGCAACCAGGAGGGAGGTGGCAAGGAGGGGTTTGGTCCCAAATCATCTTATATGTACAAGGCAGCATGGGGGGAAACTCCACTTGAAGGGATCTAGCAGGAGATGGATAAGCTGTTTACCCCCGGATCCAAGTGCTGATCCAAGGAGACTGACCTGCCTCCAGCCTTGCCCCATGACCTGCCATTCACCCTGGCCATAGCCTGGGGTCTCATCTTCCAGCTGAGCATCTCATGGAAACACTCCTGCTGCCTCAACCCAAATGGAGCAAGGGGAATCTTACTTCATAAATTCAGACACAAGCAGGTGGAGAGCTGCTCCTGTGGAAAGTCAGGAGACACAGTAACTTTTTTCCATTGTTTGCAAAAGGGGTGTCTGCTCACATCCTTCACAGGGAAGGGAGGTCTTGGGGAGGGACTGTGTTTTCAGGACCTTCTTTACAAAAGTGAAATGCTTGCACTTCATAGTATGGGGAAGGGAAAGGGAGTTATGTGTGTTGAGAGACATCTCAACGTGTTTCTGGCATTTTCTGTTACAGGAGACATCTGGGCTCTCACCTTTCTGCATGGGTGGGTACCAGAGGTTTGGATGGAAGAAAACCTGAATTTAAAGAGCTTCTGTAGCATGTTTTGGCTGATATGGGTCCACTGAAAAGCAGCAGTAAACAGGTGCTGGTGGCTGAATGGATGGACATGCAGTGGCCTACATATGACAGAGACAGGACAGAGTACAAGGCTCTGTGGAGCTAGGACTACTCACAGGTTTGGCTGTTTCGTGTATCCGTAAGGCAATGTCACGTTTTCCATTTGGTCAAGTGAAGATGATCCTGGAATAAATAAACGTGAGAATTACTAGCTGAAGCAGTGACAAATCAGACATGTATACTTTGCTCTAGAAAACCTACTTTTTTTCCTCTACCTGCATCAAGAGCATGAGCTGACTCTTATCAGCTCTTTCCCTTTTCTAGCTCTCTGCTGTCAGAGCTACCTTGTTCCAGGAGAGTTTTTTCCCCACTGGCTAAGCCTGATGCTTTAAGGCCTGTGAAGGCTTTAAAGCTGCTTACAGATTGCAAAGTGACCTTTTTTAGACTTCAGACTGAGATTGACTCACGTGAACTGTGAGTCCCTGAACATGGGGAGCAAATTGTCTGTCATATTTCTAAACTGTCAGATAGTCATTAGTTATAAATAATAAATGTCATGTGGCTTGCAAAATATATATCCAGCCTATTTAAGAATACTTAATGCTTGTGGTGAGCCTTTTACCTCCAACTATTTTTATCTTAACTGTGGTTTCAGCCCTTGGCCTCAGAATTGCCTGTGGGAGGGAAGGAGAAAGGTAAATATCATCCATTATACTCTTGAGAGGTGAAGAAAAGAAAAGGGGCAAGCCAAAGACAGAACTTGGATGAGACCCAGAAGAAATGAGGATGGACTTGTGCATGCATTAGCCATCGTGGCTGCAGTGCACTGCAGAAAGGCCATGCTTGCTGCCTGCTTGTTGCCAGACACCAGGCAGGAAGACTTTGTGCAAGCCCCATCCTCAGCATCTGGCCTCTGGGAAAGGCAGGACAGGAGGCAGAGCAGGTCCCCACTCCTTCCAGCTGCACCCCAGTGCTGATTGCCGTGCCAGTCTGCAAGGCAGGCAAGGGTTACACAGATTGGCTCCACGAGAACATAGCACGATTCCTCTTTCCTCTCTCCAGTTCACTAAGCCCTCATTTCCTATGCCTCTGCTGGCGCAGCTCAGGCTGAAAAATAGTCCTCGTAATGGCCAAGCTTGTTTGCTTTCTTTGGGGATGTTTATTTAATATCTCTTCACTAATGAGTCAGGCTTTTTCTATGATCCACAAGGCATCAATATTGCATGTGCTCAGAGACCTGAAGGCTGAGAAATACATGGATGGTAAGCACTGTGTATTTCAGGCGGCAAGTGTTTTGTTAACAGCAACAGCTAAACAAGCCAGGGAACAGCCTGAACTTCTGGAGTCAAGGCGAGATCAAAGCACACAAAGGTTAATTGGCAAAATGCCACAGGAGCCATTCTGCAGTGGGAATTTATGATTTACAAGTGTACCAGGAAAAGGCTGCTTTAATCACTAGATTACACTAAGTACTTGCCAGTTTTAATACCATAAACCACTATTTTTTTCCTACTTCAACATCAGAAAACTTCCCTTCTTAAATATAGAAACATATAATCAGATTCTTATCAAATGCTTTTCCCCTCCTTCCCCAAGAAGAGCATTAATATTATTAATAACACCATCAAGATCTCTGAGAAAGGGCTGTAGAGGATGGGGGGAGATTTTACCTCTTCCTCCCTGTCCCTCTCCTGTTTCGTGCCTCCCATGACTATTGAGGGGACTACTGACTGCTTGGAGGCACTTGTCCCATTTGTCTGTGCTGCCCTCTGGGTTGTTTTCGCCATGACTTGGAGTTGTCCTGTGAGCACAGGAAATCCCCTGATGCCCTCCCCAGTAGCCCTGTGTACCTCAATTGCCCAGCATGCTCCTTGGACAAAAACTTTGCCAAAACAAGGGGGGAGGGGATGGTGAGGAGCCCCACAACCACATGTCCCTGATGGCAAGGACATGCCACCCAGAGGGTCACCCCACAGCCAAGGGAGGCTGCTGCAGGAGCAAGGCAGCAACCCTGGCTCACCACCTCCCAAAAATGGCATGTTAAAAATTCTATTGTGTGCTTAAATGGTATTTATAGACATCATCAATTACAGAGATCCTAAATGCGTTAAATCAAAATCCATTTAAAGACCAGTGTTCTTCAAGACTCCTAAAAACAGCTCAAAAAGATGACATCACTATAGCCCTCTCCTAAATTTCATGGTTTCAAGTAGATGTCTGAGCTCAGCAGGGTTCACACTGAGGCTCAGTGCCTGACACTGGGATCCATCAAAGAGGGGAACAGAAAGAGCAGGAAGCAAGCTCAGACTGACCCTTTCTGTTACAGGGAACAGGGCTCACAATTCCCTTACCTTCATGAAACAAGATTCAGTGGCATAACATCAGCACAGAATTAGTGTAGAACAAACTAGAATCAGTCTCACGACCTTCAGGAGTGGTAAAAAATCAGAAGAGAACACAGAAACAGAGCCCCATCTCTAAGCCAAGGCAAACAGCTGACCTCTTGCTCCGTTTTTAAACTCTGACCTGCCCCTCCCTGTCTCTGACCATAACTGGGCACAGCTGGGTGCCCGCTGCTTGCCTCCAGTCCGGGGGAGGCTGAGGCAACAAACAGAAAACATATGTGAACTACAGACCTTGCTAAATGAGCTGTACACAGTATTTTTCATTCTCGATGTGGTGGCATTTTAGACAGTTGTTGGAGTGCTCACAGGGGCGCAGTTTCTTTGGCTAAAGCTTGCTTTTTGGTCATCTGAGTCTAATTTATGCAGCTGTAGCAGATGTCCCAGAGCCAAGGACACAGGGATAGCAGCAGGCAGTACCAGTATACCAGCAGTATGATAGGCACAGTACCTCAGTTGTCAATGGATACATATATTGTTATCCTGATTTTGACTCTTAGGTCTAAAATGAGTTATTTAAAGTTATTTAACCTCTTGAGTTTGGGTTTCCCTGGCTACTTGTGTTTTTATTTATGTTTACCCATTCATCAGTGCTGCTTGCAAAAATAAGATAGCACTTACAGGCTATTCTCAAGAGAAGAAGCATTTTTCATTTTGAGTTTTACTGGAGCAATGGTACTAGAAGCAGCAATAAGGCATAGGTTAGTGTGACTCGTTGCAGTAATGCTGCTTATTCCCTGCATAACTAACCTACATGGGTGGAGGAATATTAAATACCATGTAGGCCACTGATTTTCTTATTCATGTAAAACCTCCACTGCAAGTTTAAGCAATGCCCATACCTATCGTGCAACAGGGTAAGCTGTGATGCAGTTTCCTTTTTCTTCATTAATGTAATTTGTTTCTATCCCTTCCTCAACACCTTTTTTATTCTTTTCTTTCTTTTTTTAAATTTTGTTTTGTTAACTGTTCTGCAGAAAGTCAAACCACGGTCAGCTTTCTTCTACAAACCAGTTCAATTAGTTAAGATTGTGGATGGATTAAGATTTAAGACTCCACAGAGATGCCTGGATGGAAACCCTCTAGGTTAGCTAGTTCTCACTCAAAAACACACAAACAAGGATGGAGGACAGCACCACATTTAACTTGGGGACTGGTGGGTGGAAACCACCAGATAATTAAAGATCTCTCTTTATCACCCTTGAAAAGGGTGGGTCAGATAAGGCAGGATATGACCCATTACCGGCAAGGACAGGTATGTAGGTCATCGTGTCACATGGAAAGGCGCAGAGCAGAACCCGAGCTGCAGCCCGCACGCAGTGGCCCAGATCAAAGCAGAAACTGGGGACACCTTCAGAAAGAGCTCTGGCCATGGATTGGGGAGCAGCAGAACAAAGAAAAACATCATGCCCAACTCTCTTTTCCCTCTGGATAGACGGATGGCCATCTGGGCTGCTGTCAGGAGATAGCTGATGAAAAAAAAAAAACCCTTCAATGAAGAATTCCTAGGATTTTTTAGGACCAGAAACAGGGAGGGTAAACAGGTGCTGGGAGTATGCAGACAGCTGCATGTGCAGCACGAGTGACTTCTGCTTGGTCCCACTCTTCCTGGAGTTCTTTCATCCAGAAAAACTGTCAAAGCGAGGAGAAGGGAGCAAAGATTTCTCTCCTAAGGCATGGAACACAAATGAGGCAGATGGCAGGATTGATACAAAGGTTTCAGGCATTCAGTTTTTGGGAACAGGTTAGGAGAGGTCTGAATCCAGCTTCAGCAGAGTGAGCCATCAACTAGTCTGCAGCTCTGGCTGAACAGCTGCTATTGCTCTTGGAAATAAAAGTTGCCAGCATATAGGTGCCAATAAAGTCCACATGGTCAGCTAAGACTGATGGCATGAGATCATCCTGGAGCACCAGCTCCCCAGCAGGAGTCAGTGAGGGCAGGAATGCTGACAGTCACTTCTCCACTGCTTTCTAGTGATGACTGCTGAGGTCCATGTGACTCCAGAAGGCACCATGCTTGTCACCTGCCGGGCAGTTCCCTTGATTATATGGTGTTGCACAGCAATGGTATGTGACTGTTTCCCTGCATCCAGACGTGGGTATTTCAGGACACAGTATTTTAAATAACTGTTTATACAGCAACAGCTGGCTGCAGTGAAGTCATCAAGTGTTTCTGAGGTTACTTAGTACTGCAGAAAAACTGAACAAGAATCCACCTAAGCTCCTTAACCGTGCCCTGTGTCCCAAAGGGTGCCACAAACCCCATGAAAGTGGCAAGGGCTCAGCACTGCAGCAGAAGCTGCTTTGGGTGCTAGCAACCCAAATTTTAGCAGCCTTTGCTCTAAACAGCTTGAATATTGGGGGAGAATCAGAACACTGCAGAAGTCTCTGTTATGAGGAGGGTGATTAAACACCGGAGCAGGTTGCCCAGAGATATGGTAGAGGCCACAGCCCTGGACACATCGAAGGCTGGGTTGGACAGGGCTCTGAACAGCCTGATCTGGATAAAGATCTATCTGTTCATTGCAAGGGGCTTGGACTAGATGACCTTTTAAGGTCCCATCCAACCCAAAGACCTCAACTGCACCAGCAATTCTGCCCTCATCAGAAAGGTACTGTTGCACTCTCTACTTCTGCAGCTACCAGCTCTGAGCAGAATGGTGCCAGTTTAGCAAGAATATCTGCCACCAACAGAGCTTATTAGAGGATAAAACCTGTCTTGTGTGAATGCTGAGTTGGAAATGCATTTTCTTTTCACACTGTAATAAATCTGAATGTTGCAACCCCCTGGAAAATAATTGTTTAGGATTGATCATAATGCAGAAACAACTTTTTTGAGAGTCTGCCTGTGGAGTTTTTGTGTCATTATGAAAACAAACATTTAATAGGGAAGAAATAAATTTATTCTAAAAAGTCCCCAAAAGTGAAAGCAAGACACTTCACCACCATCCAAACTTTGCAAAACATGAATTTCTGTACAACTGTATTTTTTTACTGGCCTGCAATAGCTGTAATTGGTTATTGTTTTCCTGTCCAATTTTAATCAGTATAGCAATGTCCAACAAGGTGTGTTGAAAAATCACATTGCATTATATGGGCAAAAATGTACTTATAATGTATTTGTAATGACAAAAGAATGAGGTCGATAAATGTATTTTATTTCACTGTGGGGGGCTGGTATGAGAGATCTGCAAAAGGCTGGTGGGCACCAGGTGAGCCTATGCTAAAAGAACTGCAGGAAGAGCTGTACCATCAAATCTCTTCTACGGAGCAGTAGGCAATGTGAAAATATTAGATTAGGGGCAGAGCGGTCATTTTGAGCAACTTTGCATTTTAAATTGGCCAGCAAGCAGAAGGTTGAGAGAGACCAGGAACACAAAACTGGGTTCCAGTATTAGCAAGTCAAATTGTGAGCTGACGTCAGGAACGCAGTGATGATTATATCATGAATTTCACAATATTTGGTGCAGATTCCTACAGCTCCTGCTCCTGCAAATCTGTAATTACATGAAAATTCCTATTCCTGTTTAAAAGTAAAAAATATTTCCAGCCTTGAAAGTTTAGAAAACATTAACCAAGCACTCCAAACCAAAAAAAAAGTAAATAAAAAAGCACATCAAACTAATTATTAAACTCCCCCAAACTCTCAGGGTTTTCCAGCACACACCTCATGCTGTGTGATGGTCTGAGTTGAGCTGATAGTGCTGGCTGCTCAGCTGGAGAAAATTTGATTCCAGGGGAAGGTGACTAAGAGAGGGTATCTGGTTTTAAAGATAAGAGGCTAAAATACAGTGGCTGTGTGCTTGGTAGGAAGGAATTGCTGTAGTTTTCATGTGGCTTTTTTTTGGGTGTTTGAGAGATGGAGCTAGGAGAAAGACTAAAAGTAGATCCTAGCTTTCATGACAATCTTTACTTGCTCCCTATCTTTTTCATATATTTCTTACATAGCACTACAGAAGTTTTTGGACACCTGGGAAATGCATCACTAACTGAGATATATATACACATATACATGTATGCATATATTCATATATATGTATATGTGTACTTTAAATGTCTGCAACCCTTTAGTCACCTAAGCCCTTGTAAGAAGCAAGAGCCACAACATGCAGGAGGTACAAAATAAGAATGTAGCTGCCACAAATCCATCTTTAATCCTCCTTTAATTACACGGGCCAGTGGGGCCTTAACGCTGAGACAGCTCCGTGCTGCAGAGAGCTCCAGCAAGTGTAAAGGAAGCAGCAGCACCTGATGACACAGGACCGTGCAGGACAGAGCGTGAAGTGAAGGCTGTAATTAGGAAACCACTACATTGTGAAGCTGGCAGCCTAATGAAAGCAGCTGATGAGACCAGCTGACTGCATCTGTATTGACAATAGCCTGCCAGCATCATTAATATGTGTCATCGTTTTCCCCCCCACCCCAGCACATCTCTGAATGTAGAGTGAGGTAACCTCCCACACCATAATGACCAAAATCCTTAGTGAATTGCTATGCTGAGAACAGCCCTGAATTTCTGTTGTGATGGCCACTATGTCGGGTATGGGGGGGGGAGAATTTAATCTCTGGGCCCACCTTTGGCAAACAGCCAAGAAAGGATGGCTGCATCTTACTCCTGCTTCACACATGCTCCCTCATGTGTGAAGGACATGGAGGAAATACAGAAAATACAACTAGGTAGTGACAGATGCAGAGGAGTAGACTATGCTCAATCCCAGCAAAAAGATAACAACAAATGCAAGGCACTTCCATAGAGCTCTTCCTCATCAGGCTTAAAATGCTGCTCACTCACTTCAGTGAATTCATCACTCCTGGGTCTTCTGAGAGGGGGTCAGAGTGCAATGACCCACAGTCCTCTCAGGAAGACTGGGGCAGAGCAAGAGAGCAAGGTACTTATTTGAGGCCTGACACACAAACAGAAAATGAGTCTGCTAATTTTCAGTGCTTAATTCTGAGAAATTTACCTTATATGCCTCAAAAGGACCTTTGGAGATCCCTGACTGCTCTGTCCCTTGCATCTGGTACCCTATACCTTTTTCGTCCCTGAAAGCATTTTGTGCAGTTTGGCTTGGAGAAGCTGACAGCTTCTCTGTGTATGCTGATGGACTAGCCCTCTGCATTTCAGCTTAGATGCTAATGCAAGTGGAAATACATTCAGGAAGAAGCTTGCCCTTTTGCTGCCCTTGATGCACCTAGACTGAGCCTAGAGGATTTTGGGTCTCCAGAGCTCTCCATCTAGCAGCTTGTGAAAACATTCTGAATTTACTACCCTTTTAACCAGCAAAGAAAATAAATCTTCCTTGCCATAAATGCTAATGTTGGTGCACTGAGAAATCCAAAGGGAGGCTGCAGAGGGAGAGAGAAACATTCCCCATGCAATGATTAAAGTGCCAGTTCATGAAAGCTGACGTCAGCGCGTGCTTTCAGGGTGGCAGAGCACTTTGCATTTATCCTTTCCTTGTTTGTGCTCCATCTGGACGGGCTCCAGTGGAAAAAAAAAAGAGGGAAAAGGAGAAGCTAATGCCTTTCTAATACACTTCTGAATTCCTTTGGTTTCACACAGGGAGCAGACTCTGAAACATCTAACTTCTGCTTGCCCAGTTCAGTGAGATAAAAGAAACCGAAGACAGCTGGAGCTTGGGCCAAACTAAATCATAATTAGATTGTCATAGCAAACAGTCAGCTGGGGCAGCTCAAAGGAAGACCAAAGGAGAGCACATGGGTAAATAACATCTTAGGATTTGATAACTTGCAGGGACAATCCTGTTTCCCATCAAGAAGATTCATCTCAACCCACAACTGTTTAATATAAAGTTATGATGTTTCAAAACTCAAAAAAGCTACACAAAAAAGCTACACAAAAAAAGCTACAGGTTTCTGCTAAAAATGGTCTGGTGGGAAGATACCTAAGAGCAGCTCCCCAACTCCATGGCTGGGGTAGAGGATAAGCACAGCCAGTACTAGGCTTCCTATTGAAGCAGATTCCCCTTCTCCGAGATCGAGGAGCACAGGGAGTGCCACAAACTCCCTCTTTCCATATTTTTTTTTTTTTTCCTGAGTTGCTGTTGGAGTCAGGGGGGAAGGCTTACCCAACCATTGTGGTCACGCACATGCTGCAACCGCTCCGACAATTACACTTCAGGGTTTCTTGCTGAAGATGGCTGCTGATAATTTGGTTTTACAGCTACACACTGGTACTGTCCTGCAGCAGGGATGATGATTGTGCATGACAGTGGTTTTGGTCTGTGGTCACTCTCATAGCTAGCAAAATTACTCAGTAGAAATAGCTCATGTTGATCAATACAGGAGTTAGTTTGGCAGTGAAACTGCCTCTTAAACACTGAAATAACAGCTTTGCATTTACTAAAACTATTCAAAAGAAACAACTTTTCTTTCTCCTCAGACATGATGATTTAGTGTTAGTTTCCATTTCAAAAGTCAGGATGGCAGTATAAAAAATCAAAAGGTTTCAAATCAGTAATATTTTTCAGCTATATGCTTTCAACTGGAAAATAAGTCAAAAGGCAAACATCCTGCATTGCTGAATATTCTGAAACTAAATAGCCTTTGAAATGACATTCTGAAATGAAAACTTTCACTTTAGGTCCACTTTTCCCCATAATTCTTCTTTCATCAAGTAAAAAATGACAGACCAACAGCACAAGAAAAAATTTCCATTTCATGAACCTAATTTCTTCTCAATAGCATGCACTTTTTTCCGTTCTGGAGGGCATACCATCACCATGTAAACAGATCTGGGACTGGATCCCTGAAAGTCCTGACCCTTCCTAGTCTACTCAGTGTGCAAGGATCCCTTCAGAGCTTGGCGCAACCTGCAGCCTTGCATCTTGCAGGCTGGAGGTGGAACCCGGTGAGCTAATTACTGGGTGTGGAATGCAAGTGGGAGCACGATGGGAGGCCAGTGAATTTCCCTGTCGCCTCCATTCCCCACCCCGTGATACTCAGGGCCGGGGCTGCCACCACAGCGCTGCCAAGCACTCAGTGTCCCTGTGTGTAAATGGAGCATGGGGTGGACCTGATCCTCAGTGGAGTTCGCTGCTCCTAACCCCTCTCTCCCCCCTGGAACAAACTGCCAATATTTTGCCGTATTTGCATTCAATCTAAGGCGAAAAACAGGCGTTAAGCTGGCACAGCCACCAGTCTCTCTGTGTTAGTGATCGAGTGATAAGTTGTGCAGTGGTTACACAACTGGGCTGTGTCTGCGGAGCCAGGACTGCCGGGTTTAATCTCCCGCTCAGTCACTGACTCATCACGTAGCCTGAAGAACATCATTTCACCTCTCTGCACATAAATTTCATCATCTTTAGTTGGGGGGTAATAAGGCTATCTCACAGGAATGTTAGGACACACAAATTACCCTCAGAAATATTTGTGAAATTCTCTAGATGATGCTTCAACAAAGGCATAAAGTTTTTTGTTGCTGAATAAGTAACAGCCAGGGGAATGTCCTAATCGTCAGGCTGGCTTATTTACTTACCTTGTACCAGAGATTTCTGGCAGCTGCGACAAAAGGATATCTCAGGTAAGGGAAAGGGTGAAGAGATTGTTTGACTACTGCAGTAGGAGCAGCAGCAGGAAAAGGTCAGCTCCCACCACAAAAACAAGTACGTGATAGATAAATGTTATGTCAAAGGCTAAGTGGCATTTGTGGCATTTTCAGCTCAGATGCACAAGCAGCTTATGCAGATGACACAGTGATGCAATACGTATGTCTAATCCTGTTAACAATGTTCCACAAAGTCCCATGTCATTTCTTCAGAGTACATGCTGAACTCTGGGTTTAGACTTTAAAAGCATTTAGATAGCTGAAGTTCTGCTTTTGTGCCTTCCCGGAGGTGTTATTTTTCTTGCCTACAGTGATCATCTCAGTGTCTGTCCTCCACCTGAGGCTGTCTGGGAAGCACAGCCTGGGTACGTCAGCACCTCTGAGCCCCAGAGGGTCTGGGATGGATACTGAGGGACATTACATGATTCATACAGTCACTCAGTTTGGCTGTGGGATATTTAGTAGCTGCTGCAACTCAGGCCCCAGAGGCTGTACTTGCAGACAGGCCAGGTTTCTGAGGGTTCCAAAGTCTATGCTGAAGTAACATAAGATGGTTGCTGAGACAGCTAAGGAGAGAGACAACCTGGAAACTTTCAGAAGATGCAACCTTGATTTTTGTTGTCTAATCCATCCCAGCTGCATCTTCCCCACTTACTCCTAACTCCTGTGTTTTACTTTGATCTGAAAGCTCATCCAGAGGATACCTGTGGGCAACCTGGCAAGTGCAGGTAAATCCCTAATGGGTGGAGAGCTGCTGAACCAGGTAATTCCTGTGTCTTTAACCAGTGCAAGAACACAGGAAGTAGCTTCTGCCTCATCCATCCAGTGTGAAGCCCTTACACAAGGCCCAGCTTTCCTGCTGTTGTTAAATTGAGCCACTGCTGAGCAACCCTGGCTGCTGTTTCACTTAGGGGATTATCTCCTATCACTACCTAAGCCCATTGGGGCCCTCAGGTGGTGCTTTCCATCACCTAAGCAACACAAATGGTAGCTAAAGGGTTTTCCTCCATGGCTAGTTTTTAACACCAAAAGGAATTTTTATAAAATCTTTGATGGTTATGATAGAGATACTTTGAAGGTATCACGTCCCTTTTCTTCACAGCCAGAATAATTTTACACCAGTGAGAAAGCACTCTTAGATGTCTGGAAGCAGCTGGTTTCTCCAGCTGAAATAACTCACTCCAGGGTCAGCAGCAGGAATTCCTGATTGCCTCTCATTGGAACCATGTCCCTGCAGCACCCCTAGTCCAAAGAGACTATTAAATCTTTCTTGTGGGGAAGCAGAAGGCCTGGAAACTACAAGCACCCTACCACAGAAACACATTCATGGATCCCATACTTTATCCAACAGAGGACGTTGGCACATTTCCATACCCAGCTTCTACAAATCCTGCTGAAGGCCTGCAATTAGGGAAAACCCATACAGTTCAGCAAATGACATTTTCTCAGTGAATTTAATGTAGTTATGACTTCATCATGAGTGACAGTTTCATAGGTCACAGAAATGGAAAGACATAAGGAAACTTCCTGTAGCCAGTGAGTAGCTCCAACCACCCCTTAAATAAGCTCATCTGTGTTTAATTGGATTTATTTTCTAAAACTGCTCAAGCCCTGTGTTTTTCTGTCTTTTCCCTTGGGGTACTGTTCTCTCCAATGGTCAAAATCAGAACAATTTTTCATTTGCACTAGAATGGTCATCAAAAGCAGCTGAAGTTACTAATTTTTAAAATGAGTAGGAGAAATCTACCATTCTCAGAAAGACAGTGAAACATCTGATGTCCCCCGAAGTTAAGTGTTGGCAAGGACAGATAAATGGAAGATACCCAGAACATGGTAAGTTAAAATGTGCCTGACTTTCTTTCCCCTTCTTCCTCCACCCCTGTTTTAGATACAGACTCCTGGAGTCCTGCTAGAGATGCTTCTCAGGCCCTGATTGAGCAAACTGGGTCCTTGGAATAGAATTAATTTTAACACAATAATTCACAGGAGCATCCCTCCGTGTTGTGCTCGAGGATCTATGATACCCAGAAAACTTGTTTTATTTAATTAATATATGAATTACTCTATGGATAGAATTTTTGTCCTGCTGGTCCCAAAATCCCAGATACCTTCCCTCTAAAAAAAAAAGAGGGGGGGGGGGGGCAGGAAGAGCAAGCATTGCAAACCTATGATCCTCCAACAGCAATTCCAATATACTCCAGGGAGCATGAATCACAAAAATGAAGAGTTGTAAAAACTCAGAGCTTTTCCTTTCTTTAGATGGGGTTGTTTCACCTCAACAGTTTAGCTAAATATCCCTCGAAGTAACAGAATTCTTGCCCAGATGTCCCAGGCTATCACATACTGCCTAGCAGTTAAAATGACATCATTTGTCATTAGCACATCTCACCACCTAGAAGGTGGTGGGAGGAAATATTTAGCAGTCTCCAAAGCCATGCAAAATTCTCTGCAGATGTTTTTTAATGAACATTCCCTCTCTTCCCTAAGTTCACTGAGCACCTAAACTGGACTTTGGGGCAAACTGACCCTAGACCTTACAAAGCAGAATGGAGACACTGTACCATGATGAGAGGAAGGTCCATCACCAGTAACAGAGAAGGCCAGAATTTAAACTCCAGAACTGTTGAAGCTGCAGGCAAATATTTGCCAACACTTGCCAGGCTTCATCTCTTCCCTGTTTGAAGAACAGATTATTTCTCCAGACCAGGGAACAGTGTAACATTTACTCCCAATGTCCTTCTTGACAACCTGAGCTGTTGGCCAGTACCCACAAAGGTCCTTTAGACAGTGGCCACTCACGTGGGCTGTCTCCAGAGGGAGCATTCATAAAGCCTGTTTTCTCAGGGTGTTACACAATCACTTCACACAGAAGAGGTGCTTTTCAGTGGTGGGCAAGATCACCACTGGCCAAAGCAAAATCCTTGGCTAAAATGGTATCCAAATCATCCATTCTTCCATACAGATTTGAAGTTCCTTCTAAGCCTCTCTTCTTTTGTGCTTCAGTAGGCAATCTGTCTGTTCCACATCCACTGAGGCAAAATGCCATAAGGGCATTTGAAACCAAGGGCATATCATTATAGAAAAAAAAAGCAGGGATGGACAAGTGACAGGTAAGATTACTTCCTGATTTAATGTGATACTGAATGCAAAGTATCCAGACCTAATCAGTTGTCATTCATTCCAGATTAATGTTACCTCTGCTTAATAAGCATGGAGGGAGCATTCAGCAGCAACATCTTCACGGAAATAATTTTGCTCCTGAAACAGCTGCAAACTGCACAATTCTCGATTTTTTTTTTTTTTTTTTTTTTTAATGCCAGTGCAGTTCACCACATACTTTAGTCTACAGAAGGAAGATGACAGAAGATATTTCCATAGACTAAATAAGAAACCTGCCAGTTCCTGCTCCAGCTCCTGCTGTATTACTGCATTCAAGCTACACCAAAGCTACAGAAAGTAGGGGAAGTCTCCTATTGCATTAGCAGAACAGTGCCAATAAAACTTCAGCTTGATAGTTTCCCAGTTCCCAAAAGCATCAGTAAAGGCAGCATTCCTCACAGGGCTAAATGCCACAGGGAACTGCACTCCAAAGCAGAATCACCCAGGCTCCTGCACAAGAATTGTTTCCACTCTAGAATCCTTCAGGATAGTGAATGACATAAGAACCATTTCTCCTCTCACTTCCCAACTGGCTGCACTTCTTATAATTTAGAACAGAATCTACCTTCCTAAATGAGAAAAGGGGATATTCAGTTATTCTCAGGGGGCACAAGAATGAAACCCAAGAAGCACTTGTACCCATCTCTATGCAGGACAAGCCTGATGTGAGAGGCTGCAGCATTCTGTGACTCTAATTCATGCTCCAGGACTCCCATCCCACTGCCTGCATGCACACATGATTTGGAAAGGCAAATCAGCACTGAACTACTCTTCTTGAGCTTCCTTTGAAATACCTAGTACTGCTGAAAGGTTCTGTAGAGAACTATTATCCTTTTACTTCTTCCCAAAACGAGAGTTGTGTGAGCAGTGGCTATCAAAGTTCCCAGTAGGGAAGATGACTCACAAGAACAGCATTAAGGGATGAGAGGAGACAGCAGCCTTTGGCAACACGTCCAGAGGAGGGCAACAAGGCTGGTGAGGGGCTTGGAACACAAGCCCTACAAGGAACGACTGAGGGAGCTGGGGTTGTTTAGCCTGGAGAAAAGGAGGCTCAGAGGTGACCTTATCACTCTCTACAACTACCTGAAAGGTGGTTGTAGTGAGGTGGGGGTTGGTCTCTTTTTCCAGGCAACCCCTGACAGAATAAGAGGACACAGTCTCAAGCTGCACCAAGGGAAATTTAGGTTGGATGTTAGGAAAAGGTTTTTCACAGAAAGAGTGATAAAGTACTGGAATCATCTGCCCAGGGAGGTGGTGGAGTCACCATCCCTGGATGTGGTTAAAAAAAGATTGGATGTGGCACTAAATGCCATTGTTTAGTTGAGGTGGTGTTAGGGCACAGGTTGGATTTGAAGATCTTAGAGGTCTCTTCCAACCTGGTGATTCTGTGCTCAGGTCCCTCACATGTGTTTTCCAATGTGTCTGAGGCATAGGTGCTATGGAATAGACTGAAATCTTGTCTCTTGGTTGGAGGCTGTGTTTGCTTCCATTTCCCAAGCTAAATAAATATCAGGTAGACACTTAATGACCCACAGTGAAGACAGGGACAGGAAGAGCAGCCTGTGCTGCACTGGAACAAGATGCAAGTGCTTCTGTTTTACATTCTAAATATATCCCCATTTTGTGCTGCCTGTAGAGCTCACAGACACACATCTGTGGGTAAGATGCAGGTAAATGAAAGTCCTACTATAAATAGCCTTACCTTTGAGAGCAGATCAAAGAAGAGGTGACAGCAACTACAGCCTCTGAAACCTGACTAGGTAACTTGTACTCTGCCCAGCTCTTTTTACCTTAGCAAGGACAATGACAGGAGTGAAATGAAAAAAGGAGGAGTCTGAATAGCTTCTGCATGCATAATAGTAAATTTAGGAAACCCAGAACACTTTCTTCTTGGAAACATTATAATTTTCTACTCACTTGAATTTCTGGAGTGGAAATGTAGTACACATCACTGAAAACTGCACCAGTGCAACCCTCACTTTGGCTTCAATAAAATTAAAATGTAAAGTATTTAACATAGGAAATAAGAAAGATATTGGGAAACAAGATCATGTGGAACTTCTGAAGTTTCTTTTGTACTAATAGATCATATGAATCGGCCTGCAGGTTTAAAACAAGGAAAATCTAATTTCCAAAAAGGTTGATCTCTCAATTCCTCATCAGGATTTTTTAAAAAAACCAAACCAAAACAAACCAAGCAAAAAGTGAAAAACAACTTTGTAAGCTCTTCTATGGATAATAGCTATGGAGTCTCCAGCCTGGGAGACCTGAACACAACAGAGAAGGGTTAAGCCAAGCTGGCTTGCAGGTAATCACATTTTTGTTTAGACCCTCTTCCTACCTGCTAGCAAAGAAACTCCTTCATCACAGGAAGGCTCATTCTGGAACCAGCTCCCATAGAGGGGAGGACAGGAGGATACAGGACTGTCCCTGGGCTATTTAGCCTTGGAGAAGTGACAGGTATGGCCCAGCTCCACACCCAACCCCAGATGGAAGGAGCCTGGTGTCCAAGGCAGTGCAGAGCCTGCAGTTATTCTGATGCCTTAGGTTTTAACTTTTACATTCCTCAAATCCTGTACTGCCTAGTGTGTAACTCTGAACTTCATACAGCCTGTTAGCTGCTGTTCTCTCATGCTGCTTAGACATAACAAACCCTCTCTGGGCCTGAACTCAAGGACACCTTGTTGTCCCAGGCCCCAAAATGTGTAAACTAAAAGCCTTTGAAGAGGAGGGGCAAACTTGGGGTAATTACATAATTAGCTGAAATTATAATTGGAGCATTAACCCTGATATGCAAATGAACCAAACTTGACCTGTGACCTCTGTCACAGAACCTGTGACCTGGGGTCCATCTTAGGTGGAGCCTTTTGACTGCCCAGGGTGTACCTTTGAAGGCCCTTCAAATAAATACTTCCTTTTATTCTCTTAATCCTTAGCCTCTGTTTTCAGGTAGCCACTTGAAGGCATCATTTCTATCAGGGATGCCACGTGGATCCAAGTTGCTCAGAAGCCAACTTAAAGATGTTTCCATGGCATTTTGCCTGCCCATGTAGAATCACCTTACGATGGTCTTGCTGGAATCTAGCATGTGAAATTGCAGCTGCTCTTCAGCTCACTTACACCTTACTGTTGGGGAATACCAGGTTGCAATCATGGATTTGTCTCTAACATTTTAACTATAGGTTTATAAGAGAAAAGGACAGGTGCACAACTAAGAAGCCAAGATGCATGAACAGGTGTTCTTGCTTTGTGCAATCAACTGACATTCTGAGTAATATTCAGGAAACAGAGAATTGGAGCCCAGAATGAAAAAGCTTTTAACCCTTTGTCCTGGTTTCAGCTGGGATAGAGTTAATATTTTCATAATAGCTGGTTCCATGCTGTGTTTAGGATTTAGTATGAGAATAATGTTGATAACAACTCAATATTTTAGTTGTTGCTAAGCAGAGCTTGCTCTAAACCAAGGACTTTCCAGTCTCCTGTGCTCTGCCAGCACAAGAAGCTGGGAGGGAACATGGCCAGGATAACTGACCTGAGCTGGCCAAAGGGATATTCCATGCCATAGAACATCAGGCTTACTATATAGACTGGGGGAAGACGTTCAGGAGGGACTGATTGCTGATCAAGGATAGGCTGGGCATCAGTCAGCAGGTGATGAGGAATTGTATTGTGCAGCACTGGTTTTTCTTGAGTTTTATTCCTCTTTTTTGTTACTTCCCATTTTATTACAATTATTACATTTTACTTCATTTCAGTTATTAAAACTGGTCCTATCTCAACCCATGGGATTTACCATTTTTCCAATTCTCCTCCTCATCCCACTGAAGGGGACTGAGGGGGATTGAGCAAGCAGGTGTGTGGTACTCAGTTGCCAGCTGACGTGAAAACAGCAGACTTTGAACTTCATCCTCCACCTCACTGGTGTGCAGAAGATAACTCTACAGTACATTACTGATTATTTGGCCCAAAAATCCCTGGGCACCCAAGAAGCTTCATCCATATCCAACAGGTTTTTTATTCTGCTGCTGTCTGTGTCACGTCAGAGAGCACCCTCATCAGAGAAAGATGTTTGTTCCACTTGTGTTACAGAGGGGTTGTTTTAAGGTTGTTTTCTGTGTCAGCCTTACGTTGGCGCTTCTTGGCTCTTCTTCGTGACACCACCCAGCCAAGTAAAGAACCCACCAGGACCCCGGCCACTGCAGTCACAATGACAGCCCAGTAGGGCACTGAAGATTCTGTTTCCTCCAAGATGAGATCTGAATTTCCAAATCCACTATTTCTTCGCGTGGCAAGAAAAGGTTTCTCCTACAAAGGGAGGGCAAAGGCTTTATTGACCACAGAGCACTCAATGGGCAGTATTACAACAACAAGCCACTGCCCATTCTCAGAGACAAATGGTAGACCTTTAGACAATCTGTTCTTTTTGCCTCCTCTCTGTCTTAGCCCAAATGCTCTCCTGCTCTATTGCCTGAAAATTCTGAGAACACAGAATAGAAGCCACCTCAGAATCAGGAGTGGTAGCATCTCTTCCTAATTTCCTTGCTGCAAATAACCAAATGGAATTACATAGACTCATTAGAACTGGCTTTCAGGAAAGGCTTTCCACTCCAGTGAGGATAAAGTTTTTTGTCTTAAATCTTAAGTAGATTTACCTGTCTGTAACAGAAGAAGAGTATATTTTAGCTATTTGTAGCCCTCACAAAGATACTCTTTTAGAGAGCTTTACCAGTGTGAAGAAAGGAGAAAAATACAGATAATCAATGGAGAGAGCACCTTGATCTTTACTTACAGGGTTTGGACACTTGAGTTTTGATCTGTCATGGGTGAAGTTGTTGTAAGTCTGCTTTTCACCAACTGGCTCCAGCTGAAGAAGAAAAAGCAATGTTAAACATAATGATGATTTTTTTTCTTCTCAGACTCTCTTGACTCAGACAGTTACAACTTCTTATCCAATCTTTTGGTGCTTGCAGTAACGAAGACGTGTGGTAGAAGGAGCACAGGAAAGTTTGCAAACATTTTAACAGTCATGAACTGAAGACATTGAGAATCTAATGTACTGGCTGCAGAATAACTCCCTCAGAAGCAAGGAATAGGACAAGTCTTCATTCCTTTTACATTGCTCTGAATACAACATATTTTAAACGTTCCGCTAAAGCTAAGTTGTTCACTATTACGCCCAGTTCTGCCATTACTCGTCTCAAATGGCAGTACAAACCACAAAGGAAAAAACCCACATGACAAATGTTAGACATATGACTTAGCACATTACTTAAAGAAGGATGCCTAGGTGTCACGGTGGTGGGAGTTGCTTCAGAAATGACAGAGTTACCAAAAGAGGATGGGACAGTGCTAACCTTCGTAGTCTTCACTCAGACAAGAAATTCCCTGGGAGTTTTAGCTGAGGCTGGGTTCACAATCTTGCAAGAAGCGAGTTAAACAGAGCCTTTTATGCTATCAGTTGTCAGCTAAGTTGCAATAGCTGACCACAGGCTCACCCCGAGCCCATTTCCAACTCAAGATAAAATATGCCCAGGCTAATAGCAGGCAGTTGTGCTTGGCTAGGAGTGCACATAGCACCGGTTGCCATAGTTAAGCTAACAAGTAGAGGCGTGCTCAGTCATATTAACTGAAGTGTTTACAACAGTTGTATGGACATGCCTGAAGTAATGACTTCAAGATTGGTCCACGGAGAACTGCGAAGTTGTCATCCAGCACTTCTGGGAATACAGCACAGAGGACGGCTGTTGCTTCTGCTATTGTCCATATAGGCATTTACTGTCCTCAAGGGATTAAAGTGTTGGCTGTATGCTGAAAGGAAACAATACAGCAACAAGCCCAACTCGACATGCAAAAAACAAATTCTATCCATAAGATTCTCATATGGAAACACAGGGAATATTTTCTCTCTCTAGTCCATCTTTAATAAAATTTTTAAAAAGCAGAAAGAAGCTAGCAGAGACTGTAAAATAAAAACATATGAACCATAGAAAAGTATAACTAGGGAAGGGAAGAAAGCTAAAAAATGAAGAGAAGATGAGAAGAAAAACAGGATGCCAAGTTTTGCTGATGGTTGTAGGGTCCTGACGGACTCTTTCATGACTCCTAATCACTTGGCCCACCCACCAGCTAATGCAGTGAAGACTGAATTTGGTTGTTTTGTTGCACCTTAAAGGGAACAGCTCAGTTATTTGTATGATGTGTGGCTCATATCTTGCAGCATTCTGCCTGCAGTGCAACTGGTTATTTGTAGATAATTGTAATTCTTCCCATGCCAGGGCACTGGGTAAGGATTCTGGCACAGAGCCCAGACTAAAGATGATAAAACGCAAAATTCTGTAACCATCCATGCTTACTTCATCTCTATGCAATCTGTTCTTCAGGAGCATTAGCTTCTGAGCTTTGAAGATGACAGTATCCTCAAGTCCATGAGCATACAGGACAAGTTCTGAAAGAAACCCACAGCTCCTCTAGAGCATGTGGCAAGCGTGGAGGCAGAGCAAAAGCCAGAAACTCTGTCCATGTGTCTCTTCATCTTGGCCAAAGACCTGACAAGGTAGGTTTGGGGCCAGTGGAAACCCCTTAAGACAACAGTCTTCTGACTTCAAAGAGCAGGAGCACACTTTGTTTTGCACAAAGAAAAAAGGGGAAAGACCATTAGGGCAAGGGAGAGACTCTGTAAGCCATCCCAGTCCCTGCATACCCACACAGTGGCCAGGCACAGTCTGGCCCTTTATGTGCACTGACAAGAATCCGTGTCATTTGGCCATAAGCCTGCAGCCTGCCGAGCTTTTCAGGGAACAGGGAAACAATACAGCCTTACAGTAAGCTTGCACAGCCTTGCCGTACAAGGACTGCAAGGGAAAAGCAGGGATGTGTTACAAGAGCTAGATTTAAATAGTAAACAGTAATATCTTCAGTTGGCGTAGAGCGACAGATCTCTATGGGAGGGAATAGCTGTGCTTTGCATCAGTAAGAACCTGATCCCTGCCACCCCAGTAGAAAGCTTTGTGTCAATATCCTTATACGCGTAGGAAATGAGTGACAGTCTGGACAGAAAAAAAACCACTGGTGCCATAGGAAAAAAGACTGATGGTGATTCAGGAATGAGTAATGGCCAGTAGGAATACCACATGGCAACAGAAACCCAATTTAAGACCGCCATATGCCCAGGTACTGTCTCCTTTTTTTTCTTGAAACCCTCAGCCATGCTCAATTTAAATTTTTCTACATTTTCCTGGAGTTCTAGCCCACCATTAGCCCGGTTCAAACCATGAAGCAGAGTGAAGTGTATCAGCCTGCTGTCACCTAGAGTCCCAGACAGGGAAGCCTGATGGAAAACAGGCAGATTTGCTGTGCATGCACAAATCAATTACTCCGAGCATGTGCGTGCATTGTACATTCTATAACCCTGGACCTGCAGCTCATATGCTATACTGGGTAACTGCACAGATTCCTGCCCTGCCTTTTCCAGTCCTTCTGCTCAAGCTCATTCTGGGGTATCCTGTAAGTTTCTTATCTAGCTCAAACTTTTACTCGGAAGGAAAAGAAATTCTCCTCCATTTATGCTTGTTTCTTGTACAAAGAATACAAGACAAAATGTCTTGTACAAACAAGAATGCAGGATTTCTGCTAGCACAACGTGTTTGGGTACTGGCGTTTACAAGACAAGAGGAGGAAATGTTGCTGTGGCATGAAAATGCCATAGGCTTCCTTCCAACATGGGGAAACGTTTCTGAAAGCAACTGTGACCTTGCAGTTATCAAGTCTAGCATGTGCCTCTTACACCTTCTTCCAACACTATTCAAAAGCTATCATCTCCCCCAAAATGACAGATGGAATGTGATTACAAGCATCATAAGTTTGATTGCAGCCCCCCATTAGTTTTAGTGACTCTACTAAAACTGCCTCAGATACAGGAGTGGGTGGTACAACATGTCCACACTATTAATGGCAGCAAAAATGCAGTCATATATATGTTTTCCTAATAAATATAACAGAATTCACTAAAGAAGGGCAAGCTCATTGAACAGACATTTTCAGCAAACCTACAGAATGGAATGTTTAACTGTTTACACTGACTTTTTGTTTTAATGCAAGTTACGTACCAAATCAGAAGAGAAATTTTTCATTACTTTAAGACCCTCAGGACCTCCCATTTTGAAAGAGCAAAGACTTACACACTGTTTCATGCAACATGATCACTTTGGATTACGTTTCTAAGCAATGCAGAGCAAGAAGAACCTCAGAGCTGAGCAACCCCCTCTTGTTAGGATATCAGTTTTATGTCTTGCTTACTCTTTTGTTTCAGACACCTTTCTCATGATCTTTTGTAGATACTGCTACCACAAACACATAGGGATCTAAGTTGTAACCCCTTACCATATTATTCCAGAGAGCCATGGCCATCTCAGCATAGCCTCTTACACTGAAATGAAAGCAGTCTGCAGCAAAGAAACTCATATCTGGCATGCTGATCTGCAATAAAAACAAAAATGTAATTCTCAGCAGATTTCAATCTCTGAGATCTGACATATTTTATCTAATGGTGTATTGTACTTGGTATACCCACTTCACAATTTTGGGATCTTCCTAAAGGCAATATGCTCATGTTTTCACACTTAGGTAAAAAATAAACTTAGGTACTCCTAACTGTGGGCTGATTACTGCACCTTGAGACCTTCTGTGTAATGCAGCCTGCTCAACTTCACACAGAAATTTTCATAACAAAACTAAACCTATCATTAAGTCAACATTCACAGCTGTTACATGGACACTGCCACTGACCCACATTCCATGTTGTACAGGACTGATAGGAAACTGCTTATTACTGCTTTTTAAACTTCTGTGACTCAGACTTACAATCTTTCAGGTGCTGAAATTTCTGCTGAATTTCAAATAACAATAAAAATGGTGGGCTTATCCAGCTGTGGCAAATGTCTCTCTTAGGGGGAATTTGCCTCATCACTACCTGTATAGTGACCATTGTTCGACCTTGTAAGCTGCCAGAAAAAAAAATAGGGATGGTATGAAAAAAGGATCAGTACTATGCAAAACTGCGTTGTTTTGACCAGGATTCATGCTGGGAGTTTGTATCCCAAACTACACAGCACACATAATGCTAAGGCTGGAGAAAAGAAGGAGAATCAGTGTTTGGTTTCAAAGGCTGCTTCCTGTTTCTAGGCTTGGATGAGTCACAGATTCAAGTGCTGGTCTCCATTTGAAGAAAACCTGAACGCATTCTGTAACCTAAATCGGGAAACTGTGGCGAACGCTAACCAACCGCCTCAACAGGGGAAGGAACATGCAGTTTAGGGGAAGTCAGAGGGTGCCTTGTTTATGGGTGCACACTATGAATGTTTCCTAAAGCCATTTTGATTCACAGGCAGCACTGAATCTTCTCGTCTTCTTGTGAGACTTCCTGTCTTCTCCTCTCTCACTCTTACCGCAGATTCCACGCTGCGCCACTAGACCACGCAAAAGGAAGGAAACACAGTCCTTGTGGCATGGATCTTACTGGCTTAAGAGAAATCAAGATATTGGCCCTTGCATAATGGGAAAGCAAAAGAGGACTCACGCTATCCAGGGGCAGCAAGGTGTTCCGGAAAAAGGGCTGCATGACCACTGCAAAATCCTCCCGCTGTTCGTACCGACCGCTGCTGATCAGCCGCGAGGCTTCAGCCTGTATGGAGTGTACGTAGTGAGAACAGAAGACTTACTCACAAGGCTCATCTAACATTTGTCAGCTATCAAAAACATGCAGATTACACATCTTTCAGTGTAGGAAGCCGTAAACTGTTAGTGTAAATCCAGTTAAATGGTATAAAGCAGTCAAGAAAACAGTTGAGAAAATAATTTGGTTCGTGAAGAGATTTTCACGAGGAAAATGCACAGAAGCTGGGTTAAGTCTAACAAAAATAAAAATATAAAAGATATAAATTGCTTAACTAAAAAAAAAAAAACAACAAAATTGAAAAAAAAGTAGTTCAAACCCTACTTATAGGAACCAAAGCTGCATAATTGCAACAAGATTAAAATTTGCAGAAAATTATAAAAGAAGAATAAGGCCAGCATCTTTAGAAGTGACAAATGAGTCCGCAATGTCAACTTGAGGCTGAAGTATGCTTGATTTATCAGAAAGGTGTGCTTGAATTAAAATAAAACTTAAACATTGAAAAACTACCTGCCACTTTCAAAAATTATGGTCACAAACATTCATACAAATAAAACACCCCATCTCGTTGTAACTTGCTATCTTATGGGTATAAATGCTAATGCTCCTGGTCGTATATCAAAACATTCCTAATGCCTCTTCCTTAGTCAAGGAAAATGACCCCTCTAGTAGGCTTATACAAGCATTATCCAGGGTGAATTTCTTGAGCTTTGTCAGATTCGTTGGAGAACAGCCACTGCCAGAGCCAGAATGGAGAACATAATGTGATCTGATAGAGTGATTCCTGTATTCATAAGAACATCGATGGAAAAAGCTTCTGCTCCAATGGCTATTTATAGCCTCTGTTAATTTTGAGTGAATCTTATGCCCGAGGCTATGAAAAGTTACTCTCAGATATCAAGCTGGCCCATGGTTGGTTTACTTAATTTTTTCTGCTAAGCTGTTTCACAAAACAGCTGATGCAAGGTCATTTGTCACTCTTGCAGTGACACGTTAATTCATGTGAGCTACTCACTGGGCTCATAACAGACAAATTCATATCAACAAAGCAGCCATCATTACTAACTCCTTTTCGGCTGTTGCAGCAGCGGCTGGAAACAGAACTGGTCTCCATCTGCATGCAGCTCAGAACTGAGATCAAATCAAAAGGCAACGTGGAAAGACCTGCACTGCTACTGAGTGGTTAGCTGGGTAGGGTTTCGGTTAGGCTGCAGCCAAGTTGTTTTCCAGTTATCCCTCTCTGTACTGCTGAGGATATGCATCAGAGGAAGGCCAGTGAGGGAAGCAATAAAGAGACACAAGTGAAGACGACCAGTTACAGAATCAATGCATTACCTGAAAATCTCTGTTAACTCTCTTAAGTTCTTGTAATTCAGAAGAATTTTCCTCTGGGTTTAAGAAACATGGGCAAACTTTCCTTCAATGAAAGAAATACTAGAATTAAAAGCCAGTCTAGCATAGTCTATTCACAGTTCTTCGGCAGTGTGTGTCTGCTTCAAGAAGCTCAGGATAAGTGCTCAAAGCTCACGTGCAGAAAGGAGAGCCACCTCGGTGGCCTACAAGTGGACAGATACTTCAGAGAAGAAAAATCTCTACTGACTTACTTTTCAAAATTAACACCTGTCACAGCCAGAAAGAGCTGCAGGATCCACAACTCTTGAGCCAAACACAAAAATGTGTTTAGTATGCCACAGATCAGCAGGAAATCACATGTGTTAGGATAAGAAGAAAACCCATCCCATGAATGGGCTTACAGCAGATTTTCAGACATCTGGGAGTTAGAAGTTAGAAAAGACAAATTTTTCATGTAGTCTGAGTCCTTGCACCACTCTGTTTTATTATGTTACCCTCATAACAAGAGGTAATAACTTGTGCTTCACTGAAATTTATATCCTAAGAATATCCTTGGAATGAATATGGAGACATCAAGCAAGAGAGTCAGTTCATTATTTTCCCTTCCAGTGTGTTCCTGTAGTTAATCACTTGCACTATTAAAAATCTGTGCCTAACTTAATTTGAATTCATTTGGCATCACCTTCCAACTACTGGTCTTTGTTACACCTTTCTCTGCAAGACTAAAGAGGCTTTTCGTGTCCATTTTCATGCCTTTAAAGACACTGCCGCTTTCTAAAACAAGTCCCTCAACCTTCTTTGAGTTAAGATTTTGGTCTCCTTCATTAGGCGTGAGGAGCAGTTCCTGGTAGTGCTCTGCTGTATGCAGCCCAGCCTGCACCAGAGGTGATGCAGCACGGGGTACAGAGAGAGGCATCAGGGATGTCAGCCTGTGCTGCTGACCAGGGGATGGCTGAGCAAAAAAGCCTTTGAAGTTCAGCAGCACAACAATCACGTGTTGACTTATGCTGTGCCATGCTGCCTTAGAGCTGAGAAGCGATAACTCTGCTATCTACAGGTGCATGCCTTTTAGCTGAAGTATTGGAAGAAGTAATAGAAAGTTGATGAGAACTAGTGCATCGGGTAAAGGCAGCAATGCAAGCAGCTTGGAAAGCTCAGTGTGGATGTCCTCCTGTAGAAATTGAGACTGAGCCAAAAAAATATCACTTTCTAGGCAAAGAGCTGTTTTGCTCACTTACTTTGCTGTCAAAGCACACTCTGAAGAGCCCGCTGCGATTTGACGCAGTCCAGAGAACTCCAGCATCTCCACCATGTTGATAAAGACTCTTGGGAGCTGCAAGGATTATAATAACCAGGCATACAGACATGTTACAAATAACAGAACATGATACCACTACAAAGACCGAGAAGTGCCATCCGTAGGTCAGGGAGTCAGTGCAAACTGCAGCGGCTGCAGCCAATGGCATGTGCAAGGATGATGTATAAAAGGAGGGGGAGGGAGACAGACACTGGATGTCAGCCAAAAAAATTCCAGCAGCTAGTACAAACTAGCCGAAATGCTGCTTCACTCCCTGGGACACTTCCATTTGCTCTAGGGTAAATGAAACTGTTTATGGTTGGTTTAGCCACGAAAACTGGCTGTAGGGTCATGGTATGTCTGGTCCACAGCATAAATACTGTGAAACACACAGTTTTTCTGAAACTGCAGCCCTCTCTCAGGGCATTAGCTAATACAGTTGTTGAAATGCAGCACTGAGTCTGCAGTCTGACTCCAGCTATTTGAAAGATGATCTTATATGAAACATAATCACTGACAGTCTATCAGAGGTGAGAAAAACATCAGTGTACTTGCCAGGAACATAGCTTGCTAGGGTATCTTAAAAGCTTACCTCCTTATAGAAAATATCCAGAGTGTCCTGAAGGTGCTTTACATACTTTTGCACTGAATAGGTTTCCTGTTAAGAAAAACAAAAAACAAAAAAACAAACAAACAAAAAAAACCCCAAACAAACAAAAAAACAAACAAACAAAACAAAAAAACACAAAACAAAAACAAACAAAAAATCAGTCTTTTTAAGGAACCAAGAAGGTGGTCTGTAAGAAGATACACTGACTTGATGCTCCTTTTTTCTTTTGCTGGCAGATATATTTCCAGATCAAGAAGTTTATTGGCCCACGTACAGAGGTTATATAGTGCTTGTGTTTTTATGTCATTAATATATTCCCCTAATCTCGGTTGGAAATCCTGATGTATCTTGGCAGAGCATTTCCCTGATAATGACTATATTGATCACATTTTTGGATTTTGGGTTGTCTTATGAACAGAACAATATCTTTTTTTTCAAACTGCCAGTCTGGAGAAACTGATATGAAGGCAGTCAGACCCCACAAAGCCCATAATCAAAACAACTTTATGACTGTAGTTCTAGAGATGCAGCTGTGGGGACAAAGGCTCCAGGCAGCAGCCTATAAAGTAAAGAGCAAAACAGAGAAAAGCAGCTGGTCATTTCAACAAGCTGGGGTCCAGACCCCCAATCGGTGCTACGCGAACTGTTTCAGAGGGGATGACCACTGACAGCTAAAGGAAAGAGATGTTTTTCACTATCAACTGATATTATTTGGGTGTCATTCTGAAGCAAGAATTGGGCATCCGCAGTAATTATTGTGTGGAGATGCTTTCCAGAAGAGTTCACTTGTGTCCCATAACATGCCTAGGATACCACACTGATTGCTTTGTCCAGTTAAGCAGGGAGAGCCTTTCAGCTTAATCTTGGTGTTTTGTTCAATATGGGCAGGTTCCTAGTATTTAAATAATGCATTTCTCCAGACCTGCAGCGCTCGGGTATTAAAAGCTGTGCACTTGTTTCTGATACAATACAGATGAAAGGGGCAGGACTTCTAAGTACTTTTTAAACAAAGAGGAACTTTGGCTCCCTGAGAGAGAGAAAGGCTATATTTCCAGGGCTGGTCACCTGCCAAATGCCTGGATGAGCATGCCTAATTCAGAGATACAAACCTTGTCCAAGCAGTACTGGCATAGGTCGCTGCCTCCAACAAGGATGGTAATCAGCTTCCAGTCTTCCTTGAAGTTAATTTTCTAGTGGCACATAAAATAAACAGATTGCAGCACCCATTGCTTAGGCACGCAGAGGTAACATTCACAAATGGGGCTAAATGGGGCACAGACAGTAGGGCAGAACAAAGGAGGCATGCTGAGTTAAGCTGGCAGAAGAAAAGCATCTCTCCAGGGGGAAAATCTGAACTGTTTGCTAGTCTACTGCAATTCACCTTGGCTTCTGTGAGGAAATTCCCTTCAGCAGACAAGCTCTGTCAGGGTAACCAAGCATGGAAATGCGTCTGTGGCAGCAAGCATCCCTAAATGAATGTCAGCTTCAGAACAGGGATGGACAGGAGAGATTTGCCAGCCATGGCTGCACACTGCAGGCAGCGTGGGGATAAAGCCGTGTGGGAGTGGAGGCTGGAGTGACTCATGAAGCTGTGGAACTGGAGCTGCTGGGGATCCCTGCCAGCTGGGCAAGAATTACCCCGTGGCCAGGAGGGGCAAGGGGTGCCCCAGGGAACAGACAGCTGGATTAAAATAGAAGAGTCCAGGAGGCTGGTGACTTCACTGAGCTCATATAAGGGCAGCTGCAGCATCCACGTCACCACAAGCTAACAATAGGCGCTGCTGAGAGCTGGATCTCATCAAAACATTTTGTAACATTCAGTACAAAGAAAGGAATCAAAGGCAACTATTTTTAGTGTGGTGCATTTACATAACAAACATCTGCGAAAGGATCCCACAAATAGAGGGAGGGCCTGGGAATCACCCACAGGTCTGAATTCTCCTCTTTAACCAGCAATTTGCTCAGAAAGACTTTCATGAAGAGGCGATGTTACGGCAGGGACACAGCCCTCTCCCTTTTTAAAAAAATGCATAAAAAGCTGTGAATAAAACAAAGTACGAGAGCCTCTGCTCTTCTATTCTATTGAAAAGCCATGCCAGCTCCCTTCACTCTGCCAAACAATTGGCAATGCAGAATAACTGACAGGGGGGTGAGCATGCAGCATCCATCAAGAGTTCTGGCATGGAGAGACACATGCTTTGACAAATCCTGCTTATTCAGTGCCTTCCTTTCCCATTCAGTCTGAGCCAAGGAGCACCAGGCACTCCCATTCCCTTAGAGGGAATGCTCTCCCTGAACCAACAGCTCACACCCAGACAGTCATCCACTCAAATTCAGCCAAAGCTCGGAGCAGGGCAGCTTTGAGTTTCTCATAGATTTCTTCCCCTCCCCGCTTTTGATGCCCTTTGTAGCTCTCAGTGGAGCTGGCATAGCAGACTGGTGCTAGATCCCCTACTAATTCTCTAAAAGATTATGGTGTGACAGACATTCATCCAATCCTGAGGTTTCTGGTCACTGATTAATTATTTGCCTGCTCAAAACCAGACTTTTCAAAAAACCAGACAGCTTTTTCTCCTGCAGACTTCAGTAGTCCCTCTTCCCAGTATCGTGAATATTGTGACTCATGTTGGTCTGCAGGCACCTGCTCCAGCAATTTTACACTCAGCCTTTATGACCTTCACTTTGAAGGCTGCTGCTCAACAAAGCAAACCTGTGATCTCACCAGAGCCTTCAGATTCCTCCTCTTCCTCGCTACCATCCTTACATCTCTTGGCTGCACTGCACCCTACATTAGGGGTAATTAATCTGGTACATTCATCTTGGAAAGCACAGCAGAGACAAGGACTTTTCTTTCATCAGTAAAGCACTCTTCATGACTCAAGCATCCCATTAATTACAGTCATCTCCCAGAGACCACGGGAGCACCGAGGCGTGGCCCAAATCCCACTTACCGAGCTGCTTCTCATCAGCTCCACCAGTGCACGTGCTTGGGCTGGCATATCACTAGGAGAGAGAACAGAAGATTTTAGATGTGTGCTCTAAAAGCGCGTCATCTTCTTGATCTCCCACTCCTCCTTTCAGGGGATCTCAGGATCAGCAGAAATCAGTATAAGGAAAGTGATGCCTCAAAAGGCTGAGCAAACACTGAAGGACCAAGTTGCACAAGCGAATAATCTGATCTGAAAAGCCTTCAGCTGGGATGGCTGCCAAGTGGCAGGCAACTGGTATGAGTTCTTCCCATCTCAGAGTTGGCTTAAGTGCATTTTGTTTGGAAAAAACGCTAATGCCCAGATGCATGGAGACATTGAGTTGCATAACTCCCTTCAAAGATCTAGTGGGGGAGTTTGGTGCTGACACAGAAGCTGGGCACCTAACCAGCCTTCCTGATCCAGCCTTAAATTCCTATGGCTTGTCTTATGGCTGGAAGATATTGCTTACATTGTGGGACTGCCAGGCTGGGGAGTCCCGGTCCAGCTCTGGACAGGATGCAACATCCATGGGCCAAAGCACAAACCATGCTGAGACACCAGCTGGAAATGAGCTCCTCATATACTAGAATAAGACTGTGCTTGAGCTAATAAGCCCTGCCTCTCTCCAGCAACTACACAAATGTAGTTACATTATTTGGATTCCCAGAACCATATTGATCACACTGAGTCAGCTTTGCTCAGGGAATCTATGAAATATTTAGTAGCCATACAGGCTTTGACAGTTATCCTAAATCTCTCTTGCAGCAGATTTAATGCCTGTTAAAGGCATCACAAAAAGCTTTGGAAACAAATTCTGTGAGTATTCATGGAGCAAGGCACAGGGTAAGCCATACACATTCTTACATCTTTTGGTTCTTAACAGACTAGGAAAAAGGAGTTATTTCCCAGGTGCTCTTTTTTTTTTTCCCCCTTTGCACTGCAAACAGGTATACTTTTTAATGCCATTAGGGTAGCAGTGGGCTTCTGTTAGTTAGTTTCATGCACATTTTCAAGAAATCAAGAAATAAAAGAGATGCTCATGAATTTTTTCTCATTACAGATATTGCCTAACAGTGAATTAGGGACCTGCACACTGAAGACTGGGCAGAAAAAGGTACTGATTGAATTAGAAGCATAACTAAGGCAGTTGGCTCAAAAACTATGGGCAGAAATCAAATAAAGAAAGGAAGCTTGTGTCTAATTTAAAAAAAGATAACAAATAAATCCCCCAAATACTGAATGGAATTTAAAAAATAAAAACCCGAAACTCACAATTAAAAACATCAGATCACAGAAACATGCCGAGTACCAGCAGGTCATCAGCATTACCTCAACCCTGACATGCATCACAAAGGTCACCTGCCAGTCCATCACTTCTCACTCCTTTGCCTTTTTCATTTGTGATTGTCCTTACCGTGCTGTGGCATTTCTCTCAGCAACGTTGAATCCAGCTGTTTCCTTGGAACTGCCTGTGGAGAAGCCGAAGAGGTTTGGATTGAATTTCTTCAAGATGTCTAAAAAAGAAAAGCCACAGTGTTTAACCATTCACAGCACAACCAGCAGCGCTGCCTCCCGCGTGCAGAAGCAGGAGCCAATTGAGTGGTGCAAATATGGACCTGTTTTCTCCCCTCATTCCTATGACTTTACAGGAGCTAGACACACGTCTGCTTTGAAAACTCTAGTTACTGTCCAAATTTCATCACTGCAATTTTTTCCCTCCATGGGCCTGAGGAGTGAGGGCCTGGCTGCCCAGGAGATGCACAGGTGGATCTCGGGCACATCACCACTTTTGAATTTAAGTGTCAGAGTATTCGTGATTACTTTCTTTCATCTACCAGAAGCAGATGCCCTGAATATGGCCCTCTACCTCTCACTCCTCCAGCTTGGTAATAATACTTGTGGCAGAGAAGTGAATCTTTTTCATTTTTCTAGATTTCACTGAAACCTTCAGAGGGGAAGCATGATGTCTGAAAACTGTTATTGTTACTGTGTCTGTAGTGCTGCCTGAAACCTCTTTGTAGAATCTAATTTATAATGCATAAATGAATTGCGCCTTCTATTTTTCTTCAAGCCCAGTGATATGCCTGGTACAAGGCAAAGCACATCAGATTTTATTACTAACAATGTCAGGTATTGTCAAACTGCTCCACAGGATGGATCACATACAAATAGATCAACCATTGTAAACCAAGTCCCTTCCAATTTATTGTCGCACTGACCACTTAATGGTTTCTATGGCAACTACAGGCCGCAATTACACAGAACACTAGGGCAAAAAAATGATAGTATTTTTAGATTTTTTTTTTTCACTGCTATGTAGCAACTTGAAATCATCAGGAAGAACCACAGCTTTGTCAACAACCCTGGCTAGATGGGCTGCTAATTGTTTCATAACCCTTCATTTGTCCACAGACATCACAGTCAGTCACTAGAAAGCACAAAACAAAATAAGGGAGGAGCAGGTCTGCCATGAACTTCTGTCACCTTCAGCACATTTACTCCTAATTCTTTTGGTCAAAAGGACGATACAATCACATGCAGGTCCTGTGACGCGGAGGGGCTGAATCAACTTTACAGCTCATCAGGTCAGTCTGGATTTCGTCTGTGACTCACATGAACTGCTCATACCCACAACAGACGGACATCCCCACCGTTTGCAAGGAGAGAATGACCAATTCCAGATGTTTCCTAGCATCCACTTAAACGACTTCCAGCGTAATACCCAACCTTTGCTTTTCTAAGATACTCACTTGGTAAAGTAGCCTGGATCTCCAGGGTCTCGTCACCTCCAATACTACAAAGGGAAAGAACAAAATCACCCAGTAGGGTTAATCCTGCAGCCATCTGTCTTATTGTCACCATATGTTGTTGTAGCAGCCCAAGCAGGAAAAAACAACCTCTCCACCCAAAATACTTACTTCAAACAGGACTAAGGAGATAAACCACAGGAATTCAGGGAAAGTAGTGAAAGGATAACTCACATTAAATAAAGCAGGGCAGCAGCTAAGATAGAAGCTATGCCTTCAGGCTGGGAACAGACCATATTGGGAGGACTGATTTTTCATATGGACATGCTGGGATACCTATCATAGAAAGGCATATGTCCTCACTAAAGTTGCTCCATGTTACCTTGCTGAAACTACATTGGTGTGCAGTTATACATAAAATATTAATTAACTACCCATTTGCAATTCTGCAATGCCGATGACGAAGAGCCTCTGCCATTCAGAACTTGTCTGTGTGCAGAGCCAATAGACTCTTCTACCACTTCTGGCAGCCCCTCCTGGAAATATCCATGCCTGCAGACACAAGCAAAGGGACCCAGAAAGAGCAAAGAGGACAATGTATACATGCACACACGTATCAACCATCCATCTGCCCATAGGGAGCAGGCAGTTTCCTTCCACTCTAGCATGGATACTGAACTTCACACCCTCTGATGTGCCTTGTTTGCCCACTTTGCAATAGCAAAGGTGTTTGGAACGTCTTCACTGAGTATGTATGCAGTGCTCTGCCATGTTCATGCCAATCCACACTCACTCAAGACCTTAGCATTAGACACTGCAGTAGATAATCACAGCAACATTTTGAATAAGATCCAGAGAGACCAGCAAAAGGCTAAAAGGTACTGTGACAGAGGACTATGCTTGTAGCGGTCAGGTCTGGTTAACACACACACACACACAAAAAAAAAAAGAAAAGAAAGAAAGGATAAAAAGAAAAGAAAAAAAAGCAGCAAGAAAAAGCCCACAAAAATAAACACAACCCACCCACCCCACTCCCTGCAAGAATCACTCCTTTTCTCCTCCAGCCCTGACTCCTCCAATCCTTACCAAGCAATATTTGCTGTCAGCATCCTTCCCCTGAATTTACATACATAAAGATGTAACTACACAACCAGGTGACCCACACTTTTACCTATGTGCGCAAAAATAGAGAAAGAAAAAAATGAGCACTCACTCACCTCCAGGAAACTCCCTTCCAGTCTGTTTGTAGGTCAGGTACTTTGGCTCCTACTGCAGTCTGGAAAAGATGCAAATAACAATTGACAAAATACTAAGAGGAAAAAAAAAGCCCTATGAATTTAGGTAGGATAGACATCATGTTTTGAAAGTGCTGAAGCAATCTGGTAACATTGCTCTGCATCCAGCCACGCTTTTGCAATATCCCAGTTTCAGCATAAGTGGTCCATGTCCTTACTGACCACCACACGCTGGCCTGTGGGCAGCCCTGCATCTCCCATCCTTCAATTTCCTGGGCTTCTCCTCATACATAAAAGGAACTCATCTAGATAACAGACCATGGAGCATCAGAGGAGATAGAGTCCAGGCAGAGGACATCAGATTGTAAGGTCAAGGACATAAGACATTGAAGTTACTACTCATCCTATTTTAGCAACCCAGTGGGACCCAGATTGACATCAACAGCTTTGTATTTGCTTGGATTTTTTTCTCATGGAAAATGCTTCATCCTGGCATTTCCTTAAGAAAGATGATTTTAAGAGACTTAATAATCCAGGAAAAAAGCCCCAAACACTGATGAAAAATTCCCATCCAGTTTTAGCTGTACATAAATCAGAGGAGCTGCTTTTTAATCTGCCAAGAAAACAAATCTTTGGTGTACAATCCATTTTTCCTCTCCTGGATCCAGTCTGCTAGTCTAACACACAGACTTGATGAGGTGTAGACAGGATTTTTTTGGCCAGTATGGATAAGCATGTTGGTGTGTCTATTGCTTTCACTGTGCATTGGTGCTAAGAAGTCAGATAGATGAATTCTAACCAGTGACATGACTAAATTTCTCAATGTTTCATTAATCTCCCACTGTATCTAGACTGAGACAGCCTTCCTTCCTGGACTGTGAACTTTCATATCCTTCAAAACTAAATAAATACATAAAGCCATCAGAACAAAGACCTCCGTGCTGAATTTGAGTAGCTCACAGGATGGGGACAGACCTCTAGCAAGGTCAGCACCCTGGCTCACATTCAGGGCAGCAGCTGTGAGAAGGGGTTCTTCTGCAGCTTTACAGTTTTTTAGTGGTCTCACCTAAGTTTGTATTCTTCAAAAGGCCACGGTACCAATCCAGCCATAAACACTGACTGCATTCAGGGATCTTGTGGGAAGTACCAGGAGGACAACCAGTGCCTTGGTGGACTTTGCTGCTGCAGCTCCCTGTGCCAAGGGGGACCTGAAGTGCATGTGGCTGCTGTGGGAGGTATGAGCATGTGTACACGTGGGAAACACTGCCAGTTTTTCTGGCCCCACAAATAAATCACTTAATCAAACACCGAAACACACCTTGCTGTGGCAATGGCAGCTGGTAGGGACTGCATGAACAGTGGCAATATGAGAACCTACCTTACTCAGCTCTTGAGATAGAGACCTCAAGCATCATAACCCAGCCCCTACCACTACGGCTTTCTGCGACATTTCACGTACTGAAAGCAGCAATATTTTAAAAAGAAGAGATATGTGCTAGTGCCATACCTAGCATTCAATATGGGGGAGGAAATAAAGCAATTAATCTTAGGAGCCACAGCAATGGGTAGGAGGGAGACTCGTAGGGCCTTTACTGATTTCTTCTAAGAAAAGCTCAAAGCTTTGCAGCAGGGGGAAAGCCAGGATTACATCAGGTCAAACAAAATCACTTTCAGAGCTAATGAGAAGCTGCATGATGCATAATGAAGACATGCACACCTGCCTGTAAGATAAGCCTGATCATTTAAGGGCTTCAGACCCTTCAAGTCCCTCTGAACCCAACAGGAACAGAAGCTGCTAGAATGAGCACTGGTTTAGTTCAGGAGTTAAAACTCATGGGAACTGTTGACGCAAATGTTTGCTTTCATCCCATGCCAGAACAATTCTGTAGGGCTGTGTAACTCTAGAACTTTTTTTCAGAAAACTTCATTGCAGATCTGCAGCATTCCCTGCTACTCTTCTCTGGGGCCTTTTTTTTTTTTTAATCTACGTTTTTGTTTTCAACCTCCATTTCTTAGTACTCAAAATACATCAGAGCTTCAAATGGAAGACATCTAACCCAGGAAGAAACATCTGAAAGCAAAATTCTAAAATACAGAACTATCAGAATTATCTAAAGTGCGAAGCACTTCATTCTGCAATCAATTATTTCCATGGGAGTTTCCAGCAAAATGTCTTATTGCATCAAAAATATCAACTGCTTTCTTTTTTTTTTTTTTTTATGTCAGAAGAGACTGTTCCTATCAGACAGCCATTTCCCTTTTCAAAGACTCTTGAATAAACTGTATGCAACAGAGAATGGGATCCCATTTCTGTCCTGGCCTGAATTATTCATTGCTGGATTACACAACTGCCAGTGCCACTCATATCCCTTGAGGCTATTTCTTCGCAAAGGGAACCAGGAAGATGAGTTTTGCTTTGCCAAGCCAAAGCAATTTGCTTTCTATCTGATGATGCCTGACGTGACAACATCTAGGTAGAAATCGACTACTGTTCTTCTCATTCTAAATGTGGGAATCCAGCAGCACTCACAGTCAGGGAATCTCCCAGTGCTCCGATGGCTTTGATGTCAGCAGGCCGTAGCTCATGTACTATAAAACAGGAGGAGAATAAAACCAGGATTACTGACAAAATGCTGGTTAATAGAAGAAATATGCAAGTCTTAGATTCCAATCTGATGGCATTTTTGCAGACTTTTAAGGTAGAAAAAGCCACAGGTTCTGTGTGTCAGCTAGGCAAGCAAAATGCATGACTTCTTGCCTTTCCTTGCAACAGTGTATTCCACTAACACGGAAAGAAATGGAACTTAAAACAGCTCAGGTAAAAAATGGAAACAGACTAGATATGTTTACAGATGCATACATTCAGTCTTTTTTAACTGGCTTACGGGTTTGGGTCATGGATCAATATTTCCTATTCAAATCTCCCTGTAAAGTCTTCAGCTACACACAGCACTTGCACTGCCCTGCTTATCAGAGTACATTCCAACTTGCTAAGTCACTAACACCCCTGGGCAACTTTCATCTGCCATGTTGCTGTATGATAAATGATGTATATGATATATGCATATGATAAATGTGATCACATTTATCCAGAGACATACCTGCTGTCATGCGGACCTTACTGTGAATGGCAACACAGACTTTTTCCCTTTGCTGCTAAATATATCAGCTTTTATTGTTTACTTTCCATCTAGGATGTGCAATTTCAACATGCTACTGTTTTTAGAAACAAAAGATGAAATTTTTCCTGTGTGTGATTTTAGCTTAGGAGCTCTTTCTCACCTGATGTTGGGACACGACTAGATGGAGTATGTCCAGGACACGACAGTTCACTGCCCCAATTCTGAAATGACAAGTTACAAAACTGTTTCATCTTGTAGCTAAAAGATAATGTGGAATTCATTATGGTTTAGTTGTACAGTGAAGGGCAAAAACAATTTAAAACATAGATCCTAGTTTGGTGCCTATGTAGCTCAATAGTCTTTTACACCTCTTTGTGGAATACTATCCAAACAAAAATTACTTTTGGTGACATTTTCTAGCCAAAGCATAAAACTTTCCCAAAGGCAAAACATTTCCTCTTGAAATACTGCTTATTATAAAGTTCCATAAAGAGGATTATTTTTTCCCTCTCTGCAGCCTAGAAATTTTGGCCATGACCCAGAAGCTGGGGTCTCCAGGTGTGAAGTCTTGCTCTGTCTCAAAGGATATCAGATGTAAAAGCAAATAAAAATCAACAATAAGATCTCCTGCACAGTTATAATATTATATTAATGTATTATATTATTAATATATTAATGTATTAGCTGGTGAAGGGTCTGAACCTAAGTCCTGTGAGGAGCAGCTGAGGGAACTGGGGATGTTTAGTCTGGAGAAAAGGAGGCTCAGGGGTGACCTTATCACTCTGTACCACTGTGTGAAAGGAGGTGTGACAAGGTGGGAGCCGGCCTCCTCCCAGGCAACCAGCGAAGGAACATGGGGAAATGGACTCAAGTGGCACCAGGGAAGGTTCAGGTTGGATATTAGAAAAAATTTCTTCACTGAAAGAGTGGTCAAGCATTGGAACAACCTTATATATTCTATTACTATATTATCGTTGTACCACGTACCTTGCCAGGAACCTGTTATTTCCCTAAAACTTTCCAAAAGGGCTTGCTTTTACTGAATATAAAATTTGAAAAATCTTCAAAGCTTTAAAAGTTCCAGTAAAGAAATCTGTCAGGCTCTAAATAATTGTACTTCACCATACATTTGTTGGTGGCATAATAGTTATTATGGATATCCCACCAACTGAAGAAATTGAATCAAACACACATTGCAGAACACCTTAGCTCACACTAGCAGAGAGAGCTGATGAATGTCCCCCCCCCTGCTTTTTGGAAACAAGCAACCATATTAGCCAAGAAGGCATCAAGGGAGAAACTACAATTATTACAGTGGCCAGCCCTTCCAAGAGCAATGACAGCCGTATACACTGATCCAAGGGCCAGCCCTGCTACAAGCATGAGGTCAGGCTAGGGATGTTTTGAGTGCCTTCCAACCTCAGTTATTCTGTGGTTGCACAGTTCTACCAGAGTAAAACCACCTGGACCAGTGGTCTTCAGAAAGCATGGTTGCTGTTAAAAAACATCACAACAAATTCATCTGTTCTTGTAAAAAAACGTTGTAATAGGCTCCACTATCAACCATTAAAGTCTGGTTGCAGAGGCTAGGAAGGACAGATAAGCTTATTTTTAGATCAGAGAGGAAAGTGCTGCTTTACCCTCTCTCTACTTCTTTCCTTTATCACTTCAAAAGCTGCTGCTGCTCAGATTCAGTGGAAACCCAAGAATTACCTATCAAAAGTATAACTGTAGCTCTACAGAAAAAATCCCATTTCAATCCTGAAAACCGTGGCTTGCTAAGACAACAACTGCTGTTCTTTGTGATCCTCAAGGCACACAAAGATTTTGATATTTGGGTTAGTCATGAGCACCCCCAGTATGTCTAACTAGCCCATTTTGACTGCCAAGCAAATAACTGCTCCATTTCTTCAAGTCCTACACACAACATTTGTTTCTGCCATTTATTTAACATACCTCATGATTGTTTCTCAGTCATGGTGGAAATTAAGTCCCTTTGAAAATGGGATTCCTATCACCTTTGCACAGAGTCACACCCAATATGCAAAGGTGACTGCCCTCTACAGGTTCAGCTTACTTGACTGCAAGAAAGAACGGTGCCTCCAGAACAGAATATCTAAACCTTCCTCAGATGATTTGGGGGTCAGCATTCTAAGATAACTTCTCCATGCTGTGAGGAACTTGCTCTCTGAATTAATTATGCATTCTAAGTTACTTACTTCTGGTTAGTTTTTCTACAATTGCACCAGTAATATAATTAATTTTGTCTGGCTTTTAGGAAAAAAGTTTACACTGGAAAAAGTGCAATGCAAGGCAGAATTCTCTTTCCAAAAACTGGTAATAGTTTATGTAATCTATAAATTCAAGATGATGTGTTAAGAGATGAGATGCAGCTTTGCATAGTTTGCCTAAAATGCAGCAAAAGGTGCAACAATTACCTCTATTGGCTCTCCAGTGGGCACCACAGGTGTGTAGTTGCTATTCTTGTACGTTCCCAGGAATGGACTCTCCTGGAGAAAGAGGAAACAAAATCAGAGAAATAAGAGAAACTAGGCAATAAGCACATGGCACAAACCATAGCAAGGGATATCAAGGTATCATACAACCAAGAAAGTAATTGCCTAAGCTGTAAAATTGGATTCTGGACTTTGAAACCATGCTCCTCCCTTAAAATTCATAAAATTTGTGTTTAGAACCTCATGACAAAAATTACATATGCCAGATGCCAATTGCAGCTCAACATTTTCCTCTCCTAATGTTCCAAATCAGACTTTATTAAATGTTTAATCCTTTCAAAAGGCACTGAATTAAAATCTAGACAAAACTGGGCAGATCTTCTGTGTTGGCAGCAGGGAGGTGAATGATTGCTTGCTGAAAACATCATTCTTCCCTCCAAGGGAGGCTGTAGAAATTTCACCATTATTTTTGTCCCCTACTGATGCAGCACACATTTAGGAAGACATGCACATCATGTAGGCTAAAAAATTTCACCTGGAGGCCCACTTACCTCAACTGAGAGGAACTCCAGTATCTGCACAAGGAAGTCTTAAAAACCACTAAAATTAGAAGGCAGGCTTTTATTGTACTTAAGATTGCCTCAAAACAAATAATTTTCCGTGGCTACTGGCACTTCTATCAACGAACTTTTCATAGCACTTAGGCTTACTAAAGGCTTACCATTTCTGCAAAAAATCGATATATATATCTTTTCAAGGCATATAAAACTTTTCTTTGCCTACTTCTGAAAAACAACATCTTTGAGTAAGAGTGAAGGAAGGGAAAGAAGTATAAAATCCACATTATTTGGCAGTGAAGAAGTTGCTGAGTTAATTTAAGCTGCATGGAAAGGATGCTGGGTAAATGAAGCAGGATCAATTTGAGTGAATCTGAGGACTTCTGAAATATGCTGGTTAATAACTCAGCAGATTTTCCTCATCTGACAGGATGGACACAATATGGACAAAAGCCTTGTGTGTAACTTGAATGCCTGTCTCCAGAATAAAGGGAACTCAGAACTCTGCTCCCCAATCTGTTCCGTTCTTTGGCTTTCTTGTTGAAACTGCTGAAGAGAGGGAGCCAATTACTGCTGCCTGCAGTGGTCATTTCCACGTGCTGGTACCTAGCAACTGTACTGCAAGTTCAGCAGCTTGTTTTGTAACTGCAGAAGCAGCTTCCAAAGAGTCTGAAGTATTCCTCTTATGGCTCAGGCCAGGAAAGCCAACCTGCCACTAATTCAAGACAGATTCTGGGTTTTCAAAGCTCCTGTGGTGCCCAAGCCCCACTGATTCTGATGGGAAAGTTAATGCAGCATGTTCTGTTGTTTGCTGCTTGAGCTGCCTCTGTACTTCACAAACAACAAAAAAAACCCTCTGCTACAACTGCAAACACACAAATCAGCACGTTGTCAATCAGGATTCACGGCACAGTCAAAGGGCCACGGGACACCAGCACAGGTATATGAGAACACCTGCTCACTCTGAGGTAAACAGAGAGCAAAGCTTTAAGTAAACTTGCCCCAGGTATCCCAAACCCCTGCCCTCTGCAGCAAGCACAAGCAGTACAGCCTCCTGATAGCCAGCTTCCAAAGTGTGGGTATATTTACCTGAGCTGGACAGCCAAGGACCAAGTCAGCCGAGAAATCAAACGAGTCAGCTTTCTGGCCTACAGGCTGTAACTAGAAACAAAGACAAAAGAACCTATTTTTTTAACCATGTCAGCTCATCTTAAATTTGTATAACAATTCTAATTAAAAAAACTCCGACATATATAATACCTTTCAAATCTATATAAAGATGCCTGTATTTACAGACCTAGGTTTACAGCCAAGGCTGAAATGGATCTACTTCTCAGAAAGAACATGGCAACTGCAAAACAAAAGAGCAGCTCTAGAAAGAAGCTTAAAATGGGAAGTGGAAAGCTACAGTGGATCAGTTTAAACTCCTGGAGGATTTTGGCAGGCACATGAAGTACCTTGGAATTTCGCCAGAAGGCAAGGTCATAAACTTTCTTCTCTTGCATAAAAGACGTTACGAGTCCCTCAATTTTTTATAGCTAAGCTGCATGATGGCATCTCCAACAAAAGGCTGTTTATGTGTAGAAGATAATACCAAATCTAATTAGAGGTACTGCTTGTTGATTGCTTGCAATCATGTCAGCTGTTAAAATATTACCACAAAGTATATGGAAGTTACTATTCAGGATCCAAGATACTGCCTCTGACTTCTGAGTACTCCTGCACTGCAATGCTAAGTAAAATGGGTTTGCTTAAGCAATCTTTAGTGACTCATTTTCATTGAGCTTAACTCATTTCCAAAAGTAGTAAAACTGAACTGAATTAAAGCCACTTTAATTCCTAATGAGACATTAACAACACATGGATTTAAAACAAACTTCTAAGTAATCCATTTTAAATTGACGGATGCAGTTACAATTCTTTATTTGGTGGTTTCCCATAGCAGCCCATAGAAACATCATCCTTATTAAATGCTACCCTGCCTTGCATGAAAATGGATGAAGAAGACTTGAAGCTGCTCAGATGAAGCCACAAAATGACTGTGATCATGCACTTGCAGCACCCCTCTCCTCACCACATGCTTTAAGAACTAAGAGATTCTAGGCAGAGAGCAGTGCCAAGCCAGAGGGTGTTTAACTAGTTAAGGAGACACAAACACAAGGTCCAGCACTATCCAGGCCTTAATTGCAATGCTTATTACAGAGATCATTTTAATGGTAGTCAGGTCTAGGTGAAGATCTCATTCTATGCAGAGCCTGTCACCTTACCAAAGCATTCCAGAGGGCCTTGGCAAGCTGAGAATGGCCTTTCTGGCTCGGATGGAAGCAGTCAGGTGCAAAGTAGGAGACATCTGGATTCCCATCCTACAAATAAAAACATAAAGGACATCTGGGTGTAGAAGAATCCCCACGGTTCCAGTTTGCAGTTGCTGAGGCCAAATCAGAAGCAGTAAAGAGAGATTCATGTTACTTGCTCTCCCTGCTCCATTGCAGAAAGGCTCCCGGTTATCTGGCAATACAAACTGTACTTTAGCAGACCCTTGAGCTACCAGAAACACTTAGCTAGAGGTGATTATGTGTCTCCATGGGCAGATCCACCCAGAAGCAGCAAAACCACCATTTTCAATTATAGGTACAGCTCCTCTTCAGGTTCTGCAGTTAGGATGGGCTCCTCTCCTTGGTTCCAGTTGTCGTTAGAACTGGAACCGCAGGCAACATTGTGCTCTGCAGTACCTTCTGCACAGCTGTGAGCTTTGAAAGGATCAAGAAGCAAGTGAGTGTTTGATGGAAGGCAGCCAGGCTGACCACGCACACCAGAGCAGTCTCCTTTCTGAACAAAGCTGTACTTTAATACAGGCACTGGAGGGTCTGAAGGAAATGGGGGTCGGAAATTTAAATATCTTGGCTATCACACAAATACCGAGATTAGGGTCACACATGACTGAAACAACTCTTTTGGTCAGAGAAGTTCTTCCTCAAAACTTGAGCAGGTCTTTTCCAGTGTGGTTGGGCTTGCTTTTTAGAGGACTAATACTAAAATTTGCATCCTTATCTTTTGCCATATTTGGAGACAGAGTTTTCAGTTCAGGAACATCTGAATGTTGTGTGAGATAAGAAATAAAAAGAGCATCCTGAACTTCTTAAAAGCTGAACTAATGCTTGTGAGACTAGCAATGCTTGCAAAAAAAAATTCCAGAAATATTTTGCTGCTTCTGTTTTTATTTCTGTGTTCCCCACCCTCAGTACCAAAATCCCTAGGGATGCCTTTTTGTGGGCACCAGCTTCATGCACAAACAAACAAGACAAAAGGCCTGTGAAGTTTTCAGTCAGTTTTCCAAATTTGTCTGCAGTAGCATCTTGGCTTTTCAAAATTTCACCAGCTATTGGAAATGTTTTCAGAATCAGACCAATTCAATTATGCCGGAGCAATCCCTGCTCAATATTTTGCCCCATCTGCTCTTAGCTCCAGGTGCATATGAAAATAGTTTCAGCTTTAGGGAAAGTTTGAGTCTTTTCCTAGATTTACAGCTTACTGGAACTTGCCATTCAAGGAACTGAAATATACATCAACATATACATATGAGCTACATAAAACTACTTCCACGAGATCATAGGTAAACTTCCCTTTCTGTCAGACACAGAAAAATGAGTTATGTGGCATAAAGGGGAGCTAATGCCACAGTCTCCACTGAGCAGTGCAGCTATGTTGCTTTAAGAAGTGTAACTTAATAACTCTTTTATTAATCATGTCATCTTTTCAGGAAGAAAAATATTTAGGTACCTTAAAGAACATACATAAACAAACCTCTTAAATCAGGTTTTGACTCATTTTCCAATATGTAAAACTGAGAAGTGCTCACTATCTGAAGAAATCTGTTGTACTATACAAAAAAGCAGCAACTTCTTATAAGAAAAGCACAGAACAAAGTGAAACTATTTTGCATATAGTCTCTACAGGTAAGATACCCACCCTCAGTCCTTTAAATGCAGAAATCACCTTTAGATCATACCTGATCAAGAGAAGTCTCCAGATTTTGGAGGAAAGGCTGGATGACCACTGTGAAATTCTCATGAGTGTCATATCTGCCAGACTCTATCAGTCTCTGAATGCCAAGCTGCAAGAAACAAAAAACCACCAGCAATGCTTCAACATCTCTGCATCATAACTATTTTCTTTGTTTGGGTTTTCTGAAAGCCCTGGAATCAAAAGCAAGTTTTACTTGTGAACTTAAATAGCCACAGACATTGGCAAAAGAGGGCTGAGATGTTGCAAAGGGGCTGAGAAGGCTGGAACACAATAGTGAAACTGTTTGTCAGGGACAGGATTTTTAGTGACTAAACTCCCACCAATTAACCTCTACTAGGAAACGTAATTTTTCTGAAGATGTCTGCTGCTAGTTTTGGTCACATGATAGGTTTGGATAGCATCAAATGACCTCCTGCCAAGTTCTTAGTTTGGGTAAAATACTAATATGATATGAGCTTGGTAATCAAGACCTCCTCTCTACTGGAAATAAAGTAACTGTACCACTCTTGATAGTCATACCTGGTAAGCTTTGGCGGCATCCCTCACCATCGTTAAATTTTCTGAGTTTTCTTCTCCTGTGAGAACACAGCTACAGAGATAACTGTGGGGGAGGTTAGAGGAGAGAACAGGAATAGAGAGAGTTAAACGTCTGATAATGCAGAAGCCACCCTTTGCCACCCCATGCCCTCATGACATGGGGGTAATAAGGGAACCTGTACAGTCATGTTTCTGTGAAAACATCTTACTGTCCTTGCTACTTAGTCTTACTTTCTGCCTCACATGAATAATACTACTCTAAGTAATTTTGGTTTCGTACCCAGATATATCAAAGTAGTGCACACTGCACAGAGGATAGTTTGTCTTATTAATTACATCCTGGCATCCAAAGGCCCTGTAGACTGACAGAGATCTGACACCAGACCCCCTGGGAACTAAAAAACAGGTCTTTGAAATGTACTGCCTGCTTTACCTCTGAGCTGATACCTTTCCAATCAACAATTCCTTTTGCATTCCCAAGACAGAGAATTTGTCTCTGTCTGAAAGGTCAGTGAAGAATGCAAATTACCCACACACTAAAGCCTCTGAAACAGGAGAAGCCTGTCTACTCTGCAAACACACCATGTTCCCACAAAAAGGCCTGCAAATCCAAATGTTTGTGCACTTCAACCCCATCCTGAAGAACTCTGTATCAGTAACTTCAACCCTAGCCTTTGAGGTGTACATTATGTACAGTTCTAGATATGGAACACACTTAGGTCAAAGCTGAGAGAAGGAAATGCCATCAGGCAGGGTGATGTCAGCACTGCATGGGAAGTCCACAGGATGTGCTACTACCTTTAAGCATCAGCTCAAATTATGAGAGAAGCATGGAATAAGAACACAAGTGGGATAAAAGGAAGTCAAGCCTTACTCTGCCAAGTAAGTGGGGCACTGAACTGGAGTGTCCACAAATAGCTGTCTCAGAGGAAGGACATCCACCACATCAACCAGACTCACTAGAGCTTTTGGAACCTGAAAGGCAAGTCAGACTTTAGCTTACAAGAAATGGATTACACAGCCCACAGTGCATTTATTTAACCCCAAAGTCCAGCCATTTGACACCCCTTCCCTTTCTCCACCATTGGAAGGATAAAAAAATTAAAAAGAATGAAAAAGCAACCAACTCCCCCAACTCAGCTTTTGATTCTTTTCCCACACCGTAGCTCAATGTTACTATCTGTCATTTCAGACTGCATCTCACTACTGCAGACAGACAAGACAAAAGAAAACGTTTTTTGTAGAAGTCAACAGCATATGTTTGGTACCAGAATGGAAAAAAAAAACAACCCACAAAATCAAACAAACAGAAGAGCTAGCATCAGTCAGTCACATCTCAGTGTGAGCTAGAATGCTGGGATAATTTCACACTACTTGCCTCCTTGTGCAGAATATCAAGAGTTTCTTGAATCCTTTTGATGTAATTCCCAGCTGAGTAGTGATCCTGATAGAAACAGAAGAGATTACTGTCAAATGGAGACATGAAGAATTTAGGTTGGGAGGCTGGAGAATTACATTAATTCACTTCCTTTTCTGCCCTACAACACTGTGGTCAGTAGAATGTTCTTGCTTCTTTCTAGAGACTGGGGATTTTAAACACAGCAATTAATCTAAAACACAGGGAGGCTCAGTGAAACTTTGGATTTAAAATAAACCTTGTTGAGTAGCAGCATATTTAACTCAAATCCACTGGGCCCTTCATGTAAAAATGCAGGAAGGAGCCCAATCTGAACAGCATGCTGAACAGCACAAACCAAGCAGCCATAAGCATGCTCACAGCCCACTGATAAGCTCTCATAAAATTATGTGAAATCATTGCTTGTCAAGGTCATAGCTATAAATAAGGCTATAAAACTTGGCAGCAGCAGCAAAGATGCCTAGCAAGGCTCCTGCAGAAGCAGCACATTTCTCAAGCACAAGGGGTTGCAGGAGAATTGAAAATGCTCACAAGAAGTTAGCATATTAAAGGCAAGAGAGTGAGAGCTGGCAGTGAAAGGTGGCCTCTCCCTGCCGCCTGCCCACTCAACTCCCATGATCTCCTTATGGCTGCCCTAAAGGCTTCTCTGCAATCCCGAGAAGCAAAACATTCAAATACGACTGAGCACTGCAGCAACTCCCCTCGTTTACACACCTCACCTGCTCCTAGCACCTCCCTACACTGTGAATTATGGGGTGGTGACAATTGTAGGGTTGCACTGCTTTGAACTACCACTACCATCCTCGGATGTCTAAAGAGGCCAAGCTAGCAGCAGAGCAGTTACCACATCAGAGGAGTGAGGCGTTTCTTCCCTTCCATTTTTTGCTTATGGTCAAAAGACAGTAGCCAAAGCAGTGGTTCTTATCCTGGAGTAAGCCAGAGAAAACAAAACCACCCTAATCTGTTGCTAGTAACTTTTTATATCAGCAACAACCAGCAACAACCCCTGTTGAAACATAGAGCAGCCCATATATAACTCATGTTTTCTCTGTGAAGCCTTTATGGATCCATAGATTTCCCTTGAGGTGTTTCCACACCAACACCACAGTTTCAGATAACCAGTTCCACTACTCACAGGGTCTTTGCAATAGTTGCACAGATCGTTGGCTCCAATATGCACTGTTATGAGCTTCCAGTCAGCACTGAAGTCAATTCTCTGTGCAATAAAGAAGAAAACAACGAGTCTGAATTTCTTTAACTTTGTGATGTGCATGTGGAGTCATTGCAGGTGCATCTGTTGTGTCAAGCAACACCTATTTCTATTCACGCTGTAAGTTTAAAGGAGTTCCAGGCAACTTACCTGATCAGTTTTCATAAGTCTCACGAGATTTCTTGCTTGGGCTGGCAAGTGCCTGGAAAGAAGGAGAACTAGTGAGAGAAAGAAACGCCTGTATTGAGAGATCAACATTACCATGCTTCAGACTTAAATCAAGTTGTCAGATATCAGAAGGGTTGAGTGAGGACACATTACAATACTCATGTTGCTGTGATCAAATTACAGGTTCACATCTTGGTGATAAAATCAACATCAAATCAAACCTGAATACAGATTTTACTCAAGTTCAGTAATTAATCTGGAACCATAAGTTAAGCTCCTATTACAGGGTTTAGCACCTCAAACAGCTGAAAAGCCAGACACAGCAACAGCTGTAACAGAGGGCCTCCACAGAGCTAGGCTGCTATCAGCCTATTCCTTGTAGACTAAAACAAGGGAATCCACAGTCCCAGTATTTAGCTGACCTCTTGAGAAACATGCCCCTGAAAAACTTACGTTTCAGAGTCCACTGTGCACACCCTCCTCATTTCTGTAGCCTGCACCCAGAATCAGTACATAACTATGTGAAACAGCTCTGTGCACACAACTTTTCCAGGGTAATTAAAAATCAGAAAAACCTTCAAGATTACTCAGACAAGTTAAGATGACAGCCTTGCTGCTTTCCAATAGCCAGGTGAGCACTCTTTTTTCTGTACACATAGATAGATAGATAGATAGATAGATAGATAGATAGATAGATAGATAGATAGATAGATAGATAGATAGATAGATAGATAGAAAGATAGAAAGAAAGAAAACTGAAGTGCAATGAGTTTTGAGTTACCTAGGCTGAATGCTTCAACTTTGTTTGACTGCCCTGACACATTGGTCTCCAAATATGCATAGAGAAGATAAGAGAATGGGGTCAGAAAGCATTGACCTTCCAGGCAGGTCTGTGGTTTGGAATGAGCTGCACCTCCCTCCAGGCTCTTGTTAAAGTCACCAGCTGTCTATCACTTCTGGGAGCATATCAGCTGACACTAATAAGCATGACACTTGTTTTGCATGCCAACCAGAGTTTAGGTCTCCTTTGCAATGCTTGTTTACTGTAGGAAAAAGAGAGGCCTCTCACCACCCTTGCCCAGCTGAATACTGATCTAACACTGGCATGGGAGCATCTACTGAGGAATGAGCCCTGTCATACATCTACTTGTGACACAGACACTGTGGGCATGTAGCAGTTCTTATCACCATTACCCTTGTCCAATGTCATAACCTACTTATTTATATCCCAAAGCTATCACAAGCAGTCACAATTTCCTTCTGTTCTTACTGTGGAAACTCCTAAGCTAGGGCATTGACTTCAATATTGACACAGAGGAAAACAACACTTATTGATCTGACAGTCCACAACATATTTGATTTCTCATGCAGTCAGTGAGGTGCTGGTGCATCCTGAGCCAATGCAGTCCGCAAGATCCAATAACATCTTGAATGAAGTAGTGCCAGCAATCAGCCATCCTTGAACTGCAGTTTCAACCAAATTTAGATCTTGACCAATGGAAACAGTTTGCTAATGGGAAATACAGATATTCACAGTTCCTGTCACCTGTTTTCTCCTCTCACTCTTAAATTCTTAACCTCCTTTTTTATTTCCACATGAAATCAGAGTCCTCAGCCAGGTTCTGCTTCAGCAGCATTATTCAGATCTATCCTTAACTCTATCATGTACTTAAGCACTTTGGCAATGAATGCAGATAGGCTTAGGAACATTTTGCTGAATGAGACCCGCATTACTACATCTTCATCTAGTTCAATAAAGACCTCTTCAAAGCAGCCATGAATTTCACTTTAAGAAACCCTTATGCCTGGTTTCCATAAGCTGGTAAGGCTGCAAAATTATCTGATTTCAGAAATGTCCCAGCACCTCTGGAAAGCACTTTCCAATTAGCACCATAAAGCAAGACAGGCCAGGTAACCATTCTTAAATACCAGCATTAGCTGGTGGACTTTTTTTGCCCTGTGAATCATTGGAAAATGGATGGTTTTGGCTGATGAAGAATAAATGCTGGATTGCATCATCATTCCAGGGTCAAATATCTAAAGCAGGAGAAACATTTCCTTATGTTGCAATACATTTCAGTACTCAACTAGGATGAATTCATCTTCTCAGGTACATCAAGAGCCAAAACATTATAGAACAGAACCCCAAAAGAAGTATCTCAGGGCTCAGGGATAGTAGTTTACAGGACTTCTGCACAACTTTTTGCAGAGAATTTTGAGACAGAGAAACAACTAAATACAAGTGGAAATCTGGCATGATTATTGTCTGTGTCTCCTTGCTGAATGTTTACAAAACGTGGTTACAAAACAAAGATAGCTCAATTTCATCATATTTATCCAGTCCAGCCACTTGCAGGGGAAGAGAGAAAACTAATTGGTATAGATGAAGTAAGCAATTTTCATTAGACTGGAATGCATCAACTAATTTCAAACAGCTAAGAAACAGCTATTTAATAGCAATGCCTCGGTTGCTGCTGATACAAGTTGCCTTAAGTCATAATGGTGAGTTAAGAGGTTGTGTATCCTGCTTCAAGTCCTCACACCAAACCAAAAAGCCTTTTTAAGGATTTAGCTGATAAAGACTGCAAGACAGGCACCTATCTCATTCTTTCATGCAACCAAAAGCTGGAGGTAATGTGGATATATGCTGGATACAGTATGTTAATAAATTCTCATTAATGGCTGATGCACATTTCACTGACATACACAGATACATTCAGTCATCATCAGGTAAAAAAAGGCCTTCTCTCAGTTCTGGGGGGCTGTAGGATATAGCAGGGGACCTAGCACTCTATTTCTGTCATGAAATCCAAGTATTTACTGAGATTACCAGAATGAGTCAGAAGTTACTCAAGGCCTACAGGAGAGCAATAAAAAAAACCTGATAAATCCCAATAAACTTTGCTTAGCTACAGCAAACTCGAACACCTCTCTTGGCTTCTGAACTTCACTTCCAAGACTCCTTCGGAAAGCAAGATGAATTTTTCTTTAAACAAACAAATTAAGGTCTGGGTAATATCAATTCACAATGTCAAATTCAGGCATGGTCTGCCAGATTCTGTGCCCAAACTATGACTGAATTCAAGCAGCCATCTGTTTTGTTAATTAAACAGCACTGACTTTGAATAAGTATCCAGGGATTTCTAGGATGAGCAATATAGCAAAGCTCAACTCATGGAGCTTCCCAGGTGTGACAAAAAGCAAAGAGCCAAATTCAGATGACTGCAAGACATTACAATCCCTATTATATTGGCAGAACTGGCTGCAACTGCACCAGGTCTGCAATGCACCAAAACCCATGTATGACCATTAATAATTCTCTTTTCTTAAGCTTCCAGACTGTTTTTTCCCTAGCTCTTTCTTGTCCTCTCCTGCTTGCTTATCCAAAAACCTGAGGCCATAATTATGTAAGATTTCATCCTGTTTCACTCCTAGTTTCTCTTTATCAATTCATTACATGTTCAATTTCAAAAAACATTCATGTTCTCAGAGATTTATTGACCGATAAATAGATAAACAAATAGATGTTGAACAGGAAGGGTAGAAACCTCCAAACAGAGCCTGCCAGTTTCTTGTTTGCGGATTTCATAACCAGGACTGTTAGTTTCATTTGAAAGTTCAGCTATGAAATAAACCCATACATTTAACATGTTTTGAGCCAATTTTCAACTCTAACTCAACTGGTTTTGCTTGCTCTTCAGAGCAAGTTGTGACAGCGCATGAGACAGTTGAAAGGCAATTAGATGAAGCATTCATCACCTACAAATGCAAAACAAAAAGCTACATACTCAGCCTGTGCTCCAGGAACTGCCTGGTTAAGGAATGCATTGGAATCATTCTCACTCCCGGTACCAGTAGAGTAGCCCACGATCGTAACATTGAACTCTCGAAGGATGTCTGAAAAACAAAGGTGGCAATGAAGGCAAGGAGACTCCAGCTGCTCCCTGCCTACAGGGACTAGCACACACCAGCACTGCCACAGTTTTTTCCCTGACAGCACAGCTGCTGCTGCTAGATGGATTCACCAAGCAGTGGGGAGAGGGGTCACCAGCTGGCAGTGACTCAGACAGCAGTGTGCTTGCAATGCCCTGCACTGGCACCAGCAGATAAGATGAGCAGAATTGAGGACTGCTGTGTGCAGCTCTCTCTCATGTTGTAGTGGCTAAAGCCTAAAATAAAATTATCAGAAATACAATGTTGACTTTGTGAAGCGAGTGCGAAGGGTCCTGCAGCCCAGCAGGAGCTGGTTTTCAGCTAAAGGATCTGGGTCTTCTTCACAGCTGTGCAAAATCTCATACTACTGACAAATGTGAAGAACAAATGCATGGTTCTGATGAAGTCCCACCATGTTCTCTACAGTAGTTTCCGAAAGGAAGTTGACAGAGTAATTTACAGCTGAGACTGAACATGGCCACATTGTAAACTATAAAATCTACTTTCATCTCAAAGAGTGAGTTTAACCACATCTTAATGAGGGCTTTATCAAATGTAGTAGGACTCAAAGAATCAATTAATTGCTCACTCTAGTTATATTCCTGTTACATTCTGCTTAAAATGATGGTCAGCACACAAAAGAACAGTTTACTGGCCCTTTTCAAATGGAAGTTTGTTATTGCAGCTGATCCAAACTGAAACTTGACTGGCTTTACATTAACAATAGACTGAGACATGAAAAGTTGCAGGTTTCAACAAAGAGGAAGTTAAAATTATTCCCTTCAGCCTACATGTATGAGTAGGTGGCTTTATTTACCAAAGATACCTACTCTATGCAAATATTTCTTTTGGAAATAATTGTGATGGAATATTTATTAAAAGCAAATGTTAAGTACATCATGAGCACGGACATAGCAAGGTTATTTAGAAATTCAAATAATACTCACCAAAGAGTTGAAAAGGAAGAGGGAAAAGAAAGTAAGGGAATTTCTATCTGGTTCTCAGCTTCATTGATGAAGACAACTTTTTATTTTTTAATTGTAGGATACTGTTTCTTTTAAAGGTAGTTCTTGTTAATTACACTAAACCAGTTTTGAGATACTTAAAAGCTCTCTATAAATCCATCAGAAATTAGTCCACTGCATCTCCTCAATCTTGCCATTTATATCTAGCAAATCCATTACTTACTAGGTAGAGTTGTCACGTTCTCCAATGACTCATCTCCTCCAATACTAAAATGAGAAAGAAAAATCCCAGTCACTCATTTCTTATCTGGATACAGACAATAAACAAAGTGAAAACCTGCCACACATCATGGGTAAAAGCAAAGGCTTATTAATTTGGTAACTATCATTCTATCAGAATCCATGGAGAGGACAGAAGTGGAAGTGCTATTGGGGAAAACAGGTGAGGTTTCAGTGGTGAAGATGCTCGTCAGAAAGATTTAATGCTCTTGCAGATGTACAGGGTCAACAGTCAATCATTTATCAAGTGGCAGAAAAATGCCTGACATAGCTTCATACTCAAATGGTCAAGCCTTAAGAACTGCAGATTAGAAGGTCAACTTTGCGGCCCACTCCAGCCTCATGAAGCCACTCTAAGGCAACACCAAACACAGATAGCCCTTGAGTGACAAGAGAGCTTCAGCAGTGGCTCCTCACTCTCTTCTCCTGCTTTCTGCCCAGGGATATATTTCTCCAGCTTTTGTGTTGACAGGACATACTGAGGCCACACTCCAGCTTACACAGAGGTATTAGTACAGCACAGAACTGCTTCAGTCAATATCAATAGAACTACATCACAACAGCAAAACAATTTAGTCTTTTATGACTGTGTGTTGCTATATGTGGCAAAAGTTCTCTGGCCAAACAAAGTATTTTCCATGACACTACAAAACGTTCAGAAATAGAAAACTTTGAGAAGAAGTCCCAAAACCAGCCAGTTCTGACTTGTTTGTTCCAGTGATTCTTCTCCAGTTTTGTAGATTTCCAACCTGACATCCCAACATAAAAATACAAACTGTTGCAGGCAGCCAAAAATGAAAGCATGAGAGAGATCAAAAAGCTTGCTTAAAATCCACTGCTGAAAATGCTTTCTGCCAAACTACCCTTACGACAAATCCTGGCTCTTGATACACCTTCAAGGAATGCTAGCCTGAGAAGTAACCTTTTTTTCAACTTTCTGACAGCTGAAAGACCCAAACCATATCTCTTCATCACCATGGCTGAAGACTTACCTCCAAGACAGCCCCCGGTATTGAGTGGTCACATCCTGGAGGGTATCTGAAGCAATTCCTGAGCCAGCCTGGACATTATTTTTCATTAACCAAATGAAATTAAAGGAAAATTACTAATGCAATAGTAACTTGTAATACAAATACATAAACAAATACAATTTACTAATTTAAATAGAATTACATAGTTGTTTTGTTTACTTTTGAATTGAATGGATGTCTTCCAAAGCTTTAAAAGGCATCTTTTCCCAAACCTTTCTCCTGAAGAACACAACCATACCTTTCATAATTATTTACAAGCATTAAACTGTATATATGACACACAAAGTGTACAATGGAGCTGTGGAACAAAGACGTGGGTCAAAATGAGCTAAATAACTCTTTCATGGTTGCATTACTCAACAGTGATGAAAACATCTCAATCAAACACATAAAACTTTCTGGCTAATGATATGAAGCACTGTATGAACTCAGCAGAGAAAATAAACATGTATCAGAAAGAAGCACCATTATATATATACACATACCAGTTTGAAAGCCATTGTGCTAAATGGAAAGACTTATAGCACAACTGGAGCAAGAAGGAAGCACTCTCTACACTTACCCTGAAGAAAGAGGCAAGCCAGCAACTACATCCCTCCTAAAACCTCCAGAATTCAGCAGAGTTCCTGCCAGCTGTGATTGTATAGTTTCATTCTGAATCTAGGTGCAGGTTAGTACTTCAGTACAGCACAAAACCAGGCAGCCTATCTACTGCTACTTTAGATTAAACCACAATACTACATTTTCTTCTATGTATAAACTATATTGAAATAATAGAAGATTGGTGTTCAGAATAACTATGCACAGGCCATGTGCAGCTCTGAGACAGCAATAAACCACTGCATGTTCTATGAAAGTAGATTTTATTCCTAGTTCCTACAGACTATACTTAGAAGCAGAAACACCTGCAGGGCCCTAGATATCACAGTGCAGCAACCACAACTATATACAGAATATCTTCCATTTGTTAATACTGCAGGTTTACATCAAAATGCTTTTATTTGTTTCAGTAGCCTCCTGCGTGTAGAAGTTGTAGCAACATCTGCCAGAGCATTGTAAAGGTTCATGGTTTGTGTACACAATGTCTTTGTTGTTAAGGCTCAGATTCGGTGAAACCTACATTCCAATTACATCTTTCTGTCCAATGTTTCCTTTGACCTGGCTGTAGAATTTCAGTCTTGGACCAGTATGAAAACATTAGGCAGAAAGGCATAACTGGAATATAGGATGTCTGGATTTTGAGATATATTCCTTCTTAGCTACCAAAGATAATCAGCAGCAGCAAGAACCATATTGTGATCAAGAAATCAGTTAGTAGTTAAAACAGGCACAATAAAATGACTGAATATCTTCTGAAACGCATTGAGTCAGAGGGCTCTCATGCCATACTTCCTTATCTCATGAATGCTAAAATGATTAAAATGCTATTATCCAACACCACTTAGTTGCATTCTGCTCCTGAAAGAACCGAGGCTGAAGGACTGGCTCATCAGTCCATTCCTATTCAGAAAAAAACTTTGAAAAGCACAGTAACCTAGGCTTTGTGCTACATCCCATTCGTTTCAACAGCATCTGATCTCTTCTGGCCCCAATTCAGCAAACTACTTAGGCACCTCTTTAAATGATTTGCCTGTGTTTTTGCCTGAGTTCAAAGGCACATGAACATGTGTGTGGGGGGAACAGCGTGCTGGAAGACTGACACCTTCTTTCTGGATCTGGCTGCTAGATCTATCTCGATTGTCTTTGCTTCTGGGTAAAAGAGCTATTTCCCCTCCACTGGAGCACACACATGTTTGTAGCTTTACCAAGAGAACAGTAAAAACACCGTCTTCTTACCGTCAAAGAATCCCCAAGGGCTGCTACAACTTTCACATCAGCTGGCTTTAGGGAATGCACTGCAAAGGAAAGAGATCCAGTTGAACCTGGTTAGGAAATAGCTATTTTTTTGCTCTGTTGTGTATGTGAAATACGCCATTGCACATAGTGATGCCCTGTCATGTTGTTTTTGCAATACCCAAGTGATAAATCAGAAGTTCTTTCCAGCTCATCCCCTGTGATTATAGCACCAACATATGCATATTATTCAGTATTTTAATGGTTAACGTTGCTACTGAAAAGACAGAAGAGCAGGGAGCAAGTAACAGTAAGTGGCAAACAATATCCAGCACCAAAGTGAAGGTAAAACAATGCAGAATTACACAAAGCAGGAACAGTGCAATAAAGACATAAAAAGACTAAGGAGAAGACAACATGAAGTTATTTCAAAAACCAAATATTGCTAAATTCCAGAAGAATGTGAATGAAGCTGTATTTCCAGTTTCTTTCCATGAGATTTAGGTAGAATAGCTTATAAGCTATGTCAGCACTCAAATCTGGATTTTATCACAAGTTATTTTGAAGTTCTCCACTGGCATTGAGTTCAGTGAAGCTACTCAGTCAGAATGCTACCTTGCGTGACAACGCGGCATTGTATCTGTTAAGCATCTGCTGGAAAACATGACATCCTCTCTGAGCAGTGTTTTTCACAGTCCAGCAGTCACTTCAGCAAAAATTAACATTCATCTTGAAGGACAGCTGAAGGTAATTCAACTTCTTAACATGAAACAGGCAAGACTACCTGAAGTTGCAGGAGGGGAGGATGGAGACCTGTCCTCGCATAGCAGCTGGCTTCCATAATTCTAAAGAGAAAAAGAAAGCCGAACAGCATTTGGCTAGCAAATACAGTCAGTAGTAACTAGGATCTTCCCAGCAGAGGCCAGGTGGATAAACCAGAGCCTCTTTAGCATGTAATTAACTAGACAGGTTGCTCAGTTCAATAGTCATATTCAGAATTGCTCAGAACAGCACAGCGTCCCGTACTGACAACAGTGATGTCTGAGCACGTGTTCTTAAAGGTGTTTCCAGATGCATTTTGTCTAACTCGGGGAGTGTGTCCCTGCTCTGTGCCATGCCCTCAGCCTCCCAAGCTCCTCTGGCCAAAGACTGATTTCCCCTGTGCTGCAGGACATAACTCATCTGGTTACCACAGAGGAACAGATGCAGCAGAGTAGCAGTGGGATGGTGATGTTGACACTTACTGGAGTTTGGTTAGGGTATGTGTAATTACTGTTCTTGTATGTCCTCAGGAATGGCTGAGCCTACAAAACAAAGCAATATGAATCAATGCAAAGCATCAGAGGAACACGTGGAGATTTCCATTCCCCAGACTTCCATTCTCAGATGTCTGTAGATGATTAGCAGCTTGATGCAAATAAAACCCAGGGATTAAAAAAAATAAATAAATAAAAGGCCTTTTTAAAATCTGTGTAACAACAGTGTAAATCTGGGCTATATTTCTATAACAGAAGTTAGAGAATACCCTCAGGACCCTGCTGGGTGTGGCTCACAAGAAGGTTGTGGCCCCACTGCGAGGTATTCCCAGTAACTCCTGCAGAGCTATACTGAGTAGGGCCATCAATGCTTTAAAAAATGCATTAAAAATTAAAAATGCATGAAAAAATGTTTTCCCCCACTGAAGCTCTGTCAATCCGTGTGGATTCTTGATGATTTGATTAAGTAGACCAAACACCCTGCCCTTGTGTTTTGGCCAGGTGTGATGTGTGACCGTGAGGAAGTTTACTCCTGCTTGCCCTCCATCATCTCCTGGGTGAGTGTTCATACTGCTCCTGGTGGCAGTGGCACGAACTGTGCGGGGAAGAGCAGATCACCCTCACACAGACAGAGCTCCAGGCACTGGAGAAAGGCTCACACAGACCCCCAGCCACCCCCAGCACCTCCACATAAACACAGACACCCTTGTAACTTACCTCAGATGGACATTTGAGAACAATCTCATCTTCCATGGGCTGACTATCTGTCTTCTCCCCTACAGGCTCCAGCTGGGGGGAAAAGGGGGGTGCACAGAGGAAGAGCAGATGAGTGCCAGAGAGCAATGGGTGATGCTGTGCTGCCAGTCACTGGAAACCACCTCTGCAGCACAGCAAGACAACTGCAGGGCACTGCAGCAGTGTTGGCAGCTGCCTCCGTGCACCTTACATGGTAATTCCCATACACCTTGAACAGGGCCTGCTGATCAATGTGCCTGGCAGGCATCACCTTCCTGAGGGACAGAGCCTGAACACACCCAGCCTTAACATACCCCGAGATTTACTGGTGTGACATGACTGGTTTAGCAATTCAGGTGACCTTTCTTCAGATGATCACTCTTTTCGTATGTAAACACTATTCAGAAGAGATATGGCTAGCTACCTAGTAGCTCCATGGGTTTGTTTTTTTTTTTGCCGCCAAGAGCAAGATGAAGTGAACAAGAAGGGACCAACACAACCTTTAAAAACCTTACCATGTTGTTCCACAAAGCACGTGCAGCCTGGGAATGAGCCTTTTGGCTGAAGTGGAAACAATCTGGGGCAAAATATGAAGAATCTGGTGACCCCCCCTAGAAAACAAGATAGGTGCTGTCACAGAGGCAGCAAACATGCAACAAGCTGTGCATTATGTCTTCTCTCTTCCAGTGAGATAACCCAGCTGACTTCTAAACAAAGTACCTGCCAAGGCCTCTGAGGCAAACAGTATTAAACCAGGCCAGAGAAAGTTAGTAACTCAGAACAAAGAAGCCTTTTAAAACTCTTTAATATAGTATTCCCAAAGTAATAAGGAATACAGACCACTGTGACTCTGAGTACAGAATACCTGGGCACAGATATCAGTTGTGTTCTTTATTCCCCTTGAGATTTACACATTACGGTGCTTTGGAACGTGGGTTTTCATACCAATTGTCATTTACCAAAGTACTGGAAAGGATTTGATGTATAGGGAATGTAGAGCAAATGCTTCCTGATGAAGACTTTGAACTGTATAATCTATTTCATGGTTGTCCAAGTGCAGTGCCCCAAATCAAGGTCTGTATTCCTGTTGCCCATTATCTCCATTATTCCATAAACATTTTCTGCAGTTTTGGATGGTAACTGAATACAATAATTATTACATCCAAAAACTGCTGGCTACATTTACAGCTAAAGTTTTGACAAGTCAGTGGCATTGCACCAGGATTTAATGTAGGTGTGGTTTTCTTGTTTTACCTGTGTTTTTGGCATTTCCATATTAGTCATAAATGGCTGCATAACCACTGTGAAATCATCCTTCGTGTCATACCTTCCACTCTCCACTAACTGGCGGGTTCTCTCCTGAAGAGTCAAGGAAAAGTTGTCATTGTTCCTTCTTCTATGTTCAGCTCATCAAGTTGTTCCACCCATTTACACCTCACCCAGGGGTTGCCCCTCCCTCCTGCGGAAGCTCAGACGTGACCATGGGTTTCAGCTTGTGCCAGGCAGCCAATGCAGATGCCTTTTTGAAACACTCATCCCGGGTTTCTTTGCAGAGGGGCAGCCTGGGAATGGCTGCCTGACCGACAAGGACTGGCAGCCTGCTCAGGGATTAGGTTTTCTGTCAAAAAGATGTCCATCCAGAACCACCGAAGTGTTTTTGGTTTGACTGACATGCTGTGCCTGAAAGCTTGTCCCTGAGTTATCATGTTGCTTGGCTTAACCTGATTTCCAATAACATAACAGATCAAACAACTGCTGGCTCTCTGACATACTCTACTTCCTACGGCTCTGTAAGAATTTTTCTTCTCATCTGTTCTGTTGGTTTAGTGAAACAGAATTGTAAAGATCTTGATCCTACTTTTTTTAATCACAACTACAAATGTCATTAGAATGAGTGGAAACTGTCCCCCACTTTCAAATTAGCTCATCTGTGGTCCCCTTGATCAACAGAAGGATGACATTAAACTTCTAACATGCAACGTGACTTACCTGATACTTTTTGTTAAAGTAGATCAACTTCTTTAATTCATTGGAATTGTCCTTAGGGTTTATGACACAAGGGCAAAGGATCCTGTGGGATAAGAGCATGGCACTGAGATTTGCTCTTCTTTTTTCCCCTGCTCCCAAGCTGACAAGCTGCAGGATTAAAAGCTCTGAGAGGGATGTCTTTGAAAGGCCATTGAATGAGAGCATTACCTCTCACCCCTGAGTTTCTGCATAGCCCCAATTCTTGAGCAGAAACACATTTATTAGGGATAAATTCATGAACTGAAAGTGAGGAAAAGGCTCCATGCAAGCAAAAGCCATACCATGTGCCCATGGCAAGGTTTCAGCAGCAGGAGTGATCTCTGTGAGGAGGGGCAGGGCTGCCTGTTCTGGACACAGCTCCAGCAAACCAACCACAGGGCATGGCTGAGCCTCTCAGCCAAGCTGGTGGTGTCTCTGTGAAAACCTGCTTAAGAAATGGCAGAAAACCCCAGAGAGGGAGAGGAGAGAACAACAGCGGGAGCAAGGAAGAGGTGCTCCATGGCAGAACAAGCACTCTGTGGATGGACATGACTGTGGGACTCGTGCTGGAGCACAGCACAAGAGTGAGCAGGAAGGAGTGGCAGAGAGATACCAGGTCCAGACCCCAAGTCATGCCTCACTGAAGGGACTGAGGGTGCCCTGCAGCAGTAACAAGGGTGGACAGAGAGGTGCTTGGAGCAAAGTTTAACCTGAGAAGGAGCGGGGGACAGGTGCTTTAACTGTTCAAATTTTATGTTTGTTCATTTCCCAATACCCAAATCAGTAATTATATGTTTATGCTCATGGGCAACAAACACCATTAAGTTCCCCAAATCAGGTCTGTTTTGCCTGCAATGATACTTGGTAAGTAAGTGGCTTTCCTGTCTTTGTTTTGACCCATGAATTTTCTTGCTCACAATCTTTGTTTCTTCCCCATGTTGCCAGGGTGGGGTGAATGAGCAGCTGTGTGGAGTGCTTGGCTGGCACATGGGGCCAACCCACCACAAAAACTGCTCGTAAGTACACTTATGCAGTGTGGTTTGCTTCAGCAGAACTGTGCAAGCATCCCTCAAGATGGAGTTCCCACGAATTCATTCTAATCAGCTGAGAGAGTCAGAGGTTACAGGATGTTTCACAGCAAGGCTGGTAGAGCACCAAAACAGTCACCCAGATGGATGCTGAATTCTCCATCCTTAGAGAGCCATTCTAACCCGAGACATTTTAAGATTCTGTGAACCCATGTTGGCCACCTTTATCCCTCCCCTGAAGTTTTGATCTTCCTAGCACATGGATATTTTTCTTGGGATGTTCCGTCTTCCTGGGCATGTCTCATCATTACTTGAGAAATCCAAATGAGAAAAAGGACTCTTTTCAAAAATCCTGACCATATGGCCACAGTAAAGCATCCCTGAGAGAGCTCTTAGAGAAATACCTCCTACAGAGATGCAGTTGATACATGTAAAATATACACAGATCCCTGCCACGTCCAAACTTGCCTCAATGGAGACCAACCAACAAAAGATTTTACTTCCACAGTACATCTATATGAGAACAATACAAATCTAAATTGTGGTTTCAGACGTTTCAGAAACATGAATATTAGGCAACATTAGTAGAAACATCTTCTCTTCAGGTTGTTTGCTACTCCCAGAAAAAAAGAGACAACTTTCAAGATCAAAATCCTCCTTCAGGTTCTCTTCCATACAGTGGAATAGCATTCATTATCTCACACAGGGTCTGCTTATCACCCTGTAAACTTGGCTTGCTGCCAGACAGGCAAATGTCAGCATGGCCCCTGAAATGATGGGAAAAGGTTACAGCTATCATGAGATAATCTAATCTTAAAGGTTTCACTAACTATCCTTGTCCAATGATTTGGACCTTGAGATACCTGTGAACTCTAACCAGTAACCTTTGTTAAAAATAAACAAACAAATAAATAAATAGAACTACAACTGGCTCCTGGGAGCACCAGCACCGTGAGTTTCAAAACCAATTTTCCACTGACAGCCATGAGAAAGCCTTTAAATCACAGCAGGAGGATTGCACCTCTGTCCCTCCTGTAAAAACAGTGGCTGCCTACATTCACAGGACAAGGTTATTCTTCCCCATCTGTCCAGAAAAGCAGAGATTTGCTTTTCTGAAAACAAGCAGGTCCTGCCAGAAGCAACTTGAGGGTCAATGCTGGACCCTATCTGAGTCACCAAAAGTCCACTGAGGGTGCAGACCAGCCACCTCAGTAGTGGACTAACACTGATCTGAAAGGATTGTTGAGCCATAAAGCAACAGGTGGCACAATTAAGCATCCAAAACAACTACTTGAGAGACTAATTGGAGATAAAACTAATTATCAGCAATGACATTACAGAGATTGAAAATTGCAGAAGCAAGAGGGAGAGTTTTAAGTGTAGAAAAGTAAATCTGTAAATGCAACTAGAAAACCTTGTATCTTAGTGTCTTCTCTATCTGCACCAAAGAGTGCCCAGCTGAGCTCTTTCTGCTCTGGCTTGAACTCACTTGCAGGTTAAGTGGGGAGTCACAAATGGCATGTTCATAAGAAGTTGTAACAACAGAGCTCGGATACAGAGAGAGCTTATTCTAAATGCTGTGTTGGAATAAAAATGTAGGCACGTGCACATGCCCAGAGAAAGATGTTTGGCGGTCTGAAATACTAGAACCTGTTCCCTTTAAGAAAAAACTTCCCAAGAAGACATTGCAGCCTTCTGTGAACAACACTGAGAGCTGTAACATAAATCATCTGCAAACCTCATCAGCACTTTGGGGCAGCTATTGTTTTTTGATGCATGCAGCTCCCGGAGGCTCGCTATAGAAAGCAACGTCACCAGGTTCACATATGCCCGTGGAACCTGCCAAGAGAACAAACAAATCCATAGCAAACTCCTGGAGCACTGAGTGCTGCTTTTGTCCCTGCACAGCCACAGCAGACCCTGGTTGCAGCCTGCTGATTCAAGCATCGTGTATTATTTATAACAGGGGTGTTCAAAGTACTTTGTCAATAATTTATACCCCACACAAGCAATACCAAATTACAGCCCCTGCCTGCACTGCCTAGTTCTATTCCAAATGTTGATAGTTGGTCACTTGAAAATGATGGCTTCAAAAAGGTCCAAACAAGCTGTTATAGGTGCCAGCAAGACTCAGACATCTGCTAACTCTTCAAGTACTCCCATAATTCTACTTTTATGTGGAATATCAGAATCTCTCTCCTAATGACCACAAAAATATACTTATTTGCACTTTAAAGAACAAGCAAAGCATTTTCTAGTCAATTAATAAAGTTTTTTTCAACTTCGTTACAACATTTTTTCTTATTATTTGTCCACAGCACATCAGCTAGAACTAAGAACATTCTTATTCCTTTGGTAAAAAACTTCTCCAACCCTTTTTGCCTTTCACAAAGATTTTTCTGCAAGCAAACACCTCTGCATACAGTAGTACTTGGCAGATGAAAGCAAGGAAATAAATTCTTAATCAATAATCAGTGATCGCTTTGCTAACAAAACAAAATCCCTGCTCCCACATACTAGAGAAGTTTGATTTACCTCTTTGTGAAGTAAGTCCAAAGCTATTTGTAGATTGTAGGTGTAGTTTTCAGGAGAATGATGTACCTGTTAAAGCAAGAGGTTTGAATTTTATTATTAGTTTACTCAGGCAGGGACAAGAATGACTAGCTAGAGTCTCTCACAGTAGTGTTCATGTTTCCTACTCTTGGCTCAAAAGTAAAAGAGTCATAGGCAAAACTGTCCTGTTCCTGCTTTTCTTCCTTCCCATCACAGCTATCTCACTGGCAAGAAAAGATCTGGCAGCCACTGGATACCAGTGAGGGTGAAAATTCACAGGGTATTATCAGACATCACAACATCCTCTGTCCCCAGGATTGCTTGGGCTGGTCTTAAAAGCATGGCTAACAACTTACTAACAGGGGCTATACCTGGGAGAGAACAGTTTGTGTAAAAGTAAGTTTATTTCCGCTGTATGGAATATTAGAACATGTTTCCCATATGCTCCTTGCCTGCCACGAATAATAACTGGCAAAACTTCGGTGTTTATCTGAGAACAAAATCACTTCATATACTTGTCTTTCAGTGCCATAATTTCCTTGCTCCATTTTCGTGGTTTAAACACTCTAATTTTATTGTCTCAAGTAATACAACATTTATTTTTCCACTTGTGGAACTATAACAGTCAAATAAACTTTCTTATGAGAAATGCCTGCCTTACTTTCACAGCCTTTTTTCTCTCTCATTTAATTTCAAGCAGAAGTTCATTGAGAGCCCCACTTGCCTACTTTATAGAAGTAGACAGCTCAGATCCCTTATTCATTTCCCAAGTCCCAGCTCACCAAGAGCGTTGTGGCTGGCACTGTTTGTACTTGTGCCACACAAAGATCACTGTGATCCCTGGATGCAAACACGCTCTCTCCTTGCCACCCACCCCAGTCACATGAACAGGCACTTTGTGTTTGGGTTGACAGCAGAAGGTAGGAGTGGTTAATTTGCTCCTTCCTTGTTTTATAACCAACTTACTGTGCTGCTTTGCTGTTCTTCCTGATCCAAAGTGAATCATGGAGAATGACAAGTATGTGCTCAGCTGCCTGTGAGTGGGTAACCCTCATGGCTAAGTGAGGAGTCTGCCACAGCCTTTCACCCTGTCTGCAGTCACACGTACCAAAGGCCAGGCACTGTATGTATGTTATATATACACAGTATATACACATTACATAGAAGTGAATTAGCAGGAGCTGTGCTTAGAACTTCTCCCATAGCACTGAAAATATTAAGAGAGTACCAAGTAAGACTTAGGCGTGTGACTGTGCAGGAGGCAAAGAGGAGTAAAAGCCCTTGACCTTTTACCTACAGGAGATAAAGTGACCATGCAACAAAAAGTTCCCCGAGTTAAGAGCAAAACAAAGTCGCAACGATTATGTAATTTACAGGTGTTCTAAAGGTATCCCTAACATTATCAAAACATTATGCTGAGCCACCTGAAGGTCTCAGTACAGTTACCTTCCAGAGCTGCACAATTAAGGCCTACAGTACTTCGGCCTCACCCAAAGTTCCTCCCTCTCACCCCCCGCAATGCATAAAGACCCTGTGGCTTGACGGGCCCAGTTCATGCCCCAGGCAGCAGGGAACTTACGGGATTCTCACAGTGTTTGCAGAGGTCATTTCCTCCTACGAGAAGTGTTATGAGCTCCAGTCATTCTGGAAATCTATTCTCTACACAGAGGAGGAGATGGAACAGAAGTTACTAGTTAAAAAAAGAAAAGGAGGGAGATGCAGGCAATGTACTAAACACAAATTTCCCATTTCTCAGAGTACATGGCTATCATTCCCTGGGCATCCACAACGAAAACAAGTTTGTAGTCATGACCAAAATGTAGAAACTGCTATGATCTAAACCAGATTTACAATATCAATGGCATCATGGAAAACTATTTGCTTCAGAAAACTATTGCTCAAAATCTATCTGTATCCTCTTCTTAGTAATATCTTGTGTATAGTGACTCCTCCTGCAGCCCTAGAAACATATCTTCATTGCAAAAATTATGGTATATGTTTTACTGTGCCATAAATAATGCAGCTATCCTGCTGGAAAACCCAGGGGCACTGTAAAATTCAGTCTTGCTTTGAGACAAACTGCAAAGAACAGTGGGGCAGTATTAACTCTACCTAACAATAATGGTAAAATATTATAGCACTTTTTGTTTCTCCAAGGATTTTGCAAAGGGAGAGCTAGCTAAATCAAGGTAACTTTGCTACAGTAAATAAACACCTTCTTAGCTTTGAGGAAAGGTTCAAATGTGCTTAGTACCATGTTGTGGATGTTGTGCTCAATATCCTAACGCTTTAATTTCAGTGCAAAACACTAGTAAAAAAAGCACCAATAGTGCATCAGCCTCAAATGGTTTAAAAACATCTTCCTTCAAAGGCAGGAGGCAACATATCCCAGCTCATATACACGCTGTTCAGTAGTTTGGTCTCAAAATGTACAAAATCAAAAAGAGGGGAAAATTTCCTCCTGTACTCAACAAGTGTTTTAAAAAGAGGGGGGAAAAGGATCTCTTAAATCAAAGATATATGACCTCTACTATAAGCATGCTTTCTAGTCAGAAAGAACTTCACTAGCTAAATAAAAATTTTTATTAGCCAAATAAAAGATATTTCCATTAATTTCTGTTAACATTCTCAGGCCAATAAATTTGACAGACTAGTGCTTAGAAGCCTTGGTTTGAATGAAAACTATCCAACCCCTCACTGTTAGTTGCTGTTCCTTTTAATCTCACTTCAGATGCATCCATCAGATTGAAATCTTGTTTACAAGAAAGTGAACCAAAAAGGAAGGTACTGCAAATATTTTTGCCAATATGTACGCACCGGAATATTTACACTAAACACTCACACAGATATCTTGAAGGCTTTTTGGCTGCTTTCCAGGTGCACAATTGGAAAACCAAACTATTAAAATGTAACTTAGGTTGCTGATTGCACAGCACATTTGTCAAACTACAAACAGCAAACATCCAAAGGACGAACTGAGGTGGGAAATATGCAAGCAATCCTCAACCTAATGTGTATTTTACAGACCATTAATCAAATAATTCCTAACAATAAATGTGTAAGTCAAAAATCAGCTAATGACTAGATGAAAGAAGGGATTCATTTGTTTTTATAGAAAACAAGTCCCTTCCTCACTTCACATGTTCACTCCACATGATTTGCTACTTGAAAAGCTTGCCCTCAACATCCTAGCATGTATCATTTTTGCTGGAAAAACCACCTGCTTACAAGATAATTAACAGCATCGCAGCAAAATCCTCACAGAGAAAAGGTTCTGTTATGTTGCAGGGTGACACAGGTTGGAAGGGGAAGCAACAGGACTTCATTTACAGCCACTTGCAGTAAAAATGATGAGAAGGTTACAATTATCTGGGTTTGATAGCAAGTATCATAGGCTGGTACAAATTCATTCAAGATTCATTATAGATTATTCTGTGCTGACTCACACTCTGTACCAGGAAGTATTACACTGTACCCTGCTGTACCTACAGCTTTAAAGTTTGGCATTCCCCGTTGAGGTCTGTTAGAAACTAATGATGCCACGTCACTTCACTCTAAAGATATTAATGACATGTTAAACTCACTGTATCATTCTTCATGAGGTCCACCAGTTTCCTAACCTGTTCAGCAACATCCCTAAAAACAAAAGAAAAATAAAATAATAAAATAAATTAACAAAAATTTAAAGAAAGAATCCTGCATGGATAGCAAGGCAAAGAAGAAAGCTGATGAATGGACATCAAACACCCAAAAACCCTACAGAAAGTCCAATTTTAATTGAATGGAATATATGATATAGCCAACAAAGGCTATATTTTGAGACAGTGAAGAAAAAAGAAAAAAGAGAAAATAATTAGCATCCAACAGGCACTGGGCTACTTTGCAAATGCTGCATAGTTACTCTTTTACAAGCTATATAGAAAATGCATTTTTCTCTTCCCACCATCAGACAAATGCTATCAATAGACATAGATCTGAAGCATCTGTGCTCATACCAATGTTATTATATGGCCTCAAGGCACTGAAGTAGGTCTTATAAGAACTGTTATCAGTGGAAATAAATAGGATATGAATTGCACTGAAGACAGTGCATAGTGGTCTCTAGTTAATTCCCAGCTCTGGAAGACCAGGAATTAAACAATCCACAATTTTCTCAGTCTACATGAACTCTTGGTCCTGATGACAAGAGGGACTGAATATACCTCCTATAAAGTGGAGATATCTTTTGTCTGTCTCACAACAGGGCAGCTTTGTGAGTAGTGCTTGTAAAATGGTGGGGCTTTCTTGGTTGAAATGCTAGAGAAAGTATTGCTTTTGTTGCTAACTTACTTGACATAGATTAGAAACACTGCAAAGTCCTCATCACATTTCTTGGCCTTCATGCTACAGTTAGGATAAAAAAATATCTCTGGGTTTGCCTATTAGACTTACCGTGCTCCTGCCAAAGTCCAGGGCTTGGGCCTTTTTTAGTTACAAGGAGTTTTATAGAAAAAAAATCAAATCTCTGTTAAAATTAAAAGTTTTCCTCTTACTCTGCACGAGCCCCTGTCACAGCTTGGTTGAGCGCAGCATTCTTTGAATTCTGTGTTCCAGTTCCAATGGAATACCCTACCAAGGATGGGTTGAACTCACGAAGAATATCTGCAGAAAAAGACAGCACCCTGAAATATTGCTTCCTGCCGCAGGTAACAAAGGAGGCAATAAAGATTAGAACTTTAGTTAAAAGACCATTAAAAAGCTTTAGGAGATAGCTATCAAAAAAAATATTAACCTTTAAGTATAATAAACATGGAGATTCATCACCCTATGACCATTTCCCCGCCTTCGAGATTTCTGGATTTCATTAACTCAGAGATCTCATGACCTAACATGACCATCTTGGCTAGCAGGGCTATTCTGCCTGCTAAGCAAGGCTGGGTAACCATATACTCAGGCAGGAGATCCTCATGCCATCATGCTCTAACTGCAGACAGGTTGGAATCAAATCCTATAGCCTGATGGCCCCAGATGTATTAACCCCAAAGACCCCAGATTCCCTTCTAGATCTTAGGTTACAAACCAGCCTTACAAACACCTCAGATGTAAAATGTCCTGACCTTTAAAAAGCATGTAAAATCTGATCTTGTAATGTGATTCTGCTCCTGCCTAAAACAACTTTCCCATACAGTCAAAATAGTTTCTTTAGGCTATGAGCTAAGATCTTTGATTCCTCTATCCCAAACACATTTTAGACAGAACTATAACCAACAGAAGAATACTGAAACAACCAAAACCTAGGAATTACAAAATACATAGTTAAGCCACACACAGCATATTACAGCCTGGTTGTTATGCAACTTTTACTCAGCACTGGACATTAAACACAAAGGGATTGCTTGTGTCATGCTGCAAATTTTAACCCTTCTCTCCTGTCTCCTTTTATAATAGTAGGTATTCTAATAATAAACAGCACCACATATTTATCAAGTTTACAGAACAAGTCACTTACTTGGCAGTGTCGTGACTGTGCTTATGTTTTCATTTCCTCCAACACTGTTAAAAAGAAAGAACAGGGAAAAAGTGTTCCAAGGTACGACGGACTTGGCAAGGCAGTGGACAAGGTAGGAGAGTGCCCCCCTTTGGGGTTACTGCACATCTACAGAGCACACCCAAACTCTGGGGGCCTGTCCCCAGCAGGTCACGACATCAGAGACACTGTCAGCACCAGCAGAACAATCCTATTAGAAGCCCTGCACAGTAGCTTTCCTTTCAGCTCTCTCAAGTGGTCTGGCACACGTTCAAACCTAGCTGAAAGAAATGCCATTTTTTTCAAGGCTGCCACCTTTGCTATTGTTGTACCTATTAAAATATTTAGAGTTTCCATTTTTAGTTAACAAATCTAACCACAACAAAAAGCATCTATTTCTAAAAGCATCTATTTCAGAGTGATAAGTAAAATCAGTATCTTTGCCTTCCCCCCTCTCCCATTTCACTCAGCTGGAAGAATACTACTAGACTGGTGAAATTCCCCATTATGTCTGTGGGCCCTTTATTCTCCTTCATGCTGAAGAAAATACTAGGAGACTTGTTGCAAAAAAGTGTCAATAGATTACTATTAAAGATCAAAATATAAAATGTTTGATTTAGAACACCTCTATAGTACCCCTTTAATGTGGAACAAATTTTGAGGTGCACTAGAACCACCCCTGGAAGTGCTTGAGGCCAAGCTGGATGGGGCACTGAGCAACCTGATCTAGTGAGAAGTGTCCCTGCTCATGGCAGGGGGTAGGAACCAGATGATCTTTAAGGTCCCTTGCAACCCAGGCCGTTCTATGATTCTGTGAACGTGCCCAAACTTCTTCCAGAGTTGCAGTGGCTTAGACTGGTAAAAAATGATGAACAGAAGATCAGCCTGACAATTTTGGTGTTAAATCATACAGTTGCAGATTAACACATGAACGTGATTGGCTTCCTTCAGAGCCTTTTTGATGTGTCTAACAACATGCTGCACATGTAAAAGCCTGTATTGACTCATAATTGATAAACTGTTCTCCATGATGTAAGCAGTACTTAAAAGGATCAAGGAAAGAGATACTGCATATGAAACAACAGCAGAAAAGATTTTTTGTAGATCACCAATTTTAAATGAGACTAATGGGTGATATGGGCCACACTGGGCAAGAGCAGACAGGATATAGAAAGAGCAGGGACAGAAATGCAGAATGAGCAAGTGATGCAATGGCAATGGAGTCTGGAGGACCCCTCTCCAGGGTCTCCTACAACCCTGAGATTGGAAAAGAACTTCCTAACAAGAACCCCATTTTCCTGTGTACCCAGGTCAATTCCAGCCATGCCACACTGTGCTCTAGATAGCCACGAGACTGAGTATTTTCTTTACCATGAGTAATAGTACAGCCATGTACCTTCATGCAAAATGTGACATCAAATCCAGTTTCCACAAGCCTCCATTTGCTACAAAAACAACTATATAGATAAAAACTGAAGAAAATGGATTCTCTCCCACTGGGGGGAAAATTCCTGTGACTCACCTCCAAGAAAGACCTCGGTACTGAGTCAGGACATCCAGAACATTGTGGGGTTTGGATCCTGCCCCATTACCTGACTGGAGGAAGAAGATGAGTTCACCTTCAGAAAATAAGCATTGCTACAGTAACTAGTTCTCTGACTGATCCTAGTGAGAATAATTAAAAAGCGTATTAATGAAGCAAGCTACGTCATCTTCCCAAAATAGAACAGATCCTTGTTCTCAAGAAGATCAAAGGCTGAAGGTATTTTAAGTCTGTTTCAGTGAATTACCCTCTTCTATCAGCTTTGTGATTAGATCAAGTGGGGAAAAACTACTTGAGAATGTTCAAAATACTCATATAATTCTAAATTTACATAAGGCATAAATAAGACAGCAGTGGTCCTGAATTAATTCATTATAATGTTCACCACAGTAAAAAGTTGTACAGTGATTTTACATCTTTTTCAGTTTCTCCAAGGAAAAAGACTACAAGGATTCAATGTGATAATTAGCACAGAACACATAGGAAACAGGTATTATGACATGAGCAGTGAAGCAGTCACCACTGATTGGAGAATCACACCAGTGTAGGGGTAATGAGCTTACACAGTACCAGAAACAGTGTTAAAATAGAAAAATTCTCAAGGTAAGTTACACTTGACACACCTGATGCTCTGTTGCAATTTTAATCATATATTTAGTTAGTATAAATTACTATGGCTTTATAGTCTTTGGTATTATCATATATATTTATCATATTACATAGATATACAGATACACACAATCACCTGCAGAACTTTTTCCTTCTCTTCATGCTGCTTACTGGTAGCTTTCAGGGCCAATAGCTTGGAAGTTGCCAAAAATGAGTAAAGGAAAGCAATTGCTGCAAGTCCTCTCTAGCAGACTAGTTTTGCTGCTGCACAATCTAATCTTACATCTCTTCATTGTGTGCCACTCTTGTGGACTTCAAATGGGAACTGTGCACTCAGATTAGACTCATGATCTGATTACCAATCAGCCAACCAAGGTGGAGTATGGAAAAAAAAAGTGAAAAACATTTTTGACTCAACAGGGCATTCCATTTCCCAGGTTAAAAAATGAGAAATTTCACTGCTTGCTTTATCAGTGGCTATCCAGTGATCTTTACTTACTGTGAGAGAATCTCCCAGGGCAGCAATCACCCGAATATCCGCCGGTTTCAAATTATGAACTGAAAAAAAAATGAAGGCAGTGTAAGGGAAAGAAAGAAAACTACAAATTGTGATGGTTATTAGAAGTTTTCCTCAGAATAAGCACAATAAAGCATTGCAAAGACAGTACTTTTAATATTCATGACAGCAGCAGCACAGAATGACAGAGAGTGATAGGCATCAAATCAGAAATGATTCTTGGTACCATAGCTGGGCAGTAGCTACCGAGGCAAAGGAGGCAGCAAGACTTCAGTCTTGCATTTGTTCTTCCTCAACTTTCTTTTAACTGGTGAAAATGACTGAAAAGTAGGCAGAGCACTGGTGCCAGCACAGAGTGGATATTTGGGACCATGACAGCTTCTGAGCAAAGAAAAAACCTACCCCAGGACAGAACTCCAAATGGGTTTTTGTACCTCAGACTGCATTAACAAGAGCCCCCTACAGTTTTTCCACCCTGGAAGTGAAAGACTTGACTGCCTCCTATCTTTTCCACTGTCACTTCTTTGTTTGTACATGGAAGACGAAGTCGCATAAACTTTCATCACCCATGGGGCAGTGAACTCACATCTTGCTATACAACCACTCACATTGTTCCAAAAAGACTCTTAAAAGCCAGTCAACACAGTGCACTTCTCCAGAGAAGAGTACCTCTCCTGAGCAAACCCAGTTCTATTCTCCTTCTGTCATCAAATGAAGTAGCTCTGTGATAAAAAGGCTTAGTACCATACCTGAAACTGGAACTGTATCCGAGGGAAGCCGGTCAGTACAGGGAATACTTGTTCCATAACTCCTCTCCTGCAAAGACAGACAGGGCAAGACTTCACATAAGTCTCACTATACTCTGGTCATGATAACCCATTTACATTTCAGAGCATTAGATTAATGAAATCCCCACGTACTTTGTATACAACTACCCAGCTCTTGGCCTGCCCTCAGAGTGCCTTTTGAAGGCAGACACGAGCTCAGCCTGCTCAGAAGTCGTGTGGCCTTACGAGAGCAGCACAACTCTTGCCTACCAGTGGGGCCAGTTGTTTTAGACTCTGAGCCATGCTGTGCTCAGCTATGCAACATTTGGTGTGCCCCTACCCTGAACAACTTTCGCAAGAAACTGTTTGAACACCCCTGGAATATCCTAGCACAAAACCATACCTCTGTCAGCAGGCCATGAGCCTGCCTTCTCCATATGCAGTGCTGCATGTGCAGCCAGGGATTTGCCCTCCTGGCTTCTTTGGGTTGCAGCCTACTGACAGAAATACCCCGCCAAAGCCTACTGTCAGTGAAGGGCTGACCATCAGTACACCAGAGCAAACCACCACACAAGACTCAAAGATGTGCTTTTGCTCCAAATCTCTCTGCAGAATTCCTTAAGTAGGCTAACTTGCCTCAGGAAAAGATACTTGTATGTCCTGTCCCATTGTTCTGGATTGGGCTTTTAATTTTTAATTTAAAAACCCAACAAAACAACCACAGACATAACACAGTATTGCTCCTTACCTCCTTAACAACTCCTACACTACAGCTATTTCCAAAAACCAGAGTGGTAGGTACCATTGCCCCATGGAGAGGTCTGTACACCCCAAGTAACCAACAAAACAGATGGCACTGTATTTAAATGTGAACAGAAATGCATATTACAGCTCCAGTGACGAACAGGCCATTTTGTCTAGATGTGGCCTAAGTACTGTGTTCTGAGGCATGAAAATGAACATCAACTCACTTTGTACCTGCTTGGGAACACCAACTTCTCCTCAAAATCAGAGTACTCTGACTTAAAAAACACAGTCATGGGTCTTTTTCCCCACACATCTAATCTGAAACTAATCTCACAAAAAAAAAGAAAAAGAAAAAAAGAAAAGAAAACAACAACAGCAAGAAAAACCCCCATATTCTTCAGTTTTACTATGGCATAAATAAGATGAAATCATAAACACAGACGAATCACTGTGTAAACACAGCGGTTGGATCTGATCTAGTTTCTTCCATGGTAGGACTAAACAGCCCCATTTTCACTATCTTCTTGTCCCAGGAAAAATAACATTTTCATCCAGATGTTTAACATAGGCTCTTACCAGTGAAGGCAAGACTCACATCAGGCTAGCTGAACACATCTACCTTACTCAAACTCTACAGAGCCCACCAAGGACAAAATGAGATGTTAAACTGTTTAGTCAAGCATGGATGTAAAAAGCTGTAGCTTTGCATTTAGTTTTCCCAGGTAGCACTGTTTATTTAGGCTGCAACCCACTCTTACCCACCTGCCCCACTCCCTGGAATACACTCAGTCCATCTGATGCAAACAGTCCTACTGTACCTGAGATGTTTCTCGAGTGTTTGATGTCCTCAGGGAAGACGAGTAGTTACTATTTCTATATGTAAACAAATATGGATTTTCCTGCAGAGTGAAGAGAGTATGTTTACCAACGCTGGTGGAAACACAGTCAGCTGACGTTAAAGTCTTCTGGCTATATTTTCCGAGAGAAAAAAACATCTTTACAGTATTCATTTTTGAATGAACATTGCATTGGTGAAGTAAACCAGGCTAGACTTGAAAGTTAAGCCCTGGTCTGAAGCCTGGTCCTAGGTATGCTCTAGGCACAGCACCACTTCCTGCCTTAAACCTAACATCAAACAAAACATAAAATTCTATTTCTTTGATATTTTAATTGCTGTTCAGAAGCTTTTGGATGCCAGTAATATTTTATCACTATCAAATTACTGAAGTCAGAGCTTAAATGCAAAAGCATTCAAGAACCTGTTCTTTGAACATGAGATGCTCTAATCCTGACTATTGACAGCTTCAGGGACTAAATTAGTAAAACCTGGCAAATCTAGAAAAGTTATATTATATAAAATATATGGATTCAGTTTTACTGGTGACAGAGATTTGAATACTGATAATGCACCTCATACCTGCAATAAATAAATTCAGATTAACTAGACATATTTTGAAGCAAAAAAATATCTGACAGAGATGATTTAACTAAATTTTGTCAAAAATTATTTTTTTTCAGAGTTTCATCTGTAGAAAATAAAGACTCTGTGTCAATGAACTTTAGGAACACTCAGTTTTTAACAGTGCAATAACTTGGGCAAGTGCACATTCCCAAGGAACCTCAGAAAACAACAACAGTATTTGAAAACTTGGAAATTCTGCAAAGAGTAAATAAAATCACAGAATAACAAGGAAGCCCTTTTACCTGAGATGGGCACTGGACCTGAACAATTTTTGTGACACCATAAGGCTGCTTCTGTCCAACTGGCTGCATCTGGAACGGGAGAGAACAGAGGAATTGCATACATGCTGTGTGTGGGAGGGAAGGGAGAGCAGCAGCAATGCAAAGGCCCTAGTGCCTGGAGTTTTCCATCAGGTTCATAAACATATATCTAAAATATATATTTAAAAATTTCTTTTGCTTATGATAAATATTTATCTATGCCCAATATACCACATGTATACCTTCAAAAGCAAGGAACTGAAAACAAGTCCTCTCACGTGAGCAGACTGTCTTCCCATCACGACTAAAACTTCCATCCAAACATTAATTCGGCTTTTGGGAATGCTGGCCCTATAAACGTTGATTATTCTACCTTTCAGAACTGTTTCATTATCTACACTCTCATACATGTTAGGCAACACCAAAAGGTGCATTCCCACTCCATACAGAGGCTTAATGATATTTATGTTTGTTGGCCTTCTTGAAACAAAACGGAGAGGGGATTTTTGTAATGAAAAATTATGGAATTATTCAGAAAATACTGACAGCACAAAGGGGCAAATACCAAAAATAATCACTTCACCTGTTCAGGCAGCTTGCTGAGTGCTAATTAAATTGCAATCACACACAGAGGAATTGGCTGAGGGTTTAGATCCCTCAGTGCATGTCTGCTCAGCTTGGCATCAGCAGCTGCCAGGACCAGCAGCCTACACAAGAAACAGGATGGAAGGGACTGGAAAATACAACAGCAGCAGGCTTGATGTCACCGATACACTCTGGGCAGGAATGCTATGTCCTATTTTGATTGTTCCATCAGCAAAAACAATAGGAAAATTCAGAGAAATAGAGAAGAGGCTTACTGTTCTTTGAGAGAAATGTTTGAAGAAACAGTCTGCTTTTTTGAGACAGGAGGGGGAAATAAAACAGATTTCCCCAAAATAAGCAAAATAATGAAGATCAGACAAAAGATATATTGGGATACTTTCCCATCCTCCTAGGATGAAACAAAGTAGCTATTTAATTCCATTCCTAAAAGAAAATATACTTGCAACACAGAATCATCCCACAAAACATGGGATACCTACAACGTGGTATTTCTTGACCAGAAATTAAGATCAAACAAGTGTTAGACACTTGCACGTGCTGGGAGTTGGGTGACAAGAACAAATTTCTCGAGAAGGCAGTAGGTTCCAGCTGGCTCAGCCACACTGTTCTTCCAGCAAAGACTGACTGCTCCTGTGCAGCTCAGCTGCCCAGTCCTGGTCAGGGAATGGGCCACCAGGGCTGTATGGTGGCCACCAGGGCTCCCCTGAATTCCAGCACATCTGTCATGCTTAGCGTGTGGCTCTGCCCTGGTGCTCAGCAGGGTCCGAGGCAGCACAAACCCCTGGACACAGAAGAGAGGCACGGGAAGCCTCCTGTTGCACTGTTCTCGTTTGGGTTCTTGCCTAGTTTAGTTTCTCTTTTGGTTGCAGGATAGGGTTGGGGTTTGTTTCTGTTACACAAGAGTCCCAAAAGACAAGAAGCTCTTACTCTTGTGAAGTTCTTTGCATACATGAATGAAGCTTTGCCCTCAGATATATGTCCAGAGGTAAAATTGATTAATTTTGACAAATGCCTACGATCAGGCTCTCTGTGGTAAACATCGAAGCTGTCCAAGTACACAGCCAATCTCTCAGCTTTTCCAATGTCATTTAGCTGACTGTTCTGGTGTGCTTTGCATATGAATTGCTGCTCCTAGAGAGTTAGAACTGTTCTGCTGAAATATCCAGCCCTGCCTAGGACAAGCCCTTAGGACCTGATGGCTCAGCTCCTTCTCAGCCAGGCTGCAGTGCAGGCCTAAGGCCAACTGCCACTAGATTTTCAATGTTTTGCCCTTTGGCCAATAAGCAGGTAATTATTCAAGGAAGAGGCTGGTACCAAGCTTCTAAACAAGGTAAGGACAGCCTGGCAGAGGGCAGAAGGGAAACCTCTGAATGCAGTTTCATTCTGCTGTGTTTCCTGCTCCACAAGTCATGATCTTGATTTCCTATCAGTTCCCAAGACTGCGTTATGGGCTGTTTTTGCTTTAGTTTTTAAAGAAGTCAGCATAAACTGTTGGCTGAATTTCCCAGTAGAACTGGAGTGACCTTTATCAGGTGAGGACACCTGCTAGTGCTTTTTATGCTGAACGCATCATTCTTATCTGCTTTTACATCATGGCAGAATAGAGGCAGACAAGGCAATCACAGGCAAAGAAACGACCCTGAAAGGCCCCTTTCTGATGACTGCCAGATGTACTACGAAAACTCCACTAAATCAAAGAGAAGTCAGGAAAAAAGATGGCAAAACAGGTTGAGGGGAATGTTACCATTCCTGCAATCTTCCTTCAAACCAGCAGCAAGATGTGGTTTTGCCACATTTTGCTCTTCCTCCAGTCCAGATCACCTAGGCTGTTCCCTCACCAGAGGAATTGCCTCACACCGAGAAAAAAACACTGAAATAAAGCAAAGTAGCTATTTGTCTCCTTTATAACAATGTTTTGGTTCTGGTGGCTCCACAGCACGCTCACCACCCAAGTCTGGGTAACTGGTCCTGATGCAGCCAGCCTTTAAAGTACAGCTTCGTTTTGCTTATGGTTTTTCATCTCCGCTGTTTCCACAAAATGCTCCTGGGAATTAGAATGACCAGAAAAGAGTAACATGCCATCGAATGGGTTGCTCAAGGACAGAGCATAAGAAGACAAATAAAGTCTGTGCAAAAAGGTTAAGAGACAGAACAATGACACAGAGGGCATCTATTTTATGATTAAAAAACTGAGGTAGGAACTGTGACATCATCACAAGGGATATCACAGATAACAGCAAAGGAGATAACTGGACCCAACATGGCTGTTCCAAGGTTACCACTGCAACAGCTTATCAATTTTTAACTCCTTGCCTCCTACTAACTAACTAAAGTCTTACTAACTTTAACTAAAAGATAATGTATTTTATTAAAATGACTGTACTGTTCTTCCAGATATATAATCTGTGGAGTAGAAGCCTCTTCCTGCAAATTCTGCTTCTTTAAATAATCAGGGCTACAACAGCATTATTACTGCTTGAATTAGCATAAAAGAAAACAAGGACGTGCCAATATGTATGAATGTATGTTAAAATGCGGTTTATGAAAAGGTGGTTGCAGTATAGGCATTTTTTCCTTCATGCTTAGGATAATTTGGACAGACACAGGAGTAGTAGGTATTTTCTACAGAGAATCTTATTAACACATGGTCTGCATAACAAGAAAAAAATCTTTTATATTTTATCTAACTTAATTGGTCATTGAAGGTTCTTCATAATTAAAAAAGAGATTGTATGTGTTCTCTAAGGTTGCTAGAAAAAGAAACAGAAAATGTTGAAAGTTTCTAAAAAGAAACAGTAAAATCAACATTTTATCCAAAACAATGGATGTAAAGGCATATCCAAACAGTAACATCCTGCTTTGCTCTATTGAGTCCAAACCCATGTGCCTGTTTTTTTGTCTCATTCATATTGAAAAGCAGCTCACATTTCTTCACTTGCCCCTATCATCAATTTTAAAATGCAAACTCCTCCAGCCGTACATGCATCCACTCAGTCTCACACACACAAATGCTGTGTTTCAGCAGCTCAAGCCTGCAGTGGGAAACAGGCCCCTACAGAACACTGGTCATGGTGTTCAAGGTCGAGTGGGTCAAAAAGTCCACATTTCTTTCAGACAACCTCTCCCACCTAATACAAGACACCATTTGCTGGCTTTCCTCAGCTGGATAGGACATCCAGCTCTTGAGGACATAACAAGAGCTCCTCAAGGTTGTCTATCACCTTTTCACTATGAGCAACAGCAGCAGAAAGATGATGGCTAAGGAGGAGACAGCGGTATGAGACTCATTATTAAGAATGGTGGGGGATACAGGGTAGAGGACAGAGTAGACAGGAGTATAATTGCTATAATCTCAGGTTAGGACAAGCCTCAGTCATCCTGTGCTGTGCTGTCAAAGAGGCATGATTAGCAAAAAAAGGATCTGTCACAGCTCATTTATTTCATGAAGCTTCCCAAAGGGCTACCTTGAAAACCTTTCTAAAAAGTTCTTGGTAGAAAAGAGCAGCCACTGAACAGAGCAAGATTTGTCTTGGAAGTGTAGGGCATTTACCATTATTCAATAGCAATCTCCCTGCACAGCTGAAGATAGCAGTCGTGGGATAATTCTTATATTCTTCCTTCCCCTGCCCCTTTGCTACTCAAAGCCTGGCTCGTGCAGGGTTGCTACCAGGCATCCGTGGCAAGTTCAGCAAGAAACAGTCTCTGTGGTACTGCTTACCATATTGTTCCAGAGGCCCACAGCCACAAAAACATAATCTTCCAGAATTTCCAATTCTGTCTTTGATGTGGTAATCAAACCATCCTTGCCCTGAAAGAGAAAGCACTTTGAGCATCATAAAATAATTAGAAGTATGGAAAGATGAGATACTCAGTCATAAAAGTTCTCAATCTATAAAACAATATTCATATCCACAAGAAAATCAATGTTTGGTATTCTCATAAAACCACTTGCCACTGATCCCAGTTACTACTGGTGTGTCAAGAGAGAAAAAAGCTGTTTTTGTAAATTATTTTTGCACAGCAACAGGACAAGAAGAGCAGAGCAACACCACAGCATGATCACAATAGCGACACACAGTAGAGCAGGAAGACATAGGTGTGAACACGTGAATCATCTGGAATAATGATTCCAAACAACACTTCTTCTAGCTAAAACATGCATTTAAAGATTAGAAACATGCAGGATTTGTCGTAAGAGAGCATGCTGCATTTTAAATTAAATGTAACTGTTGGAAGAGTTTAGAAGGTTACACATGGTGGCTTGCAGGCATACCATAAATCATAAGAAATAAAGAATCAACCTATGACATATGATTGCATTCAAAGAAATGATAGAGCAAATGATTGACACAAAAAGTAATGCCATGAAAGTTAGAAGTCTGCTATTTGCATATGGACAAGCCACCAAAAAAAAAAAGCCTGGCAAAAGATGACCCCAGCAGCAACAAGAAGATTTTGCAACATAGCAGACACTGCTCTTCCTGGAAGAAAAATTTCTTCTCCCAGTTCGCTTTGTTCTGATACTGAGCTGAGGGGAGCAATGGAATTACCTCAAATTCATGGAGCTATTATGATGCTCAGAAACGAGACCATGACTCACTACCAACCTATTTTACAACAAACCACCTAACGTGTTGGATTTTGATACCTCACTCCAAGTGAGCCATTCTCTAGAAAGTAAGATTCTCCCTCTCCATTGCCAGATCTTAGAAAACCTTGACCTTTGAACTTCCCTTTAAAGATCACTTATGACAAACTAGGCAATCTCACCTTCACTCCCTACTGGCTACACCAGGAAATATTAATTCCCAAGTTCCCAGACTCATTGCAGGGAAATAACCATACTTTCCAATATAGTTTTTATCTTTTGTCCCTCTAACCCTTTTTAAATACTTCACATTACCCACTTCTTGCCTTTGTTGTCAAACGCATGAGCATAATCAGGGATGAATATGGTGATGACTACAAAGAGATGGAAAAATCAGCAGCACTGACAGTTTCCAGACACTTGTGACCTTAGGTACAGAGGTGTCATTGCTTGATTTATCCAGGAGCATAGCATTCAAAAAACACAGGACCTCTGACTGGTGCTGTTTAAATCAAGTTCCACTCTCAGGACTTCTGTGTCTGATCCTGAGGTGTGTTCTTCCTGTGCCTGACAACCCTTGTCTTCCAGCCTCACACAGCTGAATATTGCACTCGGTCTCAGCAAACGCAGACCAGAAAGAATGCAGCAGCTTGAGTTTACTCACCAGTCTGAGAAGCAGATTTCTTTCTTGGAGAGAAGGCTGAAGAACAACAGTGAAGTCATCCTTTTGATCAAACCTCTCAGACTCCAGTAGTTTTTCCAAAGCATCCTAAATAGACAACCATTTAATGGGATAAGTATTATCAGGTAGAGAGTGTAATGTATGTGTGATTCGTCAGGGCTTAAAGTAAATTAAAATTATCCCCATCCCTAATAAACCACAGAAATAAAATTGTGTAATCCAGAACAAAGACAGTAATATAATGAAATCTTGTTACACAACAACTGGAAAATCCTCGCAGCTATGAGAAAGATGGTTTACCATCATTTTCTTTGAAAGGGTGGCAAGCTTGGCAAGGCAATGAAATGTCATGTTTATTGCCACCCTGGAACGTTAAAATAAACTCTAGCACAACTGTCTTTGTCTTAACAGAAAGTTTCCCTCTTCTAAATCATGTGGCATTTTACTGGACAAGATGGATCATTTCTCTGATGGGATGCAAAAAATCCTAGGTTGCCAAAAGTTTAATATAGACATTTAAAACTTCAAGAGATACTAAGATCACCTGGCTATAGAGAGAATTTATTGTCAATATTCCTGAGGTAAGAAATGGGATCAGGATTGCTATGGATATGTGATAGAAAGGCTGTTACTCAACTTCCTCACTGCTATTCCTCCCTTAACTCCTGGCTTCAGGCCAATCTGGAAAATGAATAGAGATGTCTAGCAATATGAGAGCCAAACAACACAGAAGATGCCATACCTGATAAGACCACCTCAGTATGTTATCATTTAATGCAGAGCAATTGCGCTGATTCCTGCCTGGATTGCTGCAGAAAAGAGTTAAAAACATGAAAGACATTATGAACTTTTGATAAACAAGGTGGATGGCATGAATTGTTTTGAGCCACTGACAAGCACGTGCTAAAGACTAAATTGTTGTATGTGTAGAAAAGGCTACATGGAACATGCTGATTTTTGATATAAACATAGAATGATACATATTCCCATATCCAGAGCTTTGTATCTCTTCTTGATTTGAAAGCCTAGTCAGTTGACAAGTATGCCAGACTTAGATTAGCACAGGATCTCACAAGCTAGTGACATGCTCAAGCCTAAAATAGCAGCTGCACTGGTTTTCAAACACCTCCCTCTCTGTAGTCACACAGGAAAATTGAACAAACTCAAAATACTTCCACAGGAACTTTTTCTTTAGCATTTGGCATGAAGACCTGCATCTAGAAACATGAATGGAAGCTGCAGAAGGTCGTACATGCTAAAGGATGACTGGCACAGTCGGATTTTGACCTGCAACGTGAGATGCGTATACTGTGTATTTTTGAGGCTAGTTGGAGAACTCTGAGAGTTCCCAAAGCTGCAGACAGGAACAATATAAGACACACAAAAGATTAGTCAGGTTCCAGCAAAGATACACTCCCTTGAAATTTCCTTGATGGACTGGAATCTGAGAAGGTTTCTGGGGGGTTTGCAGATATAAGCAATATGTATGTGTCAGGATCCTTTTCACAGAGCTCTAACTAAACCCATAAAATCAGAGGTTTCTGATAAAGTGCTATTATCTCTGCTGGTGAGTGAAGGAAATAGGAACTCAGGACCAGAATCTTACCCAAGCCTAACAGAAGAACCTCATAAAATACATGGAGAGTTACATGCCTAAAAATAGGGTTCATGCACTGCTTCTAGTGCAGATGCTTCTAGTTAGTAAGAAATTAGTAAAGGAGGGACCTTTAAATCCCCATTATGTCCCAAAATTCAATGCCTAAAGTTCAGTACTGACATGGGACTGAAAGTGTCAAACACTATTATCCTCTTTGATTCTTGAAATTTCACATTTAGTATGGATTTAAGTTTTCCTCTCAAAGCACAGCTCACAACGACAACTTAGTAACTAAATGCTGGATGTCCTTATCCAGGAGAGGATCTGGGCCTGAGGCTGTCTAACAAGCAGTACAGTACAAGACTTGCAAACTTATGGGACTGTTCAACCAGATAAACACAGCTATGAGAGCATGCTGACAATAAGAAAGCAATTTGCCTTAAGTACAAAAGGAAATATAAAAAATTCCTCAGAGAGAAAAAAAAAAGTCTACTTAATTTTATTTTTTAAGGCCTTTTATATATGGCAAGGCTCATATTCCTAAACCCATCTTTTCCATATTTCTCACATTTTTCCCCTTCATGTTTGTGCAGGAGAAATAAGCTAGAGTGCCCCATGCAGTTGCTTTTGACAAGGAAAGCTTCTCCCCTGCTTGTATTGTTAAGCACATGGTTACATAGCAGCCAGACCTCTTCCCCCATTCCATCAGAACGTCTCCGAGGTTGTGTACTTGCAAAGCTTGTGAAACACTTCAGGATGACTATATTAGTACATATGGTGCCCTATGCCACGAGCACAGGGAAAAAAAAATTACTGAGGAGTAAGATGGAGTGTAATCTCACCAGCTGTAAACTACTCCATCATAACTGCTCATGTGCACACTCCTACTCCATACTAAATCGGGACACAAACTACTCACACTTTTGTTACAAAGCACTGAGAAAGACAGATAAAGAGATGCAGTTACCATAAGGAACTGGCAGCTTGGATGTTTTCTACCCTGCATACCACCCTAAGCCCAAGTAGTATCTTTCCAATAGCCTAATAATGTCCTTTAAATTCAGTTATCCATTTTGTGAACACTGATATGCAGAAACTTAAACTTTTGAAGCACCTACCAACCTTTTGTCTTGAGAGTTGAAAAACAGAAGTATCACTGAATAAAAAACTGGGGGTAGCTAGACTGTGCAGTCTTGTGGCCATAATCTCAGTGCTGGGTCTGGCTGGGATGGAGTTAACTTCCCTCATAGCAGCCCATATGGCACCGTGTCTTGGATTTGTGGCTAAAACTGTTGATAACAAACCAGTGCTTTGGCTCTTGGTGAACAGTGCTTGTACAGCATCGAGGCTTTCTCTTTTTCCTGCACTCTGACCCCGTATTTAAATATGCTGTCCAATTTGACAGGATTAAAAGCACTAGCTCCCTAGTAAAAATGTATCTTTCAGGGAGAGTATATCAGAAACAAAGCGAAGACTTAAAATCTTTTACATACTTTTGTATTAAGGGCAGAAAAACAGTTCAGAAGATTGTGGCTCAGTCATAAAGTCAGTGCATATACATAGGTATTTGTTGAACACCAGCAGGAGACAGTGACAAGAAGTTAAAGAAACCTGTTACCTGGCATTACTGTAATCTTGGCAGGCGAGAGAGGCAGTTGTGAGCTCAGTGGAATCCACTAGATTTACGAAGGCCTTGGGAACCTGCAGTAATAAAGTAAAAATTATTCATGCTAGATTTGCAATTAAAGATCAGCAAGCAGCAATTATGGTAAACTATGTCTACAACCTCACATGTATTACCTCTGGCCTGGGATTCTGCCTACATAAAATCAATGATCTAAGTCTTTGCCAATTCTGTCCTGAACCCTGCTCCTATGCCTGCTATCTAGGATCATCATTTATGAAGTACTTGTGACAATGATTTCTTGACTGAGACACAGCAATTCATTTTACATAACCAGAATGGCCACCAGCCAACTAAATTGAACTCAAATGAACTTGGAACTATCATTTTTGTGGTAACACAGCAATGCAAAGCTGGGGACGAAACATCCTGTATAACAGCACAAGCACTCATGCAACCCACCACACCTCTCCCCCACGCAGAAAGCAGCTTTTCATTTACATAATGATATATCACTTTTACAAGTGCACATAAACAGATTCTGGAAATAATAGTGGAGAGAATCTGAAGAGAATGTGTGGGTGGAACTTCCCCCATACACAACATTTGTCGAAGTCAGTTGGAGAAAAACGAGTGGTTATGGCCTGATGCAACCAAACTGTAGCAGGTTTAGAATATGCTGTAGGCCTTCAATGCAGCAAAACAAAATTATTGGAAAATGCTATTGAAATAATTCAGTTAAACAGTTGATAGTCTGCTTTAGTAGTAATCTATCCCCATCTAGTCTACTATTCATTAGTAGACCAAGACACAGTGCAGAACACTTCCCAGAAACCATCCTGGATAAGCAGATAATTCTTAGCTCAGCCAGCTAGAAAACCTTTAGAAAGGCTGAGATTTTAAAATGAACACAAAATAGGAAAGAAGATCTATGATACGTATTTTAACGGATGTTTTCCCTGGTCTGTAAAGGTCATCCCCAGGTAGTTAGCAGCCTGTACATGGCCTAGGTGTTCCACACCAGTAATTAGATATCAGTTACTTTCACCAACAGCCCTGTTAAATATAACTTTCAGACTTAGACAGACGTACTCCAATTTTCACAGAAATCATTTAAAAAAAACCCAAAGATTGAGTGGTACCTTATCTTGTGTTACAAAACAGAGCAGTTACCCATCCATCCTTTCTGTTTGCATGCATCAGCTTTTTAAAAGCAGGAGTAAAGCACTTAGTGAAAACAAGCAGAGCCAGTGGGTTGAAGTCAATGAGACTGGTGTTCTAAGCCACGTGAAGAGTAGTACAAGGCCTAGTCTAGTAGGGGAGACTGGAAACATACACAAAAATTTCAGCTATTCAGGGCTGATGAATACATCTTACCTTCTCATACAAAAAATCCAACACAGCTGTAAGTTTTTCCAGGTTTTCTGATATGCAGTCTTTCTGCAAATGAGACAAAAATTGCCATCAAAACTAGTAGAAAAAACAGTTATCCATTTCCTAGAAGTCAGAAGCCCTGTGTATTGAGCTGTGTACTGAAGGGTTATTAAGAACAACCCTCTTCTAAATTCAGCCATAGCCAGCAACAAGTAAATAGCATGGGAACTAGTCTTGTAATTTAGCTGCCTATAAATAGATGACTTGACATATATTGAAAAAAAGACAGGAATAGAGAAGAAAAGTATCTTTATACTTGAGGTGGAAAAGAGTTGTTCTACTAAGACATTTCAGACTAGCAAATTAAGTACAGATGTTTATAAATACAAAACACATAGTGTGCCAGGAGCCTACATCACTGGATAGAGGCATCCCAGACCTAACTACTCCTTTGGTTCACTGTGGCAGAGAGCAGAGCATGGGAAAATGTCTTAACTACCTGCCTTGACTGCTAAGCCACCCCACAAAGCGCTTACCAGTTGTGTGGAAGCATAGGAGAAACATGAGGTTTCAGCACTAAAAAACACTGTGATCAATTTCCAGTCATTCTGGAAGTCCATCATCTGAGAGAAAAAAAATAAAGGAATAGGATGATAGGTGATCTGTTTGCTATTTTCCTTTCTCACATACAATTTGCTATGTCTTCAAAACCAGTGAGACCAAGCAGCAGTCCATGGCCCAACCCTGGCCATCTTGATCCCTTCTATTTGACAAGCCACCCAGCTTTTCCCTGGAGGAGACACCAAATGGATGGTTAGGCATCAAGTGCTGCAATTAAAGCTGAACACACACCTACAAAAAGCTCAGGATAGAGCCTGAAATTGCTGCTGCTGCCATAGGAGACTCTACTGGAAAAGATGGGCATGGACAGCTTAGCACAGAACTTGATGCTGCCTCTTGCCATCACTGTTGCAGTTTGCCAACAGGATTACTGTACATGAACTGCTGAGAAGGGGTAACACTAGTGGGACAAAGACTGGAATAAAAAATCTGAGAGCTAGAGCCCTGCTCAGCTGTGCTATGTTTATTAGGCAATGCTCAACAATCCTGAAGAGCCTTGGTGAGAGCCACAAACATGCATGCTAAATCCCTGCAGAGCAAAGAGGCAGCATCAGAATTGCCTTAGTAATTACATTTTCCCATTATTTCAAGGCTATTTTACAAAATAACATGCCTCGTGGTTAAGAATAAAGGAGAAATGAATGCCTAAAGCTCCAGGATGGGACCTAAAAAGCACTCAGCCATGAGAGAGAATTCAAGCTCTCACCAGCATCAGCCAAAGCATATCTAGGTCTTTATTGTCCTTTTTGAAAATATGTTCCTAAAAGACCAAAAAGGAACTGAAGAGACAAATACTGAGAATTATTATTTTGGGTTGGCTTCTCAGAAACACTGGCACATTTACAGAGTGTAGCTAGCAGAAGTCTCACATCTTTAGCCAACAGAAAGCAAACGTTTGGCTTCCCTACCAAGCTCTCCAGCCACTTTGACAAAAGTAAAAAAAAGGTGGGATACTTTCAGAACAAAACTCTGCACTTGAAAGGCACAGAATTGATTCATATTTACAACAGAAAGTCCGAAGTCCATTAACCTCAAGAAATGGCCTTTTCTGTTTTGAAAAGATTTTTGAGTGCTGTTTAAAGTATTAAACCACTTTTCTGCCTTTTTCTGCTTCAACACCATGCTTTCTGATTTTTCCTGTGCTTTAAACAAACCTGATTCTCTTTCATGAGCTCCACTATTTCTTCAGCTTGATGCAGGAGGTCTCTGAAAAGCAGAAAGGAAAAGAGAAATTACGAAGGCATCGGTAAAGTTAAAGCTTTGGCTGATTTTTAGCATTGAATCAAACAACATTTGAGGATTCAGGCTGGATTAATCTTTTCTGTCCTAAATGTGTTAAGATTAGACAATTGACTGTGCTACCCGGAGAGCTTTGGGTGATTAGCTCATATTCAGCTACCTGACTTTCAGACACGTGCACTTAGATGAAAACAGCAGCTTAGTAGGCACACCTCAACTTCTATTTGAGCCAAAAATTTGTTTTGCAGCTATAAAGAGACCTGATGTTAACTCAGGTGATCCAGACCCCAAAGCTGGGCTTTGTTCCTCCTGATTCCAAGAGGTGCCCATTGAGCCGCAACGGCAGCCTCTGCCAGTAGTGAGCATATTCCGTGCCCAGTGAAGTGCTCCAGCATCAAAGATTTCCATCCTCCCCCTTGCCAGCTGTACATCAGCAGCCCAGCCAAGAGCCCCTCACTCACCTGGCCTGACTGGCTGGTTTTGCTCGTGCCGTGCCAGGCGCAGGGGACAGATGCAGGACTGAGGGGTTGAAGGTGCTGATGAGAGCTGAATGACACACACAGGTTAGGCCATTTCTGCATCCCACAAACTGCTACTCTGCTGATTCATTAAGCACAGCAGAATTAAAACAGCCAGAACATGTGAAGTCTGAGGATCTCCTGGCAAGCATGAGAGGTACGCCCAAGCCCCTCTGCAGCTGTCCTTCTTGGTTTTGGTCCTCACCTTCTGAAGTGAAGGCTTGGTGTGTGAGTTTGCCTCCAGACTCAGGTCAAAAACCTCCACCCCCATCTCATGTCCGCCACAAATAGTGTAGGCAGGCTTAAACAGAGGTAGCTGTAGAAATGAAGCTACTGGGAAGGGCTGCCCAGGGAGACTCATGAAATACCAATGAGTTGCCATGTTTTAAACCCCTTTTACAGGAAAGTGGACATGACACCAAGGAGTTAAGATCCTAGGAAGATGATTTGGAGGACAGGACCCTGGAGCTGTATTTTACACAGCATTTCAGAGGGCATGAAAGTTTTACTTGCAATGCCCTTCAAGCAAGGACAGGCTGCCTTCAAAGACAGCCAACAGACAATGAATTCACAGATGTGGTGCATCTGTGGCAGCCCCAGTGCAAATCCTAAGCTCTGGGCAGTTCTGGGCAGGCAAACCCACACAAGATTTCACCAGGCCAGCATGGGCCGCAAGCACCCACCAGCAGAGACTGTGTAGTGGGTAGAAATAACAGGCCAAAAAACCCTGTTGGGCATTTAAGAATCTTGCAGCCCTCTGCCACACCCCTTCTTGACTGCTGTTTGTCTACCCAGACAGTCTCTTTAAAGGCAGCACAGATAGCCCAGGCTGGCTGTACTCATGGCCCAGGTACACCATCCCTGAGGCTCCCCTTACACCCCTGCAGTGTGCCTGTGCTGCACCTGCTCTGCAGCCCAGCAGAGCCCTGGAGCTCCTGCCAGCAAGCTGTTAAATTCATTTGCTGAAGTTTCAGTGTGACAGCAAGACGCACCTGCTAAAGTTGCCATGCTTACTTCAAGGAAGTTCTTTCCTGTGCTATAGAAAGGGAAGAGAAAACAGGAAGTTCCTGTTATTCCATTTCTCAAAGAAAAACTATATTACAGCACAGCCTCAATTTCTTATTAGTTATGCTGCATCTCAGAGTGTAAATTCAGGGCAGCTGCTGCAAGTAAGAATGGGGCCTTTCTTTCCCCAAAACTGTCATGTCATCAGCTACTGCTGAGCAAGAACATAGTCTCACATCTCAATTTTTTCTGTCTCTGTACCCTCTGCATGTTGCAGTACTTGTGCTTGCTTATACACAGGTATAAGGGATGCAGGGGCCTCTCCGTGTATACTCACACACAAGTGCACACAGATGTTCATGCAACCATTAAAGAAACTTAGCCTTTTAAAGTTTATCTGTGCAGTGCTAAATCCTCATCTGGAATGCTATGACTCAAAAGATCTGCACAGACTTGCAACTACAAGGTTTAGCCATATGTTCGCTCACTGACTTAGACCTGCTAAAGGGGCATGGAAGAAGGAAATGGGGTAAAGCTTGTCCATTGAAGCACTGGGAATCAGCCAGGCAGAGGAACGGGGTATCTGGACTACTGGGTTCTTTCCTAGTTCTGATAAATCCCTGCTTTCTGGTCTCTAACTAGTGACTCATGATATTTACTACCTAGGATTTATCATGCAACAATGATTCTTTCTCAAGGGTATTGCAACGCTAAGTTAATTCTGTGTGCTGCATAAGTACAAAAAATTTCTGTTACCAAAGAACAGGGAAAGTTACAGTGTCTCAAAATCCTTTCTATTTTACATAAGCTTTCTCCTCCTCTCTATAAAACAATAAAAAAAATTGCTTGTGCATAATTCCTGCACCGTGACAATATAGAGATTAGGATAATAAAACTTATAAAAGCTAACTATTAATTGTTACCTTTGGAGTAAATCCTCACCAGATTCTGGTGTCTGTGAACAGAGAAGCAATAAGAATAATTTTAAGCAAAGTGTAAACTAGACCTACATATGTTGTTCCCCTACCATATTCCACTCCTGTTAGAGACAGTATTGTTTTCTACATACTCTTCTCCATTGTGTTGTAATCACTCACAGATTTAAGTTATTTTCCAGAACTTCCTATTACAGTGCATTTTCATAGTTTGGTAATCCTTTCTTAGTTACTGCTTTCATTAATGATATTTTTTTGGGGGGGGGGGGTGTAAAATGCAATTTGAGTAGTTGAAATCAAATTCCATAAAACGAAATGCCATTCTAGACTAGCTTTCTCTGGATCTACTCCTACTCCTTTTCAACAAGGGACATGACCTGAAGTCATTTAGATAATTCACATACATGGCACTCAGCCAGAAGGGCGTCTGTTAAGAAGAAACATCATCAGTAGAGGAACATCACTGATTTCAGAGAGTTTGAAGAGGAGTCAGTGACAGATGTTTGCTCTAGGAAAGCAAACATTCCTTAAAAGAAGATCATTTGCATGTTTTTCTATGACACCCCTACAAGTAACAAAGACACCAGCACAAAGAAGACGTGCTCTACAGGGCCATGCGTCTGACATGGGTGAAACGCCTTTGCATTCAGGACAATAATTTTTTTCAAAAGAAATAGGTACTCACAAGGAGTCCAGAAGTGCTGATTTTCTAAAGAAAAAGTATGATGTCTTGCTGGATACCATCTCAAATCTGAAAGTTGTTTGGTAATAAGGGAGACTCTACCCCATTATTCACAGTTACAGCTTCTCCAATGGCTATCAATTTTTGCTCTAGAGGCATTTCTACACTTCCTCAAAGCTTGAGAATTGTGGTTAAATGCTTCTAATTGGGCCTCAGATCTATTTCAGAGATCCACTTCCAACTACTAAGACAAATAAAGATCTTCCAAAACTGACTATATTATTACAGGCAGGAGAACTTTACCCACTGATCTATACATCAGAATCATGTCTTTGGGATCCTTGTAGACCTCCTGCCTTCTAGGTAGGAAACCAGTCTCTACAGAAAACACTCGATGAAGTGGAAAATCTACTGCATTTCTCAATAATTTGTATTTGTTCCAGTTTGAATTTTCCCAGCATCTTCTTCCAGTTATTCAATCTGTTATGCTCATTGTTAGGAAATCTAATGCACTCTAATCAAATATCATGGTTCTCTGCAAGAGCACTGTGATCACATTTCCTCCTGCACGAAGTCAGCTGGCTATTTTTAGACTCAGGGTATACTGGAACACTGAACAGCGGGCACTTCCAGTCATTTTTTTCACCAGAAGTCTTTGATGCTCGTGGAAAGATTCAAGTCCTCAGACCCCAAACTACATCATCAGCTGACTTCATCATCACACGGAGGAAATGGGTCACGTTCAGCACATTTCCCACTTGTACTTACTCTTTGCAAACTTCCTATTGCAGTGACTGCTTTAATGTCAGCTGGCCTTAGCGCATGAACTGCAGAAAAGCAAAAGACTTCAGGTTACAGAAAACCCCAAAACAGAAACCCTAACAGAAAGTTACATTCACCAGTACATTAAAACATAATAAAGTCAGCTAAAATGTAAGAAGTCTATACTGATGGCTTTGATTGGGGGTTTTAAATTAGTCAGAAATTTTGACTGGGATGGGAATGGGAAATTCTACTCAGGTGTTCAGTAAATATCTTGGGTGTTTAGAGGCACTGATATGCTCAGCTACCAAGCAAGAAAAGATCAAAAACCACTTCTGGGAATGACTGTATTAATAGTGGCATCCCCAATTACGAACTGAAGAAACAAAGGCAGAAAAGTAATCATGAGTGGAAAAAAAAAACTAATGAGTTTATAGAGCCTAGCTCCACTTCAGTCAATCCCATACATATGCACCCCTGCAAACATCTGATTTCTGCCCCAGCCCATTCTCAAATAATTTTGGCAGGGAATGCCTCTGCAGAGACAATATCAAACACAAACCTGAAGATGAAGGGGTCTCAGGGAACACCGCCTGCTCACATGAAAACTGCAATCTTGTCAGAGCCTTTGAGATAAACAAATAAATATGGTTGGTTGCTTAGATCTAACAAGAAAATCTGTGGAATGAGGGGTCCTACGGGCTCCATTCTCACACAGGACCAAGATTTTACTCATGTAAATGATTTCAAAGAACAATTACACCTCTGTTAGACATACATTGGAACACAGATCTGGACAGCTGTGTTTTCAATTAACTCTTCCAGAACATGACATTTTCTGCTCAGTTTTCTTACTGACTGCCACAGAACTGGGCCTGAGCAAATGGTAAAATGTGCTAAATACATCCTGTTACATCCATTGCTGCAGTGACTGCTTAGTCTGGAAGAGGTCGTAAGGACAGCTACTGCAGGCATCCCTGTGTGCCAAGGGGCACCCAGCTGACATAACAAAATGTTACATCTCCAGTATGCAACAGGAAAGGCAGAATGAACCACTTCTGGCTCCTCAGCAACACCTGGCCAGGTGATCAGAGAAGGCAGGAATGTGAGTGATGTTATTGACTCGGCGTGAGAGACAGCTCAATACCAGCAGGAATATTGTTTAATGCCATCCTATATCCTTACGGTAGGCACAGCCCAGCACTGAGTGCTTTAAAGGGGCATGAAAGGGAATCCTTGCCTCCTCAGGTGCCTTGGCAAGGAGCTCCCTCATTGCAATGACCATGAGTGGCTGGCTGGCATCACCAGTACCTAAAGGTGAAATCTGTATAGTGACAAGGGCCACCACGGTTCACATACACTCCCTAGTGCCCAGCTGGAGGACTTTAATGGTGCAGACACTGTGCACTGTTATAAAGCAAAGAAGAGTTTAATCCTGTGTTTCTAAAAGAGCAACAGAGCATCTAGGAACAAGTGCTAACCACAAAAGACCTACGAACAGGATATGCAACCTAATAACAAGCACTGCTCAGAGAAAACCTCATTTCCTGATTACATTCTGTAATCCTGCAGCTGCACTATCACATTGCCGACTCATTGGCTTTGCATTTCTTCCTTGCAGAAGCACTTTAGAGCTACAAGCTGTATTCTTTCTTCTGCCTGCCTCAGAGGAAGCAACAGCCTGATAGGTAATGATAGATATTGAAAACAGGAAAGAAACCAAAGCTGTATTCATACTTTACCTCTAGTTCCCCATATTCTTCCAGATCATCTGCATTACCTTAAAAACATTAAAGAAATGGTTATGCTATATTCTTTTACCTTAGGAAAAAAGAGCTTCATAGGACTCAATATACCTAAAAGCATAGAATCCAGAGAGGAGGCACCCTTCTTATCTGCCCTTCTTTCCAAAAATGAGGCTCATCACAACAACCAAACATTTTCTTTGATTTTACTATACTAGAATAAGCTTTTAGTTAGTATAAACAGGTGACATCTGTTGAGATTACTGGAATTTATAGGAACAGGTGATGAACTTCTTGTGGATCCCCTCAAACAACCCCATTCTCCACAGGCCTTCTCCACTCGTTTTCCTCCTCAGCACATTTCATATACTGCTGTTGTCTTATTCTGTCCTAATTTAGAGTAATTTGAACATGTACAAGGTGAAACTCCATAGAAAGGAGCACTTCACATTAATCTACTTCTTCCACAGCCAGGGAGCAGCATGACACTGTTGTGAGTTTGCCATAGTGATACAGAAACAGCTGCAATTTCTTCTCTTAGTAGAGTGTTGGCAGACAAAATAGCCTGTGGAGCCAGAAGTCAGGCCTGTAGCTGTTTCCTGTTAAGGAAACATTATTCTCTTTCCTTGAGCATACACCTGGATTTATACAAATAGATTTTGGTTTACTCTAAAATTTCCAAAAAGCCTTGGTCAGCTGAACTTCAAAGCACGCTCTCAGCTGTTCTTGCTTGCCACACCGAAGCCATCAGCATCCAGCAAGTCTTATACAGAATTAAAATAATTGTCCTTTAAAGAGTCAGGAGCTATTTTTGGAATATTTAGCCCTGCTGAGTACTTCTGGCTTGTACACCTTTCTTTCTGTGTCAGTGACAGAGTAAGAGCTGAGCCAGCTCAGCCCAGCAGGTGAGACATCCTTGGGTGTAGGGCAGCCAGCAGTGCTCATGCTGCAAGGAGATGTGCCTGGCACGAGCAGGGGGCGCTGGGCAGCCTCTGGGGACATGGGCACCCGTGCATACAGGTCAGTGAGGTGACACAGAGCCACTACTGCTCCCTGTGACCACCTCAGCCTGTCATCTGCGCCACACAACATGACCTTATTCAATAACTGTCAGCAGCTTCCATATGTGGTTTTTTCCCCTCCTTGGGTTTCAGCCATGATCTGCTTGCAAATTTGTATTTTTTTATAGTACTTTGTAGAAGGTTGAGACAGTTTCCTGGCTGTTGCGTGACATATTTTTTTAATTTCTGCCTGTTCAATCTGTGGTTTTTGATGATGCTTTATTCAGGGTAATAACCAGAACCCCAGCTCTATTTGGGTTCCTGGAGGCATGAGCAATGAAGGACTTGTCTGCATCACACAAATCTACTGCAGACACTTGGTATCTGAGAATTTTAACACTAATTTCAACTATATTTGAGAATAGTTCCTTAGGTTATATTGAGAGAGAAAAGAGGAGCCAATCCCAGTTTCCAGGATTCAGGGAGTCGGAGGAACAGTTTTAATGTGTCAGACTGAAAGTCTATCTAGTCTGGGATTTTGCCTCTGACAATATCCAAACGTAGATGCTTAGGCAAAGAACAAAGAAAATACAGTGATACTTCCATATTCTACCCCTCAACTATCCGTGCTATCGTGCTCCCTGAGCAAGCAACTACTTAATGTTGAAGAACTCCCTGACATCTTTCTTTCATGGATTTGCCTATTTGTTTTTCTAATACTTTCACACTTATGGCTTCCCCCAAGTCCTGCAGCAAAAGGGGCTTCATCATTTAACTGCATGTTGAAAAGTACTTCTCATTCGTTAATGACCCAACTGTTTCCTTGTTGCTCTTGTAAAGAGTAGTCATTCCCTTGTTTCTGCAAAATTTGTCATTTTGCATTTGCCTGTATGTCTTTATGAATACCTATCCCTGCTTTTTCCAAGCTGAAGAGTAAATTTCTTTGATCTCATGATGAAGTTGTTCTGTAAGTCTGACCACTCTCCCCTCTGTCCTCCTCCTAGATTTTACCACATTTTTTTGAGAGAAAAAATCCAGACAACTGTCAAGATGCAGGTGAACTGTGGTCCTGTACAGAGCAGCAGCAATGTGGTTTTTATGCTGTTCTCTTGCTAACTCCTGAATTAATTCCTCTCTATCAGTAGCACTGATGTCTTCAGACCGTTGTGTTCTGAGGTCAAGCAGTATCTATTTAGGTTCACCATAGTGTACACATAGATAAGAGTAATATATAAGGGGAAAACTTAGTCTAAGTTTTCATTCTGAACATCCTGAACAGTTTTGCACCAGCAAGTTAGAATCCACCCTTTATCCAGACCACTTCTGAACACGTGCAGAGCCCACATCCCAACACAGATCAATATAAGCATCACAGTTAAAGAAATGGACATGTTCATATTTCTGCTTGGCTCACTCCCTTGGGTGGATATCACCTAATCCTGGCAGTTCTTTTATATTTGTCATCAGTTTGTTCAAGGATTTGGTCACTACTCCTCTTGACCCCTGTGCTGAAAGGCTTGGAGCGCAAGGCCTTTTTTAAGCTGTTATGTAAGGACACCAAAGAAAAAAGGAATTTGTCAGGCTTCAGCCTCCTTTTATACATCAGTCAGTCCTGCAGACTCCATGTTTCAGAAGAACTTGAAAAAGGATGTATTGGTTTTCATTCCTTCAACAATGATTCATTGTTTCTCTTCAGATTAATTTTTGGCTTGGCTGATTAAATTTTAACCTCTTCAGTTTTCTTAGTTTGTTTTGGCTTTACACTTTCCATAGGAAAACTGTGGAAACTATTTAAACTCCTGCTACTCCCAGTACTATACTCCCTTACTCTACCATGGAATAATTCTAACTTGTGTTTTCAATTTTCTTGATATAAAAAAAGGAAGTGTTTTTCAGACAATTTTCCCAAAATTTGGGAGAAAGATTCTAACTCCTTCCTCCCTTGCTCTTATTGTTAATCTGCTTCAACAAGCAATTCTTATAGGCTGCTATCAATCAACATTTTTTTTCCTGGATGAAGTTTTCAGAGGAACCGCAGCCACCATGCATATTTTTCCCTAATTAAAAAGCTCAGGTGTGATAATTTCTTCTGATTGCTTTAGGAACCAAAACCTCCTAACAGTTTATTATTTATCAGAGCACCTTATAACCTCTGAAGACACTGATCATCAAAACCTACTGCTAAGGTAAGGCACTATTAATAATCATCATGATTTTCTTACAGGCAGAGAGCTGAAGCACAGACCCAATAAAGCCAAAACATACACAGCATTTTCAGTCTTGAGCACCTACAAAACTGTCACTTGCACCAAACTTGGACTTTAGAGAGCCAGTATAGGGAACAAGGGCTCCACCCTACCCTGAATATTACAGAAATCTGAACAATGCCTTGAATGCCAGGATGATGATTAACCATTCACATAATCTTCTATCACTGAAAACAAGATGATCATTGTTATGAATTCAGAGAAAACCTCTGTTCCTTGCTTGAATTTCTGCACCATTTTGGCACAGCTCTCACTGCTAGTCTAATTGTTTGGTGATATTTCTCTCAGAAAGCTTTAGTGCCTAAGACACAGTCTAACCCCAGAACAGTGCAAACCAATGCATACATCTTTATCAAAAAATGATCAAACATACCCAAAACTGCATTTAAGATCACAGTTTTACTCACAGATTTTCTCCATCCTGCTTCTAAAACTCCTGCTACACACCCACCTTGCAACAACTAAAAACAGAGGCTCCCAAATACTGTGCAATGCAAATTTTCAAAGGGCCTTTCAAAACTTACCTTCTGAGGAGAGCAACCAAAGGAACAGCACACCTAACAATAGCTTCATGGTAACCACCTCTATGAATGGATAATCCTGGAGTGCTGTGTGTTAGATGTTAAGGCTGAGAAGAAAGAAATTCTCTTCCTTTTCCTCCTTTATATCTTAGAAGTTGATAACTCAGCAGCCATAAAACTGATTAGCTTCTACCTTTGGAAAGCAAAGTGACGATGATATCTCATTTCATTGCCCATGCAAGGGTCAAAGAAGGGGCACAGCTTCTCTCACTTGTTCGGAGAGAGCTGGCCATTTTTCAGGGGAGTTCTCAGCAAATCTAAGGACCAAGATCACATGAGTCAGCTTCCAGCAGGGTCAAGGCTCTTCCAGGCAATACATAACACATTAGTTTGGCATTAGCCTGCTTCTGCCAGGCAGGGAAGGAGCCTCTGCTCCTGAGGCAACAAGGTCAACTGAACTCTATGTAGCAGCCCACACCCACCCAAAAGGAAGGTTGTGCTCTTCCTTTTGTCTCCTTCCCTACCTGCCTCCTTCCTTGCCTTCAACCAGACTCATGCTGTGCCTGCTTCCCTTCCACTAGTTCCTCTTCTGGCGGATTTTCCTTCACTGGGTTATGCCTCAGCACCAGTATTTGCCGAGACAGAGAAGTGTCAGACAAGCAGGATCAGTAACTCTGCCCTCACACTGCACAGGTCTCTAAAGCCCTCGCTATGACACTCTCACAGTAGCATGGTCACTTCTGCAGAGTCAAAGAGCGTGCAGAAATGCCAGCTAGACCATGATACATCCCCAGTGAGACTACCACTATGCCTCACCTACAGTGTCAGGGTCAAACCTCTGAAGAGCAGCCTGCTGCCCTCACACAAAACAACAGGGTGACCTTTGGCCTCTTCTGAGCTCACTGACACCTAGAGAGAGCTCCTACATGAATAATGGGAGTCTGCTTAAATAAATAGCTTTAAATCCTTAAATAACCCACTAACACACCCAACTCAGGCAGTCTAACCCATCCTTCAAAGGGGTTTTTGTTTATTTTGCCTTTCTGTTGTTTCATGACAGAAATTTGGCATTCTTTGAAGGAACATGTTGGAGGTAGATCTTGTGCTCATTTCACTTTTCAAAAACCAGGAATGCTGTATTAATTCTGAACATGAACAGCTATTGCTCAGAGCAACTTGCAAGGAGGAATGTACATAGACAGGGTAAAGAATTCCTCCACCCCCTGAGTCTCCACTATCAACTCAGCAAAAACATACCAGCACAAGGAGCTTCTCACCTCAGACACAGCTGCACGTTCAAGCCTGAGAGGGACGAGCTCATCCTGCTTGGGGGTTTCACACCTGAAACGCAGCTTGACACCCAAACTCCTTTGACCAGAAAGGTAACGAAAAGTTAAAGGCTTACTCACTGTCAGGGCACAGCCCCACACCAGCAAGCCCTGCTGGGGCTGAGCTGCAGCGGAACCCCCAAGCACGTGGTCAGAATGAGGGAGGGTCAGGTGAGGCTGGTCAGGGCCATTTGCACAGTCTCAGCCAAGGTGGCATTGCACAGTCTCAGCACAGATGGGAGTTACCTTTGGTGGGTCTCATCATTACATGCAAGGGTTTCTGGCTGCTTCACTCCTCAAGGGAAAGCTCTCACTATCAAAAGTCTGAGAAACAGACTTAAAGAGCTGGAAGTGTTTAAAATCCCAGTCTCTTCCTGATCATACACCAAGCAAAACACGAAAAGGAAGGTAGCATTAATTCATTCATTTGCCATAAACCACAGATGCAAGAGTAAGTTTAGCCTTTAAACACTGTGACATGCTCCAGAAGCAAAACATTTTTAACTTCAAGGCTTGTAAATCTCTTGTAAACACTCCTTCTTACCACTGAAGCATCAAAATAGCTCCTAGACTGAATAGCAAATAACAAGTGGCAGCAAAGATCAAAAAAGTTTGCAAAGGGGAGAAGAGAGAATTTTCTATTAGATGTAGAAGGTGTCAGGGACAAATTAAAGCTTTTGCATTACTGCAAGGGCAAAGCTAGATGCAGCTACAGAAGGCAAGGAGAGTTCCAGACCATAAACCAACCCTCAGCTAATGGTATTTAGGAATACCCTAGGGAACGGCAGCCATGTAGCTGATTACCTAATGATCAACACAGAACATCTTGTGTCTTCCCTAAAGTGACTGCTGCTGCTCAGGTGGGACAAGGAGCTAGCTGGACCTGGTAGTTAACCCTGCCTGAATCGTGTGACTTGTCTTGTCCCTTGCCCTGGATGGAGAGGGCTCATAACACAACTGGCACAGAAGAGCATTACGTGAGGGTTGGTGGTGAAGAGCAGAAGTTTTGTGCCTTGGCATGTTCTAGAGCAGAGGACCTGTTTCACAGGTCTACACCCAACAGTGCAAAATACCACAAAAACAAAAGTCAAGCCCCAGTTACAGTTTTAAAGTAAGCAACACCCAAACAGATACTCAAACACAGGTGCTAAAGCGTATTAGCCAAACTCTCTGGTTCATTGTTACATCTTTGGGTGGCTTATAATATACCTAAAGCTTCACCTTTCATGCCTGGTGAGGGAGCTATAGCTGGGAAAGCCATGGGATATTTTTTAGCTTGTGTTTGAGTTTTTCCCTATCTCCTCTGTTAAACAGAGCTTTTTCTTGCATTTCTTTTACTCATACAGAATACCAAAACCCAAAAACTCTTTCAACCTATCTAGGTCCTCAGCTATAGGACTGCTGTTTTAAAATACAAATAATGAAGGTATGGCTGCATATTAAAAGAAAAAAACCCCCCAACAATAAACCAAACAGACAAAAAACTCCATAGCACTCAACCATTCATAATTAAACCCAAGATGTTTGTCACTGCAAGCACAGCCTTGTACTGAGTAACTTAGGGAGGTAGCCCACTCAATTGCTAATAAGCAGAGGCCATATATCAGTGGATAATGTAATTGCATCCACAAAACTATCACATTGCACTGGCATAGCAGAGGACTTCTTGTGGAAATACAAAGCAGACCGAGTTCCCATTCCATTTGAAGACAGAGCCTGTCTGTGACCTGTCACTGCTTCAGCTAATCCTACCGCCTTGACAAAGCATCAGATCTTGAATTTTGTATTTAGGAAGCATATCCCTGAACTGTTCCATCTATGAGGCACCCATCTGTGATGGGTAGAACATGACAGTGCTACAAAAACGTCAGGAATAAATCATATACAACAGCAAGACTTTTCACGTGTCCTTGCGATGTTGTGCCGTTGCCTCCTCTTGCTGTGATTCACACTGCTGGTAAATTTAGTGCATACCCCGGACCTAGACAGAAGATCTTCCTCCACAGGGGAGTTCAGGCATGCAGTAGCGGGTGAGGAGATCAAGTGAGGCCAAGGGCAGCCAGGGACATGAATCACCAGGCAGCAATTCTGCGGCAGCGAGCAGGAGAGCTGCACGGCTTGAAGGAGGCTGCTACCACCTGCTGGAGGGAGTGCAAATCCTCCAAGGAAAAGAAGAACACTAACGTGAATGTGGAACTGCAAAGCACCGGTCTGGCTACGGTCATATTACTGAAAGTGGGTAAAAGGCCTTGTAATGCTTAGTGCTTCAAAAAGCCCAGGCTTTTGGAGTTGCAGGCAAGGAGGATATAAATTGTTTCTAAAATGGCTTTAAAAAAGAAACCTTGGTAAAAACAAATGCAAACACAAGGCCTCAAACACACTTCCCTAATTTTTTCTAATCTCAGCACATGGTTGGACTCTTGACTTTTATAGTTAGATCTGCATAGCTGCTATAGGGACCTAAGCTGTGGAAGTAAGTACACAAATAAGCAAGGTCACCACTGCAATTACAGCCATGTTTTGGATGAGCTATGAAGCAGTGCTCTCCTAAAGAACCTACCAGTAGCTGAAGGCAACAACATAACAACAAAAAACTCCAAAGTGAATGAAACTCGAATTTCTTCCTTGCACCTGAAGTAGGGCACAACCTCCCACACAGACTGTTTAATTGCTTGCTGAGGGCACAAGCCCTTTAGCCACTCATCTGTGGCTGGCACCAAAGTACAGCACAAAGTCCATCTCCACAGACTGCTCGGTGCTGCTAAGAGGCTGGTGGTGCCCAGCCTGCCTTTGCAGGTTGTGTATCTGCCGCAGGTCCCTCATTCCCCACTGCCTGTCACAAAACCACCGTGTGCCCTTTGCAGCAAAAGCTGGAACTGCTCCTCACTGCCTATTCCAGCAGCCTCTGGGCCTTTGATGCAGGCAAGCTGCAGATTGTGTCACAGGCTGAAATCCTCCTGGCTCCTTGGGGGGCAGGAGCCCCTGAAGCCTGATGGTAGCTGCAAGGCTGCTGAGAACTCTGAACAGCTGGAGAACAGCAGAAGCCAAGATTTAAAGATCCTCTGCTAAAGACTGTTTTTACTGACTTTTCTGTACTGTGAGGATTCATTTGAGTCTGTAAGCAACAAGAAGCTGGGGACCAGATACTTCCTGTGGCCTCCTCAGTTGGCCCCTTGGTTATCAAATCAGGAGATAAAGCTCATTTCCGGGGAGCCCTGTTTACAGCCACAGACTTGGGAGAGTTCACCAGCGCTACCACAGCCTAGAGAAAGCAGTGCTGGCAGGAAGGCAGATAGAAGAGGGAAGCAGTCTGCCTGCCTCTGATAGACAGTGATGGCATTTGACAGCAGGAACCAGAAAATGCTTGCTCCCTTCCCGTGTCTCTGGGGGAGTTCACTGATGCTCACACACAAAGTACCTAATTCTCAAAACTTACATGGAAATCAGGCACCTAAATAAACACCACTGCAAACTGAAGTGGTGAACAAGTGAACAAGTCTCAAAGCATTGGGGTTTTCTGTAAAATGAAAACATGAGTATTCCCTTTCTCCCATTCTTTTCCATTAAGCTATAAAATTCCCAAAACAGTGCCAGCTTTTGGCTGTTTGTATTCACACCACAAAGGGGCTCTGTTTTCAGCCAGTGCTGTAATTGCAGCAGCCAGTGTGGGAAGCTCCTGGCTCTCCTGTGCTCTCTGATGCTCTTCCCACATGAAGGTGCAACACAGAGACTCCGTGGGGTCAGCCTGTCTAGGTGCCATGGTGTCCCAGACTTGCTAGTCCATCTGTGCACACCCCAAAAATCCTCTGTTTACCTGACTCCCCCGCAGAAGTTCTTTTCTCAGCCTGTCTTTACATGTCAAAAAATGTATTCTTCTGACCTCCCCAGTGAGGTCAGCCCCAGACGTGCTATATTCTTTTTGCATCATTAATACTTGTGCTGCTCTTGAAAAAAAGACTATCAAGTGGTAGCATAGCCATTGAGATGGGGAGAAGAGGTGAGGCTGCTTTTCCTCACAAGGGATAAGACTGTTTGACTTTTCTGGCTGCATTTGCACCAAACTCTTAGAGACCTTAACACTTCACAGCCCTCGAGGTTGCTCAGCTTTTATCCATTACCAGCAGAAGCTCCTGGAGCCAGGAGTGTATGGTTTGGCGTGCTCCCTTCACATACTTCACACAACACAAATTGTGGCAAACACATCCTCCCGTCGCAGTGCTCACCATCCATGCAATGCTCCGATCTGCTCTCACCTGTTTTGTGGCTAAAAGAGCTGGGCTGTCCAGGTGCTCTGTGTCTTCTTGCTCACTAGCTCTTTCACCCGATGAGTGGAGCTGCACTGAGGCAAGCCTGAGGGTAACAGATTCAGTGCTTAGAGAAGTGGGTTGAAAGGGCTTTGGACACAGACACACTTATTTTACTAAGGGACCAAGCAGCTGAAGCCTTCTCTAACTGTGAAGAGGTGCTTACAGAAACTAAATTTCCTTTTGTGAGGCAAAGAAATCGCAGGAGAGCAACAAGCAAACACCATCAAGTCAATCTTAAACCCAAAGTCACACACAGCTCAGGATTCCAGAAAGGGAACCAGGTAAACAGGCATCAAATAAATAGGAGGGGTGAGCATACAGAAACTACGGAAGCCAGACTGGACTAGAAATATTTACAGTGCAGGGCAGAAAGGAGTATCAGTGCTCTGGCAGGAGCACATGGCCAGTTGGCCTGAGCGACAAATGGCGTGTGGAGGGTCACGCCTGCTTTAGCCAGCTGTAACTTTCACAGTTGCCAGCAGAGGACACCAAATTCCCACATTTTCACTCCTGAATTCAAGGAGTATCCTGACCCTTCAGCTGAGAGTGCGGAAAAAATGTCACGGCCGTGGAGCTGCCCCTCCAGTCCTTAGGAGGAGCAGTCCAGGCCAGGGGATGCTTGATGTGCCCGGCGTTTGCCATCACACAACAGCAGCTCCGTCTCCTCCCTCCCAGGCAGAAGCCAGTTTCAAGCTTGCGTATTTTCAGCGACTGCATGCTTTGAAGACCAGTAATAACACAGAAAATAACAGTGATTCAAACCAACGCTAGATGATAGGAGACCAAAAGCCACTGCCAGCTGAACAGATGCTCTTATCCCATATTTCCATTGAAAGAGCCTTCCAAAATTCACAGTTCTGCCAGGCTTCATCCTGACATTTCAGCGGAATATTGCAAGAATGCCATCAAGTGCTAGAGGCCTTTGTTTCTAAGATGGAAAGGCTGGGCTCTGGAACCAACTACAGGTGCAGGCATGGGCCTGTCCATAGGATTTTCTGAACAATTAATCTGCACGTCATCACTTCAAGTGATCTCAATAAATTGCAAAAGCTGCTCAGAATCAACTGGATAAAATTCAATAAAAACACTGCAAAGTACTGTGATCGGGAAGGAGAAATTAAGTGCACAAATGGATGACTTGGAATAATTGGTTAAGCAGCAGTACTACACAAAAGGATCTGGAGGAATTAGAGTGGATCATATAATGAGTCAACAGTATACTGCAGTTGCAACAAAAACATTTCTTTTGGGATATATTAACGGAGTGTCATAAGTATGCCACAGAAAGTCATTATTCTGCTTTACTCCAAAACAGTGCTCACTAATGCTAAGCTTTGTGCCAAATCTGGGGCACTAGCAGTTTCAGAAAGATGGAGTTAGAGCAGACCAGCCACCCCAACAGGAAGCTTAAGAAACCCTAGGGAAAGCTGAATGGACTTTTTGGGATGGACTAGGGGAGGTTTTTCTGGGAGAGAAAGAGCAGAGTGAGGATGGCTGCTCTGATCGTAGGGGGCTGTTCTAGCCAGCAGCAATTACCATGCATCTGTTTTCCCTGGCGGCTCAGAAGAAAGACAGGCAGAGGGGTCCCAGATCAGTGTGGAACAAAGGCAGACACCAAACCAGGACTAGTTTGGGTTTCATCTCAACAGGCATCTCTGTTTTTCTTACAAAAGAGGGAAGGTATGCAGGTGGGGGATGGGAGGGGTCACGAGTTTTGATGTGACTGTCAGTGACAACCTGGAAACTTGCTTTCAGGTGAGGAATGGTCCTTTTAACACAACAAAGCGGCACACCCAGGAGTGCATACACAGACCACACCTACAGGAGCCAGCTTCCACAGGGTTGTTTGTACAGCAAGCAAAGGAGAAAAGAAAGATTGGAGATGGAGTTCGCTTTTTGCCCACTCCTCCCCAGGTCAACCTGTCCCTATGAATAGTATAGCAAGGCTGTTCACATATTACTGCTTTCTGCGGCTCCTGGGGACCTTCAAGGTCCTGCTAATAGCATTGCTGTAAGATTTCTACACCCCTTAGACCTGGTTTCCACCAAGCACCTAAATAAATTTGGACATGTCCCCATTCAGCAAAGGCCTTAAGCTTATGCCTGCTTTTAAGCACAAGCTTCAGAGTGTGTGTTCCATGACTTCTGCAAACAAGGCCTTTACCTTAAAAAACATAATAAATACATAAAACAACTTTTCATTTAGCTAAGCTCAAACACTTCCCTCAAACTCCTTGAATCTACCTCCTCTCTGACACTGAAAGAGTTTCCTTTGCTTAAGAAGACTCCCTTGCTTCCTCTCTGCTGTAACTCATCAGCTCTTCCCTGCTCCAGGGCACGTACCTCTAGGGACAGATGAAATCTACTCCTGTTTGTTACTATGCAGAACTAGATCTCAACAGCAGTGATAAAGGCCCTTGCACATCCTAGCTTGCTTTCTGATACTTCCCTTTTCTCTGGAATTCATACTCCTTACCCGCCCTTGCTCCCTTCCCCCTTCTCTGTTTGCTCATACTTCTGGAAAGATGACTGAAGGCTAACCAATGAGTAAGACACTGCTGCACGTCATCGCCTGTCTGCTGCAAGAAGGGGTGAATAAGTTCGTTTGTCCACAGGTTAAAGTGAGGTTGCCATCCTAACAAGGAGCATGTAATTGGGAGACCAAGCAGTGGGAAACCTGCCCTCTCTTCTCTCTCGTCTGGAGCTTTTAATTTCTCTTGTTTTCTTCATTGCGTACAGCACTTTATGCCTGCACAGCATCTTTCAAGTGAGGATCTCAAAGGGCTTCACAGACCTTAATTAAACCTCATAAATCCGTAATTGATAGATGAAAATTCTGAGTCACAAAAAGGTGAAGTGATGTGCTCATGGTGAAACACTGAGTCAGTCAGTTGCAGAGCTTGGAGCAGGGGTATGGCGATCCCAATCCAGTACTCAGCATCTTCCTCCCTTGCCAGACTTCACGGAAGACTGGGAGAGTGAGTTCAACAGCTGCCTGATGCTGCTCCCAGTGGCCATTCAGCCACTGGTGGGGAACAACCATCAATGGCATTTGGTGCTGCGGTCCCAGACGGGCTAAGGGTGGAGGCTGGGTTGCAGGAGTACTGCGTTATCTGGGAACAGCCCCAACCACCCCACTCCCCACTGACTGTGACCCCGAAGCCAGCCTGGAGCCCAGGGCTCAGTTAATGGCTATTTCCAAATCCCGAGGGGGCAACCACAGCATAAGACCAGTCCCTTCACCCTCCCCATATGGCCTGGCAGGGGAAGAGCCTTCATGCCCTGATCCATGCCCGTAGGAGCAATGCTATTATCCCTACCAGGGACCCAGAGGGACACAGTGCAGTCTGCACCCGGGGACCAGGGCAGGCACCCAGCCAGCTCCTGGCTGTCAGCTGGCCTCAGGCAGGTTCCTTCTTTTTCCTGTTTCCCTCCCAAGCCTGCTTTTTCACATGCACAGCATGCAGGCTCGGCAGGGCCGGGAACCTCCCGGCTGGGCGTTTGCACCGAGTGGCCCGGTCCGAGTCTGGCTGGGCTGGCAGGACAGCACAGCCCTGCCCGCCCATCCCTCCTTGGTGCCGGGGAGCCGGTCCCTCTTGGTGGACATCGTCCCAGTCTGCTTTCCAATTATAGCATTGCAGCGCTGCGACTGCGTTTAATTGTCTGCGTTTTATAAACACTAAACGGCCTTGGCTGACGCCCGAGTTAATGATCCCCTGCAGAAGCGACTTTGGCCGGCCGGCTCCCAGCTGGGCCCTCACCACGCCCACCAGAAAGGGTCAATTAAAAAAAGATGGGAGAGGATAAAAACACAGAAACACGACTTTAAAAGACGATGATGTACCTGAGGAAATTACGCATCCCCCCTCCTGTCTGCCACCAAGCTGTGATGCCGCTGCTGAGTTGGGCTTTCCTGAAGGCACCAAACAGGAAAGCTCTGCTCCTCAAACCCACCTGCCGGCCATGGCCAGCACCAGCTGCCCACACCTGAGCACCCTTTCTCAACCATCCCAGTAACTGCCTGGATCAGAGTCCGAGAACGGCAGAAGACCTGTAGCAGGACAAACAGATCAGTTCACCTACCATGTCAAACCTACATTTCTTTCCTCCAGGTTTTCCCCTCGCTTAATATTAGCAAAAGGAAAAAACCCAACACAACTCACCTCAAAAATGCAAACAGAATGAAAACCCCCAGAGTAAATAGCCAAGTCTTTTATGTTAATGCAAGAGTCATTGAGAGCATCAAAACAAAGGGAAAATCTCTGAGTCAAATTTGCAGATGATGTAAATAAGTCTATTGAGTTTCAGTGAAGGGCACAGACTGCCCTACAGTATGTATATAGGTATATGTGCTGCCCTCATCCCCCTCTGCTACCGCATCCCAACTCAGTGGCACAAGGGACACTGGAAGGGGAACAGATGACACCTCAGTAGGATTTGTACATATCACCGCTAAAGCTCAGCATTTCTATTTTAAAAAGAAAGAAAAAAAAACCCAAATGAAAAACCCAAACAGGGCGAGTGCACAGCTGCAAGGCGGCCTGGGTAATTGTGCAATGCTGGGAACTCTTAGGTAGTTAATAATTATACTCAACCTTCGGTCTAGTTCCTAACAACACCCCTAGGCGTGTCGCTCTTACAGAATAAGGGCACACGCCCTGCTGTGTCTCCTTGCTTAACAGGAACACAAAGTACAGTAGTAGGAGGTGTTTCCTTGAACTCTGAACAATTGGACATTTAAGGATTAATTACTGTTAAGGAGCTTTGGACTGGCAAACACACTAACTCAGCTCTTGGCTGCGTCTCCCAGCCAAGTTCTCTCAGTCATCCTAATTAGACATTCTGATACCATCTTTAATTATATGATCTCACATGCTATTTTTTTTTCTTCTTCTTCTTTTTTTTCTTCTTCTTACACTGAACCCCTGTCTCCTGCAGCACGCCGAGAGGGCAGAGCACGGAGGGGTGAATTGGCGGTGAGGAGGAAGGCGCCGGGCTGGGAGTCGCTCCCCTCCAGTTCTCCTGGTGCAGCAGCAAGACCATACATACACTGCTGGGACCCGAGGCGATTGGGACCCGAGCTCCCCACGCTGCTGAAAACACCCCAGGTCTTTCACAAGAGGGAGGAAAGCACTGAGCCTGCCACAGCTCCCTCGCTGCTGCGGGCAAGACGGGACGTATACTGTATTTGTCAGTATTGACTGCAGCCTGGCTGGAATAACCCTGCGCCGAGCGATATCCCGCGCCAGCCGCAGCGAGTGCGTGTGTGCGCGCAGGTACACACACACATTTGCTCTCCTGTACACGCCTTGGTCTTGTTGAAACAACAGGAGGAGCATAGTGCGTGTTATTAATGTTTTTCACCTCTGTAAACACTGCGCTGCTGGGGCGCTGCTCCTGCGCCCCAACGTGCAGCACCCAGTGCTGCTGCGGGCCTGCCCTCCCATCCCCCTTGACCCAGGGCCTGCCAAAAGCTGCTTCACATTCAAACCGATCCTGCTGGACTGCAATGTCCTTCCTAGGAAGGGATCCGGCTGCATCCGAGAGCCAGTAACAGACATCCCTTTTTTTCCTGCGTGCTGTCACTAGCTGCCCATCCTCCAGCAGCCCCCCCTTCCCCCAGATGCAAGGAGGGAAGTTTTGGGCTGCGTGCTTTCAACTGAAACGCTGCTCTGCTGAGCTGGAAACTCGGTATACCCTGAGGTCAGCCGAGGTTCACTAAGCTGGGGAACTCCTTAAATGGTAGAGTCTGAAAAGCCGTCGCCCTTTGTTTTCGCAAGCAGCACAGGGAGACATGGGCAAGTTCTCACTGGGACCCTTTCCTAAATGCTGGACTCGCAGCCTCGTGTGAACATGGGGGCAAAGAGGAAGCGGCAGCTGCTCCCTGCTTTTCCCAGCCTGCTCCCTGGAAATGGCTCCAAGGTCCACCCCTGCCTCTGCCTGCCAGAAGAACTGGCTGGCCTGGGCCGGGAGGGTGCGCAGCTCCCGTGCTCCCGGGGCTGGGGAGCCTGGCGCGCATCCCGGCAGGGTCTCTGCCCTGCCCGGCCTGCTCTAGGCTGGCCTGGGGGCATAAGGCACCGCTGAGCACTCCAGCACACCTTCCCAAAGTCAGGGGAGAGGAAGGGAGGCCCTGAGTGCCCCACAGGCAGGCAGCAGCACCCCATACAGGGAGGAGCCCTCTCCTCCCAGCTCCTAGGCGTTCCTTGCTGATTCAGAGTCAACATAATGGGGCTGAGATGGCGCCATTGATCCTGCTGGGCAGGCGGAGCCGCTATATGGTGGGGATTAGTAATGACTTTCTTCCCCATGGCACCGGGTCACAGGATTTAGCCCTTTGTGCAGCCCCACTGTGGAAACAGTCTGCCTCCCTCCCTGCCACCAGAAACGTGCCTGTGGAGCTGCCACTGCTCCTGGGGATCACAGAAATGGCAACGGCTGTGCAAAAAAAATCAGAGTTGGAGCCACGTGACAAAAAAAGAAAAAAACAGAATCGGAACCAGACAGTCACCAGGAGTGGAGGATAGACCTACCGTACTAAGGCAGCCAACCATACTGTCAGGAGGTCCTTCCTCCAGTCCCCTAGGACAGGCAGCCCTATGCAGTCAGGGACCTCCTCCAGCCAGGTACATCTTAGAGGACCTCGAGTTGCCAAGACCTTCACTGTACAGCTCCTGCTCTGTGCCACCACAACCTTGTTCCTTGTAGCTGCCTAGGAACAGCCTGGCCACAGGCAACTACAGCTCCAGCAAACCCCTCACCTCCACCAGGACAACAAGAGCAGGGGGAGGAAGATCATCACTCCAGGATAAGCACCCATCCCAGCTGCAGGTGCTGACAGAAGAGGACACACAAGGTCAAGGGAAGCACCTGAAGCTGATGTTTTGAAGGCATCACTCTTCTTTCCTATTCCCTCCCTTTTACCACAGGCAGTGTCACAGGCAGATCTTCATTTCCTCAGCTGCCAGAAGTGGAGAATGTAATTAGATACCAGTATGGCCTCAGAACGCTGCTCAGAGCAGAGATTTAATCACAGTCCTTGTGGCTCCCAAACACGGTGTTCAGTCAGAGGCTACAAAAGGCAGCCAACGTCTCCCATCACCCCCGTGACCTGGAGCAGCCGGGGAGGAGTGAAGGGTTGCAGCCTTCCAGGTCAGCGTCAGCCTACAACAAAGGCTGTGGCAACCCATTCCTGAGGCACCAGGCTGTGGTGCTGCTCACTGCTGGCCCTGATGGCCTGCCCCAAGCTCTGAGGGGGCTTTGAGGGGTCAGAGCAGGGCTGTGCCTCGCTGGACCATAGGGCAGTCTTAGATGTGGAGGGCTCGTGAGCTCACCTTTCCCCTAGATTATTCTTGGGCCTCTGGCATGTGGGCCTTTAAAGCCCACAGGCTGGTGTCTGTTGCTCTACCCTCATTAACATGAAACAAACAGTTTCAAAACTAAATCAAGTACATTTTGGAGTGGAAATATGATGTAAGCAACTCAAACAGGAATTAGTGAATTAGAGCATCCAGTGCTTGAGTAGCTTGACCTACCCAAAGGAAAACAACTGACCTATTTCCTCCCTTTGCCCAAACCCAGCATCTTCTGCTGTGGCCATTCACATCAGTAATCACCAGCAGGAGCGTGTGTCATCATTAGGAGCCAATGATGAATTTGCCTGAGTCTGGGAGCCCAAGCAGGGTTACAGAAAGGGGGTGGGGGGCCAGAGGGAGCTCTTTGCTCAGTTATGGACTGTGCCTGACCCATGTGCTCGCCTAGGATCATCAGCTGTAGATCCTTATTTACCTTTCCAGGGAACTTGAAAAACGGCTTTGGTCTGAGAGAGGAATAACAGTAGGAGAGCCTGCAAAAGGCAAATAGACAGCAGTTCCTGGCACTGCCTGTGGACTTGCAGAGTTGTACAGTCATTTGTGGGATGCAGGATCTAGATCACAGCCATGTAAGGCCTGTCTCCCTCTCTTCCTCCCCACTAGTCTGTGGAATGGAGCATGCAAAATTAAAAAGGAAATCTGAGACTCACACTGCAGCAAGCTGAACAGTTTACATTCTTGTCTGCCATGATAGCCTCCTCCCAGCTTAGTCCTTATCTGTTTGACCTTGCACAGCCAGCATCAAAAAGCTGATATTTAGTACAGAGGAATTCTGGGGTTCAAATTAGATAGCACTGCAAAGGGGAAAGAAATATGCTTGCAGTATGTTCCTTCAGGACTATGTGGAATGAAAAGCAGAAGCACAGAATGGTTGAGGTTGGAAGGCATCACAGGAGAGTGTCTTGTCCACCCTTTTGCTCAAGCAGGGTCAGTTAGAGCAGATTGCTCAGAGCCATGTCCGGTCTAGTTTCAAATGTCTCCAAGGATGGAGACTCCACAAACTTCCCTGGTCAACCTATGCCAGTGTTTGACCACTTTCACAGTGAAAAAGTTACTTTCATGTTCTCTATTACAAATTGTGACCACTGCCTCTCATCGTGTCACTTGGTACTACTGGGAAGAGTATGATTGCATCTCCTTCGCTCCCTACCCCCATCAGGTATTTACACACTTCCTGAGCCTTCTTTTCTCACAGCCAGACATTCCTAGCTGTCTTGGCCTCTCCTCCCAGCCTTGTCCTGCCTTCATCAAGGAAAATCTTCCTGAGGTGTACTGGATCTCACTACACTGGAACACACATGAAGAGCTTTCATTTAAACCTCAGCCCTATGAGAGGGTGCCAGCAACTTCCAGCCATCTGATAATCCATCTGCACTGTTCACTGTCCTGACACTGGCCAGGCACTGCTGAATGGGGGCCTCACTAGTGTCATGTGGGACTGAGCAGAAAACACTTGTTATGAAATTGCAGGACACACAGACATCAGCAGAGTGGGACCATATCATGGAGGGTTTTTTCTTTTAATGCATCGTTTTTTCCACTTTGGGGTATCTGATGCAATAACCATGTCACCGTTTTTCTCTGTCACATCCTTCCCACATGGCAGTGGAAACATCACTTCAAACCAGTATTCTGGATGCCCTCCTTTCCCCCACTCCCACTCCAGCTGTGCTTGCCATTAAGCTGTCTTCAGATTTAACACACGCTTATTGTTTCCATTGGCTGCAGAATTTCTGCAGTGTTCCTGTAGCTGCTCCTGAAGGTTCTAGATAAAATTTTTGAAGTGAAAAAAAAAAAAAATCACCAAAAGCCTTCATCTGACAACTTGACATCCTCTGGCATGATACATATTCAGACAACTCCTCTAGGCTTTCTATTGCCACAAAAGCTCTGTTCCAGGTGGGGTCTCCTCTCCACATAAGAAGACCAGGCTACCCACACATCCTGCTTGGAGAGAGGAGCCAGTGCTTTGGTCAATAAGAAATGTGACCACTAGGAAAAGTCCAGAGATGAGTGTCACATTCTGGGAAGAGGAGAGGCAAAAGAGAACAGGGAGCCTCTTTTAATTCTTTTACACACTAAAGACATCATTGGGATATGTGCTGATCCTGATGGAAGAGTTTTTGGTGCAGATGTCCCTCACAACTTTTCCTGCAAAAGGAATGGGTGATATCCCTTCCAGTATGACTCTGCCTGCCCTGTGGTAAGATACAGATCACTCCCTCTCATCACAGGGTTAGGGCATTGCAGGGTAGAGGGAGGATGAGCCTGTTTCAGAAGGAGGGGAAATTCCCTATGTAAAGCGATCTAAACCAAGACGAGGATGTTGGGAAAAACATAATTTCCATGTCAGTGTGGTAGAATTTGGCCTCCCACAGCTAGAAGACTGGTGGAAAAGAGTTTGCTCTGCTTTGCAATTTCATCCTTCAAAACCAAGTTACAGCAACTGCTGTGGTCATGTCCGGGTCCACAGCTAATGATGATCACAGGCAGTCACAACCAGCCACTGCTGGGAGAAGATCAGGAGGGAGGCCGGGCCTCGCAAGCAGCATTTGCAGTCAAGCAACATTAAGCCTTTCTGAAGGGCGCTGTCAGCAAACAGGAGCTTAGGGAGCACTTCAGGTTGGCAGGAGGCAAGCAAGAACATATCCTCTTGTTAGCCTTTTTTTTGGGAGGGGGCGGAGGAGGTATGCGCTGCCAAAGGAGCTGGTTTGACAAAATCGAGGCTGGATGCCTCTGTGCAGCAGCGTAATGGGAAAGCCCTTTGAGAGGCAGGAAATCCTGCAGGCACTCCCGTTGGAGAAGGCTTGTGTGCAGTAGGAGATCAAATGGGGACTCCCCCATGCCCGAGGCCCAGTGGCGATAGATATTAAGAGATGATGCTCCAGAGTCCTCTGGCATATTTGCTTGTAGTTGCCATGCCCCCCAGAATATGTGCTTTTTCCTTTAGCCATACCAGGACAAGTGCATTTAGAAAAAGCTTCCCATAGGCTCTCCCTTACCCCTCTGTCATCCTTGACCCTGTAGAGAACCCTAAGGCTGGGTCCTGCTCTACTGCTCAAACCCTCCTACGCTGATTTCATGTCAACTTTCCTACAGTAAGGATTCCTGAGAGCTGAGCTCATTTCACACAGGCATGTGCATGTATTCCCTCTTCTGGTGACAGATACCTCCAGCATTCCCTATAACTTCACAAATCGTTTCCATTCAACTTATAACTTACTCCAGCATCTCTCATTTCCTTCCCCATGGAACTGTGAGAATGCAGGGGTTAAAGAAAAAGAGGGTTAAAAAAAAAAAAGGGACAGGGACCAGCAGGAAACCAGAGCAGACATTACTCCTAAGGAAGTCCATGAGTAAGGAGAAGCTTGGTCTGGTGCCAGCTTGGCAGGCCATGATTCACCTATCTCCTCCCCACCAATGTTTCATTTTGAACTTCAACATGACATCCTCCACTCCTAGCCTGATATATTTGAGTTCCTTCCACTCCAGAGGCTGGAGCTTTCCCCAGGCAAGCCAGGGAATTCCATCTTAACCTCCTCCTTGCTGCCAGTGAAGCAACCATGCTCTCTGCCCCAAGCTTTCAGAGCAGAAGCTTTGACTCCTTCTGGTTGAGGAGATTTAAAACAAAAAAAAAAAGTCATCTCAGCACACATTCTCTACCTCTATCCCTTTCCTTTTTGAAGCCAAGATGAAAGGATTAGTGCTTTATTTGCCTTTTAGCCCAGGTGGGCTGCTCTGCTAGGCTCTGCCCCGGCTACCACTGTTGCAGGTAGCAGCTGTCGGGATTGCAGCTGCTCTTATGAAAGAAGCCTTGCAGTGTGCTGCCACCAGGCACCTGGCAGTGCTGAACCCATTTGTGCACAGTGAAGGAACATGCGAGCTTTTAATTGTTCATGGCAAAGGGAGCTTTTTAATGACTTCAGTTAACAGAGAGAACTCCAGTTAGTTCTTGCTATACAAAAGTGTCCACAATGTCATTAAAACGAGATTTACAAGTGTCATAACTGTCAGCAGCATAGTCAACAATACAGCCAATCATTACAACTGAGCACCAAAAGAGAAGGGGGGAACATCATACCACCGAGGAGTTGGATGAAAAGAAAGGAGTATGGGGGGAGAAGGTGCAGAGGAAAAAAGAAAAGTCATTTTTTCTTTTCAGTCTAGATTGATTTTATTCTACAAAATGCTACTCAGTTAAAATTGTAAAAGCAAAACCATTTTAATATGTTCTTTTTGTAGCAGCAAGCTTTCTCTAACAAGCTTTTTGTTTTAGTGCAAATACTGTAGGCCTGTAATTCAGTAAAATAACAAGAACAGAAAAGAGACAACACCAGAGAGAATGCCTCAGAGCTGAAATTCCCCAGGACTGCAAGAATGACATCAAGATCACTATGAGCCAAGAAGGGACCCACTTCAGCAGTCATCTTTAAGAACCTCTGTGGCAGAAACCATTTCACTGCAGACAGATAGTAAAAAAGAAAACCCATGATCTAAAACTTCTGAGGAAAAAAAAGATAATGGTGCCCCCAAACCTTCAACAATCCTCATGGTCACCTATTAGTCACGGAGGCTTCATTTCACTACTGACACCTGCTTCACAGCAGCAAAATGCTGCTGATGCTTTCAGTTTGTCCCAGTGAGTGGAATCAGAACCAGGCCCTTTCTGTATCTGAGGGTCTTAAAGCAGACTTTAGTGACACTAGTAACTTACCGCTCTAATAAAGATGCACTATCCCTTACTGATGTTACTTTGAACTACACAGTATATCAAGATATATACAACACTTTATCCTCTCACTGAGCAAAAACAATTGGATACCTATTTTCTACACATTTTAATATGGTTTTAACATCAAGTAACCACAAACAAGAAAGTGGAATAACCCTTTAATCATACAGGATAGGAGGGGAACAATTAAGTAAAACAGGATGGGATTTTATTATTATCTTGTATTGAGATTTGTCCTGAACTCCACCTACTGTTCACAGAGGAATGATAATGCATCTTTAAAAACATATCTCTTTTTACATTTTATACAGACAACAACAAAACCCAGATTCTTTTATTTAAGGAATCAAAAACAATTATTAGCCTAAAAAAAAAGAAGATTGTAGTATTTTTAATGCTTTCTTTATTATATCCAAGTCTTGAACAGAAAAAAAAAAAGATGTAAACATGATAAATAAATAAGAAATAAATGTATATTGTTCCCCCCACCTCTTAAAATGTTTGACTTGGCCTTCCTAACGAAAATGAACTTGTGTCATGGTAATAAGATTTCTTACATTTCAGAAGTCTGGTTTAGAATGAAAAAAAAAGCAACAACAAAAAGGAAAAAGAAAATAAAAAGCAACAACCAAACACCAGGAATGTGATTTGGGAGGATGTTAAATTAGTGGCGGGCAGATCTGCTGGAGCAGGCACAAGACGGCTGCCTGCCAATAAATAATAAGAGACCAGGGAGAAGGGAGGTGTCTTAGGTTTGTTTTCATTTTGTTTTTTTCTTTTCATTTAGGATGAAGGCCAGGTGGATCCTACATACAGTAAGCAGCAAAATTAAAGGTTCAGATGAACTAAATAGATCATTTAAATAATAATTATAAAAACACAACAGAGAGCTACTGTCCCCAGCATGTTGGTCCCAAATCCCATCACACCACAAGTGGATTGAGACTTGCCCAGTCTCCACACCTACAAGAGAGGAATATATGAAGGCAATGCCACAACTGGGAAAGAAGGAGGAATAAGGGCAAAACTGGAATGGCAAATATCACCTAGAAGCTGAATATTTCCTTCAATGCAGCTATTACTGCTCCTCCCAGTTTGGCATTGATTAATTCAAGATGTTAGGAGAGGCTTTGTTGGGCCAGTCACTAGGGGGCTGACCCAATACCAGCTGAAATTCCCTGGGCCTTTTTCTATTGACTTCAACAACTCTGTCAGCACTAGTTACAGCAGCTCCCACATCCCCACTACATGCAGAACATGGAGACACTACATTTAGGAATCGGCAGGGAAGTTACTCATGGAAAATAACATTTTGGGCATGGGAAGGACAATCAGTTCCCAAAGAGCACACCAGAAAACCTGAAAACAATGTAGGGCTGGACCAAAATGGCAGTAAAGTTGTACTTGCCTGCCAGAAACTCAACAAAAGTAAGGCTGATCCACAAAATACAAAAGGCTGGAGACCAGCAATCCCAACACAGACATCCTTTGAGAGATCTGAGGGACAAAACGGGCAGGCACAAGGTATCTGGGGCTTTTTCCAAACAGTAGAAAATAATCCTCTTTTGTGAGCAGTTTCACATGGCTCCCATCAGTATCACAGGTCAGGAAAGGGGAGCATCTTGTCCTGTCTCTGAGCAGGTCAATGACCAGGCAGGAGGCAGTGGGCAAGGGCCAGCTGCAGCTCCCTTTGGCAACAATCCAGCAACCACAAGCAAAGGTAGGTTTTGTTGTTCCACCTGTTAGATCTGAGAAGGCACCTGACTTCCTGAAACCCCTACAAGGGGTGGATGTTCCTGATCTCACAGGAGACAGCAATCCTGGTCAGCTAGCCTCAAAAGTAGCTGCGTCATTTTAGGATTCACCCACCACTTGTCAGTGTTGTGTTCGGCTCAAAAATGTGTGGAAATGACATGCAGAGACATTTTATTAACAGTTTTAGATTCTCGGTCCAGAATGGCCCAAACAAGATTTGGCAAAATGGAAACAGAAGCTGCAGTTTCCCCTAAAGTGGTATCATCTACATAAAACCCTAGGAAAAGTGGATGGTCTGTGCTAACTATGGGAAATTTAAGATCCACTTTATTAGAAAGGAAGTTTTGATGTACATGTAAGGACAATACAACTCCTTTACTAATATTACGTACTGTGTAAGCTCAGTTTGAAACCTTTAGCACCAGTATTAAGAATGGAAGTGTTTAAGCTAAATAGAAAAAGCCAATCAGCTTTATGAAGCAAAAAGATCACACATCTTTATTTCTGGCAGGTTTGGTAAATACCTGGGTTAAAAATAATAGTTATAATAAAAAAGCCAAAGTCCATCTTTAGAGCCATAATAGCATCCCTTTGAAATGATTCAGGGAATGGGCAGTGGCCAGAGTTTGAGGGAAGCCAGCCCTGCTGAGTAAAGTTCCAGTTCCACAAGACTGAACCCTATTAATTCCCAGGGGAGTTGGTGGGGACTGCAGCAGTTTTGCATCTCATACAACTAGCCCTATAATTGTTGCATTTCTCCAGGTCCAGCCTGAACAAGAAATACCCTAGTTTTGGTTGATTAAAAAAACCCAAATATATATATATATGTGTGTGTGTATAAAAGAAAAAGACAATTTCACACCAAAATAAATAGCTGCCACCACAGCTTCCATAGGTAGGACCAAAGAGCTATCTCCTAAGCAGTTTAGCTGGCAAGCTGGGCAATCCTAGTGTGCAAAGGGTCATGGTTTGTCAGTGCCCTGACATCAACGGGAATTGAGCATGGCTCCAAGTGGAAACAGGTTACACACATTACTGTTTTCAGTAGTGAACACGAGCACTGGGGAGCCTGTGCTCTCTGTGAGCACTTAGCAGTAGCAGTCAAACCCACAGGCTAGAGAAGACAAGGACTCAAGGCTAGGGAAAGAGCCCTTTGGTTTGACTCTTTGTCTTCAGGCCACTCAACCACAACAAAACAAGATCAATTGTAATGCAAAAAAACCAGAGGCCAAAGACCAAGGTGCGAATAATGCTAATCAATTATCCTCAGCTGTCAATTTGTCATTTGCCAGAGCTTGTCAGAAGCTCTGTTTTAGTTCAAACAGGTCAACATTTCATCCATGCCATTCCTGCCTGGTCAGGAGCTGGGGCCCTGTGGCCTGTGCTGTGCTGGTGGATATGTGCTGCTTTGTTTCCCAACAATGAAAAAAATCAGCAAGGGTACAGCCAGCTAATTTCACTGTCTTAGCTGCTGCCAGTCTCCATCCTAGATTTATAGGCATGTGGTGCCACCTCTTTCTTTTTGTAGCATGTTCTGCAAATATGGCCAAGGGGAGGGGAAGATTTACTAACAGGAAGAGATCAGCCTCTGAGTCAGGAGCCCTGATGGGAAGGAAGATGTAATACTCCCTAGACAGCAGGCAGCCCAGGAAAAGTAAACAACAAGCAGCAGACTTGATATCCAGCAAACTAGGGTAAAACCCTGCCAGCGACACTGCTAAGTGCCAGCCCAGCAGCTCTTCTGATGCTACTTTGGCCCTGAGATGCTAACTTGGTTTTTTGAGGAGCCCAAGGGGATAAACAAGGGGATCCCCACAGTGGATATCCAAGGGGATATCCACAGTTTTAATAAGAAAGGCTTGCACACAAGCCTTCTGCTGTCTCTGTGCCTCAGGCTAGAAATTACAAGCTCTGCCCTTGCTGCTGAGCTCTTGGGCTCCTCTTGGTCCCCCTATCTCCTGGTCCTCCCAGCTGTCACCCTCCTGTCCGGGCAACCCTACGTGTTTCCCACAGCTACTCCAAGAGGAAAGAGCCTAACAAGACTTTAGAGTTCAGAGCAACTGGATGAAATGTAATGGGATCGACAACATTGGAAATGATAAGCAGAGAGAGAGAGAGAGAGCAAGCACACGAGAGAAGTTGTAAGATCAACTAACCAGAATGATTTAAGCACAAAGCACAACCCATCAGGTCAATCCACAAAGGAAAGGGACGACTAGCAACTGTCTGCAGCTCGCCTTCAGTCCTGGCCAGAAGTGCTCCCCAAGTCCACTACGGCCACAAAGAGGTTTCCATAGGCAGTCCCTACAGAGGGGACATCACCCTCTCCAAACGGCCCTGGCATGTCAGTCCCATCCTTGCCGTTTCCTGCCTCCAGGGAGCTGGCGCTGGTCCTCACTCTCCTTCCTGGAGCTGTAGCACTTCCCCATCCTTGTTCTTGCTGCCCTTGTGCTTGAACGATCCTGTGCCTGTCTCTAATCCCATGGAGGGGGCTCCCCCCATGGTGCTGTGGGGGATGTAACACACTGGCAAAATGGGGGGCCGCAGGGGGATTACAACGCCAGCAAGGTGGGAGAGTTCAAGGAATCTGAGGACTGGTCCCCACTGCTGCTGCTCCTCCGGTGAGCTTTGGAGCAGGACTCAGAAGGGGAGAGAGGAGACTCCTGATCCAACACGTTAGGGTAGGTGAACACCAAGTTGGAAGAGCCAGGAGTGATGGCTGGTGTTGAGGTCACCACAATAGGAGTGTTGAGTGCCTCCTCCCCATAAAAACCTCCAGCAATGCTGATGGGCTTAATGACAGACCTCTGGGCTTTGTCAAGCACCAAAGAGGAGGATGGGATCTCTTCCTCCACAGGCTCCTGCTTCACCACCACTGCTCCACTTGCTCCAGTCCGAACGCTCTGGAGGCTGCTGGATGGTGGGCTCCGACGTTCCTCGGGGCTGATTTTGCACACAGGGCTGTGAGCCACCAGCATAAACTCCAGCTTCTCCTTCTCCTTCTGGAGCTCAGCGATCTCCTTTTGCAGAACTGACTTCTCCTCCTCCAGTACTTCAGTTTCCTGCAGACAAAAGGGGAATAAATAAATAGAATACCAAAGGCTCTGGAACTACTCCTCACCTGGAACAGGGCCACAAAGTCCAGATCCCATCTGGCACAGACAGATACGTCCCTGACTCTTCCTGAGCCAAGCAGACACCAGGTCATTGCCAGTCAAGCATCTTGTGTTTCATATGTCTATTAGTAGGCTATTCCCAAAGTTCACCAGAACTTGCTTTAATTTTCTGACGGCCAGTTTTTGCCACTCTGTCTTGGCCTGTGACTTCAGTCTTCTCCCTTGCTCTCTGCCTGACAGACACCTTAGCAGAGGACCCAGATCGCCTCCCATTGTTTTCTTATGTTAGGCCAGTCATATTCTTTTCACTTTGACAGAGGTAGTGTATAGCAGTCTGTAAACTGTTTTCATTTTATTTCTGTAGTGGATATTCCAGGTTAGGTCTGACACTTGTCTAACTCTTGCCCAAAGGACTAACACTAGATTATCCCTTGATGCATCCTACAGTTAATACATTTACCTTTCCCATGGTCACATCACACTGATGGATCATAGGCAGTCTGTGGGCAATTAGTACCTTCCCATGTGAGGAGCTCATAACTTCACAAGACTCACACTCAGTCCTTCAGGATATGACTTCCCACTGTGCACACTCCTCTCTCTTCTATCACTGTAGTCAGGACATTTCTCTAGGATGTCCTGCCTCCCCTACACTGAGAACACCTCCTAATGAGAGGCAGCAGCGCATTTCACTGGTGTGCTTCCACTGCTGCTGTGCTTGCTAACAAGGTCATTGGATAAAACCAGCCCCAGGCTGGCACTTGACCAGGTGCACTGGAGCCTTTCCTTCAGCTTCTTTCAACACAACCCATCTTGTCTTCTCTTCAACCAGTCCCTTACCCACCCCTTGGTTCTTATGCTCAGCCCTACCTTTTCCAGCTTTCCTATTACTCCTACAGCACCAGGACACATGTCTCTGTGGTGCTTCCTTTTTGAAGGAAGTCAGTTACTGCCCCACCTCCAAAGAAAGGCTAAGCCTAAAGGATATGGCTTTGATAGGTACACATAACATCTGCCTCGATTTCTACTGCTTTCAGATAATCCTAACTCTTCCGTGCTTTTGTCCTTAAAGCCTGCCTTTGAGGCACACAGTGTCTTTATTTCCACTTATGAAAGGAGACCGGAGTCAGGGAGACTTGTGCGAGTTGAGAGGCCAAAAGGGAAAAGAGCTTCTTGGACATTCTGGGCATTCAGCAAAGAGAATTCTAGAGTCCTAAGCTCCAGGCCCAAGTCCCCCTCACCAGCTACTGTTGATGTAGGAGCAGGACCACTGGGCTGCCTTGGCTGAGGAAGGCAGGGCGTGTTTGAAGCATCTTCCTCGAACATGCCAGTGGAGGAAGAACAATGCCCTTGGAGCTGGTCCGAAGGGTGGGTGACAAGGAAGGAGAAATGTATGCTGAGCACGTACCGCCTGGAGTTTCTCTGTTAGCTCTCGACGCCTGTTACGACACTTAGCAGCTGCCAGCTTGTTCCTTTCTCTCCGGATCCTTCGCTTCTCTTCTTCCTCAGGCGACAGCTGTGGGCAAGTGCCAAGAAAAATCCAATCAGATCTGAGCAAGGCATTCCTTTAAGTTTGTGAGGATTTAACCGCAATGCAAAGGAAAAAAGCCTGATCCAGCAGGATGCTGAGCACTCCCCCTCGTCACTGATGTCAGCAGAAGATGAAAGCACACAGTATCTCTGCGTGCACCAGGTCTTAGCAGAAGGGTGAGGAGAAGGAGCAGGGCACAGGGAGAAGATTGTGTAAGAGGACAGTGAATCTGCACCAAGGCCAAACAGATAAAAGATGCTCTGATTGTTTCACAACTTGGGTGGTACGTTAAGCAAAACCAGAACATGATGTTGTAAGTGCCTCTTTCTTGAAAAAAAGTATCTGCTGCTTCCCACACAAAAACAGTTGTTTGCTTGAAGGTCAGGGATGGTGTATAAGGGGAGACAGGGAAATCAGCACAGCTCCCATGAAGTCTGTGAAGCAACAATGATTTATACCACCCAAAAATCTGACCTCAGATTTTTGAGCACTCAGCGAGATAACACACTGCTTCTTGCATCAGCAGGCAAGGCTCCAGTGATATCAAGGGCTTCCTGAGGCCAGCTGACATCCTCACTGATGTAAATCAGGAGCAATTCCATAGAAACCCATCCAGCTACACTCTTGCGAAACCAGAGGAAGTGAGCAGGAGCTCAGAAGACCTGGTCAAGCTATGCCTAGCTTTTGGAGTCTGAGACAAGGTTTTACAAACCCCAGCAGCAGCAGATAGGTTTGTGCCATGGCCAAAGCCAGGGAGCCAATACAGCAGGGCACGGAGCGGGCGGGCGCGGCCCCGCTCTCCACTGTGGCACCCAGAGTGCAGGAGCTGTGCAGAGAGCCCAGCCTGGGGATCCAGCAGGAGCTGTGCACACAGCCCAGCCTGGGGATCCAGCAGGAGCTGTGCAGAGAGCCCAGCCTGGGGATCCAGCAGGAGCTGTGCAGAGAGCCCAGCCTGGGGATCCAGCAGGAGCTGTGCAGAGAGCCCAGCCTGGGGATCCAGCAGGAGCTGTGCAGAGAGCCCAGCCTGGGGATCCAGCAGGAGCTGTGCAGAGAGCCCAGCCTGGGGATCCAGCAGGAGCTGTGCAGAGAGCCCAGCCTGGGGATCCAGCAGGAGCTGTGCAGAGAGCCCAGCCTGGGGATCCAGCAGCCCTGCAGAGAGCCCAGCCTGGGGATCCAGCAGGAGCTGTGCACAACCCAGCGTGGGGATCCAGCAGGAGCTGTGCACACAGCCCAGCCTGGGGATCCAGTAGGAGCTGTGCAGAGAGCCCAGCCTGGGGATCCAGGGCACGTGCTCAGCCCTGCACGCCAACCTTGTGCCCTGCACTTCAGCCTCACCCAGCCCATGTGTGCTGCAGGGGCTCTGGCCTGGTGACTGCAAACGAAAGCAAAACCCTGACACCTGGCAAAGCACATGTCAGATCTCACAGAGTGCCAGCAGAGAATGGAAACAAACACCTCTTCAGAGAAAGTTCAGTTTTAATACCTTCATGGACTGTCAATGTCACAAATGAGACATTCACCCTTTTACTATCTTTTCTTTTTATTGTTAGTTTTACTCCAACCTCAGCCTAGTTTTGGCTTGCTCTATCTCCCTAATTTTGACATTTGCAGTTTCAATAAGTTTACTTCAGCCCCTGGGCATTCAACTCACTCATTTCTGCTTTTCTTCAGTATCTGATCTGTGCCTGTGATTTCACCTGCATGTAACATGAGCCCCTGGATGCTCACTGAACAACACAAGCAACTCTAGGACTGCAGGACACAAAATTTACGCCCACAAGCTTTTTCCATCAGCAGCTCACAGTGTCCATCCTAGGGTGGGGGGTACCTCCATTCTGCTGGGCAGCATATTTCCCCCAGTAAGGAGCCCCTCCAGGCACTGCTCTCCCCGCTACAGCTCTGCCCACTCACTTCCCACTCCATGTGAGTGCAGGGTAAAAATGTGTTTGCACACAAGTGCCTACACTATGGCAAAACACTGAGCATGCACATAGAAGCTATGCTGACTTGGGGCCTCTATGTACAGTTTTCAAGAGCCCTTTCATGCTTTAGCAGCACAGATCTCATTGAAATATGTTTGGAGCAAAACTTCTGCTCCCAGGGCCTTCAGTAATTTTTAAATTATCTGTTTCGGAGACTCTGCTGTGCAAAAATCGCACAGACGGGGCAGAAGTCCCTAATCTGGATGTTCTTAACATTTTACCAGGTCTAAAAAGGAATATTCCGTCAGTGGTTGCTGGATTTGTTTGAAAGCGGTTGGATTTGGCAGTCTTTGTGCCCCTGCTGTATGTGCTATCCATAGCTTGTCCAAGCCCAATACGTGCATTCACTGTCAGGAACGTTCATCAAAACAGGCTCTTTTCATAAAGCATTACACAATGTTTTCCAAAAAGGCACTCCGATGTGGTGTTCAAAGCACCAGCCGTGGAAACCTGAGCCAAAGGGCCACAGGAAAGCACCCGGGTACTGCCTTAGCACGTGTCTAATCAAAAGGACTTGGCTTTGAATGACCCACAATGAACGGCTTGCAAACAAGCCACAGGCCAGGAATTGCTTGGCAGGCATCCTTCAGCAAATAACTCTGAACAACAAATAAAGCAGAGAATATGGTGATCTCTTCACGGCCAATTTGTGAACACAGAGGCAGCATTTGTCAAACAAATTAGTTGTTGCTAATTATTCCTCCAGTTCTCGTGAGACTTTCCTTGTCTTTGGACACCAGCCCTGCATGCAGGGAACTGGGAAGTAGCTCCAGCTGGTGGAAAAGGCTGGCACGTACCCGAGCCACCACAGCTACCCCATCCCTCTTCCCAAAAATGGGTCCTCAGTGCATCCATACCAGCTCCCCACACAGAGGTACTGCTAAACTCTGACTTTAACCGCTTAGGTCTAAACCAGACAGCAACTCCACACAGAATAATCGGACTGTGAATCAAAACAGATGACGTGGAAGTAAAAGTAGGGCTGCTGAGTCTTATTAGAAACAGACCTCACGCAGCAGCATGCGCTGGTGTACGGAGGGTGCGCAGTGCGTCTCACTGCACTGCTCTGCAGCGACCCACACAATGCTGCTTGGGAACAACTTGGGGAGATCGAGTTTAGGCAGACCTATTTTTTTTTTTAAAAGAGAAGAGTCAGCCTAGCACTGTGAATGGCTGTTCACCAGACAGTCCTGAAGAAGGCTGATTCTTACTAAGAAGAGAACAAGAGGGCTGATTTCCAGAAGATGAGATGCCTGCACCTAGTCCACCGGATCCAGGGTCCTAGCTTAACAATCCTGTCAGAAGGTTGAGCACAGGGCAACAGTGGTACAAGCCACACCATGACAGTTATGAAAATACCTCTGACTTTGTAGCATAAAAATCTCTTACGGGATCCTCACCTCACTGCTGCAAAAAGATCAAGCGATTACATGCTTGTAGTGAGAAGGTGGATTTAGACCCCAGTCACCTAAAGGCTCTTCATACTAGAGTTGAGGTGCTCTAGGGAAGCTGTTCCTCCCTGCATGATGCTGGCTGGTACTGGGGTATCACGCAAATGGAGACTGGAGCAGTGCTAGCTGCTACAGAGCTGACAGAAAGCACTAGCTGATGTAATTTAGCTGTCAGATTTGTAAAGGACCTATATGAAAGCTCCTCTGCTTTCTTGGAGGTTTCCTTCTGCCTGGAGTGGCAGAGACACTCAAACTGAAACCCAGGGCTCAACTTGAGAGTTTCACTTGCTTTTGAAACCAAGCCGCAATGCGGGCCAGTGGTGCGAAGTGTTTGATGAAGATTGGGTAAATCTCACCATACGACGAGGAAGCAGCAATAAAAGTCACCCTCCAGCTCACACCCTACACCACCCTGAGAAGCCCCAGCACATGTACAGCACCAGGGATGGACCTCAGTGCTCCCCTGTGGCGCTGGGAGATCTCATGAGGGGGCGGGGGGGAAAAATCTCTGTACATCTGTTTTCAAGGCACTCCCAGCTGCTCCCCCCACTGCAGTTACCTGCTCATCTCTCCGTCTCCGTCCCACTGTGGTCCCGATGGTTTTGATGACCCCGGGACGCTGGAGAGCCGTGTGTCCGGCCACTGAAGACATCGGGGGCAGCGGGTGGCTGTAGGGGTGTGAGCGCGAGTAAGGGCTTGACATGGAGGTGATCACGGTGGGCTGGACCATCCACTGCAGGTCTTGGCTGGTTGTGATGGCGTTGATCGTAGGGATAAAAGCACTGCCTGATCCTGGCATATCTACTCGAAATTTCTAGGAGGGAAGGCAGAGGAGAAGAGGGACAGAGAAAAGAGAAGAAACCGTCAATGAAAGCAGAACATAAGTGGTTACTCCGAAACCAGCTAGGCCCTCAGGAGTGGCACCAGTGAGGATCAAAGCAGCACCTGAAGCAAAAACACCAGTAGCTGGTGCCTCTGCAGCATCTTAAACTGCCTCTGCCTGCCACAGCCCCCTGAGGAAGGAACTGGGCACAGGCACTTCCCCTCCAGAGCAGCCCTGCCTTCTCCCAACCCTCTTCCCCCACACACCTCCCCAGCATAACCCTAAAACCCAGTCTCCTCTCCCAGGAACCATTCCCACCACTTCCACCTCCTGCCAGTGCCCACCACTCCTTCCGGCATGGAGCAAAAGGGGAATTAAGGAGTTTCTAGAGAAAAACTTCTCTTCAAGTGCAAAGAAAAGGAAGAGAAACTTCAGTTCTGAAATGCTGATACCAAGCAGTGCAAAGCTGCCTTTCGCCAAAGGATTACCCTGAAATTTGGGCTTGGTCCATGTAGGGTTTGGTATGGCAAGAACAGCAGCTTGCTTCTCCTTCAGTAGCTCTGTGCTCACCGAGAAACCCAGCCCTGGGAGGTTACGTGCAAGGATATGTATTTTAATAGCAACCTATAAAATAGGTCTTAGGATTCAGATCGGACAAGTTCCCTGCAGCTCTCTGCACTGTCTAGACAAAACAAGGCAGCAGTAAAACCAAGGCAGCAGGTAATGATCGCCTCCAAAATACATGTACACCTTCTTTCAGACAGAGGTAAATCCATCTGGATAATATGCTGGCACTAAATTGCAAGGAAAACAATCGCTTGTCCCCGGAGGGGGAAGCAGGGGAGAAAGAATGTTTTTGTCTATGCTGAGCTCCTTCAGGAGGCTTTCAATGGTTAGACTGGAATTAACACAGACAGGCCTTGCTCCACCAATCACCGAGAAAGGGACAGGGCTTGTAGGACACACAGCTGTCATCACCGTGGGTTTGTAAGCCTTGAATGATTCCATGAAAAATGCACATTCTTGGGTCAACAACCTAGCTTCCCAGAGAAGCGAGAGCCCTTGCATCAGCCTGACCTCACCTCAGGTAAGCGTCCCAGATAAGGGACATCACTTCAACACAGATTTCCTTTTCAGGGTGTGCCTAGTCAAGCACCTTAAGTGCTTTGTTAAACCAAGGCTACTGCAAATAGTATTTCACATGCTGATAGCTACAGCACTTCAGGCCAGCATTAGCAAGCTGCCAGCACCTGAAGACCAGGAGATCCAGTCTTAATACTGACAGCTGCCGACTTACACCTTTGAACAGCTCAAACTCTAGCACAAGAAGATGAGAGAAGGAAGGAGTGAGTCAAGTTAAGCAGGCGGGGAAATTACACAGAGAGGATGACACTGGCACCAAGACCTTGGCAAAACCCCCAGCAGGACCTCAGAGATTCACTTGGAGCTTGAGTCCGACACAGCCTCAGCTCATCCCACATTTCAGAGTGCATGTCTCTGAATTCAGAGTGCATCTCTCTCACCTCTCCCAATTAGTTACAGAGGCTCAGAGCCGCAAACTGTCAACACTGCATCAGAATTTATGGGTGCAAATCCCCTCCTTTGCTCTGCCTGGTGTCGGCTGTGACCACATGGCACAGAAGAGGATGCGTTGGTGCCTCCATAGCCAGAACACAAGAGGACCTTAACCTCACAGAAGGGAGGAAGTGCGAGACCAGTTGAACCACAAGCTCGACTCAAGGGATGTGAGCCCTACTTCCAGATCCACAAGTGGCTTCTACCACGACCTTTACCCATCTGTGCCACCCTCCCTTCCATATCCAAAAAGCAAAAAAAAGTCCTGTCTTCTTTGCAGGGACAGTAAAAAGCTGTGACTGCAAAACATTCAGAGACCTTCTGGTGCTTTACCATACAGACACCATTTGCATTCCAGAGCTAACCTTTGCCTCCAACACCCAATAACATGCTAAAAATTCCCAGCAGAGGCTGGGAGAGTCAGATCCACCACCAAAGCAACCACATAAAATACAAGCATCTGACACAAAAGTCGGGCTCCAAGTTATTGACTAAGCAAGTACTCCATTTCCAATCACTCCCGTATTCAACCTAGGACCCTTCTGTAACAGTGCAGGTCTCCAGGACAGCAAAGGGGAGCTGCTCAGTTCAGCCACATCCCTCTGCAGCTCCACAGTGCTTGCCTGCAGACCTGGGGGGAGAGATCAGTTCCTCTCTGTGCCATGCCCCATCTCTTGTCACCAGCTTCCCTTCTAATACCTCAAAATATCTTAGAAATAAAAAAAATCCCCCAAACTTCTATTCTGTACTTTCCAAAGGCAGTATTTTTCCAGGATAACTAATTAAGGGACACACTGCTGTGGCAGGCTGAGTCTTCAGCCACAGTGTGCTCAGTTGAACACCAAATTTTACAGGCACTGCTTCCTGACTGATCAGGCTTTCCTCACATACCTCGCTTTCCCTGCTAGGATGCTGCACCAGATCAGCTATGCCGTGCCAAAATGCTGCTGGCCCCCACATTCTGCCCAGTGGCCATCAGCTCCGACCCCTGGGATTCTGCTGGTTGCAGTGGCAGGCCTTGAATTCCCTGCCACCTCCCCTGCACTGCCCCTTTGAGCACCAGCCTCCTTACGTAGAAGTGCCAGACCTTTCCCCAAGCTGCAGCCCCAGCTTTGCTCCCCTCATCCCTCCTCCTCTCAGAGAGCTTCAATCCCCCTGCCAGCCTGATAGCACTGCCTGCCCTCACCCACCTCCCCAGTTCTCCTCTTTCCAGACCCCCTCCTGCCTTCTCCTCTCACTGGCCAAGCACAGCTCTCCTCTCCTGACCCACGAGAGGCTCCTGGAAGCATCTCTCTGTTCTTCCTCTCTACAAGGAATTCAGAGCACTGCAGAGAGATGTGGCGATAGGCAGATTGCAGGGCTACACACGCAGCACGCGCTCAGCCACGAACCCACCGCTCTCCTCCTGACCCAAGCAAACGCAGATGAAGGTATCATTAAGAAACCCCAACAACTAAACAGCAAACAGAAAGAGTCCTGTTATTAAGTGTGCCAAGAACTGAGGTCAGTCTCTGCTCTGCCTTAAAAATATGAGGTTGGATGAGAGCCTCCTCAGATCCACAGTCAAGGGAGGCTCCAGCGAGTCCTGCCACAGGCAGGGACAGACTACGTTAGCAGCTCACAACTTAGCAGCACGGCAACATTTCACGCTTTGGCTTGTGGTTCCTTTCTCCACCTTAAGGTTTCTATACAGCACCCTGTTGTGTCTTTGCTCCACTCTGGACCTTCACTGACATCTGTAACTAAGTGCTGACCAGCAGCACCAGAAACCAGTCGAGAAACGGGTATAATGGCTGGGGGAAAAAAAAATCCAACAACAGAGCGACCTAGCAAACACCTAGAGCATCTTCAACATTACTCAGTTATCAAATATGGGGTATATGTGATAGATCTTACAATAAATACAAGGCCCTTGATGGCTCTCCCATGTTGAGCATCTCCTCGAAGGAAAACTAGACACAGTGCTATGATATCTCTGGGGAAGGTTGACCACTCTCAAAGAGTACACAAACTCTTCCCATTAAAGTCTACATTTACCACATGGCAAGTCAGTGATTAGGAAAATAGCATGACATGCAACTTAAAAAAAAAATGTTCCAGTGCTGTGCTGCATGGGAAAAAATAATTAAAAAGCATCAAAGTTTTGGCTCAGAGGCACAGTTTCCATTTAAGCGTGTGACTGATGCATCTTTTCTTGCTTTTTGAAAAAAAAAAAAAAAAAACCCAACACAATAAAGAAAAAAATTTCAGCAATGCATATTTTCTGTAGTGATAAAACTGCAGATCTCCACAGACCAGAATCAGCAGAACAGCCTGACTGCTAGGGTAAAGGCAACGCTCACATTTGATCCTAATCTACAACATCTGTAAGGATCAAGGGAAAGACGGAGCACAAGGCCTTGAGAAATCTCCCGGATTCTTAAAGAAAACATTTATGTTCTCGCTAAGCCAACGTCCTGCTCAGAGCCCTGTTTCAGATAGTAACCCTAGAAACTGGGCTCTGGTCCCCGTATCAAACGGCACGCACGCGAGCTGCCTGCCCGGGGAAGACGCGGAGCCCCAGAAAAAGGGGAAAACCCAGTTACTGCTCGGACTGTGACAGCTCAAACATGAAGCAGTGACGGAGTTTCACGACCTCCTGCAGCAAGTGCTTGAATCCAGCGCAGCTGTTAAATCACAGGAGGAAAGTGAGAGTGAGGATTTGCAGTTTGCCGGGCGTTTCCAGCTTCTCAGTCCCCTTCCCGCTCCCCCACCTTGTCCTGGCATTTACTGTAAACCAGGGAATAAGCTTTAGCTGAGCTAGAATCCCTGGAAACCCCAGTCCGCAGCCCGCAGAGGGCACCAGCGAGATGCGTTTGGAGCAGGCGGGGAGCGGCAGCGAGTCATTTCTGGTAAAACTTCTTTAATGTGAGGAATGTCACGGGCTGGTACGGCTGGCAGAGTTTAAGACCGGACTTTTTTTCCTTTTTTTTTCTCCTTTTAATTATCCTATGACTCCTTAATGCGAAGGCTGCACTGTGCTCACACTGCCAGTTCGCTCATACAAGCCACACAAGAAATAATATTGTGAGAAAAAAAAAAGGGGGGGGGGGAAGCCCAACTCTGAAAAGGCAAAAAAAGAGTGAGGCTGGGCCAGCTGATGTAAACAAGTTATGAAATAACCCAGGTTTGTATAACTGGCCCGATTGTGTAATGCCTTCCCCAGAAGTGGTGGGTTTAGTCGATCTAGGCATGTAAGTCATTCCGAGGTATTTTCTTAGGAAAATGAAAGGAAAAAAACCCCAAACCACAAGACTGGGCTTTCAGGTCCGTGAATTCAGGCCGCTTTCAACAGGAAACATCCCCCCTTCTCGAAGCGCCGCCCGGCAGCGGGGCTTGCGCGGGGAGCGGGGCCGGACAGCGCGGGGAGCGCTCCGGCGAGCCCCGGGAAACTCCCGCTCGGGAAAAGCCCCGGCCGGCCGGAGCGGGGCCGGCGGCTCCCGGCAGAACCGCGGGGCGGGCGGGCAGCGGGCTGAGCAGAGCCGCACATCGCCGCCGCGGGGTCCCGGCGTGGGAAAGGCAGAGAGTGTCAGCGCTTCCGAGACAAAGTTTAGCGGGGGAGAAGCGGGCAAACCAACGCGGGCGCTGGAAAGAGCCAAAGCCCGCTTCCAGCCATCCCTGCGCGTTCCACGGCGGCTGCAACAGCTCCGTGAATAACTCGGGCGGCACCTCCCAAAGTCCCAGCGAAGCCGCCTAAAGTGCTGCGGGCGAGCCCCGGGCACCACCCGGGCAGGCGCGGCGAACGTGGACAGCGAGAAGCTCCTGACGAGAACAAAAGCAGGAAGGAGGAAGAGTTCGGTGCGCCCCTGTATTCGCGTTACCGACCTGGGGGAGGAATCGCCCGCAGGAGCCCTGTGACTTCCGAGCGGGGCTGCGGCGGCTGCCCGGGCGGCAGGCGGGGGCTCGGCACCGACCCCGCCGCACCTGGCCAGGGCCGGCCCGCCGGGACTGCCCGCCGGGCGCTGCCTCGCCACATGTCCCCGCTCGGGGCAGGCCGTGCCTCCCGCAGCACCCCAGCCCCGGCCGGCGGGGAGCTCCGGGCAGCGTCCCTCCGGACGCGTCACGGCACCGGCACCGGCACCGGCCCCGGGGCGGGCGGGCAGGGAGGAAAGGGAAGGGAAGCGGCGGCGCCCCGCGAAGGGCGGCGGGACGGGCGGCGGCTGCGGGCAGCCCCGGCACTGCCTGCGCCCCGCGGCCGGCGCCTCTCGGCCGGGCGCCCTTAGCGCCTCCACCGCCGAGGAAGCACCGGCCGCTCCCCGGGCGTGGCGCTGAACTCCCGTCCCGGGAGCGCTCGGAGGGACCGAGGGAGAGGGGCAGCGCCCGGCCCTACCTGCTGGGCTGCGCCGCTCGAGTAGGTCTCGGGGTGTCCCGGGGAGCCGCTGCTGCCTCTGGAGGAGGTGTCGAAGTTCCCGGGGTAGTCCTGGTACATGGTCCGAGGTCGGGCCGGGGGAGCCGCGTCCCCGCCTTCCCACACCGACACCCGCCGCTCCCTCGCCGTCTCCCCGCCCCCTTCTCCCTCCCGACCTCTTCGGCTCTTGCCTTTCGCCTCCCAACGCTCGCCGCGGAGAGGGAAAAAAATAATAAAAACGGCTTTGGAGAGAGGGAAGAAGGTGGGGGGGAAAAAAAGGCTTAAAAACAAAAAGAAAAAATAAAAATAAAAAGAGATAACAAAAATAAAAATAAGACTGGTGCTAGAAGTGGCTCAGTTGGCAGGAGAGCGCCGACGGGACGGGACGGGACGGCAGGACGCGGCGGGAGCAGAGCCGTGCGCGCAAGCGGGTGCTCGCCGATGTCCTCTCTCCGCGCTGCCCGGCGAAACTCGCCCCGCCGGCGGAGCGGCTCCGGTCCCGGGGGCTGCGGGCGGAGCGGTTCTCCTCCGCCCCCCCAACCTCCTCCTCCTCCTCCTCCACCACCACCACACACCGGCCGCCCCTTTTCCCGGAGCGCGGGTGACTCAGCCGGGTCCTGCGCCCCGCGGCTCGGCGGCGCTGCGAGCGGGAGCTCCGCGCGCCCGCGGTGACTCAGAGCAATGGCATCGCCGCGGCCGCGCTCGCTTATTATCGCCGCGCCGCCGCCGCCGCACCATGTGCACTCGCACACGTCAAACCCGCGGCGCACCGGCCCCACCTTGCCGGCGCGGAGCCTCCCACCTGCCGCCGCGGCGGGGGAGGCGGGCCGGCCGCGGGGAGCTGCGCCCGCCCCCGCCGCGCCCGCCGCGCCGCCCGCCCCGCCGCGCCCAGCCCTGGCGGGCCGCGGTTCCTGCAGCTCGGGCGGGGCGGGCGCGGCGGCCCGGGCAGAGCGGAGCCCTGTTCCCGGCAGGCCCCGCCTCCCCCGCCCCGCTTGGGCCCGTCCGCTGTCGCACGTTGCCAAAAATGGTCATTTGCGTGGCACGACGCGCGCCGGGTTTCCTTGCCGCGGATGACGCGCTGCCAGAGGGATTCCCTGGCGCCTTAAAGGGGCCGGCGCACCGCAAATCCGCGGCTGCGGGGAAGCGGAGCGCAGGGCTGGCCCCGCACCGGCCCGCCCCGCCGCGGGGTCCCGGGGGCGTCCGGTTCAGCCCCTCCCTGCGGGACGGTGCCTGGCACCAGGGCTGCCCCAGTGCTTGGTCCGGTTTCCGCCGCACCAATATACCTAGCGTCGCAGTCGTCTAGTTGTTATAGCATTGTTAAACTAGCTCTGATTTATTTTTATTATTTTATATTTCTATTATTGTGTTCATTTTGCATTTTCGTGGTTCTTGCTTTTATAATTTTAATTTCTTTTCATTAACTACATTTTTTAATTTACTAATATGGTGGGTTATTCATTATTTTTTATTTTCTTTAAAATTTTAAAATATTTTTTCCTATTTTTAATTATTTTAAATTATTTTTATTCTTATTCATATTTGAAATATCTTCTCACTTTTATTTTCATTCCCCCCCCTTATTTTCTTTTATTTAAATTTAATTTTTACATCTATTTTTATTTTTTAAGTGGACTCCTCCATCCTCCTGGGATCTGCAGAGCCACTCTAGGTCTCCAAACCAGAGTATGTCATGGGAACATCAGGTGACAGCCCTGGGCTTCCCTGCAGTAGAAACTCGTGGTACAAGGACTGTAGCAGCCCGCCTCGGGTGGCTCTGGTAGTGCCAGGTCACTGACTAGCACAGGCTGGAAGGTGGCAGAAGCAGATAGAGCAGAGCCATCCACACAGAGAATGTGGGCTCTGAGGTGATCTGCAGCGAATACAACAGTGATGCTACTTTACAGATTGTTTAAATGCCGCTCTTAAGACACGAAATGTCTCGTTTCCACCTTCCCTGGAGGAATGGCCCGGTGCTGGGCAAGTCCTTTTTGCTGGTAGGGAGGGAGAAGTCATCCAAGTTCAAGCTATAAAATCCCATTTAAGCTGTCTCACAGACAAAGTATTTTCCCACAGGAGCCCATCTGAAAGCTGTGGGCTTTCCTCCACTCACACTGTGCTCCTTGGAAGGGAGAAGCAGCGCCCCTCTCAACCCTGGAGCCTTCAGGGAACTCTGAAATAAAGCAGCTCATGGGGGCTAAGTTTCCAGAGCTCGGTTATTTTTTAGCACTGAGCCAGGAATTTGGGACTAAAATTCCTGCCGATGCAGTTTAGTTTTCAGCACCTTCATTTTTCAGGCAATTGAAATTCTCCCTCCAAATTAGCTGGCCTATTTCAGGCAGCACCTGACTTTGGGGGAGGTGGGGAAAGGGCTGTAAAAATATTCCCATGTTTTCAACTGCATTAGGAGTGAGGGGTAGGGAGGGGGAGAGGAGCTCTAGCAGGCGCAGTGAGGCTGTGACGTGGTTTTCCCCTTGGGTGGCAGGTGATCTGCACATGCTGCTTTCTGCTGGAAAGAGAATTAATTCAAGATGTGAGAGGAATCAGGCTGCAGTTGTCAAGAGATGAAGAGAGAAAGGGTAAAATAGGCGTCAAAATAAATAAACTTAACAAAAGCAGTGGCTGGGTTTTGGCTGGTCACCGCCCTTGGCTCTGCCTCCCCCTCAGGTGGAGGATGCTGCTGGCTCCAAGGCTTACCAGATGTTAGGAACCACTGCCATCACCTGAGGTCACCAGCCCTGGCTCTGGTACTGTTTCACATCAGGCTGGTGGGCTTGTAGGATCCAGTCTGCTGAGCAGCAAGAAATGCAAAAATGTATTTGTTGTAGGGAAAGAGTGACGGCCAGAAACAGGGAAGCAAGATGGGGGTGCTGGAGCGTTAGTGTTGAGGCATTTGGCAAGAGGAAAAGAGAGGTGTTTTTCATCCCTCCTCCTAGAATTGTTTCTATACTTTTCCCTCAGCAGTTCATTAAACCTAAACTACCTCCTCTCCTCATGTTTCAGTTCAAGCTCATTTCGAGTGTTGTTTTCAAACATTATTCCAACGTAATTTTGGCACATCTATCCTGTCCTGCCAAATTTGCATGAGACCTAGTCTGGGAACAGCTCGTTTGAAATGACATTCGAGGGCTGTTTTAATATTTGGCTGCAGTTAATGTGGATGTAATTAGTTGACACTTGCAAATCCTCAGGTTAAAAGCCCTGTCAGAAATGCAGGAAGCTGAACGCACACCTCAGGCCAAGCCCTCAGCTCCCGCAGGGTGAGGAACGTCCCTGCCACAGCTGGACAGGCACCACCTTGCCCTCCGAAAGCTCCCGACCCACACCCATCAGATGTGATGCTGAAGCCCTACCGTGTATTTACATTGACTTCCCCGGGGCTCCTTCTGCCCCGAGAGCACAGAACCCTTCTGGCTGAGATGGGCTCACATGTACAGACGGGATTGGTATGTCCCATTGGGAAAAAACATCCAGTCTGATCGAGCCTCCTCATTCCCGTATCAGCCCTTCGCAGTACTTTTTATTGTTTTGGATCGAAGGAACTCAGACTAGCCTGGCTCGCAGTGCCCCAGACACATGCATTTTTAATCCAGATCCAGACCAAGTTGCGTTGTGCAATAGGCTCCCTGCTTCCAGAAAAACAAGAGATAACATGTACGTCTGCCTAGTCCATTCTTGCCTGAACCAAAGACAAATTAAGACCAGCCCAGGTTCCAGGGCAGGAGAGGATCATTGTAAGGCAAATGAGACCTTGGCTCCTCATGCTTCTCGATTTCGGCAGCAATTAGGAGACTGAAACCCAGACCTGGGAATGCTTTTCACGGTGTTTTTAAGGGAGCAGAGGATAAGGGCACTTCGCAGCAGCTTAGACTTGGCCCTCGGCAAGCACGTGGCAGAGCCGGCCTGAGCACCTCCTTCTCCAGCATCCCCAGCAGTGCCGGGCTGCCCCAGCCACACCGTGCCACCTGCCTGAGGGCAAGATCAATGATTTTCAATTAAAAATATATGCAGTCACGATTCTTTCTTCTTGCTCTTCTTCCACTCCTTAAGACATCTTCTGTGAAGAAGCTTGCAGTAATCACTCCACCTTAAATGTGCATTGCCACCAGTGTCAGAGAGCTGTGGCATGCTGTGGCTGCTCCTGAGGTGGGGCAGGGAAGCTCCTGGACCGAGGGGTGGCTGCAGGAGAGGTGGGACTGCAGCTGCTACACACTGTGGTGGGGTGTGGGGAGCTGCAGGACAGCCTAAGAAAGATCACACACCTCTTCTCTCCATACAATTCCTCATAGACTGTTCTAAAACTCACTCCCACCTCCCTGCAAACTGGTGCTCTCTCGGTCACCGTTCATTATTGCATAAGTGACTCTTTGGTTCCCGAGACCTTTTCCTCAAGCTCTCTGGAGAAGCAGTATACACATATCCAGGGCTCTCCAGCCCTTCCTGACAATTCTACTTTCATCTGTGCGTGAAGTCTGCTTTCATATTGTCTCTTTAAGTGCTAAGAGCAAGTGTTTTGATGTTAACTTCTGGGAACGAGCTCTTAAGCTACCACCTCACGCTTAATTACAGTTATTTATTAAGTACTCCAGCATATCCAAGGGAGAAGGAGGTTTTCTCCTTCAAAGGGCTTCTGGATGTGGTTCGTCAAATGCTTTTTGCCAAGCACAGTGCTTTTACTACCCATGTCCTCTTGGACCATGGAGCTCTCTTCCCTGCTGATAACCCCATGGTATGGGGGCCGTGGGGCCTCCCCCCAGCAGCACGGCGTATCTTTAGGGCAGGGAGTGACTCCCCTCAATTGTTCTCAGGTGACTGCAGCCACACTGTCCCTGTGTTCAAGCACGCAGCCGGCTCTGCCCCACATTCCCAGCAGGATGAGTGCTGCCATACCGCCCAGTTCAGGGTAATGACGCTAATGCTGCCGCTGTCACTGCTGCCAGGTGATGTGGTGGGCATCCTCTGACTCTTTTCCAGTCCTGGCGCAAATAAAAGCCGAGGACAAAGCCAGATGCCGCGATGCTGTTCCCCTTTCTGGAGCAGGGGTGGGTGATGCTGAGAGGCTGGGATGCAGGCAGGGCAGCAGGAGGGCAGTCCTACAGCAGGATGGGCCCCGGGCGCCCCTGGCACTGCTTAGTCAGGCTGGCAGCGTGGCCGTGGTGTGGCAGCAGCAGCCAGAGGTCCTGCTGGCTCCCACAGGGGCAGCTCTGCAGAGATCCCAGACACCGACAAGGCCAAACACTACTTCAAAGCAGAAACGGCTTCAACCCTCTTAAAACGTTCCAGAACAAAGATCCTACCGACCCACTGAGTAGCAGGTGCAAGACGTGGATTGGGAACAAGGGCTTATTAGGAGTGATCACGACACACAGTTTACAGCATTTTGCTGGTGCAGGGAAGAGAAAACTGCTTCAGGAGATCCCTGCCTAGGGACGAGCAGGCTCGCTCCTAGCCCCAGAGTACACGGAATGTGAGAGATGGGAACAGAGATCCCACGAGTCTAGTTCTAGACACCTCTTGGCACAAGATGAACAGTCTTATCTTGATACTTGTGTTTGTTTGCCCAGCTCCAAACCTGTTTCAGCAGCATGAGAGCCTGCCTTGCCCCGCTCCTGCCTCCTGCAGAGACACCACCTCTGGTCCCAGAAGCCAAAGGGCCCAACCAGGCTCATCCACTCTGCAGCCCAGGGACTTCCCCAAAAGATCCCAGGCAGTGCTGCCAGCACAGTCCCAGCAGGAGGTCTTTTAGGGGATGGGAGCCCGGCTCTGAGTAGCTTGGACCTGGATCTTTCCCCATTACCCTGTCTGCTAGGAGACTTGAATATTTTCTTGCTGTATTTTGCGAAGAGGGCCTCAACAATCACCTTTTCTTGTGTCAGAGCAGTGGAATGGACTGAAAAGCTGCCTTAGGAGTAGAAAACCCCACCCCTGCCAGCACCCCCAGAGCTCAGCCGAGCAGATGCTGAGGGCTTCTCACCTGGAGTGCCCGTGCTCAGGTGCAAACAGGGTCAGGGCACAGCCATGCTGATGAAGGGCACCCAGCCCTGTGCAGTCCCAGCCTGGGATGGTGGGATGGGCTCCGGCTAGTATCCATGCACTGAGAGTTTCCGAGGTTATTCCCTGAAACACGTGGTGCAGGCCAAGTGGATCACCCAGCTGAGCTTATCAGACAGCTCATTGTTCCTGCCTGAGTGATTCAGCCCCACCAAAGTGCTCCCTGGCAGCACAGCACCGAGGAGAAGGAGGAGGAGAAGGAGGGAGGTGGGAGGTGTGCAGAGCACACGGATAGTTCTCCTGATAGTGGGAGGCAGATAAGCACACGGGAGTTAATGGCTGAGCTCAGATCTAGTTGAGGCAGTTTGACCTTTCTGCTGCTAAGCCTGCCTTCAGCTGACATGACAGACTTTGACACAAGCACTCAGGGGAATGTGTGGCCAATAAGTGAGACTTACTTTCCCCACCAAGTAATATTGATTAGTGCAGCGCCCGCAGACACGGCTCGAGGCAGTGGTGGGGTTTCAGGGAGGGAGCAGAAGAGACAGCTGAAAAGCAAAGGTAAAATGATTTGCTGACTGAACCTGTGAAGTGTCCTTTCTGTCTCCTACCATAGCGACCTGTGCACTGTTGAAAACCTTGGAAGGAGGGAGAGGCTTTCCAGTCTGGGCAGCAGCACTGGAGCTGGCTGGTGTCCCTGTGTGGCCTGGCTCATCTCCATCCCGTGGGTGTCCATGCAATCCAGTGCCTCCTTCCATCTTCCTGAGCCACTTTGTCCTCCGGCATCCCTGGAAAAGAAACATCTGTTAGGAGCACTGATGATTTCTGAGAAGTTGGGCACGTAGAACTGAAAATGGACCAAGGAACCATCTGAGCACCTGGCAGGGGCTTCTTCCTCTCTTGCCATCCAGGAGAGGCTCTGCTCCAGCAATCCGTCTGTAAAGGATAGCACAGGACTGTGCCAGTGCATGACACCAGACCCAAATGTGTGCAGCCTCCTCCAGGAAGCAGTGGGGTTGATGCCTTAGGTTTTAACTTTCATATTTTTTAAATCCTGTACTGCTTAGAGTGTAACTCTGAAGTTCCTTGTAGCCTGTAATTTCTGCTCTCTCGTGCAATATAGACATAACAAAGCCTCTCCAGGCTTTGCTTTCAAGGGCAGCCAGACTCTTCTAGGCCCAAAATGTATAAACCAAAGACTCTAAAGTGGGGGCAAGCTGAGGGGAATTACATCATTAAACTGGGGCTTTAATTGGAGAATTAACCCTGATATGCAGATGAACCAAACCTATAAAGGTGTGAAGAACTCGTCACCTGTCGTCCATCTTGGGGTCCATTTTTTGGAAGCAGCCTCTGCCTCCTCCAGGGTGTACCTTGAAGGCCCTTCAAATAAATACCTATCTTTATTCCCTTACTCTTGTCTAGTCTCTGTTTCTAGGTGGCTGGAGAAGGCATCAGGGTGGCATTCCCATTTGGCTGAGGTCCCCATCCCCTGCAGACCCGTGGACACAGGTCTCCGTGAGCTTGGTGATTCCAAGCTGGCTACAACGTTATAAGCCACTATGGAGCAGGGAGTGGTTGGGTTTCAGCTTCTTGCTGCCTTGGACATCTTGTTGGTGACATCACTAAGCTGAAATGCTGCTCATGCTGCAGAGAGAGGCTGCCTGGAGTCTGATGACACTTAAGTACCAGCAACACTCGCCAGATTCTCTGGGACATGATGAGGTGGAAACTGCTATTATGCAGTGTTACCTTAAAGTCTAAAGGTAGTCTAGTCTAAACACCTCCCATAACCAACTCCTCGCTTGCTGAGGAATAAAGAATGGGGTTTTTGAAAGCAGCAGAGTGACCCAGAAGCCTGAGTTACATACAGTCGATATCAAAGGCACTCTAAGTTATTTTAAAGCAGTGCGTGATATTACGTCAACACCAGCACCAAGTTCAGGAAAACCTACCAAGTATTTTTAATGCTGGGCTAGTTTTTGGAGGACTATAAGGATGCTCCCACCCAGGATGTTATTGAATCTTTCCACCGTGCCCTGCACTTTTCTTTCCTCTGTATTTTTCCACTTGCCACTGTGTACAGAAATACAAGGAAAAAGCAGAGTTTTTCCACCTGAGGTCTCTGAGCACCAGGAGGTGCTTGCTGTGAAAAAGTGCCCACTTATCATCCCCCTGGCTAAGATGCGATCCTGGGCTTTGATCACTGGGCTCATGACAGAAATTCAGGAGTTCCTCAGGAGCCGGGACCTGAGTGCAGGCTGGTCCCTGTGGGCGCATCCAGCCCTGGGGGCTGCAGAGCCCCGGAGGAGTCCTGCGCTCCGCTATTGTGCTGGCCTCTGTCAGATCATGCTGTGCTGGCGGTTTGCAAAGCTGTCTATTATCGGCACGTTAATAACCTTTCACAACGTTTAATTACTTGGAAAGGTAATCAGTCTTGCGGTAGTTCTTTAAAAAGCATGCCCATTTCACTTGCTCTTGGCAGAGAACTCTGCTTTTTTGTCTTTCATTCTCGCAATAAATATGTTACAACCGATCCTGCTCCCAAGGGCACTACCTATTTGTAAAACAAAGAAGAAGATTGCTCCCTGGCTTTCTGGGTACCAGCCCTGCAGCGGGTGCCATGCCACAGATCTCTCCTACCAACACCATCGCGCACAGATTCAGGGACACTCCCTGCGCTTGTGTTTTTTAATGGATTCTCGTTTTAAGGCGCCTGGTTTGACGCTCACAGCCAGGTAGTCAGGGCCAAACTCTCCACTTCACTGCCGGAGCTGGCCCCGGTGTTGGCTGCCCATAAAATGACAGCCAAGAAGCCAGACCCAAGTGGCCAGGTCCCCTCTGCTCAGCCTCTGCTGCCCTTCGGCCGCCAGCAGCAGCGCCGGCACAGGCTGCGACAAGCTGCGATGCCCGAGGCTGGGGCTGGGAGGAGCAAGCAGGAAGACCCAGCAGCTGCAGGAAAAGGACAGGCAGAGATCACCCAGGTGGGTGCAAGGGTGTAGTGGTTTGGTTCAAATTATCCATTACTTACTTGCTAAACCATGACAAAGGGCCACCAGCGCGTCTCCAAGGACAGCTAACCACTACATTGTGAGGGTCAGGGATCCAAGGCCACCACCAGCCACGTCTCTGCTGCATCCAGCACCCCAGAGAAGTGGTGGGTTGCTCTCCTTCCATGCAAGGATGCCACCACTCATGACAGGAGGCAACTTATGCACGTTGCCTTTGGGCTTGTGACCCTGTGCTGGAAACTGCAGCAACCATGGAGGTTTGGTCCTCTCTTGGAGCCCACCGGCTGATAGCTGCATCCTCCAGAGGCAGCTTGGGACCACTGCAGAGGCACCCCCAGGTTCCCCATGGCTGCCCCTTGCCAGCCTGGTGCAGCCCTAGGACCCAGGAACCAGCTGGACAGTGGATCTGCCTCGGCATAAACACCCTGTGGGACTTCTGTGGAGGGCACACGCATGCACACACACGCATGTGCACGCCTGCATGCACAGCTACATGCACACCTGCATGCACAGCTGCATGCACTTGTGCGCCCCTGTGAGCCCGTGGGGACCTGGTGAGTGACAACGTGCTCAGTTCACGCTAGGGGCTGGTCCTGGGGAGGAAGCACAGCACACCAGGCTCGGGCTCCCACCAGCCATGGCCACTGCCTGCAGGAGCGGAAAGTATTACACAGGATTGATTAAATGTGTCCTTTTCCACTGATGAACTCTGTCCCGTGAGCCAACATTTTCCACTTCAGACAAAAGTGGGGGTACCCACTTTTGGGGAGAAAAGCAGTAAATGGTATCAGAAAGAAACATTATTCATGAGGGCAGCAAAAGCCTCTGGCATTTTCTTCATTTCTCCTTAAGGACAAACTTGTCAAAGGACTGAACAAAAAGCTCAGGGGAGTTTCTTAAAAAGACTCTCAGTCTGCAAGGACCCCTATGTGGAGGCATTGGTGGAAGCCTGGTCCCAGCCTTGCAGCTTATCCATGCTGGTGTTTTTCTAATATTCTTGGAAGTCTTCACAAATTTGTTTTCTTTTTCTTTTCTTTTTTTTTTTCTTTTAAAAAGCGCAGCTTTTAGCAGCCCTGGGGCAGAAAGCTCTCGCTTGCTAAATCACAAGGTTTGCCACACTGAAATGTAGGGACGTGCCCGCAAACGGGAACTGGCTGTCTTAGCTTTTGTTCTTGACTGTTTGCCAGAATCCTTAAAACAACAGGAGGAGGTTCAGCCACCTAAACATCCCTGCAGTGGCTGGCTCAGGGAGCCTGTAAACACGGGCATTAGCATATCAGACCCATGGATGTGCTTGCCAGCAGCGCCGACAGTCCCACTGCCGGTGGCTGGGTGGCTCTGGGACAAGAAGGAGCAGGGACACCTGGCAGTGGCAGTGGTGTCTCCTGGCATGACGGTGGGATCCCGTGTCCTTGCAGTGCTTGGTGATTGCAGACAGAAGACAAGTGTCAGGGAACACCACTCAGTGCTGTAATGTTAGATTTTAGAGCATGTAAGAGATGATCTGGTGGAGATGCTGCTCCACCAGAGACAAGAACTGGATTTGTATCAATGTAATGAATGGTCATGTTTTTCCCCTCCCAGCTTGTTTGAAGAACAGTGATGAGAAGAGGCAGCAATGGACCGAAACTTGTGGATCAGAAGAGGTAACTAGCAAAATGCTAGCCTTAAAGAACCAAAAAGCAACCTCTAGTGCAGCCAGTGATGGTAAATGTTCCTCAGCAAAGACCTAACCCATGCCATTCCACAGCTGTATATTCTTACCCAACTTGGACAGCACATTTCAGTCCTCAGCTGCAGAGATACCGAGAGTTCTATTTCAGTCACAGACTTGGAGAGAGACCAGGTGCACACCTCAGACCTTGCCTACAGTCATTCCTCGGCCACCTCACTGTTACGCTAATGTTTATTTAGACTGGTGAGGTTGGAGATGACCTAGTAAGGAGTTGAGAAGTTCTCCTAAGCTCCATCCCTCAGCTGGGCTCTCAGCAGCCGCCTTGCTGACATTTGAACCTGGGAGGTCTGGGGCATCTGCCTCCAGGCTCAACCCCAAGGTGAGCTCAGGATCCTCCAACTCCCTTCTGCTGGCTCCAGTTTCCTTCTAGTGTGTCCCAACCAGGTCACTTCAGAGGGATTTAGGATTTCAACAAACTGCACTGTTTGCCTCAAATTCTGCAGGGCACAAACTCTACAGCAAGAGTTCTCCAGTCTTCACCTGCAGCTCTCAGCACCAGCATTCCCTCAGGTTCTCCTCCCTAAGTCCCTGCACACCTTTGAATCACTGAGGAACTCAGGAGCACTGAGGAACTCAGGAGCTCCAAATTGTCTTTGCCTGAGGTCTGCACCCCTCCAAGGTCTCTCTTGGTAAAGTAGATGGGATGCAGCTCAACTCACACAGCACCTAGACATTTCCTCTGCTCTCCCTGACCATCTGCTCCCAAATTTTCACCACCCCCTGGCTCACCCAACTGGGAGGCAGCACCCTCACTCCCAGCTCTGCCTTGACCCCATCACTTGGATGAAAGCCAATGAGCACGTGCAGGTGGGTGCCCACCTCTGGGCCATCTCCTTGAGTTTGCAGGTCCCACGAGGTGGGTGAACCAAACCTTCTTCCCTCACAACGTCACGGCATGAGGTTATAAAGTTCAGCTTGTCAGTAAGTAAGCCAGTCCCACCCACGACTTCTTTCCACATAATTATGGTTCACGGATGTACCAGGAAAAAAGGAGAGCCCCTGCCGGAGATGCTGACGTCTTTTTCCTTTCAGGTTCAATGGCTGCTTTATTGCGGTCGGGTTTTCTTTCTCCCCACCACCCGGTCTTTCTCTGACTGGAACTGTTCCCCTCCAAAAACGTGGTGACTTTTGCTGAAAAGCAATTCTGCCACTTGTGTAGCGAGGCAGCACTCACGAATGGCACAGTGGTAGTTACGGGATGTGTGGTTTACCTCAAGACGTCACATCTCCTCCCCCTGGAGACATTAGAAGGGTTATTGCTCAAATTCGGCTTCGATTCTATAAAGGAAAAAGGCCCTGTGACTTTCACTACTACTTTTAATGTTCTAAGAAACCTTCACATTCCCTTCCCCAGGCTGCTTCAAAGGGCAAATAGCTGAGGCACAAGATGCTGCCTTTTGGTAAACATACGCATTCGAAGTGTGGTCTAAAATCCCATGAGTCAAACTGCAGTATTTCCCACCCAGGGAAAGGAACGATTGATTTTGTTTGGGGTTTTTTCCCAGGTGAAGGCTGGTCAGAAAGAAGGACTTTGAGAACCAGATTTGCACTTTATGTTCTTAAATACTTTTGGAGAGCAGCAGGAGTGAAATAGCTGGTGTGCTTTTCAGTGCCTCTTTCTGTGCTCAGCTGGAAATATCCCTGAGGACACACTGCTGAAGACATCCATGGTCTGTGCAGGAAAAGCAGGCATTACCCTGCTCTGCCATGGCAAACACCAGCCCAGCATAAGCTGGGCATGACAGGAAAGCTGTGAAACCAGAGGCAGGCAGGCTCGGTTGTGCTGGACACAAGCGGCGCAGGCTGCGTTAGTGCACACCGAGAGCTGAGAAAGGAAACCAGCAGCCAGCCCAAAGAAAGAATGACGCAGAAGGTAAACAACTGCCATCACCTGTGCAAACACAGCCACTCTCATCCCCCTCACAGAGGCAGGGGGGAATGGGGCAGTGTTGTCCAGCCAGCCTGCCCACGCTGCAGGGAAGGGTGCTGATGATGACATGGAGGTGCACTGCAAATCAGGGAGCCCAGCTGCTGGCACCCACCCTGGATTTGGTCCTCTCTGTGGTTGTCCTGGCAAGGACAGCTCCTCTTTTGTCACAAGTCATCCCAAGGCTTTAACAACTTTCCCCCGCTGCAGACCCTTGTTGAGCTGAACTAATAACAGGACAAATGCTGTGACCCCTCTGGGTGTGAGATTTTGCCCGTACAGCAGCTGATGTGCTTTCCATGAGCCGTTTCAGCCTTGTGTGAGCCACAGAGAGTGGGGTCTGCAGGCACCACTCCCGAGTGCTGCTCACCCGAAGCTGGGATGATGTGGGGAAGGGCAAAGGCTGCAAAGGGAAGCTATGTCGTGGCCTTTTGCTCATCTCACCTTTGAGAGTACAACTGTGGTGTCTGACCAAAACCAAAACCGAGTTCCCCTTTGCTAAAATAATTTCTGATTTCCCGTGTGGTGCTCAAGGATGGGGTCCCCAAGGGAGGCACAGGTTTCCCTTATCTTTATACAGAGACCCTACGCTATGCCGGATGAATGCAGGGTTTGCCCATGGGTGCCTTCCTCCCGTGTGCCTCACCATGTTAGGGCCTGCCCAGGAAACGCAGCTGGTTTCCTGCTGGCAGCTGGGCAGCACCTCCTTCACCGAAGAGCTCAGCTCCTTCCCCTGCCTGTCACTCCAGCACCAGCCTCTTGGGCTTCTCTGGGAAGGTTCTCGCCCGTGGGTAGAAGTACTTGTCTAGGGGATGAGCTGTGCCCCTCAAGTGTGGAGGGTAAGTGACCCCACCTAGGTCCGGCAGCAGGAACTGGACACCAATCTCCCCACCAGCTGGGATGTGGGATACACACCAGGGAGAGGAAAATGGTTACAACACAACCAGGTGGAAGATGCAACGTGCATGTGTGCATTACAAGGACATTATCTCCTAAGAAGTAGGAATAGGGAAGGAGCTCCTTCAACAAAGCTGCCCTAGTGAGGAAAGGCCAGCGATGGGCACCTTCATACCCAGCACCCTGTCTCTGCTGGGGCGCGCAGGTTCCTGGCATGGGCTAATTAACTCTTCAATTGCTGAGGAAGCTCAGAGGACCTTAATTTGACAGTCACCATAAAAGCATTTTGTCCGTCAACAGACTCTTTCATCTAAGGATCTCAAAGTGCTTTACAAGTATGAATTAAGCTCACCAAAGTCAGTATGAATACTTATTGTCACTGAACAGCGTGGAGAACTGAGGCCAGACTTGCCCAAGAGCAACTGTCAGGACCCAGGGACAGGCACAGAAGGAGGAATTGTCAGCTGCAGTTGCCAGACCGCAAACCCTCCTGCAGAGAACATCCTCAGACTGCACACTGGCTGAGCCTGCTGGACTCTGCTCAAGGGTGTCCTCCCCTAGAAGATCACATTTGAAGAACAGGGGAAAAAATTGTCATTTTCATTTTGGAATACAATGCAATCTATGTCACTGCAAAAAATTTAGGCAAAAATTACATGAAAGTATAAACTCCTCATATCAGTGTGTAAGCTTTCTGAAAAAAAGCTTTTTCAGAAAAGGAATGCTGTTTCTTTTATCCTGTATCCTGTAGCAGTACCTTCTGCTGTTTCATGTGAGATTAGTAGTTTCTGAAAGTAATGCATAATAAATCAGGTGTCGAGGAATTAGGGACAGAATTTAAACACTATTTAAAACCTCAAACCTCCATTTATAAAAACATGCTTATTATTTCCCCTTCTTGTTATGAATCTCAGTGCTTGGAACACTTTCATTTTCCTATGCCTCCAACCACCTGGTGTCAAGGAGTCTCAGACCAGGATTGCTTTGGTTGCAAGTTCAGGTACATTTTTAAGGTGATAAAGACTCACTGTCATAATCTAGTCTGAACCCTTGCACAGCCTAACCCAGAGGAATTTAGCTGTTTACCTTGTAGGTAGCCCAACTACTTACATCACATTATTTGGTTAATTTTCATGGATGTATCTGTAGCTGCTGAACATCTCTCATGTTTCCCCACCTTCCAAACCCTGTTTGCAGTTTCCTTACCTACAGGAATGTTGTGGGAATGAATATACAAATATTGTGAGATTTGAAGATATCAGAGCAACGGGGAGGGGAGTCATAAATATACCTCACGCAGATAATAGTGGCTATAAATTCTATTGCCTTGATCTGGCTTGGCACCGGCGCCCTGCAGAACTCCTTGCTGTGCTCGCTCCTCTCTCCATGGCAGCTTCACTGTTTATCACTGATATAATTACAGCACTATGACGTCTTCTGGACCGTTCTGGATAAAAACAGCCTTTTCACTTTGAAATAAGCACTTTACACAGCAGTGGCAGTTAAACTGAAGAATATCTGCACGAGGTGTGTGATGGTGGTAAACTGATGATTTGTCTTATGCCAGCACAACTTTCCTGTGCACTTGTCTTTTGGACAGCTACTTGGCCTCTGAATTCAAAGTGAGCCAGCACAGCTGGGGCTCTGTGCCATGAACACTGCCCGGAGCAAAGAAACCGAGTAGGTGACTCTTGTCACAGAGGATGCTCCTCAATGGCTGTGCTGGCAGTGATGGGCACTTCTCCCCCCGTGGAGCAAAACCAGGGCTGGTCTCCCAGAAGGGGAGCCGATGAGGGTGTGGGGAGGAAACATCCTCTGCATGGTGGTGGCACTGTGCAGCCTCTGCTCCAGGCCTGTGGTCGGAGGAGCCCTTCCTCTTCCTGCCCACTCCGAGGGCCCTGTGCCCGTGGCTCTGCCAGCCCAGGTCCATGCCCCAGGCCCCCCCTGCCTGTCCAGCCTGCAGATGGTCCCACAGGAGCCTCCTCACCCACACGGCCGGGGGGATGTTCCATTGCTGCCGAATCCCCAGGCAGATTCAGAGGAAATGGACAGGCAGGATGGTGGCACAGTTACCAACCACTTCACTAGGAAGGAACTTCCTTAGTTCTAGAAACCTCCTCACCCAAGCCATTGCAAACTGAGCTCGATTGAGTGTTTCAGATCGGTGTTGCCTGTTTCCAATTACATCGGAGCGCTTTTCTGCAGAGAAGAGCCAAGGTCTTGATTTATAGGCTTTTGGGCAAGAGAATGCAGTGTTTTTCATTATCTTTATCTCTAAATCTGCTCTCGTTACTTGTTGCTTACAACAAATTTGCAGAGTCTAATGCAAAGGTCTTTTGTTAAGGTTTCCTACACTCAGATGCTAAAATCCTTCATTAAAGCCCAGGCTAATTGCTTCTGCATCAGATAGACGGGCTCATCCATTTCACCTTGCTCAGTGTGCCCTTGGGAAGGGAGCACGCATTTTGGGAGGCAGAGGTGGGAGAGCTGGAGACACACCCGGGGCTGAGCCTGTGCAGCTCACCCTCGCTGCCCTCCCGCCCGCCCTGGCCACGGCCGGAGCCCCAGCACCTCGCAGGAGCTGTGGACAGTGGGAGAGGCAGCCAGCCTGCTCCTGCACCACTCGCTCTGCACCAGACATTCCTCTGGCTGGATTTTCTGCTGCATTGGCTTCCCACATATTTATCCTGACATCACATGGGCTGGGGCCCTTCCCGCCTCTGCCCAGCAGGAGTTTGCTATGTAAAAAAAAAAATACCACTTTTAGAAAACGAGGTCTTCTGTGGAAGGAAAAGGCTCAAATGCAGCAAGAAAGAGTTTTATGAGCTTTGCTTCAATACTTGTTGTGCAACATCCTTATGGGATTTCATTATTTATGATTTTATCTAACTACAGTCTATGCCTAATAGCTCGGAGGTGCTGTTGATTAATTTTTTCCAGGTCTTTGATGTACCGGCAATAACTTGTCCATGTTGTCCTGTGTCAGTAAAGTGGAAATTGCTGTGCCACACTCAAGGTATCATGAGGTGGCCAAAGCTGGAGTAACTGCCTGTGTCCACAGTAAGATCAAGGTTTAAGGTTTCCCCGTGCCACGCTCTCCCCGCCGGCACTGGCTGAAGGAGCTGTAATGAGTCAGCTCACTAAAACAGGAAAAAAAGAATCCAACCGAAAAATGCTGCCTTTTTTTTTTTTTTTGCTTCTTTAATTTTTTTTTTTTTTCTGGGCTAGTGAGTTGAGCTAACTCCATGTGACCAGGTATGCACCAGAGCCAGCAGGACGATGAAGGGAGCAATCAGGCAGCAAGGAGCAGCAAGAGGAGGAAGAGGAGGGAGAAGGGCAAGCGGGGGCAGGCTGTAAGATCATCTTTTGATACCACACCCTACGTATGGACACTGTCAGTCTAATTCCTACCGTACTGGTTCCATCCTTGATGTTGTAATCTGTTTCTGTGAATCTTTTCAATTAGGTAGTGATTTATTGGTTAGTGGGGTGGGTTTGGACATCCTCCAGCAACAGACACGAAATCCCTTACCATGCTGAGCTCTGTCCTATTGCCTGCGATGCAAAGGCATAAAACTTTTTCTCCAGGAAATGATTCTTTTTCAAAATGATTATAAGATTGCATGACTAGACTGTCGTGTGATGTAAACCTCTCTGTTTCCATAAGCTTTGGTGTAGTTACACCACTTACAAAAGGATTTGCTTCAAAATTTTTCGCTGTCCCAGCACATTAGTTGCTGGTTAACTGGAGGTCTTCCTGAAAAGAGTGCATTTATCAGCATAAATGGACTTGTTTCTTCCCTTACGTAGAGGTTTTCAGTCTGCCCAACTTAAAAGTGTTTGCCAGTTCAAAATTTATTATTTCTTGTCATCACTTCTCTCATAATCATCACCTCTCTGGTGTTAGTCCAATTCTGTGGATTTGTCAATCACCACCACAAAGAAACCCAGAGCCAAAATAAACCTGGCACCACTTTGTTTCTGTATTACAAACGTACTGGCACAAACCTTGTCCACAGAATCTCCTATTTCAGCAGAGTGCTTGAAATCCCATTGACTTCAATTAGTAAGTTAAGCAAGTGCTTAAATGCTGTATTTGAACTGGGACCTGAAGACCATACCTTGGCCAACTGGATCTGTTGTCTTTTTTTTTTTTAAGTTATGCTTTTAGAGGAATTTCCACATTTCAGTTCAGTCAAAACATCAAAAATTTGGATGAGATTAAGGAGAGCTGAAAGTTGATACTATGTTGTCTTCTGGCATCATTCATTTACAAACTGTTCGTAGTCAGTTAAGTATTAAGGATTCAAGGGGAGTGAATGAAAAAATGAGATGTCTGCAAAGTTATGGGCTCAAAATTTGGGAGGGGGAAAAAAAAAGAGGTCTTGCTCAGCAAAATGACACAAGGAAGGGATTTACTGATGTATCAGAAACACGTGGGCCACTATGAATAGACTTTGCTTCATGGTAGCTGATGGTGTCTGGCAATTCTACACTACACACTACTTCTGTTCTCCCTGCATGCAGTTACACAGGCATATCAGTGTAATGCATGCTTATTACAAAACAACCACAACGTGCTAGGAAGAACATTTCATGCTTCTCAGTTGGACAAGGCTCATCTGGTCTTAATTTTTTTTTTTTTAAGGAACATCTTTTATTTTAAGATTTTCCCCACTTAGCCAATGTAATCTATGTTAATTTGACCTCTGTTAAATCAAAGTTTTTCCATTATTCTCTCTGGTGATCAAAGAGCTCTGGGGCAGCTTCCTGAGAGGCCAGAATACCTTGCTGCTGGAGCAGGCCAGCTGAGCAGCAGCATGCAAGTTCTCCCCCACCTTCTTGCTGTTGGGAAAGAGGCTTCTAGTCCAGCCACTCGCCCTCAGCCCCAGACCCAGACCCAGACCCACGTGCTTCCCTTGCCCAAACCTCTCTCCCAGGGGTCCTTGTGCTGCCCACCGGGAGGTTTTGTAGGAGGTAGAGCTGTTGGGCACTGCCCCTTTTCCTACTGGGTTTGGGCATCTTGCTTGGAGCTGGAGGGGAATCCCCAGGAGCTCTGCTGGCATGGTGGCTCCTCTCTGCCACATGAGAGTCGTGGTGGCAGCTTCTTCTTTGCTTCCTTGTTTTTGACAAGACTGGCAGGGACCGATGCCTCCCGCGGGGCCCATTCCTGCAGGTGACTGGGAGATGGGTGCTGAGCACAGCTGGCATCAGCTGGAGCCTCCCAAGAAGCAGGTGAGGAAGTGTCCTGGCCCTGGGTGGTGCCAGCCAAGGTGGGTGATGCCCACATGGCTGACAGCGAGCTCCAGGGGAAACCCTGCCTATTCCCAACCAGTGTCTAGAGACTTGCAGCCCTTAGCAACAGTCTAAAGGACTGAAACCTCACACTCAGGGTATGGCCATGCTGCTGCTGGAGCGAGGTGAAGAGCCCCGAGTCTCTCGGGAAGGGGCACTACCTTCAGCCTTGTGCCATTCCTAGGCTGCCCTCCTGGGCCCGTCCTGGCGCTGGGCTGCGGGATGGAACGGGATGTGCCAGCTCGGGCACAGGCCAAGTGGCTGCAGAGACAGAGCAAGGGCAGCAGGAGCCTCTGCACTGCCCCTCCTGGCACATCTGCTGCCAGGCAATGCCAGTGGGATGTGGCAGGAGAGACTCAGGTTGAGGACAGAGCCATTTCCCACTGTCACAGTGACACTGGACACGGCTTCTCCCTGCCCCAGAAAGGGTGGGAGCAATGCTGCTGGCTGCAGCACGGCTGGGCCTGGCTCCTGTCCTGCCACGGAGCACCCTGGACAAATCACATCCTTGCTTTCTGCCTCAGTCCCTTGTTTGTAAAATGGACACAAATACTTCACAAGGGTGTTGTGAAACCTAATTAATTAATTAATACCTGTACTGCACTTTGATGTCCTCACATGAAAAGTCCTATATAACTACAAAGCATTTTTAATGTTATAAAGCAAGAACTTCTTGCTGTCTTGCCTTGGCAAAGAGGCTGATTAGATGTTATCAGTTCTGCTGCTCACATGCACAGAAACTGCTGCAGTGGGGTTTGGATCCTGGTTTGTTTTTAAAGAGTCACATACCAAAATGATGGGAAGAGTTAACTTGGCAGTCTGCTCCCTGTGACTTCAGGGAGTGGCCAGCACTGGCTTTATATTTTCTATCAACAAAATAAACTAAATAGCCCCAGAAGAAATTAAAAAAAAAAAGCCACATAAAAAACCAAACCCTGATATATCTGTGCATACAGGTGTGTCCTGATGACACCTGCAGCAACTGGACCAAAAGGCTTTCTAGCCCAAGCCCAAGAAAAAAGCTGTACCACAGGAGCACCTAATCCTGCATTTAAACAACTGCATACTGCTCACATTTCATAGAAGGCAAGTGGCTCCTAAGAGTCTGTTTGGGCCAAATCTCATTGCCTGTTTCTGTCTGCTCTGCTGTTAAGACTGTCCCTTTCGCAGTTTTACTACTGAAGTGAGGAAGACCCAACCTGGGCAGTTGGGACTGAGGAGCCCTGATTGTGCCTTCATCATGAAACGTGTGGTACTGTGATGCCAGAAGGCACCATTGCAGAGCCTGTGCTTTAATCTGCACTCAATTGATAACGAATGTTAAGCAACTGCACTCTATGGTCCTTCCTTTAGAGAGCTCAGTTATGTCTGTGTGCCGTGGAGGGATGAAAGTGCAGCTTAAAATGTTAAAATTCCCAACAGACCTGTCCTGCACTGCATTTAAAGATGCACTAATAAGTTAATGACAAAATACAAACGCCTTGACTCCTGCAATTTAGAAAACTGGAGCCAAAGGAGTCTTAATAATCCTGTTTTTCTTTCCCAATTAACACTGTTTACTTTCTGCATTTCCTTGACCTTGAAGAGCAATCCTGCACAATTCCACGTACTTGCCTCCACCTTCAGCCCTTACAGCACAAACACAATACCCAGCAGTGCCGTTCCAGGCCCACAGCAGCACAGTGCCAATAAGCCTCTGCTCCCTCCCTCTCTGGCTGCCAGCACCCACTTTCTCTCCCTTTCCTGAAACCTGGAACTGGCTGTACAGCTGGACGCTGTCATTTGCTAAGATGCACAGGTAAACACACACAAGAAGCACACTGCAAAGGGCTTGGGCTCCTTGTTTGCTGAAATTTCCAAAGGTTGCCTCAAAGCTTGGGGATGCTCAGAGCTGCCCACAAGCAATAAGCAAATGCTCACAGGCACTTTTTTGGCTTTTTTTTTTTTTTTTTTTTCCTTTTAATGACAACTTTTCCCTGTGCTCATCTGGACAGCTTTTGGAAGACAGCAGGATTCTGTGCATGCCACTGCATCTGGCAGCACTGTGCCTGAGCTGGGCGCTCCCAGCCTGTCCTGCCCAGTGGAGTGAGAGGGGAGGGAGACAAAGTCCAGCTCAGGTGCGAACAGCTGGGGGCAGGAATATGCACAATGGGAGGAAACTGGGTACATCGCCTTTGCAAAAGCAAATAAACAACACTTTGAGAAATTAAAAAAATAACCAGCCACCTCCCAAAGCAACTTGGACAAAATCCTTTCCTTCCCCCAGCAACAGAGGGATGCAGAGGCTGGAGTGTTTTCACACTGAAAGCATGGCATCGTTTGTGAGCTTTTTCCACAGTCTACAAATAAACAAAACCCAGGGAGTGTTTTGCATTCAATAGTTAATCACAGTTGGCTGAGTGTTTTTATTTTTCTTCACTGTAAAGGCATTCTTGGTCCGCCTCCCAAACAGCTTGTTTTGTCTGAGAGATTTAATCTTGAGTGGCAGGACAAGGTGCAAAGACAAACCTCAAAACAATTCTTATTTTTCTATAGCAAGATGTCAGTATGTAAAAGCTAACTACCCTGCAAATAGGCCCCTCAGGTTGGCATGCACAGGGCTTCTTGCCACAATTGCCAGTCGGCCTGGATACCCTGGCCCACAAAGCAGCTTATTTCACTCGGTTTTAACTCTTTCCTGTTTGTGAACTGCTCTTTAAGTGGTCTGAACAACAAGAATTCAACGCAGGTTGGACCAGTTTCTAGCCCTAGCTCCTCCCTGAAGAAGCATCTTGTTTGTATACAGGGAGCACTGGCTCTGGAGGCCCAGCCTACCTTCAAATCCAAACAGGGTTTTTCTTCAAAGCAACATCAAGGTACCTTTCATAAAAACGAAGGGATGATGCAATACATATATAGTGCATCAACAAGTACTTGAGCTGCTCTGCTCAGAGTTAGCTTAGGCAGTTACTTAAGAGCACTGTGCTGTACAAACATCAGCCACATTTTTGCAGCTATGCCTACTAACACAAGTGAATGACTGAAAAAGTACTGCATTTATTTCAATTTTATTGCTTCACACTTTTAAGATCTAAAAATGGTTAGAAACAACAAACTTATGAAATCTCACCACTTAGGTTCTTCATTTTGTTTCCAAGTGCTAGTGCCTCTGAACAATCTTTAAAGGAGATACTATCACTTTGTGCTTAGATCTGTATCACAGGCAGTAAAAAATTAATAAAACCACGTCCAAGTTGCCTAAAAGGTTTGTCCTCAGGCCATTTAGTGCCACATTTTGCTTGAAGCAGGACTATCTCCACTTGCTGGATAGGGCCACCATGGCTTTGCCTACTCCTGGCTCACCAATCTCCAGGGAGATGCCCCAGCCTCTGGGGGGCACTGCTTCCACTGCAGGACTGCGTGTTCTTATGGAAACGCTCTCTGCTGTGAACTTGGTACCCTGGAGATTTGAGCATTTCATGGTGTCACTTCTCGAGGCAGGATTTTTGATAACTTTTCCCTATAAACACAATCCAACAGAGCTGACAGGAAGCAGTCATGAAACTCCCTGCAAATTCATTTCAACAGCTTCTTGCAACTTCCCTACTCCTGTGCATGTAACACTAGACAGAGGGAGATACTTCTGATGTTTCTTTAAGGTATATGCTTTAAAAACAGTACAAGGTCTCAGCAAAGATGGGGTTCTATACAAAGTCATGCTGGTACCCTCCATCACCCTCTAAGTGCTTGCCCTGAATTAACTTCCCTGCTTCTTGAGCCTACTCCGAAGCATCTCAGGAGTAGAGAACATAAATAACATTTCACACAGTACAGCTAATGTAGGGACCCTTTTGCCACAGTGTATCACAGTGCTGAATACATGGTTCATTTCTCAAGAGACCCATGACCCACGATCCATTTCTAAAGCACCACAATAAAAATAATGCCCAGTTCAACAAAATGGCCATGACAAATGCAGAAGAAATACTCCTGCCATCCACAAGCATGACAAACCAAGCGATTGGATTATTTTTGAATCTCTCTTATAAAGTGCTCCACCAAGGGGTAATGCCAGAGAGGGAATCGGATTTGCCCGAGCAATGTTCTGACAGACACCACCTCCTCTTCAAACCAGGCACCTCTGAGTGTTCCTTGCAGCCTTGCTTTGAAAAGCCTTTTCCTCACGAGCAGGCATGTACCCAGCTTTGGATGAGCAATCCAGGTCGCTGCTGAACACCCATCCACTGGAGGAGAGGAAGGCAGGATCGAGTTGCGGGGGTTTTTGGTGCAACCTGCCCATAATTAGCCGCAAGCAGCAGCTGAGTCACTCCCAAGAGTCCCGGGTGCTATTAGGAGCAGACACGCCACAGCCCAGTGTGTAATTACATAGCAGCCACCGCTGTGCGGAAACGGCTCCATTTACTATCTGACCCCATTAGACACAAGCTGTCATTTCTTCTTGGCTACCAGGGCTGTGGGTGCTCTGACAAAGACGAGCCAAATTCTCACAGTCCAAACTCATTCATCCCAACTCACCTCCTTCTTGCTGAAACCAGCAGATGCCATCCTCTTTCCTGGTTCACCTGTGAGCTGCCTGAGAGCTTCCCTATGGTCAACAGGCAAACGGGAGTGTTGAGACAGCAGCTACTGGACACAAGGGACAGGGAGATGAGTGCAGAAAGTCTAGGAAACACAGCATGCCAATAGTGTCCATTTCATCAGAGAGCAGGCTCAGTTGGCCAAAACACACAAGTAATCACCCCTAGCTGGCAGGGCTGTCCTTGACTTGCAGCTGGATTTTGCAGCTGCCTTTCCCTATCAAGGCATTAAGAGGAAACGCCTGGCTTGGGCAGCATCAGCAGGGTGGCATTTCCCCCTGGCACTGCTCCTCTGTTGTTGGGCACAAAAATGAACCTAGTCCCATGTGCTGAGCAACCAAAGCCCGTTACCTCCTGCAGCCGGGATCTCACAGGCTACACACAGTGCCTGAGCCAGCAGAGGCCCTTTTGCTGCTCCTCTGAGGAAAAGAAAGAAATGGGTCTAGGTTTTTTCACCCCAGGTTGCCAGCCTGTCACACTGAGTTCAAGTGAGGTTTGCTGGGAGGGGTGTGCAACACTTGGGCTGCTGCTGATGCTGCAGTTCAGAGAAGAAACACACGGCTCCAACCTCGAGTTGCTACTCTTGCACCAGTGCTACATCCCCTTCAAAAGACACAAATAACCTCGATGGCTCTGGGTTTTAAACTAGTACTGAAAAAAATTTTGCTGAAAGGGACAGTGGAATAAGGGAAACAGGATGTCAAATTAGGATCAGCTTGAACCATTTCAAATAAACAACGAGGAAATAAAATGTACCCTGATTGCTGGCAGGCTCGAAGGCTTACAGAGTACTCGCCCCACCCAAATCAAGGGCTTGAAATGGAGCAGCAGTGGAACAGAAACCCCTGACAGTGTAAGATTTGCTGTTCCCTGGTACTGCATTGCCATCCTCAGGGACAGAAAAAGCATCATTAGGGTTTAACTAGAGTTGGATGAAAACACGGAGTACCCCAAGGATCAATTTTCACTGTGGGCAACTGCAGCACGAGGCATTAATTCTTCACCCTTTCTGATGACAGGAGAAACGCGGGAAGCTGTAGACACAAATAACTTTAGACTTGTAGTGTGTATTTTGCAATGAAATGCTTGCTTTACTTCCTGTTGTTTAAAACTGCATTTATTCCTTAGCACTGCAAGAAAAACCTCCCGTATTTCATACTGGGGGCACGTTTAAAGGCCTGTGTATTGTAGACTCAGCAAGTGGCAGGGCAGCTGCCATACCTTGCTTGCTTTCTGATTTCTTGATGATTTAAGGCCTATTTTCAGCAGCCCATACTGCTTTCCCCCCTTGCCTTTTTGCTTGGTAACTACCACTTTTAACAAAACGGTGTTTGTGCAATGCCTTGGAACCAAGACCTGAGCTTTTTAACATCAGACAGGGAATAGAATAAGAAAAACAGGACTAAAATCACCTACATGCCATGGCCTTTCAAGGCACGTGCTTAGAAATACATGGCAGAACCCTCAAGTTGTTGCAATATAATACTTAGACTGCCCGATTTTTATTTCCTACATAGCTAAAATTACTTGCATGTTTTTGGTATTTGTGTTTACCTTTCCCCAGAACAAAGTCTGAAATTATTCTCTGCATCTACTGAAATCAGTAAATTAAAATATTACAAAAACCCTGTACTGTTTGTAGACATTTTTCAGACTTTTACTGGCTTTCCCTGTAGGGGCAAACCCTATTGATCCAAAGTTATAAACAAGGTAAAATAGTGCCTGATCAGGAAAGGACAATTCACTTTGCCCCGCTAATTTGCTAACATGGAAATTAAATGAAGATTTGGTAAAAAAAAATGTACCCAGTGCCATCAGCATGATTATCCTCTGCTCTGGTAATAGCCTTTCCTCAGAATTTTTCTGTTGTGGAGAACACAACACTTGGCTTAGTAAATAAAAAACAGCTTCTACTTATTTTTACAGCAAATAATTCTACATTTAATGTAGGCTCACAAGACGTTGGCATACACCTTGTTGCCTTGTTAAAAAAAAAGAACTCAAGTTTGCTAAAAATAGCAATAACTAGTAAGGATGAAGCAAAATTGTCCCAGAAGAGGACAGACACCTGAAAATAAAAACTGAAAAGCAGATGACTGAAGGGATTTTCAGTAACATTTAAGAAGTAAGAGTACCTTTAGGTTTAATGAGCGTTACAATAGATCAATTAGAGAGACACAAGCAATTTAAGGGAAGAATGCTCACTGGCAGTTCAGTTTGGTCACAGACTTCATTTGCTTCACAGGGCAAGGAACAGCACCCCATAATTAAGAATCATGGTCATAAGCTGTGTCCAAAGCTTGCTACCTCCTTGTAGCACATCTGTCTCACAAAGCTAGAAAGGTGAGAAACTCCCCTTCTCCACTGCCAAAGGACTTGTCCCTTCATCTCCATGTACCACTGCTGCACAGACACAGTGCTAGAAATGTTCTTCACACCTGCACTGGTGACCCTTACGTGCTGCTACAGGTTTTTATTGCCTGCTGCTTCTCTGGTTAATGGTACTGACACAGAACGATGTCTAAGCTGCAGTCCCTACTCATCACTTAAAGCAGTTTCTGAGCTCTGCTAAACCCCCAGCCTTGTATTAGGGGGCACTGCTCAATGGAGAGTACTCAAGATTTAATCCTCTCTTTCCTACGTAAGAAAGCTCTGAGTAAAACCACCTGAAGTGAGACTTTAAGTACTGCACTTCATGGCTAAATCTCATCCACGGACTGAGTCACCAAAGATGCTTATTGCTGTAGGCTCCAGACAGGATGAGAGAAAGGGAATATACACAGAAACATCCCTAGGGAGGGTTTAACAACGCACAGGAGATCTATGCTAGCTCCAGCAATGTTCTGTTCTTAAAAACTGACTCAAGTCTACACTCTGTATGAATGGGAGGATGTTCAAGGACAGTGACAATACCAAAATGTGCAGATTCAGTAAATGAAAAGTGCCAATCAACAAAGCAGTGGCCAGGACAATGGAAAGATCAATGAAGGCCAAACCATGTATGGTATAGTTAACTTCTATTTATTCTTCCAGCTGTTTGTCCGGTCTTTCCAGCAAGTTCACAAAAAGTCTGACTTTGAATCCAAAAGATTTGGTATTACTTCTAGCACAGTGGATTATATATGCAGATGAATGAAGGCTTGACTAAGTTTGTGATTTAAGGACCTTCGGAAAACCGTGCATTAGCAGGGCTTAGTAACTCAAGACTTACTGCATTCCTTCAGTCAAAACTAGGACAGAGCAGAGTTTAGGCTTTTCAGTATGTTTGCAACATCGCTATTTTTCTCCTCTGTTCTGTGGTTCTCATAAGCCAAGGAAAATAGCCTAGGTCTGAGTGCTCCCTTCAGCTGCACATATCACACAATAGGGAAGGAAGCGCTGGGACTCTCAGTGCCGTTAAACTGGCCACAATGGAAATTATTATAAAACAGGAGATAACAGAAATAACTACAACTCATTAGATCCCAGCCTTCATGGCTAACTTAAATGCCTTCAATGGATACTTGGTGTGATATAAAATTATTCAAACTAATTCTCTCTTCTGGTATAGTATTTATATGGCAATTCTTCTGGAGAGAAGCTTTCATTCATTCCAATGTCTCTCCTCTCAAAACCCCATCTGGAGAGCTAACACCCAATATTTCTGAGAACTATGAGAAAGGGATCCATAAAATAGTATGTAGGTCAAAGAGTGCAGGGTGGCCTTGAAATAAAGAAAATGTTCATTAAGTGTAATGAAACCACCCTTTCTTCTAATCTAAAAATTGATAGGCTTATCTTAAACACAAACAGTACAGTTTTTCATCTTTTCTACCTTTTTTTTTTCAAAATACTACCAGTTGTAGCATGACGTTAAAATTAGACTGAAACTACTGATCTGTTTGTATGTATGTTAGTGAAAAGTTGGTGAAACTATTGAATCTAACACAATTAATTGCTGGTTTAGGCTTTTTGTACCCTCAAAATATTCTCTTACATGGCTCTAAAACTCTTTAATAATAAAGCGGTTCATTGTCCAAAATGACTAGGACTGAGGTGAAGGATGCATTTTTGGTTGAAAGTAAATCCAAATTCTGAAGAGTGGACGTCTTTTCAAACTACTGTGCAATTGCTAGCCTTTGAATGACAGTAACTTCTGAAAAGATAAAAAAAAAATACTGGTGCCACTTGGGCAATCAGGTATATAAAGCAGACACTGTGTTCATGGGGCAATCACTACAGCACTGAATCAAAGGCAAAGTTATAAAATGTAAGATTCCAGGAATGTACTGATGCAACTTAAGGGTTTGGTTTACACCTTTTGAAGATGGCTAGAGATTGTTTCTATCAGATGTTGAACACTATGAGAACAAATGTTTTTCCTTAGCCACCCTCCTTCTCCCACCCCATTCACAAGGTTGGCTTACTCTTGAACATGTGTCTGTGGCTTTGGATTTTACCTGAAGAAATGCAGATGTGAGATCATCCCAGTATACCAAACAATATTTTGTTCTTAGTCACCTGAGGTGGTTCAGTTATGATTTTGCTATTCACATAAAACCATTACCTTCCACATCTGCTCTAAGCATGGAAAAGCCTCATGTAATGTTTCTGCAGAGGGAATTCAGGCTCAGACCTCTGAAACTGTTGACAGTCCTCAGATAACGTACTGAGGGTCAAAAAGGGGTGGGTCACAGGACAGAATATGCCTCCTCTGCAGACTTAAAATAAAACTTCTGATTTTGTTTGCAGCCTAATTTTCAGCCAAGAACTTCAGTATTAAACGTAAATTAAAATTTGCCACCAAACTAGCTAAAAATACCTGTAGTTTCTAGAGGCAAATTATTTGCATAATTCTTAATTATTAAGCTTCACTACTCAAAACCCACCTGTACTTCCTAGGTGAATATAAACCCTGAAAAGCACTATTTTTCATGTAAAATAACAAGTTGTAGAAAGGGTAGGAGAATACTGCCAATCAAGTAGTTTTATGAGACTTCCTTGCATGTGGTGCTATAGTTATAATTTAAAATTAAATGTTTTCCAGTTCCACTGTATCATCTGCATACTATTCATTTAGTTCCTTGTATTTAGCAGAAGTAGGACACATTTTCCAGATACCATTTATAAGCAACATACTCTGTTAATTTTATTCCTTACTGGAAAGTACCTTGGTCTATTCACAAATTAATTGGGGAAGTGACATCGTGACCATTAGTCCCAACTGGTGCGCCTGACACAAGCAGGAAAGAAAGGACGAATAACTGGGATTTTGCATTTGGCATTTCAGAATTACGGAGGTAATGTTTCCAGTTACATACACCTAAAAATAATTTCTGAGAAGATATGTTGAACTTAAGCATTAAGCTAAATACCTATAGCCCTATGTTATTTCATCAGTTATTTTCTAAGATATCATTCATTTCTTTGTTGAAAGTTTGCTTCTTAGCAGTATTTATCTTATTTGGGAAAATTACAGGCCTGTGAAAGAGCTTTATTTTGTTATACTGGTTTATAGAACTAGTTACTTGCATGTTGGTATTGAAGAAGTAGAACTTTTTTGTAATGGCAAGGGGCGCTCATCAGGAAAACACCAAAATTGTACAACTGGAAATAAACACAAAGCATAAAAGCCTAACATTTCACATAAGATGAGCTTTCAACAGAAGTATCAGAAAAACCACCAAACCTCAAACACCTTGCCATATTAACTTCAGACCAACTGGAAAGGCACTGAGAGTTGAAGTGTGCAACTCATATCCATACCTGTGAGAGTAACAACCACAGCGAGACGCAAACCTCCAAGGCAGAATACGGCACTGTACAGTCCATGAGGCATTCCCAGTACATACGGCAGTTTTATGTTTTCTTAGGGTAAGCTGAAAATGTTAACTAAATATACACATTACATCATAATTCCGTGGGGAAAACAAATACAGTTTAGACCACCTGAAGACAAGGAAACAAGGCATAACATACAGGAAATTGTTGGCACAAGAAAGTGTTATCATATCAATACACGCCCTTTTAAATTTAATCCAATAGATACATAAAGGAATGGTGGTGGCAGAGACAAAGGGGCAGGACTAATATAAAATATTCAGTTCTAAGCATGCTAGTGAGGTCTTTGTTTTAAAAATTGAAGCTACTAAAACCACTTCAGAGGCAAGAAAGCACCTATCAAGACAGTCCAACCCATTTCCAGGCATTCTTCTTCTGGGCTGACATGTGCAGACTGAAGATCTGTCCAGTATAGTTTCCATGCCTGAAGCTGCCTAAAGCTTCCCATTAGCAAATGCTGCCTCCTGGAACTGAGGGACAAATGTCTTGAAATATGTCCTAGTGAAAAGAACAGAAAATATACGATTAGGAAGGAGTAATCTTAAAAGCATGAATTGAAGCACTTGGTGTTTCCCATGTTTCCTATTTCCCCTGTAAGGAAAAGGCTTCACAACTGGAATGAAAGGCCCAAAGACAGACAAGGCAATGGAGCAGGAAAACAGTGAAGTCCGAATACGTGCAGGAGATAAGCTCTTTATCTGTCTCCTAACAGAAACCTTGACACAATACTGTCACTGCTGATGGCAGCAGTTTACATAAGATGTAGCAAATAAATACTAGCAACATTGGATGAAGTGTAACTCCTTTCAGTAAACTTCAAAATTTATAGGATAATGTTCCTTTTTAAAGTGTGCTTTGTATATTTTGGATCTTAGTCTAGCTTCTTTACAAAGGATCAAGTAACTCATATAGTTAATCCTACATATCCAAAACTGAGTTAGAACTGTACCTTTGAGTTTTTTGTGCTGAGATACTCAACCATGTAATAAATGTATTTTACATGTCCCAGGGATGCCCTTTATTTGCCAGTTACAGTAGAAGTTGCTTCATCATTCTGCCTTTGGTTTCTGCCTACTGCGTTTTGCACTGAACTTTCACTTTCTCTTTTTTTAAAAATTCTGTTTTCTATCTGTATCACTGGTCTCTATAAATACCTCTCCTGTTCTCCTCACCAAGAAGAAATCTAAAGTGAGAACAGCTGCAATGTCGTTTATTAGATTCCTGATCTCTCTGCTGGTTTACCTCCTCAAGGAAACACACACCAATCAGCTTCACAATCATGATGTGTTTCATAACTGCAGTAGAAGCTTTGGCAATCACTGAACACCAATCATACTTCCTCACACCTAAAAACGTTGCAAGACCACAAAGAGAACGCTCCTCTCTCTTTGTGAGGTTGTGCCTGGCAAATTAATTAACAGATAGCTGCAAGTCAGCTTTTGTGCACAAGCTGTAAACACACACGAGATGCTGTCCAAAGGTTAAAAGAGCAATGGAAAGTAAAAGCATTTCTGGACTGAGGAGCTGATCTCAGAAATGGAAACCAGAAAGAGGACAACCAGCACACACACACATTTTATAGCATATACAGATTGTGCTGTGTATTTATAGAACACACTCTGGTTTATTGAAGCAAAGTTCAGGAAACAACCCTCATCATGCTCGCAAAAGTGATTGTTCATGCTGGCACACACTCACACACAAACCAGCTGACAAGGTTTGCCTGTCCCCTGATCTCAACAGTTGAGTGCCATTTCTGTATCTGTGTTTTTTCTACCATACCTTGGAAATTGTAGCTTTTGTAAGTCCTGGTCAATTCTATGTATTTTGCTAGCTTAAGGAGTATCACCTGCATGTTGTCAATGTCAGGATCTATCCTTTTTTCTTTTCCTTGCTTCATCTGTCCTTACATTTAATTACGCTTCTCTGCTTGCCTATTTTAAATAGCTTCTCCCTTCCCCTTTGATAGCTTCTCTGCAGACTCTCTTCCATTCACATGATCTTAACTGACTCGATAAATGTTACTTAAAACCTCCCTCTTCCAAAACTGTAAAAATTCTTAATTATTAAATGGGATACAATCAGAATTATTTTCCTACATTTTATTTCTTTTGCTTTATAGCATGTCTGTGCTTTGTATTAAACCCACACTTACTGCATTATATGCAGTAATTATATATGCCTTTTCTGTTAGGTAAATTCCAGAACGAATGCTTCTGATACCACAAACACCCTCCCACACCAACTTTACCTACACTCACATCCTTTCTTTTCACTGATTGCTGCAGTAGAGCTTGTATCCTTTGCTACAAAACTAAGTCTAACACCTCCCTAAATTCTGATCAGATGTACTGTTTCAAAGAGGATGTTATTTCATTGGTAGCTCATATGAACCTCTTGGCGGTACTGCATACAATACAAAAATTCCTTTAGTACTTCATAATTTTAAATGTCTACTTTTTTTCTTTTTATACCTTAAAGCACATGCTTAAAGTTGCCCTTAGCATTTTGGTCTTCTCCAGACAGAAGCAAATGCAGTGCCACAAGTGTACTCAGGTTATGTTCCTCCATTTCTGTCCCTTGCCCATACACCTCAGATATTTCAGATGAAACAAAATCAGAGATAATTATGGTTCATCACACATACACACCAAAAAATAAATCAACACTGCTCCCTTAGCCCCCCCCAAACCAAAACAGAATAGGCCCTGCTAAGATCCAAAAGTCCAGTATACTTGATAGGACTGGATCAGCTACAGCACACTTAGTAGATTGAGGAGGAAAGAGGGGGAAGTAGGAGAAGGTAAATGAAACTCCTTAAGGAACACAAAAAAATGTTTTCTAAATTTTTTCTTTTCATCCAAAGTTTGGGACAAAACCATGTGTTAAAATACCTGAATTTCCCATGAAATGGAAATTACAGCATTTTTCCTCCTCTGCAGAGATTACCAGTAAGGAGGAAAAGAAGCACCAATCACCTTCTGAGTAAGTTTCATCTATCAACCATCTGGCATTGAAGTCAAAGTGTACGTGTTTCTGCCCAAGTAAGGACCTTGACACGAACTATTATGTCACAACAGATGACATGAAGTGACTTTAAGAGAGAGATTAACTTTTTCGAAGGACAATACTCTGCTACAGACTGCAGGGTAAAGGCCTCTTTCACATGGAATGCTATTCCTTATAGAAAGATTTTAAATCAAGAGACAACACTCATACTCCAGCATCCTGTACATACAGGCACAGAGAAACATTGAATATAAACATGGACTTTGGAAAAAGATACATTCCTCATACCCTATTCACATTAACATATTCACATGAATTTATACCCTCAATAACTATGATCTGTGCTATACCACAGGAATTCATATTAAAATATCTGAAATTTTTTTTCAGAAACTTTGTCACACGATATTCTCACGCTATCTCCAAACTATTTTGAAATTATTACTTTTATATACACTAGATATGTTTTTCAGCCCTGGAGAACTGTTATTAAAAGCCCAACAACAGTAATTTGGGTTGAATTACACTGAAGATGAAGAAAGCTAACTTGACCTATGGTCTCTCAAGGCTGTGTAAAATGGCAGAAATCAGCTTTTGACCAATGCCTTTTCTCATTTCTGGGAAAGATGGAGATCCTTCTTTTTCCTGCTTTCATCTACCATGTTTTTGGTGGATCTGTATCACACCAACCTCACACCAGGCTCAGAAGACCTGCATAAATTCTCCTTTAAGTACAGAGAAACTCATTTGTACAAAGTCCACAGATGCTCTTCATGTGAGTGTTGAGTACAATCAACACTGATGTAAAGTAAAACACACATTGAGTGTTGCATCCTTCTCACAATGGTTTAGATCTCAGCTTAAACAGTGTTTTAAAGAGTTGCTTTCTTTTCAGCCTAGAGTGGGTGCCAATCTTCATACACTTACAGGCATGTCTAACTCTTTGTTGAGCTTCTTACTGTAAGACTCCATTGTTTTTTGTCTATTCATTTTTGTTCCCTCAAATGGTCATTTTCCAAGTTCAAGGTGGTAAGTTATGAGGTTTCTATGGAAATTTTTCTTCGAAACTCCATAAAACAACATGTTTTGCTGTAGTTAACCACTACATATACTTGACACAGTACAGTGAATTCCAGGTGCTATGCTCAAGGACATCTGTTTGGAGTAAAGCACTTGTCTTTCCTTCACCTTATTATCCTGTGGAAAGAAAGTCTTGCTATTATTGCAAGTGGTAAGTATCTAAAAGAAGGTAGAATTGGCTCACCTGCTGCTTACTATTTTCTAGTGATACGAAACACTGAGTGTGGTACAAGGTTTCCAGAAGCCCATACATGTCTAAATTCCAGGGTGTGGGTTTGCCGTGCTTAAAATACACTGGACTCAGAATTCACATGCTTTTGTGAAATTTCATTCTAATTGTACAGTTTTTTAGCCAGGGCAACTTAGTGCTGCATTTTTCAAATGGAGTTGATAGAAAATCTGCATTGACCACTTGATAATACCTTTTGCCTTCACATATCCATGCTGAAAATCTGAAAAGATTTTAAATTATGTAGCTGCAATCTCCCATTGAACAACAGTTCCCATATATTTATGGTGAAAGCATTCTAACACACTTGATATCTGCTGTTGCTTTTGCTTGGACTGCTACTATAGCCAACTACACAATTGTGTTCTAGTTACCACTGCTGGTATAACAAAGTTAAAAGGGTTGTTCAGGCGCTTCTACTTCTGTTAAAATCTTCATGTGGTAAATTCAGAGCAGAACATCAAGACTCAAACTCTGTGAGGAAAAAACCATACACAATGTTTTATCAATGAGATTTCTGCTTTTTATGTCTGGGGCCCGGACAATCATCATGGGGTGATGAATCATCTTCCCAAGTCATTCACAAAATAGATTCCCCTTAAACTCCTCAATTCATGAGTGCCAAGTTTTCCAGCATGCTGATCTCAAATTCATCCATGCTATCCCTATTTGCACTCATGTTTTATTTGTTTCAGCTCAAGATGTGGGACTTTTGAGTGCCTTTTCCATCAAGAGATGATTTGAGGAAAATGAAGGGGATGAAGCAATCATGATGGTCCACATCAAGAACAGACTTAGCAGTACAGCAACACTTCTACTACTGGCACAGTGACCTTACTGGCAAATTAAGGCCCTTGAGCCACAATCTCCATCTTTTCACGAAGACACAGATCTTATCTCACCGCATCAGGCACATGCACTGTGTTCCTTCTCATCTGAAGGCAGACTCAGGTTATCGCATTTGGATTTTTTTCCTACTACTGGCTTTGAGAGCCAACTTTATTCTTAAATACTGCCCATTATTTCAACATTTTAATTAATTCTTGCAAAATATCTTAGTAAGTACTACAACTGTGGTTTAATTCTGTAAATATATGGCTCTAATTATAGACCCTTAGTGTATTCAAAATCACAGCAGCCAGCGTATTTGACAAATACATCTATTTTCTCCTATTCTAGGCAAGGCATACAAGAAAACAGGAGATCTTTTCTTCAACTTTTTCAAGTTAATAGATTTGACTTGGACAGGCACTCCTGTAGTCATGGTGATCTCTGAATAGTTCTACTTAATCCTTCCAAGTCTTCTGAAGTAAGGTCTGTAGGTAGTACCCCATTCTCCTCAGTAGTTTTCTATTGTCTGAATTGTCCAGCAGGTAAATTGAGTTTGTCTGAATAATCCTGGGTCTGAGGTAAGGACTGAATTTTAACCTGTCCAGCTGTATTACATACAACCAAGAATCCCAGGCATTTGTCCCAACTGCTGTTCATTTCTTTTAAAGGAATTGTACTTCTAGGATTTACACTGTTTTGCATCCCGCATTTCTTTCCTGCTGTACCCTAGAAGAACTGCTTCAAGACATCTACAAGTTTCTTCAATTCCACTGAATCCTGACAGAAAAACATCAACTCCATAGATGACTGATCTTCATAAATTAGCTAGAACAGCAATGTTCTCCCCTCTTCCAATTAAATTGGGTGAAAACAAGAATTAAGAAGGGTGTAGGTCAGAGTGAAGGATAGCCTGAGGCTTCTTGAGGTTTTTGACCTATTCCTTCCAGACTGGCATTATTATGCTGACACTTGGCAATAAAATCTTGTTATATAAATTATTTCAACAGCACAGCCATATTAGAATTATAAAAGAGCTTCTCCAGGCTTTATCAACATCACTTGATTATTCACTTTCTGAAGTACAAAGTATTTGTGCATGGATCATACATACATATGTAGTGTGCCTTTGTATTTTTATGTTCCTGTTGAAACTTGTTTTGACACAATGAAAACTTGTTTTGAAAATACTGAACACCTACAACAATACCTCCTGAATGCCAGATGAGAGGATTTGTCCTCCTGTGACCACACAGGCACATCCAGCTGGTTTGGTTCACATAACTCCCAATAATTCATCTCCTGTACAGAAGGTATTTATCATAACTTTCAAAACTTTCTCAGATTTGCTGTTTCTGACAGAACAAAATCAAAGATGCCAACCTATCCTTTTTTATATATATATCTCTATATGTAATTGTTTTCTTTCTAAATTCCTTTCGTCAGGACCTACCTAATTTAACATGATTAGCACTAATTAACAAAAGGAACTTAAATTAATAAATTGTTCCATTAATTCCAACAGTGGGTATGTATTTAGGTCATATTCCGTATGACTGCTCATTAGGTCCTTAACCTGTACTTATGCCCTCCTCCAGCATCTCTATGCCTTGCACTGAACAAGGGCTGAATGCAGAAGTGTGGAAATCTACTGAATGCCCATTCTTTTAATAGGCCTCATGCCAAAGTTTGAGGCGTAGCTTTTTCCTTTTAAACTCAGACATGAGACATTTGAACCTCTTTGCTATTTTTACGACATATAATGCATTAAAAACATATTTCCATTGGGTGAACAATGTTGTCTATTTATTCACAGGCACTTCCATAGCATTCCTCACCACGCTAAAGATACATGAGCACTCACAGCAAAGCTGAATAACCTCACCTCCTGCTTTGGGATAACTGTGGGGTAACAGAGATTAACTCTACAGCAGATATTTTACAATATCTGTATTAGGAGAAAATGACTGTTATATCATTCTCTCCACATCTAAGATGTTATAAAAACTGAAGTGACAAATAGTTCTCAGCACTCTAACTTTTGATTCCCTAGCTGGAACAGGGCTTGTAGCAGGCAGGCCCACAACAGGGCTGGGTGCCAAGTGGCTAAGGCTCAAGAGCTAATGAAAATCAAGACTATTACGGAATGCACAAGGCACTCAGGAGACAGCAGCATTTCTAAACCACCATTCAAATCCGAACATCACAAAAATTTATCCAAGCACAGCGGCAGAATGACACAGGTACCTCCCAGGATTTCTTTCTCACTTCAAATATACCTAACGATACTTGGCATGTATTCATGTTTCTAAAGTAAGCTTCTTGATGGTATGCTCTTTGGGATGTGGTTTATAATTTCCTTACTAGGCAGCTTTATCTATAGCAAATATTTTGCTTTTATGTGAAACACAATGTCTACACAGTTCTCCATTTTATATATCTCCAGAATTGGTGATGCCAAGCAAACATCTGAAGTGTTTATACAACAGCAAGACAATAGTTCTTAAATTACTGCTACTGTAACTGGCTAAACACACAAATGTACAAAGGAGTCAGTGCACAATGCCATTACGCTGCTAGCAATTTTTTTTTCCCGTGTGCCAAAACAAATGCATCACAATCCTTCTTCCTCTTCTAATACTTCTCTTTCTACCTCCTTTTAGTGTGAATTACCTACAAGGAGATCAGTAAACTTCTTATGCCTGTTTCTACCTCCCAGTCTATGCAAGGTACTGACTGTGCAGCCAGGCTGATGGACAGAACAGTAATCAAGCATCAAGAGAACTGGAGGTCTGCAGGGGGCAGCCATCAAAACACAAGTTTTTAAGAAATAAGAGTCGTTTTCAGCTTAGTTTATAGTATCGCACAATAGAAACTTGTCTCCAAAATTACAAACAAACCAAAACATGTGCTACCAAAACCATAACAGGAAATAGAAATGGCAGAACTAGTGAAACCAAGTACACATCAGAAGTTTAAACATTAAAATTCACTCATGTCCAAAAGTTGTTTTCTATATTTTACTAACAATATCTTTTTCCTCCAGAAGTTCTTTCTGGAGTTATTGCCATTTCACACAGAAAGGTACAAGAAATGGTTATATTTAGACATGTTTTTCAACAGTTTGCTGATTGCAGAATTAACAGGTGGCTTTAATCCATATGAAGCAAACAAAAATAAAAATTAAATTTTCATTTTGTTATACATTTGCATCTGTTCCAAAAACCTATGGTATCAATTGCTTTTATAAATAAAGCGAAGAATTCAATGCCGGTCTGCTGTAAAAATTAAGATGACTTTGCTGCCCAACTTACCATAAAGCAAAACGAAATTTTGACAATCTGTTCAAAGCACGAAACAACCATAAATATAACAATCTGACTAAAAGCAAAATATAAAGGAAGGGAGTTCTAGGGAACTGCTGTGGAGCCAGGATTGCAGATCATTATGTAGGCTGGCAATTAATGTTTATTTTAAAGCAGCAGCATAAGTAAGGTCATCCCTTTGCAAAAGATGCTAACTTTGGTCCCAAGAATATACATGTTCCCAAATGCATGGACGTTTACTGACAACTGCAGATAAAAATTACAGCTACTGGACATAATCAGTTCATATAGACCAAGGCCAGTAACTATGAAAGCAATTTTTAAAAATCATCTGGAAATCAAAATTCTGGTATTTAATGTCTCACAGATTTCTGATACAGATATTTAAAAATTTACCAAGGTGTATTGCACAGACATATGTGTTCCAAAGCATGCATAGAAAATGGAACCTCTCATTTTGAAACAGTTTCATCAATGCCTTCTGCTTGCCAGTCAGTTCAAGAGATAAAACACTTCACTTCCTTCACCTTTTCCACAATGTACATAAATAGATTTACTTCAGTCAGATGAAGGCTTGTGGTCTTAGATCATAGCAAATTTTGCTTCTGCTTTCTCAACTTCCATTCTCCCCACAGGGCACTGAGTGTCTGTGAAGGGTGCATTGGAATATCTATGTCACAGCATGGTCACTCCATTTCCTTATCAGCGGATCATGAGAATGATATTCCAAGGCCATCATGGAAAAAGTCACTCTTCAGAGAGTCTTTTTAAATACTTTGCAGGAAATTTCCAGTCCTATGAGCTACAGCATGACAAGTCTGCTCTATTTTTCCTAGTTGCTGAAGTGCCATAGCCATATTTTTCCACTCCAGGTAAAGGTTAACTTCTTAAAGAGATAGTGTTTATTCAAGAGACGTATTATTTCCTCTCATCTAGGCTATCTAAACGCACAATAAGATCTATTGCTGGAGAGCAATTATTAAACAAACTCTTTATTAGATTTGAAGGAGAGAGTCATTGTGAGACAAGATGCAACTAGGAACCTCTTCAAAGTATAAAAGGCAGGGTAAAGAATGTGTGAAAGTAGTGATGATATAAGTAGTAAGAGAATGCAGAAAAGACTGGGCAAGAATATATTCAGGATTGATACTTGTAAGGACAGACAAATGTAGAGATTCAAGAAGAGAGGAGCTCACAGTTGTAATAATAAAATTTCAATGATCTTTAAGAGATTATTGAATCCCTTAATTGTAGTTCAGAGGCAGAAATGAAGAGTTACACCACAGATGCATCCATAACGAGTCTGACAACCAGCATCGCTGAAAACAAAGTTTGCTCGCAGGTGAAAGTACTGATTTCATCATTCCATCCGCTTTGCTTTGCCAGATTGCTTATCAACAGGGGCCGAAGGCAACATACCAAACCATAAAAGAAACTTCCTTGGATATTCATTAGGACAAACCAGTCAGAAGGAAACGGATGAGACGCCACACATCTGTGATTATATAAAACATATTAAAGCAGTTATTTCTCTGTGCTATTCAAAAGATATATGTTTGCTATTAGAAGTAAAACTAAATGCTCAAAAGGTTGGAGACCCAGCCAGAGGGGAAAACCTGACAGAAACAAATCTTAACACTAACAGGAAAAAATAGAATAAAACAAATAAAAAATTAATTTGAAGAACAAATTAGCTCTGGCCCTCAAAATAAACATTTGTCATATGGTACAAAATGTGGTCAAAAAGTAAGAAGAATGCTCAGGAGAAACAAAGTCACAAAGAATAAATGAAATGGAGGTGCTTGAAGAGGCTGCCATACCAGAATCCTGGTTTCCAAGAGATGTTTCAAAAAATCTGACTCATGCAGAAATGTCAGCCGAAAAGGTAACAAGCAAATGAACGACACACAACCAAATCAGCAGCCCCAGATTACATTCACACCCAAGTTCTAGAGAAACTCAAGTGTGAGAAAGTTAAACTCTTAAATAGCTTGTAACCTCCTGCTTAAAACATCTTGGTACCAGGGAAGTCTGATGTCAATTAAAAAAAGATCTGAAGGTCTGGGAGGGTAGAAGGAACTCAGTATGACCCAATGAATCTCATATCCATACCTTACAAATTGGTAAGATATGGTTAAGAGAAACCATAAATTCATAAAAAGTCCAAAATTAGTGGACTCGAGTAAATATGATATATTGGGTAGGAGCCAAACCTGTGCTTCTCAAGTCTCCTATTTTTTTAAGGGATCAAAACCACATGGACAAGAGAAATTCAAATGACACACACTGTTCTTACCTACAGGTATTTGGGAAGTTTTTCAAAGGCACAAAACCCCCTGAATAATCACAGAAGGAGACAAGATCCATGAGTGGATAAACAGCAGGTCAAGATACAAAGAAAAGGACAGGAATAAATGATGAACAGCATTAGGGTGAAGTCACCTGAGAAGAGCACAGAAATGGGTGTTCTGTGATCAACACAACACCACAGACCTGTGTTGTTCATATTCCTACGTGATATGCAGAAGTGAGCAAAGGAAGATGGAAAGGTTTGTTCATGCTAACAATTTAGTCAGGGAAGGAAAAATGAGGCACAATTATGAGGAACTGCAGATAGTTCTTACAGTACTGGAGACTGGGAGATAACATACCAGATGAAAAGTCAATATTGACAAGTATGAAAGGAGAAGTATGTGAGGAAAAAGACATAATTTTACTTACACAAAAAACACAGGCTCTGAAAAACAGATAGAAAGGAGATGTTGGTGCCTAAATGACACTGTAACTAACCTTCATCTGTATGCAAAAAACCAAATCAGAGAATAGAGAGTAAACAAGACAATATCACTACATCACCATATAAATGCAGGGGAATTTATTATGAGTAACATGCAGCTCCTTGCCTCAGAAGGGAAATCACAGAAACTAAATGGAGAAAGAAGTGGGACAAGGGTGATCAGAAACATGGAGAGGTTCTTGAGAAGGAAGGAGTGAGCAGAGCAAGAGGAAAGGTGACAAAAGAGACATGAAGAGGTTCATAAAACAAAGGTTTTATGGAGGGGATCAGCAGATTAACTTTTTGCTGCCTCTCTTCATACAAGAGGTAAAGGGTAACAACTTGAGCTAGGAGGAGGCAGGAATGCAAAAAAGCCAACAGAGTTTGTTATTCACACCACACCTGTGTGATCCCTTGCCACAGAATTTTATGATGTTATGATGGTGGTACAAAAAACAAGCAAATAGAAGGAAAGCTAGGCAGGGTTTCTTAACAGAAATGCACCAGTACTGGATAAAGAAAGCTTTGAGGATGGTGGAATATGCAATGAAAATATAGTCATATGCTCTGCCATGCTTTTCCACAAGCATCCACTACTACCTATTGATACAGGCATGATAGTGGACTAAATGAATGCAGAGTTTTACCTAGCTGAATGGAACAGTTACAAGTATTAGTCAAAAGACAAGACTATGGAGTTCACCTACTATATTTATTTAGCTGTTTATTTTGTAACTGATCAAGCAACAGTATTTATCTGGGCTATTAAATCTCAGCTCCTTCCAAACCCATGTATTTCTCTTTACCCTTTCCTCTCGAGAAAGGGAGGACATTTCTTTGCCTAAGTTCCTAACCGTAATTTCATGCTCTAATATAGAACTAGCAGCTTTCATAAATGTCTAATGGAGTTCTCTATTTAATAAAGCCAAATCAGACAGTGACTGTGTTTCACAGTATTTCTAGAACGCCACTTAATCCCAGTTATCCAAGAACCACCTACATTAAATTCTAACCTTTCATTCCTACAAAGCAGTTGTCTTCCAGCAAAGTGCTGTTATATTCCACTTCTACCATGCCAACTTCTCCAATCTCTTCTGTGCATTTCTCTTGTCAACATGAGAATACTTTTTTGCAGAAAGAATATTTACTATATATCAAAATGCACATATGTACAGTTCACACATATAGTTATCTACACAAAATCACAGAAAAACTAATTGCCTAACAGATTTTATTTCTATGCACTTCCTATAACACCTATACTCCTCCTCTTTAAATAGTTGTTTTTCTTTCCTACAGTCAAAGCTTTAATGAGAAGTGACCAGAAACAAATACCCAGGCCCTTCTGTCTTGGCTGAAATCCACATAATGCATGACAGCACTGAAGATCCCTGGCAGGCACCTGTCAGAAACTAACATACCATAACTTAAGAGTCAGACTTAATTATCCAGGGAGACATTTAAAGAAAACTACATGAAAAATATGACTCAAGAAGTGCGACTATCATGTGTATGTACTGTATTCTGTAGTGTATGCAGAGGAACCATGTAAAAATAAATAAATGTCCTGGGAAAATTCTAATTAAAAGTCCTATCTACTTCACCTATTATATCTTACAATCAAAATAATTTTGTTATTAAGTTTTTCTGGTAAATCAACTCAACTGCAGAACACACTACAAGCACAAATGCAATCAGTATTTTAACAAAACATAGCTTTTTCCATTTTCCTTTCTACTGTTCCCATATAATTCTGATCAGCTGACACTCCCAGAGTTTTGATTTAATGGTCTATAAAATCAAATTAACTTCTTCATAAGCTTCACACGTCTGGGTCGCCACATCTCTTCTCGTTATGGCTGTCACAGTGTATCGGCCCTTTTCTGTTCTGAAGAGTGGCCCACCAGCGGCAACAAAATGTCAGCTTTACTCCATTTCAGGCAAGGAAATCACTTCTGTTCAGTTTCTGATGCAAAACCACCAAAAACCAGAGTTAAACGAGTGACCCAGCTCACCACCCCAGCCTTTAGTTGTACCTGTCCTGGTGTTCTCCAGAAAGAATCCTCTGAGCCTTGCAAATGTTTGAACACATGCACACACACCTAGGGAAGAACGATGTCCCTGGGTTTTGTGCTTTTGTTCCTTACTCTCATTTTTATGAAATTCATTTTAAGTTTAAGGTAACATGCAACAGAGACAAAGACGGTAATGAAAAAAGCTTTGTGAGGTGAGTATATGTAATGCAAATGAGTTAGTTTTTGGAAAACTGCTCTTTAAAGATGACTAATGTGCATGAAAATCACATAATACAGGCAAATACAATTTGATACTTTTACAAATAAGCAAAAAAACCCTTAAATACCATCCAAAGAATAAAAAAATATTTATTACCTTAACTATACCTATCAAGAAGACTGTAAAAAGGGTGCAATATTTACATGTAAATTTTATAGTGAGATTCATGGTAGCATAGTAGCTGGAACTCAAAAGTTTCATGAAAATTGTGAAATTTGTTATTTTAAAATAATTTGAAACATAGTAATAGATATTCTGCCTAAAATGTGAAAGAAATCTGAATAATAATTAAAAAAATGGATTATTTGAAACTGGTTAATGTCAAAATAACAAAAAAAATCGTTAGGGCACTCAAAATTTACTGAATACAACAGCAAGTCTTTGACATACTGCAACTGATACGTCTAAACAGCAACACAACAACTATCCCTTTTTCTTTTCAAATATCCTTTTATTAGACTAAGAAATGCAATTTTTTTATCTGTAAATGTAATCATAGAATCACAGAACTGTTAAGGTTGGAAAAGACCTCCAAGCTCATCAAGTCCAAGCATTAACACATCACTGCCAAGTCCACCACTAAACCATGTCCCTAAGTGCCACATCCACACACCTTTGAAACACCTCCAGGGGTGGTGACTTTATTACTTCACTGGGCAGCCTTGCTTGACAACCTTTTTGGGGAAGAAATTTTTCTTAATATCCAATGTAAACCTCCCCTGGCACAACTTGAGGCCATTTCCTCTTTTCCTATCACTTGTTATCTGGGAGAAAAGGCCAATCCCCACCTGGCTGCAGCCTCCTTTCAGGGAGTTGTAGAGGGTGATAAGGTGCCCCCTGAGCCTCCTTTTCTCCAGACTGAACACCCCCAGCTCCCTCAGTCGTGCCTCGTAGCACTTGTGCCCCAGCCCCTTTCCCAGCTCCGTTGCCCTTCTCTGGACATGCTCCAGCACCTCAAGGTCTTTCTTGCAGTGGGGGGCTCAATTATTCACATGATACACATCATCTAATTTGATGATACTCCAGGAAAAGGTATTGCTGAAGCTGAAAACGCTATGGCCCAGTTCACTGGCCTGACACTTCCCAACCATGGCACGTTTGTGCTGAGCACAAACTGAAGCTGCAGCCATGCTGGGGATACATATGTGGCTTGCTCAAGATGTGCCTGCATCTAATCTGAAGAAGCACTTGACCTCATGGCAGAGCAACAGCCAATATACAGCTGAGAGCACTTGAGTAATTTTAAGCTTTCACCCTCCGAATGCCCTAAGGGGTATATAAAATTTATACCACATTCAGCAAACACCGATGAATGTTCAGGGATAACAGTCTTATTCAGAAACCCATTTTATCAGCCAACTTGGAAAAACTTATTGTGATACCAGTTTTCCATGCTCCTGCTATTTTTAATGATGAGTAGGTGGATTTATGTAGGATAAAACAGTAAACTGAGTTTTAACTTGCTCTCCCCTGAAGTAGAACCTAAGTCTACAGAGCAGCACTGGGTCAGACAGAAATTGGGCCAGAGTGCATCTTCGAACTGAATTTTGTTTGTATAAACAAACAAGCTTTATTTACAGTATTCCTTCATAAAATCCCAGGCTTCAAGTCTGCATGTTCTTTAAAGACTCCATTTATGTACACTTGAATGCCTTTTTAAGCGAGAAGACAAGAAAGCTTTCCCATGGAAACTGCACAGAGATGTTTTACTTCACACGTACACCACAAACAAGGCTGCTAACTTTCCATAATTTACTGTATTTTCTTAGGCTTGCCATTGTATTTTAGGACCAAATCTTTTGGAGAAGCTGCTTACGCAGGAGGCCACAGACATATAAATAAATGACCTAAAAGAGGCAAAGCCTGAGATACCAACTGAGAGGAAATGGCATCTCAGCATCTTGTAAGAAAATTACAGTGTTTTTGGTTTCCCTGCTTCTAGCTGGAGGAACAGGTTAAAATTTTGTGTTAGCTGAGAAACAAGCAATCTGGAGGCAATTGAAATCATATCATTAAATCAGGACTCGATTCATCCTTCAGAATTAAATAAAGCCAGAGGGCAATCCCTGGGCTAAGACAATAGCAAGCTTCAGTTACCAGATGCTATCTCTCAGTGAAGGATCTAAGTCAGTGGGCTGCAAAGGAGCCCAGTGATTTTAAAACCTGCCTAAGAGGACACAGAAAAAGAGAGTTTGACTTCATGGACTTTATCAAGACAGATATAAATTGGTCCAATTACTTCAGCAAAAACATGAGCAGTTTTTCTCTCTGAATAAAAAAGATCCAGCTAAACTGATACTCTGATATGGGAATTTGCCTTTTAGATTTAGGTGATATGTCTCTAGGTGTGAATGCACGCAATCTACTTTTATATGTATGCATTTTAGGGGACTAATTTTGCTCTTACCTATAGTTACTACTGATTATCTCAAGGCCACAGCAAAGGGTTAAGTCCTAACTTCAAAAGAGATGCCTACTTCTGCTGGGGGCCACAGAGACAAGCAAGGATACCAAGATTTTCCAGTTTAGTCCCTGCATTGAAGGAACTGGATGGGCTCACCTGTTTGGAAAAAAAAACCCAACAACCCACAGCAAAATAACCTTGGGAGAAGGCTGGGCACAAAATCAAAGTCCCTTTGGAATGAACTTATGACAGTTCTGCCCATGAATAAGCAGGCTGTGTTGAGTTGCTGAAAACACAGGCAGGGCTTGCCAAAATTGAGGATGAAGAAATCTGTGACTGATGCCATTTCAAACTTGATGATTCTTCTCAGCTGGAGCAAGAGCAAGCAAAAGCTGTTCTTGACTGTGTCTTTAGCGAGGAAGATAGTGTACACTGATCCCTGAAGTCTGAGAAGAAGGGTGCAGAATTTGGTCAGATACTGAAACATCAAGTGGGAGATCCTGTGGCCCTAGAGCAATGGCCAGGAAGATAAACAGAGATGTTTTGTCTCAAAGAATGCTAAGCACTTGGGAGACCATTTTGCTAAGAGGGAAAAAGACTATATATAAGCAAAACTTAATTGACAGTATTTAGGAACACAAACAAGTTGTCTCTGATTTAACAAGGGCTAAGTTTACTTCAGCAGAGCAAAATGACATTGTTTCTCGAGAGTAAATAATGCATTCTTTTTTCAGTTTTTATTTGGGAAGTTTTCATTGAGGTTTAACTAAAACATTTCATTAGAATGCTTTCCTATATATTGACATATATTCCCATATAGTTGGTCCATAACATGTCTGTCATAAAAATAAAGTAGAATAAGAAGTTATTTGGTTGTGTTGAAACACACTAACCTATTCTGAGAAGCCCTAGCAAGTATTTTAAACACTGTTTACATAAGATGCTCAATTGTGTTAAAAATCTTTCTTAAAATATGCTCACACGTATCATAACATCATACTTTTCTTGATACAGATTTATTTATGGTACCTACTCAGGAATCACTAGCTGTTCCTGCAAGCAAAGCGCTTTTAACTGGAGCAGCTTTTCTGTCTCTTTGCAGCTCAATGATTGCTATTTCAGACATCTCAGCACAATGTCTTCCCCCGCTCCTCATCATCCTTCTCATATTACGTAGCCAGTGTAAACCTCAAAAGCACAGGCTCAAACGTAAGAGCGAATAACCTCACCAAAAGTACATGTGATAGTAAGTGTACACATTTAGTGCTTTTTATGAGAACTGTTGGAATACTTCTAAATTTCAAGTGCAGGGCAGAGAAGTCCATTTGTATACACCCACTCATAAGTGAATGCACTTAGCAGACAGCACATAGGTACTTGTAAGCTTTCAGCTACAAAAGAAATGCATTTTGTAGTATGGTCATAAAAAAAGCCACAGTAATGCTTCCAGCTATTGTTTCTTCCTTTTTTTTTTTTTTTAATAAACAAAATACTCATAATATCCTGCTAGAGAAAAGAAGAGAGTCCACACACATACACACAAAATCATCAAGAAATGATGCTCCTATAAACAGTATGGTGCCAAAACCAAATACTAGCAAAAAAATTTTTATTACAATGCATCAAAATCCCAAATCAAATGTTACTTGATGTTGTCCATAGAATTTAAATTAGTATAAAAATCTACAAATGCATCAGTCAATTGTTGTTTGCTTCCATCATTTCCAAATTACAGTCTCTGACCATGCCACTCATTTGATTTACTCAGCCTGAACAATTTTTGTTTCGACTCTTCTTTATGCATATTTGCTGATTTAATTTAATCTTCTGACTGTCATTCAAAACGTTCATCCCAATACGCCTTGTGATTTATGCAGTTTGATGCTTTTACATGCTGAACAACTCATTATCAGCCTGCCTAAATCTCTCCCTGTTCTAACATTTTTACACTTTGCAAAATCAAAATTCTGCAGCAAGGCTGCTGCCCATATCTCCCCATTCAGGTAAAATCTGTTCTGCTTCATGAGAAGACAGGGACAATATCTAGCTTTGGGGACACCACTGTGCTTGCCCTTGCAACAGAACCTCTCTGTGAGGCTGCCCTGTCATCACTAACTAAAGGGGTACACAGACTGAAATGGTCTCTCCTCAGCCCAAAACAAGGGCTTGCAGAAAAAATGCAGAGGAAGGGGACAGAGATTCTCTGTTTCAATCCAACAAAAAAGCAATAAAGCAAGAGATATCCAGATCTTCAGATAACTTTTTCAGGTCTGATAGGACTGCCTCCTATGCTGGAATGGTGGTTTGCTCTACCTCCTCCTGTTCTTCCATGTCTTTTCATTACAGCCAAATTCCAGATCTTACAGGTTTTTCTTCCTTGCTCTCTCCAGCTCACATGCTTCCCTTCAGGGTCCCCTCAACACCCACACAACCCCAGGGAGTTACCTTGACTGACTGCTACCATGCAGGTTACTCCTGCTGGGGGCTATCTCGTCTCCTCAGACTGGAAATTCTCCGGAGCAGAGACTGTCACCACTCTGTGCCATACAAAGCCTAGCGGAAAGAGCCTTCTTTTGTTCAGTCCCCTGGCACTAATGTAATAAGCATGAGTATCTGTCTACACTCATCTACAGGAACACCAGGTGTATGAGAACAAGAACAGGTTCAGCTTTTGTAACGCTGAAAATGTATACAGTTGTACCCATGAAATTTCTACCCACCACAGACCATTACACAAATGGAATCCTTAGTAGGAAACAGCAATCTGACTTACTTTGCTCTCTTGGCCATTTCATTGCCATCCCATCGGGGGCTGTATGGGTAATTCTTCTGGGCCTGGGAGTACAGCTGGCCACTGTTAGTGAAGTGGTAGACAGACTGAAATGTTAGGGTCGGTTGGTCTCGAGGAAAGTACAGGGGAAGGTCAACTGCAATTCAAGAAGAAAAAAAAAGTCATTAAAAATACACCAGTGTATTTTTCCCTTTTTTCTTATTGGGAATATATCAGACCATTCTATTGGTTTAAAGGTGTCAGAAAAGGAGAAACTGATGGTTAATTCTAAAACATCCTTCTGCATTTCTTATAAGTAATGATTCCAACCTATTGCTGTATGGGACACTTTGCTTTACCAAAGCACTATTGTAAAATACATGATTTTAAAAAAGTTTAGCTCGTGCATTGCTATGTTAATAATAAAATTTCCACCAGGATTATTTAGTTATTAAAAAAAATTTTACAATGAAATCTTCCCTTTCAAAATTTTACAAAATACATTCTGTTATGCTTTCCACTAGAAAACCAAATTTATCTGCTTTAACCAATATATTTTAGTGTCCTCATGGACATCAAAAGCATTATCATTCTCACTTTACATCTGTCTGTGTCCTAAAGTGGTCAAATGATTTGCTATAGAATGTAGAAAGATTCAGTCATATGAGCCGGAAAAGATTTCAACTTGCTGTCATCTGCTAGACAAGAAAACACCCACAAAACCAAAAACACACTGCAAAGTCATTAATACCCAAAATATCTCACTAAAAATAAAAATCAGAACCTGTTAGTTCCTTTGCTTATCACTGTCTCATGATCAGCTAGGTCTGGTGGAACAATAAAATAGTCTACAACAGTTAGAAACTGTGTATGTTTTCATGGTCAGAATCAGTTTTTAACTTTTTCATTGTTAGAATTATACTTTGTATTTTCTTGGTCTACTTTTTATTTCAGGAGGCTTCAGAAGTATGTAGTTAAATTGAGTTATGACAAGACTTTAATTACTAATATTAAATGTCTAATCTAACACCCAATTTAACAGAAGAATGTGCATTTCTTTTAAAGGTGTAGGCTTCATTTATAAAGCACCTACAACTTGTCCTCCAAATCACATTCTTTTAATTCTGTACAGTGAAAGAACACTGCAGTGGAACTGTATTTGAAATACTTCCAGAGATTCCAGCACTGCCTATGAAATCTCTGCTCACAGACTGAGGTATCAGTGTAAGGCAGGTTTTATTTTCCAGATTCCATGCTATCATCCTGCTAGTTCCTTCATTTTTCAGTTTATCTAAACACATCTAAATACTCAGACGCTCACCAGCTACACCGTATCTCCCTTTTCCCTAAAGCACCCTCCAAGCTCTAGGAGTACAAGCGCTTGCAGCCATGAAGCAGGCTGAATCCAGTGCGCTGTTCCAGCCAGAGTCCCAAACACAGCAGATCCTCCCGCGGAGGAGAGCGCTTGCTCAGTTCGTGACCCAGTGCCGGAGCCACACGTGACAGCTCCCGGAGCCCGGGTGACTCAGCCCACGCAGCAGCTTCCAGCAGATACTTAAGCGCTAATGACATGGGCACAGCTCTGCTAATTTGAGGGCAGATCGCTGCTTTAACAAAGGTTAGATTCACAGATTGCTCTGTCCAATTCCGCTTTAGAATGTGATTGCTGAATAACAACCCTGAAAAACATTGGTGTAGCGTGGCCATTTATCAGCAAGCAAGCTGTCTCCTCCCCTCACAAATGGTGTGTACCTCGGCCTCTGAAGGACTCCACCACGGAAAAGAGTAAAGAAACAAGGAGACTGAATCTCTATTTCAATGTTATAAATATACCACTTCAGCTCTGAGTGCTTATACTGTTTCCCTAGTACATCTTTTTCCTCCTTAAGTACCAACTGCTTAAGAGAAACCAAGTCTGTATACTTTTGTATTTTATCACCATGTGAGAGGAACAACAAACATTAGAAAAGCTTCTACTTAAGTTTACTTCACTTTACTTTAGTCCTTCCTTAGCTGAGAATTTCTAACTTCCATTAACTTTCCCTTCAAAACTGCCATCTGCATAACACAGGCAAGCAGCAACAGTCTTTTCCATCACCTAAAACTAAAGATGGGCTCTTAAGACTAAGTATGTAGCACTAGAAATGCTGTTTAAAATGGATAATCAAGGCAGTGCTCTCACTACAGCGACACCTGCATTTGTTATGAGAAGGTACCACCAAAATATATTCTACTAACCAAAACCTGTATAGAAATTTTCAGGAATTACTTGCATTATAAACTGATCACATAAATCAGATAATCAAACTAGATTCAAAATTGTGCATCCTACATCTGGACAACAGCAGTATTACCATGATCTGCAAACAGAGTTTTGAAAATTTAAACTGCCTTTGATTTATAACACTACCCTTCACCTGAAATCGCCAAACTTCCAGTTTTCTAACCCAAGTGTTTCCTTAATACAAGGTGTGGATGAGTCCAGACGAAGTAAAAAAACCTGTCCCTAATTCTGGAACACAACCACACCTAAAAGACCAGTAAACAGGAAATAGCCTTGAGTTTAAAGTGTTATACATATCTCAAGGTAGCCAGCTATTATTTCAGCAATAGGAAAGCAAGGCAAGAACTTGCTTCCGTCCCAGTGGATGCCCGTCCATTGACACTGTTAGTGCACAGAATGAAAAAAAAAAAGCAAATACCACTGGTAATGACTGCTGGCAAGGTGTGTTGGGCACTAAAGGTCAAATTCTGCCCATAGTCACACACAGCTTGCTAAAGAAAATTTTTCTTTTTACCTGGTCATGTGTAGGCAGTCTGACTCTCAATCTGCACATAAATACAAAATCAGATCTGCCTTTATGCAATATCTAAGGTGACAAAGGCGTTACTGTAATTACATGCAAGACAACATTCACACGTTGCCATGAAAAATGCATCACAGTTAAGAACAACACATCAGTTTTGTAAATTAACACCTGAACTAGGCAAACTGTAAAAGCCTGTGTTGGTTTGGCATGCTAGTTACCTAAGAACTACAAAAACGTATTCATGTTGAATACAAGTACTATTTCCAAATAACAGCTGACTCACAAAGTACCCTGGTGATATGTCTGCAGAAAATAAGCAGATGACTCATGTCTGTAAATTCCTGAAAGTACCAATAGACCCCTTGCTTAGTCATCTTTTGCTTGGATGCTGGGTTCACGAGCTCTGTAAACTATAATGAGAGATCTAGCTCTTAGTAGGACTCTCTCTCCCTTTTTTCCTCTCTTCTAAACAGTGCAAATTATCTCCCTAAAAATAACTTCATCTGCGTAAGTGAGTCACTTCAACTAGCAAGCTTATACAAGTCATGCAGTTAAGCAGTAATATTTGGTTATGAAGGTAAAAATGCTGCTGTCAAACTCAAGATTTAAAATGAAAATTATGTCAGAGGAAGTCCCATTTACCCCTTCTCTCGCAGAAATAGAAACATTTCCTTTGGAAAATTTAAACAATTAGCTCATTCAGGAAAGTAAAGCTTTCTAATTTAGTTCCATGCTCGAAGTAATTTAAATCTTATGATTTCTTACTTTGGCTCTCCTAAGCATCACACTGTTAATGTAAGAGGAACTCAAAGAGGCAGACTGGAGAAAGAAGCCAGTAAAACACTGCTTTCTCTACATTGCAATTTACAGATCATTTTTTAAAAGTCAATTTTTAGACAGCCATAGTGTGGGGAAAATCATGTCTTTATGCAAGCTCTACATGAGCAGAACTTGGAGGGCTGTTTATGGGTAATTAAGCATTGAGTAAATTCTTCACTGATTGAACCCTAATTTTCCCACACAGCTCATAAGAAAGCAAAAGAAAAAGGACTTGCTTGTTGAGAATGAGTCATGTTGTAAAGAAACTTAATTACAGTTTATAAATAGTTGAAGTTGCTCTCTTTTTGAAATGTAAGAAACTATCTAGAAGTAACACAGAAATTTGCTTCTCTTGACTCAGTATTTAATGCGCACACATATTCAGAAGATAGTTATCTTAAAGCCAAAATCTTGGTTTATTAATAAGTAACAAACTGTGCAAGGTATCTGTAAGGTTGAATTGTTCATTTTCTTAAAAACCAGCAATCTGAGGCCTGGAACAGGTTACCTAGTTTGTTAAGCATACGTCAACAACTGCAGAGTAGATTTTGACTATCTTATTAATTTTAAAATAGTATCTTTAGCATCTAATTTTAAAACTCATTCAACAGGATATGAAATGCGTAAGGAATGTCTCAGAAAAAGCATGTACCAGTGCTGCTACAGGTTTTCTGAAGGAAAAATGCTCAGAAGGAAAGGGCAGGTTTACCACAGTGCCCTCCTCTCCACCTTTAAGCACTGAAGAAAAGAGATGGGAAAACAAAACCATGCTTGAAATGCATGCTGACCATTAATATATTTCAAAGCACTTAGACAGTAACACTTAAAAATTTTTCCATATACTGTTCTCCTGTTCTAGGGAAAAGGTTTATTTATCCTTTGTATGACACTGGATAAATCCAGATATTTGTTTTCACAAAAACCAACATTTACTCACTGAATTCATAGTTTTAATCCTTGTATGCTACTATACTGGTTATCTTACTAACCTTTGGGATGCTTGAATCTGCAGCAGTTTATTGAACCTGAAATTTGTTTTGCACTCATGAACACTGCGTGATCTGGATATTTTATTGTTGAGATTCCTACTTCAGCAAGGTTTCATGGCCTGCACAATCTTAACTCAATCCATACTTGCTTTATGGAGCAGCCTTCAAACAGAAGATAAAACAGTATTGTTTCCAGTTCTGAACAGTCCTAGGCTGCACAGAGATGGCCAAAGGAGACACTGTTCTGGCTTCTCCCATCTGACAGACCTTCTCCCTCTGCATTTATTTACTGCACAACACTGAAGCCTTGCTCCAATTAAATGTGTTCATTTCTGCATGAGCTTTTCAATGTGATGATTCTAATCACCATAAGAATGATGTTAGCTACATAAAATATTTTAAAAATGGCTTCATAGCACACTCATGAGCTGAGAGGTTCTTTAGGGATTCCAGAGCAGGAATGAAGGAACAAGGAAAGAACAGTTAACGTCTACTGATGCTGAGTACCAGCCTGTGGGTTGCAATTCTTCCGAGACTTAACAGTAGATAATATTTTTTATAGTCAAACACAAGTCCTTCCAATGCTGACTGCCATAGCAGATACTTCAGAATCAATGATTACTGGACATGTGAGAAGTTTTGTTTAAATTATTTCACCAGAAAAACAAGAAGAATATGCCAAACTCAAATCTCCAGAGAACACTGAAGAGTCTTAGCCTGACACTAGCCGTTCTCTTCCCAAAATTCCCTGACTCACTCCTTACTTATCATCCAGCTTTGGTGAGAGACTGCCTCTGCACTCAAATACTTCTGATGAAGTTAGTAATGGAAACAGGAAACACATATTCCAGGCTCCAGAACTGCATTTCTGTCTCTTATTAGTACATATTCATCATCTTTCTGCTTGTTCTTTTTTTGGTCCACTGAATTTCACATTCTCTCTGCCTTACTCGCAATTGAGCTCACACTGACGGGAAAAACAGTGGATTCGAATGCACTGCCTCAAACTGAAAAGTTCCTTGAACTCAGAGCTCTGCAGTTTTCATGTGTTGATATGCATGAGACCCATGTGAATTTACAGTGCAAATCAGTGGCAGAACATATACCATATCATATAGTATCACTTCCACATCTCTCAAGCCCTATTTTAGAAGAAACTTTCTACTAGATTTTCTGACATGACTTCTCCTATGAGAAAGCTGTTTCAGACAGCCTGTCCAATGGGTGAAAAAACTTTACCTAACTTCGAGGGAAAAGAGCTGTCTTCAGTTTTTACATAAAAATTCCAGTGCAGAAGGCCTTTCAGGAATCATACTGATAACAGCTCCTACAGAGAAACCTGAATAGATTCAGCCACAGGCATTTTGGGGACTGTAGTGTCTAGCACAAAGCTCCACAGGGCAGGATTTCAGCCTACTTTGCCTAGTGAATCTTTCCTTGACTCGTGTGTGCTGAAGACCTTTAGTCTACATTCTACTGGCAAAAAATGAAAGGGGGAACTTGGCTCAAAACACACAAAGAATTACTGAATACCACAGCTATCCTGCTTTGGTGTGTGATGATTTATTCTTGCAAGAATGAGAGAGCAAGGATGACAAATAACATATCAATGGCATTAGTGTGGGACTTTAGGTTAACAGAGGGCAGTCACAGGAATTTGAATTTGTTAAATATTATTAGGGCTGACATCCTTTCTGGAGAAAAACAGGTTCTTTGCAAGAAGATGCTATTTTGAAATCAACATTTCAAAATTTCAAATCTGAAAGGAAAAGCTGTTTATGGAATTTTAGCTGAGACACTTATGGCACTTTGGGTGTGTTGGTAATCACAGCTGGTTTTGAAATAATTAGGTCTGCCCTTGCTACGGGAAATATCCACCCCATCAGCAAAGTCAACACTTGTATAGTAAATGAGTAAGATGAGTTATGTACAAAATACTTCCAAATAAATACTACAGAAATACAAGTAAATGTGGCAAAAAAAAAAGAAACAACTACTTCATTAACAGAATGTACAATACTAAACAATAAAAGACAAACTGCTGCAGGCAAAATGGAAACAATGAATTGTGATGGATTAAACTATTCCGACACATTGCAGAGTAGATTTGTTTAATTAGCTTTCTTTGTTTTGGTTTGTTTGGCTTTCTTAAAATATAATGTAACCCATTTTTGTTTGAGGAGGACTGGATGACATTTCTGCATCCACCTTATGGTTCTCCTTCCACTGATTGTGGGAACTATAATACAGTCTAGGCACCAATGGCAACTAGATTTTTGATTACAATTGTTTTGATTTTCTTTCAACATAGGCATATTATATGGTTGTAAAAATATCCCATGTCTTTATTGTAACCTGTAACTTTTTTTTAAGTACTCCATCCTTCATACAAACCAGCATTTTTAAAAAATGTGATAGAAATATCACATTTGAATGACTTAAGTTACAGTCATGTGCTGCAGACAGAGTATCTCATTATTTGTTTAGTTTTACAGAGGAACTAAATAACAGATCAGATCAAGATATTCTTCAAGCAGTTTCCAGCTATGTAGTCAAAGACCATGATAAAGAGATATAATCTGAAAACAGCTTTACAACTTCTTGCTTTCAAGTATCATTGCCCACCCCACCTATGTCATACTCTCATTGGACTTCTACAGCAAGACTGGACTACCTCCTAAAATATCCTGTGAAATGTCTCATAATTCAATACTGAGCCCAAAGAAATGGCATAATGGCCTTACAGGTCTTTTCCTTCTCTAATTTCTGTAATCATATTTATCTTAATTAAGAAAAAGGCTTCTTATGTTTACATCACCAGCTTCAGCCACTTACTTATATTTTATCTTTACTTCAAATTCTCAAAGATCTTCATTCCCTCCTCCTTCCGTTTTTATTTCCTTTTATTGTTTCTGCTGTTACAGTTTCTATAGTAACTTCTCTAAGTGCTGATGAGATTGATGTGACTAAAAGCTGTCTCTTCTCCATCTGAATTGTTTGAAGCTTGAAACTTAAATACAGTTGCAGTTGTTATGGGTGTAAAAAGCAAGCCATGCCCTTTCTTGGCACAGGCTGGTGATCAATGCAAAAAATATTCCTCTGCTTTCCAAGCAGAGATACACTGCTAATTGCTGAGAAGTTTTACATTACTTTCCAGTTGGACAGGAATACTTCTAAACCATGTTTTTACCTGAAAAGCAGATGTGCAAAACCATCACCTTCTTGCACCAACATTTTATTAAGATTATAAGGCTTGCAAATAAGTTGTTTTTTCTGTTTTAAATGCTGCCTGGGATTTGAAAGGAAACTATTTTACTTCACTCTCACTGGTGGTCAGTGTGACACTGTCCTGCAGGTCAAGAGTGCCCTCTGCTCCCACCCCTGCTATCCTGTTCTGTCAGCCTTTGATTCATGCAGGCTTACAGCTTTCAAATCCCAACCTGGTGTAATCCCCTCTGGCCCAAGTAGCCAACTAAGCCCACTCCAGGTATTTTTAAGTGCAGTACAGGAACATTGCATCTTTTCACTCCTGAACATCACAATTACCACTTTTACTCCTGAAGCCACCTTACACAGTTCTAAAAGTTTATCCTTCTATTACTTTTTAATGACCTATAGAACTACTTTGTGGAACATCCTCTTTTATGACATGCTTTCTAGACCACCTGCCATTTTTGGTGCTCTTTTGTGCATGCACCATTTGAGGATGACACCCTTAAGCTTCAGGGAGCAGACTTCTGGCTGTACAGGGATCTTGCTCCTCCCATGGAAGACTCCTATGGGATAATGGTCCTGGTGAGAAGATGGGCCCATGATGACGTCCTCCAAGCTCAAGAACAGTCTATCCTAGTGAGTAGAAAGGCAAACAATACCAGCAGGAGGCCTACATGGTTGAGCAAAGAACTGATAAAACTCAAACATAAAAAGGAATCACAGGAGATGTGGACACTCCCTGAGCATGCAGAGACAGGACTGGGATTGTCAAAGCTGACCTAGAATTGAATCTGGCAAGGGGAGTTAAGGACAACAAGATGGGCTGCTACAGGAACAGCAAAAGGATGACTAGGGAAAAGATGGGACTGCTGCTGAATGGGGTAGGGGGACTGCTGACAAAGGAGGCAGAAAAGCATCTTAAGCGCTCCCCCCTCCCCACATTTTGACATTTATGCATGTTTTTGACGAGTTCCATCTCTAAACCAACATCTATTCCTTATTATTCCAAAATGAATTATATTTATTTATTTCATAAAAGGGATTCAGCAGTTGCCTTTGTGTGCTATTGTCATGTCACATATGGATTCTTAGAAAAAATTTATTTTGGTGACAATGTAATTGTCACTGCGTAGAAAGAGGAAAGAGAGGGAAGAATGATTCAGAAAATGTTTCTTATCTTGATGCAGCTCTTATTTCTAGAAATTTCATATCTCTAATAATCCTGCGGTGTTGTGTATCATCCTGTTTCTTTTCTGAAAGCATTGCTTGTTATTGAACCCAGGACTCATCCAAGAGACCCCTGCTCATCATCTCCTTTCTGGACTGAAAACAAGATATTTGCTTTCGACTTGCCACTATGAGCAATTTTGAACTTGCTGTATTTCACACCTTTAAAGCAGTTGTCATCCTAGAAAAAAACTATCTGTGAGTTACCAAAGCATGTAGACACAAAGCAGACCTGGAGTAAGAAGAATAAGCACCACAACATATACTCAAGTCCTGCCCCTGACAGTTACTTTTTGTGATCTAATTACTTGTTTTCAAAAATTGAGTGGATAAAATAGGATTATATCCTTTTTCCATGTCAGGTACCTTTTGTGAGAATTTTAGTTCTCTGTCATATAACTGGGCACATAGTAGTCATACTCTAGATATATATATAAAAAATAAGAAAAATCAACAGTTCAGTTTTCTGAAAAGTGCAATTTTGTGAGAAGTTATTACAAAACCATTCAGTCCATTTGTTAAAGTGCTTGTAGTTGCTGGAAGAACATCAATTAATGTCTCCAGCAATATACTACAGTTTTAAAAGTGTCGCGAATACAAGCATTTCTCAGAAATTAAAAAAGTAATACTCACACCAAAATGACATTTTAAAATACTTTGCCAGTCCACCCACATCAGGCCATCCATAAGATTCTTATAAAGCCTAATCAGTATCACAACTGTTGTTTCCAGTTTGTTTCTGTCCATACCAAGTTTTATGAATTGCCTGCTGCCCATTCTCCCTTTTTCTGCAATTACAAATAGGAACCTACAACTAGCTTATACTGAGTGACATAAAACCAAAATGAACACAGAGGAACAGAAAAAGAGGAAAAGAAAACCACTTTTCAGGCTCACTTGCATCCATTATGAATAATGGATGCAAGTGAACATGCTATATTAAAATATATCTCATTTGGCTCACGTACAATTAAATACCCAAAGTGGAATCAAAGGAACAAAATGTTTAAAGTACTCCTAGTGTCAAAAATAAAATTACCAGCTTTCAATAAAAATTTCAAACTAAATCTACCTGGCAGCATCCCTCAGAAGTAAAAGAAAAATATGCCATAGAGAAAAATGATTAGCAAAACACTCATTAATTTTCCAAATGCTACAATTCAGTCCTGTGATTAGCCCCTGTCTAAGCCCATGCCTAGTTTAGTGCAGAACTGTGTGCCTGTGACTCAGGCTACTTTTCCATCCCACTGCCTGATCCATGGCACTGCAGTGTACCTGCAGTTTTCACTGACTTCAGTAAGCAAGACACACTTCAGCACACAGGAAATGTCACAGAGAGTGCTTTGCTTTGAGTGATTGAAACAATGTACAAAGTTTGGAAGAAACCCCATCAGCTGAGGGTATATTTTGCCGTAGGCAGGACATGCTCTCAGAAACTCTCAAGACCAGATTCAAAGAAATACATGGAACCAACAAAAAGTACTGAGTCAGAGGAGAAGACCCCCCCAAAAAAAGACACTTCTCTGCTTACTCCCAAGAGTAAGATCCAAATGGCTTTTGACTTTCTCCAGCCACTTTCACATCACTGGGGCTGATTGTTAATCTTCAGTTTCTCATTTAAGAATGAAATGAAATATAATATTTGCAGACTGTTATGATTAGCATTGAACTTCTCATTCTAGACTCCTGAAATATTTATTTTGTTATGCTTGGCATGTCTACTGAACTATCCTGCTTTCCTGACAGGACCAGATATCACCTTGTTATCCACAAGGTCATGATCACTTTTACCTTCTAGTTTTCAGTCATAAATTCCCATATTCATTTAAGGAACAATGAGAAGAATAAAGTAATAGCACTATATAAGAAAGTCAAAACATCTCATTAGATAAAAGCTCACAGAAACAATCTAATGTAAATATTCCACCCAATACTTGGCCTATTTTTTTAGGACATGGCTCAGCCAGACAAGGTTATTTTTCCGTAACTTTTCTTGAAGAGACTGACAAATGTGTGCAGACAGCAATATCCAAACAAGAGCGCATCAGAAGCTGGCCTTGATAATTTCCACCAAAAAAGCCTGAATCCAGAAGCACAAATCCACCCAAAGCCTGATACTCATAGGTATAGTCTCCTCCTAGCCAATTAATGCTGTAGGTTCCTTGCTGGCTTCTCTCTTCTGTTTCAAAACTTTCTTCTTGCTGAGATGCTGCCTGTTTCTCTCTATCCTCGGACAGAGACAACCACCTAACTGCACAGACAAGTGAAAGGGTGGACAAAAAGCTAGTTCAATTGGAATTCCCATAGCAAGAAGGATCATCAATTAAACTTGAGCTTTTACATGACCAGCACTTTAGAACTCCTGGGTCAGTGGCATTATCCACACAGAAACTGAAGTCCCTTACAGTTAGCCAAGGTTTACTTCCAGCAAATGTTCCCACCACCTTCACCTTGACTGAGATGCCACACAAACTGGAACTATAAATGCTGGCAGCCTTCAACATTCTCCATCCCCTGAAATATTGTTCAGTGAAACAAACCCTTTTTAGTTTAGGATTAGTTTAATGTCTGTCCTTTTCAAGACATCTTAACCACTAACACAAGCAGTATTTTGTTTACTATTGCAAACTGGTCCAGCTTCTGTCCATCTCCTTAGTGCTGATATCCTAAAAATCTTGCAAGATAAAAATTAATCTTTGAAAAGCCCAAATACAGGTTGCTTCAGAGTTCTACTCTTGTGTTTAGACAAATAACGCCACTTAATTCTTCATTATGCACAGATAACGTTACTTGTGTTTTTATCTAATATTGACCTGGTTATAGCATCGATGGCTAGACTTGATCTTAAAGGTATTTTCCAACCTAAATGATCCTATAATTTATATATGGTATAAATACACAGACTGTATACAGGAACAAGAATATGAGGAAATATCTGTCTCCAAAAACTAATCACAGCTGATTTATAAACAAGAAGAGAAAGTCTATTGAAAAGCGAGCAGTCTATTGAAGGTTACTTACAAAGCTTCATACTGAGACTTACTCATAAACAGTATCAGCATCAAAAGCAGTAAGCATGATTAACGATTTCCTTTCCCATGTGGATGCATGAGCTTCTCAAAATGTTTATTTCTTCTGTTTTATATTTGAAAGCACTTGATTATTTCTTAAAACTAAACCACTAAAGAAACAGTTTCTTTGACTAGTCTTTGATCTAATATAATAACCCCACTGGCTTCATTAGTCTAATGATTAAGTTTGCAACTAGGTAGCGCCTCGGTGTTTTAAGGTAGAGTGGGTAGACTCTGCTCTTCATTCTGTAACTACAGCACCAGTCTTTTTTTTAGCATGTGAAATTGTTCTAAGGATATTTGGCAATTCAGAACTATTTTTCTGTTTCTCTCTTCTTTAACCCACTTTACTCAATAAAACTATTCTGAATAATTTCAACTTCTAATGTTTTTCTGCTTCCTAGTGTCTGAAAAAGTTTGTAACTCTCCATGCAAACAGTTGCAAAACAATGCTAAAGTTACTTTTGAAACCTCTGAACCCATCTTCTAAAGGAAATACGACTCATGTTAGTGTTTATAAATCTCACAATCTCAAACCTAAAATTTTAACCAAAATTTAGATGCCAATAAAATTTACTATGGTTCCTTTCATTTGACTTGCTTGCTGTATACTGACCTATTTATTCTCCTCTGAATACTTTATCTACATACTGTAGTAAATATAAAAAGTAGAACAGTTTTCAACTTATTGCTATCTCTCCCAGACATTTTATTAGACGCTTGCTAAATATTCAACCATAATATACATAGTTATGTCAGTGGTTAGGAGATGAAAGCCTACATTACTTCACTCAGGAAATGAAGTGCAGGTTTCGGTCCCTTCATTGCAATATCCTTCAGTGTATGGAACAGAAATGCTTTTGCAGTGAATTGTTCAACTAGTGAGTGATGCAATGGCTTACACAGCTAAGCCACTGTATGATTTCTAAGGCCACAGGGTTAATACATAGTGATAAACTATTCAGTTATAATTGTAGCTTTCGTGCCAGTTTAATTGAATACTATGAATATTACAGTTAAAACCTGCTCTGTTATTTAGCAGAAATTTGAATTTTGATTCCCCTGAAATCTAAGTGATTCAACATGTATTAAGGTACATTATCCCACAGCACAAATAAAATCCACAGGAATTTTAACACTGATTAAATTAATCCGAATATGTTGGGGAGTAAGAAAGGTAGGAAACCTTCAAGAAGGCTGTACATAAAGAAAGTGTCATCTCCTAGAAGGCAAGTGTCCAGTGACCAGTTCTCAGTTGTAGTTGAAATGTAAGTAAAGACTTCATGAGGATAATCTTCCCAAAGAAAACACTTTAATTCTTTTTTCCCCCCAACAGAAATCATAATAATAGGATGGAAGTGTTTTAATTTCGGGTTTGAGTTTTCTAGACCTCTTCAGGTCATTAATGTGTGGTAAGGTAATCTTAGGCGATGTAAAGAAAGGGATTAGTGAGACCATTTTTTATGATCTCCAACACAACACAGGGTGAAGACCTCTCTGAACAATGGCAATCCTGACTTCCTGCATTAAGAACTCTGGGAGAAATTTCTATGATGTCATTAAGACAGCATTAGTTTTCCACATGAAAAGCTAGGCCACAATAAAAAATTACGTAACATGAAAGACTCCAGTGCTAGAATGCTATCAAATACCAACGCTGCAGCTGCCCAGATTGCAATGTAATAATTTTAAACATAAATAAGAAGTGTAACCATAAAATCTAAAAAGTAACATGACTGAATTTCCCCAGATCAAAATATTTTTGATACTTGTTAATTTCACCTTGAAACAAGGAAAACCAGAAACTGTAACTTAAGGTAATAGGTAAAAGGCAGTATCAAAGCCACATTTACCAATTTACACATGGAGTAATTCCTATATACTTAAATTATGAATGTATTTTTGATAGCAATACAATGTTTATTTAAAAATTTTAAATCACAGCAAACCTAGCTACATTGTTAAGACAGTTTTGCCTACACAGTTTCAGTCTAGGAATAACTTTAGGATCCTAATGACAAAACACTGTTGTTTCTTAAGTAATATATTTTCTCTATGTTAAAGTGTCTTTACAGTTGTTATCAATACATTAATTCCTTACAGTTACAGAAATTTTAGGTGTTCCTGGGTTGAGTATAATAACAACAGTCCTCATCACTGACACTTTTGGAAGGCCAAGTTACAACACTGAACTTAATCTTGAGTCAAAATAGCAGAAAGCATTCCCAGGACACTTTTGGCATTCTGTAAAACCAACAGTTCACTATTGGTCTGCATCCTCTCCCCTTCTCCAGATACAATTGAGATTTTGTGTTTTCTAAGTCACATCAAAAATAGATTAAGCACTGGATAAAAATAGCTAAAACTTTTAAAATGTTTCCTGTAATTGTACATTTTCCCTTTTGAACTTGTATCTTCAAGAGGATAGACATTTATGCCTGAGGCAAAGTGTTACTCACTGTGAACAAGGAAGCAAAAATCTTTCCACATCAGCAACAGAGTAAGCTTTGTGAATCCTTCTGCATCATATTCCACCACACCACTATCAACAAAAAAACAACAAAAAAATGAATACAATTTTTACCTTCTAGTACTGAATGATTAATATGTAAATTTTGTAATACAGGGACTGTTATTTTTGTTTGTTTCTTCAGAAACTTCCAGTATTTGCTTTATTAACAGTTACGATTTTCTAGCTAATTGTAAACTAGAATAAACTTTCAATCTTAGTAATCATCTTAATTATGCTGTGGTATTGGAGGTTTTTACTCAAAGACAGGCCTTTTTCAGTTTAAAATACACTTTTAAAAGAAAGGAGACCTGCTACCACATCTGCATCCTAAATTGATAAAAACTGTAGACACACAGATTCCCTGTATCTTACTCAAATTAAGATTATTCACTATTTCAGTAGTAAGTGAGAGGGTAAAACTAGAAATAAGCAGGGTGAGAAGAGTTTAAATTTGAAAATTGGAAAGAGTATAAATAAAAAATATAAAACATGAGTTCGTAACAAAACATTCCATACAGAACACTTGTTTGATAGATGGATTAAAAGTTACAACCATCAGAAGCTGGTATTCTCTAAGTCTCAAACAGTATCAGAACTCATGAACCACAACGCAGATGTTCTATAATCATAGGCACACACCTGGCCATTTCCATAATGTAGTTTTCTCAGAAGAAAAGGAAATGTCTTGATAAAGACTGAGCACTGACTGTCTACTCATATATCCAGTTCAAGTCATTGTTACCTACTTATCATTGTATTAAGTTTGGGTGCATGCTAGAAGTCACCTGTTTTCCTAGCCTCACTTGAGAGACCTGAGATTTGAAGGGCTCTCAAATACCCATGTCACTGGCATCACCCCTTGGAAGCAGAAACCCCTCATCACGATTAGCTAAAGGCTTGGACTCCAGCTCAAGTCAGAATTTAGGCAGGAAACCAAAGTGCCAACCTTTCACAGTGCCAAGGAAGCCCTGAGTAATTGATTTCTGAAGTTAATTTGTCATCATGCCTGGCCACAGACCTTTCATCTGCAGGAATGCAACATGACCCAAGAGCCTCTTCTCTTGAGAGACAAAATGCTGGTTGGTGGTGGGAACAGCTGGTGTCCCAGTCCTGCCTTTACGCTGAGCAGTGGCTTCTGGCTCTTGCAAGGTTTGGAACCACACCTGCTTCCCCATTCTCCCACCTCGGCCACTGCCTATTGGTATAAGAACCCTCCAGTCATTTATTCAGAAACAAACACATTTCTTCTGCACAAGGAGAAAATCCCTTCTGTCCCCTTCCCATCATCACCTATTTTCTAGAAAAATCAGATTGGCAACTGGCACAGAAGTGGAATAATGCTGAACTCCATTCCAGTACTGCTACAGAGAGACAATCTATACACATCATTCTGTGAAAAATGGCTAGATTTCATCTCATCCAGTGGACAGCAGCCACACAACCACAAACCACGTGTAGAAAATGAGTTTCCCCCATGCTACAGAAAAAATGCATTGAAAGGAAACTTACGTTCCAAAGTGACTCAGGAAAGCTGCAATATACTCTCTTCTCTTATGGTATCCCTGAATAACATACTGCACCTTAAAAAAGAAAGAAAACAAATTCAGAGATATAAAAAGATTAAAAATGCAAAAGCCCAGTTTGTCATATATTCCTTGTCAAGGAAGACTTATGTTTGACATGGTAGTAGTTCTGAATCCTACATTTAGCATGATTTCCCTAAAGAATCCTAAAATGCCTTTAAAACAAACTCTGGATCTTGCACACAGAATATCTTGCAATGAAATCTCTTTAATTACTTCTGAGTGAGACTGAGTCTTTCACAATAGACTGAAGCACTGTTTAACCACGCAAGACAAAGACTGGAAGAAAGAAATGCTCAGCCTTGCCTTACTGAAGTTTGAGTGGAAAGCTGTGATAGGCAAATCAGTTATTTGAACTGACAGCAGGCTAAGTGTCAAAATAACATTCTGCTTATAAAAGAGAAGTAAATATCAAATATCTTTCACAACTGATCTTTGGTGGTTTCTGAAGACTGCACCTCCAACAAAATCTTCTGAACTCTAAGCTCTTTCACTGGTTTCATGCTGACTCAGGGAGCCACCTACTCAACTGTGAGAATCAATTTCTGAGGCATTCTGGGTTTTGAAAGAATTCCATCCTGGCACAGACAAAATCCAACAATGCTAAATTTGGAGACTTAAGGCAAAATTCTCCTCACACCATGTATGTTTTCTTGTTGATTTGCATGGCATTACTTAGGAGAACAGTGTGAGCAGGGTTTGACCCATAACAGAAACAATGCATGTGTCATCAGGCTGCAAGGACATCTGGTTTACAACTGGTGACTTGGAAGCACTGATGGTAGGGTTCTATATGTGATTCCCTGTGTAAATTCCTTTGATTTCCAGAACAAAACCTAGCATTTTAGGAACCCTTTTTCCCCCACTGAAAAGAACAGGAAGAGTATTTTCTTGGCTATGGTAATACTAGAATTCCTTGGCTGGCAAATGCTTTCCTAAAATTACTGAAAAAGTCCTGACACAACCATTGCTGAGAGCTGTCTTGTATACTTAAATTCTGTTTATAAATTGAAACATTTTATTTTATAAAACACTGTGATTATTTTGAAAGCTTTGTGTAGGATCTGAAATGTTATTTTGGGAAGAGGAAAACATACGATAAGTTTGCTTAAGTAACTTAGTTTAAGAAAGGATAAAAACAGTACTGTGTACTTGCAGATTTTAAAAACAGAAAGTAATTTTAACAGAAAACCACAACAAAAACAACTCTAATGATAGATTCCAACAAAATTATGGAAACACATTCTGAAGAACTTTTTCTGAAAGATAATATTCTTTTCTTCATTTAGACAATTGAAGGTAAAAATAATATACAAATAGGAAGTCTGTAATATGCAAATTTCTAGATGTTGACCCCTAAGCCTTCTTTTGAAAATTACAATTAAATAATGGAGAAACATTCAAAATACTATAATCACTCTTTTTTGTTCAAACAGTAAGCTAACTGGAACACAACCTTTTTCAGCAACCTTAAGTAGCTATTACTGCATAAACATCCAAAGAAACTGCTGATTCAGTTCATCTGGAGGAAACATCTGAGAAGAAAAATCACGGAAAGTACTCAAAACCTACAATAACGACTGGGGTATGAGAACTTGCAACTAGAAAAATAATATGCAAACTACATATCTGTATTTACTAAAAAAACAGTATACTACAATGCAGTGTTTGACAGTACAATAACATTTTATCCTAAATCATAACATGTGGCACTAAGAAAAAAACTGCCCCAGGATCTGATCCGAAACTTACTTGTTTACCTAAAGCAGTCATTCTATTTAATGTCGTGCTTGGGTGCTCAGCTCTTACCAAGAAGGTATAGATCAGCCTAAGTACACAGTCCCTGTGTAGTTCAGCCTAAGTATGCCTTGCTTAACAATACCTGGCAGAAGAATAATGATGTCTGTGGAAATGCAGTGCAGTGCATAAAGGAAAGGAAAACTGTTTCTAGCAGCTTACCTTGTTTGTTAGCAGCTGGCATACTTGGGGTACATAGTCGATGAGACAACCTCCACCTGGAAAGGCTGGGATGTGAAGGGCAGATGATCCTCCAAGGGCACTAGAAAAAGAAGTTAATTTAACAGTACATTACATGTACAGTCCCTGGGACTTGAAAATTATTTCTACACAGTCCTCTTTCCCTATGCTTAAAGTCAGAGGGTCATGAGGAAGTGTATTTTATGCTGTGGTGATAATAAAAACTATTGAGTGATACCATCTATAAAAACAGGTTATGCCATGACCCACTGTAAATTAACCACTTAAATCAGGAGTATCACTAATGCAAAACATTCTCTCAGGAAATAGCTTTTTCATTGTGAACAGTTCTGTTTCTTAGCCCTCATCAGTGAGATGTGGAGTACTGTAGTTCAGATATTTTGTTAGTGGGGGAGGAGAGGACTTGAAGTCCTCAGCTATTCCAAAAACCACCTTCAGCCTAACCAGCTAAGAATAATCAAAATAATTGGGACTGAGGAGTAATAGACGGCCAGATGCAAATATCAGCCACATCATCTACTCCAGTTTTGGACTTCCCAATAGAACACAGATGTTAACCTACTAAATCAAGGGGGCAGTGGATCAGAAAGATTACCAGGTACATGATGATGTTAAGGAGGATGCTGAAAGAAATGGGTTTGCTCAGTCTTCAGAGAACACTGCAGAGAGGGGATACTGAGGAGGGAAATTGAAGGCATATTGAAGCCTTCAATTATTTAATGGAAAATTATTGAGATGATGGAGTCAGCGGTTTCTCTGAAGTGGGGCTCAGTGGTGCTCTGTCCTCAGAGGTGCTCAAAGCTCAGCTGAACAACTGGCATGAGCTGCCCCTGCTCTGAGGAGTGGCTTGGCCAGATAAGCTCCTTCTCGCCAATCTACATTGGTTTATAATTATATTCCATGATTCTGTGATTTTGTTCCTCCCCAGTAGGAAATAACAAAAGCAAGGATATTAATTCTGTCCATGAACAGACTGGATATCTGAATGGTAGGAATCCACAGAAATCAGGTAACTTCAGAGATGTACTTAGGCAGCTTAACCATTTGCCTTTATCAAAGGACAGAAGACTGAAGCACACCTGCTATTACTCAGGATAATGGCTTCTTTGGTGTGGAAAGATCTAACACTTATTTAAATCAGGCTGTATAAGGCAGCAACTAGGTAAAGTCCATGCTACTTCCTTCTAGCAGTACTGACCTAAATCTTTCTTTATAGTCCCTTACCAAATCAAAATTTGCATTATACACTGTGGATTACATCATTCACTAACCATCCAGAACCATACCGGACACCATTAAAAAGCTTCAAGAGCTAAGTTACTTTGTGTGGCCTCCTGTTTACATGCTGTTTCCATGACAAATTACACTGGCTAGAAAGAAAAGTTCTCTGCAAAATAAGCTCTTACTCTCCAACGGGATCTGGCCTTTTATTTTCCTCAGTACTTGATAAGAAATCACTTTGGTAGGTATAAAGGTCTACAGTCATACATCCCTTTGAAGGAACAGAGCCTACATAAATCAAAAAAATCCCAAACTCATAATGAGGTATATGGAAATCTGCTACTCAGGCAAAACAGTCTGGGTTTAGCAGACTGTTCACCACATGGAACAGTTCTGCAGGTCTGGATTTTGCATATGCAATGATGAAAAAAGAAGCCTTGAGTACACCACAACTACATAAAAACACAAACAAACTTTTCCAGCAGAAGTAAGACTTCAATAGGATTTTTTTAAAGCAGAATTCAGTTTTCTTGCTGCTACCTACCCCCTTACTAAAATTACTCACATGAGAATATAATTTTGCAACTTGTGGATGGTTGAAAGCAGTGAAGTGTGACTATGAGATGATTAGAAAGCTGGAACATTTCTAAAACAGTAGTTTGTTCTTACAAAATTGAAAATATAGGGGGTCCATCGATCTCTAATATTGGAGAATGGAAGACTTGTCCCACCTGGTATGGTACAAGTGGGTTGTGAACCTTACTTTAAGATCCTGACTTTCAGTTTATTAAACTCCTTAAATATTATGTAAACATATTCATAAAGACCTCCAATCTCATACACAGAGAAACTGGTACTGTCCATTTGGCATCCTGCCCTGCCTCATCTGACACCAAGTCCAAGTTCCCTGGCAGTATGGACATACCACTGAAAATGCTCAGATGACTACAACAGGAATTACAGGCTTCTCTCTCAGTTACAGTAGCAGGTATGAAATTAAGAGTCATCTCTAACAGACTACACATGCAAAATAAAGCTTCCACTCCTACATCATCACCTTACAATACATCTTCCAGACTGAATTATTACGATTTGTGAGGAGGGGTTTCCCATTTTACCTGTATCCATCCCTTGAAAGTAGCCATCCCGTAAAACCGTGTTGACATAAATGGAAATCCAGCCCTTTTCAAATGAAAAACAGACTGCTAAAAGGTGTTGTTTCTGAGAAAGACGTCCCTCCACAGAAAGAAGGCTGGAATTTCTAGTATAATTATCCTCTGAAAACAGAATAAAGCTATACAATATGTAATTTATGTTCTGGAGAAACAATTATGGGTAGGGAAAATTAAGAGTGGACAGGCTTCTTTGTTCCCTCTATTGGGTCAGAGAATCTGCTTATTAAATATTTTAATAAAATACTGCATTTGCACAGGACCTTGCCTCTGACCATCTCAAAACTGTCTATAAACATTTAGTAATTAAGATTAATCTGCCTTATTAAACTGGTATTTACCTTTTATTTTTAAACATGTAAAGAAGCTATTGCTCAGAGTTTGATTTGACTGTGCTGTACAACGTCTCTGTCATGTTAAAGGAACGTATTCGCAGTACCTCACAACCCTGAGACCAAGCAAGAGGCCATAATAATTCATTTGACTTATAATAAACCTGTAAATGACGAAAGAAGAGACTTACACAACATCAAAGAAGGACCTGAAAAGGTGCAAAATGGAGACAATTAGGCAAGGTCGCCATGCAGCTCAATGTCTAAAGCTGCTTTTTGAGGTACCTCATAGTCTAGTCAAGTGAAAAAATGCCAAACAAAGTGCTGTAAGAAGCCTTTTGCAATCAAGGACATTTCATTTGCCAGAGTATTTCACCAGTACAAGCTAAATATTGCCATGTCAGATGGCTTTCCAGATAGTTGGGCCTCTTGGAGCACAGATCTTAAACACCTCTGTCTGCAATCGAGCTTTCCTTCTCAGTATCATTGTTATGCACACCTTACAAGAACCCCCATGTTCATTTTATCAAGAGAACAAAAAATGTTAAACAAAAAACATCGAGATTTTAAGCACAGACAATTGATCCTCTACAGCTGCCAGAGTAAGGCTAGTTTGAGCACAATCAATTAAATTGTGTTTGATTTTTATACCCGTTTTTCCAATAAACTGCTACTCTTTAAAGGCTAGAATTCTAACAGTCTGATATTTTCTGTAACTTTAACAATTCACGAAGCAACAGTCTTAGGGGATGCTATTTCATTTGCACTAGTACCAGATGAAGATTAAATACATGGTAGATCTACCTGTCTCAGAGATAATGTAGTACAAACATGCTGGAACAGAGACCTGTTGGCCTCAGAATTTTATTTGCTTGCTCTTACTCTAAACCTACTCAGCTCTGCAAACCAACTTCATACATCTCATTTGAGGACAGAGCAGATACTCATTTGCAGCAAGGCCCTGTCCTCCTGGGTTTCCAGAGTCAGACACAATGTGGTTCTGATCCATGGTCTGTGAATTAAATTGGATTTTGTAAGGAACTCACTAATGAATTCAACAAGTGCAGCAGTCAGCCTGCATTAACAGAAGTTTTGTTCTGTGACATGCTGAAACACAAGTTCAGAAAGTGTAGCTGGAATATGTTTACATTTCTGCTGTTGACTGATGCATTCCAAGTGACTTGCTCTGTCTCTCAATGGATCTATTTATTCAGGCTGACATACAAAATGCAAAATTCTTTCCCATTTTTTGATAACTTATAATTAATTAAAATGTCTTTCTCTCTAGAAATGATCCTCAAAAAATGGCACAGCATTAATTCACAATTTTAGAGAAGTGACTGTTTTTGTTCTTGAGTATTTATGTGTAAAGAACCAGTTATTTGCCCTTCCTTAAAAGCATCACTTCCTTAGAGAAGAACGGTACTTCCAAGTTTCAAGTTCCTAGGACTGGGTGCTTTGGCAAGGCACACTTACAGGCATGTAGAGAGATGCTCTTACTCCCATCTCTACCCCCCTCCCTACAACTCTTGGGCCTGCCTAGTTCCCCTAAAATCTTTCTTTCACATCATCTCTTCCCTGCAATTCGTTTTGCTTCCCTCTTTCTCCAAAGAGAAAAAAATGCAGGTTTCTCTAGATTGCTGGGAAACTTTTGAGCTAAGTCTGAAAAATGAGGATTATTTCAGACTACCCTCTACATCACAGTTTAAAAAGTTATGTGCTAACACAGGTTATGCTACTACAGCTAAGGACCTGTGCACACATAATACAGTTTATGTTTTGTGCTCCCCGCCTTACCTGTTCCCATTCCCCATTTCAAAAAATTGCATAAGCTTTTTTATGAAATAAGTATCACAAAGAAAAGAACATCTACAGAAAGGTTATACTCTTAAAAGAAGGTACCCTACCCAATAGGAGTTTGTCTTTTTTTAGGGAGAGTAGAAAATATGTATTTGGGTAAAGAGGTCCAGAATTGTAAGAAGAATCATACTTATCCTGAATACAGTGTGACATAGCATTAAAGAGCTTTATACCAAAAGAAAGTGGTACAAAATATTGACTGCACTCAACATTTCTAACTCCAATATATTCCTTCTGCATAACACACAGAAGATAGGGAAATGACAAGTTCAATGATTGTGAATGATGGAGTTATAGATTCGCCTAACTTTGAAAATGTAAACAATTTAAAAACTTGCCTCTGAATGGAAAGACCTTTTATATGGGTTTAAAGCAACTACAAGCTTTTCTCTCAGTGTGGCCAGTGTTAAAGCATTGTCAAATCTATGCACTAGTGATGGGAAGTACACTTCAGACTTTATAGACTTCAGCCCTTTATTTTACCAAGATACACCCTTTTTAACTCTCTGTAATACCTGCTGTATTTTGAAACTGAAGCACACTGCAGACCGACATGAGCATTTAAAGGGTTTATTACTCATGATGGCTTTATCCAAGAGTAGCCTCAAGCATGTGGAAAGAAATTCCCTTCTTTTTGCTATTTTTTCGTATTTTGAGAGGCATGTTAAGGGCTTTGATCTCCTTCCCTGTTCTCTTTCTCCTTTGTTGCTGAAGTAAATAGTTGACTTTTTTTTTCTTTTGCAGTTTCATCACTTTAGTACATTACACCATTTGGCACAAGAGACACAAGGAACCACATCAAATAAAAGCACGTGACCACAAAAGCTGCCTTACCAACCATGATCCCACATTTGCTGTCAGTTTACCATTTTTCAGACTTGCCTGACTGTAACCAAATCCCTCCTATCACACAAACAACGTGGTGCTTGGCAGAACTCTTAGCATAGTGCTTCGATCAGCAACACAAAGCTTAGCAGTAAAATAACAGAACATTTGTACTGAAAAATTGGACAGTCTAGGTTGGAGACAGTATTTTCTTCCCTTTCTTGTAATAGTCCATATAAGGCAAACATAATTAACATATTGTTTGTCCACTCAAATCTTTCACAAAGGGAAGTGTGTCCAAAAAAATTTCAAATATATTTTTAAAGAAACAACTTTTACTTAGAATGACTTGTACTTCAAGACTGGTAAAACAGAAATGTATGCTTTCAGCTAAGAGATATAATTTGAGGCATCTATATTATTCAGTGTACAGGAAAAAAACCAAACAATCACAAATAGACCTAGAGGGAAAACTATGCCAAATCTACTTATCTGAAGAAAGAATCCCGGTCAAACTCAGACTCAGCATCTGGCCATTAGAGCTGAAAGGATGATACCATCTTATTTTCCTTGACCTACTAGAGGTTCAGAGTAAATACCTCTGAGCTTGTCCTGACTAGTGACTGGAAAAAAATATGAAATAATCACTGTAAAGAGCAAATACTCAAACCAGAATGTATTCTAGTTTCGCAGAATGTGCAGAAAACTGCAAGTCAGACTCACTGAGCTTTATTTCAGTTCTTCTGCTGACTCTGTATGTTCTAGCATGTTACTTCAACCATTCTGCTTCTCTGCTTGCCCACCTATAATGTTCAGATGCTTATACTGAAGTACACAGAAATTCAATAATATTTATAGAATAGTACAAAAGCTGTGGGATGAAGTCATCTGTAAGTACTAATAAATATTATGTTTGGGTTATTCCAACTTCTGTATTTTGCTGCAGATAAAATTGTAAGAAAGAAGCAGTTGTCTATAACGTATCAGCCATTTCAGACAATGTGGTTATACCACGGAAGCTTACATTAAGTGTACAGGTTCTAGGTTCTAGCAGACTTTAATCTACCAGACTTACATGCAAACCATAGCTAGAGTGATTCAGTACTGAAAGATTTGTGGGGATAAGAGCTCTGTTCTCAGGATTCTACTCCTTCTCAAAGAAAGTAACTCAAGAAGCATGAGATTAATAGATGGTTAACCCTATAATTACATTAGAATATGTTTCTTGTCATCCCTTCACTGACAGTACTCAAACCTGGACGGAGAAAGAACAGATACTCTTGAAGTACCAAGTTTTTCTTACTGCTATATGATAGCATAAAAATCTGAAAATACTAGTATTTCCTCTGTATTTGATAAATCAGGACTGAAGGGATTTTCCCCTTGCTTTATGGGTCTTTACACACAGAAAGGTTCTGCATAAAGGGGACTGCCAGATTTCTACTGATGTGTTGAGTGAGTGAACACCTGGGCTGCCAGTGCTGGAAAAGGGAGTTCTTCACCATCCTCACATCTCACATTCTCTGCAGAAACACCACCACGAGAGGGTAACACTTATTACCCAGCTGATGGGACACTTGATGTCACACAGTGGTACCACAGGGCGTACAAGCACTGTGCCTACAACAGGCACCACACTGCTTTCCTCTCTGGGTGACAGGACCCACTTCTATAAACTGACCTGTGGCTACCAGCACACAGCTGGGCAGGCAGGCAGCCCAGCACAGCCCATTGCCCTCTGGCACCTCCATCTGACCTCAAGGCACAAACCTGAGGAAAAGTCCAACAGAAATTATCTGTGAGGCTTCAAAGGGTACAGGTTAAATGAACTGGTGTCAACAATATCACTCTATAAAACGGTACAAAAATTATGGTCACTTACTCATTCTGACAACATAAAACAAAAGCAAAAAGCATAAAAGCAATATATTTCAAATTGTTTCAAAGTATTAATATAGCATTGTTTCTCGTAATACACTACTATCAGGTTCAAAAAGAAAACATGAAAAGTTCCACTGGCTATAAAAAGAGTGTGATTCTCTTTAAGGCTAAAAATTTCTGACAAATGTTGCTTTTGTGTTGCAACTTAATGAACTGATGCCGCCCTTATTTCTTCTGCAAAATAGCACCAATAGCAGCAACGTGTATTGTAAATGTACTGTACTGAGTCAGCTGGGGCAGACAATAATGAGAACCCATAACAAATGACAGAAGAACTGAATTTAGAGACACTTCTTATGATACCAAAAAAAGAACTTTGGTGTATCCTTCCCCCTCCCCCCCAAAAGGTACTGCTTACTAGTATTAATTCCAATTAATAATATTAATTTTTTTACTAAATAATTATTTATTAGAGAATAATTACAGGAAACAGATATAAGAAGCCCTGAATCAGTTGCTAGATGCCTCACAGTTTAAACAGGAGGGCATGGTTCCTGTCCCGAAGAACTTTCACAGTCCAGCATTTCAGGCGACACTGCAGAGAGAGGAATTGAATGAGAGGGTAGGAAGCACATACATTGCAGAAAGGAGACTTAAATAATTTCCAAAGCATTTTGCTTATTTCTTAAAGGTTGGAAGCAAATGAAGAGAAACCTGAGTGAGAACTAAAGAAACATCAGAGAAGATTTTCACAGAGAATTTGATGCAATAAGGAAATAACAACAAATGAAACTCCCAAACAACCAGGAAAAGTTGTAAGAAAGAAACCCAGACAAATAGAACAGCAGCAAACATCACTGAACAGAAAAGGTAGATAAGATAAGCAACATGGGCAGATAAGTAAATAAACAGAGCACTGTGCAGTCCTCTTTTGTTTTCATTTCCACAGAAGTTGAAAACTACATAAATGAAGATTAAAGAAATCAATTAAGATGCCAAGAGAAAGACCACATAGCCTAACCTCCTTCAATTTTCTTCTGTATGGATCTCAGAAAGAAAAGCAAATGTGAAAGGGGCTGGAGACGCTTCACAACTATGACAAAACAAGATTTTGGCTGAAGAAAAAATCAACTGTAGCTGAATTGTAAAACTTTTCCATCCTGCACTGGTTTGAGATGCCAACATAAACCCAGGAATTTGTTTAAAGTGATGCACTATCCCCATTTCTCCTTGTCATGAAATGCAAAGGAGGAAAGTTGAATCTGTTATACAAAATTTATTTTTCAAGTTCCTGTTCTTCAGAAAGGTAATTTTAATGGCATTACCTGTTTTGCTGATATATTTGTAACCACCTAAACTGTGAATATATTAAGAGGCTTCTAAATAGCAAGTAAAATAATACTGGGCATTCGCTCTTCGAGGGAAAAATGTAATGACTTGGAAGAGCTGTGTCAAAGGAACTAAAAATGAGAACGGGAGCTAGGAATTATAAACTTTCGCATAAAGAAGAAAGAGAATATTGGAGTGCTTGTATGCTGTGAGCAGTATTCTCCTGTGAAACAATAGGACCCAAAAAATTAAAAAAAGAACCAAGGATTTATTTATTGTAAGGATACGTGGAAATTCCTCTCTGCACTGAAGCCTGGGTGGTATGTTACACAGTGCTTGACAGCATTTAAGATACTGATCTACTTTTTTATAATCCACTCTGCTTAAGTGACGAAGATCTCCCAAACAATTCAGTTGAACAGAATATTTATCACAAATCCATGTACATCTTCTCTTATTATCCATCAATGAAGTGGATAAAATAAATTAATAACTGCTCTGAGATGGTATCAGTTACATGTAGAAACATATGCCCTATCTATCTGTAATTTCTGATCACTCCTCCAGCATGCATTCAGTAACATCCAGCTTACCATATTGTGACTGTTCATAAGGCAGGTAATTTTCCAGTACTTGTACTAAACCCAGCTAACCAGCAGTGTCTATCACAAAGCAGGAAACCGACTCTCAAAACCTGCATGACTCTATTACCTTCCCTGCCTACTGTTCTTGCCTTTTTCTGAAGAACAACAGTCATTTCCTATAACTAAGTCAGAAGCCTTTTATGTTTTGTGATTGCACTTGCTCACATTGTTCCTTATTTTATTTATGTGCCCTAATCTACTTGCCAAATTACAGTAATTATCTCTTCTTGTTAATCTTTTCCTATATTGCTTAATGCCTAACACTTCCAGTGACATAGTCATTTTGTAGAGCATTTATTTTTTGCCTCTGTGCTAAAACACTGCTACATTGTAAACTTCTCTCATGTAATTTTTTTTCCATTCTCCTTAGGCCAGACAGTAATCCTCATTTGTGAATCTCATCTATCTGGAGAAACACTTCATGTGAAACATCCTGTCCGCTGCATCACCAGCATCACATTTAATTAGCTTACACAAAGAACAAGAAATACATACTGAGAGGGCAAGAAAACTTGCAGAAAAATTTCAGAAATGAAATGAGAGCAACATGCTGGAAAACTTCTGGATATGAAGCCGAGCATTTGGGTCATTGATAAGAATGCCTGAGGGAGACAGAAAGTTAAAGGAGAAAAATGTTTTTCTTTCATACATCTGGCTTCTGACACTGATTTCCATGTGTATGCAGCATGATTAAAGGGCATTCTTGCTCAGATCTTGAAATTGGCTTTATCTTATGTTCACAAATGATGTGGAATGCTACAAGTCTGGTCTGGTGCTCCTGCTAAATGCTCCAAGAGGCCGAGTGCGCTCTGGTTTTATGTAAGCCAAGTACACATGTGGACACAAGGCAAGAGAACATCAGTTTTTCATGTAAACACAGCCACTGTGGCTTGACAAGCTAATATGAACCATGTTAAGCCCTTACTCATTTAACAAGGTGATATCAATCTGCTCAGACAGTTTTTACAGCCCCTTTCAGAGTCTTTACCACAGGAATTTGACTAAGTCTGTTTTGTTCCTATGAACACAAATAATTCAAAATTCATCTTAATACATTCTCTTCAAAACAGAGGGAACCAGAGCTATGGATCACATTGCACAAGGGCAGCCTTTGGTAGGTGGAAAGACAGAAAAATTCTCAGAAGAAAACACAGGCACTTTAAAACTCCAGTCTTATACCAGAAGTAATAAAGGTTCCTTCTGTAAAAACACAGACACAGGTGTACTTTTAAAACAGAAAAGGCAGAAAATAAACCCAAAGGTTTAAAACTGAAAAAACTGAAGCAGGGATCCCATACATGCACAAGAAACTGGAATTCTCCTAATTTGTAATGCACAGAAACATTTAAGTTGGTCAGAAGGTGAATACAGATATTCCCAGGATTTTCTTTACACTGATGCCTGGATTTTGGTCATGGAGCACATTCATTATAGCATGTGCTGCAAGGCAAAGACTGAAGCAAAAAAAATTCTTCTCACAAAGACTCTGCTTTTCCCAGAAGAGATAATGAATGCGCACAGGGCACATCCAGACATCAGTCAGGCCCTGCATCACACATAGACATTTCCACCCCCTAAACCTTCTTTAAAGGTTTCTTTCCCTCTTTCCCTCAGGAGCTGCAAATACTTACTGGCCATTGAAAGACAAAAATTCCAACTTTACATTAGTATACCTTATCACCTTTTAAGGATCTGATTAAGATTACTTAATGTTTAAGATGTTGAGTGGTAAGATAATGGGATGGCCTAAATGGATCTGCATGTAGATGTATTTACGAATAAATATCGGATGCTTTGATAAAACAGCCTCTTTAGTGGAAGAATGACATTTTCTGAAAGATTGTCAGCTTTTAAATAATTTCTATTCTGTCTTTTAGTAAGACCGAAATATTAGGATTTTGCATTTAGAACTGCTTCCTAAATAAAGTCTTCTCTTTTTGGAAATTATATTAAGGCTCTTGAGTCATAGAGATATGTAAAAAAGATCAGACGATTACCAAAAATAAAAGCAGTGAAGCAGTACTACATGTCTTGCTAAAATACCTTTTACCCTAAAAATGCAAAGTGTTTTAAGAACACATGATACAATTTGTGTGTAGTGCTTCTAGAGATTGCTTCAAATACATTAATATACAATCCCTGATACAATTTATGTCAGGGAATGAATACTACTGTACACTAACAAAAGCTGAGCAGAACTCACAACTACTTCAGAAGCTGAGAATGACCAGAATTTGTCAAGCAGGTCCTCAGCATCTTTCAGTTTACTATTGGGTCATTTCAATTTATCCAAAGTTCTGCCTTCCATCAACTAATAACATCCCAGTGTCAATAAAATCCCTTGGATGCGAGGTACTCAGGCAGGTTAACTGTTTTCTCATTTTACAAAATTTAAAGATGTCGCACACTGTCTATGCTATCGATCTGTAACCACAGAAGTACATGATTTCAGACCAAGGCAACTTCACAAGCTTTTTTTATTGTGAAGATCTGTCACTCATGAAAAGTTATTTTTGAATTGACTAAAGAATGGAAAAAATGAAAGCTTACATACTATTTAAATCTAAAAATAGTATTTTAGAATTCTAGTTTACCTGGGGCAGAAATAGCTGATTTGGGGTTCCTGCATGCTTAGGTTATTGTTTTGTTATGAAGACAGAAGCTCTCAGAAATCATGTGCTCTTTGCCTTTTCTACTATTTCCTGTCTTCAACATATAGGCCATCATTGGATGTTTTAAAGTGAATTATAATGAATGTGCTAGCTTATGAAGACTTTAGGTCTGCTGAAGTTGGAGTAAAAAGAAAAAATACTGACCCTACAAAACCAAAAAATACATTTGTGAATTTAAATCTAAACTTTCCTGTATATAGCCTGTGTTCATTTGGCTTCCTTCTTGCAAATGACTGAAAGTTTTTCCTTCAGTAACTAGTACTTTAGTTAGTGTTTCTTTGGATACTGGTAATTTTTAATTTCTTTAAAAATCACAGGGGTTACACCGACAACAAAGTAATCATCTCACACTTTCAGATTTTTTACCTTTCACTAGGAGCTCACGGTGATGATGCAATGCCAGGACACTGTACATGCCCAATTTCACTTCAGATTAAGAATCAGGCATAGGGTTTAAAAAAAATCAGCTGTTTTGATATAAATAAGGGAATGAGATTTGATCCTCTTTTACAGAGGTAAATTCTTCTCCACCTTAGTTTAAAACAACAATGTAATTAGAACCATATGATTTTGATCTACTATACCTAATGTACTGTTTTCAAGCTAAAAAGAAAGCAATAGTAAGATGAGAGTCTTTAATATTATTAATCTGACTTCACAAAGGACAGCCAATCCAAGAATTTATCTTATTTTATCCTTTCTCTTGTTTGCTGGTTCAAACTTGGCATTTGTATATCCTGGATACAATACATCATTTATTTATTTATTTCAGTTACTCCAACCTTGGACACATAAATCCTTATCTGAATGCCTCCCCGATAAAATGAGATATTGCCTTTTTGCCCCTATAACCACCTGCACCTCATACGTAAGTTCATATACAAAATGCGTAATATTAAATCAACACTTCTTTTCCCCCAAACTCCCAAAAGAATCACAATTTCAAAGTTTTGGTACACACATCTACAGTAATTTGATCCTCTTCCACACACGTGCTATAACAACACATTACCAATGCTAATGTCATACCAATATATGGACATGACCTAATAAAGGTTGATGAATTACTTCTTTATGAGTTTTATGTATGTAAACATCAGCTACAATATTCCATGGATGTAATCTCTATATTTTTTTTTATTCCTGACTACCTGCCAGTCAATGTTTACCTATCTGTATTTGCACGAACCAAGATTATTCACAGGACAAGCAAAAAGGAAGCTCACAGCAGTCAGTAACAAAGTCTGGTTTCCAGTGTACAATGCATCAGACTGACTTTTTACACGGGCTGTGTTAAAGCTACAGCACAGCATGAGTTCAGTCCTTATAAACACCAGAGGAACCACACTGCAAAGATGTCCTAAATGCCTCTGCCAAATGAAAAGCTTCAAATGCTCTTCACGCCTTGCAAGACATCAGAGAATGAATTCAGGAAAGGAATCTTGACTGAAGAGAGGCTTTTTCCCCTGATGTTTAATAAGGCATGAATTCTGATTGAAGCACTTCTTAAGATTATAATATTCATAATTTATTTGTCCCATACTGACTCTCTGGTCACTGAATACAGTGAGCTTCAGCACTGTATTCTGCACTGAATACAGAGGGGCTTCAGCCTTTCCTTCAGGTGGCAGTAACAGTATCTGCCTCTTCTTAGTGATTATATTCATGAAACTATGGTAATTTCCTACTTTCAAGACTTCTATCTTTCTGTCATTTTTTTTAATGGACCAGCAGGCTCAAAAGAGTTAGTAGGACAAAAATTACAGATACCTGTATGCATAGACAACATGTTCAAATGAATTTTATAGCAAACAAAATCAATCTTCTTAAGAAGCCAGGTTAAAAAATAACCCAAATTTCCCACCACACAACGCGTCTAGGGAGGAACTGAAGTCCTTGGCAGAGGCAAACCACAGGAATAGAGCCAAGACCTTAAGCTCTGTCCATGCAGAAAATGACAGCAATTCCAAGAAACCCACCCCCAAACCAATCCCCTGATTAACCTGAAAGCTTAAATAAAAAACTGAAAATCAACTGATTAAACTCACATTGCACATGCCATTCAGAGAGGGGAACAATTTTTCCTCAGACACTTCCTGAATAAGAACAAGCAGAGGAAACTTCATCCCATTAGGTAAATCATTTGTCAAAACCACTGTTCTGACAGCTTCTACAAATGCCTTCTTAACCACAATCCCAGGAGTGCCAATATAATACTAGCAATCTACTTTCTTTACCACTAGTGCACACAGGTGAAAAGAGTAAGTTCATATAAAGTTCTGTAAACCTGAGGTGCCGAAGGAAGGTACAACTTGACGCTGTCACAGAAAAAAAATATTGATGCCTCTTGAGGGATGGAAACTCAATCAGTAAGACAAATATGTTAGTCCTAAGGAAGCTTCAAAACAGGACTTATTTGAAACAGCTATCTCATATGGAAAACCTCAGCCCGCAACTGAAAATTTTTTAAATACAAGAAACAAAAGAAAAAGATTTATAATGGAAAACATGAGGCAATTTTCAATTGCAGCAAATTTCAAAGGTTGTTCGTTCTCCCAGCTTCCAGCTTTACTGGAAAGCAGGAGTTGCTTAATACCACTGAAAACATCTGACAAAGGCCTTTTAGTCTAAGTTTAGAGATATGACCTTTTTTTCCTCAAAGGCCCAGAGCAGGGATCTATTAATCTTTATAGTTTTGGACATGTGTATTTATGACTCTCTTCTTGGGCAGTACCCACAGTGTAAAATTTAAAAGAGTCCATCATCCAGTTGGCTTAAACTTTTTTTTTTTTTTTTTTTTTTTTTTAAGGTGGGAATTTGTATTAGAGAAATGGCTCTAGAATTTCTGGTAGTTTCACAGTGAGTTTACTAATCTTGCTTAGTGGGTAGGAAAAGAAGGTGAATGAATCAACACAAGGAAAATAATTGTCAAAATACCAGAAGGTGATGGAAACTTGCCTATGTTCACTGGGTACAGCAGAAAATATGGAAGCTTTACCACCACTTCTTAGGTTAGAAAATATTTTTGTACTCTGCCTGTCTCCTCCAGTTAGAATTTTAAAATGTAATGCAAAATGCACGTGCCAAGAAAGGTCCAGTAATGCCAGAAATCAGTTCTTCTACCATCCAACCCCAATGCCATTTAAAAAACATTGCACAAAGAAAGACCTACTGGTACGTGTTCTTGTTGCCCTTGTTTTTTCCACCACTTGACTTTTCAGAAAACTCTGAGCAGATTTTTCTGTTCTTATATGTTGAAAAGGCGGGGAAAAAAATCCACCAGGAGCCTGCTGTCAGGGGCTTTTGTTTAGCAAAATTTTCTACCAAAAGCTACTCACCATTTGATTTGCTACTGATTTACTGTAAAACAATTGCCTGTTACGCAAGGGTAGTTAGCTCTTGCAGGACAAAAGCCCTCCAGCACAAGTCACCGAAGTTTAAACTGTTTTCATTTGGTGAGTGCATAGGATACTCCTGAATGTAGTTCTACTTACTCTTTTTTAAACTTTCCTTTATTTTCTCATAAGGCTGCTCAAAGCCTGATCATACCTTGTGGGAGTCAGTGAAGGTCATCTCAAGCACTGTGCTCTCTGTTGTACTGATGATGGACGTCACAACTCAATGACCATTTAACATTAGCAAGCAGTAGCTCAAGAGCCACCTGTACCTGCAGAATCATCACCACTGGTTTTAAGCAGAGCAAAACTATGGTTTTTCACTCAGATAAAACAAAGTCAAAGGAGGTGGCCATGGAAATTACAAAGATATGATGAAAGCTAGAGTTTTTTCCTATGAGGGCTTCCCTAAGTTTTAGGCAAATGGGTTCATTTCAGAACCCCCCTCTCAGCAAGTACATGTGCACAGGCACTGTGTAAAAGCTTTCCTGATTCCTTTGCAGTTAGGGGTAGCCCTGTCTCCCACATCTATGGCAGCTCTTAGAAAGAGTCACTAAGAAGCCTAAGTGAATAATTAGTTTTAACAGTGGGGTTAAGTCAGCAGGAGGGTTCAGTAGTGACTTGTGTTGTTTAAAATGTTCGTAAATGACCTGACAAACAGGCAAGCTGCCAGGTGGCAGTTCAGGGATGACAGGTTATTGAGGGTAGCCAGAACAAGCTCCAACCAGGAAGAGTAATGGAAGGGCTTTGAAGCAGAGGAACTGGATGACAGTAAGAAAGAGGAAATTCAACACAGATGAGTATGAAGTGATACAGGCAGAAAAAAAACCAACCCTAACTAAAAATATAAAATGGACACCAAGCTGAACATTCAGCTGCTCTCAAGTTCAGCTGAAATGTCAACTCAGCACAAAATAGAAAGCCAAACCAAAAAGGAGTATGGGATTATGAGGAAAGAAGTAGAAAGTCATCTGCAGCACAACGCAGTCTGGAAGCCAGAAAATGAGGACAGGAGACTGATTACCATAACATGATGAGTGATGTTGAAAATGTGAATAAGCACTGACTAGTTACTGTCTCTTCCAATACAAATGTAGTGGCCAGCATTACACCCAGCTAACAGGAAGAGCTAGTTTCAAAACTAAAAGGAGGTACATCTTAATGCAAGATGTAGTGGAGCTATGAAATTCCCTGTTGCAATATGTATGCAAAGGGTAGGCTGGACAAGTACATGAAAGAAAAATTCATTCAGGATTACACATCAATCACATTTCCTCAGCCACCAATGGCTTAGGGCTGGAGAACTCTTTGGGCAAAATATCATATGTGCTAGCCTATGAACTTTGTTATCATGTTGTACATGCATGTGATTTTCTAGTGGGATGGCATATTTAGGTGATACTGCAAGGCAATTTACAGTGCAAAATTTTGACCACAAACATGTATCTCTCTATTTACATGAAAAAATTAAAAGGATTGTCACAGTACTATGTGATTAAAATAGATACCAATCATTTAAATGATGGTGTTTGCTTAAAATTGCAGTAAAAGCAGTTGTTAGTGTTACCTGAAGTAATGGAGCGAAAAAGATACAGCTTTAGAATGGTTACATTTTCTTTTCCCCCAGAGAAGGTTTTAAAGTAACTAATTCTGTGACCAGCAAAATGTGGTATACCTTCAAAGAGTTTTAGATTTAATGGAACTAATGAAACATTCAAATAAATAAAGATCCTCTTTTGAGAACTTCAACAGATCTGCAGCAATGACCTGACTTGCCTGACATGAACTCAGGTTGGGTGGAACATCTGGAAAAGCACCCCATGTGAAGATGAAGGACCCTGCCCTCTTCTGCAAGTACAAGTGATATGCCAGGGATCACGATGATTTTAAAAATGCACAGCTCTGCAAAACACACTGTGCTACCTTCCCCACCCCAGCTTAACATACAATCCCTCTGACAATATCAACAGTTGCCTAACATGACATTTCACATACCACCACGATTTGGATGGCATGTGCTTGAAAGAGAACTTGAAACACTAACACTCACTGTGATGAGGTTTAAGAGAAGATTGAAGGAAGTAAACTGAGAATCAAGATTACAAAATGGCTCTATTCATTCCTCTGTAGAGATGAAACAGTATGAACAAAACAACCAAACCCCAAATGCTATTTACTTTGGGAAACAGGGTATGTCAAACTTCTCAGAGTAGGTGGAGTCAAGTGAGGACACAATTAGCCTAAAGACACCACCAGTGAATTGCTGCACGAAGTGATATCCCTGTGTACAGGTACAGGTAGCTGCAAGATGCCAAGGGAGGAGGACAGGCTGTCCTTGGAAAGGAGTGGGGAGGGGGGATGCACCACAACACAAGCAAACCCCATCGCCCAAATCTGGCCGTGATTTAGGGATGCACTTACATACTAGTGAAGATCCACTTTCAGGCAGTGCTGGAGTTTCGATTAAAGTCCTCTTACCTTTTTTACCTGTGCAGTTTTAAGGCACAGAAAAGCACAAAGTTAATTTCTGGGCATAGAGCAGCAAAAGGGGATACGCATCATAAAGTCACCCCAAGACATTTACTGAACAAATTTTGTAATTAGCTAATACTGCTGCTTGATCCTATTTGTGTGTTCTTTGTTTTTGAGCCACTGCAGTATAGAGCAGAGATGTGGGTGATGAGATGCAGCTACCTCTGTTTAATCTTTTTTTTTGACAGGCTTGGAGAGAAAGGGAAGACAACAACAAACACTGTACTTGATGCAACGTTCTTGTCCTTTGTTTGCTGTTTAGGAGAGTTACAATGCAAACTTGATACCTGAGGTCATTTTACTGAAGGGAAGTGAGGTAAAAGTATTAGCGAGTATAACTAGATAGTCCAATTTACTTCATTCTTGCAAATTAGTGCACCTTGGTGCTGAAATCCACAGTCCATGAAACAGCATTCCACAGGACAGCAACGACAAAACAATCTCATGTGAGCCCTCCAAACTTAAGATAAAAGCCCACAGGAAGTCTAAGTATGGGAGGTAAATTCAGTAGCTATGGTCAAATTAGTCTTTGGCTATTTCACTGGGAGTTCAAACAAAATTTGTCATAGTACAGAAGAGATTATCAATCCAAAGGTCTGTTGATGAGGGATTAAAAGACAGCCAACCCACTTCCAAACTATCACTCAATTTCTTTGCTACATCCAAACCAGATAAAAATCAATCATTAACAGATTCCCCAGCTCTCCCTTTCTTACTAACTTGTCACCCCTGATCACTGTAAAAGGTTATTGAACTGATGCTACCTGGCTAAGACACTGCCAGTGTCCCGGCAGTAGGTTACCAGAAACTTCCTACTGTGAAAGAATATAGGATGTGTTTTTAAGCACAAACAAGATCAAAAAAAAAAAAAAAGGGATACCAAAGGGAAAAAAAGAAGACACTTCACGTTTACACTGAAGAAAGATCTGAAGGTGGGTACTATTTAAGAATCCTGTAAGTTAGAGGCAAGGAGGTGGGGGGGTGTCACCATTTGAGACACTTCAGATTTGTAATTACATTGAAATGCTTTGCTGAAAGGTAGAAGTGGTCAAGAAGAATGGAACTATCTCATTCTTTTATGAGAGGCAGATTTCCTGAAAAACTGTGTTGCTTGTTTTTAGCACCTGAGCTACACAAAGACACACTTCTCAAACATAAAAGAAACAGAAATGATTTGCATCTCTGCTCTGACTGACCCGACTACCTGAGAGTAGCTTTTTGTCAGAAATTAGCAGTTGCAATAGTATTACCGAAGAGGCTGGAGGTCATGGTTATATACATCACAAACTTTTCAAGTACTGCATACTAAAATCTAGACTGTTCCTTGCAACTAACTCACCACTTTCTATTCTTCAAGACTGCCAAACATGTGACATGCAACTGTTATCAACTGATTTAGCACATCCATAAGTTTCTAATATGATTGGCATCATACATAATTTCAGAGCATGAAACACAAAATTGGTTGGGAAACATCTAATTTTCATCTTTCGACTTGACAATACATGAAAAATAGCATCTGAAATGCACAAATTTATTGCCTAAGTAAGTGACTTCAAAATCCATGTATTAGCTGGGAAAAAAGAAAGACACCCAGGTCTTTACATGTCAAACTTAGACTCCTATGGCTTGTGTAACACCTGCTCCAAATTGCTTTCTCTTTGGAGACCTACTTTGGAAAGTGACCTGTCTAAAGCTGTGGTCAGTACTTGGAAAAGGCTATCTAGCCTTCAAGGGACCATGTATTTATTCAGTACCTAATTAATTCAGAACCTGAAGAACACTGATGCAAACTTGGCCAGGACTAAGAGTAACTAACTGTAGCTCTTCCAACCAAATGCTGGGAAAGGTTGGAACTTATGTCCATGGTCTGATTTTTCTAACTTTGCAAGAAGAAATAAACATGCAGTACATGTAAAAGCAAGGGAAGCCTGGACAACAGCTGACTATAAACTATTATTTATCAAGTTTCAGGGCAGATGTTTCATAATCCCAAAGATACAAAAATTATTTTAATTTAAAATTTCATACTTTGCCTTGAAAACCCAGCACTCTACTGTCTACAAGGAAATCCCCAGAACTGCTCAATTCTATTCAATGATCTTCAGGACCTTGTATTTTCATCTTTCCTTCAATGTAAATACACATTAAAGTGGAGATGAAACAGACAACTCCAAAAGTAGTAAAGCCTGGAGAATAAAAGAGCAAAAGCTCCTGGTTGGGGAAAAAAAGAACTATACTTCAAAAAAGTATTTCTATTAGTTAGAAGAACAAGACATAGTTTACGGTTTGGTTTTTTGAAATTTGTAACTTTACTAAGTTTGGTTAAAAAAGTCCCCTAAACCCCAAAACTTCCCCTCCTTGTCTTACTTTGGATACTGTTTTCCCTTTTTCATATGGTGCCAAAACCAGACAAATGAAACAGATATTTCTTCTCCAACAGTTAATTCAAACAGATCATTTGCACATTTTCAACACAAACAAGTTTTAAATGTGTCTGTGACTCTGCGTCATTGTGACTGGTATCCTAATCAAGGTGCAAGTCTCCTCAGCAAGACTGCCCAGACACTGCAGTAACTTCAAAGGACCAAATTAATTTCCAAAAGATATTTGTCTTTTTCCTTCCTAAGGATTTAGGTTTCACACTGCATGTACAAAATTATAAGGTGAACTTATCAAGGCCTACTGCAGCATTCTGAGGAGAACTGAAGTTGAATTTATGCCATGTTACAAGTGTAAGAAATGACAAATAAGGCATGTCACAGGATCACAAACTGGGCTGGAAGGGACTTAAAAGATCACCTAGTTCCAGCCCCCCTGCCATGGACAGCCAGGGACACCTCCTACTAGACTTAAGTTGCTCAGAGCCCCATCCAACCTGGCCTTGAACACTTCCAGGGATGAGGCACCCAGAACTCCACTGGGCAACCTGTTCTACAACCTCACTGTAAAGTGAGTTCAAAACTCCTTGAACATCATCACCTGAATTTCAGAACTACTTTCCCAAAAGCTCCCTATGAGCTCCTGTAACACAGCTTTACCTTCCCATGTCTTAGCTATTTTTGTCACTTCAAAACAACTACAAATGCACAGAAAAGCAAATTTTAAGTTGCAGATAGATTTTTCACATGCATTCAATTTCATGGTACAACCCAAAAGATAGATCCTATTACCCAATATACACTACTTGAGCTTCTTGAAAAGTTATGATAAAGGAACAATTTGAAGTCATTCCCCCTACCAACACATAACAAAACTCATGACTTTCCCTGTAGAGCACTGATTTTATGATTAAATAAATTTATTCAAAAAACTTTTTATTATAATATCCAAGTGATAAGCAAACTAATTCTACTTCCACCTCCATGCCAGGTGTGAATGAACACACTGACTGGAAAACTTACACTTCCTCAAACTAATTATTTCCCGTTTTCAAACAAAGGCACTTAACCTAAAAATGCCACACATGCAAAAATGATACAGCATTTAAAAAGAAATCCCCCTCAGTCAATATACTGGAAGTCATCTCTGAGTCACCACTGCCCTTCAGGTTTCCACATACCCTTTTTCACCTCCATTAGTAGAATTCGAATCTGCCAAACCTGAAAGTGGGAAGCAAATTGTCCTTTTGTCCTTTAGGATTGAAGAGTTATCCACCTATCTATTTACTGGTATAATAAAATCAAAATCTGGGTTGAGAAACTTACCACAAGATCAACTGTAAAATATTACTATGGTGGCTAACAACAGTTTCTATGTTATTAATCCAATCAGACAGGTCTATGCTTGTCATCTTTGCCCAGATTTGAACTCCTGTTGCCCAAGAGAATAGAAATTGGTGATGCAGGAAGAAATGCTTAACTGTACAGTATTATTTGCTTGTGGCTCAGCAAGCACTTAACCATATATGTGAAGTTCTGCCAAGATGTCCTCCTACAACAAAAGAACTTACGAAAAAAAAGTGAGAACACAAACACAATCAGTAGTTGGCAGATTTTGGGTGGAACATTATTTACCTACTACTTGTTCTTAAAATAGAACCCAGTATTTTTACAGGTTTTAAGGACTGAATTAAATTAAAAGGTCTTTTCTGCTTGGCCAAAGATATAATCATCTTGCCAACTGCATTATCTATTTATCACTAGATTACTGAGATATACTGGTGGGGTTGAAGCTCAAAAACACACCAAATTATTAAAATGATCATTTTCATGCTGGAAAAAAATGTACTTCTGCACTTACCAGAAGATTTTGTTATTTCCATTTCTTTAGAGGACACAGCAAAAATGACACCAGTAGCGATGCCAGAGGAATCTGTATCAGTGCATCCAAGTGAGGACAGCCTCAAGACAGCCTCTACAGTTAAGGCAGGGCAGTGATTGAGAAGGGTAACTGAGAAGACATTTTGCATTAAAAAAATTGACTATGACAGAAAGAAGACATTTCTAAGTCTTGCAACATTTATCTGGTACAGACTGAGATTATCAAAGGGAGTCCCTATTTGCTTCTAGTTTCCTAGTCGGGAAGCCTTTCTGACACACATGGATACATTCACACATCCTGACAGTATCTAGTACTATCTTATCCCAGAAGGGTACCACGAAGATAAACAAATTAAAGTTTGCAAAAACAGTAAAACGTTTTATCAGTGGAAGAGCACTAAGGAAATGGTGTATACTGTATTCCTTGCATAATTTCGAATCAAGCCTGGATAAAACTCCTAGGATTTTTTTGTTAAATGTTTTTCTGGTACTGTGGTAATTGAGACATTCGAGGGATGGCTTGTTGTCAAAAATAAGAAAATAAAATGCATTTCAGACATGAACCACTATTGTCAATTTGACTACCTCAGAAACCTAAGTTCTCCTTTAGTCCCCAAAAGAATGGTGAGAGAGTGGTGTAGAAGACTTTACCACAAATCTTCTCAGTTTCCTTCCATGGCTTAAGAAAGTAACTTCATGGCACCATATATTAAAGGGCTATGCATGTGCAGTACAAACATAACCTGTCCAAGATAACTGTGCAAGAATAAAAGGATATACACACGTATAAAAATGAAAAAAGCCACCCCAAAGCACGTCCTTTAACAGGTCACTTGTACAAAAGACACTGCTGCTAGCACAGCGTGCCTATAAACCCTCTACACCCCTACATTCTTGACTTTAAAGGGAGTCAGCTGTTGGACCTTGTTAGATATTAATTAACAAAAACAGGGAGTTGCCTTGGTGAAAAGTAAACAGCATTCCAGTTGCAGAGTCTGATGTAACATGGGTGGTTGCATATAGACTCTACCATTAAACTATTAAACAAAATATGCTGAACAGATTGGTGGATGAACAAAAATAGAATGCTAGACTTCCCTAGCATTAGTGTAACAAACAAAATCAGGATAAATTCTATCCTCTTTCTAACATTTTAAGTGTACTCAGTTTTATGTGGAAAGTACACAGCAATGCCAGTTGCATTGCCAGGATCATTCACTGCTAGTGACTAGTGTTCTATTTCAGTGTATTTATTTACTTTTTAAAATTCTGCTATAGTATATGAAATTAAGAAAGGAAAATACAAATTAGCATCTGTGTATTGAAAAGGCAACTTGAAGCTTTCAGTACACAGATCCAAAAAAATAAAGTAAAAGAGATTTCCCAGTATTATGTGCCTTGGTGTTGTTGCAAGGCGTAACACCACCCATAATACTGACCCAAATTCTTTAGTATTTGGTCCCATGTACTGCTCTAACTGATGTCATGTACCAGCTAGTTCAAAAGGACTGTGCATTAGTGATAGTTGTCAGAATGCAGCAAACTCATGCCCTTGTTCCTCATGCTATCCCCTTCATTGTGACAGCAGTGAGATAGGAACTTGATTTAACTTTCTATCAGCTCATCATGACCTTGAGCCAGAGCAAATCCTAGACAGCAATATGTCCTTAAGAACTCACGCTTCCATGCGGCTGGAGAAGCATGAGGAGACTAACTAAAAAAGCCTCTGCTTCCTCACTACCGCAATACGTGGCATACTGCTAATGACATTGGATAATACTGCTACAACCAACTGCACAGCTTCAGTCTGAAGGGACATTTACGTCCCAAGGGCTGGGACAACTGAGGCCTTGGGATTCTCAGACTGGACTTTCCGAAGAGGTCTCCCCTAAGGAGGGTGGCAGAGCAGCAGACTGGTTCCTCAGGGACCCTGCAGGATCTCCACTGAGAAGTGTTCAAGACACAGACAAAGACTGCAACACAAAACCTGAGCTAGCGCTGGTGGGAGTCCCCTGCCGAGCAGGAAGCCGGCCTAGATAATTCAGAGCTCCTCTCCAACAAAGAGCTCTATGACTCTGATGAGAGAACTACCACTTACTTGCTGCAAAGGAATTTTCTACTAAACCACTCCAGCTATCCTGGGTTAAGGAATTTGATATATTTTATGAATTGATGTGACCTCCAAAATTTTAACGCAATTCTGTGAAAAGAAAGTAAAGAAATCACAGTAGTGAGAAATACCATCCTTTTAATGCTGAGAAATGTAGTCTAAATAGAATACTATCAAAGAGGGGAAAAAAGTTTGTTCAATTATACATAATCCAGGCTTTGATAAATACAATATAATAGAATGCTTTTGCTTTCTGTTGCATAAAGGTCCTGAAGGTTTCACTCCTTTTATAAATGGAAACAATTAATTGTGAAGAGAAATAATGTTAAAGGAAATGTAAAACAAACAGTGTTTTAAAAAATGAATGTTAAAATGCTTTAAAATAAAGAACAACAAAGGCATTGAAATCCTAGACAACATTATATGATTGCTCTGGGCATGCACTGATTCTGTGTATCAGACAATTAAAACAGCTGTTAGGCTTTTGTAGATTAAATGTTGCCTTAACTTTTAACAAGACTTGCTCTGTCAGGATGTACATATATCGTTCAGATCTCCTTGCAGTTTCTATGTCAGGAAAACTGCAGGAAAAACTGCTACCTGACATGCAAAAAACAGAGCCTCACTTCTTGAAAATGAAACAAATTTTCAGAAATGCGTGCAGAGTTGAAAACAAACATCCAAAAGAGAAACCAGAAAATAGAGATGGAATGTAAAGAAATAAAAAAACAATGGAAGGCAGTATGAGAAACCTAACTGATAGGTAAATTAACAGAATCAAGAGTACCAATAGATAACAACAGGATTTGAGGAGGTAGAAAGCAAGTCGCACATTCATTACAGCTACAAAAGAAATACAGTGCTTGAGCCATGGAACAAATTAGGAGGATCACTACATAATGACACATACATGCCATCTAACCATCTTCCCATTACAGAGCAAAAGAAAAAAAAAATCTGGGAAGTCGACCAAAAACGTGACCTGAAGGAACTACTACCTCCACAGAATGTCCCAGAAAGTCCTGCCTGCCTGGAAAGGTCTAGGGAAGAGCAGTGGGCTGCTGCTGTGGCACACACCACCTCCCAGGACAGACAGAGGTTGCACAGTTGTTTGGGTTAATATCAAAGGCAACCTCCAAGAAAGGAAAAGGAAAGGAAAGCAAGCAGCAACCACACTGAAGAACAGAACTGCTTCGCACGCAGTACTTAACATATGGAATAAACAGTACTGAGGCAACACAAGGGAACAATTAGTCTGAACGGTTTTGTAAATATCTTGGACAAATACCAGAAGAGAAGAATACTGAGGAAGACACTGACTAATTCAGGGGAGGGAAGGGGCCTCGATGGCTTTTCTGGCCTCCCTCTGTCCTTACGTGCCCCGTATTTATATTTGAACACTTGCATTACCCAGCATATAGGCTATTTAAGGTCAGGAAAGCATTGCAGTAGCGCAGCTGCCTCCAGCAAGTAGTGCTTGACATCACTAAACCACACAGAAGAGCACAGCCCTTTCATTGGCTTCAACAGCAAATATCTGCAAGCAGAATTGTTTCGCTCTATTTGTACAGGTTTTTCCACTGTGCTGTGGTGTCTGCAACTTCAGTACTAACAGAGTTTTGTCCACTGAAATTGTGAAACAGCTGAAATTTCCTCTCTCTGTATTTTAAGTGGCCCCTGATCAGAAACCAGCTCCAAGAATTTAGTTTTAAAATCCAACTTAAAAGAATCTACACTTTCATCATCTAAATTTTCAGTTCTTGCCAAATTTAACTTGTCTTCCTCTGTGGGATGTTTGACACGTACTGCATGCACATATTAAATATCACACATGAGATCTCTCATTTAAATTCTGTAATATTCTTTGCTGACACACAAGTATGTTTTTCCAAACTATACATAAAAAGAGCCCCATTCATTAACACAATGGCCACATGATTTGTTGCCTATAATATGCACTTTCATTTAAACATAGCTGAAGTTTAGTACAGTTAGGGGATGCCTACGGCAGGTTCAAAATTCAACAAATTCCTGTGATTTGTTAAGGGGACTCTTCAGAGTAAAGCTCCTAGGAAAGAAGTTCTCAATATTCTTGAAGGGGAATCTGTTATCTAGGAAAAGACTATTCAACAAAAAAGCCTCACATTTGATAATGGCTTTTATACATTTTCTCCAGGTAGGTCCAGTGTGCAAATGCTGAAAGGAGCTGGGGTTTCAGCTAACATTCACATCAGCCAAGCAGCTTGTAGTAGTTAAGTAGCAGGACGGACTGTGACTGTTTCATATGCCTTAAATAAAATAAGCAATACAATGAATCACATTCTTGACAATAATTAGGGAAAAGGAAACCCCCAGAAATTCTGTAGTCACATTTTAAAAATCAGCCATGATTTATTTTGGGAAAATGGCATCTTCCTACAATGGATAATTAAGGAGGTATTAATGTTCCTTTCAAGAAGGCATCAAGTTTAAAATGCCACTGATTATTTGCAGGAAAGATGGGAGGCAAAAATCAAAGGAAACTGAGAGGTGGTACCTAATACTATTGTGGGGTCAAGAAGCTTATGGGAAAAAGGCAAGTTGGCAGGGGAACCAGCCCTTCTGGTAATGTCAAAGAATGCACTATAATCCTTTATCACACAAACAGTGGGGCCAAGACCCCTATACTTATATTCTCCCTCCCGCCTATCAGGGCAGTTCCTCTGCCATACTCGTCAATTCGTGCTCCCTGTACCACCACATTCCCTGCTGAAACATCAGGAACAGGACTGTGGTTCCTAGAGGGTACTACCAGCTCTCCCCAAAGGGGCAGGTGGGAGGCAGAGGGAGAAGACAACAGAGGCAATCAAAACTGAGGTCTTCCACATACAACTTAATTCTGTTTCACACTCATCAGGGTTTATATATGAAAATCCTTAACTTTTCATTTCCCAGTGGCCAGAGATTTGTACCAATTGAATGTGGCCATCTGGAAGCAAGCATTAAACAGTAGCTGAAATTTTGTTAGTTGTTTTCAATAATAAAATAGAAAAAGTCTGAAGACAGAACACTAATGTGCAGATCACAAGAATGAAGTTCTCTGAAAACAAATGATTTAATCACCATATTCAGGAAGCAAACCACATATCTCAAATATGCAAAAATCAACTTCAAGAAAGCGTACTTTGTTAAGATACCATGTTCTGTAGTGGTGGGTTTGCATTTACATCAAGAACTGGGAAAAATACCCACGCAGCAACAAAAGTGTGTTCAAAGTGTACTCTAGGAAATCTAAATTTTCATAACTGTTAAATAAATGTGCCTTTCCACACCCACTGCATTTGCTGCCAAGGTTCTAATTAACTCATTTAACTACTATTTGACAGTTTTGGTAATTAATACCCAGTTAGAATGAATACAGTAGAACAACTAAATCTCAGCTGTGATCTGAAAGAAAAGCCTTCCATGACCTGCTTGTGCCACTTTCTATCCTTTGCCAGCAGTCCTGGCTAACCAAGGAGGTCCCAGTTGATTGGACTGCAAATGTAATGACCATCTATAAGAACGATCAGAAGGAGGATCTGGGCAACTACAGGCCTGTTAGGCCTTCTGCTGGGGAAGGTCAGGGAGCAGATTTTTGAGTGCCATCACCTCACGGCACGTGCAGGACAATCAGGGGATCAGGCATGACAAGCATGGGTTTATGAAAATGGCCCTGCTTGACCAACTTGGTCTCCTTCTGTGACAGGGTGACCTGTTCAGTGGGTAAGGAAAAGGTTACGCATGTTGTCACTGACAAGCTTCTGACACCATTTCCCACCAAATTCTCCTGGAGATGCTGGCAGCCTGTGGCTTGGACAGGTGCACTCTTCACCGAGTAAAAAACTGGCTGGATGGCTGGGCCCAGAGAATGGTGGTGAATGGAGTTACATCCAGCTGGTGGCTGCTCACTAGTGGGGCTCCACAGGGCTCAGAACTGGGGCAAGTCCCATTTAAAGACTTCATTGATGATCTGGATGAGGGGGATCAAGTGCCCTCTGTGTGAGTTTTCAGATGACACCAAGCTGGGTGGGAGTGCTGGTCTGCTGGAGGGCAGGAAGGGTCTGCAGGGGGATCTGGACAGACTGGATAGATGGGCTGATGCCAGCAGGATGAGGTTCAATAAGGTGAAGTGCTGGGTCCTGCACTTGGGTCACAAGAAGCCCTTGCAACACTACAGACTTGGGGAACTGTATCTAAAAAGCTGTCCAGTGGAAAAGGACCTGGGGCTGCTGGTCAACAGCTGAGCATGAGCCAGTGTGTGTCCAGGTGGCCAAGAAGGCCAATGACATCCTGGCCTATATCAGAAATAGCGTGGCCAGCAGTGATTGTACCCCTGTACTTGGCACTGGTCAGGCTACACCTCAAGTACTGTGTCCAGTTTTGGGTCACTCACTACAAGAAGAACATTGAGGTGCTGGAGTGTGTCCAGAGAAGAGCAATGGAGCTGGTGAAGGGTCTGGAGCACAAGTCCTACGAGGAGAGGCTGAGGGAGCTGGAGTGGTTTAGTTCAGAGAGATGAAGACGCAGCAGGGACCTTAGCTCTCTCTCCAACTACCTGAAAGCAGGATGCAGCCAGGTGGGAATTGGCCTCTTCTCGCAAATAACAAGTGATAGGACAACAGGAAATGGCCTCAAGTTGCACCAGAAAAGGTTTCGATTGGATATTAAGGAAATTTTCTTCACCTAAAGGATTGCAAAGCACTGGAACAGGCTGCCCAGAGAAGTGGTGGAGCCACCACCCCTGGAGGTATTTAAAAGATGTACAGTTGTAGTACTTACAGACATGGTGGACTTGGCAGTGTTAAATTTACATTTGAACATGATCTTAAAGTTATTTTTCAACCTAAATGATTCTATGATTACATTTACTGATAAATTACCAGAAGCCTCAAACTTGTCAGGTAATTTTAAAATTTGATGCTGTCAGTAACTTTGAAGCACTTTTCCTCTGCCAGAGCAATTTAACTCCAAAGAGGTAGTCATTGGAATTAAGTCTGTTTAACAACAGAGAAACTACTGCTTCAATTGTGATTTCCCAGCAACTTTGTATCTAACTGTTGCTTTTTTTTAGAAGCAGAATTTAACACCAGCACCTTATAGATGAAAGGACAAATAAATTGGCACTAGAGAAACTCCAAGTTCCCCTACCTATAGATTTTACCTGGACCTGATTTTTCCACTGCATTTTGAAGAAACACCTAGTTAGTAATTGTTAAGGTTAACATTTAACCCCAGCTACAGACCCTCCTTCTTGCTCTATTTTTGCCGTACCAAACGCCACAGAATAAAAAGGCGACACCTGCTTACATTTCTTTCATCAGCCTAATTAATGTTACAGAAAACATTTCAAGGAGTTCAAACTGTCCCTACCATTGGCCCAGAGTTCTTTAGAACAAAAAGTCCTACAGAAACCAAACCCTGCCCCCGCCCCCCCCCCCGCCCAATATTCCTATTAATTCTTTGGTATGAAAAAAATCCTGCCACCTGTGACAGACACAGTTCAGTACCAGCATGGCCTGGTTCTCAGCAGGCTGTCTTTCCCCTACAAAAACATTTCAGGGAATGAAGATGAAACCTGCTTTGTGTGCTCTAATGTCTTAGGAAAATATCCAAGAAAGGCACTTCAGTACTGCCCAAGGAATGTCCGAATGGTAATAAAAATACCCTCAAACCCTCTAAACTCTAAGAACAACAGAGGCAGTAGAAAAGACAAAAATGTCTGGATGTATCAAAAGAAAAGTAAGATTTTTTGTAAAACTGAAATGAATTTCAGTATCAATGTAAACACAATCTAAGAAAATAATTTAAAAAATAACCCCTATTGCAGATAGAGAGGAGGATTTCAAAAATACTAAGTACTGACCTAGCTAGTAATAAAGATGACAGCAATTGTCAATACTGTTGCCAGGATTAGTTCTGACTAATTAAAAGTGCTTTTGACAATCTCACTCTACAAAGATACAAGTCTAAACATAGGGCATCAGTAAAGAATCAAGGACACCTTTATGAATAATAATGTCTGATGTCCTAAGAAAAAATTACTTTACTCCATTTTTCCTTCATTATCACTCTTTGTAGGTGGATAAACATGCCTAGAAGCAGTGATACCACAATAAATTGCTGAGGAATATATTTTAGTAGAGTACAGCTTTATAACAATACTTAGAAATGCCTGTGTTGAAACATGGATTATTACAATGAAAGGCGGCATACTCACAGCACATGACAAACAACATGATACAGAATTGGACGTTTAATTAGGGTAGCCTGAAATAAATTATATGGGCACAATAAAAAAATGCAACAACTTAATGGAGAGATTTGATCTAAAGGAATCAAATGTGTTTAAAACTTGTGAAATTTCTGTGGAGCATTCTACCCTAGTCAGAAGTATGCAGAAGGAGTTGAAGAGGGCTGTGTTGAATCATGTTTTAATTTTCTTTTGTGATTTCTTACTAATTAATTTTTCTATATGTGTATTTCAACCATACAAGAAAATACTTTAGGTGATAAAGTGCTTGATATATCACGTAAAAATACTCTCCCCACCATCACATTACAGAACCTTATACATACAGGCTGACACTCAGAGCCTGACAAAACCTCCAGGAGACACAAACCCTCCCCAATACTCAGCTCTAAGTTATGCTCTGAGACTTGAGGCAACACTGAGCTCTGGACTGCCACAAAAGGTATGTCAGACCAAAAACTGTCCCATATCTCCTGTACAGAGAAATTGGTACCTCATTACCTAGCAACAAAATCAGTCCCACCGAACTGCCTCAAGTGTTTCATACCTTGACAAATAGGTCTAATTGCTTAGTCTCTTAACTGACTTAAAAATCTCACTAACTGAGCCATTTAAAGACAGCATTAACATATCCAGCATTAAAGCACCATTTAGATGATGGACACATAATCTCAGCTCTCCTACAACTATTTTCACTAATTGCTCTATAGCAGCTTCAGAGGGGAAAAAAAAAAAAGAACAATCAGTACAGTTGAACACCTGGAATAGAAGTACAAGTCAATCTGCTTTGACTGCCAGTCCCAGTCTGTCCTGATCTCTTCTGAAGCTGTCAACAGGCCATCAAAAGTCGGTAGCAGCGAAACAGATGATTTTTAGGACACAGGAAGAGTTGCAAAGCAGAGCTAGATTGGCAATCAGGCTATGGGGTGGCTACAGTTTCTGAAGACTTGGCTAACGGGGGCATGGCACACACAGCAGGCAGTGGATATGTCTGATGCCCTGGCCAGGCACTGACCAAACAAGGCTTAATGGAACAGGAAGCACTGCAAAGCAACCATCATTCCTCCTGCTACCCATGTTGGCAAAGATGCTCTGGGATTTGAAGCAGCCATGGACTGCCCTGGATGACTACTAACAATTCTATTGAAATCATCAACTCAGATGAATAAGCACATTTTAGTATGTCAAACTGAAGATTTTACTTCTCACTTCTACAAAACAGACATACAAAAAGGCCTAAGCACAACCATTCATTTAGTATTCATGTATTCATAATCATTCTGAAACAGCAGATTTCTACTGGTGGCAGCACTGCATGCGAACTTCAAAGGCAAAGCCCTTCACAGCTCCCCTGTACCTCAAACACAGCAAGAGGTGGTACTTGGCAGTAAATGGGAAATATTCTATGGTTTTCCTCCTCCAACCCCCAGCAGAAAGCACAGGTAAGAGATGGGAAACACCTTAAAGCAAACACACGTGTTTAATTTTCTCTCCAATTTTTTCTTCCATCAGTGAAAAACATACAGGAACATTCAAAGCCTAGGAGTTCAGATCAGGTTCTTGTTATTCTCCCCTGCCTGTACGAGAAGGTTAAACGCTGTCACCGAACTCTGCATACCACCCTCAGTCACGAAGAACCCTCTGGCACAGCTCCCAGACCAGTAAAAAACGACCATTTCAGTCCCCAAAGCATGGCGCCTGATCCATTTAAGCAAAACAATTTCTACTGACAGCTGGTTTTCTTAGCATATTCACGTCTGTGTATTTATCAGAGAAAAGCCCTCCAGGACAACAGTGTTTATTGCAGGATTATTTCTGTGAACACAGCATTCACTGAGCAACAGTGTTTCTACCCTAATATAGTTTTTTCTTAAAACGTGAACCAAGATGAACCCATTATTATGTTCTTTAGTGTGGATGGCTCATGAAGGAAAAAAAATTACATACATTGAATTATTTCTTTTAAGAAAAAACCCCAAAACCTTCTGATCCACATTCACGTGTAGTATGCTGACACAGACTTTAAGCATTAATATAGAAATCAGCTGTTTAATCCTGCACTGACTCTTGGGATTTAGAGTCTAATGACTTTTAATAAATGGGAAACAAAGATATGATGGGCAATTTCGTTACAAATTTCCATCCCATGTGAGTATCTAGTACACTTTCACTAGAAAGGCAATTTTGAATAAGCAAGATGTTTTCTACCAACAGGTTTAGAGACACTACGAATAACTCATGGAATGACTCTTGTCAGCAAATTTGAGTCCTAGCAATGTGAATATAGGTTTTTTGCTTTGAAGGGTTATTGTAAAACACGTTTGCTCTATTTTTTAAATGGATAGTAAGCATAATACTACTAAGACTTTGACTGCACTTTGTCATAGGCTCTGGACTCATGGAAATGCAGCAGAGACGTAAAGGGTAAATATCCCAGCAGGTCCTTTTTGTGCCCCAGAGCATAGTTGTGCCTAACTAGCTCAGCTGTATGACCCTCTTCCCAAAGCACAGCAGCTATCCGCAGAGGATGGAGAGCACCCTGCAACAAGTCTCCCGCCCTGAGGTGGGAGGAAGTGAAGGATGGGTTTGGGGCACACTCACGGATGCTGACAAGCACCAACCTCTCAAGTTGTGCGGTCAGTCCATGTGGTTTCTCAGCTTACCACTTCCTCCAGAAGTGTGCAGAAAACTGTCTTCTATGATACTACAGTAAAGATGGTAGTTTTCTTAAAATCAATACATCTCATAAATATTCCATGTTTCATTTGAACTTGATCATATTTTCATATAATTCAAAGTAACTGTTATTGGCACTTGTTTATTGATGTAATGTAACAAAAAGTCAGAAGTATTCTAAAAACTACAGAATGAAAGCTGTTTAAAGCGACTGATTTAAAATTAAGGAAACATTACAAGTTGCTGTTAATGTGTTTTGAACAAATAGTATCAAAACGAACTTTTCAAATTAGCAAGTTGTAATGAAAGAATCAAACCAGGTATAGTTATGAACAGTCATTGATAAGATTTTTATAAATTAATACAAATGCTTCCCATCCCTAAATGTGTGGCTGGTTGTTTGACTATAAGAACTGCACTTGACCCTCTTGCAGCCACATCACACATCACACCACACAAGTCAAAAAAGCACCAGTATTGACTTGAATGATCCACAACTCTTCTCTACTGCATTTCTACCTGCTGCTTCAATATGTGGACTTTTTCAAGCCAACCAATGTACTAACATCTTCACCCCAAACCATAAAAGGGGGACATTTCCCTGGTTCTAGAAATCTCTCTTCAGAGCCTATGACAAAGTGCAGTCAAAGTCTTAGTAGTATTATGCTTACTACCCATTAAAAAAAATAGAGCAAACATGTTTTACAATAACCCTTCAAAGCAAAAAACCTATATTCACATTGCTAGGACTCAAATTTGCTGACAAGATCTGTGGGTATGTATCATTTTTTGAAAGGGCAGTGTAGGAATGTGTGTTTATATGGCGGAGCACAAGAGCAATGAAACCTCTTGGAAAAGCAGGAGATAACTCACTTTACACAAACAGGACCTTTTCCTCTTATTGCTCTACAAACCTGAAATGTTATTTCATATGTCAGGAAAATGCTATTCCTGTTTGCTCATTCTTCCTAAAGTGAACCTATTTTAGTACTAGCAAAATAATTGTGGGAATTTGGTATTTTTTACGTTTTGTTGAGTACTTGGGAATGTTATGTTGGGAACTATCAACTACTTCTTGGTACACCTCAAAATCTGCTGCATAGGAAAAATACACTGGTAATTTGCTTACATGGCTTTTGTAGATCGAATTACTGTGAGCAGCAGGAAAGAACTTTTATAAGCAGAACACAATTCAAATGTAACATGCCATGGCCTCAAGTCATTAAACTAATCCTGAGGGCTTCTTGAAGCTTTTTGTACTTTTGGCAAAAAGTATAAAGAAGTACACATTGTTTCTTTAGTTCCCAAACACTGGGAAGTTAAATATCTAGACTGTCAGCCCCTGCTAAACACAGCAGAGATTGGTTTTGGGAAAGAACAAGAGAGAACTCTATCTTTTCTATTAAAGCACAATTATACAAACACTGGAAACATACCCATACATTTTTTCACAGCACATAAAAAGTAGCCAGTAGCATAAAGGGAGGTGCAACAGCTCACAAGCAACTTCAGTAATTATGAATTATCAGTACCCAGACACTGTGATGAAAATGTTAAAAATGCAGAAAGACAGATTGACTTAGATGTGTGAAGTATCTCAACTTCAATGCACAGATAATGTGACAAGGTGTGGCATGGAACTCCAGGGTTTACAGGCATGATTTTAACATGACTGCATCAGCTATAAATGACAAAGCCGTAAATACATCAGAATGTCAGATACATACCAACACTACTCAAGTATCTTTCTGCTGTATCGCTCTACATCACACATCTAAAATCAGATGCTCTTTAGGGCACTGAGAGAAAATGCAATGCTTTTAGGAAGACAAAGAGTTCCTTTGTATTGCTATTCTGCTTGGTACTAAGAGGTTAACATCTTTCTAAAGATAGTGTTGAAAGTGGGAAAATACGCAATGTATTCATTAGCTCATGGATGATTTAGACAGATACACCTGGGTGGCCTGAAATACACTTAACCATCAACATGTGACTACAGCTGAAAATACAATGGAAACTAATGGTAGCCCATTTGCTTTTAGGAGTTTGGAAGAAGAACCCTTTGGAACAAGGAAGGATAATTACATGTTTGACTACAATTATTCCCTCAACTGATGCTGACAAGAAGTAGTGAATTGATGAAAAACATGAAATGCGAAAGCTACTAAATATATTATCTGTGTGTTTGCACACGCACATGCACATGTAACCTACGTTTTCTTAAAGTGTCTCAGAAGTCTTATGTCTTTATCTAAACCAAATTCTGGTGTTTATTTTCTGAACTGCATCCAAGAGTTTGTCCAGATCAATACTCTGTCGAGCTAAATGTCAAGATACCATGTTTCTTCACTGACACAAACTTTATCCTCAAGTTATTATAGAACTGTGGTAGTCAGTATTTCCCAACTTTTCTTCTCTACACAGAAGAGTCATCATCAGTTCAGAGGAAAATCAACTGCAGTACTAGCAAAAAACAACACATCACTGAAACAAGGCTAGACCAGTTAGCATGTGGTATACCTGGAAAGTCTAACATAGTTATATTTTTCTAAGCATTACACAACTGAGATACTGAAGACAAGGAGAAGCCTTAAAACATTCTCAATTCCAGAAAAGGAAGAAAAGAAATTTAATGAAAACAGATTGACTTTTAGTCCTCAGTCTTCCATTTTAGGAGTAAAAATCTGTTTCTCAGCAAATCTATTTGCCAACTGGTAAACAGATCAGTAGGGTTCAATGCTCTTAAAATGAAATATTCAGATATTCTCCTGAAAAAAGTAATTTACTAAAGCTGAAAATTCCAAAAACGTAGTTAACCAAGCCCTTTAGCTTCTACAACAATACTTTATTCAAATGTATTATGTTCATATAGAGAACTATGTTTCCAAAAGAAAAAATTTTAAAGATTCCCTCCCACAAAAGCTATCACTATGTTGTACCACAGAAGACATTCAAAATATACTGCCACAGGGAAGGACAGCATAGTCTTCAGAGACTGTGATGCTACAAGAATACCACATACAAACAGAACTAGCTGAGAGAAGATGTGTCATTTCTCCACCACACACACACACACTCACAATAACCACTATAACTTTAAGCAATTTAAAGCAATAGTATGTTATCATCTAGTATGTTATCACAAATATCAGGAAAAAATCGAAAAGTTCTGAGATGAAGTAGAACAAACATTCCAGAAAAAACCTGTCTCACTTACTGTTCAATACGTGGGGAGAGGTACAGCTTAGGAAAAACCTGAGTAGCTTCTGCATCCTCAAAACTAACGGAGAGAAGTGCAACATCTTCTCCAGGGTCTTCATTCACATCCTGTACGTAAAAAAGTAATATAAAATGGTAATTAACAAACTGAATATTTAAAAGCTTACAGATAAGAACTAAGAAGGCAAATATGAACTTATTTAGGAGATGTTTAAATGAGGAATCTAAAGTGTAAGCATTGCAAAACAGGTTGCAAATTTATTCTTTCTTACTGTATTTGCACTTTAAAGATACTTCACTCTGCCTGATTTCCTTTAATGTAACAAAATAAAATTACTGAGTTATCAAGTATACAGTACTGCAGCTCTTCTTCAATTAGGTGAACTATAAATTTCAGTAAAGATACAGATTTTGTTTTTAGGAATTCCTGGTTTGACATCAGATGCAAATGCCAAAGAATTTTTTAAAATGTTGTAATATCACTAAGTAATGACCACACATTTTGTATTTGTTATTTTTCAAAGTAGTTCATGGTCCAAACTTTCTGGTGTATTGCATTCAACTCCTCTTGTGGATGAAAAACATTTTTGCCATTAGAAATTTTTATCTAGAAGTCACTGTCCCCAAGTTTCCTGGAAGTTAAACCTATGCATTACTTGCAGCAAAGCATGCAGACTCCAGAAAAGTACTGTAAGAAAAGAAAAAAAAGCTAAATACAAGTCAATCTTAATATATTCACAGTTGAGGCTTTCTTTATATCAGAACAATCAGTTACAGCTTTGGGATCATCTAGAACAAGTTGTTCCTGGTTAGGACCTGACATGCCTCCAATTCATAAATCACATACAGCATGAACAAGTGTGTTTATGTCACACACTTCATTTAAGCTCTTGACCTCTAGTTAGACAGTAATGAGTTAGCAACACAGTCACTGACACTAAATAATACGGTGCCACTTTCTGCTCACAAATAAATCTTTTAACATGTTTGTTCATATGTACACAGCAACTTGCCAAAATGCTTTTGTTTTTATCCGTTTTGGAAAAATAGGAGCGGAAATAAGATATGCGCTCAAAGCAGGATCAACATGGTGCAGAGTGCCCTGGTATGCTCTGTCCTACAGCCAGCTGTGAGGAAGGAACAGGCAAACCACTTAAATATTCTTAGGAGGCCCTGCCCTTACTGGGGACAAAAAAAATTAACTGACCACTGAGTGGTTTCAGGAAGGTGATCTCGTGCCATTTGAAGCTCTGGCAGGACTGAAGCTGTTGATGTCCAGAGAGACGAGCTGCACACCAGCTATTACGTGCAGAACACTACATGCCAAGAAACTTAGTGATAAGCTGCAGGGAAGAATGGGTCTTAAAAAAGCCTAATTGTCTTAGATGAAAAATGAGACAGAACTGACAGTGTTTTCTTAAATTCTGCCTTGGTGTGCTGCTCACTTCTGACAGCTGAAAGAAAACTGTACTCTTAGAACTGCCTGTAAAATGGTCACAAGCACACTATGGCTGGAAATCAGAGCATGGTTTTAACCCTAAATTGCAGGACAACACTCCGGCAACACTATGAGTGGTGAGCACGAACAATAGCTGCTGTCCTGCTGTGGTATGATCAGTTTATGGATGGCATTATGTGACGTGATTGCCTGTAACAGCAATGGACAGGATCTCGTGACCCAAAATGTTCCCTTAAGAGCTCCGTTTTTAAGTGGTACTATGATCTGAACTCGAGAAAACAGAACAGATTACAAAACCTTTATCAACAAGACAAATAACAACAAAATATACCCAAGAGTACTATCCACTCTGACCTTTTCCCCAGTATTTAATGTATTTCCATCATTAAGGAAAAAAATTAAATAAGGAACAGCTTTCAATCCTGAAGCTGAGTATAGCATTAACTGGCTTTTTCCTATTAATTTGCTAATTGTCAATCAAACGAAAAGAACTATTAAGAGAGATTAAACAGCAATGCTTTTAATGCTAATAAAAATTAAAAAGATTTTATTTTAATGGGCATCCCTCGAGAGAAGACAGGTACATAAAATGGTTAGGTTGATGAGAAGCTCAATGTAACCCTGTGATGTGCACTTGCATCTCAGAAAGCCAACGGTATCCTGGGCCGGATCCAAAGCAGTGTCGCCAGCTAGAGGAGGGAGGGGATTCTGCCCTCCTACTCTGCTTTGCTGAGACCCCACCCGTGGTGCTGCATCCAGCTCTGCCATGGACAGTAAATCCCTTATTTAGTCTTGCATTTATGATTAGTGCTTAAGTAGATGTGCACACACAGCTTGATACCATGTGTAAGAAGAGTTTTTGGAACACTGTCAGGTGCTTACTGATTGAAGAAAGTCAAAACAAGGAAACAGAAAAACCCACCTTCAAAACAGACTATGTGAATGCCACTTCAGCATTCATTAATACATACAGTAATATTACATTGTATTTTCTATGCTCACTAGTGAATTTCATATGAAAAGTCATGCCAGGGGAAAAAAACGCACACAACCACATAAATAATCTCTGTATCTTTGCACGTTAAGCTGCAGTAAAATGAAATGTGTAGTAAGAGCAATAAATTGAGACATGATATTTTTCCATTTACAAAAATATGCACAACAAACATGACTGCAACTCCTGTTGCCAGTAGAGCACTGTGTTACATTCATACAGCTACTGTCCAGAGCAAATCCATGTAAAGAAATCGGCATTCTTCTGTAACTACCACTTTTCAAATGGACGTGTATTTTCAGCCCTGAGAGATGAAAATTGTTACTTAAAAAAGACACAAAACCCCAAAAAAGCATTCCTGTAGGTTTTAAAAGATGCAGTGCAGTAACACCATGAAGCTGCTCAACCTTATTGTCCAGGTGGCCACAGACTTACAACAAACTCCCTTCTATCTGACACTGTACCATTTATTCCTTTCAGGCTTTGTTGCTTTTATTTATGGAAGAAGCTTCTTGGTAGAACTGCATTCGACACTGGTATATCTGTTACAAATGCCGTTTATAAAACCAAACCAAAACCACATGTCTTACAGATTAACTGTGGAAAACTTTTCAACTAATAAACCTTTTTGATGTTGTCTGTGCCAGTTACAACTTAACTCCTTCAGTGATCTCTGTCCTGGTCATCTTTAGAAACCTGTAAGTGACGAGGTGAGAAGATGGAACCTTCTAATACCGGGCCATGACATCTGCCCAGAACAGGGGCTGAGATCTTTTCACTACACCACAGTGTCCAAAAGCAAATGTTGTTTCAATGCTTCTTACCAAACCCTGCACAGACAGTATCTTCCCTTTTCCCATTTCTGCACATGTATTTATATCAAAGAATAGATCAAGTCTAAACAGATCAGGAAAGTAAAAGCCACCTCTATTGCTGTTTTTCAGTTGGCTTCAAAAGATAGAGTGACATCCAATTGCTTTGGCAATATTATACCCTTTTAGGAAAAAAAAAAAAAGAAGAGGCTGTTGGACTAAAGTCACATCTCATTTTTTAGCATTTAAGTAGCCATGCTTTTTCTTCTTATAATTTGTATTTAACTCACAACATGATAGATGCTTTTCTTAAACAAATTAATTTTATATTTAAGAAAAACTGAGTTTGTAAAAATGCAGAATGGCAATTTTCTACAAATGTTATATTTCAAGGTTAGAACTGACATAATAGAAGTGTCATTTTATACTCACAGAACTCTTTCTACACAAGACCACAGAAGGTATTACTAAAATGAACTTCTAACTGAACAGAGAACACATCCTGGGCCACAGGAATTTTGAGGTTTAAAAACTGAATGTAAAAATGCTTGAGATCATTAGTTAAATATGTGACAATAAACACCTATTAATTTTTCCACAACAGTCTCATGCCTGATGGTAGAAAAACCCGACCTCTAGAAAACTGCAATGTAAAAGATCCAACACAGGCTTTTCATGGTGCCTTTCCGCCACCTTGCTACTATCTACTTCTTTTTTTAAAAAAATATTTTTCTCATTTTTGAAAATGTCCATTCAAATAAAATATGAAAGAATTGGACATACCCCTTAACACTGAAAAGAAATAGTTTTCTTTCTCTAGAACTGCAAGGGGTTTCCTATGTTTACAGGATACTTTGCACAATGGGGCCTCATCCTTGTCTAAACCTCCAAAGCAATGTGGTGAGAAAAGAACAACAAAAAAATCTAGACATTTTTAACCCACAGGCTTTTTTTCCTATTACAGAAACCTAGCAACAATGTGTAAAAATAAATAAAACTTTCCATAAACAGAAAACTCATGGTATTTGATTTTAATTCACCCCTTTTCTACTTAGCTAGTGCAGATGAAAGGTTCATTAAGTATGCATTTTCAAAACTCAAGAACAAGAGATCAGGTGAAAATACAAATGCAGAACAGAACAGATGAAAATGGAAGTTTGAAAGCATTTAGAATTTTTTCTCCCACATACCTCATGAAAAGACTTTGAGTATCACAAAACTCCAAAGAAAAACTTAAAATTCTATTTCCAATTGTATCAGCACTGTCCTAACAGCCATTTGTTAGTTTTCATTTGTATTAATCTCAATTTACATTCAAATTCATGTTTCAATGTTTACAGCTGCTCCCTTTCCAAGATCCTTAATCTTTTTACAAAGTTAGTATGAGTTGTTTATGAAAATTACCATCAAAACCACTTTAAATACACTATCCAAACGGCATTGTTTTCTCATATCCTACCTACTGTAATTGAAAACTGGGAATTTACTGGAACTGACAATTTATTATGAGTCAGATGGTTGATAGCCAGGCCAACCAAAACATCTGCTCTGCACAGTCACAACTGCTATAACCCATTTCCTCTTGTGCCTGGAGTACTACCAAGTTGTACATTACAGTTCCTTTTCCTTAAAGATGCAGAATATGGAAAATCAGTTATTACCTTTTCTTTGTTATCAAAAAAGAATTGCCTTGCAGCCTCTGATTAAAGCACACTTTTGAGAGGAGGTATTTCTGTATTTGGCACACAAGTGCAATTCCCTGCCCCAAACAGTAATGCTTAAAGTGCTGAGTGACTCCAGTCTTGTCCTGGGCAATAGCAGGACCTGTCCTTCCATGGAAGACTCAAGGTGGAAGGGCCATGAGACTGGGAGGAGAGTGTGCAACGGGGCGATGCACAGATCAAGGACGTGGCATTGAGAGCCTGCTTTAGTGTGATTAACTCTAACAAAAACGAGAAGAAAAGAAACTTAGAATCTGGTAGAAAGGAAGGGCAACTATGTGCAGGAAGAGTATTGGCATGCTATTTGGGAGGACAAGCAGCTTCTGACCCATGGGATAGTAGGAAATAAGACAAGGGAGCTGAACTTGTGGTAAGGCTGTGAAGTTTGTACTGTAAATATACGCAGCAATTGGTGTGGGGATAACAGTGAGGGAAGAAAGAGAACACAAACTGTTAAACCCATTGGATGCTCCTTTGAGAAATCAGGTGCCTCGCAGATGATTGATATTGTAGATGCCTCCCAACAATATGGTGAGCCCAAATCTGCTTCAGAACAGAAGTTCCCAGTCCCAGCTGATTGCTCCTACCTCTTGCTGGAGGTTTCTGACCTCAGCTGTCACAACTCTTCAATAATTGTTTTTGCGGTATGACTAATTGAAGGAATGGAAAACTCCAACAAATGGGGAAGGGATCATTTAAAATAAACAAAGGATAAACTTACGTGATGTGATGGAGGTTGTTGGGGAAGGTGGAATAGAAAGGCAGAACATGGATGAGAGCAGAGTGGCGTGAGGAGACCTTGATCTTACCATCTACAGCCAGCTTATACTAAGTGGGTCTTTCAACAGACACTTGACTGTGGCACCTCTCAGTCCTGCCAAGTCAGCTTAGTAGCTGACTTCAGCTTCACTGAAGTTGAGTGTGAAATTTATATTTCAGGATCCTTTCTGAAAAAAGAAAGGTCTCCAGAAGAAAAATGCATGAGAGTAACATGCATTCAGAAATTTAATTTATCTTAGGGTCAAATTTAATTAATGTAATTCTGCATGATACATACCTGTAACATACTTATTAACAACTGATCAGAGAAGAATTTAGTGTTGAAGCTGAAATATGAATTACACTGGAGAACACACAACACTGTTCACTTCATTAGTATTAACAGGCTCCTTGCTTCACAAGAGTTAGCAATGTTTGGCTTTTTCCCACCAAATGGCAGTGTGCAATAACACGAAAATAAAGCACAAACAACTTGTACCCTTATTGTGTACAATAGGTACAATTGTTTCACTAGTCAGCTTTGATAGGAGCAGATACAAGTTCTCCCAATCTTTTCCTATATCTAGTGGATTTTTGCTTGTTTTTTCTTAAATAACAAAACACACTAGGGGAAAGCAGGCTGAGGAATGTGGAGTGGCAAATGAGACTGAGAAATCTGCTTCACTCTAGGGAGAATATTTAATTACTCCAGGAAATTCTTTCTCCTGTCTTCCAGGAAACCCACCAGGTCTGATCAAGGAGCGTTGATTCTTTAAATAGGATCTTTAATGAAAACAAAGGCAGTTACCTTGAGTGCACTGCTCATGGCATCAAAGCATTCCATACACAGTCCCTCTTCCCAAGGTAATGCAGCAAAACACTAGCCTGGCAAACACTCTGGGCAAAGCATGCTTGAACTCAGTGTTGTTTCGATTTTAAAAGTCACATGAAAATTTGTAGGCTGGAAACAACTTTGTAAAATCTGAAAAGCAAGCTTCTAGGACAACGTATTGGGTTTTCTTCATTAAACCAAATAAAACAAGTATCTACTGATATCCAGAAGACCTCCAAGTATTCTACCGGGCATTGATAACTAAACATAAAACCGACGGATGTTACACAAACACTGTGACATCCCAGGGGTTCATTTCATTGTCATTGTTCAGGGTTTTCTTGTTCACCTTTTAATATGAATCTGCTTTGTCTATATTCCTTTCTTTTGTTATGGTCACAGTAATTTACCACTACTTTCACAATATATTGACTGGTAAGAGTTAGGTAAAGAATGCTGTTAGGAAAAGCGTAAGAAACCACAAATGGTTAAAAAGAAAGAATAACATTCTTGTCCATGAAAATACATGCTAGATTCAAAACTTTCAAGATTAATGAAATTTTAGATTATAAAAATTAATTTAGTTTGACGGGTGAAAACGTTGTGGTGACACTTTCAGCACAACAACACTGTTTGCTTAAGTTTGAAAAGCAATCTCAGAAAACAAGGTAGATTTCACCAATGGTCAAAAACATGTTTTGGCAAGTCTGAGACTCAAATCTAAAATACATAATCTAGGTGTGGCACAGTGTAAAATTAATATTGGATGCAGCATAAAATTGATATTTTTAAACCAATTTTAAGCAAGCTAAAATGTTCTTACACATTCATTTTCACATACAAGAGACACAAAATATATTTGCAAACAAGGACCATTGTATCATGTTGACTAAAGCTGTCTTCATTTATTAAGTATGCTTTGATGACACTGTAGTAGAGAATATTTAATATTTTTAGAAGAGACTGATATGTAATATGCTGATGATCTTAAATTTCAATTAATTGAATTAAACTTTAGTATATTTGCTCTAGATCTTAAATTTCAATTCATTGAATGAAATGTTAGTATGAGTACATTTGCTCTACCTACTACAATATCAGGTATCACATTCAGATTAAAATAAGATTAAAACCCAGCATTTACAGAGCTTGGAATACATGTGCAAATGTATTAAAATTGAAAAAAACCAAACAATCACAAAATAGGAAGAAATATTAGAAATCTAGACTGCTGGGTAATAATCTCAGACCTAGCTTTTCTGTGCTTTCATGAAAAAGCACTTTTCCATCTTAGAAATTTTAGGACGTCGGTTTATCAAACACTACACAGGAGTGCTGCTTAATTTTTGTTTCATTTCCTTCTAGCCTAACTTCTAAGCAGACCACATAAACCATTAAGTTAATATAAAACACTACTGTTCTGCCATTGAGTAAGTTACCCTGAGAGACACACCCTGCCCCACTACTCTGATGAAGTTCTGTAGGCAAAAAGAGATCCCAATACCACTGTATCTTTCCTAGAACCTCAAGAAAAACACCTTGAGGTTGACAGGAGAGCCTGCCTCTGCCATCAGCACTGATAACAGGGTGAACAAAGCATTCAGAAACTGCAAGGCTAAGTTTTAAACTGTTCTTAAACAGCAAGCAGCAGTTGCATCCATTCAAACCAAGCTAATGCTGCCATGTCTTGACAAACAGTGACTTCCTCAACCTGTAATTATGACACATTTTTTAATCTAAGCCCTGTTCTTCAACTTGTTTTCCTGATAAGATTTGGGGACACATAAAACCTGGATTCAAATCTTTCATTAGGCCTTCACCAAGACTGAAAACTCTCCAGCCAACTTCTCAGTCGACTGGACTGTAATTTATTTAGAAAGCAATACTTGCATTCCTTTCCCCCATTTTACTGATTTCTCATCTCTTTAAAAATAGCAATGTCATTGGAGAGGCCAAAGAACAGTCATCTTGTGTCTCGTGGAAAACAAAGTCTCCTAATAAATACCCAAGTACTTAACTAGAGGACACAGAAATCATTACTACAATTCTAAATAAAATAATTTTCTTGCTAAGCCAACTTTCTAACCTCCCAGTACAGCTCTTCTATACAGGCATAATTATATGTGTAGGTTGACAAAACAAACATAACAGATTAGTATACAGGGCTCATGGCTGAAAGATTCAGAGGTAACAATTATATTTGGGAAGAATGTAATGTATTTGTGCAAGCAAGGATTCCAGGGGCAGAGCTGACTCTTAGAACGACAACATGACACTAACAAGAATACTGTTTTAAAGATAATGAAATAGCTCATCGATACAATTAATAAATCTCACCAAAAATAAAAGAGAGCAAAAGTTAAAATACTGTGAATGAGACATCAATCATAAGCATTTCTGTAACTGTGTTGTGGTTGGAAGTCAGCATAAGTATTTCTTTTTTAAATCAATTCAACTTTTTATTAAAAGCTTTTTCCCCTACTCTCCACATACTGTTCCATGTTCCTGGTTCAGTGAATATCTCCGCAAAATCAGAAATACTATAGATTACATGGGTCATAACAAGAACACCAGAGTAAAGCCATATCCTGAGCTATGTCTTCAGTGAACCAGGAAGTACCAACATGATTTCACAGATGAAAAAGTGAATAATCAAAGTGCAAGGTAAAAACAAGCAGAGTTAAACTTGTTCAGTGGTCTTTCACCACCACAGCTTAGCACTGTTGACCTGATTTTAAAATATGAAACATTTTATTTTAAAAGAAAATGTAGTATTTAAAATATTAACTGCTATGAGTTGTTCTGTCAATTGCTGTTTCCTAAGAATAACAGGAATGTTACTTATTAAAGTTCACTGAACCTTTGATTCACAAACTGTTATTAGGCATTCCCATTTCAAAGGCATATTTGTATTTCTTTTCCAGAGAATTCTATTATCCCCTCGATTCACAAACTGTTATTATGCATTCCCATTTCAAGGGTATATTTGTATTTCTTTTCCAGATAATTCTATTATCCCCTCGATTCACAAACTGTTATTATGCATTCCCATTTCAAGGGTATAGTATTTTTATTTCTTTTCCAAAGAATTCTATTATCCCCTTGTCTCATTATTTCATTTATGTCTACAGGCTCTTAAAAACAGGAGTCTGTGTCTGTGTGGGGCATTCTCTGCTTTGGACAAAGAATATGGAAATCAGAGCATCCTGCCCCCTTGAGCCCTATTTACAAACATTCAGCTTTCCAACAATCAACATACTTGGTCTGCACACAAGTGTAAATGTATACAGATGTCACAAAGAGTAATAACTCTAATACTGTAATAAAAATAAAATTCTTGCAGTAAGAAGAGAAACACAGCTTTTCTCTTGTATTTGTGTGAAGGTGGATCCTGATACAGGTGAGAAGCAGGACACTGGAATGAGGGAAAAAAGCTGTATTTGTAAAAAATGGTTGTGACATTGGTATTTCAGAGTTCACATCTGTGCTGACATGTAAATCAGGTACATAATGTGAGAAAAATTCACAGGGGTAGTCTCTTTCTATATAATGAAAAAGTCACATTTGGTGACATGCTGTGTCAAGAGAGGTGTTTGGAACTTACAGTGCGAGACAGTAACTCCCGTACTTCAGCACACAGCTCAGGTGGAGGCTGAATCATCTGCTGCTGTTTGCCTTGCCCAAGACAGTGCCTGAAACACGGGGTGGGGTGTCCAGCTCACATGTGGTCCCACTGAATTAATGGGGCGGTTGCTAGAACAATACATCATGTATTTCCAGATGGAAGACTGACTCTACCACTGACATTTCCCTGATTACTGACACAGAAAAGATAACCAAATCTTTTCTCCTATCTGTTCCATCAGGGCATCCATCACCAACTTAGGACAAAGAATTTGGAGAAGTATAGTTAAACTCTTTTATGGTGTCTGGAGCTGTATTTCAATATAAAAGATTAGGGTTCAAAGGCTACTAATATTGATACCACCCTTGAATTTTCAAAGTCTTTCCTGACACTTTTTCTCTCATATCACCTGTTCCAAAGTTCAGGGGATAATTTTCTGTAAGTGCAACTTTTAATGCTGTCACAAGGCTCAAAGTCGCCTGCATAAGCTCAGTAGTTTCAGCACAGCATCCCAGCATGCACAAATCAACAGAGAAAAATACCCTCTGTTCTAGGTCTGATATTCAGCTTTCTGACCATAAAATTGAGTAGTATGCTTTTTGTCATGCAGGAAGATCTGATTACATAGAAGCAAAACTTGGATCACAACAAGAAAGTTTGAACTGGGAACTTCTTACCCCGTCCTGTAGGAGAGAGCACTTGATTGTTTTACTGTTTAATTTTCTTTTTCTTAGATGCAGAATATTAAAGACTACATTATTTTCAGAAGTTTTCTGAAATAATGCAATTTTGATGTTCAAACTTCACAACTGATGGGATTTGCTGGATGGTTATCTATTTGGTTCCACCCTGCAGTTATGAACAGTTAAGAGCTCATGGGGACACACACACAATGGCAACTCTTCTACTTCCCACTTCTTCATGGGAGCTCCCTCAGCTCCCCTACAGGCAACAGTTTCAAAATAATACAGTCCTTTAGTTGTCTTGCATGTACACTTATACTGGGGCTCACTACGATACCCCTTTGGGGACAATATTAAGAATTTTTAAGAAAGCTTAAGAAAAGTGCAGAATTGGAAGTTCTTTCAAAATAGCATGTGAAAATCAAAGTAAGTTCTAGCTAAAAACCAGAGAAGCCAATACTTATGATGTCATAGTAAAAAAGATTAAACATATGATGTAAATAGTAGTATTTAAATTCCTATGTATATTAATAAACTCTAAGTCTGAAACCATTGAGCCTTTTCTGCTAAGAAGCCACTTAGAAAGCAGTTGTGTTTTATCAGTGACAAAACTGCAGTCAACAGCATTTTAAGGATCAAGGGACAAGGAAGATTCAAGTCACATGCATTCTGGGAACTCTCTGAAATTGCCAAATTCAGCTCAATTTTTCTAATTAATCTTTCCACTCCCAGCAACTTGATTTTTGCAAGTCTATGTAAAATTCTATCATCTTGATATCTTGTGTGCAAGACTCCTTGTTTTTGACATTATGGCATTTATCTGGAAATGAAGTGTCCCATCTTGTATTTCTAGGGTTCAAACACAATGCTAGAAGCTTATCCTCTGCTGTTATTTTCTGAATATTAAGACTAGATGACATTTTAGCCCACCATTCTCACTTCGTATGCAGCACCTTCACAGCGGTCACAAAACCCTCTACACACACATTCTGCCCCAACCCTCACAACTACCCAATACATCAATTTTCACATCTTTGGAAAATATACAATGGGATGTAGGAAACTACTTGAAGCTAGATACCACCTCTAGCTTCAATCAAACAGGTTGAGAAACACTGCTTTAACTATAAATACAGTTCAAGTTTTAGCCATCATAGAAAAGTCTAGTACTCTGCTCTAATTAAGACTGAATACATTACAAAACCACTAACTGGTTGCAGTATGTTCCTTTTAAGATCTGCAAGTTAGAGTCTCCTCTTAGAATCACAACTGAAATATCATACAATCAAACAACATCACATAGGGAATCCAGTTCTAGTTAGAGACATCTACATAAAATCAGTTCAACATCACACAGAACCAGTTTTAATGTAAGATCTTGTAAATTTAGGGAACATAAAAACTTAGAACTGTGAGCATAGTAATAGAAATACACTGTGTATTTCAATAAACAAAAATAATTATGAGCTATCCATGGAGCATGCAAATATTTTTTTGTCTTCACAATAAAAAGAATTGCTAGTCATCAATACTGCAATTCAAAACCACCTTAGTTTTATTTTATGGCTGTGCAAAAAATGGACCTTCCTTTATATCAACTTCCCACTTCTGCACCCTATATAGCCATGGGATTAATCTAAAAATTCTGCTAGCAAAGCTATAGCCATACGTTTCTGTTACGTACAGTTCATTAGCAATATAACAACTCACGTTTAAGTGAAAAATTTAATAGACTTGACTTCTTCAAATAAATCTATCTGGCTTTTCATTTATAGTTGTAAAAACAAGGAAAAATAATTTAATGACTTACTTAAAAACTGTTCCAAACATATGGTTACATTCGATACTTACCTATGCTTTAAATCCAGAAAATGTCACTGTAATCTTAGCATCACTGAAAACAGTAAATCCTGGAAAACAAATCAACCTACCTAGAAATGCAACCTCAACTCACACCAGTTTCATTGTACAATCTAAACACAGCTTCACAGAGTTACATACACAGGGAATAGACCCTCATTTTTAGTTCTGCTGGGTACTTCTTTCGAAGGTGTATCTGTTTGCTACAATAAAATGTATAGTATTTTATTTATATTGGTTTCAAACAGTTCAAGAAATAACACTGACTACAATCCATGGTAAAGTGTCCTACAGCTGAGTATGTTCAAAACCAGCATTGTGAGAGAAGAGATAACCATTTCTTTATCTTCACCCTCCTTTGCACAGTGCTATCATCGCAATGATAAAACTCTTTAGACATAGCCACAGCATATACAGGGGCACCTACCCATATGTACATATACAGGTTCTTTTCAAAGGAGTTACGCTCTAGTTACCAGATGGGCACTGCACTAATTAGCTCAAATGAAACAGAAGTGAAGATCCTTCCATTCTCTCACTTTTTTTGCTGCTTCATTTGGGATTCACACTACAGTCTTGCCAAGTTCTGACCTTTCAGCCCAGACAGTTACTCACGTCATGAACACAAACTTCCCCTTCACTGTGAAGCTCAAGACTTCTCCGTCTCCATGCAGCATTGTTAACTCTTTGGTCTGCAACAGAACCTACACCTTTGATTTATACTTGGCACCGCAGCAATCTGCAGAAAGCTCTGTCTAGACCAAGCCTTCATTTCTTTTGACTGGTCCCCAGACTCTCTGAGCAGTATTAAACAGAAATTGTTAATATTCTTTGGAAATAACCATTGCCCTGGCTCCCTGTGAATACATGCTTTTTAGCCCCTGCAGTCTATGTCAATCAATATGAAAACTTCTAGAGCCTTCTTAGTTTGCCAGCAGGTCTGCTTCTGAAAGTGCTTTGCATCTGGGCTTTTACACTCTCCCAATGTTATCAATGGCAATATTTATACATACATAAAAAGAAACTTTAAGTATTTTCCTTCTCCTTAAAAAAATCATGCCATTTCCTTTTGTCTTCCTCTCCATTCAATTCCTCAGTATCCTAAATGAAATGAAAGGCTTCTTAAGAGTTTTTGCTTGGTTTGGGTGTTGCTTTTTAAAATACATTTTAAAATTTTATTTCCATGGCATATGCAATCTTTCTGGAAACAGATGATTCAATTGCTTGAGTTCCTTCAGCCTGAAATACAAACTGGCTACTTAAACACATCCATCCTGGGTTTTCACTCAGAACAACTGCACTTACTTGACACTAGTTTGTCTTAAGGCTATCTGTGTCCAAACAGATGTGCTTATGATGAGTGGTTGTTTGCTTTTAATAAACATAGAAAAGATATCCTTTTCCACTAGGATTAGTCAACACCTACAGATTCGTATCTCTTTTCTTCCCCCAAAACTTTTATTTTCTTCATCTGAGAGGAGCATAAACCCCACTGCATTAATCAAGGATCGAGTGTTCCCACATTAAGAAATACTCTCTGCAGGTATTTTTGTATCTACGAAATTGAAGATGCTTTACATTAAAACTTTAATCTTCACAAGATTACTATAATTATTAGTTGCACTATAATAACTGGTTTTGTGGCAACCACATGTTTGATGCTCTATTGTTAAAAGAAGAGCAGTCCCTTTCATAAGTCTTTACTATCTGGAAGGCAGATGTATAAAGATACCAGGAAAGTCCAGAGACAAAATTAAACATCCCCGTTTTTTTCCTAATGTTTGTTTGCTTTGTATTGTAATTGACTCATTTTTTATAGCTCTCACAACAAATTATCTTAGAACAAGAAAAGGAACTAACTGAAGGGCATTCTTTGCTGTAGCCAGTTTCACTGTAGAACACACTGATACATGAGGTACAGTTACTTAAAAACTGGGGAGAATAGAACAGACACACTCTTGACACTGATGCCATATTTCCTCAAGAAACTGAGCTAAAGCTACAGCTAAATTAACACCTTGGTTTATCTGAAATGTGGTAGGGAAATCCTTGACATAAAAATTTATAAATAATTCCTTCATGGAAATGTGTTCAGAGGATATCAGCAGTACTTCATTCCCTCTAGAGGTTGTAATTTCCAATTGAAATGCCACACTTGAGAAGGAAAAATGGAAATCTCTTGTTGTACAGGTAGACAGATGTCCGAGATGACTATGATGAGTATTTACAGCATGTCAATTATATGCTGTACTTAAGGTTCAATAAACCTGGAAAGTGGAGATTGATGGTGAAATGATTACTGTTTGTATAGGTCCTCAGAAAAAGTAATCCATTCATTTTCTGAGAAGAGGTGAAAAACAGAACAGGGGTAGGTATGAGCTATAAAAGTTCAAAGTCTATAAAAACTCCTCATGTGAGGAATATAATAATTTAGATTACTCTTGATTGAAATTACCCTTGGAAACAGAAAAACTGGATGTCTATTAGGTGAAGGAGAAATGCAGAGTGGGCATAGACACTTCTAGGGCTCATCAGGCTATAATGTAGTCCTTGAACAAAGCAGGTGAGGTCTTATATAACTGCTTGTTGAAGAAAACTGAGATGACACCATTGAAAACTTTATTTCCTACCTACTTATGTTGGTGAAAAGCCACTCCACTCACCACCAGACTGTAGCAAAGGTGCCACACCTTATGTAATATCTCATAGAGTCAACAACTGTCCCCTTGTTTCAGTTCGAATAAAATGCTTTGGTGCACTGTTCATTAACATGATTAATACAATTCAAAGTGTTTCTAATCTGAGAAACACTTTGTTTCACTATGCTTACATGAAGAGACCTTTCTCTAAAGCCCCATACTTTGTGACCTGGTAACTTTATTATACACAAACTGGTGGGCTAATTGACAAAAACACAGAAACATCGGTTTCCTTTGAAGATGAGAGACACTGTATCAGATTAGATTTTGAAATCAGCAAAATAGAGGAAATATTCTGCTGAGTCTTCATGGTACAGAAGTTCATTTCTAGTTATAGTCCATGATTTTTCCACCAATTTCATATGAAACATGAAGTGATGCCACTCTTCTGCTATCATACTTTCAAAGGCAAAATGCATTATCCAGAACAATGAATAGAACCACAACTTAACTGTCATGACATCGTAGATAAGTCTGCACTGACTCTTCAAAACATTTTCAACATTTCAATATATCAACTACTTTTCATATATTCTGTGATGCTCATGTTCAACTACTTCGGCTAAAAAAGGGTTTATTCTTAGCAGAATATGTACATTCCCAGTGACTTAAACACTGTTCTTTAATCTAACATAGTGAAATTATTGTTAATGCCAAGTCCAATAGGAGATCCTTTTTCTTGGCTGCGATTCTGCAGGGACCTTAGGTAATGGAATCAAAATCTTGAGCTTTAAACAAGTGCTGGCACAAACCTAGCTGCAGTAACCAGAGCAACCTTAAGCAATGTTGTAGTTACCTGGTGTCTGCTTACTAGACTATCTTTTTATGAGCCTCAGGCAGTTGGTGAATATATACCTTTGCATTAATTCCCACTTAAAGTTAAATTTAATTAAATAAACTTAGGATGTTCTAGTCCTCACCATAAATGATGTGCAGTATTATTCTAACAAGGAAGTTGAGTAGATATTTGCCAACTTAGAGAAAATCCTTGTTAGTGGATATCGCAAATAAACACTGATCTTCAATTTCACTTGTATTATAAAACTATGTCACCTCATGTAGTTTGAATTGGTGAAAAACTTCTGGTTGCCTTCATATTTTATCAAGTCCTAGCTTTTTTCTTTTTTTTTTAATACAAGGGAAGTTAAGTATCTTCCACATTTCAGCACCTGAAAAAGTAATGAAATGTGGTCTGAGAGTACCCAGCTCTCATACTTTTCATTAATTATAAAAGAAAACAAAACTCAAAAAGAAAGGTAACAAACTTCTGACACCACTACCAACAATAAGTTAGGCATGAGTAAGACTGATCTGCTTTGGGACTTAGTGCTGTTCTCTCTGAAAGACAGCACTGAGCCTATAAACTGAAAATAAACAGGTCTTAGACGTCTAACATACAACTTCTCCAGGCACACAGAAATTCCAAGGACTTTGCAAAGAATACTCTAGGTATGATAAATATACCTTCCAATACTGCTTCTCAAAGTCAAGATGCCTTATCATGCTTTTCACTTGATTAAATAAACAAACTTTATTAATTAAATAAATTCCACATAAGGAAGGTTTTGTTGCCATTGACATACTGGGGGCCTAGCAGGTTCCAGCACAGTTCAGAGCAGGCAAGAAACAGGATGAAAGCCACTGTCTTCAGAAGAGCATGAAATACTGTGGCACTGATCAGTCAGACTTGTGGTTCTATGGTTTGAGCTCTGTGTTGAGAAAACTGGGCTAAAACAGAAATGATAAGGACAGGTTTTGCATTCTTGTCTGAGCTGATGCTGAAGCCATCAGCAATACTGGCACTGGTAACAGCCACCTCAGCACCAGGAATAGCAATCCTTGTGTAATGAATAGTTGGTATCGTCATAAAATTTCACAAATTACTTTCTTTCATAGAGTGCTGGATCTTTCATAGGGTAGCCAGAGGAACTATGAGGCCATTCCTGATCTCAATTTTGGTTTGATCAACCTGACATCACAACAGCTGCCATTTACACTCCAAGACCTGAATGCTCACTTGTCAATGTCAGCAGGAAGAGAATGACACCTAAGTCTCACCACTGAAAGCTTACTTCATGCTAAATGAATTTGATGCATGTCATTGCTCACGTGGATAGACTAGAATATAATTTCCCCTGTCTTCTACTTCATTTTGACATATTGAACTGACATTAAATAATTTAAATAAAGCAGCACAAAAGCATTTGGAAGGTACTATCATTCAAAATATCTGTAGTCTTGAATTCATACATACATGCACTTTAAGCTACTAGTAGCAATTGAAACTATTACTTAAAAAGGACTAAAACAGTATTTAAAAGATAACCTATGACTAAAGCAAAAAACAGTTAAAACAATAATTAGAAACCTTTTCAGCTTGTTTGAAATTAATAAAAGTGCTCATTTCCTCTCTACCTCCAACACTGCTGTATCAAAGGATATTACTTGAAGACTTAAAAACAACTACTGAATGACAGCTCCTTAAATTGCATAAAGTTCAACCATGATAAACAAATACTCAAATGGACAAAGGTTAGCACACAGAATAGCTTGTACTCACCTATTAATAAATATACTAAATTTAGGTTGACAGCCACAACTAAATTAGCAGATGAAGTAATTATTGTATTTGATACTCCATGGCTTGAAAATCACAACTACCAGAATCTATTTCTGGTCTGTCACTACAATACTCAAGCAAAACTTCATATACCAATTTCCTGATTTCAAAATGTGGAGATTAATACATCTTATCAGTCATGTTACAGGGCTTAAGTCAGTATTTCTAAACCTTCAGATTCTGACTGTAAAGTTCTCCACCAATGCCGCAGAAAAGAAACATATTAATCTTAATTCCTTTAACTACCACCAACTGCTTTGTGAACAAGAAAAGATTTCAAGTTGCAGAAGCATTTCCAGTATCAGACGACTATCACTGGCATTATAAAATTCTTTTAATAGAAAAAGAATGAAAGAGTAATTGGTCTGATGAGCCAAATTTCAGTCTGATGCTTTTATAGGAATAATAAATCTCTAAAAACAGGATTCATAATATTGATGCAGAAATACTGAGACAAACTCAAAACTATTAGTGCTGCAAAAGACACCACTTCAAATGCTTTTACCTGTCTGAACCAGTTTTGCTGCTTTGACACACCTACAATTCTTGTATATATTTATCCCTCTGAAACACAGAACAAGCACATAACACAAAGAGGCCTTTATATATAATGCCATATAATTACCCTTCACATTTCAGATGGTTTGAAAATCTGTGTTTATGAATATAGTTCTGTGATCATGATCCTGTGGACTTCAATGAGGGCAGAGTCCACCTCATGGAATAAAAAACACAGTCGTCTCTTGACTGGCCTGAACTGCACCAATTGGGCCAATTAGACCAGCCCTTCTGTAAAGTTATCCGAAATATTTGTTTTTAAAAAACTGCACGCAACTAGTTTCATAACAGGAGACATAACACTTCTTGCCTTGATCACTTTCCAGAATCATAAACCTCTTCTTTTTTTTCTAACACAAACAAAGGGAAGTGAAACTACCAGCTAGTCCTTTCCCACAACACGAAATATAATGAAAATTTCTTTGAAAAACTGGGAAGAAAACCCACCAACCATGAGGTACACACCTGCTCTTCACTATATCCAAAACTCTGGTTTAAAGCTAGAAATCAACTCTTTTATATGACAGTTTTGGTGTATCAGTGACTCCTTGTTTCCAAATGCAAGTGACTTCATTCTCATTACCAAATAATCAGTTACTCTGTGTAACTGTACTATTATTTTCAGAATTCGTGTAAGAAAAACTGAGAATCTAGATTTAGCAAAGCCACATCATCATTCCAAAAAGTTATATGGCAATTTGCATTCCATACAGTGTAATTAACTATAAATCTATTACTTTGTTTTTACATCTCGTATTTGCACCGTATCTAACTTTCTATAAAACGCACTATAGGAAGACTACAACAGAAAGAAGTAAACTTTACTCTCATTGCTCTGGTCCTTTACAGAAAATAATAATAAATAATAATTAAAAAAAGCTAAGAAAAAAATTAATTCTTTTACTGCTCTGAAATTACAAGCACACATTAAGCATAAGTTCATTTATTGAAAAGCTATCTACCTGCTTTTCAGTATGCAAATGCTTCCAAACCACTGAATAGCTGTGCAACCAACAACTTGTTGTACAAAGAAATTTCAGACTGCAATGAGAATCAAAACATTGTATCAATTTGAAATTGTATGTCACTAATAGATTTTAAATATTTTCCCCTCATTTTATATATGAATATGTGACTTGCCCTCTCAGCAGCTAAAGGATTCTCTTTAAGAACCTCAGGAAACAAAAATATAAACATTGTTCTTACTGATCCTTCACGCTGATAATCTCGTAATGACATAAGTAAAGAGAAAACATTGATACTCACTTTGAGCCTTTAAAGATATTTGGTAATACACCAAAATATATATTTGGAATATACCAGTCTGTGCACCACCCATGGACACACGTGGATGCAAAGGGCACATACTGTCCTCTTTTTGTGCTCACCAGTTTTAGTCACTTAAAGGTGAGTTGGAGAATTCTGGTATTACTGCTAAACTTAAAAAGGAAATACACTGTTAAAAATGGAATGCAAATTGAAAAACAGTGGCTATTCACTTTTGAACTTAATTCATGATTTTACAATCTTAAAATAAACCATAGATATCAATGCCCAGTAATTTGTCATCATTCTCAAAAGAAATACAAAACATATTGAAAAATAATAAATAAACATTTTGCTAACAATTATGTTTGTACACCACCAGGATAGAACTACTCTGACAAACTCTTATCTTCATATGCAAATTCCTGGAACACACACAACATCTAGTTCATTTACTTTTTCTTCATTTTACAGGCAAGCTTCTAAACAAATGCAATTGGTAACAGTCTCTAAGTATGGTGGGAAAAAAGATAGTAAAAGAAATCAGGTCGAGTATCCAGAGAGGATTTACACAAATAGATGAAAAATAAGTAGGTGCCTAAAAATTACATTTTATGTAAACATTTTATGTTTCTGATGGTAGAAAAATTTGAATTCTAAATCCAATATTCATTTAAAGCTAAAACATTTATCAGCACCATTTATCAGACTACTTCTTCCCCTGCCAACAAAATCTTTTTTTCAGACACGGTATTCCTTCATGTGCTATTTGGAAGGAAATACTTCTCTGCAATAAAAATTCCTTCCGTATTTTTTTCACTCCCTTCCAACTTATACCAAACAAGAAAGCATAACAGACATCCTTTTATGGTTAAAAAAGATCCTGACCAAGGCTCCTAACGTTCTTGGACTAGCAATGTCCACATTACCACAACGCTTTCTTGACTTAACACAGTTTGAAGATGAGGGTGATGCTTTCCATGCTTCAGGCTGAACAGATTTGTTAGGAAGACATGTCCTGACAGATATGCTTAAGAGAATAAGGTCATTGATTAATCAAGAAAGGAGTCCATTAAAATAATGGAATTAATATATTTGTAGATGGTTACTTAACAGGACACTGTCAAGGTATTTTTGTCAATTTTTGAATATTCCCTTTTTAATCAGCATTAATAAATGCTTGGTTCCATATTTTTCCAGCTTTCAGTGTGTTAGAAGCTGGATTGCAATTAATGGCTGCATAAAAAAAAAAAAAAGTAAACAGTCCTGAACTAGTAATTTATTTAAAGTGATAAATTGAGCATTTCCAAATACTTTGTTTTCCATGTAATAGTTTTGCAAAGATCTGTACACCCTCATGCACAGGAAAAACAAATAAACATCTGAAAACAACACCATTAATGTTTCAAACTAGTGTTTTCAAAAGTTTACATGTAGTAAGCTTCCAAAATATTAATCTCAAGAATAATCTTTTTCATTGTATTTTTCAAAGAATACAAAATTAGAACACAAAGATGAAGAGATAAGACTTGCTTCCAGTCTTTCTCTGTGATTCAAAAAACTCCAATGTTTTGTACAGCTGTAAATATCTTAATTGAAAGTACATTCTAAAATTGCCTTAATATGGTAATGCAGAGATTATTCATCTTTCTCTACAAATTCAGACTCTTGTTTGTTCTGTCCAACCCCAAAATAGCTTTTGCATATCAAATGAGCAGTTAAGAGTCTGCATATTGAAAACTTACTATTGATTCTCTTAGGTTACATTAAAGGAGAGATTTCCTTCACAGTAACAGCGATGTTCAACTCAATGGAAGAAGAAGAAAATCAGCTGCACTGTGATCTACCACAAATGCTCCCAAACTGACCACTTGACAAAAGATTTATTTTTAAACTGTATAATCCCTTAGATGGGCATTCCCAAATTGATTTAAACAACACTGATAAATGATTAAGCTGCAGGAAGGAGTTTACAAATCAATTCAACCAAATGCCTTGGTGCTAAACAAGTGTAAATATTCTACTTGGGCATTCATACCACTTGAGCCAAGTTGTTCTAAAACTTTTTGGATGATGAAAAAGTTTTGAGTATCAGCAAGTTTTTCATTCTAGTGTAGACATACTGTAATAATTTTTCCCCCATTTAGTTTTAGATTCAGTGCATATGCAAGCACTCTTTTCAGATGCCTCCCCACTCTCTTTGCTCCTTTCCTTCACCCATTTTTAGTCTCAAAAGATAATTAAGTTCATAGAAGATCTATGAAGATCAGCAGTCAGACAGAGGAGAGACACAACTGGTTATTCCACCAAATACTGCCACAGGTAAATTCAGTTTGCTATGAATGGCAGCAACTAAGGGGCAAAATACTGAAAACACTTCTCATCTTCTCACTGGATAAATTGCTACACAGGACACATGGGAGAACAATAACAGCATAGCGCAGAGATTCAAGAAGATGAGGGATTAAACCTGTATGAAATGAAGCTTCACTATTTCTAATGCTCACAAATCTGGTGATTTTACTTAAAACCTACATCTGTGTGTGCCAGAAAACTGCTCTAGAAGAGGAGTCCTGCTAAGCATACACACACTTTCTGTGTTGATGAAGAGCATGGCAAAATTAATTAAATTTTACTTTTTCAAATCCCATTTCTACAGATCACTATTACAATTTTCCAAGTTTCCTGGGAATGCATCCTTCCAAACCTAAGAGACTGCAATTTTTTCAATCTTACATGGATCTTCACTTCTTAATAGGCTTCGAATGACTCAGTTATTTTCTATTAAATTATCTCTCTGTGCTGTACCTTCTTTTATATTTAGTATTGAAGCACTATATTAATACAATGCTTATTCATACACACTTACCTTCTTGTAACAGTGATAACATTTTTATATCAGTGGCATATAACTTTCTACACCATTTTTCCAGGGGGCATAAGTTTATCCAGCTATATTCACAAAATTCATAAATAAAGAAGCCAAGGAAAAGTAATTCTGCATACTGCAATGCTGCCTCACATGAGTCAGAGAAATAATATATGCCTCCAAGTTGCTTTAATAGGTATAGTCTCCTAAATGTGATACTATCATTGCCTGAAGGCCTGTAAACGGGCCTGCAGTTTGATCACACATCTTTTCAAGAAGGAACTGGCAACATGTGGTAAACAACAAAAAAAAAACAAAGAGAATATTTTAGCTATTAAGTTGCTGCCATACAGTAAAACTGATGCTGCAAGAACACAATCGTAAAATGCCAGTCTTGTTTATTACAAATTCAGTTTCACAGCTTCTTATGAAACATTTGCTATTGCATCAAGAGAATCTCTCTGGTAATTTCATTCCAACATTTCTTTTGTTTTAGGAGAGTTCATAAAGCACTCAATCCTAAAGCATTGTATTATTACAGCCTTTTATTTCTACCAAACAAGTAATATCCACCTATAATTTCCACATCTTGAAATAAAGTTTCAAAAATTCCTGATTTTATATAAAAAAAAATAAAACTTGACAGTTTGAGTTGCCATGTAAAGATGAATATTAATACAAGACAAACTGCTCTTCTGTTCAGTAGCTCTAGTGCAGTCAAGGTTAATTACACAGAACAAAGCCCAGAAATTACTGCTGTTTTAACAGCCTTTTACTGACATTGTCAAAATAAATGATATGCATAAACTGAAATGGATACACAAAGAACTACATTCTACCAAGAACGGTGTTCCATTTGTAAACAAAGATGAAACACAGCCTTAAGAATATAAAATTAAAATCGTACTTTAGTTTAAGTATTTCTCACACAGACTGCAAGTCAGATTGCATATACTCCACTCTCTGCTCAGCCATTTATTTGCTTTTCAAATTTTTTTTTAGTAAGTGGAACAGTTACAGTGCTTTTCTTTTATGCAGAACACAGCTCGATTCTGTGAACTGTAGAAAGAAGATATAATTGAAGTTCTAAGTATCTTCAGAGATACAGTTATTGTCCAAAGGTGAAGAAGTGCCTTTATTACTCAAGAACAGCAAAGAATGTTACAATGGCACAACAGTAAGAACCCATAACAGTGGAGAAATGGCCTAGGAGAAAAATCTCCAGCAACTCTGAAGTCATACAACTCTTCCTGCTCACAGGTGTGGCCTGTTTTTCCTTCAAGAAAAGTGTGTCAAAATGAACTGGACTTAAACGATTGCTAATTGTAACTGTGATGAATTGTAAAGGTTAGAGAAAGAGAGGGTAGAGGAAGAACGCTGCTCCGGTTAAATCCTTGGACAAGCTCTCTACTCACAGCTCAGGATTCCACTTGGAATTTGCACATACCTAGCTTGTGTTTCAAGTCCTGCCTGAAAAATAGGGGTTTTTTATCAAATGTGACACTCCTGTGAATAATATATTAAATTAGAACTTGTGAGACGATCAGTAACTATTTTCATCTAACCCATGTAGGGAGAAAAAGTGACAATATCTACAAGTATGTCAAAATGGTAACCTGGGTGTAATTTGACCTACATTTCAAGAGCTTATCTAATCACTTAACAATAGTAAAATGAAAATTAAATAAGATTTATTACTTAAAAAAAAAATAATGAGTCTAGGTGAAATGAGATAGAATTAATGATTTTATCTAGGACACACATTATAAATGCTAAACAATGAGAATAATAATTTGGAATGAGCGTGTTTATTCTTTGTTAACCAACACATTGTCCTCAGGGTTTTGCAAATGAATCACTGATTATTTACATACCATCAGTCAGTCATCAGTTTTAGTCAAGACATCAGTCATATTTGTCAAACATTCTTCAACACCAGAAAAGATGTTACAGTAAAACACAGAGTATCTGCTATCTCCAAATATATAAACACATTCAGATATATTAAAAGCACATACATTTCAGTAGTTTATTACTTAAGATAACTACAAAAGCAAATACTTAAAATGACAAAATATGGCAAGAGATGGAACAGCATTATCAATTTAACTCTAGTTCACTATTTTCCTTCACCAGAAGGACTTTCTATTGGTATTGTATGGGTACACTTAATTATTATATGGGTACTCCAGACAGTCCATTACGCAACTAAAAATCAACATTTAATTCACGGACATCTTTTCGCCCAAATGTTGATGCACTGGTAACCTGTTAAGGCCTAAGGAGTGCACCTTATCACACCCAGTGAAGCCAAATTAATGCTCCTCCCCACTGCCCCTTGCCTCCCATGGATGTGCTGTTTGCAATGATTACAGGTCCCAGCACATGAAAGACATACAAGTTCTAGCATGAACACCTAAACTGTTAAAACAGAAACAGACAGTCAAGAGGTCTAAGTTTTATTTGTTGTTCTTTCACTGTCTCCCTGACATGCTGCTGGACAAGGCAGACTTTCCTTCAGCCTTCTCCATCTAAAGTCTCCTTCTAAAATAGAAAATACCTACATACACCTTCTGTAAACAAGCAACTACCTTCCGAAACAGAAGTTACTATAGAAATTAAAAGCTTGATAGGAACATGGCACATTATTAGCTAGCAATTGGTGGACAAAATGCTGTGCATTCTTTTGGTAACATGGAAGAAAAAGAGCAGAACATCCTACATTTTTTTGTATTTTTACTTCATGTTTTATGGTATTATGATTAATGACATTGCCAGTAACAATTAGACAAAAATAAAAGTGATGAACCAGTCAACCTCAGAGCCAGTCAGTCTAACAGAACCTCAGTCAACCTTGCTGAGGGTAACTTATTCAACATTAAAGCTTTAATTTTTTAATTTTTATTTTTAGCTTAAACCTCTAAACGCATGAAACCAAGTAAATGTGAGTAGTGTTACACGCTCCACTATATGGTTATTTTACAGACATATATTTAAAAAAGCCATGAAACAAAACCTCCTTTTAAGACTGACAGCCATCAAAGAATTTTGTATACTTAACAAAAAAAAAGCTACCAATGCAAATCACGTAATTCAAACCAAGCATGAGTAAGAATCATATGAAATCACCACACAGACATACATTCATGTTAGTACTATTCTTTCTTAAGAAGACGTAGTCTAGTAAGCTGAAAGTCAGAACAAAAGAACCCCAAAACATTAAACCAACCTAGTCCTTGTAACAGCAACTGGCACTTTTGTTAGTAAAATTTACTTAAAAACCTCAACATATGAGCTGCTGTAGGATTTAAGCCCTGATCTGAAGCCTTAGGAAAAACCCCAGTACTAGAACGAGCATGGCTCGTGGCTGTAGGCTCAGCATGAAAATATCCCCCATAAAATCCTACCATCATGCTTTATGCACTTCTGTATCTGCAAATACAGATTTGCTGGTTCATGAGTTTTACAGATTATTTGCTACCTTCAAATTCTATGCTCAACAACTTCTCAAGTATTTTTTCTTTCAAGAAGAAACAGCAGTGGAGAATGAATGCAAGAGTTTTAAAAAAATACATTTCCAAGATCTACTTCCCAGTTTAAGACCACTGTACATTGCTTGTTCTACATACTATGGGCGGACCATGACAGATAAAACAAGCACCATCATTATGTAATAACGTGCAATTATCTTTATGGCTATTGAATTCCATTCTTCCTATGCAATATATAAAATGCAAATGTAAAGCAATAGTACAAATTACAAGCCCTAACAAGGCAGTAAATCTGAACCAAGTCACGCAACATAACGTGTCTATAAACTTTCCCACCAGATGCAAAAAAGGCTTTCAAAAGCTGCTCTTTTTAACTTATTTTTCTTAATTTTTTAGAAGAAAATTAATGAAAATCCTCCCTATCTCTACTCATATCTGAATAGCAAATTAATAGTTCTACCAAATTTGAGGAGAATTCACAGAAATTGAGATGAATATTGTAAGATTTATCACTAGATGTGGTGGTCCTTTTCTTTACTATTGCATTATAAAAATAAAATGTTTAAAAATAAAAGAACTGTCATCAGAAATACAGTTGATTGGAGATTATGATTCATATGAAGATCATAACCTATAAAAATCATCAGCTGTGCAGAATGAGCTGTTCCAGTTGACAGATCTTATTAACAAAATCTTCCAATAAATTACAGAAAAAGCTGATTTAAAAAAACTGCTTTTGGCTTTCAGCATATGGAGCTTAAGGTGCTCCTAACACTAACATGTTTTATGTGGTTTTAGTGACTAGATGCTACAAACAAGTCAGCTTGTTCTGGAAAATTTGTACTAATAAATTTAGTGAGAATGAAGGGAGGTTTTTTTTTTCCACAGAATTCAAATGTAACATGTTTGGATCATAAAGTACACTTTTATAGAGCTTTGCTTCCCTTGGTTTGTGGGCAGAAGATATTAAGAACAAAATCATGAAAGGATGACTAATTAAATCATAGTGTCTGTAAGTACTTCTGCAGCTTCACTGAACTACAGCAGTTATCACTTTACTCTTAACTCCCCAATACCAGAATCAGTAGATTCTGGGACAAAGCAAGAGCTGACCTATTCTGAAAAACTCTGTGAGGTCAATAATACAACTACAATGCTAAGACCAGCCAAGAAGCACAATACAGTGGAATATGAAAGATCTTCTATACTTTTACCTATAGTAAGAAGTGAAATATCTTGCAAAATAAAAAGCCAAAACAAAACCCCCAAACCTTTACAGCTGACAGATCTTGGTTTTAAGCTATAATGAAAACCTAGACACTTAAAATACTTTAGCACCAAAAAAGTCTAGTTTTCTGATTCCACAACTTTCTAAACTACCAGAAACTTTTCATGACATGAAGACATTTTTCTCCCTCCCCATTTTATTTTTGGCCTCAGTCAGTATGTAAGGTCCACTGCTTGGAGTTTTGCCTACTTCTGGCACTTGGCTATTACTCTGACAATGGCCAACATAGCGAGGTAAAGGAGAACTTCCTTGTTGGTACTTTGTTATTATTTTCAATGAAAAACATGGACAGCAAAAATAAACTGCAGATTACTGGGCACCGGCTAAAATGAAAGATTCTAAGAGACAACCATCAATGACATCTATTACTGATAAATGTCTTCTGCACACAGCTTGTATTTATTTTCCCAGCCTCTAGATCATGCAATTTACTGTCTTCAGCTGCTACAAACTCTGCTGTTTCAAATACTTCCAGTACTAACTTGCACAGACCCACTTCTAATCTAAAATCTCAAGGGCCCATTTTAATTGTGTGTTATAAAGTTTGCCTTTATCAACATAAGAAACCCAGACAATCTTTGATGACCCAATATTCTGTTTAGCTGGTATAGTAATCAATCTAGTGAATATCATACTGCCATCTACTATTAAAATTTAAACTATTTGCTCCAAATGCTTGCTCAAGATAAAGAATACATTATGGAATGCAATTCAGGAAGTTAACTTTGTGCCTTTGTCACAAAGTCTTAAGTAGTATAATATTAACAGCAATCTAAATTAGCCTAAAAGATCTCTATGTAAAGCATGGTCAGAGTATTGTGAATCATGAGAACTACATATTATTTCAGGATTATCTATCAGTCTCATAAACTTCCAGTTTTGCTATTGGTAAAAGAGTAAAATGACATCAGGCACCAGACCTGACAAGCTTCATATGGCATGCAGGTCCATTGTTCCATCCAATACAACACAAAAATGTTTTGGAAGGTAGTCAAATAGCATGTGCTGCATAACAGCCTATGCTCCTTTGAGAGGTAGTTGCCTGGCATAGACTAAAACAGTCTAGTGCAAAAAGATCAAGTCATATCTGAACTCCACATCGTTCTTGCCACTGACTTTGTGACCTCAACACACTACACATCAGGTTTTAGTTAAGTCAGCTACAAACAAAATCAACGAAGTTTAAAAGAAAAAGAAAATATTATTCTTTTTCAGAATATTTAGCTCAGTTTTTTTTTAAACAGCATTAGAACTTTTCATACAAGTGTATTTGTGTTTTGGTATTTGCAGCAGTTTAGCACAAACCCTAAATGCTGTCAAATAAATCAAACTGCTAAAGCACAACAGTAAAGAAATTGGCCTGGAAGAAAATCTCATTTGACCCTGCATATTACATTTTTGTTTGTTCTCTACTATAGTTAATTACTCAAACATAGACAAGTATTGCAGCCTTTTCACAGTACCTGGAATTTGGTCTATGTTGTAAACAAAAGTTGCAGTGAAATCTTTTAAGAGACTTCCAAATGATGAAATCAGAGTAAGGAAAAAAACACAAATATGTTCTTATCTTTCAATTTGAACTTGAGGATAAACCTCTTCCATTGACAGTCTTATACACAACTGTTTGGCCCCTGGCAATGTGTCTAGACAATGTCTGTTATTTATTTCAGTTCAAAAAGATATGCACTAAATACAATGGTCATCACAAAAAAAAGCACCCACAAAAGAAACAGGTCTGCATTGCATATTTCCTTCACACTTCAATAGTGAGAAATTATTGGAAGGCTGCTGGTCATAGCACCATAGCTAAATTAGTCCTGGTATTAGCTATTCACCAGAGCACAACAAGCAGGTACATACACATAGGAAATGAGTACTTTAAAAGATATATACAAGAAGGTAGTGTTGATCAGGGAACATCTTACTTAGTCAACACCTAAAAAACCCCCATGGAAATAAGAAGAAAAATACCTAAATGTCTTGTTTTTAACAGCATCACTGGCAACATACTCAGAAATTCACTAATACTGTGCAATCATACTGCAGTCACATAATCAAGTACAATTTGCTAATTTCTGAGCTGGAGGTTTTTAATGATTTGTCATTATGGTTACATATGTGCCCCTAGCTGACAAAAACTACTAAGAATGAAACAAAACTACACAGAATGAATGTACACAGATAGCCAAGATGGTCAATGGCATCCTGATTTGTATCAGCAACAGTGTGCTCAGCAGGGTCAGGGCAGTGATTGTCCCCTGGTACTCAGCACTGGTGAGGCCACACCTCGAATGCTGTGTCCAGTTCTGGGCCTCTCACTACAAGAAAGACCTTGAGGCACTGGAGCATTTCCAGAGAAATGCAACGGAGCTGGGAAAGGGTCTGGAGCACAAGTCTTAGGATGAGTGGGTAAGGCATCTGGGGTTATTCAGTCTGGAGAATTCCAGGCTCAAGGAGGACCCTTATCTCCCTCTACAAGTATCTGAAAGGAGGTTGTAATGAGGTGGGGGTCGGCCTCTTCTCCCAGATTACAAGTAACAGGAGAAGAGGAAATGGCCTCAAGTTGCACCAGAGAAGGTTTAGGTTGGATATTAGGAAAAATTTCTTCACTGGAAGATTGATCAGGCACTGGAACTGGCTGCCCAGAGAAGTGCTGGAGTCACCACCTCTGGAAGGGTTCATTTGATGTGTAGATGGGGCACTTAGGGACAGACATGGGGTTATTAGTGGACCTGGCAGTGCAGGATTAATGGTTGGACTTCATGATCTTAGAGGTCTTTTATAACCTAAAAAATTCTGTGAAACTTTGAAAGACGTATTTTAGATGTTGAGCCTATTACCTTTTCTATTACTGTGGCGTACACAGCATCTGTAAAGAGGCAGAAATGTGAACTAGAGACTGACTCTCAAAATTAGTACGTATACTGAATACTTCCCTTTATAAAATACAGTGGAGAAAATTAAAAATGCTGCAACCAACAGAAAATAATTTAATTCGAAACGAACATGCTCATTAAAAATCCAACTGCAAAAAAAGGCAAAAGAAAAGTATACAAGGATTTTCCTGAGCCAAAGCCACATTCTTTTCACATAAGAGAACCTTAATGAAAGATTTATCATAATAAACTTCGCAGTAGTTTGAGCCATCAGCTTGATTCTGTCGCTGTTTCAACACAAAGTTTTCACTTATATCAAATGGATTTGCATAAGAAAACAATTTGAAAGTGGATACAAAGGTCCACATTCAATTAAAAACCTTTGCATTAAAGTATAACTTTCTAAAAGAAAAAAAAAAATGAATGCGCTTTTTAAGTGTAAGCCAACATCTCTTTTAGAACAGCTCTTTAGCATAGAAAATACACAATGATGCTTTTTCTTTCAAATGTAAAGGAATATGCCAAGAGAAGTTATTAAGAAAGATTTATTTGCTGCAGACATTACAACAGGTATTATGTTTCCAACTAAATAAAATCTGAAGAAATTTTACTAGAATAACTGCAGAAATTTTGCTACAATTTTGCTACAATTCAAAGGAAGAAACAGCGTACTCTGCATTGCTCTTTTAACTATCCTGAGTCTTAATATACTCAGCTATTTCACTTAAAAAACACACACACTTCAACTCAATTTTAAATCTTAAACGCCGTGAATATCTTTGAAATAACCTGGCAAATTCTCCAGTCCATAACAATCCAACTTATGTTACACCTTCAAACTTTTATTCTTTATAGGAAAAATACTGTCACTACAATCAGCACAAAGTTGACAGAATAACATCTTATATTTCCAGAGTGTATTCTCAACAACCACAAAGATTTTGTAACACTGCATACTGATCTCACAGCTTCCATCCTCAAACCTGAGTACTGGCTTATGACACAAAGCTTTAGAGTCATGCATGCAGGGTGATTACCTACTGACATGAATAAAAACTTCAGAAGAGCATCAGAAATCACTGGGATACTATGAGTGATTGATCAGGCAAAAATAATGGTCTTTAGTATTTCACCAGATTTTAATACAAGTAGTAGTAATTAAACATAAAAAAGAGGATGTCAGAGAAAGCACAACACAGGTTTGAACTTTGCAAATCATTACAGAGACGCTACTGCACACTCTAAGGTGGGCTACAGCCTAGAACAAAATTCAAACACATTAAATTCTGCAGTAAAACATAATGCTGTTAATACACTAACAGCCTTCAATTACTGATTGTTCTTCCACCTTTCAGGGTAATATATTAACAATTATTTCAACTGCATCAACAGACGCTCTATCCATCATCTACTATAATCCAGAAAGTAGCATCGAAACCAGCAGCCATGATGGGAAATAAACTGTTTTACTGCAATACATTAAAGGTCTATTTATGACAAAAGCCTTGTCCAAAAAGAAGACATGGACAGCTCTCTTTTTTTTTCTTTTTTTCAATAGCTTTACAAATTTGGAGCAGTCAGAGCACAATTATTTCAACCACAACAGAGTAGCTCTGATTCTACCTGCTTTTATGTTGTTTGTGTTGTTGTCACCTGAGATGGCATTCATCTAGCTCAGAATACAGGAAGCTAAAGGCAGCAAGGGTGTAAGATCCACGCCTGCTACAAAGCACACTCTCATAACCAATGCAGGAGCCTAAATCAAACCATTTTTCTACTCTCAACAAATACTTCTGGAATAAAAGAGTATTTCTTCTCCTGTGGCTACTCAGCCACACTACACGTTACTTTCCTACTACAGTTAACTTGCCAGTTTGCACTGAAGAAGCCTGACTAAGAAAACTAAGGATTTTACTAGTACATTGCCCATCAAGAAGGATCTGCTGCTGTAAAAAAATTAGACTATTACATACAAAAACACATTAATTTTAAAACCCCAAAGCTAAGACATTAAGACTTCTGAACTGTCAAAATAAAGGCAGACCAGGAATCTTTGATTTTGCTACCTGCTCTGTGTCTCTTCACCTCACACTACATATGCATGCAAAATAAACACATGTTTTCCTTCAGCCTAATGAATCACTCAGTACTCAGGATGAACAAAGCTCCAGGAAGAGACTTGTGGAGCATGAATGATTGTGAAGCACAGTATAGGAACCTTGTTTAGAGAAGATGTCTAGAGAACATGATTGGGAATTACAGTAAGCAGGAGTATGCTGTCATGCATTAAAGCATTTCTCTTCAGAAACAACAGCAGGTTCTGTTTCTATCACGGGGTTCCTACATGATGACAGTTACATAAGTCATACATCACCTTCCAACCTCCAAGTTACCCCAGAAACTGAACAGAGAGGTACAAGAGCCCTGCAACTGAAGCTATTGAACATATTGCTTCTGCACTCGTCCTGAAATTCTTGATTCATTTAAAATTCTTCCTGAAAAATAGGGCACTTGGGAGTTCTGGCAGGAGCAGACAGCACCGTTCACACTATACATTCTCCGTCTTCTTTTTCCTACAGTCTTTCAGAAACAAATCCTGGCAATCTCCTGCAGTCTAGGTGAACTGTTGCTGTGTCCTGCTTAACATGGACCTTCCCAAAAAGGCCTCAGCCAAGCCTTTTACATCTGACTGGAAACACTCCCATTCAATAAGATGAAAAAGCCCTGGGAAAGACAGCCTCTGGGAGCAGAGCTGCTACTTATGAACACAGGAATAAACTAAAAGTATCTGCATACTTTTGAGAAGCAGCTCATTACTCAAACAGAAAACAATCTACAGGAGGTAGAAAGATCATAGGATTCCAATCTCAAACTCCTATCAGAAATTTCAGATAGTTGTGCCTGCCTTTATTTTCATGGTTTGTAGCTTGAGACATCTTATTTGGTGAAACACTGAAGACTCACACTTGCAATTGGGATCTAACAATAGTTGAAGACAGTTCTAACAATAAGATGAAGAGGAGGTAATGGAATCCACACCGACAATTTCATCTCAACACATCAGTTTTTAAAGATTAAGTAGCTGTTCCTCTTTCCAAATATGTAAAATTAAAAAGCTGATTAAGAAGGCAGACACATGGTTTAAAGGAAAGATGAGTGCTGGCAACACCAACTGACTCAAACCTTGTCTGCAGTGGAAGTTCTGGCACTTCATTCTGACAGTAATGATAGACAGAAAACCAGATCGCTCTCTGCGTTCTCTAAATATAGTAATATTGACCTTATGATGGGCTTCCACAGCAGCTGCTTCAAAGAGAGGCTGTCCCCATGTTGTGAAAACCACTCCTTTCAATTTCTTCCATGGTGGTAGTTCGTCACAAATTGCTTTTTCTGTTTTTATTTCTGCTCTTAGCATAGAAATAAATGTGCTTTTTTCCCCAACTTGCAAAAATACTCTATAGCCCTATTTTCAAAAGTATCTGGTCAAATTTGTGTTCACTGTGAACAGTGAAGCAAAGTGATCACTGAAGGTTTCAGTTCAAGTAATGACAATTTGCTTTCATTCCCTGTTAAGAAATGGTATATTTAGTTTGCTTTTCTGCTTCTACTGTCAAGACTACTGGTACAATTGAGACGGTTCATTAAAAATCCCAACACTAACATGTCATGAAATTCCATGGACTCACATAAAAGATCCCACTAAAGTGGCACACAAAACAACAGTATGTCCAGCATCACCTTTCCAAAACATAATCCAATCAGATTGAGAAATGGTGAACTTTCAAACTCTTGGAGAGCAGGAAGGTGGGAATGTCAAAATAATTACTAAGGAGACTGCAATAATTCATACTCTCTCACAAATACTTTCAACTTAGACAGCTGTTTTACCTTGAGAAGGTATGTAGGAATATTGCTGAAATCGACAGGCAACTTCAAGAGGAAGCGAGCCGAGAATTCTCCAGTCTGTGGAAAAACGTAACACTAATGAAACCTGGTAGCTAAAACAGAACCACAAACATTCTGAGGATTAAATACTATCCAGAAAAATGTCTAAGAGCTCATACCAAAAAGAAGGCGAATAGAAGTACTGGAGAGGAAAAAAAAATTACAGATTTCACAGGTGTCATATGAAAAAACACCTTTAAAAAACATTAACTATCATTGCCAGTAAGTCAACAGCAAAAAGTAGTTAGAATAAAACAATGTGCATGACGAAAAAATCAGACTATATTTTGTTACGCCCTAAATATAGATGTATCTTGGCTGTACTCATTTCCGGACAAAGGTCTGGCGAGACCTGCAAAGAGTCTGAAAGCAAAGCTAAAAACCTGTTAAATTGATAAGAGCATACAGATAAAATAGAGGCATCTTCACCAACACCGCAGATATACGTAAAAGAACTTGTGTTTGGAAAGGCGAGCATGTATCAAAAGTGTCCTTTGAATAAACTTTGAGGAAAAGAGCTGAAGTAGGAGGTTTTAAATAATTTCTTTTCAGAATTATGTAACTCTAAACACCTAGACAACCGTTTACTGAGAATTTGCCAAGCGTCCCATACACATTGCTCTTTTTTACGTACAAAGGGTATGTGAAGGAAATGGAAAGGATTTCCTTTCTGTTTCATACACTTCCTTAAAACCAGACTTTGTCCACCTGGTTATGAAGCAACGAAGTTAACTGTTTTTTAAAAACAAATGCCTGCCTGATTTCCTCCATATTAATTTTTTGTTATCTCTATTTTTTTAGTTCAATAAAGTAGCCACACAGCAGTTATGTTTGTTAGGTACGTTTAATTAGCAGTAAAGAAAGTGTTAAACATTGATTTTATGCAATAATGTACAAAAAACTGGGATAATTTGACACAAGCTAGCCAATTTGTCAGTGCCAATTTGTTTCTTGGTCTATCTACCAGGCATGAACTAGAGATAATTCATGCTATCTCTACGTCACTAAACAAGACAAAACAAGATCTGGAATGAAACTGAAATCTTTCCAATGGTACCTTTCAAGTTATATCCTTTGCCAAAAGGGTTTGTGTGACACTGGGCTGTAATCCACCCTTACACCAGCTAACTGAGAATTGCCCTTTAAGTTTGTTTCTGGTAGTCACAAAAGACAGGCAAAGAAATTGCTCATAGAAACACTATGCAACAAAAAGTGAGTGTATATTAATGTCCAACTGTGAAACCTTTCCTGATTACATCACTTGTGAGGAGAGATGCCAACTTTCTGATGCTCTGTTTCTGATGTATGCAGAAAAATCACCAACTTCTTGCGCACGTATAACATTTAGACTGCTACGATGACAGGGCCCTCATTTTTTATCCAGAGTGAAATGGATATTACAGATAGTGCCTCTCTTCTGGACTTTCAAAAAATGCCATACAACATTTTTCATAAAATCCAGAAAATTATTTTTCATATAATACCAAGTCTGAGGAACTGGATGGCCGCTGAACAGAGGAATGGCCTCTGACCAATGCTCCTCTGATCATCATCTGCTCCAAAAAGTCTAGATCTTTCATGTAATTCAATCAATATTATTTTGCAAACTAATACTTCCAAAGGTGTTCTGGCTGGACAGGGAGCAGCCCCTGTCCATGGTGCTCACCTCCCCAGCCCCAACCAACTGGATACAGGCATCAGGTTGAGACAGATGAATTTCTGGCCACAGCCTTGAGCGATTAGATATTTAATATCTCCTGCATCCACTGGTACTCCGCCAACATGAAGCTAGATAATTGTCAATTTGTCATATATCTTGCAGACTTGCACTTTAGGAAAATGGAGCTAGTGGAACAAAGGTATAAGAGCACTGTTCTGTTCCACTTTGGGACATAGTGCTGAATTCAGGCCTTCTCTTCAAAGTTTTTTTAACTCATGCACCTAAGATGATTCCTTTCATATCACTGTGCAAGGCTCATACTTGATTATTTCAGAAATCTGCTGAACTACTATTGATCCCTGAGAGACAGCATCACCATGAATTTCAATGACTTCTATGCAGAGGAGATAAAAGGCCATTTATCTCCTGCTTTATAGAAAAACACTCCTATTTTGCTGATCCTTGACGCTAACAAAACAGCTGTGAAGGACAGGAAAGAGAACTACACAAGTTAGTTTCACAGTTTCATTTTAGGACTCTAGTAAACAAGCCTCTGTCATCTATAGCAAGTTCATAGAATCTTCAAGACTCTCAAGAGTCTTCTTGAGAGAATGAAGACTTGGAAAAAAAAGCACACACTATGGAAAAATCTAAAATAGCTCTGCAATGATGAAAAGGATTTGACTCAAAATGTATTTAAGAATTATTTTACTGGAATATTTTTAATAAGGAGAGCATTAAAATTGAAGAAAATAAAGTTCTTTATTCAGTTACCGAAGACTGAGAAAAGACTCAAAAACTACTTGAGTAGCTACATCTTTCCTCTTAAAAAGGAAGAAAACCCCCAGTTTTCTACAATCTTAGTAGAATTTTTGCAACTGCCAAAAACTATGATAAAATCTCAGTACTGTTCAGAAAGCCGTCTGCACTTCAATAAACCAGTCTGGTGAAACTTAGAGATACAGCAAGTTGTTTGTAATGCAAGCTACAGACAATAACATCTGTGAATAAGTTAATTTCTTTATTATAAATAAATATAAATTTATTATATATAAAAAAGAGGTCTGAATTTCTTTGATGAAGGAAATTAAACATGGGTTCAAATAAAAAAAGCCTAGATGACTTGTCTGAGAAAAGAAAACCAGACAAACGTGTGAGCTGTAAACATCCTTGAATCACCTGTAACTTAAGGATGATTGAAGTGACATAAAGTTGAATTCTAGGGCTTGATAATAGGCGTGCTGAATTTTCATCAATTTTAAGACTGCACCTATTTCAGAAGATACTGCTTCTGAAGGCCTGCTTACCTTTAAGAGTATGCTATTTCTGAAAGCAAGAGGGAAACAAGTTTATCATGAACACCATTAGATATTTCCTGACATATCTTGCTCCAAACTTCCCATGAGAAATATATTAGCAGCAGAAAAAAACCCTGATTTTTGCAAAGCTTACTCTGTGGCAGAGATTGATTTTAAAAAAAAATTAATTCACACAGCAAACAAAATGTCTACATTGCCAATGGCCACATCTTAAGAGATGGTATATACAGGGTGTTTCTATACAGCATGGCACATTTCCCACGTGGGAATATGGGATATAGCTTCAGGAAACAGATAAGCCTGTTTAATGTCTGACTGTCATAAGCATACATGTCCCTACAAAGTCACTGCTCTGGCCCATCTTGCCTCCTCTTGCAAAAAATTAGTTGGCTTAGTTTTTCCTCTCCAGTTTAGGTTCCTGGAACAACTCATCTCAGCTTACACAAGCGCAAGAGAGATACTGGCAACTGCAGCTACCAATTAAATCAACTCAATCATAATGTGGAAACACACCCTAATACATCCTACCCCTAAGCAGGCTGGTAGGCTGGCAGGGTGTCATACCAACACTGTTATTCTGCCTCTCAAATCTTCAAAGCTAACTCGAACTTTCACATTAACGTTGTACTGTGCCCTCCAAACATAGCACAGGCTTTTCAACAGTTTCAAAGTTTTCACCTATAAACCAGAAAAATGAACAGCAGGTTCAAAACCAGTTCTCACCTGGCAATCTGGTTCACCAAGGTAATGGAATACAGCAACATACCAAAAAGGGAGCATAGAAAATGAGCTGGAGTCGAACAGGAGTTTTCTCCATTGGAAACAGAAAGGATGGAGATCCACAGTAAGAACTTAAGTTTTCCAAAGCAAGAGTTGTATTTGCTAAAAGCATTTTAGGTGAAATAAGAGCTTACCCAGTTGTTTTTTTTGCCAGCATAGATTTCCATGTTTTCTCCATACTGGGGCTCTTCAAGTAAAGTCTGATACTCAAACATGAGACGAGAGCTCTCCCGTAATCGGCTGCACTGGAATTGGTGATACTGCTGCACAAGCTCTTTCACAACAAGCAGGAGGCATTCAGGGTTTGAAGGATTCCAGGAAGCTAAATTCTGTTGAGTAGAAAAGAACAAAGACCAAAATTGTTTACAGCAATAAAAGACAAGCAATCCCCCTTCCATACTGATACCAGAGGCACATATGCATGTGGAACTGCTGTGACAAAGCTAAACCACAATATTAAAATACAAAGGTTCTACCATGCTTTGGAAGAAAACCAGGTGAAACAGCAGAAGCTTAATATCAAATAGGAGACCTACCATAAAACTGATACTAAAGGGCTACTACCAGGCTTTTATAGGCCCAAATTACCATTCTATTATATTCTAAAATTATACTGTTGCATCTGAGAACTGGAAAAGTTTGAATTAAAACTGATAGGCAATACATAAGGATTTGGTAAGCACCACTTTGCACAGTAACTGATTCAAAAAGCAGTGAACCAAGTCAACATGGCAAATTAACACCAGCTACAGAAAGTGCTCTGCTCCATTATCTCAAATAGTGGCTACATTCACAGTGATAGAGCAAATGGGTTCTCTTCTCTTGCCTCCACCTTGATTTTTTTCACCTTAAGCATCTCTTCACTAGAAAAACCTCAACTCATCCCCTTAACACAAATGCCATCTGTACACAGAAGTCTCTTTAATATGCCTGGCAGAAATTTTTATTACAGGTTCGCTGTGTTTCAAGAAATACACCTAACAGAAATAAAAATGATATTACCATTAAGGTAACTGTGTCAGTAGCACAGTAGCAATGTTATCATTCCTTTCATTGGCTTAGATCAGTCATCTGTGCACAGTAAGTTTTATTCAGCCAGTATTTGGTATTATAAACCATACCTAGTAAGACCAATGTTGCATGCCTGCATCTATGTGACAAAAAACTGACCTATGTGAAGGGCAAATGAGGACTCACCCTGTAGTCCATGCTGTTAGGACATGAGACAGCACTGACTGAAAATACTTAAGTGCTCATATGCTTTGCACTTGGATCTTCAAGAGGTTTTCTTCATACAACCTCAGAACATGTTAACACAGTCATGTGGCTTTTGGTGAGCTTTGAGTATAAGCAAAATGAACCTGCTTTTCATAGAATCATGGAACGGTTTGGGTTGGTAGGAAACTTAAGGATCCTGTAGTTCAGGGAAGGAACACCTTCCACCAGACCAAGGTGCTCAAAGCACATTCCAACCTGGCCTTCAACACTTCCAAGGATGGGGCACCCACAACTTCTCTCTGCAACCTGTTCCAGTGCCTCACCACCCTCACAGTAAATAATTTCTTCCTTATATCTAATTTTAATTTACCCTATTTCAATTTAAAGCCATTAACCTTTCTCCCACCACTCCACCCTCTTGTAAAAACTCCCTTTCCAGTTCTCTTGAGGGCCTATTTAGGTACTAGAAGGCTGTATATCACACAGACATTTGACAATAAACTAGCTGCAACAGAATTTTAAATCGCATGAATTGTACAGTTAAGAAACTCAGAACTAGCAAAGATGTCTGCATTTAAAAACTAAGTGAAGCTATAATATAGTAGCTTCATGAAATTTCTTATCCGTATCTGTATTCAGTGTAGCTGGATGGCATGTTATTTCTTCCTGTTAAGTTACAGACATTTCATAAACAAATTCATATTTTGTGTAACACAGAAAGTAACAAACACAAGTAATAAACACAAGTGAACAGGATGCACAGAGAACTTGTTGAGTCTCTGTCCTCAGACATACTCAAAACCTGACTGGACAAGGACCTGGACAGCCTGATCTATCTGATCCTGCCCAGGCAGGGCAGCTGGGCTAGTGATCTCTATCTAAAGGCTCCTTCCAACCTCAGCTATTTTTAGCTTTATGAAGACGTTTAAAAAAAGCTCAAACTGAAACAGGATCGGTGTTGCAGTTTCGGACACGAACACGCAGATTCAAACAGCAGGTAGCAGCAGGTCAGATCCAAGCTGAGGCCAAATAAGGGGCCTCCCACCTTTATTCTCACACTTTTATACCTCTTCTAAAACAATCATACATTGGTGGATGAGGTTAACACCTCTAGCATCTTACAGGATAGGAATACAGTCTATCACCTTTCTCCGCCTTGGAGAAAGGTATGAATACTATCAGAAAGTTTAGTAAACATTCTTAGCCGGTTAGAAAAACAAGAGCTATGTTTATAGAAAGTGCATGAGAGCTTCTAGTACGAAAGTAAAAACATGGAGCACTGTGAAAACCAGGGCGACAGATCTCAGCAAGGTGAGACTCCACAGCTCTGGCCTGAGAAGAAATGAATGAGTTTGTGTACAAATTTTATCTTCTGATACCCTGGAAAGGCAGATAGAAAGCTTAATCAGTTACTCACCAAGCACCATGCTTCAGCTCTACAATGAAATTTACTTGTATCCTGATCTCTAACTGGTGGCTATTTCCATTAAAAAGGGTTATAACTTTTATTATTTCTGATGACTTTAGGTATGTCCCTATGGAATAGTTTTGTACAGACTTCAGTGTATGCGTATCATGGCTCAATATCTCAAGCGTTTCTCTTTCCACAACTTAGTATTTTTTCCCACTGAAGTAATATATATGAAGATGCTACCAAAATCAATTTCTCATTTTCAGCACCATCACTTAAACCATACCAGTCTAACTTGTCAGTGAAAGCAACATGAAGTATGTATTGCTGTGTTTTACATGCATGAACAGCTATAGGACTGGACTGTACTCCTGCTGCTCACTCTGATTCTGGCAGAAAGGGCTGCCCAGCACGGCTAAGAGGCTATCCTTGAACCTCTGCCTTTAGGAGTTACCCCAGTGTCACAGACTTCACATTTGACCACGGCTTGATGTAAAAGTACTCTGTTTTCTCACCCTTATAGACAGTAGGAACACCTATAAAACAGGAATATTATCATTGCCGTGTCTTAAAAGGTAAACTACATTCCAGAGGAATTGGTGAATTGGAGACATACTAACGCAATTCATGTAAGCTCCTCAAGCACTACAGAGTGACTGAGAGCCTCATTCTACCTTGTCTGCCACCTACAGCTGGTGAAAACTGGTTTGCAACTTGAACCCACATAAGCTTATCCAATTCTACAAAATACTAGAGAAAATCTGTCAGGTAGACAGCATCTTCTAGGAAACACATTTTCTATCATGCAGTCTGAAACCAGACTGCATATAACCTTAAATTTCCTGTTCCCAAGCTGCTGCTCAAATAAAGCATTTCCAGAAAGCCAGAGAATGTAATATGCCAGTATGTATTGATATCAGCCAGACAAGTGGGAATAACCTTTCCTCCTAATGACATTGGTATAACACAATAGAAATGTTCTGTCAAAGGAAATGACCAACGGTATTTTAATAACTGACCTAAATGCAACCGAACCTTTTGTTTTTTAAATAACGTTACACTACAGAACAAAAAAAAGAGCAAAAGGAAATCCATTGTCATTTGTGCAGTACAGAGCTGAAGTAGTGCTCTTTTCAAAGAATTCGAGAACACTGCATCAAAACAGTGTTTATTCTGTATTGCCTTAAAGCTACAGGAATTAAAATGAATTATTTGACTGTAGGATCCCTACTAAATACCTTTCATTCAGCAACTCAAGTTTCCAAGTACAAACTGGTTATAAAAACAAATCACCTGAAGAACAATTCAACTACACACCCAGGACATACATGAATTGTAATGGATTCTTGCTGATGAAAGAATAAACATACAGGAGCTACACAGATTTTCTGAAACACAAGTTCTGATTTATATAAACCATTCTTAGCTTTAGAATTACATTATTGTAGTGCTTGTTATTTGGCATATGGCCACCAGATTTCCATCCATTTTGTTAACTTTGCAGAAGGGCTGTACTTTTCAGAAGATCTAAACTCACAAATTTTAACATTAACATTACGGAATACAATGCCATGTTTACGTATGAAATTTCTTTTTACATATCTTAGTGTAACTTATTTGCCCTAAGCACTAGGTTCAATCACCTGAAAATACTTCTAAGCAACTTTACTGTAATCCAATTTCAACAGGATGTCAAAACGGGTGCTGTATTGTTCTCAAACAGCACCTTCTTTAATCTTCCTTCTATTTTTGAAATCAGAGATAAAGTAAATAATTACCTATAAAATACACTGAAATCTAAGGCAGAATTTGATTTGTTGAATTTACCCCTTTTAGAGTGTCTACACTGCTACAATTTCAGCATCACAGAGATTCTTCTGAGGACACACAATTAGTCACTTTAGTTGATGAGAGTAGTGTCCCTGCAAAAGTAAGTTCACCTCCTTCTTTAGAGGTAAAGGATCTTCTAAGTAAGATTTTATTTAGCAATGCAGTATTGTATTCACTATTAGACTTTGGCAATCAGCAAAATATTAAACTTGGATCAAAAAGAGTAGTAACTGAGTGTGCTTCATTTTCTGGTTGCTTGTCTGAAGGCTGTATTCCAGCTCTAGCCAATCCAGCTTTTTAAGAGATTGTATTTCAGAAGACTTAAAATATTAGAAGAACAGAGTGAGCTTCTGGTGTTTGTGTTTCATGGCTTCAAGTTCTGCTACAAAACTCAGACCTTGTATAAGTATTAAGATCTGATGCAACTTCAAGATTACGAGGTTTAGTTGTTACAATTTTAAAAAAATCCCTGGAAATAACAACGTAGATCACTGAAGCCAGGAAGGTATGAAAAACCCAAATACAGAAATAACAAGCAATTATGTATATAGAAAAAGACTTAATGCTTTCTGTGGCTTATATCAAAATCTTCTGCCTTGCTCACAAATCTATACATTATCATTTTACCAAAATCACATGCATGCTGAAAAGAGGTTTTTTTCTCAATTTGCTATAAAACTGTGAATAAAATGAATTTTATAGAGAAAAAGATGATCGCAGTGACTAGGGTATTGACAGACTAAGTTACGTATTTCACTCAATAAATCCTGTCTAATTTGAAATGAGATTTCTGCAGACTTTCCAGAGAGTTAATAAAATTTAACAGAACAATCATTAATGCATTTAAAATAAAGAAATCCAGACTTGGATACAATCCCTTGCCTTTTTTGCCAGTAGATATCTTTAAATGAACTCTGCAGTGCAAACTCTCTAAGTTACTCAATAGTTAGCCAGTTAGACTGAAAGTGGCCCACTGTACAACAACATACAAGTACAAATCAACCCAAACTGCATCTGCAGCTAGTTCTGCATTCATGCTGACTTCACATGAAGGCCTACATGCATAACTCAGATTGGGCAGGATCTTCTTTAATGTTATCATTTTTTCAGCATATCATTGAAGAACTTACCTGTTATTTCTGAGCACACAGATTAAACAATTATCTTCAGTCTAGATACTGCTTGCATGTCTCTCCATGATCTCCACCAATACTAGGAGCAACTTCATGCATCAGATCTTAACTTCAACCTTTTAGTTTTTAATTTCAGCAATTTTTTATGGCTTTGCCATACTGCAATTCGTGTAACTTTCATTTTCTAAAAAGATCAATATGTGCCTCATCTTAAGAAGTACAGAAGTTTCAGTAGCAGTTTTAATAGCATCCAAAGATGACTGTATATTCTTGTGGACACAAAAGCCTGGTAATGTCATCTGTGACGACTGGGTAATCCCCATTTTTCCAGTTAGGGAATGAATGAAAAATGATCTACAGAAATGAATTCAAAATGGCCTTCAGAAAAAGTAATGGAGTGAGAACTTCCATATGATTGAGACCAGACTCCATAAGCATCACTGCCCACACAGCTGTAGTTACTGTCATACAGTAGATGGCCAATAACTATTTACCTATCCATAAGTAAGCAATTCAACATAAGGAAGTTAAATGCCCCTTCATGGCAGAAGTTTTCCTGGCTGACGTTTTTGTTATAGGACAAAGTTTCAGGACAAGATATTCAAGAAAACAGTTATCAAGGCCTTGAAGTGATTAACCAATAGCACATACATTCACTAAATTTGCCCTCTAGCTCATGTTGTGTGGCAGTAGGAATGGAAAAATATTATTCAATTATTATACAGATATTAATAGCCCATAGGCACCCATCAAACTGTGTCTACACTGGAGAAATCCAAGTGATTCAGGAGATCTGTTTTGATGATCTGCTGGATAGTAAGTTAAACAATTGCACCAAGGAGCACTGATTTTCACCAAGAAGTATAACCCCAGCAATTTTTTCGGGCTGCAAATTCAATCTGTGAATTCCCTGGCTCATGATCCTGTCTGCTGACAGAAATTGGCGTAGTAAGTGAACAGTTTGATAGGGTAAGGTTTTTCGACAATCAGACATGACCAAAGAGCTGAGAAAATGAATTCACTTGAAGTCAGTATAAAAGGCAGAGTAGAGCTGTTATAAGGCCACCCACAGGGTGCAATTTATGCCATTTCAACAGTAACTCATTTAAATGAGTAGCAATGACACCAACTGGATTTCCAAAAGAGACAAGGAAAATTTGCATCCTGACAGTATCAGTTCTAGTGAGATCTTACAGGTGAGGCAAGTGAAAAACCCCCAACAAAGTAACTCCTCAGGCCTATTAGCAGACGTGCAGAGTTTAGCTTTCCAAAACTGCCATACTATTCAACTTCTGGCAAAGAAACCACATTTAAATTTTGTTCTGGAACATTTTGTGCTTTGTAGTCTTTCCTTTATCCTTCCAAAAAAGCTAATCAAGAACCTATGCAAACTACTCAGTGTCCATGATTACCTACTCCCCATTTTTTTTCACAATACAATGGGCCTCATGTTCCATAAAGCTGCTAATTCATAGACTCCTTCACAGGTTATTGCATATTTCATAGCTCCAGGCAATGTCTGCAGCAAAATACAATTCTACACCATCAGAAAGGAAATACGGTAACAATTTCTAATTGATTTGAAGTTGTTTTTCTTTGAAATGTGTTTAAATACCCAGGTTGCCAGAAGATCTTCCAGGAATGTGATTTTAAAGAAGACAGATTGTAACTGTTTTTCCTGGCTATACTACAGGAAATAACAGCAAGATCTTATTTTAAGTTAGTGTACTTTTATATTTCTAAGCAAGAAATTAACTTTCATGAGAAAATGTCAGTAAACAAAACCTCCCAAGCCCGTAACAGTGGTAATACATTTCTATAGCATCTTTCATAGAGAATTATCATAAAGAATAATGTTAAGTACAGATTTGCATTTTGTTTATATCTCTGCACACCACATGCACACAGCTTGCATCCTACGGTGGCTTAAAATCAGTACCAATGTAAGTTTTTACCTGAAATGAGAAAGATTACAGTGCGATATTAGCACTTATCCTCCATATAAATACAGAGGAGATATTGGTCCAGTGGTTACAGCATTAATGTAGAAACTGGCATATCTGGTTTCAGTCCCCTCTTTGCTCTACTCTTCATAGGCCACCACAGGGAAATTGCTCACAGAAAAAGACACAGGATAATTATCTACCATATGCTCACATCTTTCTATCAACAGATATTTTTCACAGTATTTGCAGGGCTGGAGTGTTATAACAACTTCAAAGGCTTCAGTTTCTTAGCAGCCAGCACTTAAACATCCTACAGGCTGCAGCTTCAAATCAATCACTGTAAACCTACATGCCATCTACTTGTCATCTTGTTTTCACAGGTTCTTCATATCCCTCTCCCCCAAGCACCACTGGAACAACTTTCTGGAGTGATGTTCTTGAAACGATCATTTTTGGGCCCAAGCAAACATCAAAACTTAACATTTCAAAAAACAGTTCAACTCTGGAGCACTTCTGTCATTGCAAATACAACGAAAGAATTTACAGACCTCGTGTGCTCTACTACTGTGAACACCAGATAAAACCGTTTGCACAAAGCAAAGCTTGGGCTTGTCAGTATTTATTTTAATTTTTATTTTTGGCAAGAGGCTGTGAAAACTGGATACAGAAACTAGAATAGCTTATAAACACTTAGTCGAAATCCCAAATACCTGAAGGCCTTGAATTAGTAAGAAAATGCAGAGCAGGAACATAATAAGAAATTAATTCTGCTTTCAGAAAAGCATCTTATGTCTTGCATGAAATTATTTTCCCTTTTTTCTTCCACTGGCTACACAGTGTGATTCTTGATAAATGATGCAATACCCAAAGCAACTCTATAAGAGATCCCAGCAAATCTGACACGTGGAGAACACTCTCCTGCATTCACCTAAAATAAATGCAACACTGCCCCTCAAGCACCATTCACCCGAAAAAGGAATAAACTCAGCTTCCTATGGTTACTACAATTTTTTTTCTATTCCCAGCTATAGGAGCAGTTAAGAGACAGCTGATTTTGCTAAGTTAAGGGTGCTCAGGAAATCCAGAATCTGTGGAGCCAAGTCCAGAACATTTTTATATTGTACACTCTTGCTCAAAGAGTCTGCCTGGTTCCCTCACAGAGCTCACTTAGAAGATAATCAGACCCTTAAAAGCTACAACTGCCTACTATCTAATTAATCTCCTGAAGACATGGCACGCATAAGCATTTCTTGTCCTACTTTGCTAAGGGATTAGAGCAAGTTTTGTTTCTTTCCAGACCTCTCAGCACACCTCTCTCAAAAAGCAGATGATACCTTTACCTGATCCAAGAGGGAATTTCTTAATTCCTTCAGCACGTAATAAATTCTGGGTTAGTGAATCCAATGCACTAATCATTAGTTTCTCTACGTGAGTACACTGCACTTTTTTCCCCTGGGAGCTGGCTACCAGAGATGTACATATTTAACTAGACATGGCAAGTAAAAGGAACAAAGCACGAAGACAAGAATAATTCCCCCACAATACATATGCACATGCATCTTTTACCTAAAGATTCACTTACCACACCTTGATTGCAGTGTGAACAGGCCTCAACTCCTCAGACCCTCAGTGGACCAGACAACAGACCACTGTTAATGCTTTACCTCAAGAGTCCCTTTCAAATAGCAAGTCTTTCACTCTTATCAGCTTTTGTGGTTTTTCCTTTCCTGTCAACACAAGTAATTTTAGCTACAGCAAAGAGGCACAACCTTCACAGCTAATGTTTTGGACAGCATCCACTAACATCCCTTGAGCATTTATCGTTGGGTGGCACAGGCAGAACTGTTTTCTTCTAACCATTTTCCCCCTTCCAAAATCCTGCAAATTAAAATCAATGTATAACACAATGGATCTCACTGATGTGAGAGCAGTACTGCCATCTTTATTTTCACATCTGTACTACAAGAGGGTTTATAAGACCTTGGAAATACAGTCCCTAAAGAAAAGATTTACAGAAAACCATTGCATAAATCATAAGATGTAGGAAATCACAATTACTTCTCTACCATACCAGCAAAATTATTGCAAATTAGTTATCTCTTCTCAAAAAAGCAGCATAAGAACACTCATTTGGGTCCTTTATGAAAGTAAAAGCTGCATCTCTGGGAAGATGGGTATATAGCAGAGTTCATGTAAGACTGTACAAACACTTACACTGCAAACAAAAGACTCAAGATGCTGACTAAATTTGAATTATATTTCTGTAGTTATCTCTAAAAAAGAGCAGATATGCCTGAGGAACTGAAATAGAAGACAGCAAGGAAACACAGACATAAAAGAATGTAAAGAATGTGTAAAACAAAGAGAGGTTTTGAAACAAATATAGGCTGAAACTTAGACCAATAAAAAGGAAAGAAAATGTATCTTCAGCCCTCTTCCATTTGGGGAAATGAAGAGATCTTTTGAAAACCATCCTGAGTGCAAAGATATTTATTTCTTTGCCCCAACAACATCTTCTGAAGGAAAGAATCTTCAGGGTACCAAACTTAAACTAATTTAATTTGAGAAAAGTACAGTTATAAATTATAACAGAATTCACAGTCCAGAATGAAATCAAATACAAAACTGCATTATTAGACAGAATGACCATTTCTAACTTATCTTCTGTAATCAGTTGATTTAGAAGTTTTTTCTACTTGCATATTCATAAGCAATGACCAACTTCCTCTACAGAAAAATGGATTGTAATAGCACATCAATGTGAATTCAATGGGCGTACTACACAGAATTTAATGTATTCTCAATTCAGGAAAACTGTCCTAGAGTCAGTCTTTTCCCTCAAAAAAACCCACACCCAAATCCAAGCCCCTTGTAAATGTGTTTCTAAAAAGCCAACAAGCTGTTGCCTTCAAGACGTGCCATTTCTGACTGGTTTTAGAGTTCTTGTAAGGATGCGGAGTGTATCGTGACAGTAGCATCACACATAAGGGCCAGAATCCTTTCATTTTCTGCTAGTTTCTCTAATAATACTTTTTTCACCATTTTTAACAAAACACTGGTCAAGTAAAGTATGATTACATATTAATAAACTGAGGCAAAAAATAGTCAGAAGTACATTAGCAGTTTGCTGGTTTATATTAAAGAATTATAAATGCCCACACATTGTCATTGTATTCCCAGACGTCCACATATAAGATGTTCTACTTTCATATGTCTGGCTTGGGATATCCAACTTTAAATATTTGGTATGAACTATGGCTTGAAAGTGAATGATTTGCTGGAATTCGTTATACCACCCTTACCACTGTAGTGGTTTGGTTTGAAATATCTATTACTTATTTTCCTTCTGTGAGATAAGAATTCGGAGAAAGCAAAGCAGGCACAAAACTTAAAAAAACATAAAGAAGTTTATTAACAGACCTAAAAGAAGAAAAAAAGTCAGACTAAACCTTCAGAATACTTCTCTTCCCCCCACCTTTCTCCCTTCTCCCACTGACAATGTAAAAAGACAACCCTTGAGATTTGCAGTCAGTTCACCACCTCTATAACAACCTCTTTTTCAGTTCACTTAGGGAGAGGAGTCTCTCTTGCTCATGCTGTGGAGATACCTCCACAAGAAACAATCTCTTGTTGCTTCAATGTCATAGCAAGGCAGCCACCTAGGATGGTTCTCTGCTTGCCTGTGAAAGTCCCTTCCCCTGACTTACAGCCTTCCCCACAGCTGCTTTCGAGGGTTTCTTTAGCTAATGGGGTACCATTTTTAAGGATGAGCTGTTCAGAAACAAAAGGTTCTCTTCACTTATCAAAGTGCCTGAGAGGCATAAGAACACTATCTCTGGGAGCATCTTCGTCTCTAGGAACAGAGGTCTTCTTCTTCCCTGGGATCTGTGTTTGAGATTCTCTCACCAAATCACAGCTACTTCAACATTTGCTTATTTCAGCACAGGTACTTTTGCTCATGGTTGAAGTTTGAATGCTCCACCCCCCATGCTTTCATGAAACTACAATGGGTATTCTGATATATCATAGTCCATCACCATAGCTTTACAACGGAATTTCAGCTTCTAGGTTTGAAGCATCTCCTCATTCTCCTCTCTCGGGGCTTCAGCTCATCCTTCCTCACTGACTTTGGCGTCTTTATGGTGTTTTCTTCACACACCTTCACCTTTCCCTTTCCTCTGACCGGGGAGAGGATCGATGTCTGCAGGCTTCATCTGTTCTGGAGGAATTTTACAGCACTAAGAGAGTTCATCTCACCCGGGCCTTGCTGCTGGAATTCGCTTATCTCTCTCAGTCACACGACCTTGCCGGGCAGAGGCCTCAGATGAATTTCGGCCGCACTAGGGACGAGGGCCGGCCTGGCCGAGCCGCTCTGCAGGGCTGCCTGCATGGAGCAGGGCTGCGGGGCCGGGCCGCACGGAGCCGCGGATGGAGCAGGGCTGTGCCGCTCCAGGGTGGATGTCTCCCGGCCGGCCCGGCCTGCACTGAGGGGCTGTGCCGGGCGTCCGGCAGCAGAAGTGGCTGCGATCTCAGCCAAGCCCCCCCCGGCCGACCCAGCCAGGCCCGGCTGGCAGAGCCCGGCCCGGCCCGTCCCCCCCAGTTACCTGTCTGACCACCAGAAGCAAGAGAGGCTTTCCTGGGGTTTGTTCATTCTTAAAAGTGGACCACAGAGGCGTGTCAAGCTCCTTAAGTGGCTTTAAAAAGTTGCCCATATTCAACCTAGCCAGTTGATTGGTTCTGTTGGGTCTAGAGGAAGCTGTAAGCACCTCTTTGCAAAGAAACACTTCCGTGGATGATGGAGCCCTCCTTAACTAACAACCCAAACTATGCTAAACCATAACATCACTTAGAAAGGACTGTATTTCCTGCAAAGCAAAGATATGCAAGCCTAAACATGTTTTTCAGCATTTTATGTTAAAGATTTAAACATCCTGTTATTCTGATCCAACCTTCTGGCCCATCTAAATCTATAACCATGAAAAATACGGCCAAACTCATATGACAAATGAAAATAATCTTTATTTTTTCCTAATACAATGAATGGCAAACCACAAAATGTTTTCTCCCCTTATTTTACCAGTGCACAATGATTAAGTCCTTCATCACATGCACTTTAGTTAGCATGGCAGAAAAACATTTTCTCCCACTTTGCCATCCTTCAGCCAAATGTCCATGCACATTCCAATGTTCTCCAAAAACTCGTCTTTCCTGGACTGAAATACTATATTTTAAAAGCTAATATTCTACATTTTTTCATATTCTAGGGAGAAATTGCATTATCAGAGAAGCTTGTGCCAAAAAATGAAAGGAAATTTTTCCCCCTGGAGCCCTTTACAGAACTAAAGAATTAATTCTGCCTTCTACACCAGCAAGATTTAAGCAAGAAAGGCTAAACTACCTGGCTTAACAGATATTTTGTTCCCTCAAAATTAAAGAAGTATTATCAAACTGTGGATTTTTTTTTAATTTCTGGATTCACTAGGTGAAAAGTCCAGCCAAAATGTTGCAATTAAGTAAAGTAGAACTTGTAACCTCAGCATATTCTCTTCTGCTTACGCTTTGAGATAGAAAGCCACATTTTACAAACTGCTAGGAAATGCTGAAGTTTGGCAAAAAGAAAGTGAGGTAAATATATGCAATGATTTTACATGAATAGAAAATGACAAAGTAACACAAGGTGGCTAACCCTCTCTCAGCCCTACAAGTATTAACAACTCTAGACAAAAATGACAAAAATGAAAGGCTTCAAGAGAAATTAAGAAGACTAAAACAAGAAGAAAAAGGAATAATTTCCCAGTGTAGAAAGGTCTTGAAGGACTCAAAGATGGAAAGATGACAGGAAAAACTTTTTTTCTGTCATCCTCTTGAACTCCTCCTGCTGGACAGTACAGCCACCATCTTTACCACACATCTACACAAATAATCCTAACGCTTGCTTTCAGCACCGTGTGAGTTCTCAGAAGGACCTCCTGAATGCTGGCCTCACACAGGCTGCAGTCAAGCTGCCCAGGCTACGCCAGGAGAGGATTCCCAGCCAGAATCCTCTTTTGGGGATTTCTCATTTTAAACCTGGTACTTATACAACTTGGCAGAGGGGCTGAACTACATCATCTCCAGAGGGCCCTTCCAACCCTAACTATTCTGTGATTTTGTGATTCCCTGAAGAACTGCATGGAGCTCAGACACCAAAACTAGATCAAAATACATTCAAAATAACATTCTTTCAGATCTGGCTTTTAAAGGAATGCTGCACTGGCATATCTCTGTTGTTGGACCATGTGGACAAAAAAAGTATACTGTAACTATACACCAATACCAGTCAAAAGGTCCTTCGGAAAGTTCCTGAATTAAATTACTTCTCTGATGGTATAAAATGTGATTTTTTTTTTCCACTGCTTATCAATACCAGACAAATATTTAGCAAGGCTGCAGTGACTACATGCGTATATACATATATACATTGCACACATATCTACATCCCCCATATATACAAATAGGTAGGATCAATGGAGAGGGACAGGAATAAAAAGTTTTCAGAATTCATGTTTGTTTCAGAAAATTAAATGACAAACAGCATTGGATTACAAATAAAACAAATTTTGACATTTAAAGTCAAGACATGACTGAAAAGTGAACACAATAAATGAGAATATAAAGTAGTTCAAAATAAGGAAAAAACCTAATAAATTGAAGGATCCAATTCTGCATTCTGTTTCACTTAAATTCCCCAAGTTCAACTGAAGCCAAAGTAATTTAAGGCTTTCAGTACAAGAGCAGCAGGTTAGGGGTCCAAGAATGAAATCTGCTGCTGCCATTCGAAATAGAGCACACAGAAGAGCTAAACAGTTTGAACTTACCCATGCATTTCCCAGAGAAGCAGAACCCACTGCTGTGGCTTTATATTTTAAAATCACACTTGAAAAACCATTGAGCTCATTGCCCTAATGGGAGTCTCTCACACTAGAAGGTATAACATCTGAATCTTTGCTAACAATACAACTGACAGACTTTTTAGAACAAAATAGTTCCAACGGCGTTAGTTAATATAAGGAGTGTTTGGGCTTTTTTGGAGTTACTATGAGCAGGGGGACAACTGACACTGTTAAACATGTCTCATGCACCTGAGTAAATAAAGAACAATTAATGGAAGAGGGGGATATTTAAAGGATCTCTTCACTACCCATTAAAAGCTAACTCATAAACCAACAGAAATAATGATTAAGACTTTGAACACAGACACAAAAAAATACAACCTTCATGACAGTCATCATATAGCCAAATGAGTCTAATAAGCACAAATACAAGAACTTAAAAACAAACATTGGTCTAACACAAGATATAGAGTGTGACAGCCAATACACTTCAGTAGCACAGTGAGCTGAATTAACTCCACAGTGACTGGAATCTGTACTCAGTATCAACAGTTACACAAGGGAAAACAATTCTCCCAATGCTATGTACTGGCACAAGAACTGCAGTGGCCCATTCTCTAAAGATCTGGGATGACAATATCTTCCTCCCACACAAATGCAGCACTAAGTACTCCCACAAGGAACATGCAATAAACTAGCCCACAAGTACATATCCTGCACTTAGTAGGCTTCAGGAAATGCTCATGTCCTCTTGTCTTCATTCCCACTAAGGCTAATGAAGCCTTTTTGATAGCAATGGGTGGGCAGAATAATTCTGGGGAGACTAGCTGGAGACCTGAAGTAGAATACTAAGGTACGCATTTCCTTGAACTGACAGTTACCTTGCTTATACTTCTATTGCATCCTCTTTGCCAAACAGAAGAGACTTCAAAATCATTGCAAAAATGGGGTTAACATTTTGAATAAGCACTTCAGTTATTAACTGGCTCACATTAACAATCAACTACGCTAACATAACAAACAATTCTTGTTACTCAAACTGGCGTCATTGTAATGAGCTCCAAATTAATCTCATCCGTACACAATCACTAATCTTGTTGTGTGCTAACTGAATTTTTAATCAGAACAGAGTGAATCATAGGTTGTTTTTAAAATACATTTCTAATACTTGTCATCCAAAATGAATAAACACTAGAGCTTTCAGGAAAGAACTTTTCTATTTACATTCTGAGAAGCTGATTTTATTTATGCATACTATACATGCAAGTATCAAATGCATTTGATAGGAAAACATTCTTAATGACAATAAAAAGTAAAAATGTTTATTTTTAGTAACTCTTTGAGCATGAACAGCACCACCAACCTAAAGAATTTAGCCTGCTGGCTGTAATTAAAACTGTATGACAAACAAAAAGGACCACCTGCCCCACTGTTGAACCGCTCCACAATGCCTACATCATCCTACAAGGTCAGCATGCACACTTTTAGACCCCGTGACCAGCAGAGTAACCACTGCTGGTAAGATGTGTAATGAAGCACATATTTTGCAGTGCTGAACTTGAGACTCCAGCTGAGTTTCAAACCCAACTGACTTTAATGTTTGTGCAAGACACAAAAGCAAAGCTAAATTTCAATGTGTATTTTGAACTTGATCGTGCAATTGCAGTATCAATTCAAGAAAGCATTAGCCCTGCTTATAATATAAACAAGAGCACTCAACATATCGCTCCACTGCTGAAATACTGGCCTAATCATTTAGGAATTCTCTGAGGAAAAAACCCCAAATATGAACTATTCATCTACAGCACTTACTTTTTAAAATGCAGTATTTCTGGAATTTTGCTTTAGCTGTCTGGCTAACAGCTGCTTAACTCAACACCTGTTACCATGCTCAGATGAAAACCTAACTGGAAGGTCTGCCCATGGCCATGGAAACTGAAGAGTGACTGAAATGATCTGCAACACAGCCGTTCAAACGTCTTCAGGGAAGCTTACTGAGAGCCTCCATTAGAGCCACACGAGCTTAAGGAATCTGGAGTACCTGGTTCTCCTTTCAGACTAAGCATAATGCCTGACTCAAGCCATCTAACAACATGTGATGACTTCTACTTGGAAAACAAGACACTCAGACGGATGAGAGCAGTGCATGCAGGCTCAGTGTCAGAATTCCCACAGATCTGATGGCACATATTACTTTCCTGGAGACTGTGATCCTCATTGAATAACATCTACATGCTTTTGTGCATGGTAGACTCTGTTTTCATTGCCAGGAACTGTTGCATCAGAAGTATCTGAAAACTACTCAAGATTAAGAACACTAAATTACGGTCAATGTGCTAATTTGTATTTTACTTCTAGTCAGTAGACAGCTATGTTAACACATTTAAGAATTCTGCTAATACCTCAGAATTCAATTTAAATTATCTTCATTAAACAGCTCTCAAATTTCTGAAAAAAAGGGAACTATTCAAAGACTTAGCATAATAAGCAAGTTATTGTTAATGCAACATTCTCAAGAAAAAGTCTACAAACCATATGGAACATTAAACAGTGAATGCAAAAGCAAAGGTACACTCTGTAGACCACAGCTGCAAGGTGGGAATAACATGCTCCAATACCATCAGGATGAACTGAAGGCAAATGACCAAGGACCTTATCAAAAAAGGTTAAAAAGGTTACATTTACAAAGTGAATTCTTCAGCAAGGCAAAATGACCAAAGGAGAACCAATGGCTTGCAGATTTCTTCTTTGGTTTGTTCTAAGTACTTTAAAACAGGCTGCTTAGTATGTCATACATCAAGAAGCAAATGGCTCTTCCAAGTTGCTTTACAACAAAGAAGACAGGAAGTTTGTTCTGTGCTTAGGCAGTAAAAGATGCATCATTAATGAACAATGTAAGAAAGAAAGAAAAATAAGGATGTTTTTATCCTTGCAGGTTTTCCTGTGGATCACTACTGTTAGTGACTTCTTTTCACATGAGAAATATGGCACTCTCAGCAAGCTTCTCCATCTGAACAGCATTTCTGCAAGATGTCCCAAATTATTTTGTATCTCATTTGCAATTTGGTATTAATTTTTGTTTTCCAATACATTAAAAGGTGTTTCTCTTTTTTTAATATCAACTACAAAAAGCAGTTGCTAATGTGAACACTGCTCAGGAAGTTGTAAGATTGTGAAACAAATGAGAAAAAGAGGAAAACAGAACTGGTAAAAAAAGGAGCGTGAAAACAATTCTAGAATTTTCATAGAAAGTAAAACCTTTTCTGTAAACTAGCCTAATGAAATGGCTGCTCATCAGCACCATACCTCCTTTCCAAAGGAGTTTGCAAGCTTAACAGTAAAGTTATCAGGTGAGAAAAAGAAATATCACATTCACCTTTTAAAAATTCTATTAGGTATGCTGAAAAGAATTATTCAAACCAGTTCTTATGATTTTTGTATATAACTTACTGTGAAGTCAAAGGTAAAACCAAACCCCAGCACTTATCATGTCACACATCAAGGACATGTTCAACCTCCAGCATGACACCTGTACCACAGCATGACAGCCACTGACTTCCTTCGGGGAGCTCTGGAGATGTGCTCATAACACACAAGAGGAGCTGCAGGTGAGGGCTCTGCAAAGAGTCTTTAGTTACTACTACTAAGTCTTGAGAGGGAGAAGTATTCTGGAAGCATAAGCACTGTTATCTTCTTCAAACAAGGCTTTACTAATTGAGGCTGTGATTAGCGAACAAAATGCTTGGTTTCATGTTGTGTTTCTTCTTCTGTAGTACTAAGGCTGTATAAAAGTATTTTCTCATTAATTTTTGTCCCTCCCACCTTTTAGAAGGTCATTTTTTTGTCTAGATAATCCTAACACACACGAGGGATAGCTTTCTTTGATGCAGTGGTTCCCATAACATACAACCTAGTTCTATCCTTCCTCAACAGAAAACAAAAACCAACAACACTACACCGAATTATGCTACTTTATTTTAGAAATAAATGCTTTTAAAGACACAATTTATCAACGTTTTTCCAGAGACAGATCATTTAAGATGGTCAGATATTAAACAGACATATTTTTACAGTTATTCTAAATAATTACTGTAAAGGTAACATTGTCTTGATTAAAATTTTTTAAACTTCTCCCCTCATCCCCCATTTATGGATTCAACTTTAAATCACTTTAGAAAGCAATGTGTTTACACTCAAAATACCTGTGAGATAAAAGGTGTTTCGCTTTTTTATTTTGCGTTGCTATAAAATTTTTGTTGCTGCAGTTATTCTAAAGTCTCTCTGCAAGGTGTAAGAATCTCAATCAGTAAAGTACTTACGTGCAAGGCAGAAGGATCCGGCAAAAATTCAGCATCCTCTCCAAAGATAAAATCTGGTGGCAGGTCAGGATAGTGAGCATTAAAAATTATATCCCCTGAAAAGGAATAAATGAAAACACTGTTTGTACTTTTATATATGTGCTTATAAATAAAATATAAAATAACCACATACAACACACATTTGAAACACAGAATTTGACAGCTATATTACATATATTTCATGAATATATCCATATAATTTTTACAAAAAATTCACATGCAAGATAAGCATCAGATGTTTTGGGGGATGAAGTCAAATTCCTGAGGCGCAGCTTCTTCCTCCTCTGCAAGCAATGAAACATGAAATACATTATTGCTTTCTATCTCAAATGGCAATTCAAACACTATTGACGGTTGCCTAAAAACACTGAGTTAGAAAACTGATCTTGTTTTAATAAAAAGTAGCATATTTAGATGGCTGTGTTTTGTCTATTAAAAGTCAATTGCAAACTACTAAGGTCACGACTTTCAAAATACCAGAGCTTTTAAAAATTAGTAGCACCTACTCCCTCTCTTCTCATCACCACCGCCAACTCTTAGAAGGAAGAATACACAGTTCAATAGGAACCATTCCAACTACCCAAATTCTGGCCAAGAGAAATGCAATATTGCACATTTAAATGGAAAGACTAAAATTAACTGAAAATATAAAACTTCATCACAGCTTGGCACTGAGCTCTCATCTTGCCAGTGTCACAAGATACGCAATTAAAAGAAATTTGGGTTGTAGTATTCCACTAGTACACATACTTCAGAGTTCATATAGATCAAGGGGTGGTCATAAGCATCTGAGCTTTCAATAAAACCCACCCACTGTTCAAGGAAAAAATTTAAAAAATAAAAATAAGTGTTTCTAGCCTTACTTGTCCACTTCCCCATCATTCTTAATGGCAATATGAAAGAATAATTGAGCTTTTGCATAAAACAGATTTATGAGGTAGCAGACATTAGAAAAAAAAGGCTGCCTTGTATGTGTTACGACTCATTTAAAATCCACACAGCAAAGTAAAACCAGCATGGTAACTCTTATAAACAATTCTGTTCAGAGAAAGTTACACCACTTTTTATTTCTTTAAAAATTGTGAATGCAGAACTGGAGGAAAGCATTAGATGAACAGATTTTGCAAAGCCACATCATTGCTGGCTCAGTGATGTCACCATCTCAAGGCATTTAACGTGACAGTTTTAACTGCGGATATTCTGTAAACTTATCTTGGCCTTGGCTGGAAGCAAGGATGCCATGAAGATTAATTGCAGAGGATGAAGGCTCATGACCAAGAAGCCACTGGCCAGTCTGGGGTAGGTATTCTCTACAGCATGGCTCCAAATCACAAACTCACTGATCATGCGACGAGTAGAGCACAGTGTGGGTTTCTCCTGTCCGCACTCCCACCTTCCTTTCACAGCTGTCAGGAGCACGTGTAAGTATGGGGTGCAGAAAATAGCAGAGGTCTGCCAGTTAAAATTCCTGACACACTCAACATAAAAATAAACCCTTTAAAATTTCATTTAAATTTCCTTTAAAAGAACGAAACAGGCACCAGTCCTGGAGGAAAAGGCATAAAATTGCAACAGGAAATGCATCTATATTAAGTAAGAGAAAATAATTACTAGATTGCCTCAACTGTAATACAGCACTGAAGAATTCAGAAAAGTTGATGTTTACTAGATTGGGTAGTTCCTACACAACAACACAACACTTTTCTTGATGTTTACCACAATTAAAATGTCATGTATGGCTCCTTTCAACAATCTCATCAACTTCTACATAAAGAGCAGTGACCTTGAGGTAATGTACTGAAGGAGATTCACCTTAATACATTCTTTGACTGAGTTTTGAAAGAAGCATGTTATGAATAACTCAGAACACAGCACAATGAAAAAGCCTGGCCTGTTACTTAGGCAGCCCAATGCTGCTCCAAAGGAAAGGACTGTACCTGTGCTTTTGCCATGTTCCTGTGTGGTGCTAAGTAACTCATTTAGCACACACTTTTCATACTGCAGGTACTAGCTGCATGCTGTTCATTCTCTGCATTTCTGCTTTAACAGAGTTGGGGAAACAGAGTAGATAGATTATATCTACAGCTCAGCTCACTTAGGAGCTGCATTCCAACTACACACATACTAAAAAAAGCTGCGTAGAATAAAAAAAGGATCAAAATAAGTGTATTTTTGATGTTACACCTCCATATCTGATAAGGGAAAAACTATTACAGAAGCTCACATCACAAGGCAGCTTCAAGACTCTGCTTGAGTAGTGAGATTGGCAATAAACCGTATCTACCTCTACGAGCTGCACAGGAAGGGGTGAACCTCCGGAAAGCTGTGGCAGTAGGTACAACATGGAAGTTCAAGTAGGTACAAACTCTTTCCTTTCACAGAGAGAACTCGCAGCAGCTCCCAGGACATCAATATATGCAGTGCTCAATGTAACAGTAAATTAAAGTTGGCATTATTAGTTTAACATGCTAGGTGGTAAACTTTAACAATTTGGGGCTCAGGTCAGCTGCACATGCCATGCAATGATTCCTGCTGGGGGATGGTACCTCTCTCTGACCACTCATGTGTGATGTGTGGTCACTCCAAGCTCAGGCACATCATGCTGCCACTGGACAAACCACTCTATTTCACGTGCTCGTATTTGTTCTTTACCACCTTCTGTCAGACCCCTTCTTCCACTAAATATTAGTGGCATTATGAGTCCTTATCCACACTGAGTGACCACCTGGGCAGATATTTGGAATTTAAGAGTGTTCATGACCTACTGACACCAAAGAACTATTCAGGTACAATGAACAGAATCCAGAATAAAAATTAACATTGTGATATTTGAATTTCTGTTACTCGTAATTGCTTATAATTGCTAAAATTGCTTCTACTTGTCCAAGGTAAACATGCCTCAAATCCAAATACCCAAGTCCTTTTAATAAAAGTCACTTTGAGACCAAATATATCAATATTAATGCCAAGGTGTATTTCAAGATTATTTTTCCTACAGTGTATTCCATTTCCAAAAGGCCATATGTTATACAGCTACATAGGTTCTCTAGGCTTCACAATAAATAAAACTAATATTTCAGTGCCTGTTAATTATACATTCACAAAACACTATTGCTGAGACCACACTCAAAACATTTTACAACCCCATGGGAACTAAAAGTGATGCCGTTGTTCTTACGTTCTAACTAAACAGAAATGTATCATTTATGCTCTCCTTCTTACAGTACCATAGGTGTTTAACCAAATGTAAACCCTAATTTATTCTGCTACAATCTAACCACACACAGGCTGGCTGACAATTTAATAGAAACAAAGAAGTACAGAACAAAACGTTGTTTCCACTTCAATGTTAACAGTTAGAAAAGAGCAGTGGTTCTCTATCATCAGTGGCTTTCATTCTGGAAGTTAAATACAGCATCTTACTATTAAAGATCCCAAGATTCGACCTTAGAACAAATTTTTAACATATTTAAAATTGAAAAAAGCATTCCCTAAGTCAAATCTTATTCTATTAGGTTTCACTTCTGTCATGAATCCAAAGAAATTCAGCTACTTCCTAAAACAAAAGAAAAAAGAACCTTTTTTTAAACTGTATCAGACATCCATACACATCACCCCCACTCTCTCCAACTTTTCTGCTCCGTGCTCTCCCCTTCCATATAGTCTCACTTATGTCTTGCTTAATTTATATACTAGAACAGAAAAGGTAACACTTTGACTCTAAAAGGCTTAGGCTCCAAGGAAGGAGTTTGCCCTATTCAGCTATGAGCATGAGCTATTTTCCTAAGTTCCACACTTGCAGCAAAAACACACCATAACAAATCTGAGTTTTGTTCTTGTTAAATATCAAAAACCAGAGAACTTAAAACTGCAGTTTACAGTTTGCTTGGTAGGGCTATGATGCATAAATGAAAAATGCTTTGTTCCACTTAAATAAAAGGTATTTAAACAATCCCAACAGCCAATGCAAATCTAGTTTTACTTGACATAAATATTAACACCAGCCTCTGCAGTAAGCTTACAAAATATAAGGTGCTAAATATTTTGAATCACAAGCTAACAGTTTGTCTTGATCTACAAGAAAGAGCCATTTTTATAGCAAGTACTATATTTAATGCTTACATGATATTTTCTATGGCTTACTCTCTTCAAATATAATTGTGCTGGGGTAAATACAAATAACACTTTTAACCAATAAAGTCATTCACAAAATTATTGTGCTTAGAGTTTGAGAATGGTTACCATTTTAACCTTGGAGAAAAAAAAACAATGAAAAAAATCAACATAGGCCTGCATTCTCTACCCTTGTCACCAAAATAACATAAACACCCTTTTCCTTGCATCTCCAGCACACGAGTTTCTAGTTTTGCATAAGTTTCAACTCTGTTGGCCCTTTTTCCCTCAACGGAAGGCCAACTGTGTGGTGTTCCACAGCACTACTGACCATGACCATTCCAGCGTAAGAGCAAGGCAAGCAAAACCTTCACTCAGACCATACTTATCTCATTGCTGTAGATATACCAGCCAATAATTACTTTGATGTAATTACATTTCCAATTATCCAAAAGTATTACTTTCTCTTCCTTTCTTTCTCCTCAGGCAAACAGCATTAAATGTTGAAATCTTTTACTTCACAGAACTTCAAAAGAAAAGTTAATATGCTCCCCACAGACAAAAAGATAGAAATATTAATACTTAAGTCTGTAATTTCTTTTAAAACACATATGGGCTGTTCTTTTCTCATCTATCACAATGCATATGCAAATCTAACAGAGGAATAAGAACTGACTACAACCAAGACAGGTGTTTCTCAGCAAGAAACCGAGAAATTTCTGAAATCCCTACAATCACTTTCCACTGGCCTACCCAGTTTTTCCTCTCCTGGTAACTTCATTTTTGGGTTATTTTTCTTCTTTTATAGACCATGCTATGAATTTGGTAGTACTGAAAAATGTTATGCTAAGAGTGCCACAACTTTAACATCCCTGTTTAACAAACGGCAGCAAAATTAGGAAGCAGCCTACCAGTTAACTTCCCAAATTCTAATTTTGAAAGGATATGCTATATGCTATATGCTTCAGTGTCTTCTGACAGCAAAAATTTCTAAGCCAGCACTAAGTATGTAGAATAAACATGTGTGACCACTGCAACCTAGAATAAGACCAATCTGAATGGAATTTGTTATGAAGGAGATCAACCTGTTTGGCTTTTAAGGAATTCAAGTGCAACTTTATAATTAAATTCATTCACAGACAATAATGAAATTGCTGAAGCAAGAGACCAGACTCTGTGCAGAATCCGTTCTGGGAAAATACAGAAAGCGCTCTTGTTGAGCATTAGAAAGAAAAAGCCAATAGAATTATATTATTCATCAATTCAAAATTCTAACCTGCCTCTTCTAGTAGCCATGCAAACTGTAGAGAAGAACCACTGATCAGTCTCTTCTATAAACAAATTCTTACCTAAATCACCTGGTTTTAATTGTGTTTACAGATACAAAATTAATCAGTTACTCACTACAACCTGCAACTAAGATACCAAGTCAGTGCAGTCAGCAGTATGAAAGGATTTAAATTAACTACATGCAGACCTGCCTGGAATCCTTGTCACTGGATTCCACCCTAAAGAATTTGCTTTGTAGGCTTTAAGTCAAATACAGTAATATAATACCTATAGAACCCATTTCTAATTGGTTGGCAAGAAAGACTAGTTCCTGAAATGACAGTAAAACTCGTTAAATACTCGTTAAATACAAAACTACTACTACTGAAAGAAAATACATGAGTAATTCTATTTCGCTGTTGTACTGCTGCTGACAGGCTATTCTTCTCTCAACTAAAGGATGTTTTTGAGCCTAATTTCTGACTGGATGTGAGAATCAAGATATCAAAAAAGGAAAGGCAGTAAAGTCATCTTAAAGACTCAAAACCATCTCCTAATAGAAGGACAATTTGAAAAAAAAGGTATTTGATTGCATTAGAAAAATCCAAACCAACTTCTCTGCACCTCTGTGACACTCCAGAAGAAATTCTAGCTACTCCACCGCACACAAAGCTGTGAAAGACCCAGTCTCCATAAACTTGGTGCAGCTGATGAAACCAAGTTGTTTAGAGTCATTTGAGATGCCTCAAGGCACATTTACAGCAGCTGAGACACATGAATTTCAGAGAGACCAGTGCCCTGTGGGTCAGGAGCTGAAAGGGCAAAGCATGATATTCTTGGGAACCTCAGAGTTAACACACCTATAGTTAGGCTAGTGAATCAAGTCCCACTTTTCCAATAAAAGAAAAACATCTATAGGAAGAATTTGCAGGATGTTAATTTGATTCTTGGAAAAAGGGTTGCAGGTGTGAGTCTTTTTTTTTTCCTTTATTTTCGACTGACAAATGCTGCTGTAGGAAAAAAAAAAAAAGAGCTGTAAGACTACAGAAGTATGTTGTTTTGTAAAGTGGGAAAACTTTCAAAAATGAAATAAAAATAAGTAAACTGGATCCCAAGCTGAGCAAGAAGGCATCAAGACAATCTCATCTCAGTAATTTCTGAGATGGGCAACTCTTTCTTCTGTAGCTGGGCAACTGCTTTCTCAGAAACCTTAGTACTAGAATTGAAGTGGACGAAGATGAGAACAACAGGTAATTCAAGATGGGATAAGATACTGGTAGAAATTAAGGCCAGGCAACACTGGAGAAATTAAAACAGAGACACTGGTTAGGTGAGAAAAGGAAAAGTGAAGACAAAGGATAAATAGATTCAAGCATATGGACCAGAGACCATTACCAGCATGTGCAGCCCAAACAGGTGAAAAAAGGAGGAAAGAGCAAGGTGGGAAAGCCCTGCGGTAATACCACTGTGGAGGCCTAACTTAAAACCTTCTAAACCTCTGTAAATCCACACTTGTACATAGATACTTCTAAGGTCACTTCTCTTGATGAAGAAATACACTAAGACTTAAAACTGAAAAATCTTCTGTAATTTACTTGCTCAAGAGAAGTCCAGAATATAAGAAAAAGTGAACTAAAGTGAGAGGAAAGTGATTATTTAAAATGGGAAAATGTTGTTGTAAACTTTGTATTCAAAGAACAAATAAATATAACAAAAAGATTAGACTCTCTCTTGACACTCTCATTAGGTACATTCATTAGATAATGAACAGGTTATTGAGGGAAAAGATTTATTACTCCTGCCACGTAAAGTAAGACTCAGCCAAATTTTAGTAAACACATTGCCTGGAAAAATCTTTGGTATGTTGCATAATCCAGCAAAAAGACACTTGCCACACAGGTAAGGATAACACCTAAGTATAATCTGAATTACAGCAACCAGAAAGTCCTTCCCATAAGAGCCTCAACTGAAACACAGCCTGTGTAAATAACCTAATGGTGCACAAAACACTAACACATGCATTGTAGCAACATACTTATGTGAATCTTAAATCTTACAGTAACTTGAAAAATCATTTTTACAATTGTTTACTGGCACAATAAAAAGTGTTTAGCAAATAACTTGGCAAAGCAGCCTTTAAAGGGGCAATAAGGAGGTCAGGCTGTTCTCTATACTTATCTTTTTGTTTGTTCTTAATTACTTCCTTAAAATAGAAAGCCACAAGAAGACTGGATGAACTTACTGAAAGAGTTCCATCACAGGAATAAAAACAGACGGAATTTTGTACCATGTATTATGGGCAATATTCTTAGACTAGTTAGGCAGCAACAATGATTTACTCCACTAAGGCCCATAACTAAAAAGAGTAAGAAACTAACAAACAAAAATCAGAAGCAAAAAATTAAGAACAAAGCTTCAAATGAGACAAAGGAAATGTTCCTCAGGATCAAGGAAACCAAAGTGGTAGCAGTAGAACCCAGAGCTATAATCCACTCACATAAAAACAGTGAAAATCAGACACAAGATGAAAATACTAGAGTTCAAGAGGCCACAGAGAACAGTAGCATTGCAAGGGCAACACATTGTTTAATCACTGTGAAATTCCAGATGACAGCACTCAAGGTCAGAGAGGGAAGGAGGCATCAGTGCCTGAAAAAGAAAATGTGAAGAGCAAAAGCAAAAGAAAAAGCCAGATTCCCTAGCAAGCAGCAATGAAAGCTTGAGTGAAAAAGGAAAGCCAAACCTAAGATATTCCAAGGTTTTCTGGAACAAAACTGAAATTTGATTCTTAATGTCATATTTTAATTATAAAGACTATTGCAGCTTATAACTCTGCTTATCCTGACAACTTCTGCTGATAGCTGCCTTGATGTTTTATCAACTAAGACTGAAATATCTGCAAGAGTTACAGAACACCTCAAAATACACAAATACTTCCTTAGAAAGAATACGGAACTTTTCTAAGCAGATACTGCTGTCCAGTTAACAATAAAGGATACCTCTGCAAACCACACAAAGTAAGTTTTGTCCTAGGAATACAGATTCAACCTCTTACAGGGTATTATAGACAGGCTTCCTTAAATTAAAACTCCAATTAAAAACTTTGAAAAACACAAATACAGAGAAAAGCATGGAGTTCAATGCAAAAACATTGAGTACTGGATGAACTAACAAAAACAATATGGCTGTCTCCTATTTCAACTGACAGTCTAGCAATACTAGGCTCAAGTTTTCTAAGTATTCCCACCATGAAAACAAACAAAAAAATTATTTCCCTTACAGAAGAAAATACAGCAAAAGTGCCTCCCTGAAAGCATCACTGGAAAATTTCTGAAGTGTGATGGAAGACAATTACTAGGAAAAACTATTTATCTTGAACATGGGCATAATATTTTCTCTTGTGTAAAATTGTGGGTATCTCCAAGGACCCTGGTTGGATCTGAGTAACTGTTCAGTGTAACATTCCAGCAGCTCTGCATACATGCAAAAGTAAGGTGAACGACACCTTAAAAAAAAACCCATTAAACAAGCCATTCTTAAGTCACAATATGTTTGCTCCTACCCAAGTTTACAAAACAATTCTTTTACACTACAGGTAGCTAGCCTTGCCTGCAAGTACACTTGCTCCTTTTTCAAGAAGCTGTGAACTTTCTGGTGTTTTGGAAAACAGGACTGCACTGTGCACTTACACTTCCCTAAAGCTGCACACCAACAGTTTCCAGCACACTGGGATTGCTATGAGGGTGCCTATGCAGTGGCAGCAGTTATGATTGATGATATGCAAAGGCCTAATCTGTTGCAAAGAGGATGTAACACAAACCACAAAGGAACCACACACTTCAGCCTGTGCTTGGTACCACATCTGAAGCCCATACAGATCCTGAATACTTTCAGCCAATCTTTTTATTGTGGCAGATTTCGCAACTTTCCTTTGCAGAAAGACTCTGCCCTTGAAAGATAACATATCTAGCTACAGACTACAACAAAGTATCTAAACATCTCCGTTTGCACACTACGGCTGTCTTCCCCTGCCATCATTACAGATCTAAACACAAAATTATTAAAGCTTTCTTGAATCTGCTCACATCACTATTTATTCCACATGCTGTGAAACTTAATGATTCACAGCATTTTCAAACACGTAACACTGAAATGCGGAGGATTATTTGAACTTGAATTCACAGGTATTATTAGATACCTCTGAAAAAGATACACTTGTTTACACCATTTTCAGTTATCTTGGGTAAAATATATAACATGGTTAAAATGTGTGGTTTGGGCTTTACGAAGATGAAGAGAGCAGTAGCACAGTAGTTTTTTTGTTTAATTGCACATGTGATATAGAAAATATAAGAACACTGGAGAAAAAACCTCCAGATTTCTTGATACTGAAATGTAATGCATATTCTGTAATCATATTTCTAGGTACTTGAACTGGACTACAGTCATTTAATATATGAATATAGTCTTTATGCCTGTGCACTTGCATATAGGCATTTTAGTCTATCCATTTTCCTTTATGGATCAGGAACAACTTTAGCCTCTGCCTGAAATAAGACATCTCTCAGAACGTACAAACACGGACCTATATAAGAGAAGATGGTCCCATAGAACATGATACTACAGGGAAGCTTATTCTGACTGCATCTTGATCATAGTCATCAAACAAGACTCAAATGGAATCTACTACGCATTGCAGAACACATCAAGACTCACTCAACAGGCTGAGTTTACTACACATTATAACAATTTTTTAAATAGAAGTTCTACCCGGGAGGGCAGTCGGCTTCATATAATACAGCCGTGATTTACAAGAATTCTGAACAAATGCAGAGCCACTTCTTTTTTCTTAAAATAATTGCTAGCTAGGACTTAAATCTTCCAATTTTATTTTGTGAGAAAGAACAATTAGTAAGCCTCTTGAGCCATAATTTCATGTATTTAAAAAAGTCAAAATAGCCATAATAGGCTGATACGTGAGCCTGGCTCCTCTCTTGGACACGAGTAAGCTTCCAGATGAACTTCTGGGAAAGACAACTTTCCTTACAAGTGCCAAATGGAAGCTTTAAGGTACTTCTAGAATATAAGGAGTTTAATTGTGTTGATTTCTGGTCATAAAGGATAAGGACTTCCAGTGCATGACATAATGTAAAAAAACCCCCAAAAAACCCCAAAAACTGCAGAAGGAATACAATAACATTCTTAATATTTAAAATGTCTTGGAGAGCTACAGCATGTGTACGATGAACTAAATGGATACTATCAAAGCAGTGTTTTAAATGCTTACTATTTCTGTTCACACCAAGTCCCTGCTCCTCCAGAGAGCATACTTCCACAGACTCACAGGACAGCTAAGGCTGGACAGCACCACTGGAGACTGCCTAGTCTAATCCCTCAGCTCAGAGCAGAGCAGACAGAGGAGATTGCTAAGGGTCACGTCCAGCTGGGTTCTGAATGGATGGAGATACACAAACTACACAAGCTCTCAGCACAATCTGTTCCACTTTTTGACCATCCTTGCAAAATAATTTTTATTGCGTTTGAATGGAATTTTCTGCATTTCAATTTGTGACCATTTTCCTTCAGTGACCGCCACTGAGATGAGCCAGGCTTCTTCATTTATCCCCATCAGGTATTTATAAACATTGGTAACATTTGCCCTGAGCTTTCTCTTCTCAAGAAGCCACAGCTATTTTGGCCTCTCCTCATACAACAGATCCTTCAGCTCTTGGTCATCTTTGTGGTCTTCTGCTGTATTCATTCCAATGTGTTCATATTGTTCCAGTAACAGACCAGAACTGGACACAGTACTCTAGGTGTGGCTTTACCAGAGTTGCCCTAAATCTATAAATGTCAAGCTTTGAATTTTACTTTATCTGAAATTCTTCATCCTCTCTCATTTCTCACTTGTTAGAGACAAAAAAACAACACAACCATTTTTCAGCAGCTCAAGTGTTTAGAAAAGTTACCGTCTAAAAATATATGAAAGCAAATTTTATTCCAATCCTTTGAAACACAACACAAACTAAGACAAACAGAACACATATTAAGAGTGGGCAAAGGAACTAGCTGTCTACAGGTCCTCTAAGCATAAAGATGATTTAAGAATACCACAAAATCGGAAAATTCAAATTCACATTTCTCTAATCTGGTCAATTACACCAGTCATTGTTTAAAGATACCTAATAAAATAGCAGACTGACATCTTTTATTGGAGCTTCATGAAGAATTATTCCTAAGAGATAGAAAGAAACAACACAAAACATATACAACTTATAAATGAATCTAAAAATAGTCATGAGATTGTCTTAGTCATAACATTTTATTAGAAGTCCCAGGGGGGTAGGTTGTGACTTTTGGCTTTTAGAACTTATTTTTCAAAACCGTAGTCTCACAAAAGCCTTCAAACTTATCTTAAATATTACATATTCTTGATAGTTGTGTGTTCTTGGAACTGAAGCTTTAAGAGAAAATACCAAACACATCTATCTCAAAACTCATGAAGTTAGACAGACACACTGGAAAATTAGTGAGACATAGAACACTGAAAGGAAAGCCAAGAGGCAGCTGCAAGACTTTTTAACTTACATTTGAGTGTTTCTCCTGCGTAAGGGATATGTAGTTTAAAACGATCACAGCTGGGTCCAGGGGTCAAGGATGTACAGCTAAAAATGAAGATAAGAGAAGAAAGAATGTGCTAAGCAGTTACAGATGGTAGCAAACACTAACGTTATTCTACAGGATACAAATGACTAAGAGTAAAGATATTGTGACTACTAGAAATACTCATCCTTATGATTCTGAGAAAGAAGAAGAAGTGGGAAAGATGCAGGAGGCCCATTCTCTTTTGATCATCAGTTCCCATAACAGCATAAGAAATGTTAGGATTTGTTCCAACTCTCTCCCATTTTATAAAGAAAACATACATGGAAAATGCTCTGGTCTGAGTGTATAATCAGAATGCTATCAATTAGTCAGTCAATGCCATCAATTCTCCACTTTGTATACAATTTTGCAAGTCACAACTCTGTACGTCACAGTAACGTGGTTACCTGCTCCCTATCCCTGCCACCCGTATAACTGGGCTCGATCTTAGTTTTAAGCCACCAACATGTATTAATTTTTTACCTATTATAACATTAATGTTTTCCCTTGTGGAAAAGTCTCACAGTAGTCTTCAAGCGGGCAAGTTTCACAATCAGCTGTCTGAGGCTGTAACAACTGAGCATGTACGTTCTTGGTGTGTGACTCTCCTGTTTATGTGCAGCACTGGAACAGCAGCTGGGCTTCATGGTGGTAAGTGAGCATTTCATGAACAGAAAAGTCACTGGAAAACTGTTTGGTGCCTAGGCCAGAGACGATCAACTTTTTCATAGCTTTTAAGTCACAGACCAAAATTTGCAAATAACAAATCTCAAAATCTCAGCTGCAAAAGGAGAAACAGGGACACACATTGTTTCACTGGCAGGAATGGTCTCTCTGCTGTAGGCTGCTGGGCATATGATGAGTCCCAGGAGCAAAAACACTGTTCATTGCTTTATGTTTCTAGGGATCTTGATAACACTGAAATCGTCTCGTCAGCTTAATATAATTGAGAATTGCTCATAGCCCCAGCTCAATTGTTGCAGGCCACCTAAAGATCAAAGCCACACTGGTCAACTATAAGAAAAACAGTGAGTGATAAGAAGGCAGACAAAGGTAAAAAAACTTGCCTAAACTTATATATCAGATCACTGGTAGAGCTCTAATACACATCACTGACAACATACTGAAACAAAACCCACATTTACTGGGCTATACACACAGCCAAAAGCAGAAAGATGGGTAGGCCAGAAAATTTTTAAAAATTCTGATCCTACCTTGTTAGAAACAACATGGTAACTCCTGCAGCTCTGTCACACTGCTCAAGAGGGATCATGGCAAATGGAACAATCTTAATTCTCAGTCATACTCAAAACCGTTCAGAGAGCCATTTCTCTCAGGTGCTGGCTCTACACTCTCTTTTCCTATTTCCACTTGCAAGTTATGGAAACCATATGCACTAACTTCAGGCTGTTTATATTCAGTGGGCTACATTTGCTACAGTCAAATTTATGCCTGCATGTAGCTTCCGCAAAAAGAAGGAGCCCTGAAACTACAGATCAATTAACTTAAATGACGTTTCTACAAAAATACTAGAAAACATAAGCAAGCTGCTTATGTGCACCTAGAATCTAAGACAGACACAATTAAAAGCCACATGCAGTTAACAGCCTACATTGATTCAGCAAGAATACACTGTATTTTTTCAGTATCACTACAGAAATTAGATAACTGCCCTTCAAATCAAAAGGAAGAAACTCATGTCCTATCTCTGCCTTAGAAAGGTTTTTGCAACATCTTGTGAGAGCAGCATGAGAAACAATCTAGAAAGACATAATTTCGATATAACTACTATCAGGTATGTGCAGACTTTAATGGAAAGCAAGTTCCAAAAAAACATTCGTTCGCATCTTACTTCATCCAGGAAGAATGCCCTGAGTTGGTTCTTTTCTGCTGGAATAATACTTCACATTTTATTGAAAGACTGATGATGGAAAAGAAATGATGCTTGGTGAAACCTGCTGGTGATGCAAATGTGAAAGAGAATACAACATGTCGGATAATAGAACCGAGGATTAAATATGTTTTGATTTAATGGTTGTACTACTTATTTTTAAATTTCATCCAGGTAGGGCTTATTAAGAAAAGTGAGCATCACCAGCCTCCCTGGGAGTAAAATCAACTTGAGAATATGAAAGATTGGATCCCTAGTGCAATAGAAACAAGAGAACATAATTTTTTTCCAAGCTGCACTTCTTTAGTAGGTGAGAATGGCAAAATGGGAGTGCTCACGGTATGGGTGTTTGAATGGCTGTGGATGAATTTAACAGCTGTACTGATATTATTGTCTACTTCCAAATAATTTCTATGGCTTACCACAGATATAAGGCCAATTCTAGGAAGCATACCCAAAAAAAAACCTCAAAAAACCTGCAACATAAAAAATTTTTTTCAAGGTCTAAAATATCTCTGCAACATCATTTCACGAAAATTTCTTTCAAAGTATCACAGGTCACAGTCTGAGACATTTCTCTAATACCACAAAAATTACACTATTGTTAGCTTTTCAACAGACACAAAAATTTCTGATCCTGAAAATACGCTACAATCTTTTCTTTTGGCACAATGGGCCATTTGGAAATACTTAAGGAAAGTATAATATTCTTTAACATTAAAATAAAAGCCTTATTTAATAGTAAATGTCCCTAAAAGCAATACTAAGTACTTTTCCTATATTATTAGAGTGCACTAGAGATGTTTTTAATTTTACTGGTCTAGAAATGATAAAAAAGTGACAGTATTAACATTTTTTTCCCCCAGATTGTTCTGGCTGGGCTGCACAAGAGACTTCAATAACTGAAACAGGCTGAGCAACCAAGCAGAAATCTTATATGCATCCATTTGAAAGGAGGCAGTTTCTTTTTAGAATAAACAGCAAAGGAACAAAACTCCTAAGGCAAATCAAAACTTTGGTACATGTAGGAGTCTATGTGTGACCTCATTTCAACAGAAACCCCCAAGTAATGGCCTGGCTATGGACATTATCTCCTGCTTGAATTTCCTTAACACACAGAGCCTCTTAAAGTTATATACATGTCTGACCCTGACACACGACCTCTGTCTTCTCCAAAACGTAAGACTTTGGTTTTTTGGAAATGTGATCCTTGTCCTTAATGTGGTCCACACAAAAGTCACACTTGAAAAGGAATTACTTGTAACGAAGTCCTTTTAAGATAATTTGTTGTCCTTTCTTTACAGGGAATTGACAAACAGAACAATAATACCTGGTGCTGAAAACTAATTTCATAAGCTGACTCTATCTCATGATATATGGGTCTGCTATCTCCCTCTTTATGCCTGGAAAAATATTACACTGGTTTGCATATATTAATCTTAATAATCAATATTTTACATAGGAAAGCCACTGAAGCAAGAATTAATGCTCTGATGCTCTGAGCAGTGGTATGTCTTAGATGATTAATGCTATACCACAAGATCTCCAACAATGGTTTCCCTACTAAAATACCAAAGAATCATCAAGTTGAAAAGTTTCCGGGACCAAGGAATATTGTTAAGTGTACTGCTTGAAATCATACTGCCCTGTTAAAGGGGCTGTGCTGAGACTCATCGGTGGAAATTGGTAGATGGAACTGAGTATACAGCAACCACAGCTGAATGCAGCTCGTTCCCTTTCGCAGCAGATTTTAGCTAAGTTCCTTGAGCAAATGCAGCAGATTAACTTGAGCTGAGATATATTACATCCTTATGAAGTAAGTATTCCAAGTAAGAGACAAGTAGAACATTCCTTCATAGAGTGTTTGATGCACCTTACAGATTGCCTGCGACTATTGGGAAAAGGTTTCTCTCACAGTTAATACAACATACATAAACTAAACTGTTCTTATTCAAAGTCACTGTTAGCACCACATGCTTAGTTAAAAGCACCTTAGCATTAAAAGCACCTTAGCATATATAGTTCTTTACCAGTCACAAAAGGAAATAAAAAAGGTTATCCAAACAAGACAACAACAACAATAATAACAACAAAACAAACCAGGAAAGTCACTCAGTTTTGCTGATCAGAATAAGGCCTCAGTCTACAACTATAGGTATAGTATAATGTATTTTTCTGCAATTTGATCCTTCTTCCCAGAGTACTCTAAAAGCCTTTAAGAATGCAGTTCTACTTGAGTTTAACAGCAAGGTTTCCTCTTATACCAATGTATTTGTGGTTGACTGTTTTGTTGAATTGAGACTTCTTCAGTTTTGTTTAAGCTAAAAAAACCCCCATTTTGATACTTTACAAGATTGAAGCCACAATGATATGGAGGACTCTGACAACCCTAGATTTCAACATCTCCCCATCAACAGTTTTCTAAAACCATCACTTGAAAGCATTCCCAAGAGAAACAGTTTTAAATTACTTGGGCTCTGGTAAGATCTTATCCAAAATCATGTTCTGTGACAGCTGAAGGGATCATAATGAAACAAAAGCAAGAGTGTTTATCACCTTAATCCTTGAAGTCAGGAGATGGATGGTTATTCTATCCAAAGACTTCAAAAAAGCTCACGAAAACCCAAACCCATCAAGACCTCTCTCCAAACCCACTACTTTATATCCCAAAATTCCAGTCAGAGGTTTGTTTTTTATGCTACTCCTAAAATCTCCTGCTTAGAACCATATTAGCAAACATGCAGAATTGCCAACAGAAGTCCAATAGCTCTACAGGAAAATGAGTAATCTCCTTTTTTCTTCTTTTATTAATTTGTGGTATAGGTGTAAGCCCAAATAGTCATGTCAGATTTATCTAATGACTATCAAATTTACTGATTAAAAACTATGCAATGCCTTTAGTCATTCTTCCTTCATAGATCACACAGAAGCTTTACTGCCTTTACTGTCAGAAGACAAATCATCAGCGAATTTTACTGTACAATAGCAAAGTCAAATTAGACTAAGAATTTTAGCTTCTATAATTTCAGGAACTTAATATTGCCACTGCCTAACCTGAATAGTCAGAGATGCAAAAGCTTCTTTAATCTCATGATGCTTAGGCTGCTACACTCGCTGTTCTTGAGGATCAGCACTTCTTTGGAAAACAGACAACTGTTTTTTGTTCACCAGACTCCTGGTATTAAAGCCAAGAACGCTTCACACTGCATTAGAGACAACTCGATGGAGAACACAGCTAAAAACCAACGCACACACACAAATAAAAAGCAACACCACAAAGTCAGTTCTGAGCACTGGCTGTATTCCCAACCTCTCCCACTCTACCTAGGATATGCTTCCTACTGTTCCTATATGTGTCGTATAAAGACACTGTTACGGGAAAAAGAGGTCAAGTTCCTTTTGTAATACAAGAGGCTAAGAATGAATATTATTTTAGGAATGATGAGACACAGTTCAATCAGAGTTCCAGAGGCTAAGGGTTTTGCCAGCAAGAGTCAAATACAGTTCAGAGGCAAAGACAATTTGTTTGTTACGAATAAGAGGTAGCAAACTCAAAATTCCACCCAAAACTCTTACATGGCACTTGCTAAGAAAAGCACCTCAGTGTTCAATTCCAGTAGAACAGCCTTTGTCAATGCCTTCAGATTTTTATTTCCTCCAATTTTTGTAATGGAAATCTGCTCCAGTGTTTCTTGAAGACACAGTATTTAATCCCATTTAATTAAGGATTAATTGCAAATTCACAACAGATGGGTATGCCATGTACAGGGACATGAAGAATAATTAAAGTGTGTGGAGGGTGGAGGTGAATAAAGGAAGGCCAGCAGGTGACAGGTTTTTTGCAAGGAACAGGACAGAGAAAAATGGTGAAAATCACATTTTAGAGCGTTGACACTGATGACAAAACCCTGTATCAGGTGGTAGCTCCCCGCACCATCGCACAAAGCTTTACAAGCTCCAACACAGCATTTAGAGTATTGAGCAGCTGCTTCTGAAAACAAATAGATCCAACCGAAATTCTATCAATCAGGCAGAATTTGAAATGGGAGAGATGGTCTAGTCAACCAATTTCCATCTTTGGTTTCCCTTCTTTATATAGATACATGAATTACACATATGAGAGAGAGAGGGACTTGCACTTAAAAGACCACTGCTTTTGGGAAATTAAAACCCAATTACATTTAATCACTACTTAAATGCATCTCTTAATTAAAATATTAAAATGGGAAAGTCAACTGATAATTATTAAAAAAACTTCCCAGTAGATAAACCCACTGTTTTCAGAAAACTCATTTGTACCCTATCTGGTTTCTTCAAACTTAGTATAAAATTAAACTATAGACAAAGACTACTTCTGGTATTGCAATACAGATGATGATGATGCTGTTTTTGAATTCTGACAGTAGAGGTGATATTCCATAACTGCAACAGCATTTCAATCCACAGTCATCATTTGAGAAACTCCAAGGTGTCTCCAGATATGTCAACTATATCCTCAGTATAACCTTCATCTACTGTAAATGCTGATTTTCCTATACATACATTTATGTTTTCTTTCAAGAAGTTCATCGCACTAACTGGAACTTTTAGAAAGCAGTGGGATGCGAGGCAGAACATATATACTAGAAAAAAAACCCCTACTTCCCTTCTGCACCTATAGGCAGATTTGCACTTTTTAAAAGTAAAGTTCAAATAACTATTTAAAACCAATTCAGCTGCCAGCAACCTGCTTTCACTAGAAACACTATAGAAAAGCATCTTATGACTGTCTTAGTAAAACAAATACAGCACTTGTATATTAACAGAAAATATAGATTTTTTTAATATGACTGAGGGTTTGCCAAAGCAGATGTTGCAGGTGGGGAGAGCTCTGGGACTTCTTGAACTACAAATCTCCTTCACAGCTGCCTGAGTCTTGTGGCAAGAGTTCTGCAATCGCCAAAATACGGCTGCCTCTGCTCCAGAGACATGTCCAGCCCAGCCTCTATGAGGGAAACAGGAAGCACACCCATATATGCATTTTGAAATAATCTCAGAGAACTCCTACATTAAATTAAAACACATACAGACTTCACGCAATTCTGGTATTCTTTTAGCACCAAAGTCCCTGTTCATTTGGCCTAGTAAGGCTGGGTTTGGAACAGCTCTTTTCCAGTCACCATAGCAGGACAGGTTGCAAGGGCCTAACGCAAAAAAGAAATGTGAAGTACCACATCCACTGTACTTGCAAGTGGACTTGAAAGAAAAGCTCTGAAGAACAAACTATCTCAAAAGTTTCCATTCACAAAATCTCTGTATTTTAGGGTAGGAGATGGTTATGATTTGGTCTCAGGGAGCTAATTATGATACTAATTAAGAAAAATAATTAAGCATTGACAAAGTTTTCAACAAAACATATTTTACAAACATGCTTTAGAAACATTGATAATCAAACTGATTTCCTTTGTAAGCAAGATCTTTTATATGCTGATAATTGCATGTAATTCTTTTTAAAGTCTACACATGGCACACGCACCTGAAAAGAATGAAACAAACAGAAAATGGAAATTTTAATGAGGGAATGATCAAAAATTGAACAGAAATAAAGACAATTGCAATGGGATAACACTAAAAACATAGTACATTTAGGTAAATACACTACTGAATTCACAATATCCTAAACTGTCACATGTTCATGCAAGGAAAAGGCACTACTTCATTATACTGTAAGACCAGCTGTACCCCAAATCCTTGGATCTCATAAGCAAATTTTTAGCAGAGTATGAGGGAGTGGCAGATGCATCCTTTGGATTTACTTCATCTCCCTCCCCTCCTGATACATTCAAACCGTGTTTCAGATTTTCACAGCTGCCATTCAATTATCTATTACTTTTCAATGAGTTACAACCTAATAAAGTGTCACATGTTTTATTTCTACTGTTCACCAACATGAACTCCATTTCTGAAGAAAGAAAAACAGAATCACACAGGGAACATTTTTACTTTTAGATTACTCTAAAAGAGAACCATTCTTCACCAAGTATGAAATTACAGTCAACCACCTGCAGTTTCATATCCTTTCAGTGTTCACAGAAAAAGCATACTCACAGCAAATCACAAAAGCTGAGCTGTTATAAACATCAGCTTTAATAAGTCATGTAGCATGGCTCACAATACTGGCTGCAGTAGCCATAAAGATTCCCAATCAATTTTCTAAGTAATTTATTTCATACCATAGAAGTGTTTACTTCATTGGAAAATGCAATGAACTGGTATCAGGGAAAGATCTCAAGGACTAAAATCACAGTCCATGTTTATATATTTTCCCCCTTTAACAAAACTGAGCAACAAATGGGTGATAGCCCTGCCCAGGATGGGGTGGTTGGAACTACATGGTCCCTTTAAGGTCCCTTCCAATCCAAACCATTCTATGATTCTATGAATATTAGGAGAGATCCAGTGATCCTATGTCTTTCATATGTCCTTTTCAAAGTTTTCTTCTCATTGCACAGTTTTAGATCTTCTTGGTCACAGATACCTATATTACTTGATTTCCTAATTCACAGACTCTCAGAAGAAATTTACGTTAATACAACAACGATGAATTCAGTTCTTTGGATGTGAAAGTTAGGTCAAGCAAGGATCACCACATTTAGAACACAAATCCATAGTCTGCAGTATTCAAAAGGGCAACTTCATATTATGTATATTTATATAAAATATTACAAGGCTGGAGACACAGAAGAAAGCCTATGAAAAGATAACACCTAAGTAAAAATATCAGTAGTTCTCCTCTTTCTAGCATTATTTTAGATTAATTACAACATTAAAGATATGCCGTAGACTAAAAAGAGCAGAAGGAAAAAGAAATTCATAGGTAACATTACAACAGGCCACCCTGTGGAACTGCACCTGCAGAAAACAAGCCCCACATCGCTGCATGTTACGTTTTCTCCAGAAATCTTGCTCTAGAACCCCTCAGCTCACCTTGTCTTTCTCTAAATTCTCATTTTCACATTAATTCTCACAGTTCACAGCCATCTCAACAGTGGTAATACTATTTCCAAGATTCCACCATAAAACATAAAATTAGGCATCACTCTCCCCATGGTCCCATCTAACTATACTTAAAGAAAGGAGTTCCATGTACATTTTTCTTGATGACAGTCTAAAAAACCCTCTTCTTCCCTGCAAATGCTTGTCCTTGCCCTCCCAGTTCAGTTTACTGTTTTCTCCCAGCATCATGTCTTATCAGCCTCACAGGCACAGAAATCCATGTAGGACCTCCTGCAATGACAAGACTATTTATAAGCACAGTCACCTTTAGATCCCAGTGAAAAGAGGGTGCAGTCTACACTAAGTTCTTGTAAGTCTGAGTCCCCAGCCCACCACAGATGCCTTGACCTGTCTTTATGCCACTTCCAACACCTCCCCTACACCCCTAAGTTCCCCCCTTTTCAGCATCTATCTATTAAAACTGAATTTTGCCTATGTGCCACAGGTTAAAACTAAAACAAAGAAAGTCATGTACACGGAAAACACTACACCACCAGAAATCTCCGAGGAAATTAAGCCTTTTAAGTGTCTTCACTGCCTGTTTGCAGTTGGCCTGAAACTTTATCACTTCTACAGGGTTTAAGTTAAGGCTTAGGACTAACACAGCAGCCTGGAAAACAGGACAGATAATCAACATCTATTAGTTCAAAAAATTCTCACTACAGAAGAATTCTTAACAAAGAACATGAAACAATGTATGACTCGCAGCACCAAACACCCCCACCCCCCCAAAAAAAATCCATGGCTGAAGTGCACAAAAACCCCACAAATGTTTACTGAAGAGACTGAAACCAGCATTTGAGAGGAAGAAGGGGTAGAAAAGAGAGAAAGAAATAATATAAACTGGGAGACATTTTGAAAGGTCACTGGTAGCCCAAACTATAAACAACACCAATCTTATCAGGTTTTTCTAATGAAAAAATAACTGACCATCCAAAACAGACCAACCATTACTCTGTTGTATTTTTGGTTTAAGGATATTATTTCAGCGATGCATAAAGTGATGCACTGGAATCTGGGGTTGAGTTTTTCAGGCAATGTAAGTTTAGAGTTCTTATTATTTATTTTTTTGGTCTCTTTCCCATAATGGAATTCTGCAATTTCCACTAACTAACTCCATTTTATCATTGGGATTCTTTTATCTTACAATAATAAAAATATTCAGTCCTAGTGGTCTAATTTTGTTCTTTCAGTCATGTACCACAGATTACAGAGAAAAGAACCTGTGGTCTACACTGTAGAGTGGTTTGCCTCAGACACAAATTCCCTTCTCTCAGGAAAGACAAAATAAATATGTTCCCTTTTATTGACTTTTACTTTTCTATGGATTTCTTAGGAGGCTTGCTTTTACTTCATGGACTGAACTTTCAATAAAAACATTACGAGCAAACTAAACTCTGTTAGTTTACACACGCAGCTCTAAGTATTCTTTTCAGATGCTCACTTTCAGTCAGAGAATAGCTGTTTCAAAGAATGTCTGCACTAGGCAGTGCAATGCCAGATAAATGCCTAAGATCAGTATCTCAAGAAACAGATTAAAAATAATTATTACATTTTGTAATTCATTCTTGTTTTGCACACTCAGAGAATGATCTTCAACACGGCTGCATACTGGTCTGTCAGGATAAAGCCTCTGATCATCTCCTATCCTTTTAAAGCCCCTAATATCACCAGACAATGTCTGCAACAAAAAGGCTAAAACAAAAATTTGTAATATTTTGCTTCAGCTTCATCACAAGTGGACATTAGCTTTTTAATGTTATGCCATGTGTACGTGCATGCATATGAAAGAATAAGACATACAAGAAATAACTGCATATAAAGACTGGAAGAATTTACTGACCAGCTACCCAGGAAAGTATTCTTCTCTACTAAGGAGAAGGGAAAAAAAAAGTGAGTTGTTCTCAGCTTCTGGTGAAATGCAATATGCATCCAAGACACATGGCATGCTAGAGATCTGTTCAGCTCACATTAATCAAATGCAAGGATTTGGAAGGGAAAAAATTGGACTGGATACCAATTATTAGATTTTAGCTGTCTTTATAACAAAAGCTAAAGTTGTAGGAAACTTTCATCCTGGAGTGATGCACAATGCAAAGAAATAAAAGACATCTGTTACAACAGAAAAGACCTGGGCACAGACCTACACTAACATAAGCCCCATTTTCAAGAAATGTTCCATGTATTCCCAAGATACGGATAGCAAAACCACATTTAAACACCTTGTTAAGGTACATCTTTTCAACAGCACTTGGCCCACGTATTGGTACTCCATCATATGATGCTGTCTTTAAACAGAAGGCAGACAGTTCTATCAAGTTTCTTCTCATTTTTATTAAATAATGAAAGCAATAAACATGGCATTTACCTTTTTCAAGGTCAAACAAGAAGAAGCTACTCACTGTCCCCATCTAAAAATACCAGCAAAGACATATTATGCAGTTATTTAAACTGAAAAAATCTCAGGAAAATGAGAAATAAAGTCTTATAAATAAGAGCCCAAGTTACCACAATTATCTAGTGTTACCTTTGCTTTTTAAAATCCTTTCTTTCCTCATAGCACTTGAAACTGACAAACACAATCCTTTTTTATTCTGAACAACTTCAAGCACCTTGTTTAAAACTGATGTAAAAAGAATGCCAAACTTTGTGGAGAATATTTACAAAACCATTGCCAAATGTATGCCCTGCACTTAGATCTTCTACCAGACAGACGTTTTGCCTTTGTTTTTTCATCATTCAGAAACAAATGCAGGGGAGTGCAACCTTGGAGATAGTCAAGTCTTTTTTAACCAGCACAGAAAAACTGCTGTTCACAGTTCCAAGTGCTGCTCCACAGCTGCACCAGTTCTATCAAACTGTCTCCTCAGAGCTTCAGTCTTTCACATTTTGCTTGAGAGACAATAAACTTCTAGTAGTAAGATTCTTTGTAGTGAAGAAATGTATTTGTCATCAGAAACTGGAATGAAACAACCTACTTTGTGAAAGTTCACAACTTGTCCAATACAGCAGTAAAGGACTTGTAAGCCCACACTTCTAGAAACTGCCACAACCTTTCAAGAACACATTTTACACAAAACACAGCTATTTTTAAAAACAGCTTTTCATAGTACTTGTCTTCAGAAGAGTCAGATTCATTAAACTTTACACACAAACAAAATGTAAACACATGTTAAAAAAATTACCTACAGACACCAATGTGAATGATGGATATGAACCTTCCCCAAGCAACTGAAGCAGAATCTTTCAATTTAAATTAATCAAAAGCAAAAGATCAAGCAAAAGCTTTAAATAACTGCTACAGTACTGTAATAGTACTTCACAGCTAAAACCAACATTATTTCACAAAATATGCACATAAAAATGCATATTTACTTTAAAAAGGGAAATGCCCAAAAGAAAGGGAAATACCAAAGCATATTGCAGTCCACTTGGTAACACAAAAAAAGTAAATCATCACTGCTCACTAGGAAGCAGGGCAATGAAGTTATAAGTATCTTATTACAGCTTGATAGTAAATTTTTATGTTGAAATTTACTCCAGAAAGAATTACATTATTTTAACCATTCTTCATATAGGTTTCTTTCAGGAATATAACTACTTGCACTCATAGCTCAATATCAAACAGAGAGGTAGAAATTAACACTGTATCAGACAGGTGAAAAGAACAAAATACTAACATGGTTTATGACAAACCACTTACATAAAAATTCCACAATTAATCTTCTCATAAATATGGAATAAATATAACCATATAAGTATGAAATTTAAACTTTTGTTCTGAATGGATATCTAAAAAAAATAGAATCTTAATATATGCAGCTTTAAATCACTGTATTCATTTTGAAATTTTGCCTGGTGGAACACATCAAAGTAATTTAAAAAAACAAAATCAAGTTTGTTGAGTAAGAATAGGCTTGCAGCATAATTTGAAGCTCAACCATGGGCTCTGATGAACAGCTGTAGGGGAAAAAAAGAGTTCTCAAAGGCAATGACCACCACAACTATGTCTTTCACTCTTGGAACGCACCATAGGAAAAGCAGCAGTCTCTTAAATAACTGGATTCTACATTATACAACAATTAAACACCCTTCACATAGGAAAATATCCTCTATTTCTAAATCTACATAATAATCACTTTTCCCTATTCAACATCTTTCCCATGATTACATGTGTAAATGCTAAGAAAAATGCCTCAGCCACAGTTCAGTTGGTTATGAGCAGATTTTAATATCTAATTAAGACGGGTCAGTATTTCAAAGAGACACTAGCAGAGATTAACTGAATGATACAATAAATGCCATTGACTCAATTGACAGCAGTATTTTCTTTGGGTCTAGAACAAAGTAATATTCTATGCAACAGTTTAAAATACTTTGATCCACTCTGTCATCTCAAAGAATGTCTTTTATTAATGCAACAGAGATGCCTGCCAGGGTTTTCTTATCACCTGAATCAATGCTGCTAAAGGTGCTATATTTCAGATGTGACCTTACACCCCAGTTCTACTTTTGTTCACAGTGGGGCCCTACTTACAAGAAAACTTGGCCGCCTAACCTTTTATTAGCATTTCCGTTGAAGAGTTTTTTTCCTGTCATGCCATATTGCTGAGCTCCACTTGGGGGTCTGCATCAGCAGGGGCCATATAAATTCTATAAATAGTACTTGGTCCTGAATATCCTACTCATGATGTAAATATATGTAAGTGTCTTATGAGACTGGTACTGTCTAATAAGTTTGTAAAACACACAGACATTATGAAACTGTAACATATTATTATAAAACATTTACATACTCAAAGACTGCAAAACAATAGGATTTCCTTACTATGACATATTTCCCTCCCACACTTGAAAGCAAAGCAAATTAACATATCATCATACTTCATACATCTAACATCAGCTCTTTAATACAGTTTATAAAACACAACAAAAGTTGTCAATCTCAGCAGTAAGTCAGAATAAGTGCAAAACAAGCTCCTTACTAAAACTATCTAACATATGGATTGACTTTTCAAATAATTAAAGGCTTAATATGCTTGCCATTTACAAATCAAAATCAACTGTCATGATAGGCTAAAATCTGGAAGTTAATTTTCTACTGGTGAAACAGAAAGGAAATTATTTCCACTTCTGAGAATGTCTAAACCAAGGCTCTGAGTGGGCAAGGCCTTAGAAACACTACTTTATTCTGTATGTTACCATCATTCCTTGTTAACCACAGCTCCTGTTTCTAAAACCTAAGAAATGAGAATGGATGGATCTCCAGTTTGAACATTTTATTTTGCTATACACTGTAAAGCACTGGTTCATTAGGGAAGGGGTGTAACAACAGTAACTCCTAATTTTCTCTAAGACTTAACAGCATGGTATGTGACAGTGGAGCAACCATACAGCTCGTCCCCAGAAGCTTACAGATGCTTCTGTTTTCAAAATTATTAGCTATTGAGGTCACTACCTTAAGTATTTTAAGCTTTTAAAGGTTACAGTAAAATTGTATTTATTATTAAAAATCGTCCACACAACACACCAATTAAAGCAGGAAATATTTGCCTGTTCTGTAATAAACTCAGGCTAGGCTAGGGTTTTAACAGCCAGACTAGCATGTGTACAACCCCTTTAATGTGTCAATAAAGGTACAATCACTATGCAAAAGCAAAATTTTCTGAACTGATACTACTCCCAAATGGTCATATTCATTTGAGATCAAGAACTGCTCTTTAACTAACTTCAAACATTTCATCTAGCAGCTCTACCTGACCGGCCTGGTTCCACTTTTTAAGTTTAAAGTCTGATTTCAACCCAGAAACTGAAGGGAGTTTTGCAATTGATCTCTTGAATTTCCATCCCTATTTCTCTAAAAGTAGTTCTCCTCATTTTCTTCCCATTTAAGGCCAACTTCAATGGCCTCACAGTTCTGTTTCTTCATGCTCCTATCACCTACATTTGCCTCTGATTTTGTCTGCATTATTTTGCTTCCTTTTAAAAAAGCATAATGAAAGTGAAAGTATACAGGGGCTTGGATAATCTCATGACGTGAGGACAGGGGAGGAGAGTAAGCATACAGCCTTCAATTCATTCTTGAACTCTCAGAGCCCTGCAAAGTTTTCCTCGACAGTCAGTATCCAGCAACAAATTTAAATCTACTAACAGGGCTGTGCGTTGGGAATGTTGTTATTTATCAACTGACATGAGACTCTGAGAAACAGTCTCCAAAGTATCAAAGAACTCCTGTATCAAAGGTTAAAGACCACTGAAAGAACCTGGGTTATGGAAGGGACATCCGTGTAATTCTGTGATTCAGCCATCTTATGGTAATTTTGCACTGTTTATCAGTTCAGCAACAGCACAAAGCACTAAATCACAAGAATTTTGTATTTCCACACTGATGCATGAATTGAAAATTTTCTGTTTAAATAACCAACAACTTACATTTAAAATTTACAATGCATTCGTGACAAACAAAATCTTTCCTAAAAACACATGCATGAAATTTACATTTCAAAGAAATTTCAGGCAATTGTTAATTAATTCTGTTTACAACTATGGTTTTAAGAAACAAATTGTACCAAAAAATCCCCCCAAAAAACCTTAAAAATAATGCTGAAATCAATGAAAATTCTTCATTAGCCTGACTCCATCTCCTAACAACATCAAGCCAAAATAAAGCCCCACCATAAAGAACAAGATTCATGCTTACATTCCAGAACAAGGAAAAATGTATTTCTAACATGCATTTAGGTGGGCCAGGGTCTTTAAACAAGCTATGAGACAACCTCTGTCAGGTGCTGTACTTGTGTGTAGACTCCACGTTCAACAGAGTCACTATACAATTTGAATCACTGTGTTTGGGTGACAGGTGCAGCTGCTGGCAGCTTTAATTTTTTTTGAAGAATAAACTCTTGGAAAACATCGGGTTTTAACAAAGCAAATACAAGATCTCCTTGGCAAGATCAGTGGCCAAGAACTTTAGACACCTATTAAAATTACCCCTGAAAAGAGTCAGCTAGAAAACACCACTATTTATTACTTTAATCTCTTATTTTAAAGGCAGGCAGCGTAAGCATTCAGTGGGTAGAGGGCAAAACCCTTATGTACCTCTCAACAAATAGCTGTTTTCTACTTTTCTTTTTATTCCTTTCTCCTAAGATTTGAATTTGAAAAATGTAAGATAGCTCCCATCTCAGCTTTCCTAGAAGAGTAGTTCAAGAGAAGGCAAGATCTAGCATGAAATGACAGCAGCAGATGCAGAACTGCTCAGCCTGTCTTACATAATTTGCAAGCCTAAATGTCAAGCCAGTCAACACTAATAACAAAGTCATGGCTTCACAGACCTCCAAGTAAATCTGTACTCTGTCCCAGCACCTCACTGGGTTCAAACTAACCCAAGAATTCAAACCTCCTTCCTGAAAAGCCATTGTTAAAACCAGAAAAGCACCTCCAAAGCTTTTCATGAAACCATAATAAAACAGCCTTCCGAAGCACATTAAACAAAGTTTTCAGGAGAACTGTACTTTAAACAACAGTGATTTGTGGTGGTTCTGAACATCTATTGTATTATGCTAACATCCAAAATGATACACAAAGCAGTAGTTTGTACAAGCAAGATGATTTGTATACCTAAAACAAAAGTAATTTCAGGCTCTGAGCTCCCGTAGCAAAAAAAATACCTGAATCAAAAAGGTGCTGTTAGATGCCCAACTCTGTAAGAATAAAGCAATTTCTGACGTGTCATCTAAACATTTCACTCTCCTCATGTATTATTCACAGAGGTTATACACCAAAGTCTGTTTGTATATGCAACTCCCAAAATTTTATCACTGCCTGAAAACTAATCTGAACACTTCTAGAACTGAAAATAAAAGGAGCAGCTTGGCTTATTTCAAACACTTGGCCCTAGAGCCACCTGATGCACTGAACTTGATGGAGGTCAGATAAAGGAAAAGTTACTTTTTCTTCTGTTTTGGCATATTCATGACTACAGGTAAGATCACACAAATTTGTCTTTCATTTTTTGGTTTACAGAGAAGATTGAGTAAGCAAGTGAAAAACAACAGAAAAAAGTGTTTATAACTATCTCACTGCTGAAAACCAGCACTATCAAGTGGCAGCGATGAAAGTGTTTTAACAAGATTATTATTGCCAAAAATATGACAGATTTAGTCTCCCAAACTACAAAATGGTAGCAAGACAAAAAATAATGCAGCTAGTATGTCAGCTAGTACGTCAGCTCCAGCTGCGTTCAAAATGCTTAAACACATGAACCTAATAAAACTCAGTTCTGAAAAGACATCTTAACTGGGAGGGGTTGGGTGTTTTTTTTGGATGAGGAACTCACCCAGACTTCAAGTCTGTAATCCGTAAACAATTAGTAGCATCTAGTCCTACTTTTCCATTTCTGACCACACTGGAAATGAAGGGTGAAAGTGCTGGAGAAATTCTGTTCAAGGCCACTTCAGGTGACATTTTAATATGCTCCTCCTTCCTTTTGTCTTGAGCTGCAAAGGGACAGCAAAGAGAGAAAATTAAATTTAAAAGCTACTACTTATTTGATGTAGATTCACATGTACTCTGCAAACACCAACAGAGAAAAAAGCTGAGCACGCAAAAGACCAGGAATGTAGAGCAACTGAAGTGTGCACAGGTTTATAAAGAAAAAATAAACACAGGTAGGCTTTTCCCTCCCACCTCTGCAACATTCAATGAAGCCTGTTTATTCAGTATGAACATAAGCCAGAATTTTGTCCTAGGCACCTTTAATTAAGGCCCTGTCTCTCTGAGAAAGAAAACTGAGGGCCACTCTGACACTGCACAGCCTAACCCTTCTTGTGGGCATTCCCAGTCAGTCTGTAAGTGACAAGTCACACTTTTTCCACTTCCCCTGAATCAGTGGGACTTATATTAACTGCAATGGACCCAGGGGGTTGATACCTCTCTGTATTCTCACCTGCAATTCCTAAGAGCACTAGTGTGCCTCTAATCAGTATTACTTTTATACTACTTCATTAGATAGCAATTTATAGGACTTCAGGATGCCTTTTAAAAGCTAACACTGCTTCTCTTACAGTGGCATCACCATATTCTTTGAAAAGCATCTTCATCTTCCTTCACTTAACAGATCAGGATGCTGATGTGCACACATTCTATGCACGGCTTGTTCAGAAGTGCTTGCAATTGTGTGACCTTACACTAAATCAATTAGGCCATTAATTTAGCACACTTTAGGAAGCCATTGCTTTCTAGGTGAAACGTAGAAACTGAGCATACACACATTTTAATTTATTGCACCACAAAAAGACTAGAGTACACGGACAACAACAGACTGTGGTAGTGGTGGGAGAAAAGAAGGATAACCAACCTATTAAAATGTTAACATATTTGATCACATTCTAAGGCACAGAGCTTCATATGAAAATTAACTGAACTTGGCAATTTTAGAAAACAAGGCTGTAAATGACTAAAGGTAACATAAACTTGCCACTGATAAGCTTATACATAAACCCTGAAGATTAAAAAATATTTTTAAAAATATCCCTTTAATTGAAAAACACCAATATGCACTGCATTCACTTTCTTTAAAATGCTGCATATGGACTGCTGTATTAGTGAGTGTTCTATAACAGGAGTGTGAACAACTCATGGCAATAATTGCAATTTTCTGTTGTTTCTCACACTCAGTTTACAAGCATTAATTAGTAACTAATGGGTATTCTACAGAAGCTACTAAATCTCTGTAACTGGGAGCAACATTAAATTTTACATTCTGTTCTCATGAAAGCCATTCACACTGGAGTAGCAAGAAGCAATTCTCAGCAGTGTTTGTCCTAGCTATTCGGAATGTATCTTAATAAAGCAAAGGCCAGGCACTTTAAGGCAAACAGAAACATTAATAAAGTAAGACTTCCTAAAAATAGTAATTATCTTTAATACACTGGCTCCTACATTTTATGGCAGTGAAGAAGCTGAAGATTAAGTATCCATGCCCTGACACATAATGTGTTCTCATAGATGATTTGTTTAATTGACAATGGAACAACTTAAGTTTGTTTAGCAAACACCTACAGCAATTTAAGATACTACCTCCGGTTTGCTACTTTTCTACTAAAAATTTCTGCCTACTCACCTTTATTCTTCCCCAGAGGGACTGAGAGGACACAAGCCCATACTTGACATATTTCAGGGCAAAGTCCAATGGCTTAGACTAAACTGCTAATAAAAATTAGTTTAAGCTAAAATACTTCGCACAAGAAAGGTTACAACAGGGCACATACTTCAGTCTGCCAGCCCTGCTGTAGGGAAGAATAATTTCAAGCAGGGGGCAGAGGTAAGAACTGCAAGCATGGAGGTAAGAACTTCTTAAACCACAAGAACATGCTGAAAAACAAGCTATCCTTCTAGCAATCCTGAAGCTATACATTAAGATCTCAGAACTGGTTCTGATAATGACACATTTTAAGGGGACTGTAAGTGTTATGAGGGTGAAATTGCAAGACGTGATACGTGTGGTGATCACAGCTGAACAGATGCAGCTTCCAAAATGAACTTTAAAATGAGATTATTTATCTTTTTGTCACTAAAATTTGCAGATATTGTCAAAACAAGATTTAAATGACTGTTAGGCATTTTTCTGTATTTTATTGCATCATTTTTTAAAATCACAATACCTTCTATTTAACAAGTCAGATACAGAATACTTAAAGGGTTGCTATCAATTAAACTCACTGATTTATTTTGTAAACAAAGGGCTTTACAAACTAGAACACAATTTATACCAGTTTCCTAAGTCTCAGTTGTCACATACATTTTTTTTCCTCAGCTTAAGTTTCCCACAGTACTGGAAATTGAACACAAACAAACTCAGGGGAATTAAAAGAAACAAAATTCGCTGGACTGCTTCCCTCCCAAAACAAAACCTTTGAAAGAAGCAAACAAACTCATGGTTGAATCCTCTCAGATTCAGCTGGCTATCACTGTGACTTCGGGCTAATGTTACCCAGGCTTCACAGCCACCATGAAGTGCCGGGGCACTGCTTTGGGCACCGGAGAGAGCCTGGATGCAAGATACTCTGTCCTTCCACCACGGGCCATACCACTATGGGCATTAGGTGAACCTTTAAGAAGGAAAAGGTGAATATTGTGATGGAGACCTGGAAGCGTGACAGGACCTTTCCTGTCTAGCCCTCTTGGCGTGGCCGTCGGCAAGCTGGTGGCGTGGTTTGCACTTTGGGGGTGGCAGGAACGTGTCTGGGTGTGCGTGGGCAAAGGAGGGGACCCAGGACCGCCGCCTCCTGCCGCCGTGCCCGAGCACATCCGTGGAACGCCATCGGCAGTGCGGGTCTGCGGAGCCCCGGCTAAACGCCGAAGTCACCTAAGCCCTGGCACGGAAGAGCGCTCAGAATTCCGGGATGGGTGAGGTTGCCAGGGACCACAGTGGGTCTGTTCCAAGCTCCCTGCTCAGGCAGGGCCACCCTAGAGCACACGGCACAGGGCTGTATCCAGGCAGCTCCTGAGTATCTCCAGTGATGGAGACCCCACACCCTCTCTGGGCCATTTGTTCCAATGCTCGGTCACCCACACAGTAAAGAAGCTCTTCCCCATGTTCAGGGGGAACTTCCCGTCCATCAGTCTCGTTCCGGGCTGACCCGGGCCAAGTCCCGCTCCCTCCCCAGCCGGTGCCACCACCCGCGGCGCTGCGCCCGCCCCGCCCCGCCCCAGCGGCGGTGCTAACACGGGCCTCCGCCGGCTGCGGGCCAGCGCCTCCCGGCGCCGGGTCGCCTTCCGCCCGCCGCCGTCCCGGCAAGGGCTGCGGCACTGTTCGCTCCCGCCCGCTCTCCCTGCCCGGCTCGCTCGCCCCGCCGCGCCCGGCCCGGCCCCGCCATTACCTACGGCGGCCGGAACTCGCCGCTTGGCAACGGCGTGCGCGCCCCCGCGCCGCCGTGCGCGCCTCCGCTGCCCCCGCGCCGCCGCCGCTGCCGCTCCCCCCGGCTCGCAGGGGTCTTAGCGGCCCAGTGCTGGCGCCCGCCGCAGTGCCTGTGCGGGCCGTGCCGGTGCCGGTGCCGGTGCGCGGGGCCGCGGCGCGGTCACGGCGCCCCCGGAGCGGCGCGGGGCAGAGGGACTGGGGGGGGGGCGGTCCTGGCAACAGGCGTGCGGCGGGGCAGCCCTGCCGGGAGAAGGTCCCCGCGGGCAGCCCGTCGCCCATGGCAACCCGGGAAGCCTCGGCGGGGCCCGGGGCGGGTCAGGGTCAGGGTCCAAGGGCCGGCCCGGCGCCATGGCCGCGGAGGTTGTGGTGGTGGGATCCTGTATGACCGACCTGGTCAGGTTAGTGCTGGCTGGGGGATTCCTGCCCGCGCTGGGCGGAGCGACCCCGAGGTCGTGGGAGCGCAGGGCGTCAGGGTGCCCGGGGCACAGCGCAGGCACGCCGGGCCTCCCGGGACAGGCCGGGCCGGGATGCGCCCCGGGCTGGGCCGAGCGGGTGTCACGTCTCTCCCCAGGCCGGGATGCAAGAAGCGGGGTCGGCGCCAGGCGCGGCGGGCGGAGCGCTTGGCCCCGGGCTAAGGGAGCCGCGGCTGTGGCGGAGGAAAGGGCTGAGCGCAGGCACAGATTGCCCAGAGAGAGTGTGGAGTCTCCATCACTGGAGACGTGCAGGAACCGGCTGGAGGCAATCCTATGCCGTGTGCTCTGGGATGACCCTGCTCGAGCAGGGAGGTTGGTAACCCACAGGTGACCCACTGTGGTCGCTTCCAGCCTGAGCCGTTCTGGGATTCTGGGATTCTGCGAAGCGGGGCGGCTGCGCCCGGGTGATGTCAGCTGCAAACAGTGCTTTGAAAGAAGAGTGTGGGAACGGGGAGAGGTTTGAACGTGCTGGAGCTTTGATCAGCTGTCTGCGACTCTGGAGAGAGGAGAGACTTGGGTTTGTGTTTTCAGCTGTGCTGGGTGGGTCGGTGTTGGCCTTGGCCAGGGAGGCAGCGTTTTGTAGACACCGCAAGGGAAACCTGCAACTCTTGATACTCGTTATCAGCAGAGGAGTCTGAAACGATTTCATGAAAGTAAATAAAGCTGGTCAACTGTAACACATTTTCAGTTCAAAGCACACTTGTCTGCACTGGAAACTCGAGAAAGTAAGGTTAATACTGCAAAGAAACCACGGTTAGCTCCAGAAACAGTAGTTTGTAAATTGATTACTTGCAGGCAACATTTTTTGTGACACTGGAATGAGATTGAGGGAAAGGGGGAGAGAGGGAGAGCCTCCCAAGGCATTCATATCCAAACATACCAGGAAGTGCATATAGGAAGCCCTCAAAAATTTAGCAGCTCTACACCCCAAAGCTATTTTTAAAATTATTTAATAAGTTTTTTTAAGGAATATCTTAATTTATCTTTATGCATTTTCTGAGAATTTTGCTTTTCTAAGTAAATACTTGGGTCTCATTGTCTTTTTTTTTTCCTTCTTTTTCTTTTTTGTACATAGGTAAGCTTTGGAAAGTTCTTTTAAGAATTGAAGTACAGAAGTTCATGAAAGCTCTTGGTTCCAGTAGCCTGGGCTTTACAGTCAATACTAAATAACAGGAGAATTCAAGTAAAATTGCAAGAATTTACGATGCAAATACTAACCTGAACTGGCTGGCCTTGTCAGTCCCAGGAAACTTGTAAATCAGTCTTTGATTTGCACTATTTTAAACACATCTGTCTCCATAATCTGTATGCAGACTTGGTTAAAATAGGATTTAAAGTATATGTATTGGGACTGCATCAGCTTGTCCTCCTAGGAATTCTGCAATTAAAAAGATACCCTTTATCAACAGACAATTATACCAAAGCCTGTGGGTCAAGAAAGTGCAGAACACATGGTTAGAGGAACATGCTGAGGAGTGAGTACTGCTTAGGCACAGACTTGCATTGCAGAAACGATGAATCCCCTTAAATAATCTCAGAACCCGTGTCAGAAAGATTTAATGCTTTATATAATTTGCAGAACACGCTGGCAGCTTTCCAAGAATAGTTGTCTTGTAAGTCAGAGTAAGAACTACTTGATCTTGACGTTATGTGTGAATGAGCTCTCAGATGCTTATGACGTCGCACTGAAGTGTAAAACATGGTGCTCTAACCTCAAGACATTCCTTTTCCTGTCTGTCTAAAATGTGGGGGAAAAAGTAATCAAAAAATTGTCTGCCAGTTTAAGCACTGCTGACAATTGCAGCTTGGGGCTTTTCTTGACACTTAAACAAACGAACAAGAAAACTCTGTACTCCTTTTTTTTTTTTTTTTGGCTGCAAGTTTGATATGCTAGAAATGCAGTCCCTTGTTTGAAGGCATATTAACTGGCCATACTGTAACCAGAGATTACACCATGGGCTGAAGTGATAGATGTGGTTACACTGAGATGAAGTGGCTGAAGAAAAGCCATTTCACTTTTCAGTGAGCTGAGAGGGTTTCTTAAAGTGTACAAATGCTATCACAAGTATGTATCTGACTCCCCATTATTAGCTTCTGCTTTAAGTAGCAGAGAAGGGCTTTCTATGAGTGATTAAATAATCTTCAGCTGAAAAAGAAGGGACAGATTCATTCTTTCTGTTACTAGCACAGGACTTCGGGCACTTAATAATATAAGAAAAACGATGTGTTTAAATTTATCTGGCAAGAGTTTAATCTGACTAAAATTGCAACATAGTACCTATGTAGACATTGTTTAAATGTATCCTGGGTTAAGAAAATCTGGGTAAAATTACCGGAAAGTACTAAGCACTAGGCTTGATTGTGCCTAGGTGGAACAGGAAACCATAAACAAGCTTTACAAAATATAAAAACTGTCAGGTTAGGGTTAGGGTTAGGATTAGGTTCCAGGAGCATAACTCTTGATTGTCTTTGTATCTGGGATTTAGAGAGGGCTGCCTATTCTAGATTTAAAGCTGTGGTTCATTTCAGCTAGAATGAAGGAGCATTGGGTTTTTGTGAGTTTGTCGTTTGTGCTGGTGTTTCAGTTTATAAAAGACATGGACAGCAGTGACCATGTTAAATGCCTATCACCCATTTGGAGGAGCCTGAATAAATTTGTGAGAGTTACACAGAAGAAGCCAGACACATTTTTGTATAGATTGTGTTTAATGGGCATGTTCACCACTCAACACTAAAGCCTATCTTTCTTAGAAGATAATAATATTGATTGAGACTCTGCCAGAGCTAGACAATGCTGTGTTATAACTTAAACTGGTAAAATACCCTGTTGGCCCTTTGGGACACAACTTGGCCCTCTGTCTGGAGAGCTAGAAGCTCAGGGTCAGACTTGAAATGGTAGCAGCAAACTTTAAATGTTAAGCATTCCCAGGTCTGTAGAGACAAGGTACCGAAAAGCTTTAAGCCACCGTTGGACATATGGTAGCCAGATTCAGCATGAAAAAAAAAATAGCATATAATGTTTTTACTCAATCCAGTAAACTAATGATTTAAAGAAGTATAACCTCTGTGTGAAATGGAAATGTACAGTTTGAAATGTGCTGAATCTTACCTAATGACCAACACAGAAAAGGACAAGGATCTTTGGTTGAAGACAGATACTCAGATGTAATTCTGAGAAATAATCAAATTCAGAAGAAATGGTAGCATGTCTTAAAATTCTTCTAAAAGGAAGGGGCCCAGTGGTTTGCTTTTGAAACACTGTTCTCATTGGAAATTCTTTTCTCATTGTCCTGTAGCGCTGCAGTGGCAGAATGTGGGTTTTCTAAAGTGAACTTCATATGATCAAAACAACCTCACGTACATACATGCAGTAAACCACACTCTTCTGGCTTAATAGGACCAGGAGCAAAACATATTTGTGGTCACAATCACAATCAACACTTCATTGGCAATAGCAGGCAATAGTAGTAGAAAACAAAAACAGCATTATTCTGTATGATCTAGATATCAAACCAGACGGGTAGCATCCACAGTATTATTCAAATAGTTTCTCTTCTGACTCATATTTGCAGACTGGTCGTGGCATTGGCATTTTAATTCATATTAAACCAGGACAAGACTAAACATATAAACCAATGAGAGTCAGATACACTAAAACAATTAGAATAAACAGGAGAAACTTTGGCATGGCAATTGAAAACAGCAGAAGCATAGAACAAAATGTAAGATGGAAAAGCAGTCTTTGGATAGTCACAACAACAACAGTCTTTCAGTTTAACTCAAGAGAATGACACCACAGTCCAAATAGAGGAAAACTGCATTTGCTAGAATGTTCAGAATTTCAAGTCTTAGTTTTCTGTGGTCATCTTTTCTCTCATCACATTTCTTCACTCCCTTTAGGGAGTAGAACTAAAAGTTCTGCTTCCAGCCCCCTTGTTGTAACAACCACCGTTAATAATTACAGCAAGTACCAAACCGATTGACTGCAAGCATTCAGCAAGGCAGAAAGACAAGGCCGAGAAGCACTGAGCTCCATACAGAGCAGTTTGTTGCTGAACTGCAGTGGACAATGGTGACAAATGCACATCAGTATAAACATCCCAAACACATCAAATCCTCTTTGCTAACTGAGCACAATCTCTGCTTGGGCCAAATGGCAAAGGTATCTCATTAGTGAGATTCTGTGTCTTCCTTTTAAGTCTCTAGTGGTGACTGTTGTCTGCTGAAGTGCTGAAATAAATGGTTCATTGGCACATTGGAAATGTCCATGATCCAAAACTATGTCTGTACATTCTTTTTTAAAAGTGCAGTATTTGGAACAATAATTGCAGACTTTTTTTGGTGGGAATGTGAAAAAGGAATTTTCTTACGTTTCTTTTGAGTGATCAGGGGAAGTCTCGCATATGACTTCATTTTCTTCTTTGCTTTGTTTCCAGATCTCACACATGTTCTCATTTCCACCATTTCTCATGCATGTCACCATCTTTTAATGTTTTTGTCTTGTTTTGATATTTTTTTCTCTTCAGCTTCTCCTAGCAGCAAAGTGTTCTAGAATCCTTCAAATCCGTTTAATTTGTGTTTTTGTTTTTATCTATAATGCTTCCCCTGCAGCAGCCACTCCTCTTTCTAGTCAATCTGCCATTGCCAGCAGCATGGGAAAGCACAACTGTGAAGGAATACAAGCTTAGTCCAGTAGAGGAAATTAATCTTTGGATCCAGTGAAAGACATCAAGGCATGAGAGAATGTGTCATCTGTGAATTGTTTCATTTATGTAATAGTGAAGAATCTGGGCTTGATTTCAGACCCAGTGCTGTCTGCCCCTTGTCTTTTTCTCTGACCTAGCAAAGTTTGGGTGCATATTAAATGCAGGATGTACAGGCTCACAGCATGTGGTTGTTCTGCTCTGATTTTAGAGAACCTAAATGTTTAGAGAAACTCCTGTTTGCCTTCTCTTGTGTGGCAGGAAGAAAGCTGCATCTTGGGGACCCAAAAAGAAAAATGGGATAAAAATCAAATTGATGGAATCTTCAGTAATGTCATTCAGTAAGAAAATTGTCTTCTGTGCATATACAGCTTTTGAATATCTCTACTGGCCCAAACACTGCTGATACAGAGGCTGATCCAAGCTCATTCATGTCAAAAGAAGCTTTTCACTGCTGCAAACTGAAACTAAATTGCCATCCTCAAGCAAAATCTGAGTGGTAGTTTATTTTAGGATGAGACACAGTTGAACATTCTAGCATGTTAAAGGTGTTTGGTGTTATATTCGAGACTTGAAAAGCTTCCAACAAAGTTCCTCTAACAAAAAATGACAAAATATTGAAGAGGGGAAAAGGAGGGAAAATGTCTGCTTGGGTGCTTCTTAAATTAACACAGAATAACTAGGGCAAGGCCACCAGGGACTTTTTTTAACCCATTACAAGGGCTGCATTTGCAACTAAGGTTATGAACCCCAAGCAAGAGACAGTGCGCCATTGATCCCAGCTGGCACCTTCTGAAAGAAACTGTTGTTTGTGCCACAGAGGATGCTGTGGGCCCTCTCTGAGAAGGACTGGTGGTGCTAGAACACCTGCTCAGCCCTTGTCTTTGGCTCTTATCCATGAAAATGGTTTTTTTCCTCCGCTTCCTAAATAGAAATGTGGAAGTTTTAACAGTCTTGGGAAATATGAATGTGAAACTGGTCACACAATGTCTTTTAAGTTAAGCACAACAGAAGTGTTGCATTCTGGATTCTATTTAATTGAAATGTCCCTGCCCTTTCATTTGGTGTCTTCAGTTTGTGTTCTACGCTACTGTGTACTGTAATTAGGTGCTGTCTTTACTTCCAGAGGCAATTCCATTTCAGCAATAACTAATATGCCTCTTGTTTTTTAGACTAGTTTACCTAGTTACGTTTTAATAGTATGTATTTCATAGTGCTTTTGAGCTAAAGAATACCCCTTGTGGTACTACAGTCAGGCCGGTACTATATGACTCCCAGTCACCAAGAGCAGCACCATTTGCCCTACTGGGCATTTGGAAGACATTTTGCAGTTTGAGGACAGAAAGAAGGGCAGTTTGCTTTATAAAATGACAGGAATAAGTAAAGAGAATTGGAGTCAGTTATTAAAAGGGGCAAAAATAATAGGAATGACTGAAGGTTTTACTGCAGAAGGTGTGAAGAGTCTATCTATAGAGTTGAAGTTGAGATAAAAAGCAGGGAAACTACAGTCCCTAATAGTGACAGGTTCCCAGTTGTCCAAAGGCCCCTTGTTTTTCTGCATCTCTTTCTGTCAGCTCTGCCTGTCTTCTTGCTTTCTGCAATTTTCTCACATGGCTGCATGGCAAAATTCAGGGAAAAGCTCTGTTTTAGTCCTGCTGTCTTCTCCCGGCACAGTATTTTGGAAGAAATGGCACTGAGTGAGTCCTCTGTTACCTCCTCCTTCCCATGAATGAGTTCCCAGCTGTCTGCTTCTGTTCCTACCAGCTGCAGTGTCTGGTCTGTTTAAGTTTGTAAATTGCTTTGAGATCCTTCAAGATAAAAGGTTCTTCTTAAGTGAGATCATTATCGCCTTGTACATTTCTCCACTCCCTTTTCTCAGTTCAAGCTTCTTTTCTCATCTCGACTTGGGGTCCGGCACAGTACTCAACGTTCCCAACTCACGGCAACACAAAGCTTACACAGAAATTTCAGCTTCCAATCCTTGAGTTGTTTGACGCCTCTTAGAGTACTTCAGAGCTGAAGGTTAAATATATGTATTTTCCTGAGCTGATGCCAAAATGCTTAGCACTTGCCACACTGAGATCGTACTTCTGCATTTGCGTCTGACTTCATGTTATTTTGTGTGCTTCAAGAGACTGTGGAGTTCTCTTCCTCCCACTTCTGAAGTACTTACTCATTCTAGGAAGCATTCCAGCTACAACGTTGCTCTGAGATCCTACACTGTATTCTCATAGCCATACTTTGTTCGTGTTCTTGTGGTTAAACTGTACGCCTGTCAGGGCAGGGATTTGACTCCTCTGTGGTGTGGTGAACTCACAAAGGGGAACCCTGACAGGAGTTCAGAGGGCTCTCTGTTCAAAGGTTCCTAGGTGGTAACACAGTGTTTGGGCAGGAGAACCCTATCCTGTTCAGCTGCAAGTCTAGTTGTTGTCTCCATCTTCTAGAGGTTAACTGGCTAGTAAGGGAGTTTTTCACTGTGTAGCACCTATGTGTGTTTATTCCCAATGTCATTCACATTCCAGTGAGTTTTCCCTCTTTCCTATGAAAGTGAGGTCATCTTAAACCTGTGTTTATGATATTGCAGTCATTTCCATGGCAGTAGACTATGATATCATCAGTGGAGGATTATGCCTTTCCTATGTGTGTTAGCAATTAAAAATTATGGTTTGTGAGATAAAACTAGTATTTACCAAGCTTTTAGCTTTAGTCCATGTTAGGCTGGGAAACTATTGCTTAATCCTCTAGAGAGTTCACTTGGGTAATGGAGTAAATTAATCTAGAAACATTTTGATCCTAGCAGGTGATATGTTTTTGGGGTGTATTTTCCTAATGGGAGAAGAAAATCAGCTACTCCATCTTGTGTTCTCTTGCCTGGCCAAGAACACTTGCCTGAAACCCAGTGGTACTCCTCATGGTTTTGTTATTCAGAGCCACCTAAATGACTTACAGATTCACAATTTTCTACTCTCATTAGAATATAATTTTTCACCTTTGGAGGTCAGTAAGCTATTAGACACTACCCACTAAAGTAAAACAATGTGATCAGCAGTCTTTTAATCTTTTTAGTGGGTGCCCTATTTGCTGGCTATCAGTAGCTGAATCTCTTTGTTGAACCTTCCTGAGGGAGTACAAGCTTTCTCATGGGCTGGTGACAGCAGAGGCCAGTTTCAACACCATAAGCAAAAGAAAATTCAGCCGTTTAAAATGTAGAGTCCAGTGTTAGAACAGTTGCTAATGCTGCAAGATGAGAGTGGTGGACTCAAAACATAATGTAAATCTTCCCTTCAAATAGTGAAGAATCTTTAAGCCCAGGAAGTAGACTTCCCTCAAAAAGAGTGTGAAAAGAAAGGGAAAAGACATTAGATGAATGTTTGTAGAGAAAGCACATCCTCAGTCTGGGTATTGCAGCGTGTGACAAAATTAATAGTAGCATTTTGGTAATGTAGTTTAATTTCAGAAACACACTACATTTCTGCACATTTCAGCCTGTCTATTTTCCCACCTAACACAACTGAACTCTCATAAAATATCTCTTTCAATGATCTGGGTAAGACCGTTGTGAAAACAATGTCAAAATGGTGTACCCTAAGTACATACATACTTGCATGTGTCCAGTTGCACAGAAAGTCTAGGATGTGAAAAGGTTCTTCCTGAAATTCTTACCATATGAATGACTACAGCAGAAATTGCTTTTCCCATTGTTGTTCATTGAAATGGAACCATGCTGGAATAAGAGGATAGACAAAATTATTGTATGTGTTTTTTGGAGACTGAAATTACTAATGCAATAACAGACCTGCCTCTTACTAATGATACAGTCAGGTGATGTTACAGCAACCTGCTGAGCATGCATCTTCCCTATTGTTCTACATTCCTTCTGAGGCTTCATTTGTCTCTGGAAAACCCAGAGTTGATACCTCTGTTGGAAGAAAATGAAAAGTCAGGAAGTAAAATCATTGTGATGAGGGAAGAGGCTGTTGGGGTGACAGCTTATTTACCAATTGTCCAATATCACGGTGAGAAGGGGTTTGTGTTAATTTCTGCTGCAGAAAGATGCCATTTTATCTCAGTAATGCACTGTAACATATGGCCATTGCTTCACATTATAACATCCCACTTTACAGAGAGCACAACCATTGCCTTTTGCTCTCTGTAGGGTTCTTAGCAGCTGAGCAGTTCCAAGTAAATAGCATGCAAAGCAGCAGTACCCTGGGCACCAGCAGTGTCAGTGCTGCAGGGCATTCCTTGGGCTTCTGCAATCTCCTGTGATACACATTGAATATTACATTGTGTTGTGAAAGTATAATTTCTAGCCCCAATAAATATTTTTACCATATAACTTCCACAGTTTTTTAATGGTTTGGTTATTGTCCTACTATTACTGGAAATTGTTTTTGGCTATTGAAAATAAAACATGTCTTGCCTTTTCAGTCTGGAGGTGTCTGACATGCAGGATTCACTGCAGTCAAATGTGAAGTTGTCTAAAGGAACTCCTTAGAAAATATTCGTCACAATAAACAGGTGTTAGGCACTAGATTTTACCACCCAACACAGAGAATATTGTATTTTCTCCACACTTGTGAGACACAGAGTGGTATGATTAATATTCCATTCTGTCTTGTTAATGAATTACTCGCTGGCTGTACTGTTAATGGAAATAACCATTTTCCTAGATGCATTTCTAGACATAAATATCTTCGGGTGAATTTTAGTACTCCTGACAGTAAAGAGCTGCTGGCACAAATCAAAAGCTGCAATAAAAATCCTACAGAGTCGATGGTAACAAATTTGTGTAAAAACACTCTAGGCAGGCATATATATTATGTTGCCTCTAGGAACTGTCTGAGCTGTTCTTTCCATAGGAGCTTACCAGTAAGGTTTTGTTTGCTTGTTTTATATGGCTCCACTTGTTAGCTCCCATATCAAGCTGCAATAAGTTATTTGATGCAGACATACAGGTTCCCTCGAGGATCCTTGTACCATATACTTCGAGCCTGAAGAAAATACAAAATTACTTTTCACTAGTATGTTGCCAAAGTAGGTGCAGCTTTGTGGAACACGTTGATCTTTGTGACAACTAATTATAAAATAAGGAGGTAGTAATGTTCCCAAATATATCAATGTGCTCTCTTCTGTATTTTATTCTTTCTTCTTTCCATTTCTGAATTTAGTCCTTTTTTCCTCCTTTTTTTTCTGTGTGACATCAATAGCATGTCATTGTTGAACCATGAAATTTCCTCTAATTTGCTTTCACCTCTTCTTGTTGCCCTTCTACATCACATTCTTACAGTGCACTTCTCTTCTGTATTGCTCTTTCCCTGCCTCTCATAACTTTCAAAAATAACTTTTGTGTCCAAAGAATCATAACTCCCTTTCATTAATTTATTCCATCCATCGCTTGCTATACTTCTGTGTTCTTTCAGATCCCTGTTTACACAAAATGCATAAACCTTGGTAGTATAAACAGCAGACAGAAAAAAACATTGGTCAGAGCTGAAAATAAAGGATAAGCAGATCAAGTTCAGTACTCATATGGAAGGACTGGCATTCTTCATGTTCTCAGCAGCAATGAGATTGAATATTCACTCCTCCTTCTAATTGTCTGATCCTGGTAGGATTATTCATTGAGAATATCCTGTTAGTATTGTTCAATCATTTTTAAAATTCATTTTCATTTTTCTTTTTCCCAGAAAGAACCAAGTAAAAAAATGACCTGTTGGAAAAAAGCAGTTGGTGGTTTTGCTGAAACTTGTATTACTCCATATAGAGGCAGCAAAAATGTGCAGATTTTGCTTCAGTTTCAGGGAATCCCCTCTTGCTCATTAAATTTCTGTGCTTAAATGGACACACAGGAGTTGTCCATTGGTAAGCATCAGAAGCCCAGGTTATACAGAGTTGCACTTTTCTTTCTGGTATTTAGGGATCTACCTTTCCCAAGAGAGCTTAAATTGTGAAAAAGGTAAAGTTACTTACCTAGAGAGGATCCCTACCTGTCACAGCAGAGTTACCCTTGGCCAATGAAGCCTGCACACACTCCTCCCACACCCTTCACCTTGTCATCTTTGCCCCACAAGCCTTAATGCTACTGTAATTCCAGATTTTAGTTGATGCCTTTGTAATGAGATGGAACTTCAGAGAACACTTTTTTTATCAGTGAATCAGTGGTAAAATAGTTTCAAAGTAAAAACTTGACAAAAATGTATCCTAAAGTGGCTGGGCAGTTAGACTTGATGATGGTTGTAGGTCTCTTCCAACTGAATTATTCTATTCTATTCTATTCTATTCTATTCTATTCTATTCTATTCTATTCTATTCTATTCTATTCTATTCTATTCTATTCTATTCTATTCCATTCCATTCCATTCCATTCTATTCCCATATAATAAATACACATATATTTAAATATGTGTATTGCTTTCATTATCTATGATACATTGAATAAGTGTATGTAAACAATGTCTTATTTTGGTTATACTTTTCATTCGTGACCCATATGGATTCTGCAGGAAGCACTGCACTTACAAACTTAATAAAAAATATCATGCTCGACAAAATTACTGTCCTGGCTATGAGCTTTTAGAACAACATCTTATTGAAGAAAATTATTAGTACTTGGACTGCACTGTACTTCATCTTGATGAGTCTGTAGGGAAAGCACATCTATGATGTTTCTCCTAATCTTATAGTTTATAAAGTGCAATGTGCTTGTGTGCAAAATGCCAATACTTAATGGTGTGCAGGGGTTGTTTTTATTTTTTACCTGAAAAAGACTGACAGCAAGATTCTGTATAGTAGGTGCCCTGTTTTCTGTATGATAGTAAAGCAGAAGTACAGATTACTTTGTTGATTTACCGGTATATAGAAAATCATGATGACAAGAACAAGGACCCTGTGGCCTATCCAGCCAACCATATTATTTCCACTTTGTTCACTGTTGTCTGATAAATCCTTTTTTTTAAAGGGGTATAGAAAAGATTAATGTTCACATGTCTCGTTTATCTTAATCTGTCCTTGGGCATGTAAAGATCACTCTTTGCTTGGGTTGCAAAGGTTGTTTTGTTTTGTATTTTTTTTTTTCTGCTTTAGCACTGGTATTTCATCATGATATAATGTTCTGTTCAGCACAGGAACTGTAGGCTGCCTGCTTCAGTTCTGGGTGAGCACAGCCTGTTTCAGAGACAGTCTATTCTAACACGGCCGTCAGATTGCTTTGAAAATAATTATGTAACTGCCATTCCAAAAATAATGTAATCGAGAGACATCAATGAAGAACAACGTGGGAGGCAAATAAAGCTAGAGAGTAGCAATTCTGAAAATTTCCACAATCTTTCTTAAATACAAAACAGATGTTTGGTAAGAATGATGGAATGTTTGCTGAGACTTAAATATCTGAAGATAGATTTATTTGAGTTTTAAAATCTCTTTAGAGCTTCAGCTTCATAATTTAACATTCCACAGATTATGAACTCATCAGTGTTGTGCCACCTTTTCCCTAAATTTAACTGCTAGTGATGTGAGGAAATGTTACAGGTTTGTTGTTCCATGAGAAAGCTTTTTATTTTTGGTAATTAGTCAAATTAATAATTTCTTTGTGTTGAAGTTTTCATACTGGTAACACAATATAGGAATTTTGATGTCTTGGTAATACCATTATTTCACTGAAATGCAGTACAATGTACTACCATAAATGCTTCAGAGCATTCATCTGGATGTTTTTCTATTTGTTTAATCTTTTAATATCTAGGAGGGGAAAATCTGATTCTGCGCAAAGGGTCAACAAAATTGTTCACTGAAGTTCTTGAGGAGCTGTGGACAGCTGTTCTCATTCTATGTGTTAAAAGTTTTGGTCTTTTTCACTTGAAGCTGTGATTGTACATGAAAGAAGATATAACTCTTGTGGCCCTCCTACGTGTAGTCACAGCCATTCATTTAATTTTCTCCCTTGCTAGAGATTTTCTACAGTTGTTTCACTTCAGCTGTTTACCCACTCAGTAATGAGATCTACAAACCAGTTTGTCTATTTATATGTATCTATATATCTATTAATGTGCTTATATAAACAGTTTGTATATTTATATGTTATTTATATATATTTCTGTTTCATAAAATACATATTTTCCCTGATGGCAAAACTCATTGAAAAGATTCCTGCTGCTTTGCACCAATTTATCATTCACTCGTTTGTGTTGTGGTGACACATGTTTTTTGATGTAAAATCAAACCCATTTAAAAAAACCCTCTGAATGGATGAATGTTGGTGTAAAGCTTTTGCATCTCACTGTGCAGCAGAGGGACTCCTCTGTGTCAATTACTGTGCCTGATACCAGCTTGGGTAGTGCTTCTGCAGTGTTCATTGCTGGGGGCTACGAGGGAGCCCAGACCATCAAACAGCCAAGCAATAGGCAAGGATTTGAATTGTCTGAAAATTTGGGGTTTTTTTAAAAGAAAACCTTGTCATGCTCAGGGACATAAAAGGAAAAAAATCAGAGATTTTTCTGATTTTTAGGGTTTTTTCAGTCATTAAAGGTCTGAAGGAAGTCTGCAAACCTAGAACCAGATTGCCCCATGCTTAAACCCAGCTGTAGTTAACTAAATTCCTGAGGTAGTCTCTTTAGAAATCTTGGAAGTTTTCTACCTTCCAATAAGGTATTTTAGTGGATGATTAAAAGGAGTGAAAGCATAAATGAGTCAAGAACATCAGATTTTGAGAAGATTGTGGTCTTTTTGTCTCTGTGTTATGGATACTTTCCCACAGCACATGTTCAAATCTTCAAAATGAAGCTAGACAAAACAGACCAAGGCTAAACCAAAATGTTAAGCCAGATCCAAAAGAGGTCTGAGACTTTTTCACCACAATGTTGTATTAATATTAGAGGCAAGAACTATTCTCTCCTTTGTATTTGTTCAGTTGTGAGAATCATGAAAGGCCAGTAAATTGTATGTACTAGACAGTGGCTAGTTACACCTACTCTAATCTCACTGGGATTTTCCCCATTCTAGGGAATTCCCAAGAGTGGAGAAAGTGAGTCTTGTTCAGTGATTCAAAGAGAACAGAATCAAAACTAAATTCTAGAGCTTTAGCTTGTATTACTTTTTATTAAGTCAGTTTAAATTCAGTATTTCTGCTGCTGTTTTCCTGCCCCTGGTCATCTTCACCCTTCTTCAGAAATTAAAAAAATCTGAATGTTTCTTTTGATACTATTTAAATGACAGTCATTTTAGGCATTTTTGGCGATATTTAATCTAATGTAGAAATTCTCTTCCCCTCTGAGTTGCCTGATGAGAATATTGTTGGGGCTTTTTTAGAGAAAAATACTCAAGTGCTTTTCTATTTTTCTTATGCACGTCATTTCTCTGAAACATACGGATATTCACTGCTTTTCAATATATCTAATGAGCTAAATATACTGTACTACTTAATCAAACCTTAGCTACAGAGCATTAAGTGTTTTCAGCACAAAGTAGTATAAAGTGCAAATGCCAACTTTGGCTCAGGGCAGTCTGGCTGTACTGCTGCCAGCAGAGGTAGAGGCTCTCCTGCTCCTCCCTTCACAGGCCCACCTTGGCTGCTGTATAATGAGTTGGATGAATTCGCTGATCCAAATGAAAATGACCCTTTGAACAAAAATGTTTTGAATTAGGAAGCTCTGTAAGCAACAAAAGCAGTGCTAGAGAAACAGTGGGGAAATGCTGCTGAGAAGAGGGCATGGCTTCACATCAGTTTAAGCTGACAGTAATAATACATCTTTGTAGTTTTCATGTGTTGAAAACAATGAACAAACAGCGGTTAGGTGTGAAGAATCAGAAGCAAACCATGATTAATTTCAGGATTAATTTATGCAAATTCTGCTTAATATTCATCTTTCCCTTTCCCCTTCTTCATACTTTCTATCTCTGAATGTGATCTAGTCACTTCTGAGAGGGGAACTTTTTGAGAAAACCCAGAATACCAGGAAGAGTGCATTAATGACTCAGTACATTGTGCTTTCACCTCTGATTCAGTGCTTCAATGCAGTAGTAAAGGGTTCTGTTCTGGTTTTAATGCCATCCCTCCAAAGGGATGTCTGTCTGAAAATACAAATGCTAATCAGCTCTAGCCTCTAAGGGAACTTGTGGCACACACTGGAAGAGAGGGTTGAAGCTAGTGCAGTGGTAGAATTCTTACGTGTGTCCCTTTATTAATCCCAAACTTCTGAAACGTAAGTGTATGTAAGATTCTTCATTTGTCACAAACAAATGTGGGCAGCATTCCTCTGTGCTTTACATTTAAATATTGTTTTGTAAAAACTGAGTTGAAATTCTGAGTGATTATGTTCCTTGTTTGTAATGTCCAAAGTAATTCAAGATGTTTCAAGATGTTTCAGTCTGAACTTTCCTCTATAAATATGATTCAGTAGTACAGTGCACAATTTGCAAAACATACAGTAATTTTATTTTACTTACAATGTGTTGGGAGTTTTCAAGTTCAGTTTGTGGTTGTTTATAAGACATAAGAGCTCAGTATCCTTTGCAGCATTTACCCTCTGAGCAGAATTTGTCATGTAAGCAAGGAGGAGTCTATTGAATAGTAACTTAAATTGGGTTTTTCTGGTCAGTGTTTTCAAATTACGTCAAAAGTTGTAAATGGCTTTGCAAAACATTTTATGTAACAATTCTGAAAGCCCATGTGACTTTTTTCTAATTAACTTATTTAGCCTAGTTTTGGAGTAACATTAGCTGTTTCATCACTTTTAGGCTATTTTGGGTGTTCTTTGTGACACCATGAATAAGCCAAGAATTTATAGGGTTTCTTAATCATACAGATTACTCATCACTGCCTGTTCATAACAGAAGCCTGAAATGCTCATTAAAATTGTCTGATGTGAATCAAAAGTTAGTATAGTTGCAGAATTAAATGATGAGAGAATACCATTATATTAGCAAAAAAACCTGTTTCATGAATACTGGTTTCAGTGAAAGTTAAAACTGCAGGCTTGTATATAGATCAGTACTCCAAATTCATTTCATATGGAAAATAAGAATAGGCTTCTGGAGTGGAGAATTGCTCTGGAATGATTGGCAATCATGCCTAAAATGAAATATGGTGAAGGGTTTGTTTGTAGGGAGTTACAGAAATTTGCTGCATGTTCTTGCTTAGTCTGTTCTAGCCTATTTTAAAAATTGACTAGTTATAAATCACTCTTTCAACTTGGTCCTTTGCCCTTTGCCCTTTGCCTTGTACCTTTCTATCAAAACAATAAAAAAGGTCATCTCCCTGTCTTCCACAAGCTATTTGATTCCCACAGGCAGTTGTTATGCCATGCTGCTTGAAACACTGAGACCGAAATTCTCATCTCACCAAGCCTGTTTTTTCACTAGTGAAATTATGATGCTTCCACTGGAGTTTCATGTTGATGCCAACATAAAAGAGAGAAGAATCAAGCCATAGTCTGGCCACTGTTAAAACAACAATATTTATGGTTCAACATACTTCTTGAGTATGAACTCTGAGCAGTGCTATTAGGAGATGTGTGCTGGAATCACGAAGATTGTTAATCTTTGCTTAAAAATATATTAACTTTTTGTGGAAGCAAATTCTATTTAGAATAAGCTATAATCTTTTAAAAAAACAGCCTAAGGACGAAAAATGAATTGAGAATTGATGCCATTTTCATACTGCAGAATTTAAATGAGAAGACAGTGTGAGCTGGTAGATTAAGCTGATCTTTGTGTTTGGTTTTGCCACTGGCTTCTTGACTGACCCAAGGCATGAAAAGGTAAAATGCCTTGACTAAGTTCCATACCCGCAAAACAGGAATAATGATGTTCTGCTTTTTAAGGCGTAGTGAGATGTGTGGATGAAAGGAACTATTCAGGAGCTGCTATTTGTACTTATTACCAAGGCTGGGTGAAACATCCTTCTTTACTGAATGACACATAATTTTAGATGTGTATGTGCAGTACCCTGGCAGTGGCTGAAGAGAAGCTTCCTCAGCTGAGTTTTGTGGCCTTCGTTCTCTGCTCCACAACTGTCTCTACTTTGGCTTCCACTGGTGAAAATGGTGATAAATTACCCATGTTACCATTAAGGAACTTGTTTATCTATTACTATTTTTCGATTATCTTTATTGTTGTGCCTTTTTCCCTAAAAGCATACAGTTACTCATTGTTGGAAAAAATTTCCTGGATGCTGCTGTGGGCAAACAGCTTTAACTTAGCTGTGTTAGGATCTTAGCAATCCTTTCCATATATATATATATAAGGTAATAAGTATATTTTTGAAAAGCTCTTGTATTTTTACTGAAAATGGTTTGAACATTTCCCAACAAAATGTTCCCGACTCTGCATCTCTGGAAATGAGTGCTATGAGCTATGAGCTGTACGTGTGACTCTTCTGGGGTTTATCTGTGGCCACCCACACAAAAGAAACATGGTAACTGTGTACACTATCCTCACTTTAAAATCTGGGGTGCTGTGTCTCTGTTAGAGACCTCTATTTTTTTGGAAATTGTAACTACTAATGAAGCACAGACCTGTAACAACTCCTTCAAAGCCAAAATCTTAATTTCTGGGAGTTTGGGACTTGTTTGACTTTCTAGTTTAATTTTAGGTTTTCTTGACTTTCTAATAATCCTAAACCTTTGGACTGATGAATGCTGAAATTGAAAATTAGAGGGAGAAAAAAATGTTTGCTTTTTCCTGAGAGTTTTCAGTAAGTTAGGCTGTGCTCTGTCATTAGTTCTGTAAGATTCTGCAAACGCCCATATGCCCCAGAAGGTGCAGCATAAGCTCAAAAAGTAATATACACATACTCTTCATATCCTTTCAGAAAACAATCTGTAGTGATTGCCTAGTGCAGAAGCATAGAATCATAAAACATTCAGGGTTGAAAGGAGCTTTAAAGATCGTCCAGTTGCAACCTCTTCTGCCACGAGCAGGGACACTTCCCATTAGACCAGGCTGCTCTAGGCCTTATCCAACCTGGCTTGAACACTGACAGGGTTGGGGTATCCACAATCTCCCTAGGCAACCTGTTCCAGTGTCTTACCACCCTCACAGTGAATAATTTCTTCCCAACATCTAAACTTTTATTAGGAATTGGAAGGCTCGCAATTTTCATAGAGTCACAGAAGGGTTGAAGTTGGAAGGGACCACAGTGGATCATCTGTTCAAAGCTCCCTGCTCAAGCAGGGTCATCCTAGAGCACATGGCACAGGACTGTGTCCAGGCAGGTCTTGAATATCTCCAGTGAGGGAGACTCTCTGGGCTCTGTCACCTGCACAGTAAAGAGGTTCTTCATCATGTTCAGGTGGAACTTCCTGTGCATCAGTTTCTGCCCATTGCCTCCTCAGCACCACTGAGCAGAGCCTGGAAACATCCTTTTGGCACCCTCCTTCAGATACTGATAAAAATTGATGAGGTCCCCTCTCAGTTGCATCTTCTCAAGGCTGAACAGGCCCAGCACCCTCAGCCTTTCCTCGTAAGAGAGATGCTTCAGTCCCTTAATCATCTCTGTTGCCCTCAGCTGGTCCCGCTCCAGGGGCTCCATGTCTCTCTTGTCCTGAGGAGTCCAGAAATCAGTTTTTGAATTTTGAAGCTGCTGTGAGATTTATTGGTAAAATGATGTTATAAATTGACAAATAGAGCTGAAGTTAATCTTTTAATCATAAGGGTGGATTCTTCTTCATTCTTTCAGACTCCCATTCCCCATGCTCCCTTTCTATCCTTCAGACTTCTGGAAGTTGTCTGAGGTAACTGTTGTTGACTAAGCAGGTTGTTAGTACATCATAAAATGGGTTCCCTCCCAACGTGTTGTGAACTTCTTTGTAGCATAAGAGATTTAAAAATTACATTTTTAGGCCTTGTACCTGGAATGCATGGCTTGAGGAGGCAGAAATTTTGGTTATCTGAGTTTTGGAAATGCATCTTTGAGTTACCTATTTTAATAGATATTACAAAAGTCAGGTAGTCTTTGCATTCTGAGAAATTCTTTCATACAGTCTCAGTGGTGTCTTTTATTCCTTTCAACTTTTATTGGAGATAGGAAAGCATCTGGTAGGGTTAACAAAACTGCAGTTTTGTTTTGTTTTTTTCCAAAATGGAAATGAAACCAGAATACACTCCTGATGGCTTTCGGCTTGTATTAGTGCATCTGGTTCTGGGCATCCATCCGCAGAAGGATGTAAATGTAATTGGACTGCATTCAAGGAAAAAATAAAATGCTGAGAAGTTGTAAAGCTTGATTTGTAAGAGAAAAACTCAAAAAAGAAAAATGTTAAATATGTGCAGTGTGCCTATGACAGCAGAGGAGAGGCAGGTTTTGGTAACGTTTACAATTCTGAGGGGTGTGAACACCAACAGAGTGAAAAATTACTTAAGGATAGTTTAAGAAGGTATAATTAGATGTAATGGAATTAAATTAACTTGAGCCTAATGTTACAGTAAAAAAATCCCATGAACAGTGAGACCTATAGATTTATGATTTATCTGTATTGAGTTAGCACTGGGGAATCCCAGTCAGAGATCAGGTGCTTATTCTGTAGAAATATGAAACATGAACAAAAGAAATGCAATCCCTCTCATGAGGGGACAGGAAACTTGACTGGGTGGCGTATAAGGAATAAACTTAAACTAGTGGGATGTGGAGTACAACCCTAAAAGGTCTTTTGAGTGTTTCTCAGTCGTATTGGCTGATGGTTGAGCAATTCAGGATTAGAACAATGTAACTCTTATTTTGAAGATGCTTGTTATCTTCAGTTGCTAATGCATGTGACTATTGCTTTAAACTGGAATAGCCTTACTACGAGATTGCCAAAAGCTGGAGAAACTATCCTTGGACATAAGTTTTTTGTTGGTTTTGGTGGGAAAGGAGCCAACCAATGTGTCCAGTCTGCTCGACTTGGAGCCAAGACCTCTCTCATCTGCAAGGTAAGCACTGACTTGCTCTTCAATTACAGCTGAACTGAATGTTTGTGAAAATTCCAGTAAACCTTTCGGTCACTTACCAAAAAACTTTAGGTATGTTCTTAGCTTTTTAAAATCTCTCTCTAATTCTCTTTTCTTTTTCTTATTTCAGCTGTAAATTTAAGCATGGAGGAGGCTGTTTAAGAACACTGCCAGAACCAAAGACTAGTTGGCTACAGATCTGACAGAAATGGCATGTAGAGAAGGATTGCAAAACTTAGGTTGATATACCGTGGAAAAGAGAATTGGGAAGAGTTAGAGATGTTCAAAATTTAAGAAATCTTGATTAGGCCCTACTCTTTATATTTCCCACTGTTACAGCGATCAGCACTTCATTGATGGTATTCAGGTTCTAGAAGCTATGGTCACTCTGAAATTTACTTTGTAGATGATTAAAAATCAGACACTGACAAGCCAGTGACAAATTTGAGAAGGAATGTAAAAGTTAGTGCTTTGAGGGTTGAATCATTATTTCATTACTGGAGATTAAGATAAGGTGTTCATATCTGAATTCTAGCACCTTTGTGTGCTATGGGATATTTTTGCCTACTTTCCTGAAACATCTGATATACTGTAGCTCTAAAGACTTGCTCACAGACCATTGGGCTGATTCAACTTGGCAGATGCTATATTCTTAAAATGCTTTTCTTTGATTTTTGTCATTAAACATTATAAGTTTTGAGTGATCATTACTACGGTTAAGATCAAATTTTTCTCTCTGTAGCCTTATTGTCTATCCTCTGCTAACTGTAGATGAAACTTCAAATTGACTGGACATACTTTGCTTTTTGCCATAGCTGGGGAGGATGCTAAATTTGTTGGATCATTGTCTGTCAAGGATTTTTTGAGAAGTACTGGAAACATCTCAAGGAAGCCTTCCTCACTGTTTTTTCAATTCAATATTTAGACTAAACAATGTTAGCTATACATTTAAATTACACCTGAAAGCATTTCTGTGGGTTATTATCACTAGTTGTTCTACAGTGTGGGTTTCGGGGTTTTTTTGGCAATGTTTGCGCTTCTGTCATATTGTGTATATTTGATCATCTTTGCATTCAAGAATGATCAGATTCAAGTACAAGATGAACTGGCAGTGAATTCCCTTCTAACATTTTCTGCTAAATGTTAAAGATTTTTTTTCCATTGCAAGTGTGAATTTTGCTTTTTTTTTTTAATGGTCTAGGCATTGCTCTGTGCAATGGAAACATACACATTCATAATAAAATTTAGTAGCTACTATATTTTCTAAGTACTTTTCAAAAACATATTTTTGTTATTTCAATAAAATCCAGTCTTCCTTCTTCCCTTCTTCCTTCCTTCCTTCCTTTCTTTCTTCCTTTCTTTCTTTCTTTCTTTCTTTCTTTCTTTCTTTCTTTCTTTCTTTCTTTCTTTCTTTCTTTCTTTCTTTCTTTCTTTCTTTCTTTCTTTCTTTCTTTCTTTCTTTCTTTCTCTTTCTTTCTCTTTCTCTCTCTTTCTCTTGTTCTCTCTTTCTTTCTGTTGTGTATTTAGCAAAAAATGTTAGCATTTTTTTTTTAATTTTGAAAATTATTATTTAGTTTTTAAAAATTGCCCTTTATAACCTCACTAAATACTATCTCTCATGGAAGACTCATATACAGTCTTATATCTGCATAGGTTAATGAGATATAGTATAAAATTTCTTGCTGAGTAAACTAAGAAGAATCTGACAATAATGAGCTTCTACAATTGAATTATTTTTACTGCAACAAGTAACCTTAAGTATTTGGTGGTTCTTTAAGCTGGATTGCCCCTCACACACAGACTGTGCTCAGTAATGTGCTTCTCTTTGGTCATATTTGCCAACATTTTTTATCCAGGATGGGTGCAACAATTGCTTTTACAACCTGAAGTTCAGAAAATGGAATAACTATTAATACTAAAGGGACATTCCATTGGAGTGTGGCATCCTCTTAGTAGCAGTGTAATTTAGACAGAGGATGTCCTCAACAAGAGTAGACATCTCACATCAAGTGATAAGGAATTCTTCATACTTCTGAGCTTTAAAACACAAGAGCCAGTGACTGGTGAGGGTTTGAGAGAGAGAGTATTATAATGACAAAAGTTGTGACTAGAGATGCCTCAGAATGCTGTGGAATTTAATGTAAAAATTGTAAAAAATGTTTAAAAATTGAGTTTGAGTAGTGGAAATGCAAAGTGTTCTGCTTTCTGCCTGGATGTCTCTGCAAATGGCCACTGTTACTCTGAGTTATTGACGTGTGTCACAGTAGCAGTCAATTTGATCCGTACTGTAAAACAATGTATTGATGGAATAGTTACAGAGAAATGCAGAGCATTCCTTTCAGGGTACTAAAGGATCTAAGCAAATAAATTAATTTCTCAGGTTCATACAAGAACACTGTTGCAGTACTGAAAAATTAATATTGTTCTAGAGAGATTCGAAACTCTCCAAAATATTTTCTTTCTTTTTGTTTGATCAATCAAAAAAAAAAAAAATCTGTTAGGCATCCTAGAATAAGATGGTGGAAGGATGTTGGTCTGAAAGACATTGTATGTGCTGCAAAAGGTCCTGCTTTACTTCTGACAAACAATTTGGAATGATCTTCACTGGACATTGCTGGTATTGCATATACTAAATTCTATTTAAGCCATGGCTGCATTTGATTCTTACCTAGAAATGGGAAGTGTTGTATTACCATGTTGTATAGTCTTTTCTTTTCACATGATCCAAATTTAAGTTAAAGTGCTGTAAGCTAAATTCTCACTTTGTTATATGAATATAGCTGTATCTCAGATGCAGCCCAGAATATGATGGATATCTTCAATTGTTTTTTTCCTTTTGTATTACCGTCTTATTCTTGTCTTTAGCACCTCTTTAATTCCCTAATGACAAAGAAGAGTAAACATGCTAAATTAAAAAGAACATATAAAATAAACAAAAATGATCAAGAGGTACATGCTTTTTGTTTTAAGTAATTTTCAGGTACAGATGAGTTTGATTCTTAAGCTGCTACAGTTCTAGCTGCTATGATGCCAGCCAACTCCCTAGCTCCATGTGAAAAACATGATCAAAAGCAGGAAAACCCCTGGAAAATACTGATGTAATTCCACTTATTCTGATATGCAAACTGTGTGACAGTAATGCTTGTATGAATGGCTTTTGTTAAGAACTCAAGAAACAAGAAATGCTATTTCAGCACTTAACAGTGTTCTGTGGTCAGCAGACTAAGACATTTATTTTTCTGTTTGTCCAACAGTCCATCTAGCAGAGTCTGTGCAAAAGCAGAAAATATTTAAAACAATGTTATATAATTTGACATGGTCAGTAAATATGCCTTTTATCTAAACTGAGTCTGATGCCCAATACTCGTCTTCCTTGGGGGTAAAGCCTGAATGGGAAGATAAAGTCCTTCAAATGCACTAGGATTAACTGGGTTGGATGCTGATGAACTAACATGGAAAAAGTTTCCAGAGGAAAATGACCTCCATGGGCACCCCTAGGAGGGCTTCCCTCCAGCAGTGAGGGAACATGTCTTACTGCAAGCAAAAGCACCATGGCTGCTCTCAGCTTTTTTGACAGTTGAAAAGTAAGGAATGCCTGTCTGTCAGTCACATAGAGCTGAAGGAAGCTCCTGAGCTGAAGGAAGGAAGTTTCAGTTGAGCTTTTGGAAGAGGGTTATGAAATAGTTTGTTGCTGAATTAACTGAGCAGATCATGATATTTATTGTAGAAGAATCATAGATAGTAGCAAGGGAGGGAGAAGGTGATACCATCAGACAGAATGTATTCCAGAGCACAGCTATTAGGTTGCAGAGGTGAGCACAGCTCAGGTTTAAATTGCAGATGGCTGCAGTCATCCAGCCTAAAGCAGTCAGAAGATGCAGCTTCTGACAACCCGCCCTGTCTGGCAAACTCGGAGTAGTCAGAAATACAGAAATACTGTAATATGCAAACAATGAATAACACAGTGACCCAAGGAAATGTTGGGTTGCTTGGGGTTTTTTTCCATGTACTAGAGGAATGTTCCATCTGGTTAGACTATTCTGACCTTAATTGCTGTCCTCCTGCTGAAAGACTGGGACCATCCTTAATAATGCTTTAGAAAAAACCCTTATAGATGTTGTAGGAAATGGAAGTTTCAAATTGTGGTTATGCAATCAGATACATGAGGAGAAGGATCATCTCTCTGTGACACTTTAAATTTTAGAATTCTGAATCATAGTGTTTGTGATCACTAGCTGGTACTCAGGCCTTCTCCAAGCTTTCTGAAGGACTGAGCTCATAAATAGACAAATTTCTAACAACAGCCAGTAGAGGCAGCTGCTTTGTGCTTCTAGTAACCAAGTACACCATTAGCTATGTCATGCTGTTTTACGAGAAGATTGATGATTGGTTAGGGCTCCTCTAGACCCATAACCAGGATCTCGATTTGGCTTCTAATCTGAAAGATGTTTCTTCTTTCATCTTGCAAAAATACTTCCTGTAGCATTGGTTAGTCTTTGATACTGCTCAGAGACACAACTCGGTCTTGGAATTGAGAGCACATGCTATGCATGCTGAAAACAGGCTAAAAGTGGTGAATCAAAAGCTTTGTTGGCATTATAAATGTATTTTAAATGCTAGCATGATATTAAGTGAGTTAAACTGTTTTTTTTCTCCCTATACCTCATTGCCTTTGTTCAGATTGTGTAATGTAACAAAAAGAAATTTATTTTAGTCTGAATAAACAGCAAGCAAAATTGTTTTCAGCTAAAAAGATTAATGGAACTGAAATTACAAGCTTCTTAACTTGCTGTTAGAAAAACAATAGACCATAGCTTGACTCCCTAATGCAGCTTGATCTGCTGTTGCTTGATAATGCAAACAAAAAATGTTGACTTTCTAAACAGTACATTTAGTACTGAGAATTGTAGAAATTGGTAATGCTGTATTTATCATCACTTTCTATCCCATAGACACAGTTTGATATTTTTCCACCAAGGAAACTTGAGGTAGAAAATTCAGAATACAAACTGCAATTAAGAAGGACACCAGGACTGATGTCAATGCTTTCAATTCAAAGCTGAATGATTCAGTACCGGTCCACATTTTAAAATCCCCAGAAGTCTCAGTGTCAAAGGAGCACAGGATGAAACCTGAATATAGCAGCATGGGTGTTTGTAAAAGAGGAGGAGAAAACTGCAGAACACTGTTCTCATTGTTTGCTAATACTTTTAATACATGTTTACTATTATTTCTTAATTTATTATTTGTTGATAATTAAGGCAAAGGGCTTCAAGACTAAAAGTGTTGTATTTAAATTACATTAGAGCAATTGATTGTCTAAAGATGGTCTACCTACCCTCTCACCTTTCTGTAAAGAAAACCCATTCTTTTATCTTTTGTATAGGTTGGGAAGGATTCCTTTGGCAATGATTATGTTGATAATTTGAAGAAGAATGGTATTTCTACAGGTAACATTTTACTTTAAGATTTATTTTTAAACTATAAAAACTGGTAGTGGAGGATTTTTTTTTTGGCCTTATTTTACCATTCAAGACTGTGAATAACTGTTTTGATGCAGGTGGCAAGAATTAATGAATATGAGAGAGAATCTGGGAACTTCTGAAATCAGCTGTACCTCTAAAATTAAAATGTAGTGTTATTACCTCTAAACCTCAGATGATTTCATAAGTGCAAGTCACCTGAAGATAACTTGCTGTTATGCAATTGTTTAGTCTGGCATTAATGATGATAATGCCTGGTGAGAAATTGAAAAATTCAGTCTGATTATTCATTCTCAACTTCACGTTGTCAGAAGAGGGATAGAGTGGAATTTCAATGGTAAACGCAGTACATTTCACCTTTGCTTTGTGAACTGACCCATGCAGTCATTTCAGAGACTGCAGCTGATGTTAGCACACATACACACAAAAATCAATGTTAAAAGGCTTTCAGAAAAAGGGAAAATTAAGCATCCACAATATTCTATTATCTTTGCACCTTTGTAAAACCACTTCCCTGTCTACTGTGCACTGCTTAACTACATGATCACATTTTTGTCTGCACGACTCTTGTCTCCTTCAGGGTGGACAAGGATGGACAGATGTAATCACTGACAATTCAATATTCTGTTTATCTCTTCTGTTTAATGTGCATCCACAAGCTTAATTTACTGCATTATTCAAATCCTGCCTTAAAGACAACACTATCAGTATTCTGTGGGCTTTTTTATTATGCTTATCAGTGTAGCATCTAAATATTTCACAAATGTGTATATAAGTTTATTCATTGTGTATCTTTCAACTTAGGCAAGAAACCAAGCAAGGATATCATAAAAACAGTGTCTGTTAGTGTACAGTTCTGCATGCCTCCAAAGCATGCCTACTTCGTGTCTTGGATTGTGTAAATAAAGCAATTATAATGCATAGCACTTAATGAAAATGCATATGCCACAAGAACCGTAATGTTTTCTGATTTAAATTATTGATCTTCCAATCTTAACATGAATTTTTAAATAATTTTTATAGCAGCAAAAGAAAAGTGTAGGGGAAAAAATTCAGAAACTCCATCATATTGCAGTTCATTGATACCTAGGTAGATCAGTTGAAGGGTTGGAATGTTTAGGTCCAAGGTACCCATTTCTGCTGGTTGAGTTAAGAATATCTCAGAATGATGTTCAACCTCCTACGTTGATCAGCCCTGGAGAAAAGTAAGATATATTGCTGGTGAGGCTGATCCAGGATCCTGGCTTGTATTCCAAGATCTGGAGGCAAGGGTGATTCAATGAGATTTTTGCTCAAGATGGTCTTATTTCAGTCATGGGCTTTTCATTCTGGTTTAATCCTTTTCTAGCATATCCTTGTTGTTGTACACAAGGATACTGGGTACTGGATGAAAATCCCTGGTGTAATGCCAGTTCTGCCAGCTCATATCTTGGGTCCTTGTATGTCTTCTTTATGTTGCTTTTCTGTTTACTAGCATATCAGCATACCCCTTTTCTTTCCAATTCCAATCTTTTTTGTAATTTTCCCCTTTCCCTGTCTTCTTGTCTTCCACAACCAACCAGCTGCCAGTGCCTCTCAGACCATTTAGATCTTTATTGAATTGCTGTTCCCTTTCACACATTTGAACCAGGTAACTTGCTGCTCATGCTGCAAGAACATTGAGAGTACAGAAGGCACACATTCTCTGCTTTCAGTTCCAGTGTGCAGACAATTCATGGTGAAAAGAAGCTGTAATTGCAAGGGTTGTTCTGCTCTGACCCTGATAACTCTGAGCTAGACAAGGGTACCTTCAGGGCGAGTAACTGCAAGACTTTAGCAAAACCAAATGAGCATGATATAAGGTGTTTCTTCATCCTTGTTCAAATTGGAGCAGGTTGTTAAACTGGCCACAAAGGCACATCTTGAGAAAGAACCCCACTCTTGCCCAGCATCAAGTCCATGTTCTAAAATGTTAGAACACCAGAGCTCCTTAAACAAAAGGTTACCAGAATTTGTCTCAAATGGAATAGTAGATTTTTCTCAAATACAGTTCTTGGGGAAGAAAAAAGGAACCCTCAACTTCTTGGTCAGTTTTCTGCTACAGGGCTACTGGTTTCTACTACCATTGGTTTTCTACCATAGGTTAGTATTTGACAAATTTTCTGTCAGCTGAAAAGAGGTTCTTATAGTAGTAAACATGAAACAATCTTTCTAACAAACAGTGCTGCCAGCATCATGTTACTTTCTCTGAATAACAATCCAAGGAGGAAACATAACCCCATCACTCCCTTCCTAGCACTTGTTAATATTACTGCTGAAATGCAGATCTACACAGAATGAGATGCTGGGTTGCTTTAGTATTTTTGTTTTTCTTTAGCCTTGACTCTATTGTTTCATTGGATAAAAGAAATACTTCCAAGTAGGAGTAGAGTGCCTGAGATGGCTGTATAAATAACATGCTTTCTCTAAAGCAGAGATGTAGCCAAATTAAAGAACGTTGGACTCGTATTTCTGTTTTGTGGGTGTAAATTAACACTTTTTGTTGTTGTTAGCTTCTCTGGCATTGTTGCACATGAAAGAGTAATTAGCATTTTTAAATTGCTGGAGGTTATGGGTTCATTTTAGATTTAATTCAATTAAACTGCATCACATACTATTGGTTGAAAGTAATGTATTGAACTAGTGCATGCTCTAACTTTTCCCTTTCTTAGCATTTGTAGGTCAAACTACAGATGCTGCTACTGGAACTGCTTCAATAATTGTCAACAGTGAAGGTACATATTTCTGCTCTGAATTGTCCTCTTTGTTCTGCCTTTACAGCCATAAAAGAAACCTTTGCCTTGTCAGTTTTAATTGTGGATTTTTATTTTTTTTTTACATTTTTCATTTTTTCCATGATTTTATTCACACTTCGTTGCACTTCTGTTTATTGCAGGCAATGTAGGATTAGGTGCCTAAAAGCAGCAGAATCAGATGCTTAAATTAGCAGTGTGATAGCCATAATTCAATCACCAGCTGATCTATCTAGTTTTGCATTTCCTGAACACACAGTGTATTAGAAGGTTAAAGCTCTCCTTTTCCACTACAGCTTACCCAGCAGTTTTACTATAGAATAATTTAATTGAGAAAGACCTTTTAAGATCACGGAGTCCAGCCATTAACCCAGCACTGCCAAGTCCACCACTAAACCATCTACCTGAGTGCCACATCTACATGTCTTTTCAATACCTTTAGGGTTGGTGACTCAACCACTTCCCTGTGCATCCTATTCCAGTGCTTGACAACCCTTTTAGCGAAGAAATTTTTCCGAATATCCAATCTAAGTCTCCCTGGTATAACTTGAGGCCATTTCCTCTGGTCCTATGAGGGAAGGGTTTGCCCCCTCAGGACACTGAGTGAGTCATTATGCCCTCAATCAGGGAAAGGAATTGTCCTCAGTATAAGTAGAAATATTTCTGTTGATCTTGTGATTTTACCACAGATCTTGATTCAAGTTGCATCTGCAGTGATGAGTACACAGTGAAATGGCATATTTTTTTTCTGTGTTAGTTTTCCTTAGCCTGTGCCTTCACTCTCGTTTTGCAGGGGAAGAAATAAAGATTTGGCTTGTTTTCATATTCTTTTTCAAGACTGCTAAACTATCCTCAGAACACTTTGTATTTTTTCCCCAAGCATAATTTAATCAGCCAGCTGACCTACCTAGATTTATATTGTCCTGAACGTACAGTATATTAGAAGGTTAAAGCTCTCCTTTCCTACTACAACTTACCCATTACTTTTACTACAGAATCATTTAGGTTGAAAAAGACCTTTTAAGATCACAGAGTCCAGCCATTAACCCAGCACTGCCAAGTCCACCACTAAACCATCTACCTAGGTGCCATGTCTTTTCAAGCTGTTTCCTCAAGCTATTGAGAGCCGTTAAAAGAAGTGTGTCTGGATCAAAATATAGAGCTCAGGACTGATAATGTTTATGCAAACACAGCAAATTAAATGTGATTGGATTAGTTCACTTTTGGAGTTGCTAAGAGGCTTCATTTGAACAGTTACCACAGTTTAGCTGACACATCAACTTAACAAGCTTCTATGTAACCTGATGGTTGTACATTGGGCTACAGCTCAAAATGGGAAAGGAAACATAACTATTTACTCACGCAGCAAAACTGGGAAGGAACTGTGACTAAAGGCAAGCCTACACAGGAATATTCAGGAAAATTAGGCAAATTAGTTGGAGATGTGAGTTTAATTTTCCCTAAGTAAGATTAATCCAAGCCTTGCATGACAGCTCTAATTCAGAAATAAGGTAACTCTAATATATTGGATAACCTGGATACCTGCCTGTTAACTTGGTTTGGATCAGCAGGTAGATTACACAGCAACTCTTGATGCTTATTTCTTCTGCTGCTTACAGTCACTATGGCCATTGTAAATAGGAGGGACAGCGGGAATCCAGTAGGGCTCCTGGGCCTCACTGTTTTGTACATGGTTTGCACAAGGCTTGCTGTCCAGAGTAGTTGAATAAGAACCAGTCTTTTTATTTCCTAATTCATAGGCATGGCCAACTAAGATAAAAACAGTCTAAACTTGAATGAACAGAGGATGACCTGTTAAGATTTTACCACCAATAATTTTTCTGAAGGACAAGGAGCAAAACAATCTTGTGGATGTAAAACCTTTATAAACACCAGGAAAGGGAAATGGATTGTTCAGAGCCACGGGGTTCACAGTGGGCCATTTTACATGTTAGTGTCAGTGCAAAGGGTATATGACAGTCTTGTGATTCACGCAGTGACATGAATAATGCATAATGTCATGTAGTTTGTGCCTCTGAGTACCTGAAAAATTGTATGCTAAGTTAGCACTGGCCTCAAATTTGATTTAAAATCTAGTAGAAGAGCAAACCTGGTCAGAACTATGCTCTAAAGCAAACAGATGCACAGAATTGGTAATGGTTTTCGTTGTTACTTCTCTCAAAAACCATCTGGCGCCTGAATTGAGTAAATTGCAGTAAAATAGCAGTACTTATGTGCTTTGCTGTTGCAAGAGACATTTTGGTTTTTTTCTGTAGAAACCTGGCTGATTTGACCTAAACAGGCTTTACAGCAGTTTTCAAAGGGCTTGTCTACACATGCATGTTTTACTGCAGTGGCTGTGCTGGCATAGCTGAAACACCACAGCACTCAATGGACTGATGTAAATTAATTTCTGCTAGTTCAAATTATACCTAAAAGGGAAGCATTTGAAGTTGGGGTTGGTGATGGTGTTTTGTGTTAACATGAGGGACAAATAAAAAACATAGCTATCATCTCTTTAAATTGACATGTTTTCATTGCCGTATTGTTACACCCCTAACCTACCCTTCTTACCAATTCTTTACAAGCATTGGTACTTGGGAAAAATACCAACTCAAACCAACTGAGAAAAATTACAGGGAGAAGTAGGAGATATGCAAGTAGAGGGTGTATGAGACTGGATGTGTGAGTGAAGGCAGAGCAAAAGAAAGCTTTAGAGATCACAGTCAGACGAGGCTCTGAAGTAAATCTTTCCTGATGTTACCTCTGTTTAACTGGCACTGCAGAATTTCTAGGAAGTTTTTGACGGGTTACTGATTTGCACAAATATAACTCACCCATATTGTAATTGGCAAAGTGCTAAAAATTTGAAAATTATCAGGCACATTTGATACTCTCACAGTTGATTATATTCTGGGACAATATAGTATAGTTTCAATAAAAGATAGAGCGGTTCAATCTCTGCTTTAATGCAAAATGGTGAAGAGATGTTTAACAAGTTTATAGAGCTGCACTGAAAAATGTGCAGCCCAGAGATGCTGCAAAGGTTCCCTCTGGGCTGGTCTCAGAAATCTGTGCAGAAATATTTCTGGGACCTTGTGTTCCTTTTGGTTGTTCTCTTTTATGCTACTGCCTTTTCAGAAAGTTTTGATTTGACTAAACACAAGCTTCAGTATACCAGGACCCTGTATACTTCAAATCTGTACTTTCTCTTTTAAGGATAAAAGCTGGTACATCCAGCTGCTTTTCTTAACACATTTTCTTCGAGGTGCATCACACCCTTTGAACCGCAGGTTTTGTTTCCCCTTCCAGTCTGCCTTCTTGCCACTAGCTCTGTCACTTAGCACACCTTCTGCTAGCAATGTGATGTTGGATGGGAAGAGCTCCATAAAGTGATAATGTGTGTTGTACTTTTACACACATGTAGGGAGGAAAAAACCCTCTTTGTGGATAGTTTTTTACATGATTACGTCTGAAGGTTATTGCATCTTTGTCCATATCTGGTACTGACTGCTGATGGTGTCATTATGTTGGCCTAACTGGACTAGTGGTTTGAACAAGTCTGTCAACTTTCATATTCATATTCATATTCATAGCAAAAATTCAGTGGAGGCACAACAGAGATTGGCAAGTCATGATTAAAATTCTCTTGATTATTGCAAGTTAGGACTTAGAGCTCACCTACACAGAACACTGCAAGATTACCCTGACTTGAGACAGGCATTGTGCTGACTTTATCATAAAGTTATTAATCATTCATGAACAGTGAATAGACATTATTTTGTAAGCTGAGTTTACCTTCAGTACCAAAGCACAAGTAGTAAAAAAAACATTCAAAATATATATTTAGGCAAGGCTAAGTAAACAAGGCAAACCTAGAATACATATGCCAGCTTGTTTGTATTATCCTTTCCATACAGAAAAATCTTTGGTTTGAACCTTCAGGTTTATGAAGAAACGTCGCCTCAATTTTAGAGACTTTCTACATATTAACTTTCTTCATTAACTTGACTGTTTTGTGTGCAAGACTCTTCAATACTTCTATTAAGTGGTTGCCTAGAAATTATGATACCATAACATACCCAAAACTCACCTTCATATTCATGAACTATGTGATTTGTTTTTCTTGTAACATTCTTTTATGATCACAAATATAATTTTCTTCTGTGTGAATTATTATGCACAAGCTCTGCAGCTATTGTTACAATTGCCATGTTTGATGTGTTTGATATTTTGATGAATTCTAAGCACTGCTGATGGTTTTTAGGCTTGTCATCCAGTTTTAAAGAGTGATATTTATTGCACTGTGGTGTTTACTGGTTTGACATTTGATTTTTCCACTGGCCCTTCTCATCTGGTGTAATCTATAAGATGACCCTTGTAAAAAAACAGTCTGCCTTGAGTTATCCATCTTTCTAAGAACTGGCAGTAGCTGTTTTAGAAGCCCAGCTTAGGACAGTTTTTATGTATGCAGCATTCATCCTGATTTGACCCAATCCCCATCTGGTGTGAGCTTGTGCAAGCTTATCAGTTTCATTTAGCTGTTACAGCTTATAGCAAGTGTGAATGTGGCCCTTAATATTCTAGCTGATGTCTGCAAAAACTCAAAGTTATATAGATGTTCCCATCAAAACTGGTATTTTTAGCCTAAGAAAAGAGATTTTAGAATTAATGGTAATGCAGTAAATATATTATTCTCATTCTTGGTGTGGATAACGTTTTACCTCACTGGGATAGTTTCAGAAGTTAGATCTACAGCTTAAGGCTTCCCCTAGGGTTAACAGAGGTACACAGACTTTTCTGGACAATAATTTGTCTCCTCCTCAAACAGATACCTAAGATATGTAAGACTAAAAAACCTCTGAAAATATTTGTCTCTTCTCCTTGTTGAAGTAACATAGAAAAATAATTTTTAGAAATTAGTTTTCTTAGACTTTTCTAGTGTGTAGGATTTTTTTTAAACTTAAAAAATTAGTTCATGTTGGACAAGATGAATCTCACCCCTCTTTGCCATCTGTCTTTAACTCTGTTGTCCCTGATGCTGAATTCCCATCTGATTTCCCTGGCAAGAAATAATTGCTTTCAACAAAATGATTGCTGTTAATAAAAATTTTGTATTAATTGTGAGTGCATGGGTCCAGATTCTGCCTTCATGCAGAATGCCTGGTGCAAGTTTGTGGTGACTGCTATCATTAAGTGTGGTATATATAGCTAAGAACAGAATGGTGGGGGTTTCCCTCTAGCTTGGGTTTGGTCGGTCTGGACTGTTGCACCGCAGTAGGTACTGCATTTCCCTGGCAGGTTTGAAAGCAGACTTTAAGTCTCTGACCTTTTGTAGTTACGAAGAAAAGCTTCAGACTGTGATCCAGTGTGGCATGGTCTACCTTGAATTTGCACATATGCGTTTAAGCAAACAGCCCTCCTTACTGCCTTGGGCCATTAGCTCTAAATTCTAATAATAATATACATGTCAGTACAGCTAAATAGTTCAGCAAGATAATGCAGCAAGGCATGTGGATAGAATCTGAGATTCTAGGAAGCACAGAGGCCAGGCAGAAATGAAAGAGATTCTTGTTCCACTGATTTCCCTGTCTTTTACTGCTTGCACTGCTGCACCCTAAAGCTATCAAAATACATGCTTGGCAAAATGGGTGCAATTTGCCTTTGAATATTTCCTCAACAGGATTCAGATATCTTTGGTAACATTAACTTATTGCAGAAGGTTTTTTTGTTTTGTTTTCTTTTGTTTTTTTTCCAAGATGCCCATCATTGTCTGTTGAAAAGGAGGGCGTTGGCTTTAAGTGCTGAGGTTTTGCTTTTCATATGCAGCTGTTCTGTACCAAACCATTGACAGCAGAATTGCTTTGGAAAGCTTGAGTCCCTCCCTCTGAGATCACTATATTATTCTTTCCATTGTCCTGCTTTCTTTTTGGAATGTATTTAGGGAGAGAAGCTTTGCACGTTCTTAGTCAAAGGACTTTGAAGTCACATTCAACAAAAATAATATATTTAAAAACATAAATATTTATTTGCAGAGTAATTCAGTTCATTACAGAATTGGTAGCCTTTAATGATTGGCAGTCCTTAAAGGAATCTTCAGCGGGGGCGGGCTGAGCCTGTAAATCAAGGAACAACTGACTTATTGAAGTTAATACCCGAGTGATTAATAATAAATTTTAATTTGAAGGCACCCATGCCTGAAGGTCTCTAAGTGTTGTAACAGAGATTAAAAAAAGAAAGAAGCTGCAATAAAAAGAAGGTGATTTGTGTGTCTGAAGAAAAACAAAAGAACATTTGGAATCTACATAAATGAACCTCACCTAACTGTAAAACAAACTACAAGAATAAAAAGGATCTTAGTTGTGCTTTGAGACACTGCCGTGCTCCCACACGCACAGCTTTGCTTAGACCATTCTCCTGGCCAGATCCAAGGGCAGGAGAAGCTGTTGCCCACCTTGTTTGCTCACTTCTGATAAAACTTTCCCTAGCCACCTTTCTGGGCTTTGGTGACAAGCTGGTTCTAGTTTTCATGATGCTTAGGAGCCCTAACTTGAAATGTTTCAGGTAAATGGTGCAAGCCTGCTTCTCTGAAATCTAAAGAACATGCATAATTTTCTTAGCTGTGTGAAATACTTTTTGTTCCCAGCCGATGGGAAAATTAAAATTTTTATGCCATTTTTGGCATATGAATTCAGTAATCACATTGATGCTTTTCTCTTCCAAATGCTACTGGAATATTTCAGGAAGATGCAAATATCACCCTCAGCTTTTATCTACCATCTCCACTGTGACTAGCACAGGGCTTCTTTTGAGTTCACAGAAAACACGAAAATAAGACTGGGGAATGCCCATACATGGTTTTTCCCAAAGGAATATATATTGCATTTGTTGTGCAGTGTTAGTTGATTAGTACATTGATCTTTTTGATTATCCTCTGAAATATGTGTGTATTTGAAAATGTCATCAATGTACACAATTTTATTGGGTTTTTTTGGAAAGTAAATTGAAATACTCATCTGAAAGGTATTGTAAAAAGTGCAAGGAATTGTTTTACATACTTTATTGCCAAAGTTAAAGTAAAAAACACAATATCTTCTCTTTAGGACAGAATGTTATTGTCATAGTCCCAGGAGCCAACCTGCTTTTAAATTTTGAAGACCTGAAGAGGGCTTCTGATGTCATCTGTAAAGCCAAAGTGGTTGTTTGCCAGCTAGAAATAACCCCTGCTGTTTCTCTTGAAGCTCTGAAAATGGCACGTGCCAACAGAGGTAATTTAACAAAAGCCATTCTCTCTCTTTCATTTGTGCTACATGAAAAATACTCTTTATCGTGCTCTCTAAATAAAGATCCTGTGGTCTATTCTGGTTTCTGTCATATTAGTTTTATTTAGAATTGAAACAATAGCCAAAAAATTCATGCTATGTTAATGAAAACTGAATTCATTTAAAAAACTTTGCAGTGTGAACCTTGAATAGCAAATCAACTCATACCCTTATAATCTCCCTGTATATGTCCGGTGCTGCCTTTCCTCCTATTTTTGTGTTGTGACTAAATACAGTATAATGTTGGTAGGTCAGGAGCTATGGGTCTGATTCTGCTATGATTCCAGAGCAGAACAGGCATAATGAATGCAAGTCTGTAAAGTTACACACACAGGAAAGTGAATTCAATTACCTCAAAACCAGACTTAGGCCCTTGTTCTCCCAGCATAGCAGTAGGTATGGCTGTGGTTTTTTATATAGTAGTTTACATCCTTAAAAAAAAAAAAAAAAAAAAAAAAAAAAAAAAAAAAAAGAAGCTTTTTCTTCCTAACCAAAATTCTTAGAGTGTGACTGGGCATGATGCCATTACATAGACACAGTCATGGTCTGTGAAATTATTAGAAAATTGTTAGTGTTCTGTACTTTTAAATGTAGGGCATTGTTCCTTCAGTGTAGCATATACGTAGATGAAAGCTGACATTTTGCTTGAATAGGATGGGGTTTCATTACCAACATAATGTTTTTGTTGTTTAAGTGCCTGTAATGCTTTCAGTTACTCAAGAACAATTACCACGGTATTTGAACACTAAGTAAATAATTATGCAAGAGAGACACCTATATGAGATTAAAAAAAAAAAATTCCCTTCTATCCAGAAGATCAGACTGGGAGGGGACAGCTCATAGCATAGTCAGTCACGCAGCGGATCAGGGATGGAACTGGGATCAGAACTAACTGGTTTCTTGAAGCTGGACCCAGGCTACCTCCAGTAGATCACATCACGCTGGAATTGTGGGCTCTCTAGTTCACCTTCTGCACCATGACCTGTTGTGCACCTGTTGCACTATATTTTTTTCATTACATTTTGTGAAAAATGGATAACAGCATTCTTAATCTAGTGGTTAATGAACTATAGTTGAATCATGAATCAATATCGTGACTTATTCTGCCTATTTCTAACTCTATGAACAGTTTTGGCAAGATGCTTCACACTTTTGTCACCTTCCTATGGCAAGACAACAGTCTGTGACAGAAGAAAAGACAAGATTTTTTTAAAAGCAATTGAAAAAATTAAAACCTGATTCAGAGAACAGACATGCAAACACTTAGCAACTGTAGATAGCACAATATATCAAGAAAAGATAGTAGTTAACTGTGGGCCAGCTGTAGTTCTGGGCTGTCAGTGTGTTACCATTATGCAGCTCTTCTGTCAGGGAAGTTTGGTTGCTTCTGCTTTAAAACAATAGGCTACACATGTTCAAATGTCATGTGCCATCAAATCTAAGTAAACAGCTGAGTTTGTAGCACTGTAAAAACCTATCTGTAGCCAACAGTAAATTGTTAATGCAATTTCCCTTCTTTTAGCTTGCAATACCCTCATGTATTATGTAGCACTTCATGTTAGAATGTTCACTTGACTATTTTTGTGTAAAACAGATGCATACCCAGATGCCTCAAACCTCTGTTTCAATGGGATTTTTTTGCTTGCTTTTCTTCATTCTTACTGAAAGAAATAAACAAAAGAGAGAAAGAATATGGAGACAGGCAAGAACTCTTTGCTTCTCTTCAGTGAAGGTCATCTGGTTCTGTAAGCTGGAGAGGGACATCTCATGTATGACATCCTCTCATTGTGGCATTGATTATTCATTATTCTTGTGACAATCATGGTGAGAAGGAAGGAAGGAAGGAAGGAAGGAAGGAAGGAAGGAAGGAAGGAAGGAAGGAAGGAAGGAAGGAAGGAAGGAAGGAAGGAAGGAAGGAAGGAAGGAAGGAAGGAAGGAAGGAAGGAGGGAGGAAGGAAGGAAGAAGGAAGGAAGGAAGGAAGGAAGGAAGGAAGGAAGGAAGGAAGGAAGGAAGGAAGGAAGGAAGGAAGGAAGGGTTGTGAATAACTATGAAGTAGGTATAAATTGTAGTCAAAATCTGGCTGGACAACTACAGGTTTTTAGTGGTTGATGGTGAGAAGCTGCTGCTGTTTCCAAAAAGTCTGGTTTTGGGCTTCTCTAATGACAGATTCCATAAAAGATGGCTGATAATGCCCAGCATATTAGTACTGTAATGAAGAATGAGCTGGAAGCAGCCTCAGTTAAAGGTTCCATGTCACTTGCAAGAAACAGATCTATTTTTTGGACTCTTCAAGTTTTTAATCTTGGGCTACAGTTTTTCATAACAGCTGTTTGTCTGTGGTTAAACTCTTTGTGATTTCTGCCAAAGCACTGTGGTTGCAGAAACCAGGCAATGGAAAATGCCTCCCACCCTACCCCAGCTTTTGAATTATGAATACCAGCTACCTTAAAATTTACTTAAGACTTGATAGCAGGGGAGCTTTCTTTTAAAGATAAGCGTTCGCAGTGGTATGGAAACCTGCCTGATTGTAACTGTATTATTGGCCTCTGGAAAATAAGTACCTTTCACACAGGCATCAGAAAATTGTTAAGAGCTTCACAGCTAGCTTCACCTGAGCATCTGTCTATACAAGCACTTGTCCATTTGGGCAGCATGACTTCCAGTGTAATCCCCAAATCTGGTTTTAAGCAACTTTTACACTGTTAAAGATCTGTTGTAGGCCCAGGAAGCACAGAGAAGGAGCCTGCTTGATTTCAATACAGAAGAGACAAAGCTGGATGGGAATGCTGGAGATGGAGAGTTGATTTCAGACAAAGGAAATGTAGGAGAGTTTTCCTTGATTTTTGCGGATGGCAGAGGAAGAAGGAAAGGAGATGCTGAAAGAGGAACAAAATTGGAACAGAGATTAGGATTTGTTGAATAGAGATTGGAATATGGAGGTAGAGTCAGGGAGCAGGCTGTGAGCACTGGAAGTGGGAAAAGAAAGTGTAAGCCATAAAGAGACATGATGTGGTGAAAGCTGAGTGAAAAAGGTTAAAATTGCATAGTTCCTTTGCAAGGAGGCACTCATTGAGGAGAATGGATCTTGGCAAAGGGAGAGAAGTGAGAAGCTCAAGGAGCAGACCTATGGGAATCTCATGAGGTTTAACAAGACCAAGTGCAAGGTGCTGCGCCTGGGTCAGAGCAACCCCTGGTACCAGCACAGGCTGGGGATGAACAGATCAGAGCAGCCCTGCCCAGAAGGACTTGGGGGTGCAGGTGGGTGAGAGGCTGGACAAGACCCAGCCATGAGCACTCACAGCCCAGAAAGCCAAACGTGTCCTGGGCTGCATCCAAAGCAGAGTGGGCAGCAGGGCCAGGGAGGAGATTCTGTCCCTCTGCTCTGCTGTGCTGAGACCCCACCTGGAACACTGCATCCAGCTCTGGGGTCCCAGCATAGGAGAGACAGGGACCTGTTGGAGTGAGTCCACAGCCACCAAGAGGATCAGAAGGATGAAGCACCTCTTCTTCGAGGAAAAGCTGAGAGAATTTTGTTTGTTCAGCCCGGAAAAGAAAAGTCTTAGGGGTGACCTAATTGCAGCCTTCCAGTACCTGAAGGGAGCCTACAAGAAAGATGGAGACAAACTTTTTACAAAGCATGTAGTGAGAGGACAAGAGGAAATGGCTATCCAACCCAGGCCATTCTGTGATCCTGTGATTCTATGAAAGAATTTGGGCAGAAAATAAGTTCCTCAGGAGGACCAAGCAGATTATCCGGTTCAAAAGCCATGCTCTTCTTCACAGCCTGGAAGAGGATCTCTATCTCCCATGCTCAGCAGATAGTAAATATGGGAGAAAACTAATAGTAGTGTATTACATTGTGTTCATGTGTTGGAACACTTCCAGTGCTGCTCCTGACCCATGTACAAGTCAGTATGATGCCACATGACAGTTTGTTTCCAGTATGTCCTGTTTCTTTGTTTTACCTAGGAAAGTATGCCTTAAATTTTTATGTTTAAGAAAACTTCATTAGGGTTGCAGTTCAGAAAATAGGAAATGCAAGAGTTAAGGTTGCCTGTGAAACCTTAATTTGTCTCCTTTCTGCATATGTATTATGTTGCAGTCTTTAATTATGTGATCACATGCTGTTTTTCAGTGGTATGTGATCATATAATTAAAGAGTTTGTTATAATACATACTGTATTGTAATAATATAAGGGAGCCAAATTAAGATTTCATTGGAATTCCTAATCCTGGCATTTTCTGACTTCTGAGTAAAAGTCTTTGTCACTTTAATACTGTTTTTAATGAGGCAGGTAGAGAGGCATGATAAAGTTGTACAGTAAAAGGCTAAAACTTTCAAAGTGTTAATCACCTAAACTTCTTGGTACTCAGATTTCAGAAGTCTCTGTGCATCTTTTTCTGTTAGGGCATTAACTGGGATTCAGAGATGGTCAGAGTGTCTGACATGCTATAGCTTACAGTCAAAATATTTGTCTAGGATCAAAAATTTAGGCATCCAGTTTGGAAGATTTGATCATTGACTATGAAGAATATTTCTGAAGTAAGAGTGTGTGCTTTATTTAAAAATGTTGGCCTTGTGGTTAAGACACAAGTATTAATCATAGAATTGGCAAAGTGAAAAACCAAGGCTGCAGACTTCCTGTGTTAATAGTGAGTAAGTCACTTACACTGTCCTCCTGACAAACCTTTTCTGCTGCTACAAGGGGCCTTAGGCTACTACAGTTTAAAGTTGGGTAGTAAAAATGAACATATTCTACAATGTGTTAAGTTTAGGTCCAGCTCTGCCAGATAGCATATTAAAAATATACAGTGCCATGTCTATACTACAGTTTTATAATGTGGCATTTTGAACAAGTTAGGTAACACATTCAGAAGCACATTTAACTCCCTGTCTGGACATGCCCTTCATTACTCCATAACTCGTGATTCTTCATGTACAGAACTCAGATAACGACACTGAAAAATTCTAGAACTAAATCAGTTCTTGTAAAACTTACTAATATCATGGAAGAAGCATCATCTGTTAAACAAATTGCATTAATGTCTAAGGCTTTTCTCTTTTTAAAAAATTATTCATGATTTCTTGGGGTTTAGTCTGTTACTCTTTTCCCATGTTTCCATCATGACAGGTGCCTGCACGTGAATTAGAATGGAACTTTAATACAATAAACAAAGCTTTTAGCAGTTGTGTAAGATGAGGATACAGAAACTGAGAGTCATTTGTGTGTTAATAATAAACATTGGGGTCTGTGATTGAAACACAATGGTCTTTCAAGTGATGCTTTATGAATCTATAACACTACAGATTTAGACTTTCTTTTTCTTTTTTTTTTTCCAGTAAAGACTTTGTTTAATCCAGCTCCAGCCCTTGCTGACCTAGATCCACAGTTTTATACCTATTCTGATATCTTCTGCTGCAATGAAACTGAGGTAATGGTCATATGTCATGTTAAATAAGGAGTCTTAAGCAGGAAAATTTCAGAAGGATACTGTTTTCAGAAATGCAGCATAGGGAGCAGGAAAATTGAACCATGCTCCTCTTACATAGGACTTTTGGAGGTGACAGGTTTGATTTCTGACCTAAACAGCAAAGAGGAGTATTCTAAAATAACTTTAGCTTGCACTTGAAATTAAATTAGCTGTTTGCAGCCAGAAAGTTGAGTCCAGCCTTCCTTACAAATAGGTCAGCAAAACACATCCATAAAAGGACACTTGTTAAATGTTATCACTGAGTGGTAAATATTAAAATAGTTCCTTGTCCTTGTTCTGCGGTCCCTTGATATGATTAGCAGGAATGCATTAGCCATAGTGTTCTGACAGTTCTAAACTCTCTTGCCAGGAGGTGATGCACGCTTGCTGCACTTGATGGTAAATAGTAGCTTCATCTGCCTCTTCCTGTCAGATCTATTTTCAGCGAATCTTCTCTGGCCTTCAACTGTATGTTTTCCTTTTTTCTTTTTTTCCCCTCTCCTTTCCCTCTCTTTTCTAATTCAAATGTTATTTCTCCCAAAGGAAATTGGTTTGTCACAAGAGAGAAATTAACCTCATCTCATAAAACCTTTGTTTAAATTTGGTATTTATTAGCATTAGGCATGCTGTGTTCCTTCCCCTCACCCTCTCGTTATATAAACAGGAATGTGGGAGAAGTAACCTAGTGGATGGGAACCATGCCTTGATCAGAGTTAAAGTTATGTCTAAGAAACATGATTTCTGCAATGAACATAATTCCTTTGGGTGGTGAGGAGGGGGAAGAGCTAAGAGAAAAGCATGGCCCTGCTTACTTGTAGCATATTTTGTCTGATGACAATGTCTGTCAGTGTAAATTTTTGAAGACTCAGTTACCCTCTTTTGAAATTTCTGTTAAACTCCATCACAAACTATATCAGAAGTTCTCAGTCTGTGAGTCTTCTAGCATTTAAAGGTCAGCCTAAGTAACCCAAAAGGACATCTAAATTTTATTCTGGGATGTTTCGTTATGTGTCTGCCAAGTTCACATACTCCAGAGAATTCGGGAATTAGTAAAATAGCAAGGTGGGAGATGCCATGGCACTTCAGGTGTCTGGAAGAGAGTTTCCAGGATAACTGGCAGTGATACAATTTGTGGCTCAGACACTGCCCAACAGATACCAGAATTCAATTCTATGTGGTGAAGAGAATGCTGAGGCAAACTATTCTTATTCAGGGGACTCACACAACACCAGTATCATGTTTTCTTAATGCTGTCAGACAGCTCTTACGCCTGCACTATGCCTCTGGATTGGCTAAATGGTGCAATGGCTCACATTTTGGGCTGAGAACATCCATACTGTCCCACTATTTAGTAAATGTCATTCGTTGTTTGCTTTTTTCTTAATGCTACTTATTAATTTTTTCCCCTGCAAAAACTTATCCCCCATATATTAGAAACAAAACTTTGGTTTTCATTACTTGTCTATTCCTGACTTTTCTTTCTTTGTATCACACATGTTAAAGTTTTCCTTTTGTTGTATTTTATTGCTAGGGGACAGTCTTGAAAGAGGCATTCTTAGAGAAGTGTAGCTTGCTGGAGCCAGGGTTGTTATTATTACCACCACATGGAGAAAAGAAAATGACTTGTATTTAGAGAACAAGAAATACAGGTGTATAATTATAATAGATCCCTGCTCACTCATCTACCTTATCCTGCAGAGCTGGGGGTACAGTTTGCATTCTTTTCTGCTATTTTCTTTTAAAACGTAATTACCATGTGAAGATAGCTAGGATCACTGTATGCAAGGTCAGGCACAGAAATATGCTCTCTGCTGTTGAGGAGGCTCATCTCTTCTGAATTTAAGGAAATGTTAGACATATGGAAGTTCCTGCCAGCCATATCATGGGAGCATAAATCCAGGTGTAGGACTCCTACAGCATATTCTGAGAACAACAATAGCATATAAATACCTTTGTTTTTAAAAACAACCTTTTGAAACTTTGCAATGAAATAGATTATGTTTGCACAAATATAATATTAAAATTTGTTTGATTTCATTCTCTCTATGTGTCTGATTTGTATTGAATTGATTTTCAAGGATGAACTGTTATCATTATTCCTTTCTTTTTGCTGAGAAAAAAGGAAAAATCAAGCATTTGTTTTTCTTATGTCACAAGTTTGAAAGTAGTTTTTTTAGTAATTGTTATATGTTCATATACCATCTGTTTTCTGTTTTCTTTCATGACTTTCTTTAATTTCAGATCTCTGTAATGAATACACTTGAGAAGTTTGATATATAGATAAATGTTTACATACCCAATAAAGGTTAGCAGACACATCTCTGTATGGCAATTAAAAGCAACAAGTTAATTCTACAAATCCTAAAGATAATTCAAATTTTTTAAACTTTATCCATTCAACCAACTACATATGCATTTCCATCATCATCTTAAATCAGGAAGTACAAGACTTTGGTCTTGTACTGAACATATACTGGGAAAAGATTTTTTTTTTTTTTAATTTCCCTCAGTATTTACTAACAGTCAGAGTTAGAAAAGAGAATTTGGATAAGATGGACTTTTTCTCTAAGCCACTGTGGTCATTCTTTTGGATTTTTAAAAATTACTGTTCTCTATGACCAATTTTATTGAATGTCCTGCTTACAGTTGCCTTCCTGAGACGTTCTGTTCCAGCTCCATTGCCTCTCTTAGTTGGTATTTCTAAGTCTCAAATGTCTTCCTTCTAGCCAAAATCCTATTTATGTTCCAGCTTTACCCTTTCTGGAATATTTTAATTTTTATCTGGTATTTTAAGCTACTTCCAGGGGAAAAAAAGTGTATTTCTACTTCATCTTTACGAAGTCTTTTAAATAGTTAATAAATCACCTTGGGTTTGAAGATGAATTCTTTAGAGCTACCCAGTTCAACTGCTCCTAAAACCTTTTTTTTAACACAGATGTGTGTTCTAAGACAAGATTAAATTTACACAGGTTTTTTTTTCATTACTTAGTTTGCCTTTTGTAGTAATTTACCTTTATAAGTATTTATCACAATTTTATCATAATGTCCCTCTCTTTCTTTTTCACCAAGAAATACTTTTTAAACCATAAAATCCTGTGGTTTGCAGATAATATGTGAAGAGTATGTTTGTAATAGAAAATTATGTTGGCTGTCAAACAGAACACCAGCCATATAGTTTAAGATGTCTCATAGACTGTGTGAAGAGTTTGTATTATGAAAGATGAGAAAAAGGGGATAGTCCTTGTGATCAGCTGAATTTTTACTGAGTCAGAAGTTTCTGTTATTTATGGCTCTAAAGGTCAGGGTCTTGATCTGCAAAGCCTTTGTCATAGAATAGAAGTTTAAAGATGTCAGCTATAGTGTCAGCCATGGGATGTTGGCTCTCAAACATGTAAATATCAACTATCACATCAACACTTTATATTCCATTCTTTATTAAATGCTTTAGGATTTAATGAAATCACACACAGTATCTGGTATAACAGAACAGCTTGTTCTTATTGATTTACGTGCTAGAGAGAGGCAAACAAAATTACACTATCAGTGAATTATCTACCATTAGTTTGTCTAGAAGGCTCTTCACAAGCTGTTCTTTTCACTCTTGCTTGTTGCAATAACAGGGGTTTTTATGTCTGACATTACTTTCTTTTTATGTGGTTCCTGAACAAAAGAAGTCAGAACAAATCTTGCAAGGTTATCAGTTCTTTCTTTGCTTAGCCTGTAGTTCAGTTTTATCTTTTCCCAGAAAGATCAAACTTGTTGAGACTAGTTTGTTAATTCCCAGATGTAGCACAGCCTAATCCCTGAGGTTTGTGCAGGAATGTGCTAGTTCTCCATTCCCTTAATTCTTCTAATGAAAAATAAATGTATCCAATGTCATCCTGGTGAAAACTAATGGTTGTTCTTTTCAGTCATCTATAAATGTTGAAAAAGAGACAACCCTATACAAGACGAGCTCTTTGGAATACTTACCATTTCTTTTCCCACGTATTTGTGTGATTCCTTGCTGCAGATGGCTCTAGGCATAACCACAATGTCAATACAGTTCATGTGTTGTTTTTCTTTCTTAGCGTGTGCATGCAGTTACATAGCCCTGCAGGTTAGGAACCAAAATATATTGCACATCAGCAATTTCAATTTGATCCTAAATGTTTTGAAGAACAGCTGCTTCTCTGTTCAAAGAGTACTGAGGAGCCCTTCAGGAGAAGAAAAACTCCTGAATGGTTACAGCAAATGATTAAGTTTGTCAAGCTATTTTTAATGCAAAATTGGGAACTACTTTCTCCCTAATGTAAAATGGGTATCAGATTTCTGATCTAAAGAAGGCCATGCAAAGATTTAATTAAATGCTAGCAGAATGCTTTGGAGCTTCAGTAGTAGAAAGCAGTACAAGTTAATTGCTAATTTTGTTAAATAAAGCTGTAAGATATATAAAAATAACACAGAAAAATAGATACATTCTTACTGTTTCCTTTTAAGTGTTACTGTCTATTAACAGAGGATAGATAATTTTTTGGAACAAATATTTGTTAGTATGTCCAGAATCAAGAAACATTATTGCCTTTTACAAGATTCAGAGAATATCTAGTTTGTAAAACTTTATCTGTAGTCTGGGATCAGGACATTCAAGACACTGCTTATTAATACAGAGTGATTAATACTAAGGATAATCTTTCTCAAGAAAATATAATTGATATTTCTAGGGGTCAAAACAAAACCAGATCCTTTAGAAATAAAATATTTCAGAACATCTCTTGAATTTGTCTTTTAAGTAATGTGTTTTAAGTAATGGAAAGCTACTATTTTGCCATTACATAGAAGTTGCCAGCAATTCACAGTCTATTTTATTTCCATCTTTGTTCTAAACCCCATTTTATCAGTTGCTGGAAACTGAATTTTCCCATATTTAGTCTAAAATGAAAGATGTTACTTTTGGGAGGGAAATTAATAGCTTCAGGCCAATTCATTTCAATCAGTTTTTAATTATTCTAGCATGATAAGTATTTCTGCCTCTATGTATGTAAAAATTTTATAATTTGAAACAACTGGAACTAGCTGGCTTGTGGCCTGACCTTGCAATTTCTTATACACTAAATCTGTTGCACTGCTTCTTGGGGACTGTTCACATGTGTTAGAATTAATGAGATTGAGTTCTTGTTTTGTCATTTTCAAAAGAAATCTCCTAAGGTACAGGCCAAGTTTGTAGCCAAGTGACTTACTGTGTTTAAATAGTTGAAATTAAAAGTATTTTAAATTATCATATGTAGTTTTAGATGCATTAGCCTTAAAACTGGGACAGTTTCCCTGTTATTATTTATTATCTCTCTTCCAGCAGTACCTGGCAACATTTGCAAAGTTGTTATTGTGCTAGGTGCACATAAGCCAGTCCAAATGATAGACTGCTCCCCAAAGAATTAAGCCTTCTTGTTATTTCACCAGTTTATATTTGCTGAGGATCATAGGATTGTGGATGTTGGGAACAGACCTGTAGATGTTCAACCAGTCCAACACCCTGGTGAAGCCTGTCCAGTTTAGGATGGATTGCTCAGGGCTTTGTCCAGTCAAGTTTTGAATCTCCCAAGGCTGGAGACTGCATGACCTCTGGGCACGTGTTCCACTGCTTCATCACCCTTGTGGTGAAAAAGCTTGTCCTAATATTGGAATTTCCCGTGTTCTAGTCTGTGCTTGTTGTCTCTAGCCCTATCCCTGTGCACCTTCAAGAAGACTGGCTTCATCCTCTCTATACCCACCTACTAAATTGCCCTAGACGGCAATTAGATTTCTCTTTAGCCAGGAGTTCTTAAGGCTGACAAGCCTGCTTCTCCCAGCCTTCTCTTGTATGTCCTGGTCTCTGGTCCTCAGACTGTCTTGATGGCCTTCCACTGCAGTGTGCTGTGGTAGGTCAGTGTCTTACTTGTGGCAGAGATCCCAAAACTAGATACAATGCTGCAGATTTGCTCTTGTAAATGCCAAGCAGAGGATCCAGAACATCTCCCTGGAGGTGGCTGCCCCAGATGCACCACAGCTAGGAACAACTGGCAAATATTCATATGCTAGGATCATTCTCAGTTTTAGCCAGTGTAAATCACTATTGCTGTTGAAAGAAGCTAATTGTTTTGGATTGACTTTTGGGGGTAATGTGGGACTGGGGTTGGTGTTAATTTTAACACAGATCTGCCTTGCAATCCAGTTTGTTGCCAGGCCACCAAATGGCTGTCCTGGCACAAGAGAATGGGCCATGTGGACAGGAGTGGCAGGGAAAAAGCAGGGCCATTTTCTTTTCTGCAGCAGTTCTGGTTTGTGTCATCCTACCATGACCAGACTCCACAGTCTAAAGAGAGATGGAGACTTAACTAAGATTAGTGAGGATTACGGCCAAGAACCTTCATATCAATAAAATTAAAAACTTTAGTTAAATTTTTCTACCACTCTTGTAAAAAAAATTCTGAAAATAGTTTGTAGATTAATTATATAATATCCATTATAGGTTTATTCTGACAGCAGTTGTGTGGAATGTCGTCTTGCTTTAATAGGTCCATTTAACGAGTAGTTTTATGAGACTAGCTGCAGAAAAATAAAATTCTTCATTTGCCATTCTTTTGTACAGTACTATGGCAAATGTCCACATTGGGCTTTTAGTATTGTTATTTAATTTTTTCTTTACATAACCATTAGTTATTTCCCTCAATTGTACCACAGTTTGTTTTTTAAATAAGATTCTACTGAAGGGAGGAACTTAAAAGCTCACCACAGTATTTAACATCAGTTGACATTTACCGCAATCTCTAATTATTGGCACAGAATCTGTCTGGCTTCTGCTGCTTTTATGGTTCTTCCAGCTTGTTCCAGTGTTTTTCAGTTGTACCATCCTGCTGTAGATGAGTTAGATGATAGTGGTTTGAAGCAGCCGAAGATCTACTTTTATACAGACTGTCTGTTCAAAATAATTTTGTTTATTGGTATAAGCGGTGTAACGATGAAAGGAAAGATTTCTACAAAACCTTTCCTATATCAGTCCCAAAACAATTCTTTCACTACTCAAGAAAAAAAATCCTGTTGGTTTGGGACATAGGAAGCACAAAGAGGAGTACTGTCTGAATGCTAAGCATACAGGATGTGCATTTCATTAGGAAGAATATTATATTTAAATACTTCATTTACCTTGCTCATGAGCTTACAGATGTATAAGTACCAGGTAAATAAACCAATATTAGATTTACTGTTTCTCTACCAAAACCAAACCCACTTTCATCCTGGAAACTTTGCAACAGAGGTAGAATGTTTGGAATTATAGCCCATCATGAAGTACACTGAAAATTCAGTTTGCCTGAATTTGTGTTAATGCATTTTTAGTCTTGTAACACAGTGTATGAAGTGTTCTGAATAGAGAAATACACAGTTTCTGCTCCAGAGATCTTAAAACTCATGAAGAGACATGGAATATTTAGACACTTGAGTAGAGCGTACATATATATTTTAATATTATATGTCATCTATCTGTAGTTACTCCAAAACCATTATTATTGTATTGGTTCCCTGGAAACCTTGCAAGAAGATACATTCAAAAGGTTTTGTGAGATACTTTTAAAAACAAATTTTCTTACTTGAAAATACTTTTATAACCTTTTAAATACTGAAATATGTTTAATATGCTTAAATAGTTTATACTGCAAGAGAATTTAGAGCAGCAGGGTGACATGCCAAAGAGAAAATTGGATAGATTTAGTTGCCTTCATATAATTTAAAGCTTACTATATTCTTGTCTGGGATCAGTGTGGTTAAAAAAAGTAATTTTAAATTGCATGTACATGTTGACCACGCCTTGCCCCTGTGCAGTGCACAAGTTAAACAACCAAGTCCTGCCACACCAGGCTCTGCCTCATAGTGATCGGATCAACAGCGCTTGAAATAATCTGTGCATTTGTCTAAGTAGGAACTGCAGAACTTGGTCATGTGAGTTTAAAAATTAAAACCGGTAAGTGCTCTGGCAGTGATACGATAAACTCTAGGGAGTGTGTTGGCATAACGTGGCCCTGCAGAGCCCAAGGGTGGCTGCTCTCGCCTGGGTCAGGCTGGAAGTCAGGAAATGACAGTAGCGAGCAGCGGGCGCTGACTCACGGCTGGGGGCGGTTTGCTTGTCGATGGCTGTAGTAGTTCCTGTCCCCAGCTGTCTGCCCGCCCTCTCTTTACTACAGGCATGGCCTGTGCTCCATGAAGCACTTGTTTAATCACTACAGTTTACAGTTCGTTACATCAAGAACTGCCAGCACTGAATTCGAGTTGCAGTCATGCAGAGGAAGGTAGTTTGAAATATTTCAGCAGCTGTTTCCCAAGAAGCTGAGCTGCCCATGCAGCAAAGGTCAGGAGAGTAGCTGCTGAATAGGTTCCAAAGAAAGTTTTCCACTGAAAATAAGCCTTAGGAGGATGGAAGTTATGCTCAGCTATGAAGCAGTTATCTGAAAATGCTTCAGACTGCATTCTTCAAGATCCAGTAGCAACCTTGTAGTGCAAGCTACAGTAAGGCTTCCCTTTTCTCAGGCAAGCAGGACCTAATTTAGTAGAGACAGCAAAATGTAATATGTCTGTTTACTTGCAGCTGAAGGCATACGGTATTATGCAGGAGTACTGCCTGGTAGACTGTTTCAGAAAAAAGACAATTTCTCTTCCCTTTCTTCCTGTTTCATTCTTGTTCCCTTCCCTGCCAAAAGGAAGAGAAAAAGCACATGACACTTGACAGTACAATGCCATCAAGAAAATGTATGAAGTGGTGAAAATGTTGTTTGATTCTGAAGTCCTTATTGCAGACTTCGGGGAAATTTTGCTCTTAGCTGGGTGGAACTAGAAGAGATTAATTTTAAAACCCAGCTGGGAGAAGTTTACTTAAGCTCACCATCAGTTAGAAGAAGAGTTTAACTGTGTTTGTACAGAGCCAGCACAGTTGACAGAGGGGTATGGACATGGCCATAACACAAATATATAATAATCTTTTAATGGGCCTTTGTACAAAGAAGGCTTCAGATAAGTTTTAGGTATTCTCATCCAAAAATATATATTAAATTGAACAGAGTGGTCAAAATGGAGCAATTTGTTTTCCCTGGAAGAGATTTTCCCTTGTGATGTCCCTCTAGCTGAGCACTGAGAATTTTAAAATGTGTTTAAAAAGTTTCTCACTTGGTGATAAATATCCCTCAAGAATAGTGACCAAATTGACTTGTAGCATTTCTTCACATTAAACCACAAAATGCTTTTGCCAAGACTGTGTCATTGTGTCCATTTCACAGATGAAAAAACTGAGGCATGTGGGAAAAATGTGATTTTACTAAGGGTTGTATGCCAGGTAAGTTGTAGAAGCTGGAACAGAACCCACACCTCCTGTGTCTCTCTGCCTAGGCTGCTCTCCGTTAGTCTGCTGTGCCTGAAGTACACACTGATTTCAAGCAAGGAGCAAGACACAGCTGAATATCAGCGTAGGAAGTGGTTTCATGATCATCCTACAATACACATTTTAAAAAGCTACTAAATACTGTTTTCAAATGCAACTGTTGTCCAAAAATGAATGCTGTCAGATTATGATTTTCATTTGCGTGGGTTGTTTTCCAGGCAGAAATTTTAACGGGCATCCCAGTTGGCAACCTTGAAGATGCTGAAAAGGTGGGACGCATGCTGTTAGAAAGAGGGTGTAAGCTCGTAATTGTTACTCTTGGAGCAGAAGGCTGCATGATGATATCAGGAGACGAACCCATTCCAAAGCACGTTCCTGCTGGGAAGGTCAGGGCTGTGGACACTACGGTACGTTTTTGTGGTTTAACTGTCTTGCTTTGGAAAAGACTGCTTAAGCACTAGGGGAAAGCAGTGAGTAATCAGCCAAATCTTTGGGCACTAGCACAAAGGCTAATTTATGATGTGAAACTGATATCTTGCTTCCAGTGTCTCATATATTAAATGTCAGTTCACCTGAGTTTTATAGTCTGTATTGTAGATGAGCTAGAATTATTATACATACTAAAGGCATCCTCATGTTCCTCCTTTACTGAAGTAAGTACCTGTCTCTGACTGTAGTGTGTGATGCCACTGGCCTGAGCTGCAGTCCTGTTTTTTCACCTTTGCCCTGTAATTAAATTCATCTTGTCCAGAACTAAAACACTGTGAGAGAATGGAGATACTACTCACAGTCTGAAACTGAATGTTTGATTCTTCTGACAAAGCATGAATTACTTACCAAGTCTACCATAAGGTGATTAAAGACATAATTTTTACAGAATGTAGTGGAAACCCCCCCAAAAGTTCTTGCTGCTTCATGATGACTGTTCTATGATGCTAGGTAGGGATACTTGGTCAGGCGCATTTTAATCTTTGCCATTAGGGTACTTTTCTGCTTCGTGCTCAGAACTAAGTGCAGAAAACGTACTCAGTGAAACCACAAAATACAATACCCCCAGCAAAAGATAAAAACAGGACAGGCAATAGTTAAGATAGCATTGCTATGAAAACCTTACCACATTGCACATATGGGGCTATTTTGTGTTCCTAGTATTATCTGACATAAATCCAAAATAATTCCAGTGGAGTTACTGAGAGCAGAGCAGGTCGCGTTATATGTACTAACTATACATTTAAATGCCTGTTATAATAACGTCATATTACATATGTTCTGTTACAATAGTTCATTAAAATCCTGGAGATTTTACCATCTGGTACACTCCATATCTGAATTGCATTAATAACAACTAGTTCTTGTAGCATGTTTTTTATCCATGGACCTCATACTGATTCACAAAGAGGAAAGGCAACTGCTTGAAGGATGAGGAAACAGAGGCACAGGGAGCTGAAATTACTTAGGTCAGTAGCATGCAGGAGCAGAGCTAAGAGTAAAGTCACTTCATCTCAGTCAGAAGATCACTCGTAAGTTTGGACTGTGATGTTCTGATACTGTGGAAAGCGTTGTTTCATTGTTCAATATAATCTTTTTCTATATAACTCCAAAATAGAGATACTTTGGTTTTCTTTTCCTTTTTTGCCCCTTTGTAATTTAGAAGTTTGACATTGGGTTAGTGCTGATTTTGGAATGTCTTAAATTTCTAGATAGGGAAAGCAGACATCACTGTACTCTGCATAAAGTTCTTGGTAGGGCACTACAGAACCCAAATTGCTTCTGCTTGCTTTTAGCCCAGAGTTAGAAGTGCCAAGGAAGTGAAAGGCAGAGCTCCCAAAGCTGCCCAGAAGCAGAGTTTATTAGCTTGGGAGCAACACCTTGTGAACCTGGCAGTACAGCTTCTTGCTCTGAGCTGGTAAATACACTACTGCTATCGAAGCTTACTGTTAGAGTTTTTTCTCTATCACACAGAAGTGATGTTGAATAAATATGTGTGATCTGCTTCTTCAAAAGAACAAAATTGCTTCCAGATCAGCTATTGTTTGATATCTTAAAGATTTGCTGCTCTTGGAATAAAACAGCAATACTGAAACCACATACTGTGGATGAAAAATGCTTTTTATCTTGCATAGCAGTTCAGAGTTTCATGTCTGAACTTATGTAACGCTCCTCTTTTTTTATTTTTTCTTTTTTTTTTTTTTAATTCTTTTTGTTTTAAGTAAAAACAGTTTCTTTTAATTTACTAAATCCTTGCCCTGCCTCCTTGTGGCCAACAGGTTACTGGCTTCCACATAGCAGAGGATTTTCACAGTTAATTTTGTTAATCTACTTGAATACCAGTGGGTTGTTTTCAGTAAAACAGCTGTGCTTGGTTTATTCTTGCAGCCTGAATGAAAAAATATGTGTTGGCCTTCCATTATAAAAGTCTTACAGTGCTTAGCCTGATTATCACTTTGCCTGAAAGCAAGTGGTTTTAAAGCAACCCTTACAAACACTGAAGAAAATAATGTCATCCTCAACTAACCTGGATTGCTCTATTATTAAAACAAGCATTAAACATTTTAGTAGGACATGTTACTTTCTTCAAGGCATGTCCACAGTAGATCCTTCCCCAGGAGAAGGATCAAGCTGTTAGGTGGCTTACCAAGTAGCCACCTACCCACAGGGTATTCAGAGTTGTTCATGTGTATGCTCTTAGCCTGCCATTTGATACTAAAAAAAAAGTTGCTACCTTAAACTGCCCTGACTTCAGCATCTCAAGGGACTAGGCACAATCACATCTTGCTATGTGCCTGTATCTGTGCTGATACTGTTTAGATCTGCAGAAGGTAAAGTTACTGCCAGACAAAGAGTTAAATGACATGTGTACCCTATCACAGAATTTGCAAAAGGCTGCAGAGTCCTTAATAAAAAACGGAGTTTTCCATTTAGAAGATACACATGTAAGATACAAAATTAGCTTCAAAGTCCCCTTTCACTGTAAAATTTTTCCATAGCTGCTGCCACTGCCCAGAGTCCTGTCTGCTGCACTGCAACTTCAGTAAAGACTCCTGGAAATTTCTGTTGCCCACAGCAATTTTAGGAATTTTTGAACAACAAAATACTTTGGTAGGTACAGCTACAAAGATTAAGAATTTGAGTTCCTTGTCCCAGTTTGTGAGCTCCCCATTCTCCATGTTCACAGGTTCATCAGAGACACTAAGAGTTCGTAGACTGTAGGGCCTGGCTCTTCCTCCCTGCCCTTGAGGTGGTTAAATCTAAGTGTTTATTGGCAGAACACTGGGAAAGGCTGGCTCCATCTCCCACTCTGTGGTGGAACATGAATCTTCAAGATTGAAAATCTGGCGTTTTTCACCCACACTAAATCAATACTATAAAGAGGGAAAAAAGGCCTGTTGATTCTTTTTTTTAGCACTAATTATCTTAGTGTGGGCTTTAGTAATGTATGCAATGCTTCTCATGACTGTTAGCAGAGCTCTCCATACACAGTCCAAAACATGTAGAGCACGAATAGTCATTCAGAGGGAAGTTTTGCAAGACATGGTATTGTAAAGCTGAAACATCTGTTTCTCCTGTTATAGCTAAATAGTGCAATAAGCTTTTGTTAAGAAAATTAACTTTCCCTTCATTTTACTAGTTCCTGCTATCTACTTTCTATATGCAAATTTTGAATAAACAGAAAAATAAGTGAATTACTGAAAAATAATCCTCAAATTTTCTGTAGGACAGGAAGATCTGATTAAGCCCACTAGCTGTATCAATTTGTATTTGAAACAGTTGACGTACATGAGACATTTGACACATAATAAAGTACTAATATAGGTATACATTATATTCTATTGTCATTACTTTAAATAGTTGCTTTTAAATTTACTTGACTATATTAAGTTAAATATATGCATTTACTTTATTTTTGGAAGAACCCATTTCCACTTTAGGTGAAACTAGTACATCAAGCTACATTAAAATAGCTGTGAAGGATAATTATATAATTCCATTTATATGACACTTCTGTTGGTAGCAGAAGGTTTCACAAATCATTCACAAATTTGATAAGTATTTCATAGAAAACAATAATATCATATACACACATTTTGCACTTGCGTGCGTGTGAAGCAGTCTGCCTGCTGCTGAAGCAGAAGCACAGCTGAGGTGGAGCACAGCAGCTGCTCACAAACAGCTGTGGGCTATGACTGAACACTATCATGGCAGAATTGTACTGGAGGTGAAGGGGATGATCTGTGTGATGAAGCACACCATGATCCTGGATTTTGCCATCTGCTGCTGCAGTAGCCCCGAACAAGCCGTCTTGGCAGAGACACGTGGTCTGATGAGAGAGAAGGCCACAACATCATCCATACTGGAGAATGAAGCTCTGCTCTTTTTGCCCCTTCATCCTCACTCTCCCCCTCTGCTTCTGACAATCATGCAAAGTGTAATTTACAGCACTATTTACCTCTATTTACATTTACTAATTATATTCCATTGAAACTGCCAAGGAAAATTTGTCAGAAGAATGTAATTACTCAAAGCTGGAATTCAGCCAGCAGTGAGATTAGTTCCCTTCCATTTTGAAAAAAAAGCACTATGGAATAGTATGGAGCTGAGCACTTCAAGTGACAGCTGGGAAGCAAGTCAAGTCCCTGAGGTACTGCCAGAGGCCTGCCTGGGGCTTGGTATCTGCAGGTGGAATTTGCAGAGGCATTCAGGCTATCTGGAGCTCCAGGTTACTCAGAATCTGGGCTTCAGAGCCATGCCAGGCCTCCTCTGGAGGTGGGGCAGTCTGGTGGTCAGTGGCTATGGCAGGATGGAACATGTCTGCTGGCTCTGGGATTTGCTCTGTGGTTGCTCCTTGCAGTTGAAGGTGGGGTGTCCTGTCTAAGGTCCATGATTCAAGTTGGAGAGCTGGCACTGGCAGAATCTTTCCTGCGCAACGGCATTAGTGGAAAATGGGGAGCTCTCTAAGTAAGCTGGAGCTGCCCCTCTCTTGGCCCCCCATTTCAAGAGCAGCGAGATCACTTGGGAGAGGAGGTCATCTAGGGTTGGTTTTTGTAACCTCTGGTTTGCTCCATAGCCCAGCTTGGATCAAGATGCCGAATATATACTTGCACCAGTTAGGGTAACTTTCTAATTTTTGTCTCATCTGGTCTTCTAAATGCATAGCATAGTTGCTCTATTTAAGATCTCTTCATCAGTTGACCTCTAGGTTTACACATTCCAGTGTTGTGTGCAGAAAGTCCTGCATTAGCACACTCACAGCCAGGAAATCACACACCTGCATGTCTGGCTTAGGCATGGATGGACTTGGGCACACAACATTTAAATGAAAATTTGGAATCAGTTTTCACAGTGCTGCCCCTAGGAATCACAGCAAGTCAATGGCCCCCTTTTAAATGTCATGGAGAACCTAGAATGTTTAGCCTCAAAGTATTTCTAAGCACAACCATTACATTACCATGTAATTTCTTACATTACCAGCATTTTCCCTGTCTGGTTGTGCTTTTTGGATACAGAGATTGTACAACCTACTAAGAAAAGCTCACAAGTTGAAGTGCCATGCTTGTAAACATGATGAAACTCATTTAATAGACAGAATAAAATTCAACATTTAATCTACTTTGCCTGAAATTTGACATGACCATATGATTTATTCTATATAGTCCTTTTCTGTGCAGTATTCTCAGAGATATGATGCATACTATTTGTCATAATCATAAATGTTACCATTATTTTTTTGTGTCAGTTCTGAAAAAGAAAGGCTCATTGCTACAATAGGAATTGTCATCAGATGTTATGTGTTCAAATCCTGTTGTTTCTCTCAGATTTCTTATTACAATTTATTAGATCTGTCTCTTTTACTAGGAGAGAGTTATGAAGGCTGTCTTTAAACAGTAGATTGCTCACTGAGCAGCTTTGTATTGAACTCTGAAAATGTTATGCAACCTTTATTTTAATAAAGCCTCATATAAGTGCATAGCTATATAATTTTAGATATGTCACAGTATTCAGGCCTGTGCAGCAATTGTGGTCTAAAGAAGGCAGTGTGGTTTAGCAATTTGAACAAAGGACTGATTAAGAGTTCCAGGGCTCTGCAAAAGACTTGCTGTAAATCCTTGGAAGAGCTACGTGTCTTCTTTGTATCCCAATTTATCTGTCCATAAATTGGAGCTGCTATTAATGTGTTGCATATAAGCCATGAGAAGTCTGTTAGAGATCAGAACAGAACCTGGGAGGCCTTTTTCCCAGGCTTGTCATATGACCTCAGGCCAGTTGTGCTTCTTTGGGGGCTTTGCAAACTCATTGAAGTGCTTCTGCTTGAAGTTGAGAGGTCTTGTCTGTAAAAATATGGTTTACACTAAAATTCTCTGACTTAGCTGTATCTTCTGGTTTGGAGGAAGCTGGAGCCAGAGGAGTGAAGTGGACACTGAAATAAAGCCTTAGAATATAAATAAATCCAAAACAGTCCTCCTAATAACAGCAATTCTTTGTCTCCTGACTTTGTGGCCTAACGTCTGAGGCTCAAGGGGATATAAATACAACACTCTGTGCAATGACTAATTACTCAAAATTCTGTGCATCAGCAGAAGTGGGACTTGTGGTTGACTCTAATATTATCAAATGCCTTTGCTATTTAATAATCTTGTAGCCGTACATTATTTAGCACGCCGTTTGCACAAAGAACAGTGATTTTATTTCAGCTATCTCTCAACAAAGTAAAAATGCAGCTGGTAGTAAATGAAGCATTTGGCAGACAATGTGTCTGATGTACAGTTCTCTAACTTGCTAAGAAAAGAAAAATGTTGAATGTTTAACCTTTTCCTACCCAAGGATGTAGCAAGGAGTAAACCTTTGTGGTTTTCCTTTTATTCCCTAACCCTAAAATGTAGCCTCTTTTTTCTTTTTCTTCCTTTTTCTTTTTCTTTTTCTTTTTCTTTTTCTTTTTCTTTTTCTTTTTCTTTTTCTTTTTCTTTTTCTTTTTCTTTTTCTTTTCCTTTTCCTTTTCCTTTTCCTTTTCCTTTTCCTTTTCCTTTTTCTTTTTCTTTTTCTTTTTCTTTTTCTTTTTCTTTTTCTTTTTCTTTTTCTTTTTCTTTTTCTTTCTGTCTTCTTTTTTCCTTTTCTCTTTTTCAGTTCTTTCTTTTTTTTCATCTTCCCTCTCATTCTCAAGGAAAGAGAAGTTACTACCAGGCAAACATCTTATTTATCAGTAGAGTTTATTCACACACACCAACACAGAGTAATTATGCCCAGAGCTCCCATTAACATCCCGCAAACCAACAGCATAATAGCTTCCTTTCTTTAACATGCAGCCCAAATAGGTTAATAAATAAGTTTAGTTCCAGTCATAGCCCACTTTCTGACGTAGCCTTCTGCATTCCCTCTTTTACAAATATGGCATCCATTGAATTTTGGAACAGAAAAACCATGAGGAATAAGTTAATCTGCCAGGCACTCCAATCAGTGATCTGCACTGTAAGTCTAAATAAAGCTGCATCTATTTTGTTCTGAAGTTCAGCTGAACTGGGAAAGGGCACATGACTGAAATCACTGCATGTGAGTTGACTCACAGTTAAGTCTAGATGGGACTTGCTTGGTTCCTCATGAGTTTCTGCTTCTGATTCAGGCCTTCTAAAGACACTTCAGTTTGTTAAGGCTTAGTCAGTGGCCTAAGGCTACACAGGTATCCAGTGACGAGGGATTTCGAGAGTGGCATCCCTCTGCATTGGCAGTCAACTGACAAAATGTGGAGCAAGCTGGATGCATCCTCTTTCCCCTGGGAGAGCAGAAAGCTATATTATCCCCCTTGTACAAATTGGAAAAGTGGAACAAAAATGTTAGCTGGGTGCACTGAAGCACAAGCTAAAAATGTTCTGCTCCAAGTTATATGAGGAGTTGGAGTGATGCAGCCAAAAATGAAGCACAGGCATATATTGTCCCATGCTGCTCTCTTAACTTCTAGACAACATTGTCATGGAAGGAAACTCTGTTTATCTGCCTAGTAACTGTCTATTTTAATCTGTAAGAACAAACAATGTAAACAAAATGAGCAAACAGAAGCAGGCTTGTACAGAACAATTTGCAGCCTTGTTTTCCAGTGGAAGATTCCATGGACCACCCAGGCTTTGCTCTAGTCCTTTTCTCAACCACGGAGCATCTAATTAAATCCCTTTCCATTCCTGACTCTAAGTGGAAGAGAGCCTACAGTCCTGTACAGTTTCTTTCCAGATGGAAATGCATAATTTAACAGAGATACAGCTGACAGGGAGAAGTGGGCCCAAAGCAGCATTAGCATTTGCCACAAATTGCATTAAATTACAAGGGGTACTTAATAAAGACATATTATAAAAAGAAGATTAAAGCCAATATTTCATTTTTAAGCCCCTTCTAAGATTGTGGAGTGCCAGGCAACAAAAAACTCATAGTGAAACTACTTTAGTGATACCAAGAGTTTGGTTTAGCTACACATGATCAGTAACAAGTCATGACATTGTGTCCCTTTGTGTCCTACAGCTTTATTCCATATATATGTGTATATATATATATATATACAAAAAGTTGCTAAGCACCTTACATTATTTACTACTTGGGTACTTACAACATGAAGAAAGTACTATTCAGACTGCTGTTTTGTAAATAGGGAACAAAACATACAGACACTGGCTTGTCAGTGGCAAGTGAACCTGTTTCCCTTGTTTAACCATGACTTGTTCTCTATGCCGCTCCTAAAACAAAAAAAATAGGACTGGAGGAATATTTTATCAGGCTATCAGCTGTCTCATTTTTAGAACTGGACATAATTGTAAATGTCCACATAAAGGAGAAAGTACATAGAAATGCAGAGTTGCTTTGCACTGGATGCCCCTCGAAGAGGCTGTAGGGAGTTCATGGAAATATGGTACGAGAACAAGTGCTTTGGCTCCACTACTGGCATACTGAGGAATATTCTAGTTTGGAAATTGACACTGCTAGTGCCATAAATCAGCCTCTCTTGCTGGGAGAGGCCCTTTAAAGTTCTTAAAGTCCTTGCAAGGAGCTTGATAGACGGACGAGGCAAACTCGCAGTAACTGCTTCTTCAGATAGTTGTTTATTCTAGTGTTATCAGCTTAGAAAGACACAGTAGAACAGAACACGACAAGAGAAGGCGAGAAAATGGCGAGAGAAAGGCTGCTTATCAAGATTCCAAAGCCCTTTTATAGGTAAATTATCCAATTAAAAATTGAAACGACAGATATTTTTACTTTTCATCCAATGCTCAGTAAATCACTCCGACACGCAGGCCGGGACTGCGGCATTTTTCATCCAATCATCCTAAACTACCTTTACTGCAGAATATGGAGGACTAGAAGAAGAGAGAAAGAGATATAAACTACAAGGGTTCCTCCATTTTGGAACTTTTACTATTTATCTATTTACTACATTAACAAACCTAAAACTTCTAAATTCTTCACCCTGTGACATCCTTACATCATATTCTATCACCTAGTTCACATCTGTGTAGATTTTAGCTCCTCCCAGATGGTAGGGAGTTTTCTCCATGGATAAAGGTCAAAAACCATGCTGTCCAGGGGGGTTTTTCTCTCCAAAACAGGCAGAGAAATATTCCCTGCACTCTGGGTTCCCACAGAAATTAACCCAATTGATTATTATTCTGGACATAGAAAGGTTGGGCTGCTGGCAGCATATAGGTAGCAACTCAAATGTTCTGTATGTGGGCCAGAACACACGAATGATACCCCATCCAACATCTGCACCGGGGAATACAACCTGATGAGGTCTAGAGAGGCTGAGTTCAGAAATATCAGAAATATCTCACTTCTGGGATGCTTTAGTAAATGAAACAATGGTATAATTTATGCAGGTTGAGAGCAGAGTAGGACATTACTTTTATTGCTTCTCTTGGGCTAACTATGTTGCGCAACATAAGCCAAAATCATTGCAACAAAACATGCTGCATCCCTTTTTCGATTTGCTCTCCTCCTCTTGACTTTATGATGAGTCCAGCTCAGGGTCTCCTCCAAGAGGATGCTTAGTCCTGCTATGTAGCTCACCCTGTGTCAGAGCAGATCCTGAGCTGCCAGTGCATGCACACGAGGCAGTGCCAGCTGTAATGGTAGATAGCACTTCGGGATATCTGAGTTGCAGAAAAAATGAAGAGGAAGGAAGACCAACTGTGTGCAGCCATCCTTTCTAATGAAATTCCTGCAGTTAAAAATAGCTAGTGGAAGCTGGCGCTTCTGGCACATCCAGAGTGTCACCTTCCCAAGTATCTTTTTCTGGCCTGAGCTGTAGGAAGTTGCAAATGCAATCCGCTGTGTAATAGTGCAGCATATTCTTGGCCAAACTCCTCATCATTTTTTTCCTCTTCATGGTTAGCTAACAAATGTCATATGCCTCCCTTTCTTCTTTAAAACTATTCTCTACAGAACCAGGTATCATCCAGGCTGTTGTGGAATATAACTTACTCTTCTGTTTCTTCACATAAGTTCTGGCTGTGGTGAGAGAGAAGGCAAACCTGGCTCTGGAGCCCCTCATCTGCCTAGTTGCCCAGAAATGCCAATTACAGTAATGATTATACTGAACAATATAAAATTTCATTATTTTCCCCAACAGAGTTTTCAGTGCCAAGTAATTTTGGTCACTAAAGAAACCAGAAAGGTTTGAGTTGGATTGGTGATATTGCATAATTAGGTTTTCAAAAGAACAAGAACAGAGAAATGAGAATAGTGGGGAAATCAGGCTTCTTTTGCAAATTCTAACCGCAGAGAATGCCAGAAGTTGTATTTCTTATCAAGAATAAAGGAGCTAATCTTTAGTAGCCTGTCCCATGGACAGAATACATTTTAAAACTTTCATTAGAGAAATGGGAGGAAGCTAAAACTCTTAAGTTTTGTTGATTGATAGCAGTAACCTATAGGAATGTCTTTAATAGCAAGTTTACAGTTGAGTGTACTGATTCTGCCACTTTTCTCAGGGTTTTCTTCTGTGTATGTGTGTTTAAAAGTAGATATACAGACATAAAACCAGCTATAGAGCAAATCATCTGAAAAAAGCAAATTCCTGAATTTTGTCAGCAAAGTTTGTCAGCTGCCCAAATGTCTATAAGGAGTATTTTTAAAATAAATAATTTTAAAATAAAAAGCACAAATAGACACAGAAATACACGAAAAAGGTGAGGAAATTCTCTGGAAGCTCATGCCTCATTGCTGGTATCTGTGATTTTGTTGCTGAAATCATTAAGCAGGCAGTGTGCTTCTTGGAAAGATCCATTTTACAGGCAATCTCACAGAGAATGCCCTTCTGTCAGAAGCAGTGCCTTGGTGGTCACCTACTGGTGAAGAGCATGAGTGGGGTGTCAGAGGGAGCCCTGTTTTCTGCATTCCTGCCCCACAGGTAAAGGACAAGAGAATGAGTGGGTAGCAGAGAACAATACTGTTCAGCAGAGCAGCAGTTCTGGCTTGTAAGTCACATCTAACTGAAATTCAAGAGAGGAGATACAGCTTGAGTAGTCATCGAAACGATTACACAAACTCAGTTGGAAAAAGAATGCAGGGAGCTGGCAAGGGGACAAAGCTGGGGAGAGCTCAGACAAAAAACCTCCTGAAGTTTGGTGGGTTTTTTTCCCCTTCCAGGATGTGTAGTTCATGGGTAGGCAGAAGCAGTGGCCAGCCAACAAAGGCTAGATGCTGTGGTTTTGAAAGAGGCACTCGAGCATATGGAGCTTTCGTGCAAAAAAAAGAATGTTATTTTGATCAATTCCAGGCGAGATGGCAGTTGTGTCATTCTGAGTGCTTCTCCTCAGATTAGATGGGATCACTAAGAGTCCTTTGGCATTTTCAGTCTGAGAGAAAAAAACCACATGTGGCTAGTGAAATTGCCCAGCACAGATATTTCCTTCTTCTTATTTGACTGTTAGATTATGGGGTCCTGAAGCCATGTCAGGCTCATATGTGATACTGGGTGACACAGTTAGTGACAATTTGGCCAGTTCTCTCCTGGCTGGGGAGGGAAACCCACTGCCAGAATTTCCAGTGTACAATCAAAATACCATGATGTATTTTGGGCAGAGCTTTGGCTGTAGTTTCATTTCATCATTAAATGATATTTGTGAATTAACACATAAGCATGAGCTTTGTTGGGACGAAAGCACAATTTGGCACAAGTGTGACATGAATAATGAAAGGAGTGAAGTACTGCTCAAGGAAATGAGATAAGTGAAGCTTTTGATTAGAGTAGGAGAGTAGCTGCATGTTGTTGAGGCTTGATAAACCAGTTTGAGAAGTACAAATCAACCTTCTGAGGAGCTGCTATATTTAGCACCAGGCTTCAACCATGACTCGATTCTGTGCAAGTTCAAATTTTGGGAAAGGTAGATACAGCTCCTGTAGCATGTTCAACTGAAAGTCCATCTTCTATCTGTTAGTGGTGATGTCTGCGTGCTTCCCTGTTGTTGACACATTGTGGTTTGTATGCTGTACTTTGCAAGAGTGCCACTGGAGAGTTTTGTGTTCAGATGAAGTGTAATGAGAATTTTCCAGTGCTGCATTTTGTATGTCATACATTTTTTATTTGTACAGCAGGGGGGAAAAAAAATAGTGTGGAGGGTTTCTTCTGCTGTTTCCGAGTTTCTGTGTGAGGTATGAACTTCCAGATCAAATGAAAGGAGGTCACAGATCAAAGCTCAAGAGTGGAACCAGGAAAGAAGCAGGTAATGAAGGCAAAAGCAAACTCAGTCTTAAGCAGAAAATTTACAAAGAAGTGTATCCCAAATTGAAAAATTCCATGCCCAAATATCTACTGTTCTGGCAGTGTTGGAATCTGAGTAGTGGTGAATTATTTGGTTGACAGGAATCTCCCAGGTTCAGCAACATGGATCCGTTGTTTTTAGAATGGTATATGGAGCTCCTGGTTCAGTGCTCTTACTCCATTGTGTAAGAAAGAAATAAATTCGTCACCTCTCATTAATGCTATCTGGAGTTGAAAGGAGTTTATATGAGCATCATCACACTGAATTGTTTCAATGATTCAGAAAACAGAGTGCTCCCTGTGGGTGAATACTTTGTTGGCTTTCTGGGGTTAGACTAACAGTCTACTACACAGAATAACTTTGTTCCCCAGTGCTTAGCAGTATACTGGAATATTATCATCCAGGAGAATTAAGCTCTCCTGCGATCTTTCCCAGACTTCTTCAGTGTGCACTAAGAGAAAGCCATCACCTCAAAGACACCTTGCAGTATTTTTCTTGTAAACAGTGAGGTGGGAGCTCCTCTGTTCTCATCCTGATTGAGAGTCTAGCAGAGCTGTGAAGATCCACTTACTTATTTTGCATATCTCAGTTTTAGGGTTCCCAAGCTGTGCCTCACTTTCAAAGGATGGGTAGCTCATGTGACTCCTGTTAGCCCATGAAAGATCTGGAGCTTTGGATTCAGCCCACAGATGTCTTAAAGTGGGTGTTCTTAACATCCTTGATCTTATGTTGGGTTAATTTCCCATCATGTAAAATGAGAGCACTATTACCTGCCTTCAAAGTAGATGCTGTATATGGGCTTTGAAATGTAAAGCAGATACTTTCATCTGTGCTTTTTAGATGACATACAAATTAAAAATTGCAGAGTTGTGAATGCTGTATGTTTTATTTCCAATATTCACCACAAACCAAACATTTCAGGGGAATTCATGCATCTGTAATGCTTGTCACCAATCTTTTTAGAAACAGTGCATAGCTTAATGTAGTAGGATGTTTCAGAAAGGAAAGAAATTGCATGCAGGAGGCCTTGTATTGAGATTAATCTCTCAGGAATGCAGGGGGTTAACGGTCAGGCTGATTAATCACTGTTAATGACCCATCAGGAAATCTGTCAGGAAGTGGGTAAAAATTCCTGATGGCTGATGTGAAGCATTGTGTGGTATGCTTTGGTTTTGATGTTTCCCAACTGATAGTCTACACTGGGTGTAGTTTAGTTACCTCTAAGTTGCCAGGCCATGTGAAGGACCAGATGATATGATGGCCTTGTTCAGCTTGAGTAAGTGAGCAAGAAATTTTCCCCATTCATGGCTGCGCAAGTACATCACAACATAAATGCAAGAAAGTCAGGGATTGCTCCTTCCCACAGCTTCCCAGAACAGAGTCTGGTAAAGACACAGAAAGGAAGCATGATCATTCCCTCAGTCCTCCAGACAGAGGCCACAGGGTGCGGGGAATAGAGTGGAACAGGCAGCTTTCCCTGTGTGAACAAGGAGCCAGAGCATTAAGACTTGGATACACAACTGAGTTAATGAATTGCCTGGTGTTGACTGAGGGCGAGGTTCCACAGTTGGCTCAAGCTGATCCAAGATCATGCTGAAAGGAGTGTTTCTAACCTCTTTCTCCTTTGCTGTGGACTAACTATCATGTGGTAATACAGCAACTTGCTGATCTGGGCGGAAACTATTGTTTCTTGGTCAGTGTTGGCTGGCCCAGTCATCAGAAGGATCAGAGAACTGATCTGCTTCACTGCTTGGCCACACAAGTGCTAAATCTGAGGGGAGGGCGTGGGAACATGAGACAAGGATAAAAACATGAGTGGGGACCGAGCCTTTCAGCAGTAGCATAACCATGGATCGGCTTAAGCCTATTATGAAACTGCAGTCTGAATCACTGGAATTAAGAGTGCACTGTCAACCTACAGGGAATGCAAATTAAAATGTGTTAGCTTACACCTCCTGCCGTTGTTAAACACTGGCTGAGCCCAGCCATTCTGCACGTGGCTGGGAGGAAGGAGCTATGATGGGGCAGCCTCCTAAAAGGTCCCCATGGCTTGGCCTGGAGTGTGTAAACCACATCAGACAGCATCGGGAGGTGTGTGGAGAAGGCAGAGGGGAAGAAGAAAGGAACAGACGAGCACCACTACCATGATTCTCTCTATATATTTTCCTTTGGCTTAGGGTAATGTCTACTTTTTCTTTGTGACAAGACTGCAGAAACACTCGGAGGACAGATTGAGCACAGTAATAAGAGTTAGGGATCCAGACCCTAAAGCTCTGGGGTACAGTGTGCTTTTTCTAGTTCTTCTCCTTTATTTTCAATCCAAGTAGCTTTGCAGTGCTGTCTAGTCAATACCAAAAGCCTAACTTAGACCTAGGAAGGCAAATCCTGCTATTTGATTCAAGTTCATTTGGTTCTTTTTGCAAAATTTGGTAGTTCCTAGTTAAGGACTTCTTACCATTTTATTCTGGCTCAAAATTCCATGCAAAGATACAGGAATAACTGTGTTAGTGGAAGATCCCTTCATAATTTTCAAACATATTATGTTTTAGAGATTTGTAACAAAAGGTCTTCTCCTTTAAGCACAGCTGTGCAGAGCCACACCAGTATCTGCAGGGTGCCCTGCAAAGACAGCAGTGCTTCCACACAGGATCAGCAACCCCAGACACTGTGGGAGTAGTCACCCTTGTTAGGCCTTGATCTTAGGAAATAGTTTGAAGATAGTCAAATTAGTTTCATTTCAGGAGAGTTTCGAGATAGTGGAGTTACTTTAATTTAAAGATTGTCTTAATTTAAACTGCCAAAATATCTTCCCAGTGAAACATGAGCAAATATGTGGGGAGGAAAATATTAACCTCCCAGAAAATAATTTTAAAAAGTATTCCACAGGCAAATAAATGCAGAAGTAAAAAAAAAACCAGCCAGGAACATTTCCAGAAATAAGTCATTCTCCGTCACATAGAGGATAAACATGGGTTCTTTCAGGAAGAAGGAAATCATAAAAAACCAAAATCTGTATAACTGATTCAACCACTGTGAGTGGGGTTTTCATGGCAAGATTTTGGTAGTGGGAGACTACAGGAATGGCTTCTGTGAGTAGCTGCTGGAAGCTTCCCCCATGCCTGATAGAGCCAATTCTCCAAGAGGGACCCACCACTGGCCAAGGCTGAGCCCTTCAGTGATGGTGGTAACCCCTCTGGGATAATGTAGGTAAGAAGGGGTAAAAGTACTCTGTGCACCAGCAGCTGGAGAGCGGGGTGAGAATATGTGACAGAAACAACTGTGCAGATATCAAGGGCAGTGGAGAAGGAGGGGGAGGAGATCCTCCAGGTGCTGGAGCAGAGATTCCCCTGCAGCCCCTGGTGCACCCCATGGCAAGGCAGCTGCGCCCCTGAGGATGCAGAGATCCACCTGCAGCCCGTGAAGGAGACCCAAGCCAGAGCAGGTGGATGTCCAAAGGAGGCTGTGACCCAGGGGAAGCCCATGATGGAGCAAGGTCCTGGCAGGATCTATGGAAGAGGAGCCCACATGAGCAGGTTTGCTGATAGAACTTGTGACTCCATGAGGGACCCACACTGGAGCAGCCTGTTCCCAAAGGACCAAACCATGTGGAAGGGACCCACTCTGGGGCAGTTCATGAAGAACTGTAGCCTGTGAGAAGGACTCATGTTAGAGAATTTCATGGAGGACTGTCTCCTGTGGCAGATACCCCATGCAGGAGCAGGGGAAGAGTGTGAGGAGTCTTCCCCCTGAGGAGGAAGGAGCAGCAGAGATGTGTGGTGAGCTGACCACAAACCTAATTCCCTGTCACCCTGTGCTGCTGTGTGGGGAGGAGGTAGAGAAATTGGAAGTGAAATTAAGCTTGGGAAGAATAGAGGCTGGGGGGAAGGTGTTTTAAGTTTTGCTTTTACTTCTCATTATCCTACTCGGATCTGATAGGTAGTAAGTTAATTTCCCCAAGTCAGGTCTATTTTACTTCTGATGGTGATTGCTCCCTGGCCTTATTCCAATCCACAAGCCTTTTGTTCTGTTTTCTCTCTCTTGTTCAGCTGAACAGGGGAGTGACAGAGTGGCTTTGGTGAGCACCTGGTGTCCATCCAGGGTCACCCCACCACGCACTGTCACCAAAGGATATTTTACTCCCTGGGTGTTTCAGCTGAAATTATCCCTTAGCTGAGACATAGACCCTAATGGCACAAGACTATCTGAATATATCCGAAGGCTGTAAATGTTTCTCCAGTTCCACTAGTAACCTTTCAGCAAAGCACAGCCCAGGGATTCTTGTAGGGAGACATAGGCTTTTCCCACTTGTGAGCAATGGATAGTGAGTGCCTTTGCTGACAGCTATTTTTGTGTTACATAGGGCTAATTTGCAGTTTGGGTACAGAGTAGGCAGAGGTACAGGCAGGAATGTTGAGCAGATGTGACAGAGCGATAACATCCTTAGCATAATCCAGTATCACACAGTTGTGGAGTGCTATAAATACAACTGGAATTCTCCAAGGCCCAGTTCCTTCGACAGAGCTGGGCATCTCTGCATTGCCATGGATGTAGACTGCACTACATCAGTGTAATCCTCAGGCTTTGTTCATTTGTGCACTTCTGTGAATGCTCCTTGGAAACTATAAGCATCATTGTGAGCAATGTTACTGGTTCTACATCATAAGGCAGTTTTTGACAGCTTTTGGATTGGTGTTTTAATTTATTCACTAAATGAAGAATTTATCATTACAGGCAAAACATTTCTCTTGTACTGCTATACAACATCCTTTTCAGGTGTTTCTTTGGGCCTTGCTAACATGCTCTTACAATCTTTTTAATGGAATGAATGCATGTTAATAGCCAGACTGCACTAGGACTGTGACTTCTTAAAAATCACCTGGGAAAAGTTTTCTGAGGTTCAGTAACAATGTCAGGTTTCAGGAGCCAGAGCCCTCTCATATTCTTCCATGGTTGCTCTCGCCCAGGAGGACAGGCTGGGAGGGCGAAGGCTGAGCAAAAGATTGCCCTGGAACAAGGTGGTGCAGCTGCTGCCACTCTGTGAACTGTAGCTTCTGGCCTCTTGGCCTCCAAATTTTTTTGGTGAGCAAGTTATCTTATTGCATAAGTGAAATGCATGCTAATAGTCTGTGCATGATGGATTGAAAAGGGCTTTACATGCTGGGAAGGCTGTTGAACAATATAGTTTCCACTTACAAAGCACTTTCCTTAAAAAGCTTCTCAGGGCAGCATCGTACAAAAATAGTTTTACTAAAGTTGTGAACCAGCTTCTGACAAATCAGGACTAACAAAAGCTAAGGTATAAATAGAAGTGTTTTCATGGGTTTTCTCTTTTCTAGAGGCACAGAATCTCAATCAGTGTTGGATTGTAAGAAACAAAAATGCCCTTTTCCAGACACACAGGAAAACAAGGACCTTACAGACTAGTGGCACAGAATATAAATAGGTTTTCAAAACTGCTTCAAAACCATAAAAGTTAGTCAAAACCATGACATTTGTATTTAAGAATGAGCCACACCATAGCAGACAATTTTTAAATGCAATTCTTTATTTTATTTCAAACAAACTAGCATCTCCTGCTTTACAGAAAGGTTAAATACATTATACTTTCATAATTATGGAATGAATTGTCTCCAGGCACTCAAGGATATGAGGATTATCTCAAAGTCTGCAGTGCATTAGAATTCCCAGAAGACAAATGCTGAAGAATGTAAAATATTACATACTCTGTATTTACATTTTGTTAATGGGCACTCTCAATGCACCTTACTGGTCATTTTCAAATTCTTTTTTTTTGTGAAGTAGGTTAGAATTATTTTTCTTAGAGCAGGTTTTGAAGCAGCTAAATGTAAATCTGCTATTTGCTATTCCGGTGTTTGTGTAATCTTGATTTTACTCTGAGCCTGTTTCTTCTAGTGCTCTGTGCCAACCTTTTCTGAATCTACCAAAACCAATGTAGTTTAATCCACAATACCAAAGAAGGAAGGTCTTTTTCTGTAAGCCAGAAATAGTCCTGCAGCTAACCTTGCATCTGAATCAGTTCTGCTATTGCTCTTTTAGTCATGTTTGACCAGTCATGTCCGCACAGACCAGAAGCAAGGCTGAGCAGGGTATCTACATAATCAATCTGATGCATGATGCTGTTCTTAGTGCAGCAGCTCCTGTATTGAAAACACCCCCCTCACAAAACGTTCACTTACCAACAGCTGAATTTATGATACCCTTTGGGTCTGTAACAGCTAGGCTTTGCAGATACTGACTGCTTCAGTCTATGCATGGGAAGTGAGGACTTCAGCAAAAGTTTACTGGCATCAAATCCTTCTGTATATTCTCCAATCACCCTATAATCTTTTCTCTTGCAAAAAAAATGCCAGGGGGCCTTTTTCCATTCTGGATGGGAGTCTGCTGTTCTCTCCCTTTTCTGCTTTCAGAGCCATTTATCATTGTTCAGCCACACTGAAAGGGAGATCTGCAGCCATCTCACAACCTCAGAGTGTCACCCATGAGCAGGGAGCCACAGTAACATTGCAGGGAGAACTTAAACTCCACACTCCATCTCACTGGCATACAGACTAAGACCTGGGTGACACGTGGTTAGTCTTTTTTGTTCCAATAGCCACCAGTGCAGCAATTATAAAAAAAAGTCAGAAAGACGGTATTCTGCTCCATGCTGCTGCCTGGTAATGATGTATGCTGTTTGACACCAGATATTCTGAGTATTACTCATTAAAATACTTGGCTACTTCCATTTCCCAGTGATCACTGTAAAAAATGTTCTTCCTGCTAGAGCTACAGCAGAACAGATCTGCATGCTGAAATACTAATCCTGTCTATAACAACAGCACCAAAATAGCTTTAATAATTAATCATGCACTGATTAGATTACGAACTCTGAGATGGGATGGAGATTTTTGTATTATGCATCAGACAAAAGACACTGGCAATGCTTAACTAGCAGTCACCTGCTCCTGCTCCACCTGCCATTGTGGGAACACTCTGGAAACCAGAAGGGAGACAAAGGCCCAACAGAAATTGATAAAAACCTTCACCTGCCCTTGGTATGTTCAGGAATACAGAACTGTTGAAACAGGTGCTGCTACAGCTGCACACAGGGGCACTGCTTCGCTTATTAACTTGTCGTTTGCCAGGCCATGCTCTCCATTGTATCCTGATGGAAGAGAACATTCAAACTCCAGGCCAAGCAAGAGTTAAGCAGGGTGTTTTCTGACTGGGAACACCAATTCAAACAGCCACTGTGGCAGGGCTGGGCAAGGAGAGGCCAGGCCTGGGGTAGGGCCCCTATCCTGTGCTCAGCCTCATTGGGGTCCCTTGCAGTGTCCTCGCTGCTCTGCCCTGTCAGCTGCTTGCAACATTAGAAACAAATTTCTGTGGAAGTGGCATTGTTTTGCTGGAATGATATTACATGCAGCTGATTTCAGGGCAAGTAAGAGTTTAAGACTGAGAAACACTAGTACTTAAAATTGGAAAATTACTTCCTAGTCTTAACTTCCAGTAGAAATTTTGCTGATCTGTTTTAACAAAATTTTTCCAGGCCCTTTGCTCTTGTCCCATGACTCTTGGGGCCTATTTATGACAACTAAAGAGGCAAAATCCCTCAGGGGAGATAGTCTATATGCTGGATCTGGAATGAAATAAGATAATACTAGTGTGTCTAGTTTAATGCCTTCACTGGTATGAAAGTATGATTTAAAAAAGGGGACCTTAGGACCAGTTTTATGGTACCAACAAGAATTGGTATGAGTCTGGCCTTAGAATCAAGCCAGTTTTAGGGGAGGAGGAGGAGGAAAGAACATTGTGGACTGAAATGAGCAAATCAAGTTCAAAATGGCCATCAATCAAGTTAAATTTTGCCAGTTGTTGGGGGCACTGAACATGGCTAAACAACAGTTATTGTTAAAAAGCACTTGTGAGGCAAACAGCTGTCATTCCCTGCTGCCCAGAGCACAGCCAGTGGTATTTGGGCAAGAGGGTCAGAGCAAGCTGGGATGTGGCTGGTGCCCATGTGGGACAGATGTACTCCCTGCCTCCTGAGGGCTCCCACGGGGCAGGCAGGGCATGGCCTGGGAACAACGGGTAGCTCAAGGGGGCCATGGCTGTCAGAGCTCTAGGTGAATGCCACTGTCCTCATCCCTCATGGTCAAACTCAGCACAGGTGGCAAAGCCTGGCCCAGGAATAGGAGTGGTTTATGTGGTAGACACAATCATAGTTTTTAATGACAATGGGACCTTTTTAATAAACAACAGCTAAGTTCTGGAAGCATCAAAATGTATCACTCTGCAACTAGTAATTTATAGACACCACAAGGCACATGGCTTATTTTTTCCCCTTTTCTCTGCCCCTTCTACCACTGACCTTTATGAAAAACAGAAGTTAAATAAGAGAAAAATAGCTTTAATGAAACATCCAGGTTGAGAAATCAAAATCAGACACTCCAACAACAGGAAGTTTCAAAAGCAGTGTTTATAACAGCATCTTGCTGAACTGTGGCACACTTGCTTTTCTTTTTCTTTAAGTTTTAAGCCATATTATAATGTGCACCTTGACTCAGCAGCTAGGCACAAGGATAGTATTGTGGCATTAGTTTAACTTTGCAGAATTTCCTAGGCATAGAAAAGTGAATTGAACTCAACCCCTGAACAATTTCCTGACCCCTGCAATCAGTGCTACAACTTGTGTCTTCCTGGTAAAGGCATTTGAATTGTTTCCCTGTGCAAATACACTAAAGCTTGTTTGTTATTTTATTCTAGGGCGCTGGAGACAGTTTTGTGGGAGCACTGGCCTTCTACCTGGCTTACTATCCCAAGTTGTCCATGGAGGAAATGATCAGGAAGTCTAACTGCGTCGCATCAGTGAGCGTCCAGGCACCGGGGACACAATCTTCATATCCTTACAGGAAGGACTTGCCTCAGGACCTTTTCTAATTGATTGTCTAGCTCGCTGTACTGATTTTATCTCATACCAGACAGCATTATTCTCCTGACTGCACTGAGGTTCTCCTCTGCTGATTGGAAAGGCCAGGAGAGTCTCTTTGCTTCTTATTTCAGGAATCTTGTGTGTTCCTGTTCTACAGCAGTAAGATGGGGTGGGGGTGGTGGGTCTTTGAAACACAGCACAGCAGATCCCTGTGGCCCCACACAGCCCTGAGCTTGTGGCCATCCCACACAGTGCGCTCTACTACGTGAAGTTTACAGCAAAACACCTGGAGGGTATTGGGCTCCTGGCACTATTTTTACTTGATTTTATCAGAACTTCTGATGTGAAATGGCAGCACATGAAGCAGAGCATCAGCTTTGAGACTGCAGCTTCAGTGCTCAAACACCAGGGCCAGTGTTTGGCTCACAACAAAGCCCTGTGTATCGAGCCTGGGCCCACCTGTGCCCACGTGCCTCAGGTGTGGCACTGCGCTCCGTGCTTCCCCACACTCGGGAGGGTCCCCCCAACTGCAAACAGGACAGGACTGCTACAGAGGTAGACCCTGAAAAATGTTTCTAGCCATATTGCTCTAAGCACAGGCAAACTAATTACGGGAAGAAAAAACTTACAAAAACATCAGAGAACTACCTTGCCTGTTTTCTTCACATTTGACAAAAACCCAGGAGTGAAAAATCTGTCCTCCTAACCTGGCTGAAAATAATACAGCCCTATTAACCATGGTAATAGCTTATCCAAAAACTCATCTAGGTTCCCACTGCTTCTTTCCTCAGAAGGAGCTGGTGCAACATAACCCCTCCAAGTAATGACACCAGCTCGTGGTCACTACTGTCGCATCTGTGGCTGGTAGGTTAGAAAAACTTGCAATCCTGCCATTGAATTCCTGCTGTGGAAAATGTTAATTTTTATTGCTTTATAAAACAATAGTTCCTTTGAAGATTACAGCCTCTTTCACAATAGAAAACACAGACAATGGGATTTGCTATTTAATTTTTTTTAATTGAGCACTGTAAAAATAACTCAAAAGATAAATAAATGTTACTGTGATGATCTATGTCCAGACATCTCTCTCTACATTGTTTTATTCACAATGGCCTTCAAATCACAGGAGACGGTGATCCCAGTTCATTTCCTCTCTTTTCAGCCCATGTTGCTGGATTTCTGAATCAGTGTTCACCCCATCCTCCCCCCAGACCATCCTCTCCTCATCTATAAATCAAGTCCAGTCATTGTTCACAGAGAGCGGATTTTTCTCTTCTCTGTGAAGAGGACACGTTGTTTTGCTACAGGGGGAAAAAAAAGAGAAAAAAGAATCCATTAAGAAGCCTGAAGTGTTAAAATTCAATTCAACCAGCCCACGTTCCTTTTCTCCTGGCTGCCTTCACTGCTTAAATGAGTGTGGAGCAACTGACTGGCACAGCACTGTTGTTAACCAACTCTTGAAGGAGTTTAGTGGTGCTTTCACTTTACCACATGTAATTTTTAGTTCCTAAGATGTCCACTTTACCTCTGTGAGAATAAGTATCAGGATGCAAGTGACTGAAAACACTCAACAGCTGCTCTGTGTGACTATTCTGAGTCACAGCTGCTCGATGTAGAGACAAAAATAGGTTCTTTCTGCTTTTTACTACTCTTCAACTCCAGAGCCCAGACAACTACAGATGATGAGCTGGATCTAGTCAGCCTCACAGGCTGACTGAGAAGTTAACCAATTGTCCTGTGGATCTCTCCACGAGGCACAAACTGGCCATGTCCACAATGCCTGATGCAGGTGTTAGCAAAGTCACTACAGGTTAAGCATAGTCAATATGTTAATAAAAACCAAAAATTAAAAAATAAATCAAAGCAAAGGTTTACAATGCCACTTGAAAATCAACAATGTTTGGTTGAATTTCATCATATGAATTCCATTGAAAGCTACTCAAGAGCAATCCACGCAACAACAAAATCTCTTCTTCCACATAAAAGTTTCGTTTTAAGAAATACTGCAGATACTACAGATTCTGTTGCTGCAGCTGGGAGGTAGTGAAACTTGGGCAATCCTGCCACTACTTCACTAAAAAGCTTCATTCTGTGGACGTCCCAGGTTTCTGAGAAGTACAAAACATAAGGTGAAAACACATGCCAAGTGAAAATGCTTCCTAACATATTCCTGATGTGAGTTGTTATCTAGACTCAAATTTACTTCCCTTCACACATGCAACACTTTCTCACATCAATTTCTCACTTGTGTTCTACTACAGGCTACAAAGATCAGAGCTTTCTTCAGCAACCTACTACATGTTCTGTCTGAGTTCTTCACTTCCCTACAAGTTGCAAAGCTTCTGCAGGATCACTGCACAATGTTTCAATGCAATTATTTATTTTTCTTATTCAAGAAAATAGTCCCAGAGATCTCCGATTACCCTTCTCTGTGGAATTCAAAAGGAAAGCCACAGCCTCTGCCACCTTTGATGACAGCACATTGCTTCTCTGGTGGTTTCTCTCACCTCTCAAAGCTCCTGTACTGTTACCTCTGAGAATGAAAAGGTAGTCCTCTAAAAAGAATATAAAATTTTATGAAAAAATAAGCTTGAGTCACGTAACTACTGTCCATGGATTATGTACTTAGAACAGCTTAATAAATTTCTTATATTCTATAACTTCAAATAAGCCTTTTTTGCATTAGCTCCACCATGTTATTTCTAACATGGTTTGGTTTAAATTCTAAGTTTACCCAAATTAAGCTTTTTAATATTAAATCCAGCTTTTTAATGTTAACTACAGAAACTTGAACCCTTAGTCACCTTTCAAAAAGCTGGGTGAGCAAAAGGCAGTTTGGCAAGTGCTATAGCCTGCCCAACAAATCAGGTTCTTAAACTGAGAATATTTGCAAGGACCAGGGGAACATAGAAGAATCCACTAACTGTCATCTGGAGAGTGATATCATTTGTGGAACAGGAAGAATTTGTGCCTATTTCTTTAGAAGAAAAAGTCCATTTTGTAAGAGATGGTTAAAATTGCTGGTCTAGAGCTCCCATGGCAGCTGAACAGAACACTTCTGTTGATGCATACTTTGTTGGAGGTAGCACAGTCTAGCAAACCACACAAAGAAACAGAATGAAAGAACTCCTGTGTCACTTGACTTCGCCAGTGACATGTGGCATGGCTGTCATCGAAGTCTCTGATGTGTCAGGCAAGTCATTACTTTGTTTCACTGCTACAATCTGTAAAATGAGGGTAACATTTACTTCCCACTGGAATGTCATGAAGAACAGCAACAGTACAGTCATTTGAGTATGAAACATGTTATGACATATTCTGCTTAGATGGGAAAAATCCTGTTGCATTCAAATCTTTTCCCCCCCAGAGTCAGAGAAGCTTATACAAAGCATGCTGACTTCTTCCCCAAGTTCTTACCGATGGGATCGTATCTCAGTAAGACCAGTTTTTCCTGCAGTCGGAGTCTCCTGATGTTGAAGCAGTAGCCTGTCTCTGCAGCACTCTTCATCCTCACCAGAATGTATCTAAAGTCACAAGGGATGTCTGTGTGTCAGTGCACAGGCACTCAGCGAGGGCCCACATCTGCCAGGCCACTGGCCAATGGACAAGCTTTCAGCATACACAGTTTAGCACAATCACATAAGACACTTCACTCCAACTTCAGTGATGGGAGTATGAAAACTATGTATGCTTAACTTTTAACACAGACAAACACTAAACCATAAGCTCCAGCATCAAGCTTAGGTACATAATTCCTCAACAGGATACAAGCCTAGAGAGAAATAGCTCCTCCAAAAACCAGTGAGATGGGAGGAATAAAAACAAGAAAGAAAAAAAGATATGAGGAAAATCAGCATACAACTGAGTCACTATGGCTTAAAAGCTAATGGCAAGAGAGGAAGGATGATGGTCGTTAAAGATGTTCAGGCTGTAGATAACACTGGATCACAGACTATCACTTCCTCATGCAGAGAGGAAGCTAAGCAGATAGGCTGGCACAGGAGGCATGCAAAAGGAGAAGCAGAACCCCTTGGCACCATCCATCCTGCTGGAGATACAGAGCTTGATGTTAACCCAGCCATGGGAACCCCCTTCCCCACTGCAGGGCTCTCGGTTTGCGGGGCAGGCTGGCAGCAACTGTGGTGTCCCAGGAGCAGGAGACTGAGGAAGCTGCTCCAACCCCCCAGTCTGGGACTATGCCAAGATCCAAGCAACTGCCCAGACAGAGGGCATCCTCTGAAGTTTCAGAAGAAACATTAAACCCTTTAACCAGTCTGTAAATTACAACTTTCTCTTCCATTTCAATGAAGAAATGGATACATTCTGCATGTGGGTATTCAGTTAACTTTTCATTTGCCTGTATTTTCCTGTTTCTAACACAAAATGGTCTGTCAAAACTAACCCATTCTTCCTCACTTGTGCAGCTCTGACCAGTGTACTTCCTTAAGCTCTTCCTTTTCAGCTTTGCAATCGAATTTGAGTTCAAAATAAGGACACTGGATTCCTGCAGACAACTGACCAAGCATATTCTTGGGATTATCCCTCTCTGTACATTACTGCAGGTGTGCTGTGAAGCACCAGTAACCATGAAGACTCCTTTCCCTATACCTCACTCACTTCCTCAAAGCCTCTATGCAATTTCCCCTTTCTGGGGGAATCAGTGGCATCAGTGTGACCAGGCCTTGAAATTCTTGTGCACCACACATTTGATGCCAAGCCCATTCTGAACAATATACCTTGTTAGAAAAGAATTACTCCCCTGAGAAGAAATGTAACAAGGAGCAGAGGCAGAAAAGAACACTGGAAAGCTGTTGGGGCACAGGAAGAAACCCAAGGGGAGGTGGAGAAGGATAAATAATATAAGAACATATTCCTGGAGTGCAGAGAAAGAAACATCAGGATAAAAAATAAAATAAAATAGAATAAAATAAAAATAAAATAAAAATAAAATAAAAGGGAGGGTGTGGTAGAAATCCCTACATTAACATTAGTAACACCATTTTAAAAAAGCTGCTTTTTCACCTTGCAAAAACCTCCTGTTTTGCTGTGTTTGTTTTTATGAACAGATAACAGTACACTGATGAGATGTCAAACTGCTCTCTGTCAGGCACATACTTGGGAAGCACTTTCCTATTTTAAAAGCTTGACAATTGTGCAGAAATTCTGTAACAGAAGAATCAGCTCAAATGTGGCAAGTGATTGGTACTGGCTCTACTGGGGGCAGATTCTTAAAAAACCAATATACAGAAAACATACCAAAGGCCATAGATCCTGGGCCTGTGGGGTACCAAATACAATACACAGAATACAACTTTGGGGAATGGGAAGACAGGAATGTATTCACATAAATGTACCAGTTTAGCCTCTTGGATTTGTCTAGCTAATTTTCTTACAAACAGCATTTTGGATCCAAGTCAGTTTCTCCACATGATCTTGTCTCCTTGTGCCCACACTGTAAGAGTACTGGTGTGCTCAAAGTACATATTCTTTCCTTTCCAACCCTTAACACACCATCAGCTTTCTTTACAGGCCAGAGGACTATGACTAATTTTCTTCCAGAGCCCACTAACATCTCTGCTGAGCTGGACTACAGAGCAAACTAAGATGCCCAGAGCCCTGACTGACTGCACTCCATCTGCTCCTCACATATAAACACAGGAATGTGCTAAACCAAGGAAGTGTTTTGCACTCTGGCTATGGGAAAGCTCCACAGCACCTGCCCAAAGTTCACGCCACAGACAACAAAGATCCACGCTGCACCTCAGTTTCCTCTCCTCAGCTAAAAAGGTATGACAGGTGAACAACCAGAAGAGTATGTGGATCACTTACAGCCTCTAATCACAGAGCACAGACGTGTGCTTCCCTCTGAGCAGGGTGCTTTGGAGATTACAGCTGAGCTCAGTGTGACAGCCCATAGGACAAAACCTGCCTTTGCTGCAAGTTCAGAACCCATGGGAGAGTTTCCCACCATTCTGTACTTACCTGTGAGAACACACACATACAGAATGGGTGAGAGGAGGCAGCTAGACTCAAGGACTGCAATTCTCTCGGGTATATTAAAAAAAAATCTAGAGAAGCTTAACATTTTGCAAAGATATAACATACCAGTAATCAAAAACTGGTGAGGAAAACATCACTTACTTAGATTTGCTCTTGGCCACTGGGGATTTTTGCAACATGAAGAAGAGAAAAACAGAAGAAACAGTTAACATTTTATCTTATTTCGTTTTATGCAATATATAAAGATTAGGTGTTTTCCACTGCTGACTTTGCTAAAGCCCCAGAGAGTTAGTGCAGAGAGATTTACTGTCACGATAAAGCATCACTCATTCTTGCATGTGCTGTCAGCTCCCTGCTCTTTCTGCCATCACATCACCTTTGTGTCTGTGCAAATGCACTGCCCAGCACAACAGGCTGCACTTGCTGCAGCCTCCAGATGTTCTCAGTGCGTTTTCAGCTTCAGTGCTAAGTATGAATTCTCTGGGTGAATGTGAAGTTGAGACAGGTGTGAGCAACGCTGCTGGTGGAAACTGCAGTCCCAGTCTCCCTGCCTTGTTTCCACCCACTCCTGCCTGGGCTCCTGCTCTGCTGCCAGCACAGGGCTTTGCATGGCCACAGGGGCAGGTCAGGGAGTCCTTCTCAGCTGAGCCCGACCTTCCTTCCCACGAGGCTGCTTTTGGGCTCGCTGATCTAACCCACAGCACAGCATGGAACAGGCCGAATTATTTTGCCGTCAGCTCACTGAATTTAAAGCAATCATACATCTGCGGCACAAATGCAAAACCCCACTAAATTTAACAAAAAAAAAAAAAAAATTTGTTCGTCTATATTGTGTCTGTGCAAGTCTTGTTTAGGTCGCCCGGGGCACGCCGGGAGGCCCCGCGGCCGAAGGAGGGGAAGGGCCGGGAAGGGCCGGGAAGGGCCAGGAAGGTCGCGCCGCCGCCGGGGCGCGCTCGCTCCCGCCCGCCCCCTCAGCCACCCCCGCGGCCGCCGCCGCCCGGCCCCGCCGCGCCCGCGCCACTCACGGGCCGCCGCCGTCAGGAACATCGCGCCGGGCCCGCGGCCGCCCCGCCTCTTCCACCGCCCCTTCCGCCGCCACAACCGCGTCCGGGGCGCGGGGCCGCAGGGGCAGGGCCGGCACCGGCCGGGCCGCCCCGGGGCGGGGCCGCCGCGCTGCCGTGCCCGTGCCAGCGCCAGCGAGCCGGGCTTGGACAATCCGGGATGCTGTTCTGGCGGACTGAAGGGCCCGTGGTAGCCTGGGCTGCATCCAGCACAGCCTGTGGCCAGCAGGTCGAGGGAGGTGATCCTGCCCCTCCGCTTAGCCCTGGGGAGGCCACATGTGGAGTGCTGTGTCCAGTTCTGGGCTCCTCAGGACAAGAGACATGGAAGTGTTGGACAGTATCCAGTGGAGGGCAACAAAGGGGCTGGAGCATCTCTCTTACAAGGAAAGGCTGAGGGAGCTGGGCCTGTTTAATCTAGAGAAGAGAAAACTGAGAGGGGATCTCACTAGTGCATGTAAATACTCAAAGGCGGGTGCCAAGAGGATGGTGTCCAGTCACAGGACAAGGTGCAGTGGCCATAAACTAAAACACAGCAAGTTCCACCTCAACATGAGGAAGAGTTTCTTATATTGAGGGTGTCAGAGCACTGGTACAGGCTGGCCAGGGACGTTGTGGAGTCTCTCTCTCTCTGGAGGCATCTAAAGCCCACCTGGACGTGTTCCTGAGTGATCTGCTGTAGGTGACCCTGCCTTGGGAGGGGGTTGGACTAAATGGTTCCCAGAGGTGCCTTCCAACCTTAACAATTCCGTGATTCTGTGATCTCCCGATGCAGGCCTATCCAGGCATGTGCCGGCAGCCTGTCCATGCGCCTGGCAGTGGCCAGCGGCAGCAGGGCCAGTGCAGAGGGCAACATGCCCGGCCGTGACAGCCCCCCCAGCTGTGCCCCCTGGCTGGCAGCACATCTGGGTTCTGCCCCACTGCATGGAATCATACAGCGGTTTGGGTCGGAAGGGACCGTAAAGATCATCTCGTCCCAACTCCCTACCATGGGCAGGGACACTTCCCACTAGACCAGATTGCTCAGAGCCCCCACCAACCTGCACGTGGCCGGGCCACATTGGGCTTCTCATCAACCAACACCCCCAAGTCCTTCTCCTGAGGGCTGCTCTCAATCTGTTCTCTCATCCTTCAATGCATTTTAGGCATTGGAATAAGTCGCCATCCCTGGAGGTGTTTAAGAGGTGTCTGGGTCTGGTGCAGGGAGATGATTTAGTGATTTAGGGGTCACAGTGATAGTGCTGGGTTGACAGACAAAATAATCTTATAAGGTCTCTTCCAACCCTCATAATGCTATGATCTGCTAACCTCTGCCTGCCTTTCTTTTTTATAAATAGGGGGGTGCTGCTATGGTGTCAAAGTCCCCAAGTCATTGGGCAACTAAACCTCCAACCGGTGTTCATGAGATACTGTACAAAAGCCATGGGCAGGGAGGCTCAAGAGAGGCACCAAGGCACGTCCTCCTCTGACCCCTTAGATAATGAACTGTAATATATTATCTAAAAAATTCACAGAAAGTCTGTGGCTTGCTCTGCTTCCATCAGTTAGGTAAACTGTTATTGATGGAATTCAAATCCTTGAATATTTAGCAATTACTAAGGCAATAAAAATGTCAGCTTGACATATTTAGATGAAAAACAAGACTTAGAATGTATAATAACATGCAGTTAATTTTATATTCTGTGGCATGAAAACAAATGGCTGACCCAATAAAACACTGGCACAAAACAACATCTCCAGGAAAGCATTGACGCTTGTGTCAAGTGTTTACTTGAGATGTTGTTCCTTGATTCAATTCAATTATTTCCAAATACTTCCTCTTAATGATACAACATTTCAGTCTTTACTATGTGGCCTTCAGAAGTATAAATCTAGTAGTTACATAATCTGCCCATGAATATCAGAGTGAGAACTTGAAAACATTCAAGATGATAAAATGTGAGTGCTGTAAGACTCCTTCTCTTTGATCTGCGTTATTGCCTCAGTCAGAGCACAGACTGAAAAGGAATAGGATTGCCAACCTCCTGACTTCACTGCCAGGAATATAAATCAACATTAAAGATGATTTCTAAATGAAATAGCAAGTTAAACATTTGTAGAAACATATCATCAAATAGAGGTTACTGCCTCTTTTTAAACCTCTTGCCTGTTGGCAAAAAGAAAACTGTTCCAGTGACATTTTCTCTGCTCTTCTGTGACAAGGGCTGCATAAATATAGACACTGTGGATTAGAATAGACTTCGACAGTCTTCAACTTTCTTTTTAGCAGCCTCTTCTGTAGACAGTTTTCAGCGGCTATGGGTAAAACCCAGGGAGTCTGAAACTGGTACGTGTGGCAAGGTGTTGACAGTGTCGCATGCCCCTGATGGCAGCAGTCATTGCTGACCTTGAGGAAAAGTTATCCTGGCTGGAGGAATGGAGAGAGAGTGAGAGTTTCTGACCCTGGCTCCAATTCACATTTGGCATGTGGGCTAGGATAAGTCATGTTCTTTGAGATCTTCGATGGCATGTGCAGTGCAAATGCAGATTTTTCCTTCAACTTTGCCTAAAGAAAGCAAGGAGTGTGATGAACTGTAATGCCAGCCTGGATAATTCTGGTACTTGCTTAAAGAGAAGTCACTCATGACTCCAGCAGAAAAGATGCTAGTGCCAAACTGATCAATGTCACTCAGAATCAAACATAGGGTGGGTTTTTATCTCGCTAGAAAAACAAAAATTTGTCATGGTATAATCTAACTGATTCCTTCCCTTTTTATGCTTTATATTCTAGGCTGAGCCCTCCTTCACCTCCAGGAAGTGAGGAGATGGCTGCTCCCTGCCAAGAAAGTGCAGCCAGGTTTCTGGCACACGCTGAGCAGGCAAAGGGCTCGTGTCTGAGGCTGGCGAGGGTGATGCTTCTTCCAGTGCACGCGGCGCCTCCAGTCAGTCATCGCTTGCAAAAGTCACAGAAGGGGAGAGGGGGGCAGCAGATGAAATGTTTGCAAGGTAAATATCCTCTTGGCACTAGATTTTCTACAGGAGTTACTGTAATTAACGCATACAAAATCCAGTGCTGGAAACAAGAGAATAACACTGAAGCCTGGGAAAAGCTCCACGTGTCCTTCCTGGTTTCCCACAAAAAACAGGCAAACACCTAACTAAGCCAAAAAAAATGCAGACAGATTGGTGGACATAGCTTTTAAACAGCCAGGCTAGTTTCTCCTCCCTTCTTGCTTTCCCTTTCTCAGCGTGTTACCACTTAGCAGTGTTCTGCTGTCCGCAGTGTTAAACAAACACTCATGGGCACTATTGTGCAAATCACTCATCCCAGATAACAGACGGATTTTTACATTCTTTCTGCATATCTGAATCCATTATCCCAATAGGGCCCAGAAGAAAGTGGGCATTAGCTTAATGCAGTTCTGAAAGAGGAACTGTTCAGGTCAGGAGAGCGGGAATTATGGAAGGAGCCATCTGAAGTGCTAAATCACTTTGAGCTAGTGACTAAATCCATTTCAGCTGCTGGTCTGTTTGAAGTGAGCCAGTAATGGCCTTTAGCCTAGTTCTTAGGTGTGTCCATGGCACAGTATCAATTTATTTGCTGATAATCTTGTTAGAAAACGTGGAAAGGCAATGGGTTTGGATGGTTCTCTTCTTACCTCCAGAACTTAGTCCCCCTAGATCAGACATGGGGCACTCTGGTGTGGTTAGGGCACAGCTCTGTTTTCAGAGATTTACCTGTACCCTGCTTATTCCTTCCAGAGCATTGGTCTCTGCATCTGTTCTGGAGCTCCTTTCCCCAGCACCGACGTCATTCATATGTAAGGGGGGAAGAACAAAGACAGCACTCGCCTGTTTCTTGTGTGATTTTTCAATACCCATTTCCCAATCCCAGCATCCAAAGTAACAACATCCTTTCAAACCGCCCCCTCTTGAAATGCCACAGTAGTCAAACAGCTGCAAATCAAAACACCTTGTAAACAAGTGACTGAAATCCCGTGGGATGCCCGAGGGCTTGGGCACGTCTCGGAGTGATTATAGTTCCTGCTATACAAATTGGAGTCCATGTAGCACAGTTTGTGCCAGCTCCGAGCTCCTGCTTTTTATTTTTAGCCCTGTTTGTCGAGGGGTTCTCATAATAAAAAGAATGACGTTCGGTATCAGTGACACACAGATAAAATTAGATAGTAGCCGGAAGTGATCCTACAACTAATCCTCCCCATTTTTTCCACAAGCTTTGGGATCCTGTGGGCCTCAAGGACAGCTTTTCTCTGTGTGAATTTCACTTCCCATCAGCAGGCAGCTGAAAAACTGGGCTTACTTAGGACTTGTGTGCAAAAGAAATGAATGTCACTGTCAGTGCTTATGCCAACAGCTGGGACCATCTGGGACACTAAAGACAACAGTGTCTAGATGTGTACAGCTGATCAGAGGTTGTTTTTAGCAAGTCTTGAAACCTTCTTCCCTTTTTGGGGCAACAAAACAATGTTTTTGCCTTCCATGCATGGAGTTTTGTACACAGAGCAGCTTAAGTCATCAGGGCTCAGTCCTGGAAGTGATTAGTCCCCCAAACATAAGACACCCTCACTGATGCTGAAGATACTATTCCTTTCTTTGGAAGAAGCTGCCTAGGGGAAAGAAAAGATAGGAGGAGCATTAGATTACATCTCTAAAGTCAACCTTCTCTCAGTAGAGCAGGATCAGTTCTCATTTGTTTTGGCACTTTTTTTTCCCCTGTAAATTTTGGATTGGTTTCATTTTTACTATGCTGTAAAAGATGAAAATACAAGAGGTTAACTGGTCAGCAGATGCTCTCTATTGCTTAGAAACATTGAATTCAATCAGGCACTGCATCTAGAGCACCTTCAAAGCAAGGTGCAATTGTTTGCTGTGTAATACAAAGGACTTAGCTGTGGGATTAGGGAAAAGAAAGAGTGTATCAAAATCAAAGCTGTGATCCTGCAGGACCCGATACTTTTAAGCAGGGTAGGTAAAGGCAAAGGGAGAGGATGGTTATGTAATGTGAACATGGTGTGACACAGATAGGGAATTAATTTTTTTCCTCCCATAGCTTGTTGGAGGAGGATGGATCAAGTGCCTGGACTTGGTTCATTTTATGTCCAAAATCTATTCTGGAATGAATTGGTGTATCACTCACATCGCTTCTTGGCAAGGGGATATCTTTAGCTTTAAGGCAGAGTGATCAGCTGTAAGGGAAAAGATAACAGGTGGTTCAAGTGTACAAGTGGATCTAGAGAACCAGAAGGATATAGCTTTCTGCATCCCGTGGCCTCCCTAAAGACTTTCTCACTTGAAGGAAGGTCACAGGGTTCAAAGCTGTTTCTCAAGTGCAGCTATGTAGCATTGCCTTGATGTCATGCAGTGTTATAAACAAGTTATTATTTCATTCAGTGTTTTGGGAAATGATGGGACTGGAACAATACACCCACAGCAGTTCCCTCCCTTATCCCAGCAGACTCTTTAGTGAGTTACTTATGAGCTGTACCTCACTAACTGATGTCTGTCTATCTGTCTGTCTGTGTCTGGTAATAGTGTGTCTCTGAGGAATTTCGAGTAGGAATATTGGTGGATTTTATGAAGGGCAGAGAGCTGGGAAGGAGGAGAGGGACATAAATTTGCAGTGTCTTGTGGTTTGTTGGATGTTTGATGTATGAACATTGGGCTGAGAAGGCCCCAGGGCTTCATAGCTGCAAGCACTGAATGCATCATCGCTCCTTTTTCCACGCATTTGTGCTTCTGAAGCCAGTCACTCGTTCACACCTGATGGGATAGCAGAAAAACAGAGTTAAGCAGGGCAGTGTTCCATTCATTTCTGTCTGCTTAGCTCAGGTTCAAGCTAGACCTGGGATGAATACCTAAAAACATAGGAATCATCATAAAGGAACAAGTACTAGAAATGAGGTTCAGCAGGAATGTATGTAGAAATCTGTTTGAAGTCTTAGGCTCTTGCATAACTGTCTCTGGCTAGTTCCCTAAACCCTTTTCTTCTGCTGCAGTCTCCCTAGACCCATTTTCCTTAAAAACATACAAGCAATTTGAAAGCCCTAATGACGCACAATGTGTGTTCTTTGACCTTTGCACAATCCCTGCAAAGAGACTGTCTTTCCTCTTTCTATTTCATAAGCACTGACCATCTGGCCTTGCCCCACCATCCCCAAATATAAAGAAATAGTCTCCCTCCTATAGAGGGGAGGCAGTCCACTAGGTTAAGAAAATAAAGAATGTAACAATATTCATAGGTGGCCTGTTGCAGGGGTTTTGTTGATCAGTAAAGATACGTGTACACTTCAGTCACCTTTTAGCCCATGTTATACTCTTCAGTGATGTCAACTACTAGATCAAATAATGTAAATTAAGCCATCTTTCTGGGAATACTCCTTGTCTGAAAGAGAACAGGCTATTTCTCCACACCTCGTATAGACCAAGATATTCTTGAACTGCCCACAAAGCAAAGCTAAACCGAATCACATGTTTTCCCCAGAAGTTATCCTAAACAAAGAAATCAGAAAAACTATTTGCCTTCCTTTTTTCTCCAACTCTCACAACATGGACTCTAATCTCACCAGTACAGGAAAAACTGCTCTTCCCAGCAGTGTAGATCAGTAAGAGACTAGGTGTTGCTCTCTAAATGTAACTGATCCCATAACTCTAGCCCAGATCTTTAAGGTTACCTTGCTATCTAGTCTAACCTCAGAATGTGTCCAAGGGGCATAGTTGTCTAAAAATCAGATATGTAAATATGATGAAGACATGGCCCATAGCATCTGACCTTAGATAAATTCCAGTCCCAATATTCTGCCTGCTCACATGACCCGGTCCATACTGGGATAGGACTGGTGGACTGATATTCCCAGTCCTGTCCTGCATTAGCTTCTGATGACCTTGTGGATAACTGAAGATCTCACCTCTTCCTCAGCACAAAAATATTCTTGCATCATTTTGAAATCCTGTTGCAGCCATTGAAGAGTTCACATAAACCAGGACTGTCTGTAGTGACCTTGTGCTTCCATGCAAAATGGTGGTCTGAGCATTTCATGCTAGCAGTAAACCAGAAGAATTTACTGGAATGGGATCAAATTTGTTTTCAAAGTGTCTGCAGAGCCAAATCAATTCCAAAGGTTTTCTGAGCTGCTGAACAACCAGAGGCAATCATTGCACTTCTCTGCTGCCAGTTGCAGCCTTTTACCTCTTCTAGACAGGAACTGTCTTCTACTCTGTATTTGTACAATTGCCAGTGTGGTGGGGTGGCACCTCATTGAACCCTCTGCATCAATTTGGTGGCCTTGGTGAGCCTCGACTTGCAGGACAGGCAGCAGGACGCCCCTGCAGCTGCCCTCCTGCCTGCAATACCTGTAGGTGGAATCCAGGCAAGTGCACTTGAGTTAGACGTACATCTGACGCCAACTGCATCTGGCAACTGCTCTGGCACTGCAGAGGACTGCCCCAGGATTTCTAGTTATTTTTAATTCAGCATCAGATTGGACCCAGTTCCTCCTGGTTAGAGATCTTTTTGCAATAACAAACTAAGATTACATGAAGAGCTTAAAAAAGAATTTCACCCCTCCAGGGCTAAATTACTTCCACTTATACACAACTGTCATATCTTTAAAGGGCAAACCCACAAAGCTAACACTGAAAAATATAACTCTACAACCAAGATTATCTGCCTGCCTTCTCTAGGCAATCATGTCTCATATCTAGAAGGTCTTTCATAGCAAAACCCAAAATTCAAGCTAAGTAGATGGAAGATTTATGTACAGAGTAGGAAACAACAGCTTGGGAGGAGGTGTATTTGATTGCTGGAGCCAGTTACAAAGACAAACCTCAAACACCATACGACTGCTTTTCCATAGCATCTCACTCACGTCTGGTAAAACCACTCCATGCTCACCCAGACTTTGCAAACTACTGCTCACCAGCTGACAAAGGCATGGTGATGTGCATGTTATGGAAGCATCTAACACTGGCAAACAGTTCACTTCTATATCTAGCTCAGCATCCATTCCAGACATTTTATAACTGAGTATTTTTCATGAAGCAATAATTGGAAAGTGGGAATAATGAAACCCCTCTGTACCAACTTACCTGTCCCACAGGAGGTCTCCTGCTGTTCAGCTCACATTTAGGGAATTTAATTAGGAGCCGAGTTACACAGGAACATGAAGAGGCCACACCTTCCCTATACTTTCTGAGAATATTCCCACTCATATGATGAGAGAGCCGTCACATAGTGGCTGCATTCAGCCCTGATTATATACCTGGATTAATAATTGAAGCACTTAACCCCAGGGGCAAATGGATTTCCCTGAAGAACTCAGAAATTATGGAGAGGGGAGCTCAACATGTCAAATGTCCAGAAGTGGAAGTGCTCATAGCCCTTTGTTCAAAAATTTTCCCTTGAAGAACATTTACTTCTCTTCAGAATTATTGTCTGTTTTCCTCTCAACCCCTTTTCAATAATGGCATGGAGAAAAGTGGAAGAGGAGAAAGGAAAGATGAGGAAAAGAGTAAACATTTTTCACTGGGTTGGGGTTTTTGTTCCATTAAAAAAACCCCAATTAATTTACATAGAAAAGTCTGAAGATTTCAGACTTTCATCCAAAAAAGGACAATTTCCATATTTTTTTTCTAGTTCTGCCTATAGAAAGTATCCCCTGTAGGGTTTTTTGGTGGTTTCTTTTCCATCCTTTTCATGTGAGGTCAGAACCCAGCACTGCATTGTCTTCAGAGAGCAGCACACTGAGACCAGTGACTAACTGGTACCTTGACAAGAGTCCCAGCCCATTTTCAGCCACAATTGTATCTCACATCTCCAGCTGCTGTAAATGCTTGGGTGTAAATTTAGAGACTTAGGGGGCATTTGTGTCTCCCTACTACCTTCATTCATATGCAGCTATACTCCTCCCAATGAAATCCCAAGATTTAGAGAGACTGAATTGCTTTAGGCCTCATGGGTTCATTCAGTCAGATACAATTGATCATTTAACCCTTTCAGGAGATCTACCAGTTGCCAATCTTGGCTTCATTTTCTCATTCTTAGAACTGCTGAGCAGAGAGGTCAAATAGTGTGAAATACAACAAAGAGCAAGGGCTTTTTCTCAAGAAAGGGAGCAACTTGCAATTGGCAGTGTGGTCCAGGATGCTCAGGGTGTGTAACCTTCTATAACTCTGCTGCAGTCTCTGGTTAAAAGGGAAGATGGAGTAGCTGCCTGCTCTGCTGTGTTCATTGACATTGCTTCCTGTGAGGTTGTCTCTGTTCCAGAACGAGCCTGTAACTCACTGACTGATCAACAGAAATTAGGTTGGAGTGGCTGGGATTCTCCAGAAAAAGTTAATAATTTTCCAGTATTACTGTGGCTATCCAGAAATCCAAGAGAGTGGGACAACACACATACAGAGACCATCTTCAAGTGCATTTACACCCAGAACTCCAGCCCCTTTGGAAACGTGTGATTGCCCCATATGCATGGCTCAGAGCTGTCACTGGGGAAATGCACCTCCCCAGCCTCTGACTCTCCCACATGACATGACACCCATTCCCAGTCACAAGGAATGAAACAGTCCTGGAAATTGTTTGGTACCAGCAGCTGAACTGATTTGAAAATCTAGCCTAAAACTCCCAAAACAAAGCTGAAACCACCACGGCCTGGATCTTCAGCTGCACGGCTTTCTGCTGAGCTCACTGGCATCCTTGAGAGGTTTTCCACTGATTTCAATGAGTTCTGTGGAAGAAGTTTTAGCTAAAACAAAGCATAAAGAGGTTGGGCTGAGGTCTTAACCTGATACCATCCAACCTAAGATTTAAAGTCCCATCCACTGCTGTAGTCAGCTAGGGTAATGTGCTACTCCAGAGAGCAGGTGAAATCAATAGCAGTAGGCTGGCATGAGAACTGAGGTTTAGGTCTTCCAGTTAAGGGCCTTGTATCAGGCAGTCCTCCTGTGTGGTCTGATACGGTTCATTTTCTGTGTCCCTCTTGGCACCTCGGAGGAAAGGACAGTTACACTTCCCTGTTTGTACCTCTTGGCAGCTCTGAGATTAGGATGGTTTTATCTTCTCATGTGTAAAAAAGGTGGTGGTCTTTGCAAAGGAGAGAAGTGATTATACTTCAGCAAAACAAACCCCCTGCCAAAGGAATGCATACAGATGGACTTCTGTCTCTTCACCCTCTCTTCTCTTCCAGTACAACCACATTACCTCACTACCAACTGACTTGAGCATCCTAACCATTGTTCATTCATATTTATTTCAGCTCCAAGCAGTGTTTAGTCTAGAGGCTAAGAGCTCTCTGCAAGATGGGCTTCAAGTAGATACACAAAGAAAGGCAGCTGAGCAGTGGGCCTGTTTCCCTTCTAGCAGCTTTTGTTATGATTTTAGATGTGAAATCCACTGACAGGGTGGAGACTGAACTGCCATGCTGAACTGCCTTGTTCACTGATTCGAAAATCTTCTCTCTTAAAATGAGTCAGACCAAACCCTTATGACATTATCCCATGATCCAAAGAGTGACTTCACATTTGGTCACAAGAAGAGCAGCTTTTTTTTTTTTTTAGCTACATGGAACTGGGAAGGCAGTTTCAGGCAGTGACTCTATTCAACGAATGATACACAGTCATCACTGAAGGAACTTTCCATCTCTCTGTGAATTACCAGATCAAGCAGCCTTTTCTAATCCTTGTTCTAGCCTTTAAAGTCAGGAGACTTATTTTTTTTTTTAATTCTTTGCCAAAATCTATTTTTGAAGCTGTTCTTGCAATAGCTGCCACATACAAGGAGGCAAGTACCTGCCCCCATTTGTCTAAGAGAATAAGTGAGTGGGATCACACAGGAATAGACTGAATCTCCCAAATGAGGCTCCTGAAGCACTGTGCAATCATTAGTGAGTTAAACCTCACAAATCCTGTCTGAGTTAGTGCTAAGTCCCTTTCACTGGTGGAAGGCAGAGAAAGACAGGTACAGCAAGGGGCAAAAGGCATCTGCAAAGAGGATTTTTCTCCTTGAAGAACAAAGGGAGTGAAGGTGTGTCTTGTAGATAGTGCTTTACTCAGGTTGATGTTGTCACTAGGAGTCTTTCCATTGATCTCCTCAGTCATTGCAAACATCATAATTAGAGCCTGCTGAATAACATTGACAAATGGTGTATCTGTCTGTTCAGCAGCTTATCTTCTTTGAGGTCTCTTCCAACCTGAACGATGCAATGAGTCCACATACAATTCTGCTGTCAGTTTTGAGTAACTTGCTCATTGGTTTAGAGATTGCTAAGTAGAAAGGGGCCAGTGATATCATCAGTCTGAGCTCCTGCATACCATAGGCTGCAGTATCACACTGAATTGCATTTTCTTGGAAATGCAGAGTGACTTTCAGGGGAATTTTTTTATTTTTAATATTGCAAATGAATGGAGAAATCTACCAGAAGCCTTATGTAAACTGATTAATTACTCTCACTTCTAAAATATCAGGGTTTTTTTTCTAGTCACAATTCATTCAGTTTCAGTTGTCAAATCTCAGTTTTATGTCATCACTGAGAGACTGTGATCAAGTCAACCCTACACATGACTTCTGTTTGAGCAGATTGAGCTCCTGGAGCCTTTCACTCTAAGGCCTGCTTTCTAGATTCTTAATCAGCCCAGTGTCACTTCTCTGTACTTTTTCCAATGTGTTAACATCCTTCTGGAATTATTCACAAATAACTTTTTCATTAGTCAAGCCATTCTTCAGATGGTTGAATAATATTTGCCTGATGAATTTACAGCAACCTTCCTATTGGTTAGTTATACTATTTGTGAGATATTAATGTGGACAGCTGCTGAGGTCTCTTTTCCTACAGCTCCACTGGCCATGGAAGGCATTTTCATGCCTTGTTAGTCCTTCTTCTGGACAAGCCCCTGTACCATCTGCCATTGATCCTAGCTGTGCTACAGGGAGACACCAACATGCTAACTTGTAAAAATGTTCCTGTGTCTCAGGATGGAAAGGGACATAAACCCCAGCTCCTCTTGGGTTAGCTCAGCTCTTTTCCTTGTTTCCAGCAGACTGCCAGAATCTTTTCATATGCAAGAAATTCTGGAAGAGATATTATACATCAACTGTACTCCTGAACTGTGGACCCCCTGAAAGGAGGGGATGTGTATCACCCGCAGAAGCTCAAACGTCTGCTTCAACTGATGCTAGTTACTGTATCTAGTGCTTTCTAACCTCTCAGTCCCAGTCATTTGTCTCAATTGCCAGGCTCCATGGCAAGTGATTGACATGCTGGGTTATGTGTGAACAAGCAGAAGGCTAGTGTGACTTCTGGGCAAAGTTTCAACACTGTAGAAGGCTGTCCTCTCCCCAGAGTGTCCTCAGCCATTCTCATCCGCATTTGAAAAAGGTAGATGCCCACAAGGAAACTGTGTCTATGTAACAAAGACACAAATTTTAGCTCAGCAGAGTATCCAGTCCCTCTGGATTTCAAATTAACCTGGTTCCCTTCTCCTTGCCTTGCCATCATTTGCTGCAGTGAAGCAGACTGTGGACTTTCCCATTTAGATTTTTGTTAGAAAGCCACTTGTTCAGTTTCATGTTCAAGGCTTCAGCTGAACTCTCCTTTCTTGCCAGCTCGTGTTTCCACTGAACACACAGCTTGGTGAAGAAATAGCCCCTTCCCTATCCTGTAGCCTTCCTTGACCCTGCTTCACACAGATAGGCAATTGTGGTTGTGTTTGCTCTTGGTCTCTCTGAAACCATTGAGGTACTGCAGCCTCATCTCTCTTCCCTGCTACATGATACTCAAATCCCACCAACCTCATCCCCTCCAAATGAAAATCAGGTGATGGGAAAGCTCACATCCTTGTGGCTCCCTTCCTGAGGTTTTGGACTCTTGCAAGCAGCTCTCAGTGCCATCAGTATCATAAGAAAAAAAGCCTCTGCTACTTTCAGCTAGAAGATAGAAAGCCACAGCCACCTTCAGGCTTTGATCTTGAGCCAAAGCCAAAGCCAACCTCCTTTGCTCCCCAGACCTGGAAGTTTTGGTTTGACAGACATAACTGCTCTTCTCTGTTCTTTCCTCCTCTCTGTTCCCTGTTTTCAGCCTCCTCACACTCCCCAGACCTTGGCTGGAACCTTATCATCCCTGTAGGAAAAGGTGTGTGTGAACTTCGGCTCCATAGATCACCAAGGTAATGCTGGACTGAGGGAGTCTGGGTGATTTGTCCCCAGATGTTAAGACAATGGGCTTTTCTGTCAATGTTTTCCACTACAGGAGGTGATGCACATTGTCCTGGTGACTGAAAATGCCCAAGAGGGAAAGGGAAGGGCTATAGCAGACATCTGGGGGCAAAGGAGAAGCAATTTGTTAACCAAGTGTAGCCACAAATCTTTGTTTGGAACAAGGGGACAGCAAACGGCAAACTATTTCTAGACGATCAAAGTCAATTCAAACATGTCACCTACTGGACCTGAGCTTGGAGCCTTGGGAGAGATGGGGCAGATGACACTGAAGAAACAGGGAAGATGAACTGCCACACTCCACAAGGATTTCTTGTAAAAGATGGTCCCTCCCTCACCTCTGCTGCTCTCTGGACTTTATGATCAGTGTCCTCAACTCTACTTTGCCAAAAGCTGAAGAGAGCAAGGCAGAGGGCCTGCAGAATTCCCTGTGAAGCTCTGTGAGAATAGTCTTGTTGTGCTTTGAAGAAGGAAAATACTTCAAAGCGGCAAAAGTAGAGGCTTTTTAATGTGAAAATCTTGACTCTGCCCTCCTCTACCAGAGCCTCCGTCATGGGATCCTGAGCAAGTAGGGCACATGTTTAAATGTACCCCCTAGTATGGGATGCTCCAGCTTCAAATGTAGTGGCCTGCAGTTAAGAGGTGCTGAGCAACCATCAGAGTTTCAAAATATTGGATGGTCAGCACTTCTGTAGCTCTTCATGTGCCAGTTTCTTGACCTCTGAGGAAACCTTGGGAGTGATGACAGAGCGGATGGTGAGCCATTTGCCCTGGGAAGGGGAGGGGGAGAATGACTCATGACCTTGCTGCACATCTCAAGGTAGTGCAAGTCACTGCTAGTGAGCTGCAAGTGAGCTGTAAGCCCTGAGGAACTTTGTGTCCTCCAGATCCGATGGAACATAAGAAGGTAGAATTGAAGGGCACATCTGAAGTACTGCCATCAATCTCTCTGTGTCTCAGAGCTTTTTCAGTCTGTTCACTTGTAAAAGAGGCAAATGAAACCAAAGGAAAGGAGAAACCTACTTAGTACCAAGGCAGGTAAATGTTCTTTCATACTTCTTAAGTGCCACTGAGGGCAAAGTTTTATCATTGCAAAACCAGCTGCTATTTGTCTAATCCTTTTCTAACATTTATGGTAAGTCACATTTACATTCCAGTTCTTCCCTCAAGCTTTGTCACAGGGATTTGGGCAGGAGTTCAAGTACCTGGCAGCTGGAACCATGCCCCTACTAAGCCACCTAAAGACTGACATTCCAGGCCTCCCCTCATGGAGAAGAACCTTGCTCCCCTAACTGAGCTTCAGCATCCTGAGTACAAAGCCTGTCAGATTGCATTGTTAACGAGTGAAGAAATAAATTGGCTCTAATCATTCTATGAAGAGCTTAGATGGAATTTTACAGGAAAGAAGCTTTGTTTAGAGATTATAAGAGGAGACTCTGAGCCAGGATTCCCAGGTTTTATTTCTGCTTCTGCCCCTCATTCACTGAGTAGCCCTGAATTCTGAATGTTGTATCTTGTTTTCCCCCCATCTGTAAAAAGGGGTGGTGATATCAAACTTCCTGGCATATGTGTTTCTAGGCTTAATTAATTAACATCAGTGAAGCGATCTGAGTTTTCTGTTGGAAGACACCATAGTAATAATCTAAGAAATATTTCTAGCTGCTTTGGTATTTGGCATTCTCATTCTTTTTCATATGTAGAAGACAGCCCTCTCAGAGAAAACAGAGTTTTTGATCTCCTAACTGGTTACTGGGCATTAAGGAAAACTGCTGTTTAACTGGGTCATAAATTCACTGAAATTTCATTTCTTCTCAAGCTGTGAAGAACAGACGGACAGATTTTTGCTCAACTACTTGTTAGTCTAAAATTTTCAATCAATTGATTTATGCAAACAAAGCTTTTTGCAAATTCCGTGACTTTTGTTTGAGTAGTTTGCAAATTCATTTTGGCTTTTGTTTGGGTAGTTCCTGCTTGCAGAATGATTGGCCAATCAGCTCACATAGTATTGTGTCTGCTCCTTAAGTGGATAATGCTCAGGCTCCCAAATACCTCACAAAACCTTCCAAATACTCAGGTTGCTTAGGTTGGAAAGGACTTTGTGGGGGTCTTTAGATTAACCTCTGGTTCAAAGAAGGAGAAGGTCAAATAAAAGATGAGGGTAGGTTGCTCAGCGCTTTCAACAGTTGGGTACTGAAAACCTTCAAGGATGGTGGCTGCACAACCTCTTTGGGAAGTATTTGGCTATTCTTATGGTGAAAATGCCTTTCCTTAAAGCCAGCTTAAACATCTTCCATTTTAGTTAAGGTCTCTCTTGTCTCTCGTCCTCCCACGATGCCCTATGGTGAAAGGCCTGGCTCCATCTTGTTGATAACTTCCTTGTAGAAGCTGTCAGGCTGTTGGTTGTCTCCTTCGAAGCCATCTCTTCTGAGGCCAAACAAGTCCAGCTCCCTCTCCTCAGAGGGCTCTTGCCCTCAAACCTCTTGGTGGTGTCTGCTGAACTTGCTCCAGTGTGTCCATGTTTTTCTTGCATTGGGGATCCAAAACTGGGTTTGGTACTCCAGTGCCATCTGAGTACCTAGGGAAGCTGGATAAACACATCTGTCACCCTCCTGGCTGTTCAGCCTTTGGCTTCTTTTGCTGCCAAGTCACACTCTTGGCTCACGCCCAGCTTGCTCTCTGCCTGGATACCCAGATCCTTTTCTGGAGAGCTGCTGTCAGTCCTAGCCTGTACTGCTGCAGGGCCTCTTCCATCCCAAGTGCAGGATTTTGCATTTATCCTTGCTAAATTTCATAAGGTCCCTCTCAGCCCATTCCTCCAGCCTGTCCAGGGCCCTCTGAATGGCAGCTCTGCACTCAAGCATATCAACTGCCCTCTAATACTTTGATGTTGTCTCCAGACTTGATGAGCAAGCACTCTATTATCTCATCCAGACAACTGCTAAAGATATTTAAACAGGACAGGCCCCAGGACAGACCCCTACAGTACCCAACTTGTTACCAGCCTCCAGGTAGGGCATGACATATATTCAGTTCTCTCCAAGTCTGACCATCTAAACCATTTTTTTACTGTCTGTTAGTCCTCCCACCCAGACCGTAACACCCAAACTTGAATACAAGAATGTTGTGGTAGACAGCCTCAAGCCCTGCTAAGGTCATGGTAAAATGCCTGCCAAGAAATCACATATGGATAAGAGCTGCATATGTTATACTTACCTGTATGTGTGTGCATGTGCAGGCCCCTTCTGAAAACAGGCTTGTGAACTACTGTGTAGACAGAGTTTAAAAGTCAGTCAGCATAGTAGTCAATTGAATTTGTGTCTTAGAATTCCACTTCTTAAACATGTGCTCTGTCATCTTTCACTTCATGGTTTTTTGTTTGACCTTTGACTGGGAATTTTTAAAGCAACCATCCTTGTCCTTACATCCAACTCCAGCTATGAGTCAAATGTGTCTCTGGATTTCAATGATGAGCTACTTCTAACCGTAAGTCATTCTCTAAAGTTTTTCCTTCCTGTAACTTCAAAAGGAGTTCCAATCTTTTTAACCTCTGCATTCCCCAGTAATGTCAAACATATGGTCTACAGAAGATATGGACCACCAAGGAAACCATGGGAAGCTCATGGACTGAGAGAATGGATGTGACCGAGACACTCTATGAGAACAGGATTGACTCCATGTACTCCATGTACCCCAAGCCTGTGTAGGCCTGTCAACATAAGCAGCATGGATCTCAGGCACTGTCCACTCTCTGTATATCTAGGCTTTAAACCAGATCCCCAGCTTTGATCATCACATCCTTTCTACTGATGTTCAGCTCTGTCCTGTGCCCACTGTCTCATCTCCTGTTGCTTGGAATTGTAGCACAGGGAGTTTTCCCCCACAGCTGGGAAATAGAAGCTGTATGTGCTCATCATCATCTCTTCTTGCTAGAAACATGATTTTCTTAATAAAGTTAAGAATTTGCTCTGAGAGCTTCTGGGTGCAGAGTGAGGCCATGCATGGAGGAAGCGGAAATGTGGCCGTTTTTTAACTGGTTTGGGGAGTTCAGTCCCTGTGAAAACCTTGAACTATGGGAGGAGGATGTTGCCTAAATGAGCTGCTCGGAGGCAAAATTGAAGCCATCCTCTGCAGTACCTCAGTGGGTGCTGCTGAACTCGAATGCAGCAACACTCAAGACTTGTTAATGGACAGTGTAATGTTACTTTTGCCATGCTGAGGTGGGTACTGACATGTCCCTAGCTGGAGAGACGACTTTCTGAACATCTGGTTCCTCTGTTGGAGATCTCCCATCCAGGTACTGAGTGCCTAAAGAAGTTATACACAAAGGCTGGTGGCAGAGCAGCCAGGACTGGTGCCAAAAGGCAGGCCTCATCTCTGTACAGTAGACAAATTTCCAAAATCCCATGTTTGGGCAATTCTAGCTTCCCCTCCTTGGACAGTGCTAGGTATGTAATTGTACCTTAGGCCAGATAACTTACAGGGAATTGTTTTTTCAGACTGGCCTGTCAACTCAGGCCATGTTGAGCAGTGTCCTGGAGATGCACATGTCCACAAGTCAGGCAGCCCTAGAGCAATGGAATAAAGCAGGGGAAAACTACCATATGTGAAAAATGCAGAGGCTGCTGTTTGTGTCTGACACAGCCAGTGCAGCTTGGATGAGCGGATGGCTGGATGTTTTTTCTGGCTGATCTCCCACCCAAAGTGCACAGATGACCTTTGTTTGGGAGCTACCTTCTCCCAACAGTACTCATGTGAATGTTGTGGTAATCATTATTTCCATTTGCCAAGAGGTGCAGTAACTAGCCTAACTAGCCCAAATGTGGAGAAGCCCAGTCCTGTAACTCCTAGACCCCTGAATTTTCTGTGCAATTAAAGACAGAAATCCTTCCTTTATCAGCTCCATGACAGCATTGGTGACAATCAGGCAATTGCCTGAGTGGTGTAATGAGCCCTCTAAAGCCCCAGAGAGAATGGCTGAATTTACTGTTAGACTTTTGCACCTTGTTTTCTGGCACAGAAAATCCATTCTCTTGTAATGATCTTAACTGTGAATGTAGGTACTGCAGCCTGTTTTTTATGCCAGGGTCATTTACCAAAACTAGGTCCTGTTGGAGTAGGAAGGGAGGCAATCTCTTTGTGCAGCCTTTCTGCCCATGCAAGAATGTATTTGTGTGGTGTAATCACTGTCTTGAACCAGCTAAACCTCCTTCCCTTCCAGGGTGGCATCTGTACCTCTAGGTCAGAGACATTATTTTGCCAACAGCTGAGGATGTTTCCCTGCGTGTGGGGAAAGGTCCTGCTCTTTACATGGTGGGGCCTTGCGACTGCTGTGCAGTCAATGTTGTATACCTCTTTGGACCTGGAGTAGTGACAGCCGGGAACTCCTGAGAAGCCACAGGGGCTTTGACACGCTGTAGACACCAGCAGGCTTGGCCCAAGATGTGTCCCACAGCAGGAGTAAGAAGAGCCCCTTCTGCCCTGGCTGTTGGCAGAGTGCCTGCAACACAGAGCCCAGCCAGTGTTGCCAGGGTCACACTGCTCACCCAGGACCCATGAACTCTGATCACTTCCATGAAAATCCTTTGGTGCAATCAACGGAGAAGTGGGGTTTGCAGTTACCACACCCACCTGCACAGACACACGTGCTCCTGCAACCATGTTCTTTGTGCCATGGCTTCAGTAAGTGAGCAGACAAGCCTGCTTGCAAGACAAAGTGGCGTGTGAGCCAGCAGGGATGGCTACAAATGTGGCTTTCTCCGGCTCTGCTCAACAAGACCTCCTTCTGCTGCTTGGAACAATATGTGGTTACCACAACATGACATCTACTTAAGAAAACAAAGCCAAGCACAATCCGCCCAAACTTCAAAACTTCCCCCTCTCCTTCAGCAACAGATTTTTCTTATCAGGTTCAAATTATTTGCCAGTGAGTGCTGGAAAAAGCCATTGCTCTGGTTTGGCCTGTATTTATTTGCTGCACCAAATCAATAGAAGGTGTTTCTGAGAAATGAACATCAGGGGGTGCAAGAAAATGGCATTGGCCTGGCTTAATTTACTAATTAAGGCTAGCTTCTTCAAGAGTTGGGGCACAGTGATGGGTATTTTATACTACTTCATTGCAGCTCCTCTTCCTGAGCTGATGTGCCCAGGTGGCATGCTGTAATTCCTGGTTTTGGTGAACTGAGAGCAAAATCCCAAAACCCACAGGCAGCATTACCCAGTGGGCAGCTGGCTGGGTCACCTCTCCACATCCCAGCCCACAGGTGAGGTACGCTGGGAGAGCAGAGACAGACACTTGGTGCTGGTGCTTGCTCTTACTGTTGTTTTTGAGGAAGTCTGCTACACGTTTGCAATGGAGCCAGGTAGTGGATGGATGTTGTACAGAACTTCAGTCTCCCAGTCTGTCAAGCTTGAAAGTTTTTCCAGCTTTCAATTTTGTCTAGAGTTTCCTTCTTAAGACTCCCCCCTTCTTCAAACAGAGCCTCAACTCTGGCTGGGTCCCAGAGATAGATACCAAATGGTGCTTTTTTCCCTTTCTTTTGCTCTTTCTTCCTTCTCATGAAGCTGGCAGACTCTCCAAACACACATCCAACCAACGCACAGTGCATTCGAAAACAGGCCATCTGGCTGAGCACTCCTTGAGAATGAGAAGACAAGAAAAACAACCCTCTTGGAGCTGGCAGCCGAAAGGCAGGCAGCCCGTACGTGGACTTGATCTCGTGGTGCAATCCAAGAGCTGTCCAATCCAAGGGCATTGCAAAAAAGCTCTTTCCTAATGAGCAGAATACGGCTGTCTCCAGAAGCGGCTCCAAGTCAACAATTTGAGTGGGATGCTGTAACTCTCCTCGCTGCACATGTGCTCATTAATTAAAGCCACTTTGGAAGATGCCCCGGACACCCCCGCCAGGGCTGCCAGCCTACCCTCCCCGAAATGCTGCTTGCTGCTTTGCAGCCCCCTGCTGGGCCCGGAACTGCAGAGCCCCAGGATAAGGACGGGGCCATCAGCATCCAGCTCTTAACCGCAAAGGGGACCCGTTGCGTCACCGGTGAGCAGCTGCGGGGGGAGCGCAGCCCTGGGAGGAAGTTGCACTCCATTTGCTTTGCCATCATTTTTCTCCCCTGAGTTTAGTAACAGCCAGAGTGCTCCAGGCACAAAACCACTCTGGGCAGGTCAGCAAGTGTCAGGGTCTGAAGCGAGCTGAGCAACCAGTATTGCAATGCTTCCCTATTTTTCTGGTGGCTAAGGACTGCATTCACTAAATCAGGGTGGCTGGGATGAACGCAGAGCCATTAGAAGCCAAATCCATCAACAGCAGAACAGGGAGCACTCAAACCAGTAGGAGATGAGTTTAAAGAAAGTTTAAGAAATTACATCACATTAGGTAGAGAACTTCTGGAAGTTGCTGGCCTGGAAGTCTGCAGAGGAAGAGAGCATCAGTGGGCTCAAAATGGGGATTAGACAAGTTTGCAGGCAACAGGTCCATAAAATGACACTAAAAGGAACAGGCAGAGTGTGTAATCTAACATCCCAATCCAGCAAAGCTGAATCCTGAGAAAACAGCAGGGAGGGGGAAATGTCCAGGTGTGTGTGTGCTCCCTGGACCCTGCCCTAGTTGGGAGCAGAGTGCTGGGTGGGGAGGACCATTACTGTGCCCCAAAGGGCCATTCTTCAGTTCTTATTGTAGGATTCAGTCCCTGTAGCAGCCCGATCTGAAGGTCATATGAACAGATTGTTGCCTCTTTAAATTACCAGAAGGAAACTAGAATCCAATTTTTCTCTGAAAGCTGAATTTGTGGAACATGTTTCTGTGAATGTTAACAGTCATAAGCCCTGGCTTAATCTGTTTGCTCTCGCAGTCATTACATTTCACACAGTGACAGGGTGATTCATTTGACTCTTTATCTTCTTATTTGGGATCTCCTTGTTTCTGCATCTGCCCCTGTAGTACTGATGGGAGCAAGGACAGCTCATAGCTACATCTCAGCTATGTGTGCCTGGCTTTCCTATGGCTAGTTACAGCTTTGCAGCTCCAGATGGCACTTCCTCAGGTTTCTGCCCTGGTATCTTGCATGCCATTGTGTTTCCAAGGTCAGGGGCTAAAACTCTTGATCTTTTGACTTTATTAATTCAAGAGTAAGGTTCTGTAAGTGAAAAATTGCTTACTTATCTTGAAAAATTATGACAAAGCATGTACAGCACCAATGCAGGTCCTTGGGAGCTCTGTATTTCTTGCCACTAAGTTATCAGAGACATTCAGTGCCTGTTCGTTTTATCAACATGCAATTTAGTTGTCCCCAGCCAACAAAGGTGAGGTCTAAAACTGAGATTTTGCATCGTTATCTTTCTAAACCTGCTGCTTTAGGAGCTTTAACAATTACAATGACATGTTCCTAAACTGAAAAGAATAAAACCCAGGGATTTGATGAATTCAAATATGCCCCTTCTTTGGTGCTGACTGAATTCAAACACAGGTGGTTAGTTCAGAAAAACCTGGGAGTGACAGGGACAGGGAGCTGTACTAAATCAGAATTAAGTGCAGCAGTGCAATTGCTAAATCATACCAGAGAGAATATAAATAGTAACTGGGAAGCTTCAGCGTGGAAAATAATGGGGTAAGTGGCACGACAAATTAAAAGGGTTGTCTGTGTGATCGAATCTGTTCCTTTGCTGTCATGATATCCCACAACTGATAAAGATCAGTCTTCAAACAGTTGAGCTTTTTATTTCCATTGCTTTTCTTTGGAGGTTATTCTGAACTTCACTCTGCTGTTGTTTTGAAAGTTTCTGCAAGTCCGCAGCCTCAATTTATTTATGACCAGTGTATGCCCATTTTAAGATCTTTCCTTTTATGAACTCTAACCTGCTATTAGCCACATTTAGTGAAGGTTTTAGGGCATAATTCATCTCCTACAAATATGTGTGTTCTGTTATGCAAACATTGTCCCTTTTTTATTTTTAACTTACAGGAAAGCAGAATAATATGCAAAACCAAGATGAAACATGTTTCATGTCTACATTACAATTCAGACAGAAATGTAAATCAGCTGAAGACACCAGAACAAAATGCTCTGTAAGTGTTCTGCGCTATCAGTTACTCAAGGCATAGTTGCAGGTAACGCCTTTCAGTGCACATTGCTTCCTTTGATGTGACCTTGTGAAAGGTAGGTTCCCTTCAGGAATGTGCTCTGAGGTCTGAGGCAACTCAGCTGCAACTGTGGGAGCATGGTGTTGCCAGAGACAAGGTTCCAAACTTGCTCTTGCTCTTAAAAAGGAAAGAATATCATGGTATAGTCTGATGATACTGAGAATACAAATACTCAGTATCAATTGTGCTGTGGGATTGTCATTTGTGCCTTATATTCCAATAAAATGAATTAAATTTTCTTCAGGTCCTTTCCAAAATTAGATGTAAAGAGTATCCAAACCATCACCAGTGAAAATGATGCCAGTTGGAACACTTTTAGTGAAAAAATTGGTTTTGAGAGAACAGATATTTTAATAAAAATTGTTCCCTGACCTCCAAATATGCCTCCCTTGCATAAACCCAAAAGCCTTAAAAGAAAAAGAGATTTGACTGTTGGTAGTTTGGGGATTATTCCTCTCCCTTTCCCCCAGCGTTTTCCAATGGAAAATATTCAGGGTTTGGGTTTTCAGCCCTTTGCTGAAATGTCAACATTTTCCAAAGGGTGAAGGAGGAGAAAAGAGAAGAAAAGAAAAACATGTTCTGACCAGCTCCAGTCAGAGCCAAATGGCTCAGTCCTGGATTTGGTCAGGGAAGTATGCTGGAGGGAGAAAACGGGAGTGTCTTGGTTCCACACATAGCCTGGCTGGGCTGAGGGCTGCGCATCATGATCCATTCATGTGAGTCATTCCGGTCTCCATTTCCCCAGGACAGTGTGGGGAGGAGCTTTGGAGCACTCCAGGTCAATATGTCACTCACAAGCAGTGCCCTGTTGTGTGGCACGGCCACCTGGGCTCTCTGTGCACGCGTGGGATGCACACAGGTACACTCTGGTCAAGACCTCCAGTGTTTCCATGATGTCTTTAACTCAGAAACACTAACGCCTGACACCTATCCAGACCTGAGAATTCAGCTCTCCTCCACTCATAAAAGAGGAGAAAGGAGAAAAATGGCATTTGCCTGTAACCATACATGATTGTCTGTGTCCTTTGCCCAGGTGACACTGTTTTGTGCTGTGCAATGCCTGGAGTTTAGCCTTTGAAGGCCCAGGCCATCTGTGGACCAACTGGCTCTAGGTAGGGAGAAGAGCCAGCATAAAGGCTGCTAACCTACTCATGTACATACATGTGCCGTCATCCTTCTGAGGGAAAAGGAGTGGCTTCAAGCAGTCCCCACCTGCATGCTCAGCCTCGGGAAAACTCTCCCTGCAGTTGGGCACCTTCAAACCTGAGAAAGACCAGGGCCATCTCTGCAGCTGCCTCTCCAAGGTGTCTCCCACAGCTGCAGCTGGGGGAAGTGGTGGATGGATGCATACCCAGGCTAGGTCTTTGTCCCCCTCTAGTGACTCAACTGCAATTCCAAGTCCTACTCCCTCCAAGCAAGATGGTAATTTTTCTAGGCCAGGATGTTTCCTTTCTGAAGGCCAGTAGGACATCTAAGCACCACTGGCAGGTCATATATTTATACACACTCAGCCATTATCCATTGCAAATGTAAACAGTAATTTAGGAGCCTGACTTTCTGTTCTAATAGGCCACGTGTGCCTTTCCTCCCATGGAAGACGGCCGTCACAGGCTCCACATGAGACCCCATGCCTGATCCTCCCAGGAGGAGATCCAGCTAGGACCACTGCTACCAGTGCAAAAGCACATGCTCCCAGTCTCTTGTAACCAAACACTTGCTGAGTCACAGCCCAGTCACCCGTACGCTTAGCAAGTCGCGTCAGCCATCTGTCACCAGCACATCCTCCTCACCGTGCTGTGACTCCATGGGGAAAACAACAGGAGGCAGATTACGTTTGACTAAGGATCCGGGCTCTCGTGCATTTTGGCTCTGAGTAACCCCTGGATTGCCTTCTAACCAGTGGTGAGGCCTTTGGCTCCTCTTATTTTGGCCCTTTGTCAGGGAAGAAAGTGACATTCAGGTTCAAACATTGGAAGCTTTGCCTGACTAATAGTGACTCCAAACAAAGCTGACTCAGATGAAACATGGATGGCATTGTACAAAATGTCCCTCCTACGGACAGATCATCTACACGGGGCTCCACACTGGTGTTCTCCTCCAACCAGTGTTTAAAATCCAGCACTGAAATATAGGGTGCCCTGTTTCCTAAGGCCTTGTCCCACCCACTGTGTCAGCTGAAGGCTGCAAGAGCAGCCTTGCCATGTCCCTTGTCCTAATGAACACCGCTGTTTCCCTGTGTTCAGCCACATGCTAGAGGTGCAGCCCTGCAGGACACAGCCCAAAAAGACAGGCTAGCTTCCTGCTGTGTGCCTGCATAACCCACCAGATGAGGCACTGCCCAGGTACAGGAGCCAGACTGGGGTGTGTAAGCAGTTCAGAGTAGGGAGTCACAGGGGATTTCACAAAGCTAGGTCCCTGCACTGCTTACCACAGCCTCCCCAGGCAAGGCTCCCCAGCCTCCTCTCTCGTGCCTGAAAGCCTCATGCCTGGAAGTCTCATGCCTATCAGCTCCATGAGGGACAAATCACCCATACCAGCAATCTGACCATCCTACTTTTTCCTAAGGCAATGAAAGAGTACAGAGTAGATGTGGCCTTTTTGTTCTGGTGGAAAAAAAAGTGAAGTCAATGCCAGGCACAGATCCCAGGCTGTATAGTTCAAATCGCGCTCAGAGCACATAATTCCCATTTGTGTTTGTGTGCATGCAGGGCAAGGGTGGGGGCTGGCGGGGGTGTGTGTGTGTGAATATAAGAATGTAATTGTCATAATTTAATCCAAAACTACTTCTTGGAAGGAAAAAAAAATCAGGCTGACACAAACCAGCATGTTCAGTTATAAACACCACATGAAAGAGCTGTATTATGTTCTGCTTGGTAACTGACATAGAGTGCTAACATTCTCAGCTGCCCACTACTGGGCAAAGGCCTTTCCAATTCTCCCCCTCACCCCCAAAACAACCCTCCCCCCAGCCAAACTGCAGTGCAGATACCAATTTCTGAGGCCGCAGAGAAATTCCACATAGAAAGTTCATTATGGGCAGAGCAGGCTGGCTGGCAGGCAGAGTGGCGCGGAGCACATAAATGGCCATCTGGGACTCGCTCCCAGCTGTGCACGCACATCTGCAAGGCCATGGAGAAGTTGGCATGCACTGTGGGAGCTTCAGAGGGGCTTTTTCCCCTGGATTTCCCATAACAGGACAGTGTGTTCCTGGAGCAACATGCCTTGCTAGCATCAAGGCTGCTCCTCTCCATCCAGCTCAGGGGTCTGCAGGCTTGAAGCAGTAGCAGCCATCAGGAATGGTCTCAGGGCTCCCAATGCCCTTCCCTTCTCCTCCCGGGTCTTCAGCTGGAGTGACTCATTCCATGTAAAGGAAGCACAGTCATTCCGGCTTAGATCCTCAGGGGTGCTTACCTACTTAACTCCGGATGGCACCGCACCCCTCGAAAAGCAACCAGGAACATCAGAGATACTGATAATTCACTCAGTATTCTGTAATTCACCCGGCAGAATCACCCCTCCTGCTTGTGGGGCCAGGAGATAGTGTGAGAATGCCCTTCCAATCCTCGCTGTCCCCTGTGGTGGGGGTGTTGGGGTCTCGTCCTAACTAGGGGCTCCACAATCATTGACTGGAGAGTTGTTGTAACAGGATATCACAAAATAAACGCCTTCTGCTTGAAGAATATGTTTTTTAGCTTGATGGTAACCTTTATTTTTCGTGGGGCTGGGTGACATTATTAGCACCCGTGCTTACTGCTGAAGTGAAGCATCTTTGTTGCAGCGTGGGTGGGAGATGGGTTATCGTCAATATGGAGCAGATCTAGAGAATGACTTCTGTTATTTACTTCTTTTCTGTTCTTGTAGGACATGTGACACAGTTTAACAAAGATCTGCTTAGCAGAAAAATCCAATTAAAACCTGAATTGTCCTTGGCTGTGCTTGGCACACTGCCATTTCAGCACTCGAGTGCCGTGGGAATAAGGTGGAGGAAGAGTGATTGCTCCTTGGTGCGGTGACACTTGGGGACAGCACGGCGGGCGCTGCCTTTTGCTCCCGGGGATGGTCGGTCTGGCGCTGGCGTTCGTCTCTCGGGACAAAAGGAGGCCGCACCGCAGGAGCGCTGCTCCCGGCGCCCCGCCCGAAAGGTGGAATTGAACCACTCTGTCGCTAGACAGCTACAGGTTTGAAGCCTGCACCCCAGACCACTGAGGGTCATCCGGGCAACTTCTACCCCTCACGTAACGCCCTATATGAATTCCCACATATCCTTCTCTCCTAGGTGAGGGTGAGCAGCGTTTTTCCCCGCGCACAGCCCCTCCGCCCTTTCCCAGTGCGGGAACATCCCTCACGGAGCAGGGAGCGCGGCGGCGGCGGGCGGGGGCGGCGGGAGACGCCCGGCCGCCATCCCAGAGACGCCCGGGCGCTCATGCAAATAGCGGGGCGCTGATTGGCTGCGGCCGCGGAGGGGCGGGGCGGAGGCGCGGCGGGCAGGGCCCGGGCCGCGGCTGAGTCACGGCGCTTCCCAGAAGGAGCGGGGCCGCCCCGCGCCCTTCCCGGAGCTCCGGGGTCCCTTACAACATCGCACCGGGCCGCTTGTGCAACAGCGGGGGCGGCCCGGGCCCCGAGCTGCCATGCGGCGGCACCTGGGCACGGGCTCGGCTTGAGCAGTAGCTTTTTATTTTTTTTTTCCTTTTTTACCTCCAGTGGCTAATTCCAGATACTCTGAAGGATGTGAATCTCCCATGAGATACATCTCAGAACAATAATATCCTCTGGGAGGAAATTCCTCCCTGGCCCCCAGCTGAGGATCAACTTATGCCCCGAAGTACGAGGATTGAAAACACTTGTAATTTTATCCCGGCGAGTGTAACTATAGAGGCTATTTTCATAAACCCTTGAAGAATTACTCACTTATTTGCCTCGAGAGATTCCTCTGAAGCAGAGCCATTTCTGCAAATGCATGTGGTTTCCAGTGATTTTTAATTAGATAATTCTTTTTGGTGTAAGCAACAAAAAAACCCGTAGGCCCATTCCCCCTCTTGCTTGCCCTGGGGAAGCTCAGACTTAAAACTGGTGCTCAGTGGAGCAGCACCACAGTAAAAGTGGTACAGAACAGAACCAGAGCCACAGCCCGAAGCTGAGAGCAGTTTTGTAGATGTCAGCAAAAGAAAGCAAAAAGTGTATGGTGGGGCAGCACCGTTCCCACTCACACCCAGGAATGCTGCTGGGCACAGCTTTGCTTTCGGTGCCTGGCTTCAAGTCATGGCTTACCCTCTTGGAGCTGAACCAGCTCAGGTATGACCTGGCCCGCTGACTCCCCACACAGACATGAGCATATCTGAGGCCTTACTGTTTGTACTGAGCAACTTCTTTAGCAACTTATGTGGGTTTTTTTAAGAGCAACCCAACCCAGAAACAGGGCTCTTATCAGAAGGAGATGATTTGACAGCTGCTTCTGTGCCTGCCAATGCAGGGCAGAAATTTTTTTGTTTCCTTGGTTTGTAGGAGTCACGTTCCTCAGTACATTCCTATCTCTTTACCTGGTACTTATCCCAGTAGCAGGTGGCGTAATTTAACAAGTGTCTTTTGTGCATAAAAATGCACGGGGTGAGGATCTGGGGGCGTGCATGGGAGGAGGTGGAGGGAAATTAGTCATGGGGAGGAAGAGAGGAAGAGGTTAGCACGGGGGCTGAGGAAATCAGGTGTCCGAGCTATCCCTCAGGCTTCCAGCCAAGCCCATCCTGACGTCTGCGGAAGAGGCACGTCAGCTCAGGGATGTGCTCCTGTCAGCCCATCGGCATGTGACCTTGCTGGCCGATTCTGGCCGACCGAGAGTGGCTGCCAGGGGTCGGAGCAGACATTCCTAGCTTCTGTGCTTCGAGTTCAAGGCTCGGCTTGACACCACTTTCACTTTCTCTTTGCTTTCGTCTCTAGCATCGACCTTTTCTGGATCTCTTTCCCTGCAGCACTTCATGGGAAGGCTTCTTAGTGTGATAATGCTGTTCTCATCTTCTCTCTCTTGCAGCCTCCAGTATTTTTAAGCAGGGATGTCTGTCTCTCATAGCTTATGATCAATCTCCCTGTACTTTCCAGAAAAAGTATGCCAAGCACTGAAGTCCAAATTAAAAATAATATCCAGACAAAATAACTCCAGCCAAGGAACCAAAAGGATCCATCAGAAATGCCAGCTCCTAAAACTTCCCTTATTCTGCAGTGAAGCGAGATGTGGAGATAATGATGGCCGCAGTTGCTAAAGATCAAGCAGTAGAGGAAGGTGCCTGAGAGGGTCAGCAGCAACATAGGAAATGATGTGGACCTCGGAGTTGATGGGGAAGCAGTAACAAAACAGTTGTGAGAATTTTCTCCTTGACCGGATGCTGGTCTGTCTAGGTTCAGGTCTGCTTCTGGAGCGGAAGCTGTGCTAGCCACTGACTTCCCCAGCAGAGGCTGAAAATAGCATTTCCAGGACCTCTGTGTGTCTGGTTTTCAGTGCCCTTTGTCACCCCTGCCCAGAAGGGACTGTGGATGCCTTCTGCGCCTGACAGAGGTGCCGTTCTCCTTCTGTGAGGAATGGGGGGCATCGGGGGCAGGTACCTGCAGGCAATACTTGGTGCAGTTACTGCAGCTGCTGCTCCCTGTGCCTGAGGGCCCAGGACTGACCAGGAACTGGTGAATAGACCTGGCTGCTGGCTGCAGCTAATGGTCATCTCATAACTTCTGATTGGATTTATAAGCCTACAAGAAAGGCCAATTGGTAGCTCCTAGGATTTCTGAAAGCGTGTAAATAAGCGAAGAGACCTGTTGATTTGAAAGGCTTCTCAGCATCTGATTTGCCTTAAAACATTTCTTGGAAATCCTGCAAGCATTCAGCTTCATCTTCAGATCAAGTGTCTTTGAAAATCTGACCCTTTGCTATTAAAAGTTATAGAACAAATTCAGTTTATCAGCTTAATGATGGAAAAGCTTGCTCTCCTCAATAATGCTCCTAATTAAAGCATTTCTCAGTGTCTTTGGACCTGATTCTCTACCTTATGCAGAGAACTGCACTGTGCCAAATGGGTGCAGAGCACTGCCAATTTAGGTTTGATTCGATGCCCATTCAAGTTAATAGAAATCCTCCCACAGAAATCGATGGGATTTGGTTCAGGCCCCAAAGTCAATGGGAAATTCTGATTTGGCAGTACTTTATGCCCACACTCCACCAGAATAAGCAAATATTCAAGGTACAAAGCCTTGGAGAATTTGGAAGGGCCACAGTTAAGGGACTTCTGGGGCAGACTGTAGCCTAGGCTATTTAAGCAATTCACAATGCCTAGGACTGTCTGACAAAGAAGCTTTAAAACAAATCAGTCTGAACTTTTCCTGTTCATTTTTTATAACACTCTTACAACTTAGCAATACACTTTTTATCTTTGTGTTGGGGTTTTTTTTCTGTCCTAGGCTGACAGAACATAAAAGCATCTGCAATGCTTTGCTCTTACTACTTCTTCTAACCACCAGAACCTGATTTGTGTCAGAAAAGATAAGCCTAGATCCCTACAGTATTAAAATAATTATTTGGTGTAAGGTGGGGGATGAGGAGGGCTGTTATTCTTAGCAGCAGCAATGAAATTTCAGCAGCTGATGACGTCAGTGCTAAAATGTCAGTGTGAAACAGGCTGGAACAAATTAAGAGTGTGGTGTCGTCACTGCGAGAGCCACGCTGCCCTCCAGAGGGACTGGTGTTGGATGCTGCAGATGCAGTTCAGGAGATGGGGGGGGGAGGAACAGACGCTTGTGGGAGCTTCTCAGAAACTTACAAAAAAAGCATCAACGAGCATCTCAGTACCAGAAAGGTCAAAGAAGATGCTATTTGAACGCTCCTGCCCACCTCAAAGTGTGAGCTCACAGCAATGGAAGGACCACTTCTACTAACCAGATTCCAGGAAATAGAACAGAAAAAAAAGGACAAAAACCAAAATAAAATTTGCCATCTTGTACTCACTTAAAAAACTGAGCTAACTCAATCTCTGATGACACTCCTGTGACTCAAACTGAAGTGAAATTTGGCCTGAGATGACTTTTGTCATGGTGTGCTGCTTAAAAGAGGGCAATGTGCTTGTAGTAGAGGTGATCCTGAGGCATTTTATTACTTAACTGTGCTATTGCATTTGAAGAATGCCTTCAGTCTATCCAAAAACGCTGAACTCAAGGTGCAGAGAGCTTTAATCAAAATGGGGTAAAATTCCAAATGCATTCATGCTTGTCCTCAAAGAGCCCACATTCCTTGCACATTTCTTGGCTAGTCTCAGGTGCTGTTGTTAGACCCAGCCCCATGTCAGCGCAGGGCATGGAGCCTTGCTTAGAGGTCCTGGTAACTCAGGGTCTTGAGGCCTGCATCTTTTTGGTCCAGCAGTTGAACTGCCATATCTGCAGGGGCTGGTGGGCTGTGGGATGTACTGCTTTGGGGGACTGATAGGGAGGGTTGGGACCATCCTGGCTTTCTTCATGGAGACCTGCAATATTTTGTAGGAAATAGGGGAAAAGTGAATATTCCCTGCATTAGTGTTTCTAGAAAACTAGTACTGGTAACAAACTGCTCTGTGTTGTTTCACTCCTCTTTAGAGCTGCCTGTCTCGTAGCCGCAGGGATGGATGTGGTTAGAGCAGCCAGATCCATCGAGACGTGTGCTTATCTATCAATTGTACCAGCTGTTTCTGGCATGCAGCAACTGACTGACCACAGTAAGGAAACGAGGATGTAATCAGTTAGCAAAGCTCTCCTTTCTCAGCAAGGACGATAAGGATTGTTGGCAAACCCACAGAGAGTTACGGGAATAGAGGAATTGGTGTGCTGAAGTCACTTCCTATCACTTGGGAGTCCCTGTGCTCAGAGCATTGTGTTTGCTTTCCTAGTATGGATCTCGGTGGTTGTCTGCATTAGTTCAGACATATAAATGCACTCACCCTCTCCCAGCACACAGAAGCCCACTTGGGGAGATTGCCAACACAGTCTTTTACCTACTTTCGTGGGAAAGATTCAGACTGGCTGTGAGCAGACAGAGCGATTCTTTACACATTTTTACACCAGTAAAACACCTTGCTGCAGAGATTTTTGCAAAAACAGGCATGACTTAATCAATTCTGGAAAGAGGCATATGCCAACAGAAACACTCTTTTGCCAACACAAACTGTGCTGCCACTAGAGGAGTATCAGCAATCCCACTCTTGTCAGTGTGGGGACTCCGCTTCACTGATTAGGTGCTGTACGGGTGGACAGCACAGGAGGTTCCCAGCCGGTGAGGTCAGTGCTGAGGTGAGCCCCTGCTCCCTCATGTCAAGAGGAAGTGGTGGTCATTTCAGCTGCACCTGTATCAACAGAGAATTTACAGAAACTGGAGGTGAGCTCCTGAACGTGCAGCTGGTTGTTGTTGTGGTGTGTAGATGAGAAAGTTGTCCACTGCGCTGTATGTGGTCAACACAGATCTGATGATACCTCGGGAGTTTCTGGTGTCTTCTCTGAGGTCTTGACAGACAACTCAGAGAGTTGCTCACAGCCAACTCAGAGGGCTCCCACTGCAGCCCTGCATGCAACTAGTGCCTAGCACTGAGGTTAGGAGAATGTCGTGAGATCAAAGCTCCCTTACCAGGAATGCTGGAAATGCCAAAAAGCATTGTGTTGCCACAATGTCAGCATTTCAGGTCTAAAATGTGACTGACAAAAGCAGGGGAAGCAAAAGGTTGAGTACTACCTGTACTGCATCCTGTTTAGCCCAGATTTGCTAGAGCTTCGGAGATAGAGGAATTAAATGTCCACAGAAAGAAAAAAAGACTTATACTTTTCCTAGATTTATTGGGTGGGATGTGTATGAAATGGAGCTTTACTACAAATCCCCAGATGACAGTATTTGAGACAGAATGACTTTGTTCTCAATGTGTTTGTAAATATCTGTCTATATTTTTAAGACTTACCACTGTAAGAGACCCAAGATGATCTGTGATTTCTGCAATCTCATCAGAGAGCAAGTGAGTGATTCCATGCGGTGGAGACATACAGCCCATGACTCACAGCCCTGAGTCACAGCATTGGGACACTTCAGCATTCAGAAACACTAGTAGTGACAGAAATCAGGATGATGAGCAAGCAGCTGTTACTCATTCTCAGCTGGACACTATAAGCATGTTTGTACCAGTCAGTGTGGCTCTGGCTCTTCCTTGCTTCCTCCTGCAGACCTGCAGTCATCTGGATAGCACAGTGACATAGCTCACTTAACATTTGCCTCTGGGCAAGGGATGATCAAGTCTAGTCTCTGGCTCCCAAAGTGTCCTGCTTGACTCTATTAGGCTCAGCACAGAGTTATCTTGGCAATTTTCACTTTAGATTACTTCTTTCAACTCTGGCGATCAGCTCACGTTACAAACACGAATGCATTGATCATCAAGAGTTAGAAAGTGTATCCCTATTTTCAGCTAGGGGGGGCTGAGGCACTAAGCAGGTAGGCAACTTGCTCTTAGTGACAAAGGAGGTTTGTAGCAGGACCAGGACAAAACCGCAAGAGCCTTAAACTACCTCTCTTAATCTCTAACAACTGAACCATATGCTCCATTGCATTCATCACTTCCTCATGAGGTGGCAGTTTGGATGAGAACAAGTGCCCAGGAAGTCACCCTGTTTATTCTGTCCGGCCTCTTAATGCCTGTGGAACTTTTTTATTGAATTATTTTCATGGCCATCAGCTTTGGTGCGGGAAATGATTCCAGGAGACAAAGACTCAGTTGTGTGTGTGCACGTGCGTGTGTGGTTGGGAGAGGGGAAGAATAAAAAATCCATTTCCAGATGGTTGAAAGGATGCATAGCACTTTGCTATTGGCAAAAACAACCTCTTTCATTTTCAGGATGTGTAAGTCACAGAATTGCAGCTGGAAAAAACTGGGTAGAGAGGGAGGCAGTGGGGTAAAAATAAGAATGCCTAATGAAAAATAACCTAGCCAATATTTGAAAATCTAAGTGCTTCATTTTTATATAAATTGGGGGGGGGGGGGGGGTGTGGAAATATACTTGCTTAGGAGGATCTGTGTAAAGCAGGTCCAAATAAGTATCAACTCATTTTCTTCTTAGCTTCTTTGCTTTGCATTCCCAACTGTAGCCTCACAGGAAATTCAGTCCCTGGCAAGCTTCAGCTCCAGACAGGAAACATTCTGAGGAATTTCTTCCATACAGGTACTATATTTGCTTGGAGGGATAACATGGTGGAGATATTTACCACGGCTGGATTTAACTAGCAGGATATTATGCATGTTGATGGAGTTGCTGGGAGTGATCTCTGTCTGCAGCCACCAGCATGCCATGTTTAAACAAATCGTGCTGCTCTGCTTGCCTGTGGGAAGATTTGCATTAGATCTGGGCCAGATTCTCCTTCCTCTGACAGCAGCAGGGCCCAACTTATGTCAAAGATATTTGCTGATGTCAGGGAATATCAGGATCAGGCCTGTGCAGCAGGTTTTTATCACACTACAAACTTGGTCTTAAGCGATTTGCATGTACAGATACTTGAAAGCAGGCATTTTGATTGTAGTGACTGGAACAGGGGGAGGCTTGTGTGTGTGGAGATGAAGGAAGGTCTTTGCTCTTGCCTTTGCTCTCTGAGGGGACCAGACACCGAGGAGGGGGAGCTCTGGCAGCACATGGCCTTTCAGATGAGTGGGAGGTGCTGAGTGTGGCCACCTGAGACACAAGCCTCCTGCATCCCTTGGGTTGCTTTCCTACTTTTCACTGCAAGTTCAGTGCAGGCCTGCTCTGCTCATTAGTCCAGAGGAGTCTAAAAAACAAGTGTGATACATTCAGCAGCCACTCATCAGTGAACAGTGATGTGGTGGGTTAAACAGTTCTTGATGCACCCAAGAACAACATCCCTTTCTTATCAAAACACATGAGTGCTTTCAAGTCTCTAATGCAGTTCTCAGGATACAAAGCATAAAGAGAAAAGAGTGATCAGTCTGAATCACTCTCTCCCAAGAGAAACGTGAGGGTTTTAAGTACATGGCTGGGAACAATCCTGTGCTGGCAAGGAAATGGACTGCATGACCCATCTCAGAGATCTATGATTCACTGCAAATACAGAGAACAAGCATGAAAATGTGTAGTAACATGTAGTGGTACCTTGCCTGCTATTACAGCGCAGCCTCCAGCCAGAGACAACCCAAACACGTTTACAGGTGTTCTCTGGGAACAGGCCTTTTCTGTGGGGAGCCATGAAAGACAGCAGGAATGCTTTCAAAGCCTTAAAGGTCTCTGTGCCACCATGCCAAGCTGTGGAAATGTAACTTGTGTGCAGTGCTGAAGCACGGATTTTTTTAAGATTGTTTTTTTGGTTTCTGAGGCAGGAAGCACAAGTGCAGATCCTCCCATTTAATACTATGGGGGGAAGAAAAGATTCAGACTCCCCTGCAGTGTTGGTGAAAATGCAGCGTTGGCCTTTAGTGCCCTTTGTTACATAAATACAAGTAGCGTAGACATATTAATCACCCTGCCATTGAGGGAGGAACAGAGCAGCAACCTCAAATGCCACCCACTCCCCATTCTCGCTCCCATTTGATGTTGCTATTTTAAGCCACACATTATTTCCTGCTGTGATTTTATTTTTTTTACCCAGCTTCTAATTCTGGCTCTGAGGTAAGCTGTGACATACGTATCCCTCCTCTCCCCCTCCCCGCCTTCCTCCTCCCCCTGCACCCACGTCCTCTTTATTGCTGTCTTTTAGAAATTTTTTCTCTTGTAAGCAGCTGGGTCCCAGAGGTTAGTTATTGACTGCCCACAAAAAATATGAAAAGGGTGATCTTCTTCCTGCTTTTGGACTTCAGTGCAAACACTATTCAGGTCATGGTTTACAGGGCAGACTGCTTTAAGAGTGCTATTGTCCTGCTCCCTCCTTCTCAGGGAGTTTGGCGTTGTAGAGAGGATACCCAGGTGGGAAGGAAGGCTGCTGCTCAGCAGCTAATGATGGGCCACGGCCAGTGTAGCCATCTAATGAGAAGGGTCGTACACCAGTGGCATGTGTTTTGTGGCACAGAGGAGAGAGGACAGAGTTCAACTACTCAACAAGGGTTTTCTCTCCTGAGCCTTCTTCTGTGTAAAGGCCATCAGCAGATTTCTAACCCCCAAGTAGTTTTCCCCACCAGCAACCGCCTCATCCGGCCTGTGCCAGAGCACAACTTCTCTGTGGTTCTGCTGCATCCCCATGTCCGCTGTGGCTTTCAGCTGCTCCGCCTCAGCCCTGAGGAGGGCTGTAACTGTGTCAGTCTAGGGCAGAGAAAGAATGGAGCCTGCAGTCCCAGGAAGGGCCTGGTGCACCAGGCAGTGGTGCCTCTTCCCCTGTGTGCGAGCGTGACTGAGCACTGATAAGAGCTCTGCCAAGCTAAGTTTGAGCCCTAGGAGGAAATCTGAGGCTGTTTCTGTACCGCAATTGAGGAACATTACAGGTTTATCCTCTTCTATACCCACTCGCCCCTTCCCTCCCTGCCAAGCGACCCATCCTGAAAATCTCCTCTGACTGGATGTTTGCTGCTGCAGATGAATCCTGCTAGCATAAGAGCAGGCTGGGTGGCAGCAGGCTGCTGGCAAAACCCCAGGCCTTGCTTCTACTTCCAGGCAAACAGAGGTCTGGGCTGCCCTCAGCCAGTCCTGATGTATACATTTCACACAAACAATCTCACGCCTTTCCCTTCCTGTGAGTTGCTTTTGGAGCTGCTGCACGTGGCTCTTGTCTGCCTGGTATAAGCAATAGCTGTAGGAAATCCCAGGCTGGGCATCTACATGTTCTTTGTCCTCCCCTTTCCCAGCCAGGGATTCCAGTTATGCCCTTCCTGAGGTTCCTGGAGAGTAGGAAAGGCAGAGAGTGAGAGTGAGAAGCCCTTTGCCAAGTGGTTTAATGTTAGTCACAGCTGAAAGTCTTTGTTGTGCTCTCACCAGAACTGTTACTTTTGTTTTCATGGTTGGGTTTCCATGTGGGTCTGCAGAAAAGGCTGGGGAGTCACATCCCTTCCCGAGAGCAGGCTGCACGCTGGCTTTGCCCACTTTGCCGCCGGTTTGAAGCAGCGAGGAGCACGGGGCAGCTGTCCTATTGCAGGCCACACCACGGCCCTCTCATCCCTGCCTGCAAAGAGCTTGCAAACTGAACTGAGCAAGCTAATTTCCAGTGGCTGGGAGGGAGGGAAGGAGCCAGGCTCGAGATTTGAAGCGATCACACCAGAATTAAATGACTTTTTCCAGCATACTATGTCCCCATGGGCAACTGTTTTAAAAGTTCTGGCAGAATAACTTCTCCCACAACAGCAATGCTGGAGAGTTTCCCCCTTGAGAGGGGGAGAAAAAGGACCTCAAAAGGGACTCAAATAAATTGTCTTTACAGAAAATGACCCTGCTCTCGGGTGTCACACCCAGCACTGTGCAGCAGGAGCCAGCCAGCAGCTGACAGGAGTCTGGTGTCCTGTGCTGGATGAGGACAGCTCTCCAAGGACCGATGTCCACATGGCAGCCAGTATCTGTGCAGGCACAGACTCGCAGCACCTCGTTGGGGGTCTGTGTGGTGGAGGGAAGAGCTGACTGGGTACAGGGGCTCACAGAGGGAGAAGAATTCAGTTTATACTGGGTGTCGCCTGCTTGCCGGGACCATCCAGCGGAGGCCAATGTTGGTATAGGCTCTGGTGGTCACTTGAACAATAGGAATACCGGGAAAGAGCTTGTGGTTTACAGATAAAATGGCTGTGGGGTAGGGGCAGCTTAGGGGCACTGGTGCAATAGGCCATATGTGTCACGGCATTCGAGGTATGTGATAAATAACCCATTTTCAAGTTTGGTCAGGCTGAGAATTGCACAAACAACAACAACAACACAGAAATTAAAAAGCCCAAACAATCCTGAATACCCACAGTTTGGCGTCTGGGAATGGCACAAGATGGCAGAGATTCCATGCCCTGGGGACTAGCTGATACCATCCATACAACCCCAAAATCTTTCTTTCCTTGCAGAGCTGGTCTTTATGATCAGCATTGCTGTATGCTCCCTGGCATGGTAGCAACCAGAGAGGCCCAGCTCATGGGAGATGGATCTGGCAGGAGCCCTGACTGCCTGGAGAGCCCCCTTACTACTGCCATTGTTCTCTGTCCTTGCAGCTCAGAGCTCATCTAGGTCAAGAAAGGTGGCTCAGGAAGACATTCCGTGCAAGCTCTGATGAGATCTGCTCCTCCCAGGGCCGTTCAGCTGGGCTTGCTCCTTTTTCTCATTCCACACAGGGTTTAAAAGACTGTTTGTAAACACCAGTCTCCGACTCTGCCTCTGGGGCTCTGGGCAGAAGGCCAGGGAGGGATCTAAGAGACAGCAGACAGTTTTAAGAGGCAGTGGCGTCCGATTGCTGCGGTGGAGAGGATACGCCTTGCAGTTAATAGCCGTGGTGGCGGGAGTCACCTACAGTACCAGCAGGTCTCAACACTATTTCATGGTTCCTGGAGGCTGAGCTTGGGTTTTACTGAAATGACCTCTTCACATGCCAAGGTAAATTCTGCATCTCTCGAGCCAGCTCTGCCACTATCAGTGGGCAGTTAAGCTGCGTTGCCTCAAGTGTACATACGAGATCAGTGTCCTGTGATGACAAACACCACAGTGGACATGTGTTTGCATTTGACACAGCACTGGTTAAATATTTACTCTGTTCAGCCTCTCCTTTCCATAGATTGCTCCAGAGAGCTTGGCCACATACATGGACTGGGGCACTCCCATCTAATTGGGCAGTCAAGGGCCTGCTGTGGCAGAGCACCTGCTCACTGAACACAAGACACATGACCTACAGTCCGAGATGCTGGCAGAGAGTCTGCCCAAGCCTCCCAGTCTCTCTTGGCTTTATTCCTTTTGAAAATTGGTTAACAAGTGCCATTGTTTGGCATTTTGACATTATGGAGCAGTGACAAAGCTCTGCTGTTGAAGGGAGGCCAGAGCTGGTGAGAGTTAGAGCTGTGCTCACCTCTTCCCATCATCTGCAGCACTTGGTAGGCAAGGGAGGCAAGGAGAGATCTTCACCCAAGCACAAGTCTGAGCCTGTTTGTATGTCCAGAGTTGCTTCTGACCATACACTTTACCAGCAGGCATGTTTATGCACAGATTTAGATGGAGCTGCAAAGCTCCTGAAAAGGTGAGAGCCAGTTCTGGGCAGAGTGGGGAGCACTAGGAGCCTGAGTACACATAGGTATCTAATACAGAACTTCAGCTGGGAAGCAGCCAGTGGTCCAGACAGGCTGTGCATTGATTGTAGGGTTGTGCTGTCTATACCCGAGCTCACGCCTCACTGCACAGATGAAACCTCTGTGCCCTGCATCCTGAAGGCCTGGAGCTGGGATGGCTCATTTTCCCCATGAAGGTACCTCTGCTCAGGGCTCCCAAGGCTTCACACTGTGTGTGACAGCTTGTACCTGGGTCGTGTGTTACACCTGTGCAAGGGATTCCATTGCTCCCATGGGAACAATGTGGGGGGTCAGGCCTGGCTGGTGGGGCTGAGGGAGGAAGAGAAAAGTCGGTGGCTCCTTTAAGGGAGGAAGCCGACAGGACTGCAGAGAAGGAGCTCTGGAAGCTGTGTTTTTCTCTCAGCGCCTAAGGGGCTGGTTACTAAATTTGGTTACTGGGCTTAAATAATGCAGCGTGGCAGAGCCCAGTGGGTTTGAACATTGTCATATCCACATAATCCTCTCCTAGGTGGCAGAGATCTCTTGTTCTCTGCCGCTGCTATCTGCACAGGAGCTTGAATGTGATGTGAAACATCATCTTAAATAATTATAACTAGCAGAGAAGAGCCAAAGCTGCAAAGTCCCATCTATTTCCACTGTGCTCTGTCTATCTATGTAATTTCCAAGGTGCCAATCACCAAAGCATCCAAGCACTATCTAATCTGGATCTGAATTCCCCCGGTGCTCATGGAGGCTTGAATCTTAACATTTTGTGTGAGCCCATCTCTAGCAAGCATAGGGACAGAGCTGCATACTGTGAGCGAAAAAGCCTCCTATTGTTTTGTGATTTACTGACCAAAAGCCCGTTTGGCTTGGAGGAGTAAGGACATCATGGTCAGCCCTGGCCCAGGAAGCGTTAAATCCCTTCTGTTATTTTGGCAGAAGGCAGGGCAGGTTTACCAAGGGAGGGCAGGGAGCTGTGGTGTATTGCCTACCTTCCAGGTCACACAGTGTGGAATAGGGGCAGAGCTGCACAGCCTGCACAGTCTGTACACCAAGGCTGCATCCAGCCTGGGGTCAAGAAGGCCCTGTGCCACCCCTCGCTGCAGATCCACACCTCCCCATGCAGGGACAAGGGATAAAAGCACAAGACAGGAGCCAGTGACCTGCTCTGCACCGTGTAGGAGAAGGGGGAAGAAAATGATGCACCCAGCGGCTGTCTCAGCTGACCTATTGCCCCACACTTCCTACAGACTTGGTGAAATAGATTAAAACCTGCCAGAAGACCACTCATGGCTAACATATGAGTGCTAACAGTGGCAAAGGGACTCACTGTACTGAACATACTCACCTGGAGTGAAATGAGATTAAACCTTTCCTTCATTACCAGGGAAAGAGTATTTGTTTTTAGTGAGAACGTGACAGGTTCAGGCAATGCTGGAGCAGAGTGATTACTTTCCATCCATTGGGCTGCTCTTAGGAAAAGGATCTCTCTCAGTCTCTGGCTATAGTCTCCCTGATTTGACGTGACACTTGACAGCAGGTTTTCATGGCAGAGGATACTTAGCAGTTACTGGGAGAGAGTCTTTCCAAATCCTGCTTGTAAGCATCATATTTCAGTCTTTACAAAAGTGCAGGTCCTCTCCACCCTCCCCCATTAATCAGCCCTATCCTCCCCACTCCGCAACTGCTGGAGTATTTTTAGTGACATTGAATAAATACATGTTAAATCTTTTTCCATTAGTGACATGTCAGAAATTAAAATGGCATTAGCTGTAAAGCCTGCAGCAAAGCCAGCTTCATCTAGGGCACTTGCATGTGGTTGCCCAAGAGGCCAGGAACAACAGTACCGGCTTCGCTTTTCCTTCAATCCATCCATATTCTCTGCACACCCTTTCTACCTTTCTTCCTCCAGAAATACTAATGGCACCTTCTGCTGCTGTTTACTCACAAACTATCCTCAACTTCCCCAAACATTATGGGTAGGAGAAGTTTCCACGTTACAACGTTTCATTCTCTCCAGTCACACGTTAGATATGTCCTCTCCAGAGGACAGTATCAGCCCCATTGTAAAATGCAGATGAATTTTTTTGCACTTGCTAAGGCCACTGTATAGCAACTCCGAAACTGCTTCCATAGCTGGGACTTGGCTGGCAAGAACCTAAGTATATCAATAACTTCATTTTCCATCCATATCCACGACTGCCTTTGTTCACATGATCTCCACTCTTCCATATACATTGGCTCCTCAGCTAAACTTCATGTTTGACTCTAAGCCATGCCCACTCTGACAGTCATCCCACTCCTTCATTTCAAACCTTGTTTCTTCCTAGACATCCTGCCTCTCCCCCACTGCCTTTCTTGCTTCAGCCTTCCCCTGCCGTGTTTCCCCTTGTTCTTCTCCTGACTACCCATCCTATCCCGTTCCTTCCCTATCTGCTTTTTCAGTCGACCCTGCCTCCCAATCCAGCGCATCTTCTTCAGTCAGAGATGGACATCTTTGCAGTCTCTGGTGGTTCAGGCAAATGGTTTGCATCTTCTCTGAGTTGCTCAAGGCAGGAGCTTGCTCTCCTTTGCTACTAGTCCTTTAGGTACGTGGCATGGATCAGCTTGGAATCCAGAGCGTGAGGAAAAGTCTACACAGAGCTCACAGCATGTGTAGCTTAACAGGACGAGATCCACTCAAACACTCCGCCACAAAGGAGCAGTGGATAATGGTTGAGGGGAAGCTCGAGGTGAAAAACGCTGAAATGCTACGGCTATCAAACAAGCCAAAATATTTATAGCTGTGATTTGCAGGGTGGCTGATTGTGCAGGGCAGGGAAAAGCCTACCATTGCCTGCCATTAAGGAAGAGGGAAATTGCAAAACAAACATCCCCTTTGGATATTTAGTAGCACGCCCAAAAGATTAACATTGATTATATCTCCCTATTAAGAAGCAAGATACTACCCTGCTTTAATTAACAAGGTGGGTTCTCAATCCTCAATTGCCTCTTTGCAAGTATCAGGTGAAACATCAGGGCTGGTGTTCCCAGTGGCATGAAGTTAGACTCTTCTGGTTAGCAGGCAAATCCTGAGGCCCTGCTCTTCAAAGGTATTTAGGTTTCTGGCTGCTGATGATATTTAGATGCTTAAATCCTTTAAGGCTCCAGGCCTTAGGAGCTAAGAGGATGGCTACGAACTCCAGGTTGCCTGGTTCAAGCCAAGTCTATGTAAGTCCTGACTGATAAATGTTACTGTTAGGTATCTGCATAATGTCAAATTTCTCCCCGAGGCTGGGTCATTCTGCTGTTGCCTGATGCAGCCTGTGTGTGCCTTTTTTTTTCTGAACAAGGGGGTGATAGCCAGCATCAGTCCTGATAATGGCTTTGAGGGACCTGTGTAGAACTCAGGTTGTTCTACAGCTATTAATTCATTCAGACAAGCAAGCCTGCTGCTTGATGGGTGCTTTGTTTCACTTGGTGGGGCGGGGGAGAGAGCACAGGGAGAATTGGTGCCTTTCCCAGACTTGCACAATAGCAGGGCTGGAAATGGGCCCTGTGCAAATTCAATTACTCTGAGTTGCCAGCATTAACTGCTGGGCTGCCCGCTTTATTGTAGCTAGGGAAGGAGGTGCAGAGAGCAAACTGGCTGCTGTGCTTTGGATGTGATGGAAATGCTGTCAGATTTTAGCAGTTCACTGACCTTTTCTTTACAGTTCCTGAAGTCACAGCTTTCCCAACACTTGGTAATAGATAAAGGCTGTGCACAGGTAAAGACTTTTGTTTCATGGTGCAAGATGTCTATGGAGACAGGAGCAGGAGAGAGAGATTGAAGAGATTGCTTCCTCCAGCCTTCTGCTTAATTACCCCTTGAAGAATGACACTGAACTCAGATCCTTACTCCAGGTCAAAGGCCTCCCAGAGGGAACATAGATATCTTAATGATGGTGTATACTCCTTCCCCCGACTTGCAACCAGCCTTGTTAATGGCAGGATCCTTCCCTCCCTCCCATTTCAGCACCTTTAATCTCTCTGGAGTCAAACCAAGTTCCTCAGATCTAGGAAAGCAAAGGGACCAGTTTTCCCTAGTGAATCTTTAAGCCAGGAGAAACAACAGCTCTGATACTCAGGCTTCTCCCATCATTTTACACCAGAAACACTCTGCCATCAACCTGGTGAGACAAGCTTCTGGGAGAAACCAGGCTGTGTCCTTTCTGCCTCATGCATCTCATTAAAGAACGGTGGGCAGTTTGGCTGGAGATTCTTCAAGCAGGATGGGGTCAGATCACACCCCAGCTACCTGGAGGCATGAAAAAGCCTGAAGTGCTATCAGCTTTTCTCGTGTTTTCTGGGTTGCTCTACTTCTCCCAACCATTCAAGTGTGGACTCCAGGGGCTCCCACTCTCCATAGTTGTCCATAGCTCTCCATAGCTCACAAATACAGTGGAGAAAAGGGGAACTAACAGGTCCTGTTGTTAAACTGTGAGGTCTCCTCAGACAAGGAGTCCTGAGGTTCCAGAAGTGCATGGAAGATGCCGAAACTGAAGCAGAATTTACTTAGGGCTGATGAGTGGGGCTGTGAGGATGACTTCTTGTAGAAAAGCTTTAGACAGGGGTAGGGGCTTTGAATCCACCTACATTGTGTGTGCTGTGCTACAGGGATGCAGAGGATTCTGAATTGTGGAGAAAGAACTGAATGTTTTAAAAGCCATTAAAAAAGCATGTCAGAGTATTGCCATGTGTGTATCTTTCCTGGAGTTACACAAAGAAGGGAGATTTCCTATTTGCTTTCCAGTTTGCACCACTACAGGTACTGTGTACAGAGCTGGCTCCTTGCGAGCTCTTTTGTGAGGATACAGTGCAGCTGGCCAGCGTCACTTAATTGTTCTCATGTGTTAGGTCGGTGGGGACAGAGCGACCGCCTAAAATGTGACTAAACCCTGTGACTTTTGTCCTCAGAATACCCAGAGACAGAGAAGTGTAGGTAGGTCTAGTGGGGCAGGCAATGGTGGGGGAAGGTGTGCGGTGGATGTTGTCTCTCACTGCTGTTGTGGGCAGGGAAAAAGCAGCACTTGCCTTAAGGGTTCAGGTAAGGCTGCTGGGGAAAGCCATCCTGGGGGAAGACGCCAGTTCAATAAAGGGAGCTGGCATGAACAGAAATGCCTAAAGCTTTTTATTGTATACAAAAACCACCCAATGCCTTGCTCCCTGGGGAAGAGCTCCAAGATAGTTGTCAGTCTGGCTTGCCCCTGCCCTTTAATCCAAACATGCCCAAATGGGCTAGGGGCTTTATTTTTGTATTATTGCATTGTCTTCCTCCCACTCACTTTCCTCACAGATGCCTGTGGCTGCTTTTGATACTTCTCTTCCCTGTTTTGGCCTCTCTGTTGGGCAAACTTTGTGGTTTGCCACCTTTTCTTGCCCCTTTTTCTACGTCTTTGATGGTACAAGAAAGCTTTTGGTTGTTTCTCTGTTTGTATTTCACTCTCTGTAGGGTTATGTCTGATGTGCTATGACAAAAACATGTGAGTCCTTCTGAGTTCTATCTAGCAGGGAATGCTCAGCAAGAGAGTAAAAAGCACAATGTAAAAAGGCTGTTCATTCCTTATATTTCTCAGCATCATAAAGACTAAGATATTTCCTACTTACTTCACAATAGAGCTATTGGCCCTATTTACTTTGTTCTTATGTGACATGCTTTATCTGTCAACTTCCAAGAACCTTGCCAGTGTTATTTATATAAATAAATCTCATGTTGCTTCTGTGCAATACGCATTTTCCTCCATTTTGCAGTTTGGGAAGCCAAGGCATTTAAAAACTAATTGGCTTATGCAAAAGTACAGAATAATCTGTCCTTAAGAAAGAGAACAAGAACTTCACAGTCCTGCCTTCCATGCCTTCATTAATGGAGTGTTCTCCACCTCTAGTTAATAGGCAGTCTGGTTTTCCTTCAGGTCACGATCATAAAAAGATCCAATTGTCACTTTAAACATGTAATTAAAGTGCCTGCCTTTATAATGACCTTCACCAGAATGCACCAGCCACTGCGCAGGTGGGTAAGATGGTGATATATTGAAAACAATGAGGCTCAGAGAGATTAAGAAATATGACCAAGGATTTGGAAAATGAAAGCTGTGTAATAAAGGAATTTTGATTCTGACTGTTCTGAGTCCTTGAGAATACTATCTCCCCAGATTTTTTGGGGATGGTTTTTTTTTGTTTGTTTATTTGTGTGGAGTTCTTTTGTTTTGTTTTGTTTGGTTGGTGACGTCCCATCCTGTTGTGTGCGTCCCCCAAATTTCCTAAGGTTTGTGGGGAGGAGGAGACACTCTCTAGGCAATTTGCACACCTGCTGGCTGGTCACCATGAAGTGACAGAATTAGTGACTGGAGTGGGTTTTATATGGACTAGGCTGGCCGGCTCAGCTGTGTCCTGGAGCTTGAAGAACACAGATCCACCAAACTTTATTTATTTATTTATTTGTTGCCTTTCTAGTAACTTGTGTACCACCCCTTTTCAGGGGTGGAAAAGAAGCAATTTCAAGTCGCAAAGAAGTCGGGAATGACTGTGATTGTGTTGTGCGTCTTTCCTGGAAAAATCCCTTTATGCGATAGGTGGCCTGAAGACACTGGTGCATTTGGAGTGCAGCTTTTCCAGTAACCCAGCAGGATTTGGTGGGTGGAGGAAGGGGAAGGAACTCAGTGAGCTGTGACAATGGGAAAATCTTGGCAGGGACTTGTACACGCAGTCTTGCAATCGGCCTCAATGTCCCAACTGTTACCAGAAGGGATTGCGCCGGGATGAGGAAAGCTCAGAACAGGGTGTGTGAAGGCAGCCACAAACCCGAGCGCTGGATCCGCGCGTTGGGCGGAGGAGGCGGCCGAGGCCACGCTCCCCTTGGGCTCAGTGCCACCGCCCTGCCGTGGCCACAGGGGCCCTGCCGTGGCCACAGGGGCCCTGACGATCGTCCGTCCCGGCCGGGGCAGGGGGCCGGGGACCGGGGCGGCTCTGGGCTGGGTCCGTCCCGTTCGGGGCCGGGGCCGGGGGCGGCTCTGGGCCGGGTCCGTCCCGGTTCGGGGCCGGGGCCGGGGGCGGCTCTGGGCCGGGTCCGTCCCGTTCGGGGCCGGGGCCGGCTGAGGCCGCGCGGTGCGCGCGCCGCGGCTGCCCCCTGGCGGGAGCGGCGGGGCCGGAGGCGCCCGGGGCGGCGGGCACGGCTCGGCTCTGACAGAGCGCCCTGCCAGGGCCCGACCTGCGTGTGACTGCATCCCTGCAGCACTTCCTGCAGGGATAGCTAACTCTGGGTCATTTCCTCTTGACTCAGCGGCATCAATCACGGACTATATTGCTCCGGCTTTTGGCTCAGGTCCCCAGCTGTGAGGATCTGCTCTCCCGCTCACACACGGGCTGTGGGGCAGCTTGGAGACAAGCCCTCGGCTTTGCTTCCGCGGGTCCCTCAGAACCACCAGCTGCGGCTGGAAGGGTGCTATTCCCCAGCCTGACCACTATATATCCCCATGTATCTGCTGGTATGGTAACATATCCATTATATATCTGCTAGTTGAAAGGTATTGGCATGGCTGCTAGGCAGGGTCCTGCTGAGCAGGCTTTCCAAGCTCAGACTGCCGTACCAGCATGATAGATCCACCGCACAGAGCAACAGGCTTCTGTGAGCGTCCCAGCATTGCACACCGTGGGCAGTCAGGTCTTAAGGCAGCTGGTTTCAGCTCATGCTGATTCAGACACCTCTGGGACACTGAAATATAGCCTAAACCCAGGTATTGTCCAAACCCTTCAGAGGCTATGCTCTGCACCTAAGATGTGTACAGTATATTGTTTTATATGAACAAGTACATGATGGAATTTAATGGACAAGTTGATGTGAACGAAAGGTTTCCTTTCTAACAGCATGGGATTTTGACTCCGTAGCTGAAGCTCGTTCCTGTAAAAGTCAAGACTAGCTACTGCTCTTGTTGCACTGCTGAAGCCAAATCACTGCGTGGACAGAGGATGCCATCCTATCCATGGATAAGTGGAGTGGTCTGAAAGCTAAGCCTGTAAATAAATACCCTATGCCTCCACATGACTTGGCTGGACTAGTTTTAAGAAAAACCAGCTATTACTGCTAGGGGAAGTCAAAGTGTGCTTTGTAATTTGGGACACACTCAAGGTTCTCTATGTGCAACAGGAATGGTCCCACAATTGCTGTGCCAATCCCACCATCCCTGTGTGTCCCGTTTGTCTCTGCGAAAGGACATCATGTGACTGACGTCAGGCAGACAGGACAGAGCAAGGGCTTTCAGCTCTGAAGAGCTGCAGGGTTGTTCACCATGAGGAGCAGGTAGAGCTGGTGGTTCAGGTTCTTCTCTGCTCTGTCAAGGTGGACATGAGGTGCTCAGTCACAGTAGAGTCCTGGGCTTTACACTGGGAATTGCCAAATTATGCACAAGATGAAACAATCGTAGAGATTCACAACCTCAGAAGCCTCAAAAAGCAAAGGCAATCTCTAGATGAACACCTCTAAGCATGGACAAATAGACACTCCAGTTGTGAAAAATGGTGTGAAAATTGCCCCCAAATTTTTCCAATTATTCAGAATAAAACTGCAGTGTCTGAGAAGCTAGAAATTCCCATTATCTGGAAGGGACACTTGGAATGAAGACACTTGAAAGGAAGGTCAACCAGCAACATAAACACCTATCTGCCACACTTTTGCCAAGAAATGCTTCCTATGCCAAACTTGATACTTGTAAGTATACGGTATGAATGCAAAATAGTCTACATAAATGTATATTATATAGATAGTATATAAGTATATAGAGATAATACATGTCCACACAATACGATCTTAGGGCTATGTCTGTATCAGTAAATCTGTATCTGGGGCAGTACAATTCCATCGTCTAGAAATTAATAGCTGATTCCATTTAATTTATTCTTCCCATGGTTTTGGCCTGTGCCAGTTAACACTTTTCCAGACAATTCCCAGGCACGACTGAGGGAGCTACTGTGGGCCAGGGGCCGTTCCCAACAACGACTTGGATTCAAATGCCTTGCTTGAAGGATAAAAGAGTTTAATGTTACTGGTGCAAGCCATCCTGTGCCAGGGCTCTCGGTGCCAGAGAACAGTCCTGGGCACGTTTAATTTACTGGTATAGACATAGTCTATGAGCCCAGGGGATTAGGCAGGGTTTTAAGGGTTGCATGCCTGGACTTAGGTAGTTGATTTCTCCCAAGATCCAGTTTAGGGAACCTTGGGTTTTTTTGTGGACATGGGCCTTGAGCCTTTAAATCTTCTATCACCTTAGTTAAAAAGCCTTGCCTTCTGGTGTTCACGACCCTTTATAGTGTTTTCCCTAAATAGTAAAAATCTGGTGGAAAGTACAGGGGGTTGTAATTATGCAGTTTTATTATTGCTGTCTTCATGACAGTGGCATATAACAATAGTGAGCTCTGTTTAATTAACACTTATTTTTATATTTTTAAGGAGAAAGTCACATAAAACCTAGGAGATAAAAATGAAACCATACAAACCAGTGATTTTTCAAAGCCTGGCTAATTTTCATCAGGCTTTGTAGAAAATAACTTCCTTTGTCTTCAGGTAAAACCTGGAGATTTTAAGATTACACTAATATTGCTGTATGAAATTATGGAGGGACTGATTACATTTTTAAAGGAACACCCCTGCAGGTGTATTCAGTTACACTGATCCTTGTGGTGCTACATCTCTTGGGAATGGTGCTATTGAGTTTCTAGTATGTGACTGTACTTGAGCCTTGAGCTTTTCTGTGTCCTCTGAAGAGCAGCACAGAAAGGTATCTGACTGACAGCAGCAAACCTGCACTGAAACACAGGAACAAAACTCCTTTGGTCAGGACGGTAATTGCAGTGCTCCCAGTCACATACTTCTCCTGACCCATCTGTCTGGTCTAATCATAGCTCTTTCTCCTAAACTCCTCCTGGCTGTCACCCGCTTAGCCTGACTCTTACCATAACTTGAGTTTCACTTCTGTCAATGCAGCCACCACGTTAGTGTCAGGACACACGGGCCAGGGCTGAGATGAACACTGACATAACGAGTGTCTCTGCTTATCTGTGCAGCTCCAGTCAGTCTGGTGGGACTGCTGCTCTACTATGCAATATGTGACCTGAGTATCCAATCATCCCAACCACAGGTCGTGTTGGGACAGCTCTGGGACTGTGATGATGGTGCACTATGGTGGCGATAGCAGCAAGGAAGTGGGCAGAAGTATTCCCATTGAAATTCCATTTATCTGTGGGTATGACGAGTGTCTGCCATATATAAGCAAATTAGGCTGGCTCTTCAGAAGTCATCTCTTGGGTTTATGAGGGAGAAGAGAGGAGGGCTGGGAACTGATGAGGTGAACATCTGATCCTTTGGACTGAATCTGTCTGTCCTGGTCTTTTTGCCATTTGCTACACATGCCTCCTAGAGATGGAGTCCCACACACCTGCTACATGTGTGGCTTTGTGATGCATGACCAGGTTTATTCAGGGGATTTGGTGCTGTGTATCTGAGCCCATTATCCATCTAGAGGGCAACCAGGATACATCTGAATAGATCTGGCTGAGAAAGAGGAGAGGTTTTTCAAAAACAGGATCCAGAAAATGACTCATTAATACCTCTAGGAATGCTGGCTGTGGTGTGGTGGAAACAGAGATGGAGAGTTTTTCTCTGCATTGTCTCTTCTGAGTGGAGTCAGGTGTGTGACCATACTTTGGTTTGCCTTTGAGGGCTAGGAGCCTGGTGTGGGGCTGTAACTTGTGTAAGGCTCTGCTGTCCACTTCTGAAGCGCTCGAATGAGGAGAGGTCATCCTAGGCTGGGATTCGGAGGCCGGCCTGATCCTTTCACTCTGGCCTGCTGCACCAAGGGGGCTTGCAGAGCCTGGGATCAGCACCCTGGCTGGATGTGCGCATACTGGGATCAGCAACCCGGCTGGCCGTGTGAGACACCCAGACCTTTGGTTACTAAAGTGCCATTTCCTGCGTGAGCGTGTGCTCGCCGATATAAAGCAGCTCGTTGCTGCTCCGTGGTAACGCTGTCTGTGCCTTCAGCCCAGCCGGGAGAACACAGGCCGGCAGAGCTGGGGCAGCCCTGCATCCCCACAGCCCTGCATCCCCACAGCCCTGCATCCCCGCAGCCCTGCATCCCCGCAGCCCGGCATCCCCGCAGCCCGGCATCCCCGCAGCCCGGCATCCCCGCAGCCCGGCATCCCGGCATCCCGCCGTCCCTGCTCCCGGCAGAGCGGCTGGACAGGGAGAGCCGGGACAGCGCCAAGCCGCGGTCTCCTGCGCCCCCTGGGGCCGGCCGGCCGGCAATGCGGGCACTGAAGGAGTCGGGTCCGACACAGGAGAGAGGCTTTTCACGAGCTTGGAAACAAAGAGAAATCAGGGAGTGACGGATGATAAGACCTCCAGGAAAATATCTCACTCCTCACTCCTTACCAGCTCTTTGTCTTAGCCCATCTTTTCTTGCCTCCCCCCCCCCCCACCTTTTTGACCATTTGTAGTGCTAGCGTGACTGCATGCAGAGCTCACGGTTTCTGATGCCAAATCTCATTTCCTCCCTCCCAAGGCTGTTTTCATCCTTGTTTACACAGCCTAGAGAGCTGTTTCAAGTGGAATTTCTCGTGAATTGCTTGCAAATAACTGTTCTTAGCTGTGGGAAACTGATAAAGGTTTCATCATTTGGTCTTGGCCTCTAGAAGAGTTGGGGAGGAGGTACAGGTGCAATGTGCAATCACAGAGCTTAGAAAGCTAGGAGTAAATAGCATGCTTGTGATTTATTCTCATGTCAAAATCTTCTAAGGCTGCTCCTTAGCCAGTCTGGCAATCTGAGCTTTTGAGGCAGAGACTTGTGAAGACAAGTTATCTTTTCCTGTTCCTCACAGTGCAGTTTTATTGGATGCTTGGACCCCTTCCATTTGCTTATGGCTGGTTTGTGGCCACAAGTCCTCAGTCATTTGCAGTTCTACAGTTATTTTAAGGGCCATGTCTTTTACCTGCAAGCCTTTCTCTGAGGATTCTGCTGTGCTGTCACTCCTGCAGAGGCCTCAGGCAGTGCTCCTGCTCCTCTCCCAGCCTTCCCTGCCCTGCTGAGCCACTCAGCAGCACCGGTTTGCACACTGACTTCAGCAGACCCAAAACTGTCTTCCCTGCCCAGTGACGAACTGGAGCCTGGCAGCAGCTGGAGATGAGGTGCAGGGAGGCGGATGGGAGTCCTAACAGTTCTGTGACATATCACCACTGCTGGCTGGTGTTTTCTGCTCATCTGATGGCAGCGTGAGAGGCCTGGCCAGGCTCAAAGCAGGGCACCATGGCCAGGAGCTGCCTAGGATGGCCCAGCCAGGGTACAGCATGGGTGTGGCCTGGCTGCTGCTCTCCTCATCCATGCATTGTGCCCGCATTAAGGCAACAAGTTCGAACATGCACGTCCTGGAAATTCTTCCTAGAATTTCTTTCCCTGGTGATATTAACCTGGCTCTTTTTTCACTTCCCTTAGAAGCACTGAAGCTGCTCACAAATACATATCTAGATGGGGTGCCCAACTAGAGGAACTGGGAAACCTCTTTGATGTTGAAAGCTGTGTTTTATTTATACACTTGGGATAAGCCCAGAGGCTGTCTGGGCAGCCAGGAAGTTCCAGAAAGGAATTTCCCCCCATCAAACCAGGAACCACAATAATATTTTCTCCCTTCCTTTTCAGAGACTGTGTGTGCTCATTCCTAGCACTTTTGCTTTAGAAGTTTCCCATTTTTGCAGGACCCTAGGACCTTCCTCTCTGTTGCTGCCCTTCTAACCATTATAGTTTGAGGTTTCTTGTCTTTGACCTGAAGACCTCAAGTCTGAGGCAGCTGATGAGCTGGTAGGCTCTTTCTGTGGGGGTAGACTGGATGTTTCTTTCATCTTTGGACTGACTGCTCCTGGCTACATGGCAGGGCTCAGGAGAACTGTGTGATCCCAGCTGAGGACTGTTACCGAGAAGGCGTTTGAAAAGGAAGAGATGCAAGTGAGTTGCAGGGGCTGTGTTTGAAGGAAAGAAGGTCAGATAAGACAATTCCTCTTCTCCAGGGATTAGAAAGAAGCTGTCCAAAGCAGAAATCATTACTTCTCTTTGCTTGTGTTTCTGAGGAGCCAGGCTGCCCTGCTACCCTGGAGTTTCTGGCTGGCCAAGCTAAACTGTGAGGGCTGTCCCAGCAGCCTGTTACCAAGCAGGTGTCATGGGGCCCTTCCAGGCCCTCTTGCAGAGGAACAAATGTCTGCAGTACCAGCAGGAGAAGCACAGTGTAAATGGCCTGCTCCGTCTGATTCTCGTTGTATCAGCCACATGCTGACTTTCCAACAGGCCCAAGCAATTTGCAGGGAGAGAATGAGCAGCAAGGGAATTATAACAGAGATGGGGCTGCCCAGCAGTGCTGTTAAGAGGATTGTCTCTTCTTCTAATGTATGTCACGTGGCCTATGCTGGAATGGTCATTGTTTCTCTATTGTATAGCATCTCTTCAATTTCCTTGTCCTTCTTTTCCTCTTTTATGGCAGTCAAAACCTGCATATGCCAAATAATGTATCCTAGGTATTTCATTGCTCAGATTAGCCTAAAAGATATGTATCTAAAAGAGAACAGATAGCTGTTACCCCCAGCCACCTCTAACCAGCCCTTCTTGGTTCTCCCTGAATGTCCAAAGTGTTTGCACGACAGCAGCTGGCTCAGTTCTGGGACAGGCTGTAGCCTTTAAGGTAATGGTGGGCAGTTCTCACTTTTGGTTGCTTATAGCCTTACTGAAGGGCTCCTTCATGTGTGGGATGTGGGATGTTTCCCAGCTGCCTGTCCCATACTCCTGGTATAAAGTCAGAGCTTGGAGAGCCCTTGTGTGTGCTGCAATTTCACCCCTGCAGCTGGGTCATGGGGTGTTTGTGGTTTGTGTGGTAGGGACTCAGCTTAGTTTGGCCTGTGTTAGAGCAGACATTGTGCAGAGGCCGAGTCAGAGATGATCCCTTCTGGAGGAGCCTGGAGGCTCAGGAGTTCACACACTGGGAGGAGGAATGCTACAAGTGATTGGTGGCTGGCTTAGGGACAGAGCTTAGTGCCCTTTGTCTGTTTTGTCAGTCATACTGTTCTGGAAACAACTCTCATCATTTTTGTGGATTGTCCTTCTCTCCTGCTTTTACCTACATACATTGGACTGTGTTTGAATCAGTTGGTGGATGGCCCTGCTCTGGGACACCAAGATGTGCCTGGCTTTGGGTCCACATCTTCCTCCAAGCAAGCTGCAGGCTCAGCTTTCATCCTGCTCCTGCCCTCCTATTCTCTTTTAGCATCTTCCTTGGCAGATTCTCCTTCCCGGCCTGGCACTGGCAGTACCTCCAATGTCTGTCTTGGACATCACCCAGTTAGGGTCATAAGCAGGAGAGGATGGATAGGGTTTTTTTCATCCTTGTCTCCCTTGGTGTAATGAGGGAAGATCCCCAATAGATGGCACTTGAACCTCTTCCCTGGCTGTTTTTTTCCCTCCAACCTCGGGATGTTCAGACCAGTGTATGCACAGATGCAGCATGAGCCTGTTATGGCACAGTGTGTGGAAAAAGGAGACCAAAGAGCGGTTCAGTGTGTAAGAAGGGGCGAGCAGATCCCCAGGTGACTTCAAAGGGTGAAAAAACCATCTCTTTCCTTTTGAGAAGGCTTGGCCAGGCCTGCCTAATGAGGCTTTCTGCACCCACACACATTCCTGTTCTTGCACCTGGCAGTGTCAGTGGTACACCTTGGGCAGGATAAACTGCAAAAGGCATTAGCTTGTCCTCCGAGCACAGCAGGAAACACAGCCCAGAGGGAATCTGTGCATTAAACTAATCCTCACTGCATTGTCTTCACCCCTACTGCCTGTCTTCCCATTGGCCTGCTTGGTCAGGATTCCCACAGAGGAATGTCTCTAAGGGAACGTAAGATGTGGCACAGCAGACATCCAGGGATGTCTTCCCCATGGCAGCAGCAGGCAGGAACACGTGGAAGTGAACCAGCGTCCTGCCTCAGCTCACAGTCCCCTGTCACCTAAATGCCATGTGTTCTTGCAGGGGAAACCTGCTGCTTGCCTCCTTTCTGCTCCTGGTCTGCTCATGAGGAATTTAAAGAGATCTTCAAGAAAAGCTGGAGCAGGCATGTGGGCTTACCCTAAATGTTGTGTGATGCATTTTTCATGCTTTTATCATGTGACCAGAGGAAACTTGGACTAGATTTGAGATTTGGCTGGAACCCAGTAGGCAGATCAAAACTCCAGGGGTGAGAAACCCACAGGAAACAAAAACAGAGCAGAGTGATCACATGAGATGCTTGGGAACAGAAACCACTGAATTTTGCATAGCTCCAGCAGTGTGATCTAGTAACAGGCTAGATTACAGTCTGGGAGCATACGGCTAGGGGCCAGGAGGAACCACTTCTATTCTTGGTTCTTCCACAGCTTTCCTCAGTGACCTTCAGAAAGTCAAGTAACCTTCCTCTGACGGGTTTTTCCTTGGGAATAATACTATTACTTACCCCTGGAAAATATTTTGTTATCCTTGGATAGAAGTTACTCGGTAGTGTTCTGCAACCTGTATGTGGAGGAGCAACACCTCCAGACCTCTCAGGAAGCTTTCTTTCCACTATGTGGTGCAGCAGCATGACTTGTCATCTACTGGGAACCCATTTAGCATGTTGAGCCTCATCCTCGGGGCACAGATCACCTTAAGATAAGGGTTGCAGCAGGAGGTTACAGCTCTGCTTTCTGTGAGAGTTTCTTTTCCTCTGGGGGTCTGCTAAATTGCTTGTTGCTGGTTGCAGCAGTGTGTCCCTGTGCCTCATTCAGAGGAGATGCTGGATGCCGTGGATCAATGCAGAGATTGTCAACTGCCAATCAGTTGCTCCTGGCATTGCAGTTGTGGACCAAGAGAGAGGCCATGGTACTTCACCAGTGTGAGGTGCGAGGTTAGCTGAGGAGGAACCTGAGGGTGTGAGTTTCTCCTGAGTCTGCTGGAACACAGAGATGCTCATGGATACTGAGTCTGAGAAAACACTGGGAGAAGGTATCTATAACTAGATTTCCAATAGAACTGGGTGTAGTTCTATTGGAAAGTTGGTGTTTCTGGCTATTCTGGTCACATGAAATACAAAGCAAAGAAAAAGCTGCTCTGCAGGTATTTGCTGAAACACACGTAGGCAAAAGTTGCAGAAGCAGGATTTGTACTATTAGTTTCTTTCAAATTGCAAGTGCCCTGAAAAAGCCTCATCAGCACTTGTTTTTGCTGCTTGCCCTGAAAAGGCCTGGCCCTGCAGCAGGTTAGGAGGCCTAGCAGGACCCCTCCAGCAGGCTGTGGTCCCCACTTCTGTCCTGAGCCTTCGTGGGGTGGGGTGAGCTCAGGTAGAGGCTGTGATGTGTTAAAATTGGGATGGCAGATTCTGCTCTTCTCTGTTCCAGGGAGCTTTTTCAGCTTCATCTGTTCTGAAACAAACAGCTAGGCCCTGGCATGTGCCTGTCCCAGTGCTTGAACTCTGAATGGGAAAGCAATCATACATGTTAGTTTAAGCTGACTGTGGTTTATGGGTCATATCTTACAGACCATTACGAGGACAGCTTGTGTCTCCAGAGCTGAAATAAGGAATGAATAATGGTCTGGGGAATTTTGCTTCATATGAAAAAAAAAAAAAAGGGAAAAATTTTAAGAGAGTCTCAATTGTTGGACTTTGGTATATACCTTGGTTATTGGTTAGGGGCCAGGAGTAATTCTTATCTAACATTAAATATATTATTGCATATCTCTGTGGAGGATTTCTGGTTTCAACTGGCATTTTACTCCCTCCTGTTGGATGCAGGATGCCAGACTAGCAATCTGCTCATGTGCTCTATTCCCTGGTTTTTTTTTTAATTCATGCAATAAGAAAAGCAGAAGTACCTATAGCAATGTGTGGTGGGTTAGAGTCATAAGGTTGGATTGTGATTTCAATTTGGTGTGAAACGGGGAAAAATAGATGAAGAGAAGTCCACGGTGTGAATGCAGAACTCACAGAGCAAGTATGGTTTAACAGCTGCAGACATCTTTTAAGAAAGCACTCTCTGAAAAGCAGAAATTTTGTTTTCTGGCTCAGACTCTGTGCTTGTACTCCCTCAAGAAAAAATGCTTTGCTAACTGGAGCTGAACCGAGACCCTTTCCCCTGCAGCGAAGATGTTCTCTCTCTTTTCCACAGTCAGCACTTTAGCAGTGCTCTTTCCTTATCTTGTTACAGGCCTGCTGGCTGAGAACTGGGAACCCATACGTTAACCAGCCTGTGCTCCTCTGGAATTTGTACACAAGCAGAGACCTCTGCAATGCTTCCTAGCTTGTCCCAGAAGGAAGGTTGGGACAAAAGGCTCTGCTGGCCCCGAGGGACTGGTAATGGGCAAAAGGGACCTTTCACCTAGACACGGGGAGTTTATCGCTGGCATGGAGCTGGCAGTGGGTGAAAGCCCTTTGTTGTTACTGCCGACAAACGTGTCGGCGGCTTCCCGTGGGTTCAAAGTGGCCGGGAGCCTATCAGTCAGTCCCTGATAACTTTCCTGACTGTTTTGCCAGGCAGGTGCTGGAGGACTGGACACGGGAATGGGGCACCTTGCTTGTGCCCGAGGACAGCTGGTGCAGCAGGAGCTGCTGCTTGTCTGGCTTGCGTTTCTGTGGAGAAAGGCTGTGGCGAGCTTCCCTGCTGCTGCAGGCCCCATGCAAGCTCCCGGGGTGGCTCAAGGGACTCGAGACACAACACACGAGCCCTCCCTGTGGATCTGTGCTCTGACTCGGAGGACAGGACAGGACAGACGGGTCAGCGCATCCCTTTCCCCTCCTGGGCTGAGCGGGTTGCGAGCCAGGATGCAGCAGCGCACAGGCAGCCACCAGCCCGCTACATCCCGAGCAGAGCCCACCAGGATGGGAGACTCAAGGAACGGCGGGCGGCCGGGAAGGGCCGGTGACCCTTTAAGCGGAGTCCCCGCCCCGTGCCGCCCCGTCCCGCCCCGCCGGGCCAATGTGCGCCGCGGCTGCCGCGCCGCTTGGTACAAGTTTCCCGTGGCGCCGGTGCCGGAGGGAGCCCGGGGCGGCGGCGCCCGGCGGGAGCAGCGATGCTCGGTGCCCGCCGGGGGCTGAGCGGGCCGGGGCGCTGCCATGAGCCCATGTCTCGCCCGGGGAGCTCTGCCGTCCCGCAGTGAGCGCTCTGCGCCGAGCGCCTCTTGTCCCCTGCAGCACGCTGCCAGCTGGTACCTCCCTCCTTTCTGAAGCGTAACTGGGGAGGGGGTGGAAGGCAAAGGAAGCTTGGTGTTCGTTTTTTTTTTCTGTAGGCTTTGGAGAGGGATTCCCCGTGCCTGCCAGCGCGGAGGGCTGTAGGACAGAGTGCGGAGCCGTGCCCCGCGTACCTGCGGTGCTGGATGCGAGCTCCGCGCAGCTCCGCCGAGCGTAGCGGCAGCGGCGCGGCAGATGCAGATGCGTGCGTGTGTGTGTGCTTAACCCTTTCTTGGCTCCCCGGATTTGTACCATGCTGAAGATCCTCACCAAAAAGCTCAGGAACCAGAGTTTGAACGAAATTCAACCTTTCCAGCTAAAGGTAAGGAAAGCCGTTTTTGTCTTGGTTGTTTTTTGTCCCCTTCAGGTAGCTACTGAGGGGGCCTCGAGGAGCTGGAAACTTGCAGTGTTTATTATGCTGGGTCAGTTTCCTCTCAGCCTGTGTGCTCAGGAGGAACTGGCCTAGGCTGTATTCCTGTTGCTTAAACTCCCGTTCCTTTGCATCCAGAGTTACCCTGCACAAGTCAGATAATACAGAAAGGTGTATGTAGATAGATGTATCTGCCTATTTTTTAGAATGTTTTCCTTTAGATGGGATTCACATTGAACTGTGTAGGCACTTGCCTAGATACCTTTGTACGTGTGCAATCTGTGGCCTCCCGGCCCTTGCCGGGCTAGAACCCCATAGTGCTAGGTACTGTACAAACATGATTTACCTAAAATGCCTTTCAGCTTGTTATTTGCATTTCTCTCTCTTCTGGTCCTGAAGGCCAGAACCTGAGCTGAAGTTTGCAGATTGGATCATTGCATTGACCCATGGCTTTCGACATTCTTCTTACATCCGTTTTTAATGTTTAAAATAAAACTGAGGACCACAGATCCAGGATAAGAACTGTCTAAGCCTTTCCTGCAAAATACAAAGAGGAATTTTTGAGCCATATGCCACGGGATAAAAATTGAGCTGTGACGAATGAGAAAAAAATACCAGAACCTGATTTGGCAAAATTGTTGTGAATCAAGGGATACCCCCTGAAATTAGCAGAGTTACTCTGGATTGGCACCAGTACTGCGGGAAGTGTAGCACCTGGCCCCAAATAAAAGAAGGGATCTGGGAAAAGTAGCAGCCCTCGTTGGCTGGGTTGGGGGCTGGGGATCCGTATACCAGACTCTAGTGGAGTCTTTTGTATGTGTTACACAGAGGCTCATTGCCGTGTGGCTGCACTTCTGCGCAGTCACTCTGGACAGGCTGATGGCAACTTTGATGAAACATCAGCACTGTTTCTAGCAAAGTTTGCTGTACTTCTTCCTCTGGGGATTGCACATTCTGTGGCTCTCAGGGGAGGCAGGGTTAGAATTTAGTTTTGGATGTAAAATAAGGACAATGCTTTAGGTTGTAGTGGATTGATTCAGTGCAGAGTATCTGCAGAGGCAGTGAGGGATTTTTTTTTTTAACACTGCGTTTCTGGGCCTTATGGCTGCAATTTCCTCCTTTAGCTTTATTGTTTGTCTCTTGGAGCCTCAGGTTGTGAAACCATGAGAATCTTTGGAAGGAGTTCTCAGAGGTAGATACAGCCTTCAGGATGCTTGGAGGCATGCAGGAAAATGTGCATGAGTGGGCATCTGCAGCCATTTTGTTCATATTAGTGCCAAAGTTTTGTGCTGCACACAGGTGGTCTGCATTTTTGCAGGCTCAGTGGAGAAAGTTAAGCTTGCACTGTGCCTTTCTTGCAAGGCTAATGCATAGCCCATCAGAACTGTCTTTGCAGCCTGCAGTGGGGAGTGGTACAATGACTGGTACACATGTGTATGGGCAGAAAGCCAGACTTGCAAACTCTGGGTTTAAATCTGTTTTGTAGGCCTTTGGGGACCATGTGCAGCTGCCTGGTCTTGGTTGAGCCTTGCATGCAGCAAGCATGCAGCCTTGTATGCAGCAGCATACTAATTGCTTAATGGAGTGTGCAGTGCTCTGTCTTAGGTGTCAGACCAGAGCTCCTTGCAGGTACAGCCCCTGGCACAGGGTGAGCAGTATGGAAGCTCCTGGTGGCTGTGCTGTGCATGGACCCTGTATCAAGGCCAAGTGCCCTGTACCATTTTGCTCTACTGCCCTCATGATGTGGGGCTGCAAGGTGCTGACCAGACTTCTGCCTTCTTGGCCTTGGTCTGTGTCTGTGCAGGTCTGTGCGTATTCTGGCTTGTATGGTATATGCATCATTTAAAAGGTCCAGTGTGCTGCCATTGAAACCTAGTGACAAGTTAGGTGAGAGCATAGAATCGGGTCGGTAAGTGGAGAATGAGCATCAAGTTTGAGTAAGAATTGATCTGCATTCACCACCAAAACCAAGAGCTTTCTGAGCTTTAATAACAGTGCGCTTAGCTGCTCTTCTCCTTCATTGCCCACTCGCTTTTGCACTTTATGGGGGGTTCCCAAATTCAAGGAAAAGCAAGCTGCTGTTGTGCTTCTAGCTTATGACTATATTGAAGTCAGCCAGAGTCCCAGGAGACTGTCCTTGGGTAAACTGTCAACTCATTTTTACAAGTGTGGAAGATTTGACCAACCTTGGATTGGCAACAAGGCTTTGGCAATCTTTTCAGGATGGAATTTCTGCCCACTGTAAGGTTTTATTTTTGTATGATGTGTCCCGAATTGGTTTAGCATGGCTGTGATAGGTCCTCCTAGTCTTTTCCCACTTGGAGAAGTTGAGAGGATGCTGTGGCCTTCTGTAAGTGAAACCACAAAATATACAAGGTTTGGGTGTTGATGTAATGGACTTCTTCTTTTCCATACCGAAGCTGGTCTTTAGGCAGTTGGCAACTAGGGCTGCTCAGAGGCCTTTGACTCAGGAGATGTGCTGGTGTCTCTCAGAAAGTGTCCCTTTATTTCCCTTTCTCTAGAAGTCACCATGGTGGGAAGGGAGGGATTGACTGACACTTCACCTGATGTTGGGTTAGCATGCTCAGCCAGCAGTTTCTGATAAGGGTGGCTGGGCTCTCAAGTGTGATAGTTAGGGTTCAAATTTGAGCCACTCACCTTGGAAGATAGCTGACCTTGCTGTCTTCACAGAATCCCAGAAAATGGGTAAGGCTGAAAGGGACCTCAGTGGATCATCTGTTCCAAGCTCCCTGCTCAAGCAGGGTCATCCTAGAACACATGGCACAGGATTGTGCCCAGATGGTTCTTGAATATCTCCAGTGAAGGAGACTCCACAACCTCTCTGGGCTTGGTCACCCACACAGTAAAGAAGTTCTTCCTCATGTTAAGGTGGAACTTCCTGTGCATCTGTTCCTGCCTGTTGTCCCTTATCCTATATTGCACAGCACCACTGGGAAGAGCCTGGAAACATCCTGTTGACACCTCCTCTTTAGGTATTTATATACACTGATGAGATTGCCTCTCAGTTGCCTCTTTTTGAGACTGATCAAGCCCAGGTCCCTCAGCCTTTCCTGGTAAGAGAGATATTCCAGTCCCTTAATCATCTCTGTTGTCCACTGCTGGACCTGCTCCAGGGGTTCCATGTCTCTCTTGTACTGAGGAGCCCAGAACTGGGCACAGCCCTCCAGATGTGGCCTCACCAGGGCAGAGTAGAGGGGCAGGATCACCTCCCTCAGCCTGCTGGCAATGCTCTTCCCAGTGCACCTCAGGACACCACTGGCCCCCCTGGCCACAGGACTCACTGCTGGCTCATGGACAGCTTGTTGTCCACCAGGACCCCAAGGTCGTTGTCTGCAGAGCTGCTTTCCAGCAGCTGAGCCCCCAGCCTGTGCTGGTCCATGGGGTTATTCTTCCCCAGGGGCAGGACCCTGCACTTCCCTTTGAATCTCAAAAGGTTCCTCTGTGTCCATGTCTCCACCCTGTTCAGATCCTTCTGAAGGGCTGCACAGCCCTCCAGGGTATCAGCCACTCCTCCCAGATTTGTGTCATCAGTGAACTTGCTGAGGAGGCATCTGCCCCTTCATCCAAGTCATCAGTGAGCATGTTAAACAATATTGGGCCCAGTACTGAACCTTGGGGGAAACCACTAGTGACAGGCCTTCAACCAGATGGTGTGCCACTGATTATGACCATCAGCCGGTTGTCAATCCACCTCACTGTCCACTCATCCAGCCCTTCACTTCCTGAGTTTCCCTAGGAGGATGTTGTGAGAGATAGTGTTGAAAGTCTTGCTGGAGTCAGTGTAGACAATATCCACTGCTCTCCCCTCATCCAGCCAGGTAGTTCTTTCAATGTAGAAGGCAATCAGGTTTGTCAGGCATGACATTAGTAAATTCATGCTGACTACTACTTGTCATCCATGTGGATAGACATGGCCTCCAGAATGAGGCCCTCCATCACATTTCTATGGATTGAGGTGAGGCAGATTGGCTGTAGTTCCCTGACTCCTAATTCTTGCTTTTTCTGAAGACTGGGGTAATTTGCTTTCTTCCAGTTCTCAGGCATCTCTCCTGATTGCCACAACCTTTCAAAGATGATTGTGAATGGCCTAGCTATGGTATTTGCCAGCTTTCTCAGCGTTTGTGGAAGCATCCCATCAGGGCCTATGGACTTGTGGATGCCGAGTTTTCCTAGGTGTCTTCCCATTGGATGTTTGTGCCCCTGTAGCAGGGGCAGTGTGTCCGCTCCTGAGCCCTTGTAGTTCATAGCACAGCCTGTTAGCTTAGCTTCAGCTCTTCAGCCTTCAGCTTCTGTGGCTAAATGCAAGAAAGGAGAGGGAATTGCGTGGTAACTCAGTCTTTGGTCTACCTCTTGCTTCAGTGGTCTGGTGTTATTTGCTAGAGATTAGGCCAGATTCAGGAACCTTTTTTGGCTATTTTAAAGGCAGAAGCAGATCTGACTTTACAGGTTAGGGATCATCTTTGATAACAGCTCGCAATTGGATCTGTTCCAGAGCAGTTGGGACAGGAGAAAAGAGTGAGAATGGGGAGTGTCCCATATTGTAGTGAAATGCTTCAAACCAGGCAAGTGAGAGGGGCCTGTGACCCAAGGCCTGATTTTTTTTTTTTTTTTTTTTTTTTGTGTTAGTTGTCCAGTATTACAGTCTAGTACAGTTTTTTATTATTTTCTTTCATAGTTTTGGACTGGTAGCCCTGAGAAACACTTTCTGAACTGTAAGTCAGGCTGATCAAGGAACTTTTAAAATGCATATCTTGGGCTTGCATGTGGGTTTGTGATGGTATACTGATATTGAGCCCTTAGAAGTATTCTCTGACCAACTTTGTGAGCTTTCTGCAAATCAAATGTCTTGTTCATCCCCACAATTTGGGGTAGGGATTTCTCACACAAATGTGTTTCTTCCAAGTTTTTCTTTAACTCTTGTGGCTTTGCTATTTATGTAGTGGCTAAAGTGTGGGTGTCTGTTTTCTGAGCTTTGCTTGCAAGCAAGCTCCTTGGGGCAGGGAGCATCTGGCTGGAACAAGTCTGTGCATTGCCAGTCAAACTAAGCCCTTAATTAGTGGCCCTAGGTGTTATCACAATGAAACAGTTGGATGGTGGTGTGTTAAAAAATTAACTGGCTGGAACATGCAGCTGAAAAAAACTGAGCACTTTAAAGGTGGCAATTTCATTCCAACTTTGCTGTTGACACAAACAACTTTGGAGGTGAGACAGCTGATGTTCTAATCCAGAAAAGTTGTTAAATTACTTATGTACTTGGCATATTCATTTTGGTCCTGGGCAGAGGTAATTCAGACGTGTTTATCACTTCCTTAATGTTGATCAATGATACGAAGTCATATGTGAGTGTTGTGGGGACAGAGAACTCCATTTCTCTTCTACGTGACTTTAGCCTTATACTTGCTTAAAGGGAATTGTGTGCTAGGCACTAACAAAGCCTCTGTGTCAGGTCTCCTCAGGTACCCTTGCAGCTTGTATGTGTGCATACACAGCACCGGGGACCAGAAAGTCATCTCAGTTATTTTCTACTGGCATCTGTATCTGGAATCTGCTATGAGAGTCTGGGCTGTCTGGCCAGCCCTGACGGGCAATTGGGAATCATCTTCCTCCTCCCTGTATGAAGGGGATTCAGCTGGCCGTGCAAAGTGAGCCTCAGGCTTGCAGGCAGTGACTCCTGAGTCACTGTCCCGGTGGTAGCTTGTTACTCTGCAGAGCCGGGAGTGTTATTTTTTTGTCCTTAGACCAAAAGAGAGTGGAGTAGCATTGTTACTGATGCACAGTGGGTGTGCTTTCAAAGATCTGCATAAGTGCTCACGCTTACTATGAATGAGGACAGACTGATTTCTGTCTTTCTTTGGGCTGATTGCTTGTCATGTGTCACAGGTTTTCAGCGTGGCACAGGGAAAACTTAGCTTTGTCTGCTGTGTGTATGCAAGTTTTCTCTCCTTTGTGGGGTTTTCAGCACGTCCCACCAAACAGGTTCATTCCTCTACAGCTGGAGGACTCTGTTTTACACTGAAACTTTGCTTTTCTTCCTGTTACATCAGCTGGTTACGTTAGATGCTTCTGGTTTGTTGTAATCTCAGGAAAGACACAAACACATGAATCTAAGTGTGTAAGTACAATTTTGACTCTTGGAGTATCTATGAATATGCCTGAAGTTAGGTTTGTGATAATGTGGACTAAAAATATATATGTTAGTGGGTTTGAAATGCTGTGGTAGATACTTAGCTAAGGCAAAGAATAGAACAGGTAATCCCAGCCACTTCAAGCCTTAGGTTTTTGAGACTTCTGCCTAAGGCATTGTAAAATAATAGGTTTGCAATTCTTTCTACTTGGCTTCCAAGGTCTGAATCTTTAAGGGTTGTCATCTTTTCTGTGCAGACATTCAGAACTGATATTCTCCTGTAAAGAGAAGGACTTCCAAAGAGTGGTACTTCAGCCAAATTGCAGATACTGCAAATACAGCATGATGGGTCATTCATTGACATTGGGGTAGTTCTTTGAGACATTCCCTCAGCTTGCCTGTATGACTGATAGGAAACTATGGACTAGCTTAAAAAAAGTCCACCTCCCAAAGGCACAAAGAAATCTCATTACTTTTCCTTGTATTTCCCAATTCTTCATTTTTATTTGAATGAAAAACTAAATTCTGAAAAGTCAGTGCTGTGTTTTTAACTTTGGGATTTCAGTGAAAACTGATTATTTTTCTTTGCTGGATAGTGCACTTCTTCATTTCCTGTTGTCATGCATTGTCCTGCAGGTTCCAAATTTGTTGCACTGTTTGGGATGCTAAATGTTTTCCTGAGCATGAAAAGAGCTCATCTTTGAGGTGAGAATAGAAAGCAGAACCAGGTCATTATTTTTTTTAATTATATAAGTTTCACAAAAAAGTGGGTTCACCTTTTTTTACAGCAAAAAGCAAGGCTTGCATCTGCTTAGGAGACTTCTGTGGAGTGGTGGGTGGGCAGGGCATCACTCTACTGTAATGTGTCAGCCTGATCAGCTTCTCTGGCTGTCCCTGGAGCATGCCTGGGGTCACAGCAGTGTTGTTGGGATTCCTCAGAATGGGAACCAAGGGCTGTATTCCCTTTTCAGTGGGGAAATAACACTCCCACACGCATTGTAGGCAGCACCAACCCCTCCTACCCCCGTGCCTTTATCTGTAGCTCCTGTTCTCCTGTTGAGTGGGATTCAGGTTGCCGGGTGATCCAGCTCTTCCTAGCAACCAGCATCACAGGTATGTGTGTGCTGAGGCTGTGTTCTGCAGCAGGAGCTGCTGTGCGTGGCCGTGGGCAGAGCCTGTTTGTCCTCCTGCCACCGGTGACCAGCACTCGGCCGCCTAAGCTGTTTGTGAATAGGCACCAGCACCACCCACAAGTACTCAGCGTGAACACCCAGGCAAGGATTTAGAGGAAAGCCAATTAGTTGTGACCTTTATGTGCACTGAAAGCATTCCCTGTGCAGTGAACTCTGCTGTGACCCGGGCCTAGAAGTCGATGTAAAGGACATAGGGCCCAGTGTGACCTGTCCAGGGGTGCCTCCATGCCAGCCTGGGCACAGGGCTGCCCAAGCTGTGGGGGTGCAATGAACAGGTGAAGCACAGTGCAAAGAAGGTTTCTCGTGGATCAGCATGGTTGCTCCTTGGGGGTGGACAGCTCAGGGTGTCTCTAGGCATTTCTTCCCTCTCTTGCTATGTTCTTGGTTTTTGTGCCCATTGTAACCTCCTCTCTGCCATGGGCCGGTCTGTTTGGATGCAGACCTGGCATCCACGTGTACCTCAGTCTGAATGTCACACTGAATTGTTCAGTCCTTGTAGGACAGGCATTTTGAGGCTGGGGCATCTCAGGAGCTGGCTGGGGCAGAGGGAGCAGATCTTACGTTGTGAGTGGTTTGGGTTTTGTTTTTTGTTTGTTTTTTTTTTTTTTTTTAATCTCCTCTGGAATCACTGCAGCACACCAAGTGCTCAGCCAGGTGAGCTCTTGCTGTTATCCCGTTGAGAAGCTCTAGCACAATGGGAATGCCACAACAGAGTACCCATGTGAAGAGCTCACATGATTAGTTCTCTAGTCCATCGTTGATGGCTTCATGGAGAGTGAAATGCCGTGGATGCTTATGGAAACTTCCTGTTGGACCTGTATGTAAGAAAGTATCTTGCTTAGTAGGTTTACACTGAAGCTGCCACATGGCTGCATGTGCAGTAATCCAAATCCTGGTTCTTTCTGGCTGTTCTGTGTTAGCACAGCAGAATATTATCTAAGGGTGGCAGGGGCTAAAGGCCCAAAGAAGATTCTGTGTGTGCTTTACAAAGCAGCTGGTGTGGACCAGCCCCTTGTTTCTTTGTTTCCAGCCCTCTCCTCCCCCCAGCACGCTTCTCCAAGCAGCTCATCATCCAGGCTCAGCCTGCTGCAGAGCCACTTCAGCTTGCCAAGGCCTGAGCCGTGGTGCTGGGAGCAGCAAGATGCCTGCGCTGCACTGGCACACACCCTTCAGATGAGTGCTGTGAGCAAGGAGGTGTGGTGAAACCCGGGGAGGTATCCCTAAGGCATGGTAGACTGTGGGGCTATGGGTTGCCTTCCTCAAACAGCACAACTGGGTTGGTTGGTCTTCGTACCCAGCAAACACACCTGAGAAGAGCCTTCTGCAGCTTTGCCTGGATTCACCTCACCATCATAGTTCCAGCATCAGCCCAAATAAGAAAGAAGACCTATGAGTGCAGGGCTTGAAACACTTTCTGAGGAGGAAAAGGAAACCAGTGTCTAGAGTTTAGGTCTCCAGAGGAGGCTTTTATTAGTCATGTCTCCCATTTCATGGATAGGTTCACCTGACGTTTGTTGCCTGACTTCAAAGTAGATGGTCCTTATCTGAATTTAGATGTATGAAAGGATGGGAGATGCCTGGTATTTGGGAGATGTTAAAATACTTCAATATTCATAAATGTCCACAATGAGAAGAGGTGGACCTTGGTTTCTGATATTTCTAGGGACCAGACTATTGCTTGGTAGCTGATTAATTGATTTGTCTGGGCTACAAACCTGGTTTTGAGCCAGGATTTCAAGGAGAGCACACAATTCGAATTGCTGATAGCACAAAGATCCTATCCCTTCACACCTATTTTGTTCAGCAATCTGTCTCATCTTACTCCTTCCTGACGGGGTCACATTGTTTCCATGATGCATGCTGGTTTTTATTTAACTGATGTCCTTACTTCTTGGCATGACCGGCCACAATCTGCCAAGCTCTATATGGGCATAAGATGAGAATAAAATTTCCTTTGGTTGAATGGGGAATTTCCCATCTTGGGAAAAGGTGCCAGACAGGCAGCTAGTTTCTCCAGTTCGCTGAGAGTGCGTCTGGATGTAAGCTGGAAAAATATAAAATAATCCTTCCATATCCTGTCACCTAGTTATTACACACAAAGCCAAGTGGTTGTTCCAGACAGTTGTCTGCAGCCAGACTGTTCTTGTGTGTTTCTTTTTTTTCTTTACAGTTTTTTTCTTTACTCCTATGAGTTGGGTATTCCAAAGAAATAAAGTTCTATGGCCAAAGGCTAATTAAGAGGACAGAACAGAGGTATTTGGTGTGAAGCATATAAACTGAAATAATTTACAAGCTTGAAAAACCAAATTCCATGTATAGATTTTTGTTCTCAGAGAACCCTTTTTGTTCTGGCTTGGACAGAACCAATCACTTTTGGGAAACTGCTCAATGGTATTTTGCAGAGGGCTGCAGTGCAATGCAGCTTTTCCCATCTTGCCCCTGAACTGATATGTGGGTGTGCTAGTTTAGTATTTGGTGCTTGGACACTGTCTCAGTAGCACTCTGTGGTGGGGTGAGTTGGACCTGAAGGAACATCGTCACGCTTTGCTCTGTGAATCCCCCTTACACTGTGACATTGCAAGTAAATGCATGGTGCTCTGTGTCCCTCTTCCACTAATGGGATTTAGGAGCATCCATCCTATGTTAGACCTACAGTTTGCCCCACTATCCCATCTCCTGCATTAGTAACCCAGTAGGTTTCTTTTACCTAAACCTTCATTTTACATCATCAAATCTGTGTAGGGTATTTGCATCCAGAGCATCCTGTGGCAAAGTATTTCACACCTTAACTACACACTGCCAAATGATCACCTGTTGTTTGTTTAGGACCTAGCTCATACTAATTTAATTTCGTGCCTTCTCTGTTGTATATTGGAGAAGAGAGTGAATATTCAAATTCTGTCATTGTGTGCTCATCTCTAGCCCATCCCTCCGTGTGGGATGATCTGACAGCCCATTTTTCAGATTTTCCGAACTAGGAACCACTTGGAATCACAGAACATTTACCAGGAAAGGATCTGGTGTAGTGAGAGCCATTGCAAGTTATGACATGCTCCTGACTAGTACTTTGAAAGGTGCCTGACCAGATGGATCAAAGACCTGGTCTGAATGGATTATCCTGCTGGTTTGCTCTCTGATAAAGCACAAGAAGTTTGGTGTAAATCCATAGAGATGAAACCACTCTCATCTGCTTGCACTCAGAGGGGTTAATGTGAGATTTTGAGAGGAGAAGCCTGAAATGTCTCGTGTGCTCCAAATGTGTTTTCCAGCCTGAGTGTAAGGCATTGTTCCTTGTGTTTGCAAATGTGGCTAATGTAGTTCTTTATGGCTGAGCAGAGGTGAGTGTTGAATGAGGTCTCCAAACACAAGCAGCTTCTCCTCAGCTGAGGAAGTATCTCAGGGCAAAGGCAGTTGCCCTCTGAGTCTTTTGAGTAGGGAATGGAAAAACTGTTACCAGATGTGTTGCTTATGCCAGCTGCTGTCAGCCGTGCTTCCCTGGTTGAGGGGACTCATGGAATGCTGAGGAGTTGCTGGAAACTGCCAGAGAAGTTGGCCTGTGCAAAGAAACCTTTTCCCATCACAGCAATGTAGTAACTGAGCTACGCCGGTGGGGGTAGGGTATGAGTCGGGAGGGGTGTCTTGAAATCCCTGTGGCCAAGGCAGGAATGGTTGGCACTGGTGTGAGCAGCCAGCTTCCATCCTCCGTCCCTGAGTTAAACGCATTACAGATAAGATCAGCTGTTATAGATGCCTCTCCAGTTCTAGGTGTCCCTTGTACGTCTCCCTCTTACGTCTGAGAGGGTTGCCAGCCTGTGATAAATAGTGTTGCTTTTAATCTGTCGGTTTGGAACTGAGGTTTAGCAGCAAATGGGCTGTAAATCACAGATGAAGCTAAATCACTGTATCTTAGTGCAGCGTGGATGAGGCCCTGTAATGAAGGTCTTTAATCCTTCAGGGTCCTTTTTGTCTTTCTGGATTGCTGTGCTTTGTGGTGTCAACACTGCTGAATAACACTGCTCCTGCTGGGTGTGAGCCAGGCGATTGCCTGGCTTCAAGGGCTCCAAGCTGGGAGCTGTCAGGGCAGTTGACCTCCTTTGGAAAGGGATCTCTTTGCAGCACAACCGTGTTGCTGCTTCTTTCTGATGGGTGCTTTCCAACATTTTGCCACCTTTTTCTTTGTTCTCGTCTGAGCTATGCTGTCTTCCCTCCTAGGATGAGAAAGTGAACAGGTGAATGCCAGCCTCCATGAGAATCCTTGAAACTTGGGTAGGAATTAGCCATAATTCTCTTTATCGCATCAGCAAAGCTATGAGTAGAGTAACAGAGCTGTTGAGCAACTCGTAGTGTGGGTCCATGACGTGCAGGTGACTGCCATGTGAGGCCAGGCTGTGCTGGGCATGGAGCAGAAGCTGAGTGTGGCAGGAGGGTAGGAGATTTGTGGGACACTTACTGTAAAGTGGCACATCTGTGAGCTTTAGCTGCAGGTGGAAGTGGAGTTGGAGGAGTGGATGGTTTCTGTAAGTTGTAGGAAGAGCTATAAACCTTTACTAGCCTCTTAAGCTAACAACACAGGGATAGTTTGACAATTTTGTAAAGGCTCTTGCTACCAGAGAGAGTGATACATATCACAGCATGGAGCTGCACCATTCCCCTGGCTCCCATACTGCAGAAGCAGTCTTACTTTGGAACACAGTGGTCTGGGAAGTCAAGAAGGAAATTGAAGGATTAAAGGCTCTATTTCCGTGGTAACACCTTTGTTACCAGATCCCATCCACCTGCTGAGTGAGGGCTGTAGTGATTGTTTTATCTGTATTTTTAACAAGTGAAGTTTATAACCTTTGAAATCATGGCCCCAAACGTGACTGCAGCTATGTTTAATCAGAGAGATTCTTGTTCTCGTAGTGGCTTTGGGGATAAATAAACTGAATGGGGTTCTCTCAGATTTGGAGTATTTTGGGTACTAAGGAGCAGAGTCGATGTTTTTTGCCTAAGAGGCCTTTCAAAGACTGATTTTTTTTTTCATTGATAGCATTTGTTTTGTTTCTTTTGTTGGCACAGATATGTGATGCCTGATAAGAGGAGTGTGTGCATTTATATGGGTGCCTATACCATTAGTAGAACTGAGTCTGTTCTAGTCTGTTTGCAAGTACTTATTTCTATTTTGTGTGGAATTTGAAAGCATGATCTTGGTTGCGCTCTTGTAACAATATTTGCCCAGAGTTTCTGAGAATAGAGCCAGGGTGAATAGGAGTCTCAGTTGTAGGCATCAGCTGCATTTGCTTTCCTGGGATAGGGAACATGGGGTATCTAGTTTCTGGTGGTTGTGGACTCCATGCATTCCAGCACCATAGGCTCACTGGTGCTGTATACGTACTTTTCTGGATGAATGGGGCCCGGAGGCTTGCTCAGTTTCTTGAGTTTTTTTTTTTTTTTGGTTGCTTTTTAGTTTGTAAAGCCCCTGTTGTTTTTATCTTTAGTCTTCCCCTGCAAAATCATCTTAGCTTAGCCGTGGGAAGAGCAGGGGAAGATTTTGAAAAAGAGGTTTGCACACTCTGACTGCTGCGAAGAGAACTGGTGTGGGGCAGATGAGAGAGTGAAGAGAGTCAGTTGTGCTCATCTGCATAGAGTTCTCTGGTTTATTCCACTCACAGATGAGGATCCTCAGGAGTAGGGTGGTGTATCTCTGCTTTAGTTCTAGTCACGTTTGTCCACAGGTGTAAATTCTTTCCAGAAGCTGTAGACAGTATGGTCAAAACACACGTATGTATTTGTGAAAGTGCAGGTGGATGAGGGAGAGGATTCAAAACGGCAAGAGGACCAAGCATGTGCCTCCTCACACCCATGCACCACTCATATCCTCACTGTTCTGTGTAAGCCTCGTGCCTTCCTTTCAAGATCTAGGTAAGCCAGTTTAAGCCCATGCTTCTGGAAATGCAGTTCGGTCATTGCTTCTCAGAACAGAAGCTTGTTTTCCATGTTCTTTGGTTAATGACTGCCACCACTTGCACTCTGAGAGTTGCCAGTCACCATGTTTGGCAGTGTCTGAGAATGGTAAGCACTGAACAGAAATAATGACTGTACTATCAACACATTGCAGATTTGGCTCTCTGGAGTGACTCTCTGCTTCCCTCAGATCTCTGAAACCACTGATGATTAAATACACTCTAGGCCCATGCAGAAGATGGCATTCCTACTATAGGAATTTTGCTGTCCTTGGAATGGGGAGGGCCTAGGAAACAAGGGCCTCAGGGAGTGCTGTGTCCCACTGGCCCGTCCCTGCTTTCATTGACTCAGCTGCTCTGAGCTGCTCATGGTCAAGCAGGACCATGTTCAAGGGTTATGAACCCTGGGTTTGAACTGTAGCCATTTGCAAGGAAATGGGGAATAGAGTTTGAAGGCACACCTACTGTGAAAATCAAAAAGGAACATAATAATGTGGAAAAAGTACTCTAGAATAGCTTTTCCAAACCAGGATGATTCTGGCTGGGAGTTCAGCTGTTGAAGGACCCCAGCTGTAAATCCCAGATACAGCCTGGGCAGTCATGTCTCACATGTGGATGTTTGAAGATTGAACTGAACTTTAGCTTGGCAACTTTTCTTGAGGAGAGAACCAGCCTGTTGTACTAGCATATATTCTCTCAGCAATACTGAATGTCTCTCAGAATTAAAGGGGATCTTGGGAAAGGAGTTACGTGTTAATTTGAAGGTCCGTTTGACTCATTCCTTCCTTCTTCCTCATGTTCCATGGCTCAAAACTGCCTTTCCATGTCTCATCATCTACCTTGTTTTCCAACTCTCTCTAATTCAGAGTTTCTTATAATTGGCAGGATGGCACCTCCCTCATTCAAGATCAGGCAGTGTCCCATGGCAACTGCACCAGTTGTTGACCTGGAAAAATAACACTAGGGAAATTTAGTGAACTGTTTTTGCTAAAGCCAAGCAGTGGAAATGGAAAAGAGCCCTGTGCTTTAGGTTGCCCATGTCTGTAGCAGCTGCTCTGTAGGCAGTGTGGCAGGGGGGAGTTAAGTGAGCACTGGTTTAATTTCTCCAATTTGAAGTCTGAAGAAATAGAAATCAGTTCCCCATCGCAGAGATATCAGTAGTCATTGTTGAGCACATCCATTGCTTTCTGGTTCCATGCCAGGAACCAGTGTCTGAGACCAACTCAGCAAAGTCTCTTTCCAGGGCTCTTGGAAGGGGCTTTACGTAGCTGCAGAGATTCCCTGGAGTGGTTGGCCTGAAATGAACAAGCCTGTGTCACAAACAGCCTTATATGTGCAGCACAGCCTGTATTGGCCTCTGCCAGGGAAACCACCTCCCTGGAGGTAAACTCCCTCCTTCCCTCCCTCCCTCGCTCCCAGAGGGAGATTGGGAATGATGCCTTCCAGCCTGTGTGCATTCTTCATTTGAGCTGGGAACAAGGGGTTGCTTGTGGTCAGTTGTATCTTTGTATTATCTCTTCCTCATGAATACACCTCCACTGCACCAAATCATGCTGTTGGTGTTTTGGGTTTTTAGGACAATGCAGCCTTTAAGTGAAGCCTGTTGGGAGGGTTTCATTCTGCCTTAGAAGTGAGATTCCTTTTCCTTTGTAAGCTCACAGATGATTCTTAATATCATTACTTCTTATTGTATGGTAGCAGGATAATTTCTCTTCTGGAAGCCAAATCAAGAGAAACTCCACTTCAGCATAGTGGGACTTTTTTATTGTCTGATGTATTTCAGAGCTTTAGACTTTAAGGGCGATGTGACCCTTTAGGACCTGGGCAATTTCAACTGCAGTTAGTTATCATTACTTAGTTGACAAGCAGCGGTGTGATGAGACATATTTTTCTGTCTCTGGCTTTTTCTTCTATCTGCTAGTTTGTCTTTCATGTTAAAACTCCCTCAAATGTATAAGCTTTACACACAAGTTTTCCTTAAATACCATCTGGTTATTTTACACAAACCCATATTTCCTTACTAGAGATGGATGAAAAATGAAATGCATGGGGAGGTTAGTGCAGATTTCCATCTGCCACAGGAGAAGTCCTTGTCCTGACAGAAGGCACGTCAGGTGCTGTAGCTGAAGGACCCAGGTGTAACACTGAGATCCTCATACATGAGGCTGCTTTCCAATGCATTTCCTGAAGAAAGACTGAAGGGTGGATGGGCACCTGTCTTTTGGTTTTTAGCTTCTTTTGTGCCATGGCTTGCAAACATTCACACACCTATGTGAATTGAAGATTTTATTTTATTCTTTTTGATTTTGCATGTTAAGGCACAGAGTGTTGGGCACAGTCGTGGCAACCTTTCTAGTTGTTCCAGCTTAAGCGAGAGCTTGGACTACTGTGATACCAAGAAGTGTCTTTCAGTCTAAACAGTTCTACAATTGATGTGCTGTGAATGAAGCCATGATCTGGTCAGACTTTTGACATGGAATTTTTTAATTTGCTGCTATAGCAGTGCCACAGTTCTGAACTTCTGAGGAAAATGGGGCTGTACTGTCTTGGACAAAAGTAAATCTGTGGCTAATATATGACAGGGACTGTGCAAGGGAGGCTGGAGGCCTGAACACAGTACTGCTGTGTTTAATGAAATGTTTTTGAATGTTTAGGGAAGGGTTAGTGTTAAAGCCTGGGAAGAGTCAAGGGAGAGAATATTTACCTTCAGCTAGTCAGAGCATTAGTCTTCGATTCCACAAATCTATAGTTTTTGGCAAGTCTTGTTATCCAGACAGAGAATCCTTTTTTTGATCTTCCATTCATCTTTGCCTATGTGGGGTATTGTGGCAAGGAGCTTCAGGTATAAAATTTCAACTCTGCAAGATTAATGGTTAGCCTACTATGAATGATGGTTCTCTGTTGGGGAACATGAAAGCTATAGTCTCTTGTTTGAAAGATTTTTCTTGCAGATGCTCTGAAGAAAGCCTCTAGCAAAGTGTTTAAGGCAACTCACAAGTGAATTGGTCTTTGGTTGCATGAGGGACTGGGGAGGGCTCAGTAGAGGTGAGTTACCCATATGAGACCAAGAGCTGTCAAAATTGCACTTGCACAGGGAAGGGTGAATATTTTGGAAGCCCAGGACTGGTAGACACAAAGACCTTCACATGTCAATCATTGACTCAAATCCAACTCCTATCTTAAGCATCTCAAGCCAGTGACATCGTGCAGTAGCTGTTTGACCTGCATGTGCTAGATGTCATTGCCTCTTTTTTGGAAGCAGTGCTGTGCCATGTATTGACATTGTACAAAAACTGAAGCTGCTAGGTTTCCCACGCAGAGCTGCTAAACCTCACTGTAAACCCTGCCGTGTCCAAATGAAAGGTTTTTGTGTGGGAATGAGGCTCAGACTAAGGTCAGTACCTCTCAAGTTAGAATGGGAGCCTTAGCTTTTGTAACAGAGACAGGACCTCTGTCTGTCTGTACAGCAGCTACACAATGGCACCTCAGTGTCAGCTGTCCCCTCTGTGAACTACCATGGTACAAACAAGGTATTATACCTGCTCTGGGGACAACTAGAAGTCTCTGTGTTTGGCAGTGTTCCTCGGTGCCAGCTGCCTTTATTAAATGATGCATGTGTGTGAACACATACAAGAAAATTGTAGTTGTAGTAGGAAAAACAACGTCCTGCGTTTACTTCAGGAAAATCTGCAGTGGGGATAAATGGGAAATCTGACTTGCCCAATTCATCGTTTGACAGTTGAGAATGTAGTTTAAAGACTAGCAAGGAAGGAAAATGTATTTTGATTTCTCAAAGGGCAGTGTAAATACAGAAAAGCAAAAGGTAGGTGTAAAAAAGGAGGAGGGGAAAAAAGGTGTCGACATGCTTTTGGGAGAACAAAACTCTCCAAACACAATCCTGGAGGATGATCACAAAATAGGTGTGTTGATTTAATAGATGTCAGATTTAGTATCAATTAGAATTTCTCCACTATTATTGTTTCTTTGCGTCAGCAGTGTCTTTCATAGACACCTAGTTAAGTGTCTGTGAGACACCTAGCTGCTCTTCTGTGTCTCTGAGCGGCTGAAACACTACAAAGACATCTCCCTAGGGTGGTGGAGGTCCAAATCAGTGTAATGGTTGCATGCTTGCCTCATCTTCCATAAAAGTCAAGCAGAGCACATCAAGCACACTTAAAATGGAAACGCAGCACATAACATTTTGAAACTTATTGCCACTGGATTCTGTTGTGAGCAAGTAGCTTGAGGCAGCTAAGAATGACGGCAGTGTTTGTTATTCTGAATAAAAAGGTGTAAGGAATAATGAAGTTCATCTTGCAGTGATCACATTATTCCAGAACTGTTTCTTATAAAGGTTTCTTTTAAGTATTGCATTTTCCTTTGACTCATTTGGTTTTGGCTGTTGCCAGAGACACATACTAAGCTGCGTAGCTCAGATGTTTGATCTAATAACTTCCAGGTAGGCTCTGTGCAGCCAAACAAAAGTCACTTTAGGAACAAGATAGGTAGGGTTTCCTCTGTGTAGGAAACTCAGAAGCAGTGTGATCTACCTGACCTATAAAAGCTTGGTTTCAGGTCTCTCAGCCCTCTCAATAGGCAGCTACCAGGTTTGTTCAATGTTAGAGTTGTTTTGAGTGAGTGGTTTGAAGTCCATTGGCTGACAGCAAATGTTCCTGAAAAGTCTTGATATTGACAAAATACATGAATTGTCATTGCTCTTGGAGCATTTAAGGGTACTCAGTGGTACTGTAAATTATCTCCTGGAGGGGACAGCATAACAGTATTGTCTGTGTTTCTGTGAAATCATGTTTCTTTTGTTTCTGTAAAGACTTCAGGGTTGTCCTGTAGGAAAGCAAGGTGAGTCTGTTCTGTGGTGGCTTGTGTGTGAGCTTCAAGGGGGAAGTGTGGGTTCATACACAGGATGGCTGAAGTTAACGTGCCACTTCCATTTGTGGGTGCCTTGCAAGATGATTGTGCTGTTGACAGGATGTGTCTTTATCTTGGCAGTGGAGATTTTGGAGATTCAGTTATCCACGTGATGTGGATGTGGTAGGCCATGATGGTTATAAGCTACATGTCTGGGAAGCGAAAGGCAGGATATGTTCATTGTGCTTGGGAAAGAGTTGGCAGTGCAGTATGGGGGAAACAGCAGTAGGCTGAGTGTTCTGTGTTGCTGAAAGTAAGAGGATCTGATGGGGGATTGGGGTTGGGAGATGAGGATGTATATACAGGGAGGTGCTATGGCTGCGTGTGTGGGGTTAGGTGGGGTGGATGCCTGCAGGATATGAGAGGGGGAGGGTGTGGGAAGTGGCTTCGGCAGCAGCAGCAAGGCAATGTTCAGTGTTCTCGATGAAGCCTTTTCTTTCTCCTTGTCCCCTAGATCTCCTATCCCCCAAGTGATGAGGACAGCGATGACTCTGAGGGAGAGAACCAGGAACTTGCTCAGATCGACAGAGGTAAAGGGATGAAGATAGAAGGATCCCGGGATACTACGGCTGAAGTCAGTTTTTCTTTTCACTTGTGCTCTTGCAAGTGCCTCCTTCTCAGTCCCCAATGTACCACAATCAGATGCATTAAATCAGTCACCTTGAAGCATTTGGGACCTCACAAGGAGAGGCTGGTGTTACCAGATGCTGCAGTTGCATTTTTGCCACCAGAAATAGACATTATTAACCATGTGTTAAAGTCTCAGTGCTGCAGACATGGGGCAGAGATGGTCCACAAGTCTTCGAGCAGCAGAGCTGGGACTAAAATTTTATCTTCTATTCCATGCTTTTGCTCTTGTGTCATCTTTGTTCTAGGTTTCCTCATCCTTGCTATTTTGAGTTTTAACTTTCAGTTTCTTCATTCTGCTGGACTCGTTATTTGGTTATCTCTCTCCCTTCCTCCAGTACTGTTGGTATTGTGCAGCCGTATTCTTGCATTTAGTGAGAGTCTTTGACAGAGAAGATACAGGTGCTCTGCTGTTGTTTTGGGACTTGATATGAAGTAGCTTAGAGCTGCAGGTGAAATCTGTGGTAAAAGCATCTCTTGAGTTATGCTAAGCTTGCCATTAGTGCATGCCCTGTGCCCAGGTTTAAGTGGATTGTTATGCCAAGGCAGCAGAAGTTAAATTCCTGACCCACAGGACATGTCCTGTCAGAATTCAAATCCCTGCTCCATATGCTTAGCATAGAAAGAGCTCAGCAGAAGAGATAAAGTGTGCCTAGCTTGTGGCTGAAGACAGGCTCTCTTGTGTGACAAATCTTGTAATAGAGGATTTTTATTTCCAGAAACCAGATCTCACTTACTTGAGCCATAAAGATGAGACTTAGAATAGCGTAACTTACTTGCCTCTTCTGCCCTGAGACCTGGTCTCTAGAAGTTAATGTTTTCAGCTAGAGGCAAGTGCCTCGCAACACGTTTACAAGCTCATGTCTCCTCCACCTTGAGGAGGTGAGGTGGGTGACAGGTCCATGTTCTTTCTCTGGAACTGGACTTTCAGGTGATGGTTCGAAAGGGAATGACATCTAGCAGTCTGGTCTGAACAAAGGTCTGGAAACTTTCAAAGGGAAGCATTCAGCTTGGGGGTGTTTGATCTGGGGAAGAGAAGGTGGAGAAACAGCTCAGAAGTTTACTTGGGAGGAGATAAAAGCAACAGGTCAGGAGAAAACAGGCACATTTTATTAGGCTGTGGGACACAGATCTGCTCTGCCACTCCTCTATCTCCTCCTCCCACTAGAGAGAAGACGGAATTGTGCCCTGACTCCTCTGGCCACCAACCAGCTCCAGAACCAGGAGAACCAATGCTGCAAGGTTCGGGCCCTCTTCCACGCCAGCCTTGACCGCCACAGCTCGGAAGAGGAGCTGGAGCGCATCAACCGCGAGTTTGCCGCGGAGAAGCGGAAGTGGTCTCAGGTGAGCCGGCTGGCCTGCTGCAGCGACAGCAACAACACCTCCTCCAGTGACGAAGAAGTGAAGAACTTGTGCGCCATGTCCTTCCGGCCCGTGGCAGAGCAGGGCGATGGCCTCCAGGCCAGCCCGAGCCCCGTGCCGTTCAGTGCCTCCCCTCCCAAGAGACTCCAGCCCCTGGTGCGGAGCCCGGCCTCCAGACCTTTAATCTTCACAAGTGTTGGGGCGGGCCTTGAGCAAGTCATGCCTTGTAAGAGACATCGACAAGGATACGGGGATAAGGTCAGCAGGCCCAGCCTTGACCTGGAAAAGATGCAGCAGGTAAGGCAGAACTTCACTTGAGGAAAGCAGCATCGCTTGAAAAAAAGGCGTGGAAGCAAAGGCAGAGGAGGGTTGTTGAGGCAAGGCTCAGTTCTTGTGATCGTGTCTTCAGGGGCCTACTTTCAGGGTTCTTCTGCTGTCTGTCTAGGATAGATTGGGGTAACTGTAGATACCCTTCTTGAGAGGTAAAGGCACTGCTTCTTGAGTGGCTCCTGCTACAGTTGGGCTGTTCTCTTGCTATCCCATGAGGAAGGCAGCATTTGTATCGTCCAGTTCATTGCACGGCACAGGAACAACATCACTGGTGTTTGCTTTTGTTAGGTTACCGCTGCTTCCGTGATCTGACCTATATCCCTTACTCCAAAATAAATTAATCGCTTAGGGATGTATAAAAAAAGCCTTTGGTGAGGGTGGTTGGAGACTTGATGATGATTGGTATTTCCATACTTGTTGACCTCCTTGGGCCCAGATCTCTTTATGCCTCCTAGGAATTTTACAGCAATGTAAAACAGTGCTTTTTACCTTCGTAACACTTTACAAACACAGACTGTTTGCAGTTTGCTCTAGGTGGAGTTACTCTTGATTTTGCAGGACTTAGTTTGGCCTGGGACTGAGGTGTGGAAATGCTAGAAGTTTGCCTTGTCTTTGCGTAGCCTGGGAAATGGGGCAGGCTGCCCTGTGCAGTTCCCATCTGGCGCCTCTCTTTCAAAAGGCCTTGCTGTAGAGTTAGTATTTCAGCTCTCTTCATTATTTGTTTTTCTGTTTGCACTGGTGTAGTGTCAGTTTAAAAGGATATGTGCAGACATCTGCTGGCCCTGGTACATTGCAGTAAGTTCAAAACAATTATTTTCACTTGTGAATTTCTTCTCATTAGGGAGGAATTTCACTGCCTTTGGTTCGTTGGACATACTAGTTTTAAACTTGCTTGCAACACTCCCTTTAAGCCTACAAGATGGACCCATTAAAAGAAAAGACTATGTATTTATTTTCTAAGATGTCTAAAAGTGAGATTTCCATTTGCCTATTACATTGCTGGTTTTTCTCAGTCCTGCTGGCAGCATACATCCCATGAATACATAATGCAGAGACTTGTGTTTTCAGTGAAGTTTTCCTCACCCCCTTTTCAACCTTCTAGCCAAGTTTCTGCTCACAGAACATTCAAAAGGCCCAGTCTTGCATTTCACATCACCCAAATCTTCTACTGATACTGACAGACTTTAATTAGTCTCACATCCTTACGAGAGAAGAAAGCTAGTAAGCCTGTGCCCAGCCTTCTCGTTTTTCAGCATGCACACGAGTAAGTGGGGAAATGTTTCTTTTGGCCCAGGTGATTTCTCTGATTTGGATCCCAGGCATAGCATCTGCCTGCTCTCCTTTAAGCTCCTTTCAGCACTGTGTTTAGGAGTGTATGGGTGAAGGTTAGGGGCTAATTTAAACAAGCTTTCTAAACTGTTGTTTTTTTTCTCAGGAAACCTTTTGAGAATAGTTGGCTTCCTTGTCCATTTGCTTTCTACACTTCTGGATTAATTGTGGCAAAGATTTTTGCAAAAGAAGTTGAAATCTGGAGTGTGTTATTTAAAAAACATTTTTACTGTGGATGTCATTAACATTTCAGGTTGTGGAATCCATGTTATAAAGAAAGGTTAGTCAGCTGGTGGATTTAATTTGAAAGAAAGTGTACTGAGGGCACAACATGACATGACACACACATGCAAAGTGAGGTGCAGCCTGAATATTATATTTGGTCATTTGTATTATTTTTATAATTTTAATTGGTCAACTTTCAGCCAGTAGCATCATGAAGCTTTATGATGAGTCTTTGCTTGCTACCTGTATTTATTTCTCCTATGAAACTAATTCAGGACCTCCATTCCCCACTTATAAAATGGGACCAGGGTGTTTGTTTCTTGGTCTGTTTCCATTTTCCAACAAAAATGGCTGTTATTAACTGCCTGGGCAGTGTGTGGCATCATGTGTTTCTTAGTCAGGTAAACAATGCATAGGAGGAATGTTAATACTAAACAGGCTACACTGAGGCTTCATCTGGGCTCTGAACATCAACCTATTCTTGCTTTGTGATTCTTATCTTTGCTGTCATTTGCTTGCCCATGAGAATGCAGCTGAAACATTTATCAGATAGACATTTTTTTTGAGCAGCAGATGTGGCTTTCACTCTTATCCCAGAGCCTTACTTCCCATTCCTGCAGCTCTGTACAGCTGACAGATGACAAAGAGTATCAGGCAAGATGAATTTGTGCCTGAAGCAAATGTGTTATGAGATAAGAAGACACTTTGGAGGTGTGATGTGGTATGGGTAACTCAAGGGTGGGAGAAGAGATGCCAAGTGCTTTGCATCGAATTCTGTTTATGTTGGATGGTGATGGAATATTGGTCCAGAGAGTTGTGGTGTAGAGTGGCTCTGTGTTGGGATATTTAAGCAGATTTTGCTTCCTCCTATGGGTCAGTCGCAAGTGGTCTCTAAATGTCTCCCTGTATTCCAGTAATTTGGTGCCTTTTGGTAAGAAAGAGGATCAAACTTGGGAGACAAGTGGGTTGGGGGCAATCAGAGTGCTTTTAAGAAGTTAGGGAATTGCTGTTCTTTCTTGGCCTGGGAATTAATGGAAATCTCCATCATCCATGCCTTTCAGTTCAACCTCCTGCAGCAGGGAAGGCTGTACCAGGAGCAGGTTTAAAAAGTCCTGTTTTGGTTAGATGCCAGGCTATGCCTTTCTAGCTTCACAGGGTACAGTAATTCAGCCCTTTTTTGTTCCAGACATAAGTTTGGACTGTTGGCAGATGTACTTCCCACCCTGGCTGGTCAGCTGGCCACCCAGTGTCTCCCTATTGAGGCAGAGCGAGGATACTTCAATGCACGCTTTTCTTCACTTCTCCGAAGGACTAGAAAATTAGCTCAGAAGGCTTCTATTCTTTCCCTTAATTGGGCAGAAATACCCTGGCTTGTGCAGACACTTGCACTGCTGCAGTGAATGCCCTCTCCCAGCACTCCTTGATCATGGTCCCTGGACAGACACATCGTTGCATGCAGGCCCTGCTGCCAACCACTTGCTGTTTAATGAAGCCTGCTGCCACCCTGCATGGCTGCTGCCACTTTAGCATATCTGGCTTTTTTGGCAATGCTGAGAGAACAAGGTCAAGGAGAGCAGGGACATCCTTTGGTTCAAGGTGAAGGCCTCAGGTTCACCTGCGGTATAAGGAAGTCCAGAGTGTCACAAAGACTTCTTGGAGCTGCTGAGCTCATTACCAGGGGACTAATTGGTCTTGACATGTTGTGTAAACAGAGAGGAAGTAAAGGATCTTCCTGTGCTATTCAGTGGGACTGCCAGGAGCACCTTTGAAATCTACTTACAGAAGCTTGGGAAGTCAGAGTGTAGCATTTGCAGGGAGAGAGATCACTTGGAGGAGAGCAGCTTTGGGGTGGTACAACAGGCAGTCCAAATTCTTTGTGTGGGTATGTGGCTGATATGGAAAACATAATTTTAAAGTATGAGGCAGAGAGTATGGGTACATGGGTATATTCCCACTTACGCTGTGAAGTCCCTAGACAAGTTTCACAACTTGCTCAGAGCTTTCTGCCATGGTTTGCCTGCTTGTATGAATAGACAGAATCAGAAATTAATGGAATTCTTTGAGTTGGAAAGGACCCACAAGTCCAACTCTTGGCCCTGCACAGGACAGCCCCAAGAATCACACCATGTGCCTGAGAGCATTGTCCAAATGCTTTTTGAACTTTGGCAGGCTTGGTGCCATGACTGCTAGCCTGGGAAGCCTGTTCCAGTGCCCAGCCACCCTCTGGGTGAAGAACTCTTTCTAGTATCCAATCCAAACTTCCCCTGACACAACTTCTGGACATTCCCTCAGTTCCTGTCACTGGTCACCACAGAGAAGAGAGCAGTGCCTGCCCCTCTGCTTCCCCTCATAAGGAAGTTCTAGATTGGGATGAGGTCTCCTTTCACTCTCCTCTTCCTCTCCTCTTCTTCAGGCTAAACAAGCCAAGTGATCTCAGCTGCTCTTTATGTGGCTTGCTCTACAGAGTATCAATACCATTTTCTTTTGGAGTCTTAGTGCATTCTTTGAAATGCACTGAGATGCTAGGATGAAAAAGGCCATCAGAGAAGAGACAAATGCATCCTGTGCTAACATATGGATTGTTTGTTGCAGGCTCTGCACCCCCTTTGGTGGGGGAATAGTTTCAGTGCAAGACAGATGAGTGGAACTTCATCTTGACTTGACACTGGAATGGGCTGGATACAGTGCCTGATGAGAGTCCTGATCTGGGCTTAGCTGTGTAATATCAAGACCACCTTCCTTCTGCTGTATTTTTGAACACTGGCATTTGGTTGGACTGGGCACTGGTGGGGTGGTCAGCACCTAAAACTGCCTTTGAGTCAATACTGGTTGCACAGAGGCTGCAGAACAGTAATTGCCACACGTGACCAAGGACCCAGTGTGTGACCCCGGGTGCACTGGGGTCTGGGCTTTGGGCCGCTAATGGCTCCAGGGTGAGATTTCCATGTCCTTTGCACAGCTGGGTTTTGCCCTTGCTGTCTCTCCAGGACTTGACAAATAGCTTCCAGATAGCTTCCACGTGTGAGCTCATGAGTCCTTTTCACCTCTTGGCCTCCCATTTGAATCCAGGCCTTTTCAGTTCCCAAGAATTGTTACCATCTGTTTGCCCATCTGAGCTTCTCCCTGTGGCGAGAGGGTGCCGGAAAATCTACTGCTGGTGCTGGTGGTAGTTTCATCACAGACTCTGCCCTGGGCCTCACTTTCCAGAGCGACTGAGTGGAGTTCAGAGGCCTGTGCTGAGTGTAATAGCTTACACCCTTTAAGGGGCCCAGTACCAGAACTTGCCTCTCTGGTGTGGGAAGTTGGGCCATAGCAGTCCTTTGTCCCTGGGCTTGTTGAAGCAACATAGTAAAGAAAGTGTTGCAGAAACTGATTGCACCAGTACAGAATGAGAAATTCTGCTTCTGGTAACCTCCTGCAATTTTGCTTTAATTTTTCACCCCCAGAAATATGCTACAGCAGCTGTTCTTCCAGCACAGAAGCACCTATCTCAACCCTGACAGTGTTTGGCACTGAAGTGGCCAGCAAGCAAATGCTATGTGTGGCTGCTGCAAGGCAGTCCTAGCATGAGGAAGTTTGGGCCTGAACATGATTGAACATGATCAATAAGATTGTCTGGTCTGCTTGCCTGCAGGAATGTAGTTCCTTGGCAGGAGGCTCTGGGAGTCTAGACCTAAGCCTGTACCATATGAGTGGGAGATGGGGCATGGTAGATGTGTCTTGTTATTTGCATCTTTGGAGGAGCTGAGAAGATGTTCTCCTGTGGTTTGATCTCTGTTATAAAGACTCTGGCTCAATGCCAGCCAGCTGATGTCCAGTTTGCTGACATCAGACATTGGTAGTCTGACAGTGGTGGGGAGAGAGTGTGCTGTCTGGGAGGTGGAGAGAGACTCAATAGCAGGGGAAGGCATGAGGAACTCCACCCAGCCCCAGGGAAGTGATTATGACTCTGCCAGGCAGCAGATACCTCTGTCTCAGTGTCTCATAAGTGTTCCCTGGATGGTTATCTAATTCATGCAAAAACATCAGGAAGTGCCTGTGTGCAGCTGCAGCTGGATGAATCAGAATGTAAGAGAGCAGTAACCCATGTAGGACAGCCTAGCTGCTTCCTAGAAAGCATAATGATTTCCTTTTCTTTCCTGAAGGAGGCAAGTAAGTTGACTATGTCTTCTTTTCACTGATGGTAAGATTCATCTTGCTGCCAGCTTGTAAATGCCAAAGACAAGGCAGGCAGGATAATCTAGTCCTATTCTTAAACTCTCAGCATCAACCACTATTTCAGAAATTGGAGCATTCTCACAGAGTGGTTGAGGTTGCAAAGGCCCTCTGGAAGTTATACAGCCTTTTATGTCAACAGCTTCTCCATGAGGATCTGTGTTCTCTGTACATTGTTGAAACACAGAATTAACTTCAGTGCAAGTCCACTCCAGTTCTGCTGTGCCCTATGGCATCTGTTGATACTGTGTTCACTTTTCAGGTGTCCTGCTAGCAGACTTTGAGCAGACACCTCTCTTTGCACCTCTTCTCCTGTTGTATGAGGAGCCCTGGCACAGAATGTGTTGTCCATTCCTAGAGCCAAGCGCTTCTGTTCTTCTCCCTTGATGCTTTCCTTCCTTGTTTTGTCTCTGCATTTTTCTTCTGGTTTTGTAACACGTGCAAAGGGGCAACAGTTCAAGGGGGAGATGGACAAATGAGCTTCTGTGTGGAAATACTTATCAGTCTCTTTTTCCTGGGGTATGTGGCTGTGTAATTTTGCTGCCTTTTCTTGGAAGCTTGCACATTTGTGAATGTGTCCATTTGGACTACCAAGGGAGGGTGAGCCAGTAGCTGGAATACCTGCTGAGACATCTGAAATGTGGTTCCTTGAGGTGCTGCTGTGAATCATGAAAGGGAGCAGGGATTAGGTTTTGGTCAGGGTCATTTGGAGAACACCAGAGAGCTTGGTTGAGCAAAAGGAAGGTGAGGGGAGGAAATCTGATGTGGCTGAAGTTTGACAGAGTACATGTTGAAGGCAGTAGAGATCTGTGGAATAGGAAGATTAAGAACGGTGGAGACAGAGCTAGAAGAGAGTATTTTTGTTGCATTAAGATTCCCAAAGGGACAATAATAGCACCTGGCACCAGTGGCAGAAAATTATGAGCCTGAGGTTAAAGCCAAGGGCTTATCATTTAGATTGGCAGGCTTGCTGGCTACCTTCCCAATCCTGCTGTCTTTCTCTTTTTTCCTCAAAGCTCTAAAGCCTGGGAAGAAGGTATTAAACTAGAGCTGAGTCTTTGTCTGCAGACCAAAGAGAGGAGATCAAATGGGCATATGGGCACCACTGGCATGTGGCATGGGGGTGTGACTCAGGGAGATGTCCTGGGTGATGCTGTGTAGGACTTAAATCTTGGTCTGACTCTGAGGGTTAGGTAGGCCTGGGAGGAGCAAATCGGGAGGGAGGTAAAGCACTTCCACCTGAAAGGGTCTGCCAGAAACTCTGCATGGGAATGGACAAGGTTGGGGTTTTGACCTCTAGCATTTTGCTCTCAGAGCACCACATAGAATGATGCCTACTGATCTAATAGAAGGAAAAGCCCAGTCTCCCATATCTGCTGGCAGTGTTTAATGATGGGCTGCCAGCTGGCCACAGAAAACATCACTCAGCAAAACTGAGAGATCCTAACTGCAGCAACAACACAACTGGTTAAAATGTGATTGGATGTGGGGTGAGCAGCAGTCACAGAGTGGGTGCTGGATTGGATCCCCAAGGGTGGCCATCCTGCAACATATGCGTGTTCTGTCTCTTGTGTGTTCACTTCTGCAGGTCCATTTCCAATTGGGTTTTCTGAAGGGTATTTTCTTTCTTGTTTTGACACAGTACAGTGCAGGAGGATAATGCTGGCATGCTGTTTCCCAGTCCCTGAGTTCAGCCCAAGTAATCTCAAGGGCCTGACAGATTAAGAAGTTTTGCTGCAGCCTGTGTATATTTTTCAAAAACACCAGCTTGGAGATGCTGCTTGGAAGTGAAGGTCAGGACCTTCTCTACAGTGCTCTCCTCTGCTGCAATAGGGCTGGATTGTCCTCACCTCCCCCAGCCTTGATGTGTCTGGACTAGAGGGGCAGGCTGGGTTGGGTCCCAGTGTGGCTGTTGAGTTGGCCAGATACCTCTCCCTGCCCACTCCTCCCTTAGCATGTGGCTCACTGTGATACAAATATCTCATCCTTGCCTGGGGAGGGAAGGAGTCTGCAGGTGGCTCTGCCATATGCTGTCACTGCCCAAGTTGTATTTCGTCTGTGGATGAATGGATCTCTCTTTGGGCATAATAAGTTGCATCTTTTGCTTGTGGTAGCAAGCTCTGAAAAGGAGAGAGCCTTGCAGTTTAGTTCTTTGGAGGGCCAGTGAAGTGGCTTGAGGAAACTGGAGAGGGTGAATGGCTGTTTAGAACCAATGTGGTTATTTCCCCATATAGTTCAGAGGGTGTCTGATGGTCGTAGCAGTTTTCTGCTTGCTTTTCTTACTGTGTTATATAGGTTAGGAAACTGAAATAAGCATTAGAGATAGATGAGGGGGTTTTTTTTTCTTCTTTGTTCATGCTTTACCACCACTAAGCATTGAATTCCCTTAGAATTCAGCAGCTACAAGATAACAGTGGCTGCTATTGCTTAGAATTCAAGTTATAGACTTGTTCAAAGCACTGTACAGAAGAGATGGCAGCAAGGAATGGAAAACAAGCTCTTGTTTTTCCTTAGCTTTTCCCTGGCATTGCTTAGCACTGTATCTGTGAAGCAGGACACCTTCCTTGCCCAGCATGGCTTGGCAGTGGTGTCTGAGAGGTAACATGGGTGTGCTTTGTGCCCTGCAGTCTCCCATGAGGCACTGCCTGGGAGTGAGAAGGAAGGAGGGAGGAGGTAGTGTGAGTTTTGTAACAGCAGGAATAGGGCAGTCATGTGATGGTGCCGATTAACTATTAATGCTGCAGTTTGTCACCACAGATGGAGAGCAAGCAGCTTGTCCAGGGCATGTCTGAGTCTTGAAAATGCAGCACTACTGCTCAATAGGCAGAAGCTGGCTGAGCTTTTAAGGCCAAGCCCGTGACTAGAGTAAACACTCTAGGAAATGCTGTTTTTGAGACAAGCGTTGGAGTGGTAGAATAGCCAGCCTGGCTGTCAACAACACAGCTGTCCTTGGCATGGGCTGGCGTTTAGCTCTGCTTTTCTGCCTTAGCTCTGAATAGCCTCTCCATTGCTGGCTCACATGAGAACCGCACTGCTGGGCTCTGCTCGCGCTTTCTTTCAGCATGTTGATGTCAATGGGAGTTTTGGGCATTGGTCCACAGCTCATCTCACAGGAGGAGGCACTCAATAGAGGCATCTCCTTCTCATGTAGATGAAGACTGAGTTAAACCAGAGCAGATTCACATGTAAAACTCCCTGCCCTTCTCCAGAACTTTGAGCCCAGATACGCTCCTTGTTGAGCTGCAGTTTGTTTTGAAGAAATGATGACCAATAAGGGAGAGACCAACCCTCCCTCTTCAAGCCAAAAAAACATGTAACAACATTTTTTCTAAATTAAAGGTTTCAAAAACATAGATGTCCTGGTACCACAGGTAAATTGAAAAAAAGCACAAATGAAGACACTTAAGAGAAACCCTATGAAACTTGCTGGTTTTCCTCATTGCAAACAATCTTTTTGGTTTCCTGCTGGACTTTGACTGCTTATGCAAAGCAGTTTTCATAGGAATGAATTTGCAGAACTGAACTTCATCCTGATGTTGGGAACTTAATGTAAATGAAGTCTGTGGTCATGTCTATGCTAGGATAAACTGTATTTTTAATTCAGAAACATGCTTGTGCTTTAAAATCCTGGCATATCCTTGCAAGCTGTAATTTCACCTTCACGTGTTTGTTTATAAAAAAACAGGTTGATCAGCTGTACAAAGGATAAAACCTTAAAATGCTTTGCAAGTTACTTTGCAATTTTGTTGTAAGCATGCTCTTTTTGACAGCTTAAACAAAATAAAAATTTGTCTACCTGTGGAGGCTTTAGAAACTCCCTATCTTTCCTATAATTTCAGAGGCTCATCAAACAGTCCTGTAGGCTCTGCCATGATGGTATGGGGCATATTATGATTAAGAAACAAGGAACAGTTTTTAAAAAATCATTTTCCAAATTGCAAATCTAGTGGATCTTTGTAGCTCCTAATATAGGTAGAAATATCTTTAAAATAGAGCTAGTCCGATGCCTGATTTTTGTGTAAGCCTGTTCCTTGCTATGTTTCAGGTGATGTGGTTTGCAGCTGGGGAAACCACCATAGGTCAGGGAATGCCCTGAGTTTGTTCAGGAAAGTTTGTTACTGCTACTGTTTGCTGTATGTGCAGGAAAGACAGACAAACCTCACACAAGAACGTGGTGTACCTGACTGGATGATAAGACTATATATTGAGCATACTTTAAAGTAAGGCTTAATCTAAGCTGCAGTGCTTTGTTCAGAGCTCTGGTGGAAATAGCACAGCAAGTTCATGGTATGTTTATTTTCGTTGTAGTACTGAATTTGGTGTGCTATCCAGTCAAGCTCTTAACTAATTTTCAATGTAATATAATTTCTTGTCATCCTCTGAATAACACAACCAACCCTATTGGTTTCTAATTATTGTTAGCGGAAAGAGTCCAATTATGAGCACTGGAAGTGGTGCTCTTGGAAAATATTTTCTAAGCAGAAAGATTTATAGTACTACTATTTTAGTGTTCTTGTATCTTTTCTTTCATAATACACCAATGTTCTAGTCAAGCCTGGCTCCGACAAGAAATGTGAAAGGCATTTTTGCTGTTCTAGTTCATCCCTTTTGCATTTTGCAGACTCTTACTATGGGCAGTTATGCTAAACAGCCTATGGACTCTCTCTAGAGCTGAGTGAAACGGTAAACCATAAGAAGCTGAAAAAAAAAATCAGATTGCCATCTCATGATGGGGCTGCTGGTAGGGTTAGAGGTAGAAAGCAGCTCTAACTACTGCTGCAACTGTGAGACTTGTTGCTCAGTCTGCTGTATAAAACTCTGTACTGAGTTGAGGCATTGGTTCATTTGCTTTCCAAATGCAAGCATCCAAATAATTCAAACACCCTCAAAACTATTAATGTAATGTGGTATAAACTTTTGCTCTTGTTATCAACCTTTCTCTGCACAGGGGATCCTAATGAACCTGGCCTTGGGACATTCTGGTCTCTTTTTAATGAATTAATCTGAGCTTTTGCCCTGCTGCAGTGTGGTGAGTGAAGGAGCACTCTTGGTCTTGGGGCATGACCATTTTGTAAGTGTGAGATGGGCCAAATTCCTGAGCTGAAAGAAGGAAACACTGAAATGATTTGTGCATTAAAATTGATGCCTGTGTTATGAAAACTGACATGTTATACAGGCTCTGGTACAGATCTTGCAAGCTATTGAGTTGATGGTTTATTTCCAACTATTTGGAAAGTGAATCTTGATGCAGACAGTGCAGTGGCATGTTTGAGGGCAGCAGTTCTCCAACAAGTACTTAATGCACAGCTCTGAGGGTTGCTGTGCCCTGCTGACACCTGTTTAGAAGGGCAGTGATCTGCTTCTGCCTCTGATGGGGCCTCACTGCCCTCACATAGGGCAGTTTAAAAAAGTTGGCAGGAGTAATGTGTACCCTGTGCTGGTACCTATGGACAAGTAGAGATGCTGAAGCTCACTCAGCTCATTGAAGTGTCCAGGGAGAAGCACTGATTGCTGAATTGGTTGTATTGTTGCTTGGGCTGGGGATGGTTCCCTAGACCAGCTTTATGCCATCTCAAGCCTTGTGCAGCTGTGAGGGTGTGAATGAAGGGATGCAAAATGGTATCAGAATCTGCAAGTGCTGATCAGCAGTGCTGAAGGGAACAATATGCCTACTTCAGAGGAAGGACAGTGCGCCAGTCAGGAGATACTGGCTCCTCTGAAATATTTGCAAGCTGTTCACATGGGTACAGGCCTAGGCCAGCCCTTTCAAGGTTGTTAGGTTGAACCCCATCACAAGTTCTGATTTTCAACACTCAAGCACCACCTGAGCAAGGCCTTGTGTGCTTTACAGCGTTGGTCTGCGAGGCACGTGTGGGCAGCCACTGCTGCATATGGGCATGGGAGAGCATTCTCCAAGCACAGTCATTAGTTACGTTCTGCATAAATGGATTAGCTCCCTGGAGTAAGAGGCCTTTATCCTATTAGCTGGCTAGCTGCTTCAGCATGTTCCCTTGTCACTAACATATAAGCAATGTTCACTGGGGAAGAGGAGCAGGGAGACAAGTAGGTGACTGGGTGGGGAATGTGGGAACAGTTGGCTTCCATCATCATTTCTCTCTGTGGTGATTAGTGTTGTATACTCCCATTTCATGGGTGTCTGCTTGTAGGCAAAAAATGGTATCTTGGGTTTGTTAGTCATCTTCTGGTCTCCAGTTTCTAATATAGTATTTGTTTATTTTCATGTGCTCATGCAGACACGAGATTTCTCAAACAGGTGTAGTCATGTGAAAGGAGAATATGCTCAAATATTTTGCAGGGCAGTGCAGACATGATACATGTGTGTGTCTTGGGAGGAGAAGGAGAAGGATTCTGATGCCCTGTGTTCAGAGCTCAAGCAATCCCCACGGCTTGGGATGTTTGCTTCTTTGTTTAAGACAGGCTTGTTTCGGCTTTCCAAAGGTGTTTATGTAGTCAGTCTGCATTTGGCTTTTTCTAAGTTTCCCCATTGTCCATGAATCCAAGTTCTCATTTGAAGACGTGACCTTATGTGTCTTCTGCTTAAAGTTCCACTTGTGAGTGCTCCCAGCAGCACCAGATGAACCCAAGGCAAGGATTCCCATAGGGTAATGTCCTTGGCACTCAGCTGGAGAGCGTGGGAGGCAATTCAGAGCCACCTTTTGAGGTTTCTATTGTGAAGATCGAGGCCACGGACAAATCCTTTCTTCATTTAGTGCAATGAGTATACCTCATGTTGCCCTATTTTTGAGAAGCTCCCCTAAGACCAATCCTCTGGCTAAAAATGTGATGAAAAGGTACATATTCCAGGTTCTCCCCAGAGAAACCCACTGATCTCCACTGGATGTTTTCTGTGGTGGATTAGGTAGATCTTTTGTGGGTTTTATACCTCCTGAAAAGTTCCTTGTGCAAAATTTAGGGCAGGGTTTTGGGCTGACAAACAGGCATTCAGGTCCAAGAATTTTTACTTTTAAACATAAATACTTCATATGAACATCTAAAATGTTCTAGTTGTGTCAAAACCAGGAAGAAATTGGCTTAAAAATCTCGATTTGAAACCATTTTGAGCTGGTCGTTTTGGCCTATTTTTTCCTTCCACACATACATCTGTCCTTTCATGTGGCAAACCTGTGTGAGCATGCAGTCTCTTCTGGAAATCTGGTGTTCCACATGCTTGGCTGTTCCCTTTGTGGCTGGTGTGCACGAGGCCCTGTGGCTTGCACAGAGGATTTGGAATGTCTTGTTTTTTCAGTTACCCAAGGATAGTGTAAAGGCACACACTTTTGCCCCTGTGTCCTCTGGGTTTGGAGCAGCCATCTGTGGATTCTCTTCATGTCCCTGTAATGTCGCAGATGACAAGAGCTGGTACCTTTCAGTGGTTTTAGTATTTTTCATCTTTCCCAGGGTATACAGCTGTGTGACTTTCAGAGCTCTCTCTGTATCTCCCTGCTTAGAGGGGAACCATGTTTACTCTATTGCCTGACTTGTGATGATGTCTTAACCCCTTCTTGGGGCACTTGGGGACAGCATTTAAACAGCAAATGGCAGAAGAGTCTGGGGCTGCTCGTTTCAAGCCCCCCAGCACTGCCAGCTCCCACATGCTGCAGCAGCAGTGGTGAGGGGAATGGGATAAAGCTGCAGGAGGCAGTGTGCCTTCTGCCCTAGCTCTGCCTGAAGCAAAAGTCCATGGGGAGGGAGAGCTTTGGAGTCATGTCCGAGCCAAGACTTCAGTTAGAAGTGAGATAAACTATAGAGACATCAGATGATATGTTAGACTAGACTGGACATTCCCTGTGGACAGCTTTGGAGCCAAGGCCAGGAAGGAAGGGAGGAAACAGTCATGTTGGCTGCCCTGAATTAAAAGCTTTGTAAACTTTTTCTCAGGAGCTGCTACCATGCCTGCCAGCTGTGAAACTAGACCCCCCCTGTCCCTTTGCACCCCTCCTCCCTTCACAGACTCTAGTGAGCAGGAGGGGCAAGCCCAACATTTGAACTTCGGTAACTTTGGCATGTGCAGTTGAGTGATAGGGAATTAATGAATCCTGCCCTTTCTTTACATTTTTGTTACTCCACAGGTGCTGGAGATTTTGGTCAGGTCTATTTCCTGCACAAATGGAGCTTTGCATTTTTTCCAGGCCTCAAAGAAAACTCAGTGAGGGATTTGGGGTTGGCATGGAGTGAATAGATGAGGCATCTGATGTACCCTGCAGATCAGCAGACTCAGACTCTGCCAGACCAGCAGGGAAAGCGGCTGCTGAGCCAGAGATGCTCCATAGAGAGTGTTCACTTCCTCCATCCCCAAATTCCAATCAAAGGGCTGGTGGTAAAAGTGCCAGGGCAAATATGGCCCATTTTATCTGTTTCTGAAGGGGCAGGGCTTCTGTACAGATCCAGAGTATATTTGGAAGCTGTATGCCACAGAGGAGCAGTAGAAAACCAGAGTCACCTACAGACAGGCAGGCAGTCTGTTTGCTTAGGCCACAACTGTGTGAGTAGGTAGCTGTGTTTACATTAGCTGTGGCTCTAGTGTGATATGCAAGGAAAACTTCAAAAAGCAGCCTGTAATTTGAATAATTTAATCTGTTCTCTGGGCCTTGGGAATAGTGGGAATTCAGATGTTCTGCCAGGTGGCAGACCTTGCTGGCCAGATTTCAGCTCACTCTCTTCTGTAGCAGGCATTGACCAAGCCCAGCAGCCTGGTGCCACTCTGCAGTGATCACTTACACATCGCCTTTCTGGACTGCAGTGCAACTGGGCTGTGCTTATTTAGAGAGCAGTTACTGGTGAGACTGGCTTGCTGTTCTGCCAGTTTGTGTTTGCTGTAGGCTCTCACCCATTTCTCTTCAGCAGTGATAGTTGAGCCCCTCCCAGTAGTGCACAAAATGAGGTGATTAAAGACACCACGTTGGAAAGGATTTTGGCGACCACAGGAATGACTTTGTTTTGGTTTTCATGGTGCACTGTTTGCTGAGTGTGTGATCCTGTGCAAATCCTTGCAGTATATCTTTTTTTGTAAGGCCTTGCCTGGCTTTTTAAAATTTGAATTTGTTCTCAATGATCACTTATTAATCAGTATTTCCTCTTCTGCGTTGTCCAGATACACTAAGTTATAAGTGTTTGCACTATATGGAGGCTGTGGATTTTTGGCCTGTGCTGGCAGGGGTGCTGCCTGGATAACTGGGACTCCCATCTTGATAGAGATGGGAGCCCTATATGACAATGGTAAGAGACCAAATGTGCTGATGTTTTGAAGGAACTTTAGATGGACTGAGGATAAATGTGGCAAAAAAAGCATGAATGACTAATTCAACTGAATGTTAGCTAGAAATAACTTTCAAAAGAGTTCAGAGGCTTTTCAGGGTGTTCCACAGTATCACCACAGCTTAGTGTTTGGATGCTGGGGTTTGTTTTTGTAGGAGGGGACTGTTGGCCAAACCATTTGAGTTAGCCTGTGTTTTAAAATGCTGTGAGGCTGTTCAACTTTTGATGGGGAAGTCTGAAGACTGTGACTGATGATAACTGTAGTTTAAAGCTGTTGCTGAGCTATAGCCTTCCTGTTGCTGTGCTGCTGGGCAGGAATGTCTGTGTCTGGTACATGGATGCACTGGATAGTGGCCTTGCACCCCTGGGCCCAGGCAGTGGGTGTTCCCCTAGCACAGGGCATCCCTGGTGATGCAAATGCAGAGTACCCTCAGGTGACTGCCAGGAAGGCTTGGCCCCCTGGTTTGTCTGCCAGTTTGAGTCGTGTGCCTGGGAGCCTGAGCCTGGATGGGGGTTAGTGTCGGCTGGAGTTGCTTCAGCTTAAAAGCAGTAAGGAGGAGCCTGTGACTTACTTTTTTTTTCTGTACAGTTTTTGTACTGAAGGGCTAAGAGGTGATGCCCATGCCCTAGCAGCACTACTCAGTGCCAAGGAATTAAAAAACCCAGTCCAAAATCAACATACAAAATAGCTTTAAAGTTTTTTTACTTGTTGCTCTCCTAAATAATAAATTCTCCTAATAATAAACAAATCCTCCCCAATAAATGGGGAGGGCAGACCTGGCTTTGCCCCTTGTGTAAAACCCAACACTGTGTTAGCAAAAGGACAGGAACCATGGCTCTGCTCCCTCGTGCCCTGCCACGTGGGCATGAAGTACTGCTCTCCTGGGTGGAGGATTTCTCTAAAGCAGAAGACACTGGGCTGTGATGTTTAAGCCTGAAGGTGCACGGAGCTGTTGGGTTGGGAAAACACTGAAAGCTTCCACTTTGCCACTGAACTCTGGCTGGGGCCTTGCTGGGCTTTCACATCTGGCCTCTGGAAGCACTGCCTTCGGGGGTAGCTGATCCCTTTCCTTTAACTCATCCAGTGCTCTAAAAAGGGCCTTGCTGGAATCCTCTGCTCCATCAGTAGCGTGAGGCTGCTGCTGGTTTGCCTCCCCACTGCGGTGGGAAGCAGCCGTGGGCCTCAGGCCCCTGCGGCCCCTGTGCTGTCCCGGTGCCTCGCGGTGGGACGGAGGTGGGACCCGCTCAAGCAGAAGCCTGCAGCCACAGTGTGCTGCACAATGGCCACTTTGTGCAGCGCCCTGACCTCGTCTGCCCACTGTGCTGCTGCAGCTGCACCCCTGCCCTGCGCCTTAACCCTCTGCATGCAGTGCTGGGGCAGGGGACAGGCCCTCGGCAGCAGCTGCCTGGTGGGAAAAGCTCTTCCTCCTGGCCCAAACCCATCTCTGAGGGCTCTTAGGGAAGGAGATGGGGCAGGCTCTTTGCTCTGAAATGCCTCCCCAGAGGCAGAGGCCCATAGGGCTGTGCTTCCCTGGCTGGCTCACTGTGTGTAATGGGATTGGCATCGGGCTGGAGCTCACATGCAGGCATTGCCTCTGCACCAGCATCCACTTCACCTCGCTGTCCCAGGATGTGTCTTATTGAGGCCCCTTCAATCCTCTGCTTAATGGGCCATGAAGCTGCCTCCCTGCCTTGCTGTGAGGCAATTTTCTCTGTGCACATTGCATCACTGGGCATGGTTTTTCCCTTTTCATCAGCCCTCTGCTGTGACTTAGAGAGCAATTTCTCCTCACACTGTACTGTTTATTTCTTTCAGTTGTTTTTTTTTTTTGGTTTGTTCTGTTTGTTTTGTTTTTTTTTTTTTTTGAACAAAGCGAACAACATCATCAGTCTGCTTCTCTGTTCCTGTGCTAGCCATTCAAGCTTGGTCTGCCTTCTTGTTCCTGAAGGACTCTGGACAACTGGGAAGCTGTCTGGTGGGGTTAACAGCATGGAAGTAAAACAGGGGTTATAGAGCTGAGGAGGCTTTTTCTGAAAACTTGGACTGTTTAGGCTTTGTAGTCTGTCAAGAGCCTTAAGGTGTCAACAAGAAACAGAAATGTCCCTACCTTTAAAGTGCACTTGTCTTGTGGAGGATCATAAGCAAAACTAAAGAAAAGCAGACTTCTGGCCTGCTTGCTGTTCTTCGGAAAGTCTGATCTTTGAGTCAAATTAAAGCACAATTACTGAATACAGATTTTTTTTTTTTTAATTTCGAAATCTCTTTCATTAATCAAGTGAAAATCCCTGCAACATTCTTAAATTGTAACAAGCTGATTGTATATCAGTATGTGGCATCTGATGAAGTGTGTCACTAAATGATGAGTTACGTTGGGAAACTGAAAGTTCCTGTGTTCTCTTGCATGAAATAGACTAAACTGGTCTGAAAAAAACAGTAGTAGTTAAACTGCATCCAACTCTGGACAGGCCCTAGGTTTAAAACTATTACCAGATAATAAAATAAAATCAATAATAGCAATTACCACCCCCCTCCCCCCTTCCCCAAACACTAATGGACAAAATAATTGCTTTTTCTTGGGGAGGTAGTGAAAATGAAACTATTCTACAACCAAAATGTGTGTATAAAAAGCAGATGTAAGATGAAAAGTGTTTATTAATATATATGAATGTAAAATATTTTGCATTGTATGCTGGTGTAAGAGTTTGTTCAAACTCGTGAACATTTGAAAATTAAGTTGTGAAGCCTGTCTTTAAACTGTGCACCGACAGAGATTTAAATACTTAGTTTTGAACTGTTGCAGCAGTGTGACATAAATGCATTCATCTTGAGGATATCACTACTCCTAGAATGATCTTGCATTAAGAATGCCTGCATTTTGATTGTTAATATATATTACAGTCATCTGGATGGTGCAGTGTGTATAGAGTAGTTCTCTGGTAGCTTTTGTGTATAAGCAGATACAGGCATTCACCATTTCCTTCTGGGTTAGTTCAGAACTGCTCAAGTCAGTGTTGGAGGACTTGGAGCACTGCTGCTCAAGCAGTCAGAGATATTTCCTGAAGCTAGCCTGGACTGGAGAGCTGTGCCTCAGGAGAAGCAGGGCTGGTGGCTCATCTCTGCTCTCATGGGGGTATCTTGATGTGGCAGTGATGTGCAGCAAAGCCACACATGTGGCAGATCAGGGGTTCATTACCACATTTCATTTGGTGAATATATCACTCTATTATTTCCAGTCCCTGCAACTTTCTTTTGAATCCCAGCCCAGGACTGAGAGAGTCTCTGGGTTATGAGCAGGAGGTGAGATTGGTAGGCGGATTCTTGGGCTGAACTGATGCTGCTGCTTTCTGGAGGGTTAACCCTAAAATGTTTCAATTCAGCTTTGCTTTTAGAGCGAGGCATAACTCTTGTGTCCTCAAAAAGGCTTTAACATTTCCTTAGTCATGTCATTTCCTCCTTTTAGTAGAAGTCACAGTAGATAGCAAAATAAACTTCCCTTCATGCAAATAATAGTGCTCCCACGCTGTATGTTTCAGCTCTGATGGCAGTAGTTCTGTTGGAGACCAGCAGGAAAGACTTTTTAATTGAAATAGGGACACTGCCTCTTTTTCTTCCGTTCAATTTTCTGCAGGTGGAAGAAAGTTTTGGAAACCATACCCTATGGTTTTATTCTCAGCTCTGCTACTACTATCCTCCATGACCTTTGACAAATCTCTGCTCTGCTCATTGTCATAACTCACAGAAAATAGCTTGAGGTAATAAAACTGCACTTTCACATTGGTCTAGTAGTTAGGAATGATCCCAGGGTTGCTAAACTGAATGTCACCTTCCTTATAAGCCATTTTCCCTGCTTTAGGCTGCTTCAAGTCATGTAGCCAAATAAATGTTATTTCAGCTCTGCCTTGTATCTGTGTAAATAAGAGTTAATGAGTTGCTGCATCTCGTGGTTGGCTTGTGACGTGGAGGTCTCCAGAGGGAGGATGAGGAGAGGCTGCCGTGGAAAGTCCCTGCCTGTTGCTAGGCAGCACTGCATTTTAGCTTCTCTGTCCCAAAGTCTGCACTCAGGTTTGGCAAGGAAAGGGAAAACTGAGGGATGGAAAACTATTCAAAGATGGCTTGACTTACTTTTTGTCAAGCATGGCTTTACTGTGCTGGCTGCAGAAAGCGTGTGGCTGCTAGTGAGGTGGAAGCAATTTGATTAAATAGAATAGCATTTGATAACTGGCCTTCCATGTATTCAATCTTAGCTGCAGGATCTTGTGGCTGGCTTGCTCTCTCCCTTTCTCTGTTTTGGATCTTACTATGATGTGGGACCTGGAAGCTGTAAGACTGCAGCACAAGTGGTCTTGCTCTGCTTTCAGTCTAAGTGGAAATAGGAGAACCTAGCAGTTCCAGGGAGCTTCCTATGCTGAGGTTTATGCTCCAGTTTAACAGCCTGTGGATAAGGGGATGTAATGATTTTATTTTTCTACTAAGTCCATCAAGAGGAACACCAGGAACAAATAGGAAAGAAGAAAGGGGAACAAGAGAAACAAAAATTGTTATGTAGGGTATCTTGGTCTTGCTGCACAATGAAATCTTTGCAAACTGTAGCAGTAGCATAAATAGCAGTAGGATTCTCATATAATTAATGCTCCTCACAACAGCATCACTAAAAATCGCTTCTGTTTTCTACCAGAAGAGTAGGACTTGGGATACAGCTGAGCGCTTGAATTTCTCTTGGAAAAGTCTGGCTGGTTGTCTATCTACCTACAAGGCTTTCATTCAGTCTTTGGTGTCATCTTGTAATTTCTGTCTCACTTGCTCCTCCCTATATGTTTTAATAGAAGTCCAGGATGGGTAAATACCTTGCTGCCTCTGCTGATTTTAGTTGGGAAATAATGTATTTTGTTGTACCCTGATGAAGTCATTGGGGGATCTGTGGGTATGACCATGCTCTAGGCATTTCATCCCACTGGACTGTACTGGAAGGTGTCGTACTTGCTCCTTGGCCAACAGGGTTCTGCTTTTCCCCTTTCAGCAGAGGATTCAGTGGTGCTGCTGAGGCACTGTAGAATTTTGTGTCACAGCCTCACTTCATCCTGGGGGTTCAGCCAAATACCACTATAAAGCACAGCTTTACAGCAGCCTGGAGAAGCTGAGGGTCTCACCCTAAGTCACGCAGCTTGTGGTCAAATGGGATGCAGCAGGATATGTTCTGCTCTAACAGCATTCTTCCCCTGAGGGATGGGGCTCAAAATCACAAGTCCTGATTGTCACTTTCATTGCTCAACCTGATGGTGTCTCACACATTTTATCCCTTCGATGGGCTTGTGGCTTGAGCTATCGAGCCTACCCTTCCTCATCCCACCTGCCAACATTTCACAGCAGCTGGAAGAAAAGCTTGAGGAGAGACCAAAACTTTGCAAGATGTCACACCTCCTCACTTTGCCCTTTCCCGCACCCTGAGTTTTGTCAGCCTTACCAAGGTCTCCTTCTTTCTCTGTTTTTTTTCACTGTGTGGTTGTGAGGGTCTTAAGAAAGGCAGTGACCTCACAGTAAATACCAGCCTTACACTGGCTGCCTTGCAGCCTGCCTGGGAACCGAGTCCTGCAATATTTTATAGGAGTTCCCAGAGGGTTACTTGTTCAGTTGGACAGCCTTGGGCTGGGCTAGTTCAGTTCAGCAGTTCCTTTTGTCTCCTACCTGGTTTGTGCAAAGACTGGTTGGGTCCTTTCAGGTTAGAAACCTTGGAGCTGTGCTGCCAGGTCCGACCTGGGGACAGAGCAATCAGGCATGGCTCCTGTTAGCCCTTTGAATAATGGAGACAGCAGCAGGATTCACCTGCTAAAGGATTAACAGAAAAGGCTCAAAATCCTTGCAACACCTCCCTTCTTCCCCATGCATGCTTGCATAGTGAAATACACTGTCCTTGAGCCCCAAACTACTCATGTGAAAGTTTCAAAGTGGGATGTGAGTGTGCCAAGTTCTGGATTTTAGATCAAAGAGGCTGATGTGCGTAGAAGTGCTGGGTGGATCTCTAACTCCCTCTCCAAGTTTTGGGTAGTAATGTGGATTGGGACTGCAAAGACGTGCTTATGGGATGTAGAGTGGCAGAGGGCGGTGGAGGAATGGGACTTCTTCCCACCTCCCAGCAGTACTTTCTACTGGAAAAATAATAAATACTTTCACCTAAGTGCTGACTTCAGTTTTGGAGTTGTGCTTTTTCTTCTGAATTTTTTTGGAGGTTGTTTGTATGTTTGGATTTTTTAAGCTTTTTGAGTTTCCAAGCCTCCCTGTACTGTGTTGCTTTTGTCTTGCTTTGTGCTAGAGAAAGCAGAAAGACAACAAACAAAAATAGAGAAAATAGAAAAGTCTCACTATTTTCCACTTATATTGGTAAAATGGTGGGATGTCTTTCTACACTCTTTAGGAACTTCATGTGAAAAACACTTCAGTTGCTTTGTGAAAGCATGTGAGTGTGGGGAGTGTTTTCCCGTACTTCACACAGCTTTCCAACTGAAGAAGTGTTAAAAACAGGAGCTGGGAAAATCTTCCATTTCTTTCAAAAGCTGATGGAGAAGTTTCTTCCTGACATGCCTCCCTCACCAGGTTTTTCAGTATGAAAAATGTAATTTAAGTATTTTTTTTAAAGGAAGAACTGTTCTCTTGAAGCCTTGTTTTTCCACTTGGGAGTTGTTTTGTGACAATTTTTTGAGAGGAAAGAATGATTTTATTCACTCGCCAGCTTTCAAAACACTGCCTCAAAACTTCAACTTCACCCGTTTATTTCTGTAATAGAACTTTATTTCTGTAATAGAACCTGATAGAACTTCAACTCACCCGTTTATTTCTGTAATTTCCCAGAATAATTGCTGGTTCAAGTATATCCTGTTTGCTAAGTTGTGTGGTTCATGTTATGACAAATTTAATGGCTCTTGCAATAAATATATGGCAAAGAGATTTAGGACTGCAGGCAGGTGCTTTTACCTTGTTTTTATTTAAAATTCTAAATAAATAAGCATAATGAAAATATATGCAAAATAATGGGAACATCCACATTTACATGGAATAGGCTATTTTTTCCTTCATAAAGGAAGATAAATTCACCTGCTTCAGGGCAAAGTCTAACCAGTAATTGACGGAAATTAAGAAGAAACTTCCTTTCAGGCAGTTGTTCCATCTCTTTCCTTGTGAAATCTCTTGTAGATTCTTCCAAAACCCAGGGTATCAGCCCCTGCCAAAGGACTCTGTGCAGGCTGTGTGAGACAGTCTCAGATTAGGATGATTACTTGCTGTCCACCTTTGGTAATTCTTAATCCTTCATATCTCACTTAACATCCATCCATCTTGTTTTAATGAAATGTTGATGAAAAGAGACTCCTTACAATATCCCTCTTTCTGTTCCTTCATAGTATTTCTACTAATCCCTGGATTCTACTTCTCTTTCAGAAGATGCTGCTCAAGAAGAATTGTGGAGCGAAGACTAGAGTAATTAAAATTCGTGTAAGTTGCCCTTTTCTGGTGCAGTTCCTTTGTCTTTCCACATACTCCTAATGTGGTGATTCTCACTGAACATCTGTGTCCAGAAGATGATTTCTGGAGATTTCCTGTGGCTTGATCAGCTGCATAACAGAAGTTGCTACTGTGGAGTATAGAATGTAGTTGCAATTTAGGTTAGGTGCTGACAAGGCTCATAATAGATTGTATTTTCCATTTTGGAGACTGTGGTTTCAAAGCTTCCTTGGAGTAAAAGTCTCCATCCTATGCTGTGAGCTCATACAGCATAGCTGTCCTGTAGGTTGTCATCTGGATCCTTCTTGACCAAGTGGTGTTTGGTAGGGGTGAGAGGTCTGGTAAAAAGCTGGGGAAACGGGACTATACCTGCACGGTGCGCTGGTGTTTGCAGAACCAGAGGGAATATGGGACTGGGTGATGGCAGATAAGAGCTCCACTGTTCAGATGGCTTTTCAGCTGGGATGATGCTGCAGTGTCCTGAGCATCTCCATCTCCGTAACAGCCTGCATCCCTATCAGATGTGCTCAGGTCTCATCCTTACAGGTTTTTGCCTGCACCTCTGTGAGTTTTGTCTTTAGCAGCCTGTTCCCTGACCCATCAGCCAGCCCCTGCTGCCTTTGTGGGTACTTTGTCTTTCTTTTGGTCAATGCTGGATGGTGCTGTGAGAGATGTATCCTGGGCTGAATCAAAAAGGAATGTGACAAGTAGGTTGAGGGAGGTGATTCTCCCCCTCTACTCTGCTCTGGTGAGACCCCACCTAGAGTGCTGCATCCAGCTCTGGAGACCCTGACATGGAACTGTTGGAGCAAGTCCAGAGGAAGGCCATGGAGTTGTTAAGAGGACTGGAGCCCCTTCCTTACAAAGACAGGCTGAGAAAGCAGGGGCTGCTCTGCCTGGAGAAGATAACGCGCCTAGGAGACCTTATATCACCTTCCAGTACCTAAAGGGGGCTACAGGTGAGCTGGAGAGGGACTTTGCACGAGGGTGTGTAGTGCTAGAACAAGGGGAATGGCTTTAAGCTGAAGAACAGTAGATTTAGATTAGATTTTATGAAGAAGTTCTTTACAGTGAAGGTGATGGATGCACTGGAACAGATTGCCCAGAGAAGGTGTGGCTTCCCCATCTCTGGAAGAAGAATTTTGGCCAGGTTGGATGGGGCTCTGAGCAACTTGGTCTAGTGGAAGGTGTCCCTGTCATGGCAGGGGGTTGGAACTAGATGATCTTGAAGGTCCCTTCCAACCCAAAACATTCTGTGATTCTGTTTGTTTGTGACCTTGCATGTTGTCACCAAAGCGGGTGTACGTCAGTCCCCGTGATCCTCCACATTTGTGATACACAGGCAAAAACAGATTAGGGTGAAGAAAACAAACATCTTTCATGATAAAGCTGCTATTTTCACGGTAGTATTTTTTATGGCTTTGGAAGAAGGATGAATGACAGACCTGGATCCTTTCAAGGTTTTTACCTTGCCCAGCAGGCAATAGGGAATGATGCCTTTGTGTACCCAGAAGTGCTGCTGTTGATAAGCACGCTGTTGGATACCCTTGCCCATCACTGCTCTGGAAATGAATTTGGTATCTGAGAGGAGGAGGAGCAGGTAGAGCTGGCTAGAGCCTTGTGCAGAGCTGGAGGTGGTATTTTTCTGACTTCTCATATGCCTTCTGCCAGGGCTCTTCAGTCCTGTCTTCCAGCAGCCCCACAGTGACCCGGTACTTCTGATTGCACAATTAATCCTGATCTCTTATGTGCTCTCATGTGCTTCTGCCTGGATTGTTTTCAGTATAGCTGTGTCCTCCTGTGCCCCATGAGCTCTCCCCAGACTGTGCCTGTCCTTCAGACCTACCAGCTGTCTAATCCTGCAGCAGTTTTTCAGCACATCTTGTTTATCACCTTCCTTTATGCCTGCCCTGTGCTCTTTCACTGGGTTTTTTCTGCGTGTCCATTTCCAGTGGTGCTTTGGTGATAGTTCTCCAGTCCCTTGGGTTTCAGTGATGCCTCAGTGAGGTGGTTTCCTGACATCTTAAGCTCATTATTGTGGCTTACTATTGTGCCCCTGGAGGATCTGAAAGGAGAATTATCCCTTTGCTCCTTAAGCCCATGTCAACTTGCACTAAAATAAACAGCAGAAACTGAGAGCACACTTTTCTGACAGATGGCACAAAATCCACTCTTCTCTGGCCAGCCTTGCCAAGTTGGGACAGTGCCTCTCCACCTGAGGCACTTGTGGCTTCCATGATAATAGCACATGATACTTCACAGCCTCTTGCTGGTCTGTTGTGGTGGCAGAGCTGTTAAGTAAGGGTGCATTTTTGCTTCCATTTTTCAAGTGATTGTAAATGCCCACTTTTGTGTACCCAGCTGAGAAAGGAGGCAGCAGGTCCCTGGCAGAACTCTTTGCTGAAGTGCCTCAGCTCTGGAAGCAGCTAGAGAGGTCAATACTTCTGAAAGACAGTGCTGTGCTCTCATCATATAAAGGGAAACCTCAATCCAGCCAGCAGGACATTCTTGGCATGGTATTCCTTCTCAGTGTTGCCCAGCAGCAGAACAAGAGGTAACAGGCACAAGTCAAAATGTAAGATATTCAGGTTGCCCAGAGAAACTGTGGAATCTGTCCATGGAGAGTCACAGTGTGCCAGGATGCAGTCCTGGGCAACAAGCTCCTGCTGACCTTCCTCAGAGGAGGGGGTTTGAACTCAGCTATCTCTAGAGGTGCCTGCCAGCCTCAGCCCTTCTGTGATTTCTGGGTCTTGTCCAACATTCAGTAATGGAGTCAGAGCACATCAGGGACCTAAGTTCTCTTGGAAGGGCTATTCTGAGCGCCTACTGAATGTGGCCTTCTGCAGAGAGTGATAGCAGGAGGCAAGGTGAGAGGCTTGGCTCTCTGTTGCTGAGGGTCTGGTGGCACAGGTTCATTGTTGGACTTGTCCGTTGTGGTGAGGGTAGAAGAAATGAGGACAAATCTCATAGTGAGGGGTTGACAAGCTGTTCCAGGAGGAACCGGGCAGCTGTCTGCGTGTCTGAACAGGAAGCATCACCATGTGAACCACTTTGTTTGTGTCTCTGTAGCACTGATGCACAAGAGTTCCTGTTTCAGATCAGGTAGAGTCTCTTTCTGAACTGAGATGTCACAGATATCCAGACAGCGTACAGCTGGATGAAGATGTAGTGAGTGATCTGAGGAGCAGGCAGGATATCCAATGGCTTGTACCAGGTATTTGAAGCAAGGATCCCTGCTTTATCCCTTCAGATTTCCTGCTGCTGAATAACTTATAGGAGAAAGGATCGTGCTTATTATGTCATGTGTGAGGACAATGATGACAGTGACCTAATATCATCAGTGAAGCATTTTCATCTTGTTCTTGCTGAGATCAGTGTCTCATGTTGTGAGATGATGCCTGCTTTTAAAAAAACCTTCCATCTGGCCATTACTTTGGTTGCCTTGACATCTTGGGGCTTCGCTGGCATGTCAGGGTGCAAGGTGTTGTGCTCTCGTGCATCATTACGGCTATGCTTTCCTCCCTCTTCTGCTGGAAGAGTCTCCCATGGGAAGGTGAGATGGAGGGGCAGTGTCCTTGCCCTCTGGCATGGAAACACAGCTACAGCCTTTGGAAATGTTTGTGGTCCTTGGGACTCTTTTTTTAAGCAGGTGACCTGGGTTGGGTTTTGCTGCTGTTTTAACACTAAGGTGTCACCTTGCTGTTGTTTCCTGTACTTAAGTTTCCCATGGGCAGCTCAGGTGGTGATCAGCTACAGCCTTTCCACTCACTCAGCGGTTCTTTAGTGGGATGATGGCATAGTGATGTGACTAGTCTAAGAACCTAGACAGATTATGGAAGAGAGATTAATAACCTTTTCTAACGTGCAGCAGTTTAGTAAGTTTGGAATGTTTTCAGGAATAGCAGCTGTGAGAGGTGGCAGCCTACAGTGAAGAGCAAATAATATTATAAAAAGAAAAAAACCTCTTGCTTCTGTTCCCACCCAGTAAAGGATAATGGAACAGAAGAATCAGACCCTGCGAGCAGGTGAGCAGAGATAAATTAGAGGGGACAGCATGTACATGAACTATGGATTGGTACATAATAGGTACATGTAGCAAAGCACGTGTCACTGCAAGGTCAGGGGCAGGCACTGGCCTGTGTGGGTGTTGCACATGAGGTGGGCAGTGTGAGTGTGCAGACCTGGTCACTGGTGCCCCAAAGTGTCAGCCAGTGTCATGTCTGTAACTGGAAGCAAGACACTGAAGTGGGAGAGTGGCACACGTGTGTGTGGGTATTTTACTGTCCAGGCTGTGTCTGCGGGGTGAGGTGGGTGTTGCAATGGAGGTGCTTCCTTGGCGCTGGAAGGAGGATGACTGTGACCATGTGCTCATGGGGTGTAACTGCCTCTGCCCTAGACCAGGCTTGGCAGCTCTGGATGCAGAGACCTGTCTCCCAGTGTGTCTGTATACCACCAGTCTTCAATTCTCCAGGCTGTCTTGGGATGAAGTTTAAAAGGCTGTAATTTATTCCTATTTTTGTTCTTCCTTCGCAAACTTCTACATGCAATCTCGGAATGGGACTAGTGGAGCTGAGCTTATTTTAAGAGCAGGAGGTGGTTAGAAGACACTCAGGGGCTCACTAGTTGTGTCTCAAGGATCTTGTTGGGGCTGGCAGAAAGGAAGGAAGGATTTTAAGGCCAATCTGATAACCTGGCTGATCAGAGAGATGTTTTCTGCTATGTAAAAATAAGAATTTTAAATTGGAACATAAACCTCTTGTGCTCTTGCCTTGATTTTATCAATGTTGAGAACGCCCTCTGCTTGGACAGGGGCCAGATCCCTCGAATGGCTTCCCTGTCTCTTATCTCTTACTCTGCATCCTAAAAGGCCACTGCAGAAACATGCTGGCTTTTCTTCTCCTGAAACAAGGGACCTTTTCAGCTTGGAGCTGAGCAGGAGATGTGTTGGCCAGAGCCTTCTGGGCAGATGCCTGAGCTATTCACAAATGCAAGGCATACCAGGTGACAGAGCAGTATTGGTACAAAGCTCTGGTTCTGGCTGCACAGCACAAAGTAAAGATTTCTAAAAAGCCAGAAGGTTCTGTGTGTATATGCATATATATAAAACACGGATGTTGCCCCTTCCATCACAGGCTCCCAAGGATCTATGCAAGCATTTACCATTGGATGCATATAAATCCACAGATAAATACTATGATTGTGATTTCAGAGTGAGTTATATGGAGAAACCAGCAGAAAGTGTGACTCACTTGAAGAGGGACAGGGTGAGGAGAACTTCAAGCCATGTTCCTAGAGCTGTGTCCTTATTCATACCATATCATGAGTATAAACGGCTTGGGCATCTCAGGCAGCAGAAATCCCGAACTGCAGCTTGCTAACAGTTTCCCAAACCTTCCTGGCTGTTTTTAGTACGTGACCTGAGTGTCTGCACCTGACCCAGACCTTAGAATCAACAAAAGAGACTCACCTCCTTGGCCAGTCACAACCTTGGATTACTTGCTGGTCAGAAGCCCCTCACAGAGATTTTGGTATTCCAGTTCCCCAAGTGGTGTCTTGTCTCCAGCTGATGGGCATGCCTCTGCTGACCAAAGTGGAGAAGCCCCTCACAGAGATTTTGGCATTCCAGTTCCCCAAGTGGTGCCTTGTCTCCAGCTGATGGGCATGCCTCTGCTGAGCAAAGTGGAGAAGGGCCTCTGCTAAGGGGGAGCATGAACATCCCTTTGGGTATCCTACGCTCCTCCCAGCCCAGCCATTGAACTTCCTGCTGAAGATGATAGTTGGTCCTGGAGAACCCCAGCCCTTGTTCTGAATAATTCCTGACAAAAGACTTTTTCCAGAGTTTGCTCAGTGTGAGGAAGGGTCCAGTGTAGCCAAGGGGGGAAAATGCCCCTATCTGTTTAAAAACTATTCCAACTATCTGACTTTTACTGGATTTCATGGCAAAGGCTAACCAGCCTTTAGCCTGCCTACAGCAGGTAGAAGTGGGACTGTCATATCTCTCTTCTGTTTCCTTAAGGACAAGAACTCTTATTGCTTCCTGCTTTTCATAAATTCCTGCCATGTATGCTTTTTATAAATTCCTGCCGTGTATGCCCTTGCACCTGTTGAATCATGTAAGTGCCCACAGAACAGACTTTGTGAAATAACTGAGAGCTCTGTAATCCACACAGCACCATGAAAGCAGCGAGTGGCTGGTGAGTGAGGAGGCTGACTTCCTATTTTCAGTGCTGTTCTTGCCTTGTGGTCTGATGTGGGTTGTGGGTCTGTTTAAGAATAGGGGGAGGTGGGGAGTGGTGGAAAGGAGGTGCAGCCCAGTTGCTCCCGGGACAGCCTTGTGTGTCAGTGGTGGCTATGGCTAGAGGCACCGTGGTTCAAGGGACTGGAAAATGGCAAGGCATGTTTCTCAGGGAGAGGGTCAGATTTAATGATTTCTGGGTCATACCTGGGTGATGGAGCAGAGAGAGAGATGCAGGGGATGGCACAGGGTGACAGTGAGCCGCGGTTTTCTGTCAGAGCTTGAAGTCCAAGATGGCTGATTAGGCACATCTACTCACTGCATCCAGGCCCACTGCAGTTGTTCCCGGCTCCCTTTTGTTCGATTGGCTCTGGGAACCTGGCACCCATTGCCTCTCCCAGTCCCTAGAGCTGTGATCCTCTTTTCCCACACACCTCTCCCATAATACACCCACTTCCTGCGCTTGGCTTCCACAGCTGGGGCGGTTTGTCCAGGGGCAAGCACCCTATGTCAGCATGTGTTCACAGCCTGCTCATGCCAGGCTAATTAATCCTCACTTTGCAGGTTTAATTTGTGTACCCTTCGAGTTGAAAGCAGCGTGCTGCTCTGTGCCAGCCTGCCTGGCCAGAGGGAATCTGCTTGCCCTGGCCTCATGCAAACTGGGAGCTGCACACGCCCAAGTGCGCACCACGTGCCCGCTCTGGGAAGCGTGGTACCTGGGCTTCCTGGCCCCAAGGGAGGAGGACCGAGAGGCAGCTGCTGTGATCTCTCTGAGAGGAGGGTGTCCCTGCTACGCAGCAAGAGCTGGAACGGGGAGGGTGGAGAGGAAGGAAAGGATGAGGTAGTGTCACTTGTGTACAGACCAAAACTAAGGACGCAGATGCACTTGGAGATTTAGGGCCAGATTGTTCCTTGCCTGTGTCTGTGTTCATTTGGAGCTACTCTTGTGCCTGCCTCTCCTTCTGCTCAGGCACATGCAGACCCTGTAGTATTTGCAGGAGCTGCAGGAATGCAGAAACCACAGGCAATTTCTTATCACAAGAGAAAAAGTGGGTGCAAGACACAGCTCACTAGTAGGGAAATATGGGTTCATTCACTTGTTCTTAAGAGATTTGTTTTGCCTTCAGAGAATGACCTTTACTGTGACCCTGGAGTGGTGAGTTCCCCAACCTGGCCAGGGAGCACCAACAGACTGCCCCTCTGAATGACCCATCTGTCCCTTTTATTCGTGCAGCCTCTTTCCTTCAGGTTGTCAGGCAGGCAGAATCAAAGCTTGCAGTCAGCTTTGTCAAAGACATATCTAAAGATGTGTGAAAGAGAGGAGAAGAAAGGCTTATCATGCTGGTGCCAGCAAGGACCCATAGCTGAAACTGGCTATTTCTGCTTTTGGGCAAGTGACCAACAAGCATCTGCTAGGCCCTTTGAAGTACCTTCCAAAAAGGTTCAGTGTTGTCTGTCTGGTGGCACCTCTGTAAGTCTGGTAGTTGCCACCTGACAGCTCTGTACACACATTTGCAAATGTTTGAGTTTTTAAATTTTTTTTTAACCTTTCTAAGAGGAATGGGGACGTGTTTGTAAACCATTGAACTGCTCTTTGCAATGTGGTGGTATAGAAAGAAATAGGTGTTAGGCAGCCTTATGTTGGTGATGGAAGACAGGTCTTTCAGTCTGTTAGGGGAGGGTAATGAAAAACATAAGAAAACTGTGCTAACTGCAAAGTTTTGGGTTCCTTGTCAGAACAACATTTGGAGATGTCCTTTTCTTTTCTTGGAAAAGAAAGGAACAGAGTAGTCATAAAATGAAGTTCTGTCATGGTCTATCTTTTAACTATTCCTTGAAATAAAATTCTCTATGAACATGGGGGTGGAGGACAGACTTTCAGGAGGAAAGGAGTTTGCCTGTGAAAAGTTACTCTTTGGGCTGCTCCAGGTCTGTGACTGGAATAAATTGTCAGAGGCCCTATCAGAGTTAATGAATAAGCAGTCAAATGTGGATTGTTGCTCCACTGGAGGAGCTGGTCCTGCTTGCCAGCGACTATTTCTTGAAAACTGCCTGAAGCAAGACTATAATTGAAAAGAAATCACCTCTCATCAGAAGGCTGAAACACCTAGAAGTTAATTAGTTCATCCTGGCTGCCTGGCTGTGGTGTACTGTTGTGGCTTAAGCCCACGATGAAGTTGCTAACTTGCTATCCCTGTGGGATGGGGAGAGAGTTGAGAGGGTAAATGTGAGATAGCTTGTGGGGTGAGAGAAAGACAGGTTAATAGGGAAAGTAAAAACTGTGCATGCAAGCAAAGCAGAACAGGGAATTCATTCACTGCTTCCTATGGGCAGGCAGGTGTTCAGCCATCTCCAGGAAAGCAGGGCTGCATCATGGTTACTTGGGAAGGCAAAACACCAGCTTATGCCAATATATGGTATGGAAAAGTCCTTTGTCCAGTTTGGGTCAGATGTCCTGGCTGTTCCCTTCCCAGCTTCTTCTGCTCTTCCAAACCTTCTCACTGTGAGGGCATGAGAGGCTGAGAAGTCCTTAACTTAGTATAAACATTGCTTAACAGACTGATATTTTTAGTTATTTCCGTCAACATTATTCTCATCCTAAATCTAAACCTTCAAATAGGATACACCAGCTACTAGGAAGAAAATTTTATCTCAGCAGAAACCAGGGCATGTATGTATTATGCATTGGAGAAACTGAGGCAGAGATGATGGGAAGAACCATGTTTGGAATTACAGATGTACCTAGGAGCAGGTGTGTGGGTCCCCTTCCCTTTCTCACTGCTGATGGCTTCATACATCAAAGGTGAAGTGTGAAGAAGTTTACTTTCTAACACTTAGCAGGGATGAGAGGAAGGAGGACAAAGTGGAGTTGAATCAGTGTAAGTGGTCCTCTGTGGAGTCTGACAGCCTTTACTCTTTCTATGCACTCCCTGAATATTGGTGCCACCTCTGGCTCTGTCCACTCCAGGGCAAGGCAGCTGCCTCACAAACATGCAGCATCTCAAGCAGAATCTGTCCTTGCCAAAGCTGTTCTGGGGATTTATTCCTTTCCACACAGGGTGGTGGTGGGAATCGGATGCGCCTTTACAACTTGCAATTACATGGTGCCTTTCATCCCTAAGGACTTGTAACAAGTGAGTCTAGAGACTGCAAAGGGATCATTCACCCACCACTGGAAGGCAGCATCCTTTAAACGGAGCTCAGCAGCATTTCCCAACCACTGGGGGCCAAGAGTAGGAAAGAAGGGACTCTTGTGCTAGATTGGCCTTGAGTAGGGATGGGTTGGCAGAGTGCACAAGCTGATCTGGTTTTGAATCCCACCAGGATACTAGAGCTCTTAAGAAAGAGGACCAAAGAGTCCTCTTAATTTTCCATCACCCCTAGCACACCACTCCCTTCAAATACATTGTTGTGTTGGGTAACTGCATTCCCCCCCTCCTGTGGGGATTGTCATTCCCACAGCTGAAAGCTCACTTGGACCTGTGCTCACTTCGGCTTTGTCCAAAGAGGAGAACCGTGATTCTGTGGAATCATAAGACCAAAATTATGTTACAGTCTGCATCTGTGATATTTTCCCAGACTTCATAGAAGTAAGGGACTTGTTTCTAGGAGGAATATGGTTTCATATTAATAGATTTAGCTTTACATGTTTATCTTCTTCCTGTGTACTCTTTCCTTGCTGAAATGTACAATTATGTTACAGATGGGTTTATGGAACAGTTGTGCATTTGTCTGTTTTCTGAGAGCTGCTAATATGATTGAAATCAGCATTTCTTCTCAGATGTTTACTCTTACTGGCCTTTGAGGCACCTCTCTCCACTCACTGTCTTTAGGTGTGCTTCTTTGTTAATGCACTTCAGATATGTTTCAAACCTGGTTGCTTATTTGCCTCCCTGTATTTGGAGGTGGTAATGCTACTGGTGACAACAGTGCATGTTGGCTAGAGTGTACATGTAGGCACATGTGCATGGGTGAAGAGGCATCCTTGACTAAGGTGGTTGCTTGAAACATGTAAAAGACAAGTTTACCTCCCTTAGGAGTTCATCTAACTCAAAAAAGGTGTACAGTGGAGCAGTGTGGGTGTCTTTGGGTGCTGGAACTACCTTGTGTTCTGAGCAGCTGTATGAGACAGTGATGAGCTGTGGTGCCCTAGCCCATCCCCTGGATGCTGTGAAGTTCTGGCCCTGCATGGTTTGAGTTACTTCAGGAGCAGGCAAGATTTGTATGAGCACAACAGCTCCCCTTGTGATTTCTGAGTCAGGAGGAGTCTGTGTGTGCACAGAGGGATGTGGACAAGTGACCAGGGAAGCCCATGTGTGCTGGGGAGAGCCTGAGGCATGTGAGGGCAGGTGAGTGTGTGCAAGTGAGCACGTGTGTGACAGCGTGTGTGTCTGAGCCTGTGTGCTCTCCTGTGGCAGCCGAGTGAGCCTGACTCGGGCCATTCTCCAGCTGTGTAAATACATTGCTTAGCAAATTGAGGGCTCTGGTTAATGATTTCCATTAGCACAGGGCCCATATTAGGCTCCGTTTTGTGAGCGGTACCCGGCTGTCCGAATGCCATTAGAGTGAACACATGAGCCTTTAATGTCAAGTGCATATTGTTTGTGCTCTGAGGAGCCTCTGCAGGAGCTGGCCTGGGGTTGCTCACCAGGGCTTGTCAGGCAGGTTTATGGCAAACTCCTTGGGGACCTGCTGCAGCAGCAACAACTCTTAACACCCTTCCCTAGTCAAAGCGAAGTCCCAGGCATGGTGTGCCCAAGGAGAAGGGCAGGCTGGCTCGGACGCTTGCCCAGACTGCAGGGAGGCAGTTGGCCCAAGTGACAGAGTGGCAGGAACGTGTTCCCCTCTCTGGCAGCTGGCTCTTTCCATTTTCTTTCTGGAAATACATCTACGGAGCTGTGCCTTGTGCTACTCATCAGGACCAGACCACCACATGCTGTGATCCCAAATGGTGTCTTGGACTAAGCCAGATCAGGCCTGGTGATCCCTAGAGCTGGATATGAACTACAATCTAAAAATGCTCCTCTGCAAGAAGAGAGTCGAGGGATTTGGAGGTTTCTTACCTCCAGCAAGGTCAGTAGCAGAGGTGCTGCCCTGTCAGTCAGGGAGTAGGTGCACAAGGATCCTGTATTGCTTGGGGTTATAAAGGAGTGCAGATTGGTCAGGGTGTTGCTGTGGATGAGGGCAGTCAGGTTACTGCCTCTCCTGTTACTGCCTGCAGTGGGGCACAGGCCCCTTCTCACTCTGCCCTTGTCCACTGTTGTTGAAAGCCAGTGGTCATCTTGTGGCTGCTTGAAAGGTGCCATGATGAAGAGGCAGGATTGGGTGCATTTTGAGCCTTACTTGCAGCTGCCTGACCACCTGTGAATCTCTGCATTGTCCTGTCTTCTCACATCCCTGACCTTCACCTCAACCCTTGTTCTGTGCCCATCATCCTGGCAGTGCCCTGGGAAGGATCTCTGCCCCACACATTGGCCCCAGAAGAAGGCCCAGATAGAAATCATAGTGGCAACTTCCCACCCAAAGCGTGGTGAGTTTTGTCTGTCCTCTGGACCCATCTTTCCCCAGCCTCTTCATCTGCTGTCTGCCAGAAATGAACAGATTCAGCTGCCTTCCCTAATCCTGTCTGGCATTTCAAAATGGAGGGGACTGCCAGGTTCTTTGTTCCCATTCCCTCTTGGCACTGGCAGGGGACCTTCTCTGCTCTGGAGAAGGACAAATGTGCTGATTTATTCTGCCCCTTAGCTTTGAATAGGGGTTGCTATGTTACCCTCCAGCTCTGAGGCCTGCCAGAGCATACACCATATATAACCCCACAGCAGGTGGCTATTGAGTAAAGGCCCTTAAATCTGCCTCTCTTGTTTCTTATGCTGCTGGCCAAGGTGTCAGGGGGATGTAGCAGGGCATGATTTGCTGGCTGAAACTCCAGGCACAGCTGATGCCAAGCACCACAGTGGCATTTTCCATTCTCAAGTGCCCATCTTAATTTGCAGGAGAGATACCAACTAGGCAGGAACACGCTGCCCACACTGGCTTTAGACATCTTTCCTGACATGAAGGATGCTGCCCCATGGGACTGAGCTGTGACCAAGCCTGGAGACAGAGGCTTCCAGATCCTGCTGCAGTTACTGCAGCGCTCAGGGCCTTGGCTTGGACACTTCCTTAGCTCATTCTGATCTGCTATGGCTGTCTGGGTGAGACAAACCATTTGGGCAGGGATATTTGTGTGTGCTTGTCCTATGACGACAAGTTAAAACCCAGGCAGAACAGAGGTGGAGGCATCAAGACATCACCTTGCTGTGCTGTTATGTGGTTGCAGCTGACAGACCTGAAGTGCTAAAATGAACCTCTGTCTTCTGTGACACAGTAGAGTCTGTGATTGTTCCTAAAAAGCCTAATTCTTCGAGGAACAGTCCCACAGTGCAGGCCAAGCAAAGGAAGCCATGGTTCTAGTTAGGAAAGGCCTAGAAGAGGAACAGGGAGTCACATAACACCAGAGCCCAGTCTGAATCACATAGAATGTTAAGGGTTGGCAGTGACCTTGAAGATCACCTAGTCCCAATCCCACCTGCCATGGGCAGGGACACCTCCCGTCAGACCAGGCTGCTCAAGGCCTTATCCAACCTCCCCTTGAACACTTCCAGAGTTGGGGCACTCATAACCTCCGTGGGCAACTTGTTCCAGTGTCTCACCACCCTCACAGGAAAGAAGTTCTTTCTAATATCTAGACTAAATTCTACCTCTTCCTATTTGTGCCCATAACTCTTGTCCTGTCACTACAGTTCTTGTGGAAGAGTCCCTCTCTGTCTTCCCTGTAAGACCCCTTTCAGACACTGGAAGGTTCCTGTGAGGTCTCCATGCTACCTTTTTCTCTCCAGTCTGCATAGCCCCAACTTTCACAGCCTGTCTTCATCAGGGAGGTGCTCCTGTCCTCTTAAACAACTTCATGGTCCTCCTCTGAACTTGCTCCAACAGTTTCATGTCCTGCTTACGTTGGGAACTCCACAGGTGGATGCAGCACTCCAGGTGGGTTATCACCAAGAGCAGAGTAGAGGGAGAGAATCACTTTGACCTGCTGGTCACACTGCTTTTGATGCAGCCCAGGATTCCAATAGCTTTCTGAGCTGTGAGTGCACAGTGCTGGCTCACAATGAGTTTGTCATCAACCACCACTCCCAAGTCCTTTTCTTCAGGGCTGCTCTCAATCACTTCCCTGCCCAACCTGTAGGTTTTTGGTTTTTTTCTAACCTGTTTCTCACTGTTTTTTTCCCTAACCTTTGTGAAAATAATGGTAAAGTCCTTCCCAAGAGTGATGAAAGTGAGATGAGAGTAGGGGATGTTTGCATGAGTTTCTGAGCTGCTGAACATCCCTCCTATCCTTAGGAATGAACTCTGCAGAATCATGATTAAAGATTTTCCTGGCCCATAGAGCAGTGAGACCCTCCTCTTCTGGCCAAAAAGTATCAGTGAAGTAGCTGCCCCACTACTGCTTCTGCTTGCATAGGGAAAGAAACAAAACAAAGTTCCTGAAAAGTGAAAAGAAAGCTCTTCGCATTTAACAGAGTGGAATCACTTATTTGGCACTGTAATTCCTCTGGGATCCACATTTCCCAGCACAGCCTAGTGGAGAACGGCATTTTTGTCCTGTCACACAGTGCAGGAAGTCCATGGGTGTTTCTGGCCTGCTTACTCCAGAGGTGCTCTGACCATGCTTTGAATACTGGGAGCCAAAGGCGGGAGAATGGTCTTTAGTGGCCATGGTAGAAACCAGTCTGTAAGGCCTTGGGTGTTGGATCTTTTCCTCTGAGCCTCTCTCAGCCATTCCTTGTCAAACTGTGGAGTTTGTAACCAAAACCCAGGAGAGTTTCAGCATGCCTGGGACTTTTAGAAAGGGTGGTTTGTAAATCCTTATTGGAGAATTGTTGAAAAATGGAGCTGAAGAAAGAGTTTTCAGAGATGGCTTGGTTTGACTCCATTCTCTAAAAGTGTATTAGGTCTTACTTCAAGGCTGAGTGAATTTAGCTTTTCCATGTGATACCTTTTGACCTTTCTGACTCTGGTATTCTAAATGCTTCATGGATATCCTGTTTCACTTAGTGGCTGTAGGTGCCATGGGCCCTAGTCATGTGGATCCTAGGGACCTCAGTCTGGGAGGAAGGAGGTGTGCTGGCTTTTTACCTTGAAGGGTAGGAGCAAGGATGTGAGCAAAGCGCTTCCACTGCTTATGTTAGTGCCATTTGCTGCAATTGCAAGCATGACCACCCATTCAAGGAGGTGTAATTGTATCAGAGAGGGGGATGACAAAGCACTCAAGGCAAGGACTTCACTGTTTGCAGCTGATACAAGCACTGACTTCATGCCTCTTTTTATTCCCCTGCAGAGCATCAGCGGAGGCCGCCCGCCGCCCCACTTTATGTATGATCCCTCCACTTTTGCCTTCCGTTCCCTCAGCACCTTGAAGCCGCTGAGCCCGATAGCTCCAGTGGAAGAACCGTCATGTGCCTACTGAAGGAGTTTCTCCAAAAATCCTCAGGAACTATCAACCAATGTCCTGCCCGGCAGGGAGAAGGGGAGGTGGTGATACCCACGGGGAGGGGTGGGAGAAGAAGGGGCAATGACACATCTTTGCAATGCAGCCGCTCTGGCAGGAGGAAGTGAATGGCTTGGCAGCAGCGCCTGTTCCCATACCACTGATGTATCCGAGCAGTGGCAAAGGGGGTGAGTTTTGCCTTTCAGGGCAAAGCGAACCAGTCATGTCCACAAACTGCAAGAACTGCCACCAAGGCAGTGTCAAACATGAGGATGGTGGTAATTGAAGATATCCATGAGGCATTCAGGGGTTAGTATGTCCTGCATGGCAGCAGGGATGAGTGATCAAGGTGTGAAACCAAATCCAGTCAGTTTCCCAAGGATACCTGGGTCAACAGTGCTTTGCTATAGACCTGACACTTCTCCCACTCAGAAGTGAGCTCAGGATTGGAGAAAGAGGCTATACAGAGCTGCTTGCAAAACAAGAAAAATCCCTCTCTGAGATTGTTGTAATTGCATCCACATCAAGCTCTTTTAAGTGGAAAACCCTTGGACAGGGAGGTGTGTGGAGGAGTAACTGGCACATCTAGCTGTGCATTCCAGATGATCTGCTGGCAGTTCAGTGATACTGTCCAAAAAGAGATTGAAATGGGAGAGTGAGACATCCATATGTAGATCTGGGGTTAAAATAAAATTCTAGGGTGGAAGGTCTGTGTTAAGCCATCCAGGAAAACACAGCACCCACCTTCAGTACATTTATCATCATCAAAGAGAAGAACTTGGAGGTGACTGTGCTCATGGGTCTCCTCTCTGCTGAGGCAGTCTGGGTTCTGGGGTATGCAACACTTCTCCATAGTACTGTCCCACTGCATGAGGGTGGAGGTAACTGGTACCACCAAACTCAACCCAATTTAATGTCTCCAGCAAGCTTTCCACTCCCCTTGTTCATGCTAGCTGTTAAATTCAGGTAGACTCCTCTGGTATCAGTGGAACAATATGCCCAGATGAAGCAAGGAGTGGGAAAAAGCAGTCAGTTTTGTGGTGGTTGGTGGAAGAAACGGGAGGGGAGTTCGGGTGAAGGTGGGGGACATTTCTCCATAGACAGTTCTGAGGCTGTTAGGACCATGCTAGGCCTTGCTGCCACTGGTGTTTGACTGGGATCTCTCCTCAAAGCATGTGTGTGGTTTGTGCACAAGGCAGGAGTTAATTGAATAAGCTCTCACCTCTCCTGTTGAGGCAGAGCAAGGCCTTTCCTCTTGCTGCACCTGGTGGAGAGAGTAACCTCTTCGTGTAGGCATTCCCCACCTTGCACCTGTATCTGAGTGCAAGGGAAAGCAGGTAGTTCACTGTTTGTCCAGATCAAGAGGAGCAACTGTGAGTAATACAAAATAATTTTTGGTTTTTTGAATCTGCCTCAGTGTGGAGGTCTTCGATGCTGCTCTTTGGTTGAGACCAATGGTCAGTCCAGCTGCCAGTAGGAGGCTACCCAGTGAACTGGCCTGGGCCCTTCACTGAGACCCCTGGGGAAAGGCTGTCGGCTTGGGGACCTGAATCCCACTCCCACCCTCCTCTCCCTATCTCCTGTCATTCAGGCAGGCAGAGCAGCTGGGCAAGGTGGTGAGGGGATGTCTGTCCTGATGCTGTCCCAGCTCTGCCTGCTATTGGCTCCAGACTCTTACAGCTGGGCCACCCCTTGCACCAGCACCACCTCCAAGAGGTCACTTGTGTTTTCTGGTGAGGGACCTCTGGCAGACCATCATGGTTCCCTGCAAGTGCTAATTCTTCCTGCCCCTGTAGAAATTCTGCTTGTCTTGTTTTGATGGCACACTTCAGCTTTTTAACTGCTGCCAGATCAAGCTGACCAGTGCAGGACAGGAAGCGTTGCTCCTTTGGACCAAATCCCTGTGCTCAGGAGATGGGACAGCCAGAGCCTGGTACCCATCTAGGAGGCACATTCCTTGTGCAAAAGGCTGGGGTGGCAGCCCCTGCATGGCCCTGCAGCCTCAGGCTTTGCTCAGCAAGAGCTGCCAAGGTGCTGGGGCCCAGAGGTGTGTTCCTGCCAGCCAGCAGGTGGGGCAGGCTGCCTTGCCCCGGGTGGGAGCAGGGAACAGGGATGTCCTGCCGATATCGTTGCCTTTTACTACTTTTGTAACTTTTCTCTGTCTTTTCTTTTTCAATCAGAAGGAAAAATAAAAAAAAAAAAAATTAAAACCCCACAGTGAACTAAAGTGTAACAGCTGCTCTATTCACACTTTTGGTGGGTCTCGTGCGTCTGCCATCTTCTGGGTGTTTGTGGGCAGGGGTTTAGGAGGGGGTGGAGTGGAGTGAGCTATGACACACTGCAGCCAGTCCCAAGCACTCCACAATGCAAGGAGGCCATATCTGCAGCTGAATGGCTTTGAAAATGAAGAGTTTTTGCAAAATGAATGCCAGGTTCTTTGCATGTGCAGCTGGTGTGTGTGAGGTGTGGTGTACTGGCGTGGTATATTGTCCCTCACTGGTGCTTCCCTCACCAAGATGGTGCTTTGGCTTTTGAGTGCCTTGCCTATTGCTTGGGGGTCAAATGTAGCCTGACTGGAAGTTTCCAGCCCCCCCCAAAACAGAAGGATGGGTAACCACCCAGTTGGTCTTTGGCTTGTAATTTTAACTTCAGGAAGTCTTGCATCTATCCTGAGATTCTCCACAGCCCTTTTGTTTACAGCCAGAGCATTTTTTCTTCTCCATGATTTAGCTATAGTTTACCCCTTCCTCTGGATCTTGCTCTAAAAACTCCATCTCAGGTACTTGTAATGAGCATTCTCCACCCCTTACTATCTCCTTGAACTAATTCCTGTTTCTCCCCCACTCCTAACTCTGTATCTTCACCAGCATCTCACAAAGCTATTACCTATGTCCCCTTTTCCAAGGCCTCCTGAGAGATATTAGCGTAAATTCCCTTAGCAGTCCTACTTAGATTCATTCCCAGGAGGCCTTTTCCATTCTTCCCTCCAAGCTCTGATCTCCTCTAGGCTTCTTGCCATCTCTCTTATCTTGAAATCCTCCCCTCTCTGTCAGCTGCAGCTTGTTAATTGGCCTTGGCCAATTTTGCAAGGGTTGTACGGTGACTTGCTGGCTCCCTCAGCCCTTGCTCTTGTGCCTCCCTTACAGAATGCCTTTCTCTGGGATGTTTCTTCCAGCACAGCCCAATTGCTCAGTGCACCCACTTTTGGGGCCCCAGATGCCGTTCAGAACCGTGGTGGTGGCTATGACTCCACAAATGCTGATCATCTCTAGGCATCTGCCAGGCCAAGCTTGTTCTAAGCCTGTTTTGTACATTCATGGAGAGGGATGCACTGACCTTGTATGTGCTGGCTGGAGGTATGGACACGCAGCACTCTGAAGTCAGGGTACAGCTGGTGAAGGGCAGGAAGCTGGCACACAGCTTGGCAGTGCACAGCCAGCTCACTGACCAGGGGGAGCTGGGGGTAGAGCTGCTGCTGCTGCCCCTGGGGCTGTTGTCTGGGCCCCCAGCATGTGTTTGGATTTAGTTATATCGTGCCCACCCATCACCTCTCCCTGCAGGCTGGGCCTCCGGGTGAACAACAAAGCTGGGCAGTTTTTGTGGTGAAGCACGGTGATAAACTGCAATATGGCAACAACTCTGAAGCTCAGAGAAGGCAGGCTGGTGGTATTCATGAAGGTCTTATGGGGTACTTTTCAGCTGTAGTTACCAATGTTACTGAAGAAGGAGGGTGAGGATGCTGGCCTCCTTCGGATGCCAGACCCTGGCATGTGGGAATGGTTTCCCAAAGCCCACTGCAGGAGCTATCAGCAGAAACCAGGGAAATGAGAGCTGAGCTGTGGTCTTTGGAGTGCCGTTCCCTGCTGTAGCCACTGCCCCTTGTTGCTGCCTGTGGCATCCATCAGTGCAGGGCTGTTCACCTCCGTGGCTTCCACACCAGCTTGTGCAAACACTCCCTCCTCTGCCAGAGCAGGCAGGGATGATGGCTGAGGTCTGAGCAAAGCACTGTGAACATGGTCAGCTTGGTGTGGGTCCCTCAGGACCTCTGCTTTGCTGGAGCTCTGGGCTCCAGTGTTAGGCTTCCCACCAGGTTTGGGTCCTGGCTCAGAGGGGGGAGCCTGTAACTTCTAAGCTGAGTCCTTTCTCTGCTCTGAGCCATCTCGCTTGGAGACGTGCAGGTGTTTCCCTTCAGAGCAGAAAACACCCTGTGAAGAGAGCAGGGCTGTTGTGCCAAAGTGCAGCTCAGCTGTGTTAACCATCTGCAGGAGGGTGAATGGGGACAAGCGGCTGTTTGAAGAGCTTGGCTGCGGCTTCTCTACGATTTAAGCGGGACCATTTAAGCTAATACTGTTCTCCAGTTAAAGTAAATTAATTAGGTTAATGCTATGGCCTTTTAAAAATAACACAGAGGAACCACGATCACAGCAGTGGCAAAGTGGGTTGTTACATGTGTACCTTGGTGTCCCTTTGTAGCCAGCAACCAGGATCATCTCTTCTTTGTTTTATTCAAACATTTTCTTACATATATGTATGTACATGCATGCACTCATGTGAGATATGTATATCCATATATTTCTGCGTGTGTGTTTCATTTGTGCAGAAATCTTTGTCCCCTTACAGTCACCCATGAGCAGGGTGCCCTGTGCTCACCTGGGTCAGTCTTTGGCAGGGCTCCATGTGAAGCCCATCTGTGGCACACTCACCAGCTCTGTGCTGCAAAGCACAGTGGTGCTTGGAAACCCACCCACCACCCTGCTTCCAGCTGTGTGCTGAGTGCTGACCCATCTGCCTACCTGTGGGATTGACCAGGAAAATGGGCAAAACTGGCAGTGCTGCTGGGGCCAGGGTTCTCACCCCAGGTTCGATGTAGGCCACTGAAACATGGCTTGGCACAGGAAAAACTGAGAAGGAGAATTTCTAGCTGGACAGACCATGTCCTTCAAACAACTTTGGGCTTCCCCTTGCTCTTCCTGAAGCTGCATAGCATATTGTGGCAAGGTGTGGGGGGGCAGAATGCATTCAAGGTTGTGTATCAAGTTAGGATTGAGTGGGGTATGTGCTGATACAGTGTGGGTGTATAGACACAGTGCATTTACAGTGGCATTTATGTGCCTGTGGTGTTTGTATTTATGGCATATTAGTTATATTTTAAGCGGAAGGATGTCTTGGAGGAGTAAAGGGACATGCCTGCATGCAAGTGTGGCTCTGGAAGGATGGGTGCTGGTGGATGTGCATCTGGAGCAGGGACAGAAGGGCCCGTGCAGGGGAGGGTTATGAATGAGGCTGTGTTCGCAGGTGTCTGCAGGCAGTGATGCACAGAGGACAAACAGATGGGTTACATATGCCAAGGCAAGGGTGGTGAGTATTCCTTTCCTGTTTCTGCACTCTCATCCCTTAGTGGTAATAACTGGCAGACTTTTGCAGTGCATCACACCAGTAATGATTGGAAAAGCGGAGAAAAAATTACAAATGCCTGATCTGTGCCCTTGAGGCACTTGGGAGCTTTCACCATTGAATTAGAAAGAAGCAGGCACCTGGACACCAGTGACTCAAGACAAAACAACCTCAATACAAATTAGAGTGTGATTGTATTCTGTTGCTTCTCAGACAAGAACTTCAGAGACATCAAATAAAAGTAGCAGGTGGCAGGTTCAAAGCAAACAACCAGAGGTAGATCTGCACAGAATGCAGGGTTGCACTGGGGAACCTTGTGCCACAGGATGCTGTGGCTGCTTGGTATTTACGTGGCTACAGACTTGAAAGAAAGAAGAAAAAATAAAAAATACTCCCTAGGAAACTACATGTACAAATGCCACCTCTGGTTGAGGAGGGTGGTGACATAGGGGCAGTTTCTGGGGTAGGTTACTGTGTGCCAGTCCCATCTCCTGTGCCTCCTCAGTGGCAGGGTCTGCCTGGGTTCAAGGTGGGCCAGTAGCTCCAAACAGGCACATGCACCAGCAACCAGCCATGCCAGCACTGCCTTGTATGCATGTTCATTGCCGTTACACTTCCAAGAATTTCTCCATGTGGAGGCCTCAGTGGTGGCTTGGCCCTCATGTGTTTGCTGGTGAGCGCAGGGGTGACCCTGTTCACCTACTGTGCTGCTACTCAGGAAGTGCCTGAAATCTGGGCTGCTCACTGATCTATCTGCATGGCTGCACATGGGCTTCCAACAGATCCTCTCTGCCCTTAGAGTGTGGGTGCTAGGGCCTGCTGGGAGAACCCTGGGTCATCAGGGCTGTCTGGCATCCATCATGTCCCTTGGCACAGCCAGGCTGAGCCTGAAACATCCATGGTCGCTGTGTGCAGAGGTTGGTCACAAAGGCATAGCTCAGGCTCAGGTTTCCGAAGTGTGTGAGGTCTGTCCTGGGTGGCAGGCCAGTGTTCATGTGTCATAGGAACAAAGTGAGTTTGGTTTGAGCACTGCTGCAGGCAGTGGGTATATTATGCATGTAATTATCTTTTGAAATTCAGGAACATGTTAGGAAAGCAAGGGCAAGCATCCTCCAGTGATTGGTAACCCTCACGCGGTAAACCTCAACCCAGCAAGCCAAAGAGGATGCAGCTGAAGCAGCAGAAGTAACATCAGTGATGACAAGAACATTTAAGCATGTTGGTATCTCACCATTTCCTGAGCTAAATTTCAGTGGGCTTATTCAAGCAAAGGGATGAGGAAACAGAAGTTATAGATGCTTTGAGAGCTTGCTCTGGCTGTAGCTGCACGCCAGCCTGGCAGGACCTGACCACATGTTTTCAGTTAACCTGGGGCAGGATGTGCAGGCAGCTCTGGACACACGAGGAGCCCAAAGTTCTGTTTGCTTTTGTGGCTGCTCACATCAGTGCCTCCTGTAATAATAGCTGGGTCTGTTAGTGGGTTGGCCCGCACTGATTGCATGTTCCTGTCTGATGTGCTCCAGCAGAGTAGCTCCGAGGCTGGATGAACGGAGGAACTGAAAGTGCCATGGGACCTGGATGCCACGTGGGGAAGTGAAGGGAGACAACAAAGGCCCTTTAAAAGGAAAGTGGTTGCCATCTGCAATGGGAAGAAAGTTGTTTTCTACCCAAGAGTCCCTTAGGAGCAATGTGTACCTTGCCCTGGCATGTGCTGTAGACACTCCAAGGCAGGCTGGTCAGCATCTGTCCTTGGTCTAGTGGCCTGGGAGCATGCTGGAAGGGGTGTCATATACCCCTACAGCAGGGGTGTCACAGCCCTTTGCTCCCCACTGAGGGACAGTGAGTATTGCTGGTGTAAGGCCTGTCCTGGTGTGCCTACAGCTCTCCTGTTTGTGATGTTCCTGCAAGTGTTAGAAGCATCTTTGCCAAGTTTTTCCAAAGTGGGTTGCCAGAGTGTTCTGCCCTGGGTGGTTTCATTGCCAGTGGGTGACATTTGGCAGTATGTTGGTCAGGGTCTTGCCCAAGGGCAGGCTGCTCAGCAAACCTGGCCTTGGCAGTGCCACCAAGCCAAACACATCAGGGCCAAACCTCAATCATACACAGCTCTTGTGAATCCTGAAAGCCTTTTTCAGATCTTCACTACAGAGCCTCCACGGGCCCTGTTTTGAACAGAGATGTTTTGTCCTTTCTTGGTTTTAAACAGTTCCCCAAAATAAACCCTCTGCTATTCACCAGCATTGTTTTCTTTCTGGTGTTGAATGTTGATAAATAATCAGACCCATTATATTGTGTTCATGTCTGCCCTGGTAGCAAATAATTACTACAATTACTACCAAATCAGAATGCTTCTGTTTCTCCTGGTGTCATTAGCATGTCCCAAACATTTTGTTCTTGTGGTTTAAGGTGCAGTAATAACATACTCCAAGTGCAACACCCGGTTGAGCAGAGCTTCCCAGCACAGCAAGCTTCCCAGCCATGATTGCCTCTGAGATGCTGCTAATTTTCAATCACAGTGTCAGATCCTCTTCTACTGCAGGGAGAGCAACTGCTTAGCCTGTGATTTACCCAATTTATTCCGGTAATAACCGGGCTGGCTGTGTAGCCATCTGTCTGCTTTCTGTGCTCCTCCTGCCCTCCAGCCTCCACCAGCACACAGACTGAGCTGTGCCTCTGTCCTTGTGGCAGCAGAGGGAAGGCACTGCTTTGCACAGGCCATGAAGCAGGTCTGTGTGCACCAAGAGGGAACAAATGTTCCTCCCTGCTCTGCTGACCTCTGGATGCCAGGGCTGCCAGCAGTGGGGCCTGCTGCAGATATTCCCATCAGGCAGGGCAGGAAAGGTCCCTTTTCAGGTAGGGCAGGGTGGATTATCAAGGTTTTGGCAGCACTTTGGCCCAAGTGAGGGGAGCTATGACCTGTTTGTGAGGGGGAAACTGAGGCAGGGAGCAGCTGAGGCAAGGACCCCACACGAAGATAGGGGAAAGATACACATTAGCCTGAAACTAAATCCACAGATATGAAAACCATTGTGGTCACATGGCTCTGTGAAGAAAAACATTGTATTGACTGGATCATTATAAAGCCTCTAATTGAAGAGCAGAGTCCTCTCTGCCCTGTGTAATGTTACTTAAACAGACCTGCACACAAGTCCTTCAAAGCAGATGTCAGCCAGAGTACAGCCCTAGATCAACAGTCATTCAGGATCAGTATCGCTTGAAACCACTGGGTAAAATCAAATATAAATAGAGGAGAGAGCATTTGAAGCAATTAGGGTCTCGGGGGAGATTCATTCCCCATAGCAAAGCCAAGGGAGGGGGAGACGATGCATCACGTCTGTAGTGCAGCGAGGACATGCAGAAGCTGGATTACTCAGAAAACTTGGAGCAGCACGTATGGTTCCTATTAAATCACCTGACCTTTCCATCTCCAGTGGTATTTCTAGGGCTTTCATTACTTTGGTGCTCTACAAACTGTAGCCTAATGATTGCCCCTGGGAGACAGCACAATATTTGAGGTAAACAGGATTTTACTTGTGCACACACCAAAATACTGAATTTTCCAGCTATTTTTGAACCCCACAGGTCCTGCATAGAGAAAAGATCCTCCCTTTGGAGCTGAAATGCAGAACAGAGTAAGCAAGTAGTTGAGGTCCTTAGAGAAATTGTTCAGCTGTGGCTGAAATGGAAAGGGAAGCAGGTGGCAGAAGTGTCTGCGCTAAGCGGAGTACTTGAGGTAGATACTGCAGAGTGGTTAACCACCACAATTGATCCCAGGTGATTGGGATCATCTGAAGCACCAGTTAAAAGAGGAACATGTCCTATAATTTGTGGCCATGGGAATCCAATCTCTTTGTGCCTTGGCCCATAGGCAGTGCTGTCTAAACACCATGAACAAGGTATTTAGAGAGGCTTCACACTTCCCATTGCTCCTTCAGTGAGCTTTGTCCATGTGCCAAAGGGTGCTACAGCTGTTCTTCAGCAGAGTGGGGAGCTGGGGCAGTTGAGCAGCTTTGCCCAGCGCTGGGTTGGGCCATGGGAACCAGGACTGCAGCCCTGTCCAGGGTGTGCAGGATGAGACCTCAGAGTCCCTCCATACCTCTCCAGTCCCACTCAGGAGGGAGCAGAGGCCAGGAGAAGGCAAGAGCTGCTCCATCAAGCTCCTGTATTCTGGACCCAGGACTTGAGGGAGGCCCACCAAAGGCACCTGAGCTGGGCATGCTACCAAGGGTTTCCTGCATGGCCAGGCCTTTTCTCTGTGAGTGATGCTGCTGCTCTGTGAAGGTGAGGCTGACCAAGGCTCTTGGGTTGATTGCAGTGTGCCTGGAAATGCTCTGGGCATGAGCCAGAAACTTCAGGCTTCTCAGCTGGGGTCACTTGGTGCACGGTTGCTTGCCACTGTAAGAGGTTGGGTGCCTCCTCATCTCACCTTCCCACAGCATCTGGCAGCTGCCTGGCTAAGTTTTAGCCCTTTCCTTACAATAGCCACTCAGAAATCAATCTTCTAAGACTTGTACAGGTTGGAAGTCTTTGGAGAGCCATCAGGCTTTGGAGATGCCAGCACTGCCTCTGCTTGATGGCTGAACTCACTGGTGGCCTTGACAATCCTGCGTCAGGAGAACAACACATTTTTTCCTGGTGCTGGCACTGCCAAACAATTTACTTATTGCAAAGGAGCAGTATTTTTCTTCTCTCTGAGAAATGAAAAGTTTCTTGATCTCTGAATCACTCCATTGCCTCCTCTGTATCAGGTAAATAATGTGGGCTTCCTGGGCTTGTGACAGGAAGAGCAGGTATGAAAATAGACAGGGTGTAGCTCATGTCATCCTTTCATGTCATGATCTTGGCTGAGCCAGGCTGTTGGGGATGTGCAGCTGTGGTGGGGACTCCCTTCGTGGTGGGCACAGAGGGGAGGTTCCATTTCTCTTTGATGCTGTGTCTAGGTGTCCCACCACAGCTGCCAGCACAGACATGCCCCTATATCTGTGAACAGCAGAAAGACCCTGAGACCAATGCCAGGCAAAAGGGGATGTGCCTGAGCTGATGTGACACTGAACCCAAGATGTCCCTTGAAGATGGTGGAACATGCAGAGCTGCCTTCCAGTCAGCAGATCCCCATGGTGCCTACAGGCAACATGAGCCTCCTGGTTCTCAGGGACTTACCTGGATCAGCCACTTCGCTGATTCTGGGGCGAAATAGGGGCAGGCACGAGGGTGGCACTGGTCAGGCTGACAAATTGCTGTTCCCATTGTGTAATCAGTTCCTGAAGAGGAAAAGCAAACAGCAAAAATCTGCTTGATTTCTCTTTCCTTTGTTGCCTTTGATAAACCAAGAGAAAGAGTGGCAGCAGATACTCATTTGCAGCTCAGGGGCGTGCAGCAAAGAAATGCCTGCAGCCAAAAGCAGGACTGGTGGTGCCCAAGAGGAAGAAGAGGTTCTTCTCCCTGTGGGTTTATAAACTCTTGGCTCACAAAAGAAGAGGATAAAGTGCATTGCCAAAACGGCATCGTGCTTGATGTCTGGGTCAGAGAAGCTCCAGCTGAGCCCGGGCAGCCCCTTTCACTTCCCCACCCCTTGAGAGCCGGCCAGCAGCCGGGGCCAGGCTGGCACCTCACCCTCAGCACTGACGGGAAGGTGAAGGAGCCGTGGGAAAAGCCGGCTCTGGCTGCTGCTGTCAGCCTGGCAGCAGTTGCAGTATGGAGAATATTTCTCTGCTCACATGCCCTCCCCACCCTGCCGTAGTCTGCCTCAGCAGGATGAAGGCAGCAGTTCCCGGCTGTCCCAATGGACCGGGGACTGATGGATGAACCAGCCAGCCTGAGTGCCTGACTGCTGGACATGAGGAGCAGCTGCAGACAGGTGATGGGAATTACAGCTGGGGAATCCCAATACCATGTTAACCCCATGGAGCATGAGCAGGTCCCGGTTGTATGGGCCCACAAAGCACAGCTCTGCCCCATCCTCTGCCAAGGCAGTGCCTGGCACTGCTGGGGCTGTCCTCAGGAGTGATAATGCAAAGCCACCCCTCACCTTCACCCTGTCTTGTCCAGGGCCCCAGGCACCCTGCCATAAAAGCAGCCTTTCCCCACGTGCCCCTGCGCCTTGCCATTTATTACACTACAAGGGGAAAAGGTGAGCCTGGCACTTGAGGGATTTTGGGATGTGATGCTGGGTAGCCAGTGGGGTGGGCTCAGACACTGGCAGCACTAGGGAGACTGGAAATCCCTCATGGTACAGTGCCCTACGTGCAATAAAAAGCCAGCAGTCCATTTTGGTCAGAGCAAACAGAGCCCTTTGGAAAAGCCTGCCTTAGGAGGACATGCTGTTCCCAGAGCATCCCACTGATGGTGCTGCAGTTGGTGTCCATGCACACAGTTAACTGCTACAGTATTAGCAGCCCCAGAGATTCCAAAATACCAAAGAAGGCCTCAAATCTCACAGCCCTGGCTTTAAAAATAGATTAAAAGCTGTGTGATTTGAACTCCGGTTACTCTGGGTTTTGAAAACTTTTGGGTTTAGCTGGGCTGCATATTCAGGTACCCTTTGCATTGCAATGGCAAGGTCACAATAATTACAGCAGAGAAGGGAGTTTATTTCTTGAAGAAAGCTGAGATTATCATATATTTATATTTACAGGGAGGGGGCTTTAAAAATTCTCTAGGCTCTGAGTCTGTTAAAAATTGCTATGGCCCCTGACAGACCTCGGACCAATTTATCTGTGTGGTTACTGATCACCTGCTCTAAATGAGCAAATAGTGGACTTGCCTTTTCAAGGAAATCTACATGTTTGCAGATGTGCTGACCAAGCATCATTTCCACTGGAAACACTGGCAAGCAGGAGGGAGAAAGTGAAGTGAATCTCAATGCCCAGGAAGGCATAAAGGCAGGCTGATAAATAATCAGGTGGTGAAACAGCTACTCAGCAATAAGTGGCAATAACTGGTGAGGCAACTGCAGTGCAATAAAGACCAATAAGAAAATATGATGTCATGTATGGCTCTGCTTGGCCAAAGTGTGCCACTCCCTGCACAAAATAGCAAAGAACTGTAAAAACAAAATACGTTCATGTTTCAGCTGGAAACAGAGGCAATAATCACTATGGTGAAGTAGCAACCAAGCTTTTGGTGGGACATTTAATTTCTTCTTCCAAGGAAGACTCTGCCATGCATCAGCTGGGGAGGCTGGAAGCTGGGACACAAAGTGAACGTTGGCTGCCTCTTTATGTGCTCCAGCCTCTGGCTGTGGGGGCTGGAGCAAACTTAGAGGGAGGCCCTGAGGGTGTGTTCCACAGGAGCTACAGCCTTGTGTGTTATGGTCCTTTCTCCTCTCCCAGCTCCTCCATGTCAAACAGGAGAGTGAGCCACCAGGAGATGGAAAAATATAAATATACAGGGTTTACAGCCCTGTGTAGTGGTTGTGTGTGGGGAGGAACAGTGCAACTGAAAGTGGGGAAATCTTCCCAATATGCTTGCAGGGAGGTCTGTCAGAAGGCCAGACTTGCTACGAAAGTGAAAACCAGCAAGCGAGGCTTGCAAGTCTCTGCTCCCATGGTCTTTGGTTCTGATTTTGCAGGTACCTATTGCTGCACAGCAATCCCTGTGCCAACAGTGTTTCTTACTGGGCATCCTCAAAAGCAAAGCCCCTAAAATTGCCAGCCTCTAGCAGTGCTTCCTTTTGTCCCAAATTTCTGCTGAGTGACCCACAGAAGCTGCCAAGGCTCCACCCTGTAAACAGCCACCCTTCATTGGGGAGATAGGGTCAGGTCTGATCAATACTTGTGGAACAGTTTGAGGTGAATTACAGAAATACAAAGATTCCTTTGATTCTGGGGAATATTTCCCAAACCTCCTCACTGATCCAGTCCAATTTCAGCTCTGCTTCTGCCTGTCAATCAGCACCAGGCTGCTGCTGACAGTGCTGGTGACAGTGAGTGCCCACCTTTGCCACTCAGCCTAAAAAAGAAAATCAGGCCCTTTAAAAAGAAAAAATCCAAAGAAGACGACAAACAAAGCACCCAGCAGCCCATGTTGGAGATGATATGAATTGCTTTTGGAGGTGCTTGTTTGCCTGCATAAGGACAGAAGTACCTTCCTCTAGCAATGCTGCAGAAAAAAACCACTGTCCCCCAAGTTTGGGGTGCTCTGGAGGGCAGCCATGCTGGAATTGTGATTAAGTGTTTTGGGCCATGCCTTTCACTGCAGCCTGCCAGATAAATATTTACAGCTGACCACGGAGAAGCAGGGGGGGAAGGAGAGGAGAGACATCTGTAAATTCTTTGGAGCCTTGCTGCTTTTTAATTTTAATTTAGTTCTTTTTTTTTTAATTGTTTTTCCATCCACACATCATTGTCTCTTTCTCTCAACCCACAGACAGCTAAAGAAAAGGGTTTTGAGAGAAAGAGGTTATTTCTAAAACCTCAGGGAACAGATCCTGCTTGCAGTGACCCTGGTGTAAAATCTGGAGCTGTGATAAACCAGAGCTGCAGAGCGCAGACCACAACCTTTGGTTCACTAACTGGCGTAAATCTAATGTAACATTATTGATCTCTGTGGATTTACTCTCAGTCTCACTGCCTCCTCCCTTGTTTTCTTCACAGCTCTCCTTATCCATGCGAAGTCACTGCCTCTGTGGCTGCAATATGCCAGTAAATTGCAGTGTTACACCCACTTCTCAATGGTATAAATGATTCCCTCCGTTTGGCCTCTGTTCTCAAAAGAAAGCAGTTCTCTGTGCCCAGTGGGAAAGCATCAGCCACAGCATCGGCCAGAGCATCTCCTCCCACTGACCCCAGCCTGCCAAGGTGTCCACAGCTGAGCCCTCCAAAGAGGGGGCAACCTAGAATGATGCATATAAATGAGGGCCCTCAGCCCTGGGGGCTCTCTGTATTCTGATCTGTGAGCATATATGTCCTGCTCAGAAACATATGCAGGAATCTGTAGCTATAAAAGCCACTGCACCACCCCATAATCCAGCCCAGATGTGCCTCTCCTTTCATGGCGCGCTCAAGGGATCCCTCCAAGCTGAGGCAGGCAGGGATGGAAAGCATTGCTGAGGCTCCCTCACCCCAATGAAAAGTGACCCTTGCAGAGGTCCAGAGCAAGAATGCTGGTGGGGACGACTGACTTTGGGATGGGGATTGGAGCTTGAGTCAACTGATGCTGGTCCTGATGCACAAGCCAGGAGGCTGGTGGGCGCCAGGCCTCTCTGAGAGTCAAACGTGTGCAGTGCAATCCCTGGTCTCCCTTGAGCTCCCAAAGCTTGGAGCAGAGATTGTGCAGGCAGCTGAGCCTCCAGTGATACTGTGGTGGGGCCACTCACCTCCTTAAAGGCTTCAAACTTGGGAGACAGAGGCCAAGTAATGAGACTCTGGGGGAGAATTTCATGCTGATCCATGTGAGAGAACACGGGAAAGAGTTTAAGCTTTGTTGTAGGTCATATTTACAAGCGAGCTACCACGATCTCCACCTCCCCATGAGGTAGCAGCTTGGGCTTGAGATTTATCCCTGCTCTTTTCGGTGACCTTCTGAGTAGCCAAAAAAGTAGCATTTCAAAAACTTCTGTGATGGCTGCAAAGTCATCTGGGAAGTTACTCTTTCTGTTAGTGTCATAAAGCTGCATGGCCCTAAATAGAAAGTGTGGAGGCAAAGGTCTTGTCCCCAGGGCTTTGCAGTCTCAGCGCAAAGAGCGCGGTTATAAAGCAAGTCATGGAGTCCAGGAAGGAAATTTATGGCTCGGAAGATGGATAAATAACACGCCAAAATCATCAGCAGTGGTGATGTTGGATTGTACCGAGTGGAGTTGCTCTGCTATTACGGGGCTGTGACAGGCTTGGAACCTTGCACTGCACCGAGCCAACTGCTGGAGAGCTGCTGCAGCACCGAGGCCCTGGCATGGGCACCACCAACACCTGACAACCTCAAGAGGCTGTTTGGATGGCAGAGAGCAGTGCCACTCACCAGGGACGTGTCTTCCCCAACACAACCTCACTCCTGGGGTCAGCGCTGGCTTGTGACGAAGACGGGGGTTTACAGTCATGGTCTCACGCATCACCTCCCAGGGGTGATGTGACCTCATGAGGTGCTCACGTGGCTCTGACTGTTCTTTTGTCGACCATCTGGAAGCCTTTTGAGCCCCCAGATGTGGTGAGAGGAGGATTGGGCTTTGTGTAGCTCTTGGAGGGTGGAAGGAGACAAAACTCAAAATCTTGGCAGTTTTTTGTAGCTCCTCTCAGCTTTCCCATCCATCTCCTTACTTCTGTTTGACTTTCTTCTCTTCTCACATCCTGGAAAGCAAAGTCACTCCAGGGTTTACTTTCTCTGTTCCCTGCCTAAGTTTTTAAACATGTCCTAGGTCACTCCTGCTAATGGATAAAAGAGTGGTGGAAATCCATTGGTGGATGTATCTCAAAGGAGAGGTTGGGAAAACATGTCAGAAGCAGTGCAGCAACAGCTGATGCACTCTTGGGACTGGTGATGGACTAAACAGCCTCCCGTAGGCTTTTCCAGCCCTAATTTCTGAGCTCCTCTGACCCCTAAAATCTAAGCTGTACAGAGCGTGTAGCCAGTGCTTAGTCCCATATTTATTCTCCATGTGAACTGTCTGAAAGCAGAATGAATTTTTTGGGGGAACATCCTGGCCACCCCAGCCTGCTCCCAGGCACTGTACAACCAGCCCCTGTGTGTGATCTGGGACACCAGAGACAAATTTATCCCCTCTACTCAGGGTTTGCCATTTGAATGCTCTTGAAGCTCCAGCTCCTGGAGCACTGTGCTTACACGTGGCTCTCATCTCTCACATCCTCAAAGCAATGACAACAGGGCTCCTGAGGGGAGAGGAAAGCTTGCATATAGCCTTCACAGCAAGAAAGCAAACCGAAGACCTCAATGCTTTAAAAAGAAATCTTACCTTTTAAGAAGGATCTTCTGATTTTGGTTGTGAGAATTGCCTGAAGCTTGGCTTTGACAATCCTCATGGTTCGACCTAGTGTGAGAGGGGTCTGAGAGGCAGCTGGAGAACAAGCTCTTCTAAGATGGCTAAAAGGAGCCTGGAGAATTATTATGGGGGGATCCATAGTGGGCAGCGGAGGATCAGCGTTTTTCTCAGCCCTTCTGCCTGTGACACAGACCCGCTGGCGCTTCCCTCCGCTTGCCGACTCAAACCAATGAGGGGCAGCACTGCTCGCATCCGTCTCCCGCAGGGATGGAGAGCTCCCGGTTCCCTCCGTGTCGGGCTGGCTCACTGCAGCTTGCACCGCGTCGGGTTTCAGGGTCTGGGCTCTGCGTGTGAGCACTGGCGTGTGCTTTTAACTCACTCTGAAGCCTTTGCAGGAAATTAATTTGTGTCAAACGATTGGGTTTTGTCCTCCCTTTGGTTTCTGGAGTGCAGGGGCTGGAGGATGCTGTTGATTCAAGATGCTGCAGCTACTGCCCTGCTCTTCTGGCTTCACAGCTGCACGTGCCTGGTGCAGCTCTTCCCCAGAATCAAGTAAGTGAGGGATGACCTCCTGGTGACAGCTCAACCATTTTGGGCATAGGTGTCAGGAATGAATCCAAAAAAGCAGTAGAAGTTGGTATTCTGGAGTTTGAATTGATGCTTGCACAATGGCAGGGTGGCAAGTGGCTGGATTATCCAGAAAATGAGTAAGAATGACAGGCAGCAACCTTGTGTCTGTTCCCCAGGATCTCCAACATGGACATCACACAGCAAGTGCTGTACCTGATCTGTTTGCAGCATTGGTGACACACCCATGGATCTCCTCACTCCTACCATGATCCTGCCAGTTCAGGTGAGTCAAGGAGGTTTGATCCAGGTTGGCCCTTGGTTGAGAGTCCTTGGAGAAGAGGCCAGGGTGTCTCCAGATGTGACCACCTCTTTTTCTAGCTCAGTAGGTCTGATCTCCTTAGCCTACTGTGACAGAGCTCTGTGAGTATTGACCCTGGAGACTGAGCTGGTGAAACAGGGCCTTCACATTTCTGCGACCAGGAAATACGAGCCTGGGCCACGCACGCCTCTCACAGCCAAATTTCACTCTTTCTTTGAGCTGTGGATTTTTTTATTTCTTGCCCCTAATTGCAGTGCTTAGAGATCCTGTTTGCTCGCTAATCTATAGCAATTTTGCTGTCCCAGGGGAGCTGTATTTGGGAATTAAGTGGGTGATGCACTGGTGAGTAACATGCAGTTCATAAATGCTCTGCATCCTTTCAGCTCAATGGCTGTGGGAGGCCATAGTGGATTCAGCTATACAGCCAGTAGAGTGGTGAAGTGATCAGTGCCTCATTATTTTTCCACTGTCAACAATTGTCTGTGAACCCCACAGGCGAAGTGTCCAGTGCAGGCTTACACAAAGGATGACAAATAGCTATTGCCCTCACTTACCCTGCTAGCTCAGGGACTGAAGGCTGCATAGTAGATCTCATGGATGTGACCCTGCTGAGGTTCCTGCGGGTACAAGGAAGATATCATGCAATAAAGTTCCTTTCCTCTTCTCTCACTGTGCTTTAAAAATAAACAAACCCTATTGCTTATAACCACTTCCTGCCCCTACCATTGAACAATTAATTCTGCCACCGTGGCCTTAAATTCTGCTGTTACCAGTATTGGAGTGGTCACTGGTGTCTTTTTACCAGAAGAGCTTTTCTCACATGTGCATCCCTGAGCGGGTGCACGTTGTGTGTTACAGCCATCCATGACCTCTCTCATGTCCATCACCAGTGGTGGGGGAGCAAACTCCCATGGCATGGTGGGTTCAGCAGGACATGCACGTGCGTCGGGGTGTGCACACACATGCAGTGGGGGTACCATGCTGCAGATCAAAGGGAAAATGAATCTCTAAAATATTTAGTTTATTAAGTGTATTGTTGTTGCACTGCCGCCCAAGGTCTTCAAAGGGCCCCAGATTTATTGTCTCAGCACAGTTCAGAGATATTTGTTGCAGATTAAAAATGGAAGAAATAGGAAGGTGGCCAGGCATGTAGATTACTGAGTAAAAATAGAAGCTCTTACATTTGTTTGCTGTATGAATTTGGGTTTTGTTGCTTTCTTTGCCCTGCTAGTTTTCTCCCCTCCCCCTTACATTTGTTCCTAAGAGCCAAGGGGTCACGTCTGTGTTTCCTTGTGTGGCCGCACGCAGTATGTCCTGACAGCTCTGCTATCTCTTAGGTAGAAACTGAGATTATCCAGGCACGGCTTTTGGAAAGGAAAACTCACTACAGGCAAATCTGCTTCGCTTTTAGGACTGGAGGTGCCGTTTAATCTCAGCCCCTGACTGTTTCTCTTCCCGCAGCTCCTCTGCTTGGAGGAAATTCATCAACTCAGCACACGACAAAGAAATTAACTCTGCTTTGTAGCCACAGATTTTAAAGAGAAGAGCACTCATTTGGGTCCTGCTCAGCTGGTTGTATAACGCAGCCCAGAGAGCCTGGACCGTGGTGTCCAGCTTGCTGGCATGGCGAGGTTGGCATGTCCCTGGCAGGATCTGACCAGGCACCAGCTGTGGGCAGGCACAGAATGCACCTACACTGCCTGGGCCCATGCAGGGGCCTTGTCTAGAGCTTCTGCCCTCACTTACTACTTATATACTGACCTTCCCCACCCAATCCCTCACTGAGGCTGGAGGAGGACATCCCAACCAGGCAGTCTCCAGTCACTCCTTTCTGCAGTGTAGTTGGGGTGCTGGTGGGAGGTGGCAGGGAAAAGCATGGGCTGTGAAGTGGAGAAATGAAAAGCATGAAAACACAATTTCTTGCCACCTTTGTTTGACTGCATTGAGCTCTTTCTCCCAGTTGCAGCGGGCAGATGGAGGTTTGTTCCCACCATCATGATCTGACTTTGCCATGGAATGGGGCAGGGTTGTCCACATCCACAACTGAGGGAAAATATAAGATCTCAAATACTTCTCCTCACCACCTCTTACTGATTATCTCCTGGGCTAAATGTGCTGGATATGTCCTCACTGGGGCACTGGCTATGGCTTGTTAGGCAAAATCTCTGGGTCAAGCATTCGGTATTGACCGAGTGCCTTTCTCCAAAAGGTTACACTGCAGGTTGAGAAGACAGCACAAAGGAAGGAGATACAAATCCAGAAAGGGAAAGTGCTGAAGGCTTTTGAGCCAGAGATGGTATCAAGTACCTTGTGTTTGATTTATGGTTCTGGTTCTCCAGAAAGCTTTACTCCAAATGGTAAATTCCCCTGTGCAACTCTGAGCCCTACTTAGCAGGCCAAGACAAATTTCAAGGGCTAAGATTTGGCATCCTACATTCTATCACTTGAGTGGAGCATAATCTTCATGCTAAATGTGAGCCCTAGCTCTGTGAATCTTACAGCCACAGCTATGAGGATGAAGACTTCATCCATCCTGTGACCCTGTTGGGAGACAGAGCATCCCAAATAAGTCTCCTGCTGGTGCCCCTCTTTCAGGGATTCCAGCTAGCCATCCAGTAGTTTTCAGCTGAAGAGTTGGGAGCTGTGGCCATTTTGCTGGATGCCAGAAACCCCACTCAGCTGTGTTTGTGGTGTTGGGTAATCTTATGAGTGCTCACCCCACATCCATCTTGTCACCTTTTACCTCTGCATCCTGCTGTCCATTGCAAAGGCTGCCATGCATTAAAAAATCTGTCTCCAGTGAGTTTTAGGTACAGATTTTAATACCATAATTACAGCATGTAAACAAAATACCACTTGATTATTGAAACCATATTCAGTGAAGCTCAGCTCCCATGCAAGAGATACATATGCATTTAATTGCTATTAAGCCTCTGCAAATGTACTTTCAGTAAAGCACTGGTGTTATTTAACACACAGATCAAAACAACTACTGAAATCTAGAGCTGATGCTGGAGATTAATCACTGTGGGCTTTGGCCATTTCCCTGTACAGCCGGTTGTTTGTGTTACGCTCCTTTCATTTTGGCACCTGGTAGGACAGGGTCACGCCCCTGACATCCAGCTCCAGCCATTGCCCAGACCCATCCAGTGGTTTCCCTTGAGCTCTCCTCCTCATGGGAGGGCAGATGAGGCATAGCTGCTCTTAACAACAGTGGCCAGCCTGTCTTTCACACCAGCAGGGTCAGTGCTGGGAACAGGCTGCGTGCTGCCGTGGGGACAGTGAGGGTGATGCCACCTTTGCCAGGATGCCCCTGCTTGGGCATTGTGTCCATGACATCCTTCTCCCGTGGCTGCTCTGTCGCCTGCAGCTTGACTGCTCCCTTCTGCAGCTGACATCTGGAGCAACAACGTATACAAAAGTCTTTACAAAGCAAAAACATACACAGAAGAATGAGATTAGGTTCTTTTGAGCCTCTTCCAGGCCCAGCCTCCCCCAGAGCTCTTCGCTCTGTTTTGCTTTGTACACTGGGAGGAGAAGAGCTTGGGTAGAGAAGAAAGGACATTTTACAGATTAATGAAGCCTAGATTTGATCCAGGTGTTGCTTCCCGGGTCTTTTCAAACTCTGGTGACAATTGAAGATGTTTTGCAGAGCCCAGAGGGTGGTGGGGAAGCTTGGGACAGCTTACAGATGTGTGCTTTCCCTGGCCTTTCCAGCCTGACAATCCAGTGGTGGCTGTCTCGGGCTCATTGCATCAGGAGCTCTGCAGAAGCCACCTGAGGCAGAGGCCTTGCTGCTTGTGAGCACTGACAGGGAGCGCTCTGGGTGGCCGGGCAGCAGCAGTGGTGGCACAGAGCCTCCCGTGCTAGCCCTGGCTGGGGAGCGCCTGGGGAAGGAGAGCAGTGCCCCTCTGTGCCTGCCAGTGCTGCCCACCTCTGAGGTGGCAGAGCTTCTGCCACCTCAGAAATGCCTTCATTAAAATCTGAGGTGCTGTTAGTCTCATTTTGCATACAGATCCTCAAAGATGTTTAGACGTCCAATTTCCTGTTAAATCGAGAACTCGGTGCCTAAATGCCTACTTGGATCTAGGTGGTTTGCTGATAACATGTTGTAAATGAAATTTTGACCTTCCAAACCGTTTGCTGGTGGCTTTACCCTGAGGCATCTGTTTCTGCCAGGGTACAGGTCCCTGCTCCCACATGAGGCAGCCAAACAGCTGGTGGCCTTACCCTGAGGCATCTGTTTCTGCCAGGGTACAGGTCCCTGCTCCCACATGAGGCAGCCAAACAGCTTGTGGCTTCTTGGTGGGGCTCGCCTCTGCCTCCAGCCCAGTGGGTGCTCCCCTGTGGCACTGGGAGGGCCTGAGAGGCTGTGGGGATGGGCTGTGCTCAGAGGAGATGGGACATCAAAGTCCCGGCTACACACAGCAGGAGATATTCTACAGCTTCTCCCCCGCTCCTCCGCCCCCCCAGCAATGGGGTGCCACCCTGTTGTTTTTGGCAGTTCCCAGTGGGAATAATTACATTGTGCATGCCTTAAATTCCCTCTTTTGCAATGACAACTGGATGCAATTTCCTTAGGAGTCTCACAAATGAAGCTCTCACATTGTTGGAAGCCATTCAGTGAATGCTGCAATATGTTCAGAGGTGGCTGCCTCTCAGCAGGACCCCGAGTGATTTCTAGAAACCTTTCCGTAGCCTGTCGTGCACCGTGGGACCCACTCAGTGGGGGATACAGGGGAGCAGGGTCTTTCAGCTAAATGCAAGCTTGTTATTGCCACGCTGCAGAATAGCAAGATAGCCTGGTTGGAGGCACACACTCACATGAGAGAGAGTGTGAAATGCAAACCTGAAGGTTTAAAGATTTCATATGTTGTTGGGATTTTGCTCAGGAAATGCCAAACCAGAACTGAAACCTGTGCTTGATGTTTGATTCTCATTCATGCTTAACATAAATATTACTCTTGCTAACCAAACATTCCCCGGAACAGCTCCATGGAGCTAAGGGTGAGTCTCTGCAGAGGACTTTATGGCCTAGTTTTGGCCTTGCTGTGACAGCAAAAGACTAGATACAGCCCAGGTCTCTTCCGTTCTTGTTACCCTGTGATGAAAGAGGGAGACTCGCCAGAGCAGGCTGCTCAGGGAAGTGACTTTTGAGACAAAATGCATGTGCATTAAGATGGTCTGTTTGGCAGGAGGGGAAATAGTCCTTTTGATCTGGAGACATGAAGGAAACAAAATTATTTCCCCCAGCAAAAGGCTGGAGGATATGGAGGAAAATGCTCTTCTGACAGTGGGAAGTACCACATCCCTCCTGCCTGCACCCTGCACTGTGCTGAAGATCGCCAGCATCAGGCCATCATGGTCAGCACCACGTCAGGCTCTGAGCAATCTGAGGTAGTTGGAGATGCCCCTGCTCACTGCAGGGGGGTTGGACTAGGTGACCTTTAAAGGTCCCTGCCAACCCAGACATTCCATGATTTGGTGCTGCTTTCAGACTTCTCTTGTTGACTTGTGAAGGCTTTCATACCAACGCCCCACCAAAGTGCTTGACCACTGAAGGATGGCCTAAAATGTCCTTCCAGAATGTTCTCCAGGCAGCTCATGGAAGAGCATGATGACTCTAGAGGCCTGATGAATGCCATCTCCTGCCTGTGTGGGCAGATGATTTGTGCAATGCATATCATGAGAAGGGAGGAGAGGAAAGGAGAGGAGAGGAGAGGACAGGACAGGACTGGAGAAAAGAATGCCACTAGGACTTGGAAAAACAGGGTCCAGGGGAGGTAAATGGCAGACAAAGGAGGACCAATATGTATTGTGGTTGGAGGGAAGGGGTAAAAGAAAAAGCATGCTTCTGTCATTTGTAATTTGGGAGGGAGGTCTTGCACAGATATTTTCTTCCAAGTGCCTGATCTTTGCCCTATCTGGGGAACATAGGAATTAACTCAAATATTAAGCAAATGCTTTGGTCTCACTGGAAAGCAGCTTGCACTTCTCTGGAGCAAGTGAGGCCTTGGGCAAAATCCCATGTCAAACAGCACCTTGGGGAAACTGTGCAGATGGTTCTGGATAAAGAAATGCCATCTCAGTCCTTGAGCATGTTGGGAAACAAGCTGCCTGAATGCCTGAGTATGGAGGAAACCAGCATGGCCCAGTAGAGCAGTGAGGACATTTTGGGAGCTCTGGTGGGCTATGATGACCTGAGAGGGTCAGCTATCCCACAGTGCTTGATGAGCAGAGCTGCCCTTCCAGCAGAAGTGCTGTGCAGGTACTGCTGTGTTTGTGTCGCTGTTTTTTCCCATTTCCTGACAGTGGTAGCACCTCAGGTGTCCCTAGGCCATCTCTCTGTGCTCTGACACAGCACAGTCCTTGCCAGCCTGCAGTCCATGCAGTTCCCAGGCATCCAACAGTGATCAGCAAATGTGCAAAGTGCAATACAAACCATAACCCACCTGCATTCGCAGTCCAGTGCATGCAGTCAAACCTAGGGGAATGTAAAGGAATAAACAGGCACTCACAGCTGAGCTTCACTTTTACCTAGGCCTAAGTACAAATCCCTGTGGTGACTGTGCCATAGGATGCCTTCAGTTTATTCAGGAAAGGCTGGGCAGACCTTTGAGTAAAGCACATACAAGATGCTGGTGTAACGTTTACAAGGCAGAAACCAGGAGAGCAGGATGGGAGCATGGTGAGCACATGGTCCTGAGGTGTTCCAGGTGCTCAGAGCCAAACTCTGTTCTGCCATTCAAGACTCCATGGGACCTAAGGACTGCTGCTGGCCTTTGAGGAGTTCATTGAGGCTGTACTCATTTTTGTGGGTGCTGCAGGATTGTGTTCTGCACAGCATTGCAGGCTGGTGCTCTGGGATGCTGCTGAGTAAGGGTTTATGGAGCACTGGGGACACGGGAAAAATGTCTCAAACTCAATAGATTCAGTAGGAAAAAATACCTTTCTGCATAAAGGGTGGAATATGACTGTGCTGGTCACACTCAAACCCAAGAGCAGCTACAGGCTACAACGGCTTTCCAATACTTGCCCTAATTTCTTTCTGGTTTCACAGCTTAGTTTCTGTGGGAAGAGGGAATTTGCCCCAAAAGGAGGGAACCAGGGCATTCTCTCTGTTTCTATTTCATTTCTCTCAGTGATTGTTTTTGGGGAGCATCACTACCCATCCAGTCATCAAAGCATCAGGTTCTCATAGGCAATGTCCTGGCCTTGGAGCGTAACCGCAAGAAATGGAAGAGTTCACTTTGCTGTGGACCTTCTGGGTGCTGGCAATATTTGGAGAGACAGTCCCGTGCTGGTGGTGCCTGTGTGGTCTAATTACCCTTTATTGCTCCTCTCGCCTGCCCGCTTACTTCCATGTTAATTTATGTGTCCCAAGATGCGCCTGTGCATCTGTTCCTTATTTCCTGGGTATGCTTTATTTTCTTGCTGAGTACTGAAAGGGAAGGAGATGAAATGCATTGAAGATCTTGATTTACAGCTTCAGCATTTCCCTAAATCTGTTAAGAACTGTGTTCTCATCTCCCCATCCTCTCTGTCCTCTATGATGGCAGGGAGACATCCAGCATGGCAAGCTGGAACACCAAAGCAGGGATGGACCCCTGTCACTTCACTGACCACAGCCAGTAATGGGCCCTGTCTGCCCTGCACCCAGTCCTGAGCGTATTTTAGGTGATATCTTGACCCTCTAGTGCAGCACTGCACACTCACCATTTGGTTCTTCAACAACTCTCCTGTGTTATTTTGAAGCTGATGACGTGACGGGTGGTGGGGATGCACAGGGGCTAGCCTGGGATGCAGCTTGTCTAAGGCAAGGAGGAAAAGGTGGGAGCAGGTCAGAGCAACTTCAGCTCAAGCAGCCACCGCCCTGCCTGACCTCACGGCTGCCCAGCTGCCTCTTCCTTGTGGTGCTTTGCTACAAGGAAGAAACCTCTGTCAGTGGAACAGACCTAACCTGACTCCACAATGAATATCATCACATTTCTAGTCCTTCACATGCCATGCTTTGGCCAGCGATGCCTCACGTGTGCGTATGTCAGAGCAAGCCTGTGCTGCCAGAGAGAGGGGATGACTCACAGGCAAAGCTCAGGAGAGGATGATTCCCTGAACAGTGACACCCACACTGCTCCAGCACGTCATAGGCCAGACTGGACTGTCCTATCCACTAAACATTTGTGTTTGGTTTTCTCTACCCAGTCAGGACCACAGGAAAAGCAGCTGCTGGTTGATCCAGAAGGTCGATGTCAGTGGTTGATTAGGAAAACTCTGTCAGCATGCAAGTGCCTCTCAATCCCTTGAACAGGGACTTCTTTTGGGGGTGGGTCCTTCCTGGTTCCCCAACAGGACATACTTGCCAATCCATGCTGCTGTGATGAGAGGGGTTTGAGTCAGCTGGGAAAGCACATCCAAGAGAGGTCACCGAGATAGGTCATCCCTTCCTGCTGCTTCTGAGGTCCTGTATGATGAGTAGCAAGCTTTCCCAAGCAGGGATTATGCCACTCTGGAGTTTACAGAACCATTCTCCTGCACTTCCCCAGGCCTTTCCTCTCAATTACATTAAAAGTCATGGGAAGAACATTTCTCAGCTTCTGGAAAAGCCTTTATTTAGGTTTATGAAGCAGCTTGCTTGAAAAGGTTGTGTCCAATCACTCTCCTCACTTCACCCTTGCCTAGGCATGGATGAGGAAAGGAAAAACAGAGACCAGCTTGTACCCTTGGCTGTTTCGGGGAATCCTGCCACTGCATGGGTCAAACCTGTATGCTTGGACCTCTGGGGACCAGCAGAGGTAGGAGAGGTCTGGAGGTTCTCTGGAAGACTTCTGGAGGAGGCAGCAGGACTTGCACTCCTGACAAGGATAATTCCTATTGGGGAACTGAAATGCAAACAACCATTAACTTTTAATTTTGTTGGCAAAGGAAGGTGACAGGCACCTGGAAGAAGCTTCTCCCTCAGCTGGAGCACATTAAAATTCCCTACCAGGCTGGCAGCCACACTTGGGTTGGAGGAGGGGCCCCATGCATCCCTGGTGTCCCTCCTGGCAAAGCTGGCATGAGCCATTCATGATGGTACACGAGCTGAGGACTCCTGCAAGGCAGCCCAGTGTCATCCCCCTGCTCTTGCTGGCCTGAGGAGTCTGTGGCAGTTGAACCCAGCCTGCTGCTTGGAAAACCCCTGGCTGTGCCACGGGACTAAGTGAAATATCGTTTCCCAGCCTAATGGACAGATTGTTAAGTATATAATGATTTACCAGCTCTTTCACTGCAATAACTGTTCACACATTGTCTCTTTGCCTCTTTCACTGTTTTTATGATTCATGCTATTTGGTTGCCCAATTGACATTTCCAAAATGAGGTTTCTAAGCCCCAGCCTTTCCTTCCTCCTCTCTCCCCTTTTCCTTTGACAGTTTATAGGCCTGAGAGAAGTTTTTCCAATCATGATAATATCTTCATGTTTTGTTGACAAAAGGTCAACTTAGGAATGAGCCAAACTGGTTTTAGGAAAAATATTTCTTATTTAGTAAGGGGATGTGTGTAGGAGATCAAATTTATGAGGGTGAAATTGAATCTGGTTATTTGAAGGATTCTGAAATAAAAGCCTCCCACACACTCAAAAGGGGAAGAACCAGACTTATAAATTGCTTTAGGCTGAAGCAGAATCTAGAAATAAACTAAGTTTCTGTGCAAAAGGTAATAGGATCCAAAGGAAGAACTAAAACCAGAGCTTAAGGGACAGCAGCCCATTCACTTCCTCATGCACAGTGCTCCTTTCACACTATCATTCCTTACAGAAGGTAATCATTTTCCCCAGTGTCTAACCTTCCAGTTCCACAGCATCCATCCTTATCCATTGGTTGAACACTTGCTCAGACTCAAAAAGGAAACATCCAGTAGCTTAACTGGTCACATAGCCAGGTAATCTCTTCTGTGGTATGATTTCTCTAGTTTGACTTTAGATTATAGTTTTAAAACAGGTCTTGCACACCTTTTCATGAGAATGGCCCATGCCAGGAACCCTACTTGATTCAGGAGTAATTTGCATGAACAGCATTGCTCAACTCGTGTTTGGAGGGTCCTGTCCCAAAGATCTCTCTTTTCCCTGAAAAGATGAGCCAACAATGCAACAGCTTAAGTTGCAGTTTTCCATGCAGAATATGAAGAGGGAATGTGCCACATACATGCATAGATGTATCTTCGTCTATTTTAAACGTGTATGTGTGAATGTGCATGTGTATGTATATACATTTTTATGAATTAGAATAATTCAGGCTGGAAAACCCCTCTGGAGGTGATCATGTTTAATCCCTGGAAAGACAGCCCAATGGGATTGTCCAGGCCCTTGTCTGGTTAAGTGCTGAGTCCTTCCAGATGTGAAGAAATTTTCCTGATTGGGATTTTCTTTCCTGCACCTTGTGACTGCTGCCTCTGTTGTACCACTGTGCACCTCTGAGGACAGTCTGACACACACATGTATAAGGATGTCTGCAGACACACACATGTACACACAGAAACACACACACAAGGTTTCTTTTGTCCTTCCTCTGTGCACCCGAGAGATAACAAGCAAGTGGAGTCTTGCTCTGGCCCAGTGCAGCTATTCCTGTTTCTAGTAAACTCTGAGTGACTGTGGGGAGGATCTGGCATTTTCTTCCTTCTCCTGCTGTTGCACAGCTCCAAGTTCTTTGTGTTCTTTAGACACATGCCCCCCTCATGGCTTAGGACATGACATTTCTTTCCTCTTTAAGCATGATTATTACAAAACACAAACTGGAGCAAGAACTACAGTTAAATAAAGCCCTCTTTAATGAAGTCCCATTGACACTGGATGTTTGTTAAAAAGCACAGCAGAACATTAAGCAGGTCTTTGCAGCTATTAGAAAGGAAGACAAGCCATTATTAAAAGAGTTCAACTGGTTTGGGTTAATGCTACTGTCATGCATGACACATTTTGACAATTTCTAGATAAAGAGGAGGCAGGATACAGCAATGAAATCCAATTTACTGGAGATTTTATATAATTTTTAGAGGAGATAACAATATTGTTTTTAGATACTCAGTATTGTTTGTAGATATTCTGCCTCTCTTTCTGTATGTAGGACTGCAGATGAGCTATCATCAAATCCTGCTGGACAAAGGACTTGCTTGGGCACAGCTGCATATGTCTTGGGCTTAGAGCCATAAGAAGAATGAGGCCAAACCATCTCCCAGCACAGAGGCAAAAATGATGAAGCTGCTTGATTGTGAAACAATCTTCTTGCTGGGAAGGCTGCTCAGGATTTCATAGTTGTTCTGTCCCCAAACACACCACAGCTGGTGTGACCTAGCCTGTGAAAAAATTATTAGAGAGAAATATATGGCTAGTGTTTACAGGCATGGAATCTATTTCTGATACAGGTAAATGGAGATTAATCTATCTGTAGCTGTGGACCTCCCAGCCAATTTTCTCCCTAATTGGTGTTAGAGGTTTTTTCATTCATGCTGTTCTCATTTTATAACATGAAAGCAATTGTACAGTCAGAGCTGTAACCTCTCACCATTATGCTCTACCCTAAGAAGAGCACATTTTCACATTTGTCTTTGGAGAATAACCAGGGCCTATTCCCAGAGGATTTTAGTTACCCCAGTGCCACAGCAGCTAACCAGCGTAATCTTTTTGGCATAATAAAATTGTATCACCTGCCCATTTGCTCTCAGTGGCCCATCAAAGTATATAGAAAGCTTTTTTGTAGTAATTTGAAGCATAGCTTAAATTCTGCCATTTTCTACATAAGAGAGATCTGGTCATCCTTCCCTCTCTCCCTCCCACTCCAAACACCAACCCCATCTCCAGGGGGAGGAGACACTTGGTTGCACCTGGCTAACAAAGCTCTTCACAAGGGCCCTATATGTACTGCCAGTGTCTTTCAGAGAGATCAGGGTTTTACTCACCGAGTACAGCTGCATTTCTGTGAAATTAGCCACATTTTACTGCTGGATGTGTAAGAGGTAAATGCCATAGGGAAGTCAGAGGCTGGGAGTGGGTCAGGGTGCAATCTCAGTAGCTGATTCTGCTTGGGCCAGAGCCTAAACCGTTTAATGCTTGTCGGTGTGTTTTGAGCAGTCGAGGAGAACGTGCAGTGCATCAGTGCTTCACAACATGTCTCCTTGTCTGACTGCTTTGCAAGAGCAGATGACAGTTCTCAGGCAAATCTGCTAATTTGGAGGGAGAAAACAGTTTCATCTGTCTTGCAGCAAGACACCTGAGAAGCCAAGGGAGCTGTTTCAGGAGAAAGCACAGAGAAGGTCTGTGTACTTACAGCTGTGCTTTCAACACTGGAAAATAAATCATCTTTCCACCACAGACCCCATTATAGTTACCCTCACATGTAAGAGCAATTAGGATGTTACTGCCTTGCTGTCATGGAGCAGCCTGAATTGCTGTTTGAAGAGGTGTAATGGGAGTGGGGTGATTATTTGTGGTCGGGGAATAAGGGTATGAATGAGTGAGTTATGAGATTTCAGATAAATAATCCTCTGGCTTTTTGCAAAGAAGTGTCGTCCCACCCCATCACAAGCTGACAGCTCTGCCACTCCCCACCCAAAGAAATTCATAAGAGCAAACCTCAGCTCTTCCCTGACTCCTCTCTGATGAGGGAGAACAAGAAGGGAGAAATTTGGCAGGGGCTGTTTAGTGTTGTGCCACCTCATAGTGCTGGCTCGGACCCCAGCAGCCTGCTCAGCTCTGCTTGAATGGCAAACACAGCTCCTGCCCTGAAAGCTGCCACGGTGGGAGCCAGCCCTTCCTGGCAGAGGTAGGGGCACAAGATGGAGCTAAACCCAGTTTAGCCACAGATACTGCCCACTTTGTTCTGTGCTAGATGGACCCCCCAAAAAGAAAGATGTGACAGATCCCAAAGAAAAGGAGCAGTGAGGAGACAAGTGTGTGTCCCCCCCCCACTCTACTTTCCCAAAAGAAAACAAACCCAAAAAATTGTTTCAGGTTTCACTGGGATTGGAGGCTCCTCTTAAACTTTGAAATACAAACTCAGATTCAGTTTCTGCTTGACAGATGGAAAAAAATAATGGTTCAGGCTGGTTTCTGGTTAAGTTCAACTCCCAGCAGAACCACTTGTGCAACTCAGGAGCAGGACAAAAGTATGAAGTGGGTGTTTTGCCACATGGATAAGTAGAGTTGGGCTTGAGAATGAAGAAGAATAAAGGAAGAGGCTCAGCACAACGATGTCCTGTGCCATGGGAAACAATTAAGCTTGAACTGAATTCAATATCCAGGAAAAGCAACAGTGGAACAGAGAAGCAGCAGCAGCAGCAAAACAGTCTGGTGTGAGAAAGACACAAGATCAAATTAAATCAGTAAAGCTATTGTGAAGGGATGGCTTCAGGAGGTGTCTGCTAGTCCCTGGTTTCTGCATGAAAAGAAAAGGATCACTTTCCAAACAGAAGAAACTCTAAGAAGCCACTGGATAAATCTTTCCCTTTAGGAACTGCCCTTTTGGAGCAAAGTCTGCTCTGATTGTATTACACATGCCAGCTTTTAAAACCCTCTGTGTGTATGAAGAGTTTTGATTCACATGAACATGGATTTTTGTCAGAGTCCATGTGTTGCATTAAAACCAAAGTACTGCACACGCTGCCTATCAGCCATAGGGTCAGGGCTTCAGCCTTGTAAATCATTGTATACGGGGGTATAAACATGATCCATACAACAGGAGAAGCTCTTTGCCTTGGGTCTGGGGGAGCTGGGGAGCCTTCTAATGAGCACCCTCATCAGCTTCCAAGCACCCTCATCACTTGGGCCAGCACAGATGAATTTTGATCTGCTGTTCCATGAGCCTAATCTCCATTAGACTTCCCTTGAGCAGTCACCTGCAGGTGGATTCATATCATGTGCCATGCTTAGCCTACATAGCTCATTTCTGGGTGTTACAAGAAACTGGATTAGAAACAGGTACTCAGCATAAACAGGCGAGCTGCTCAAAATGCCCTAAGACTGCAGTTTCAGCAGACTGCATCCAGCAAAAGAATAAACTTGAGTTTCAAGTGGTTTAACAGGTCGAAGCAGAGGAACAAAGTAATATATTCATGGTTGAAAGTGTGCATACACCTGCATATACATCCACACAGCTGCACAATCAACAAAACACTTCCACAATTTAAAAGCATAATTAAGCAAATCAGGCTGATGTATAGCTCTTTTTTTTGACTTAAAGAACATTTTTAACATCTTGCCTCACATTCACTTCACTGAAAATGAAACTGAGAGCTCTTAAGATAGCATTTCATTTTCAGAATGTAAAAAAATAAACCTAAAAATGTCCTCCTCTGTCAAGTCTACAGCTGTGCTGTGTGTAGTCTGTACCTCAGAACAGCAGAATGTGATGCTACACAGGTATCAAAAATATATACTCTTTATGCACAGAACTGCAGCCAGCTGCCCAAACATTAGGTGCTCAAGGGCCTTAGGGCATTGATGCCTCATAAATTTGAGAGTATTTATTAGGTGAATACAGAACTGGAAGTTTTGTAGCAATGGAAAGTAAGTATGATAATGAGGTAAACACATGTTCCAAAGAAAATACGAGCTAATCGTGCCTCTGTGCAGGAGACAGCAGCTTTAAACAATCACTTTGGGAATGCCGGAGCAAGGCCTGCGAGCTGCTACAGGATGGGGAGCTCACTAATGACATCTCTCTGTGTCCTGTAGCTTTTTAGTGCTGCAAACCCAGTTTGACAAGCAGGTAACCAAATAGGTGTTCTGCTCCTTTGAAGGCTTTGAAGAATCTTACGAATACTCCTTTCCGTTCTAAAAAGTGGAGTGTCACATGTAGCGTCAGTTTTCCTTAGGTAAGTAAGAGGAAGCATCCTTCAGGCACCATAACCGCAGGTAGAGCCGGGATGCCTCCCTGGGTCGGAGGACACCTCAGGTGTGGTGAGGTCTGTGCATCGTGAGCTCCATCTGGAGGCTGTTTGCTCTAATCTGTGCTTTCGGAAGAAATGGAGAGAAAATGCAGCAGTGCTGGGTCAAAGTCACCAAGTCATCTAGAAAAAAATGACCTTGCAAACCAGCAGGAAACCGCACATTTTTGCCATGGAGTTAGTGCCAGATGCCCCATGGGCTGAAGGAGTCCAAAGGAAAATTGAAGGAGAATGAGAGCTTAAGGAGACACGTGGACTTTAGTCAGCTGCTTAATGGCACAAGTTTCAGGGCTACGCTTCCCTAAGGCCAGGGGCTATAATGGCTGCTCCGTTGTCAGCCAGCTTCTGAAAGAAAAAAGTCTGCAATTAATTACCCAGGGTGTTAAACTGATGTGCAAGCAGAATTTTCATTTTCACAGACTCTTTACATTTTTTAGTCATGAAACTAAGCAGTCTTCCCTAAGTTGTGGGTATCAAGGGCTGCAAAAGTTATTTCCTCTGTTTTTTCAACACTGTTTAAAATCAGAGTTACATAGGCCCTCTTCCACAAGGTGATTATTATAGGGTGCACAGTGTGGCGCCTAAGGAAAAAGAAGCAATTCTTGACATGCACACAGACCATCAGGAGATCTGTGACTTGCAGGAAGAACTGAGCTACTATTGCCAGCAAGATGTAGAAATTTGGAGGGAGGCCTGCAGATCATACAGAGATGAGTTTATGGTGATGGCCTGTCACACAGAGGATGAGAAAGAAAGTGATGAAAAGGTGAAGTTTTATTGCTGTGTAGATCCCTTTCTGTGTAATATGGTGACCTCTACTCCCATATCCATGTACTGGTTTATAGCTCTTATTGGAGGAAAAAGGTATTTGACAAATAACATACATACCTGGCCCAAAAGGAGAATATTCAAACTTGTCATGCATTACACAACTGTTGGGTATCAAGTGAGAAACTGCTCCTGGGGTGGCAAAGTGATCAGCAATGGGAGGACAACAACTCTCAAATATAATGGGTGCTTTTACCATGGTTTTATTGAATGCCACCATGAAAATGACTGGAGCCATCCAGTGGGGATGACCTTTGGGTGTTCACGTTACACAATGAAATGAAAGATGGATGGCCTAACAAAAGCAGGGTTTACCATCAGATCCAGATGGGAGCACAAGTGAGCTGCTATGAAAAGAAACAGATGGGGAGCTCATGGTCTTAGCCAGGACCAAACTGTCCAGGCCCTTATCCCCAGAGATGTGTTTTCTGGCAGCAGGTCAATGCCATTTGTCTGTACTACAAAGCAGCCCCTGACGGAAAGATACACTGACCACCTACTTTAGACTGGTAAAAATAAAGGTGTACTTACATGGACCCTTTTCCCTAGTGCTTCTCATGAGCATAAATGGAAAATTACTATTTTCCCCATTTGAAATCTGCCAGGCCTGCTGCTGATGAATAGAAGTCCCTTGCAGTTGCCTGGTATACCCTGGAACTGAACAAGGCTCTGGGGAAGGGCTACAGCTGTGAAACCTATGAGGTCTGGCATTTTGAATAGAGAGGCAACAGCCTTTCCTTGGATTACATAAAGATATGCCTTTGCCAGAAGCAGGAAGCTTTAGGCTGCCCAGCCTGGTGTGCAGGTGCAGACAAAGCCCTGCTGCATATGCTGAAGATTACAGGCAGAAAGATGCTGTTTTGTAGCTTGAGCCTGTAAAGTAAGGAGTTGTATGGTTACCCCTTCACCCCAGCTTCTGATGTGCCCTCCTGTGATTTGTCCATGACGATGCAGCCATTGGCTGGTGGAAGCACACTGAAGGATGTGTCCTTGATTTGCAAGACTGCCATTTCCACAGTTTTCCTTGTCCCTGTATGGTTGTGCCCACAGCCATTTAAACCCTCAGACATCCTGCATGACCATGCCTTTACCACAGCACAGGCTCTGGGACAATCCTGAGTCAGCCAGGGGATTCTCCCAGACAAAGGCCATGTAGGTGAGCTGAGGAGTGATGGCCAGCTGGAGGCTACAGGTCCCAAGTCCTGCTTAGAAGTTCAAAGCTGGACTTGAACTGCAACAAACAGAAAAGATTCACTTTTCTGTCAGAGCCCAGAGGGGCTGGGCAGGGACAGGAAGGTCGGGCAGTGCTCCCAGGGTCCTGGCAGTCCCTTGCTGGCCTCCTTGTAGGACTCCATAGCCCTGGGGCACACTCCAGCTTGCTCACACTCCCTTGATCTCTTCAACTTCGCCCCCACCCCAAAGAGGACTTGATGTGCAGGCTCAGAAGGTTGGGGGACATGGACTTGCCCTTTGCTTTTGATTACTTCCCTTCACACTGACATAAGGGGGTTGTCCTTGCTGAGGCAGGAGGGGACAGGGAAAACATCAGGAGCTTCCAAGAAGCTTCCACTCGTCACCTCTCTATAATGATGCCTATTTGCTCTTTGAACCTCATTTGTATCTCTAGCAATTTTTGATGGCAAAGAATTTCACAGCCTAGTCAGACAGACATTCAAAACTGTATTAGTGATAAATTAAGAGCAAGCATGCCTTGAACTGCACTAAGATGGCACTTTGCTCATGTTGTGACATGGGAAGAACAGGCTTCATTACAGGCTTTTCCAGGATATCCTTCCATCTGTTCCTTCTGTTACCCCCTGACTCAAGATAAGCAGTGCCAGTCTCTTCAGTTCTTTGGCATTGCTGGACCTTTATATTGTACACTCACCATTGCCTGTCCACTCCATACCAGGTATTCCAACAGCTGCACGAGGGAGAAATGAAAACAATTCCTTTTTCAGAACAGAAGTTTTTCTTTTTTCCATAGGAAAGGAAAAAAAAGGCCCCTCAAGTTTTAGGTTGTGTCTACCACGACAGTATTTTCAAACAGCAGCCACAGAAACAAACCATAGTGTTTTTTTATTTTAATTGCATAAACCCAACATGAATAAATTTTATCAAGCCTGTAAGTATACAGATGTGTATTCTTTTAACATTTTTGTCTACTTTTATTTACAAAAGAAAAAATGAGCCTACAGTTTCAAGCCAAATAAAAAAAAAACCAACAAACAAGACTAAAAGTGAAAGAAGAGGCAGAAGAATGTGTGGGCTTTTACTTTTAAAAAATATCTGGAAGACAAACAGAGGACACACAGGGAGAGCTAAGAGCCAGAGCAGCTGCTGATGCCCTTGAATTTGAAACAGCATCTGAAAACCCAAGTCTCTTGTCCCTCACTTAATGTGTAGTGAAAGAGACCAAAGCAGAGCAGTCCTTCAAGCCTCAGATGCACTCTGGGGCACTGGAAGCTTAGTAGCCATATTTTTCATTGAGATGAGTCTTGCCATCACCACTTTGACCTAATGGACAAACAGGAAGAGTTGCATTATTCCTTTATCCCCTCATCTAAGAGAAATGTGTATCCCTGTATGAAATAGTCTCTAGGTAGCACCAGGCATACAAGCACAGAGGATAAAAAGTCAGGCTGCATATTGCAATGTGTCTTTTGATTTACACTTACAGTTCATTTCACTTTTACTAACAGTGTTAAGATTACATCAGGTACTCCTGGTTTTGTGGCTGTTTTGTTTGGTTTTTTTTCTGGAGTCCTCATAATGCCAGCTTAGAAGGAACGTTTTACTACTATTTATTAGCAGGCAGAGCCAGAAAAGAGCTCCCTCTTATGGACACAGCTTGCTTAACTATCCCAGATTAGACCTGAATCCAGTATTCTGTTCCTGTGGATTCATATGCCAGAGACGCGCAGTCTTTTCATTGAAGCATGATTCACTAAATTACAGTTTTCGTCAGTGAAATTTATTCTTATTTCTATAACCTTGCAACAGCCTTACTAAAATTATAGTAATGAATCTATGAAGTGAAGGCTAAGCTTTGAACTTACTCTGAAAACCCTCAATGCATGAAAATGAGTTTTCTTTTTTAGAGGAACTGAACATTCATTACCCTGTTTAAGAGTAACTTCACCTAGCTAAAAACACCCTGGAACTAAAGATAAAAAATTGTTCAAGTTTAACATATGTTGGATGAGTGCATCAATTATTGGTGCCTTCACCAAAGCATTATCAAGATTTTTCTCCAAAACAGCTGACCCCGTGTTTCTATTCCAATGTTTTTTGCAAAAAAACTTGCAAAGAAGCATTTTTGGATTTCACAGACTTCTGTGAAAACTGAGAATACTAACAGTGCTGGAGCATTTATCCCCAGAGAAGGTTTGAGCTTGTCTTTCAACTAGATCATCATACCAGCATGTGTGAATGCAGTTAGTTCTCTGAGGTGTTACAAAACTGAAAAACAAACTTCAGGTGTATCCCTCCATTGCCATGAAGCTACTAATGATATGGTCTGTATTTCACTGCAGGACTTGCATGGCCATACAACAAACATGGGGCATAACATGCCACAAAACATCAGGGTCTGGGTGAAGTATTCCTGAATTAGCTTTTTCTCAAGGGCTTACAAGCATATTCTTCCTGATTATTAGGAAGATTCCTGAGTTAAGAGACTAAAACCAGTAAGGAAATGGTTGATACCTGCAGGAGGAACCCATATGCAGTAGTCTGGGTCATCATCTGGGTACTGTGAGGAAAAAAAAGGTTGTTGGACCTGCAAAGAGAGTAAAGATTTTTTTAAGGTGCCCCTCTACCAATGTGTCACAGCCACTTAACCTCTCACTAACTCAGAGACAAATACTGAGAGGTGAGGGTTATTTCGACAGGAGTCAGGGATGAAAACAGTAACACAGAAGAAACATCAAACCCTCTAACAGACCCAGTTCACTTCCATTAGTCACAGACTAGCAGAAATGCTGGTTAGAGGGGACCTCTGGAGGTCATCCAGCCCAATTTCCCCCTCAAAACAGAACCTGTCCTCTTCTGGACAGTATCAACCTAATGTTTGGTGATATCATTTGACACAGTCTTTATGCAGGGGAAAACTTTAGAGTAGGATTTTCAGTAAGTGCTTTACTGATTTCAATGCACCATGCCACTGAAAACTTTGGGTTTAAGGTGACTTTCAAACTGGAATATATAGAAGTTCAGCTGTTATATAAGGTTAACTTGGTTTTCAAAAACAAAAGAACGCTCATATTTTTTCAGGTCTCACTGGCATCTTGAAATGTTAAAGCAAACCAAAACAGGTCACTTGCAATGCAGTTGTTGACACAGCAGGATCTTTTTGTCCCTAGATTTTTATGTTTTGCCACATCAGCATCATTTTCTCAACAACTTCTGTTCTCAACAGCTACACGTAAAAAAATCATACAACTGTAGAGTGCAAGACTTAAGAGCTCAAAATAATGCCAAGTTACTCAGCACTGATTTGCATTACTCTGTAGTATCATTACACAGTCTCAAGTTATGCAGTTGAAGCAAATTTTAATTCCCTCAAAAACTTTCCTTCCCCAAATTAACATCTAAAACAGCTTTTTTGAAGACTAATGTTTTCCAAAACATTAGACTGCAGAGTTGCACAGCTTTTAAATATGGCTTGTGAACAATCACTTGAAAATTGTTTTTCCAGTTTTACATGATTCAAAGTTATTGAAATATTACAAAAAAAAGAAAAAGCTGACTTCTGCTTGATACTTTCCATGCAAGATCTAAGCCCAAAGGCAGAGACAGCATGTGGAAAAAGTGATTTGTGATGGGAGAAAGAACACATCTAAGCCATCTGGCATTTGGAAAATGCTCAGTGTTAGAGCAAACTCTCTGCTGATGAGAGGTGCTGACTTGACTGCCTCAGCATGAAAAACCGCCTTGTCCTCCCAAATTCATAAAAGTGGTAAAACTTGAGCTTTACCACTATAAATATACTCTTGATTTCTTTAGCATTTTTAGTAAGGCCAGCAACAAAAGACAGTTCTGAGGACTGTGCCTACCCAATCCCTGGGTCCTCTGCCAGGACTAACAAGGCAGCAGTCAGCACACACAGGATGCAGGGAACTGAGGTTCAGTAAGTGCTGCAGGGCTAGAATTAGATGGTCCCTACAAAGAAATTGTCCCAGTGGTCAAAACTCATGGTCCACCAAGTAGAGTCATCTCCTCTGATGGGAGTCAGCAGAAGGGTGGGATGCCCTCTAAAGAGAAGAGCCTCACAATAATCACTAGGCTGTCAGAGAAGATCCTTCCCAGCTCCAGGAAGGCAGAGTTGACTGAGTCCCAAAACGTGCAAAGCTCACATACTTTACATTTTAATACAAATCTTATGCACAGGAGAAACATTACCAGGTACAGCCACTCAAAATCAGTGATAACTTGATTGCAAAAGACATTAATCTCATCTCTTTTCACATCTTACAGAGAAGGATGAGGTTTGATACAGACTAACTGCAGCTTTAGTACAGCATGTTCTGTGTCAGCCAATATGTATTTCCCAGGCCAATATCTATTTCCCAGCCAATATGTATTTCCAAGGAAAACTTTGCATTGACATTTCAAAGCCTGGAGAGCACCTATGTGCTGTAACACTTGTGATACAGGAGGAGCAGCAATTAGTAACTGCCAAGTGAAAAGGTGAAAAAAATAACTTTTGTGATTGAACAGAGAACCTCTAGCACGCCTGGAGTGCTGTGCTTTGCCTTTTCCTTGGAGACTCCAGAATCTGTGTTCAATGGCAGAATATAGTTCCACATTTGGGTCTTAGTCAAGCAGAGAAGCACTATTATCACCAAGTTAGAGTCCATCAAATTGTTACTATTTCACTAAAAAAGAGCCTAGAAATGATTTTCTCTTAAGCTGCAGGAGTCATAGTGTCGTAACTGACCTTGCTTGAGCTTTGGATTTTCTTAACTTTCTCAGATGTCTCTTCAGGTTCCTTATTCACTACCTTGGATGCTGGGAAGAAAGCAGATTTGTTTTATGACACAGCACAAATGACCAATTCTACAGAAATAAACTTACAGACAGTTCACATAAAAATTAATACATCCATAAGGAAATCCAAGATACCTCACTGAACCACAAGTCATACTTCAGAATAATATTGCTGCACATCTTACTGTTTTTCCTAGATTTAACTTATGTTAAATACACTGTCAGTCATGTGACTGAATGCAGTTTAGTAAGATCCTCTATTAGTGATTCTGTAATGTCAACTTTAGTTAATGGCAGACGTTTATTTTCTAAAAGACACTATCTGTAATCACTGCAGTGATTGATTTAGAAAGGGAGTAGTAAATGTGCAGGACCAATTTGCTTTAAAAAAAACCCAACAAAACAAACACCAAACTTCAGAGTTGATGGGTGAGAAGAATTCTTTGGTTTTCTTCCACTTTGTCTCTGAAATATTGATACTCTCATGGCTTAAGTCTATGGGTGAGATGACGAGGATAGATTCTCAGGAGTCTGAGTTATGAAAAAATAGAAAGGTCATAAAAATCTCCTCCGTGTACACCCAACATTCTTCATTTTGAAGCTCTGATTTTTGTGCATACATGCAGAGGCATCATCTAAGTCACTAGCAGATTATTACCTCATGTTATGTAGCATTTGTCACTTTATAAAAGGAAGTTTTGTCCTTCTGTAGTATTAAGAGCTAGTGCAAGAGAATAAGGGAGGAAAGCATCATCATATTCTCCTAAATTAATTCTTCTTCTCACACCATTTTTTTAAAACAAAGGATCTCAAAGCAATTATTGACTACAAAAAGCAAGGAGAACTGTAATATAGTGGAAGTGACTTGTCTTTACCACACACTTACCACTTCCCAAGCAAAACACAATCTTCCAGTTGAATTCTAGATTCTTTAGGCTCTAGATTAGGCTCAGTTTCCTCTGACCCCTATTAGACAGTAAGTCCTTTAGTCAGTTTCTAAACCCACATGGTATTACAAAATAGTCCATATTGTACTGTTCACCTTGGGATTTCTCTTGTGAGGGTCCCATCTGAGATTCACTCCTCAGAACCTTTGGCTCAGGCAGAAAATCAACCCCTGTAACAGAGAAAAGAAAGAGCTCAGTGGGCACTGCAGTAACTTGGATGAGCAGAGTGCATCCCTGAGACCAGGTGCAGAAGGGAACTCTTTGCTACATTTGTCTCAGGAAGAACTCTCAAAGGTCTTCTGAATTATTTCATCCACCAAGTCCATTGCAATACAATAAAGAAAATTCTGTGATCTGTTAGAACACTTTTCAACAGCAACCTGTCCAGCACTAAGCCAAAAAGCTAGACCTAGCAGTCTGTTATCAAACATATTGTTCACTGAGAAACATCATTACTGAGTTTTCAAATGCATCAGGCAGATATAGAAAAGGAGGGATTGGAGATACCTCAAAGACACCTTTCCATTACCACTTTTGAAATTGTTTTACCTCCTTACAAATGGATCTGAAGTTTTGCACAGACATTTGTTTTCTTATCATGTCACTTTTACTGCCACCAAAACATTGCAGTTGTTTTCATCTGACAATCAATTTAATGGAAACAGGGCTTAACAAAATAGGACTTTCTTACATCCAGGAGATTTATTCTATTTTACCAAAAGCATGAAACACTGACTGCCAAGCAGAGTTTCAACTAGAACCATGTAAACCTCAGCTGCTGCCGCACAGACTCTGGACTCATGGCAAAAAACACTATGGAAAAGGAATAGGCTGGAGACTCTGTGACTCAAACATTTAATTCACATAGCTCTTAAAAATTCAGCAGTAACAGACTCATCTTCATTACTGAAAAAATCAGAAACAACGGTTTACCATCCTGAAGGGATTCTAGATTCTTGTTATTGCAAGGAGAGCCATCAGGAGCATGACTTTCTTTTTCTGTTTCTTTTTCTGTTTCTTTTTCTGTTTCTTTCTCTGTTGTCATTTTCATTTCCAGGTTTGATACTCTGCTGTTTACTGCATCTTCTTCTTGCTGCTCTTCCATTTCTTCCTCTTCCTCCTCCTCCTCCTCCTCTTCTGGTCCATCATCTTTTGTTTTTAACAAGCTTTCAGGGATGTCTGGACGCTTAACAGGCAACTTCTGCAAGACAAACACTTGTGCATCAGTGTCAAGAAAGAGGCAGCTGTCATAGATACTCATTACAGGAGAAAGCACACACACTGCTGTCAGAGACAGCTGGTAAGGAAACACTCTCAGGATAACAAATAGTCAGGTTTTAAGGAAAAGTTGTTAGTAGAGATGGAAGATGGAAAAATACATCCAGTCCATAAACAAGAAGTGCAGTCTTTTCATAAGAGGGACACAGGAAACTGAATCAGTCGTGGATATGATGCTGGCTCTCAAGACAGGGAAGAACAAGAAAAGGATCAGCTGCTGAGGCAGAGCACTGGTTCAGCCTGACGTCCCCAGACTGCCTCTATTCCTCCACTGCCTTCTGACTACAGCTGTGCCCCAGCAATCTGTACAAGGCTGTACAAGGACACAGAATGGCAACTGCTGGAGCAAACACTATCCAACAGCCACTGCTCGCTGTCCATGCACCTTCCACTGCTGCAGGCTCCACCTCCATGCTGTTTCCATGCATGTGAGAAGACACAGTTGCCACCTACAGCCCCCAGAGCCTGAGAAGGTGTCCCACAAACAGCCACTGGCTTGCAACACTTAAAGTCCAACTTACCCCTAGGTTTCCAGTTTTCAGTTTGAATTTGCTCCCCCCTTTCATTGCACCGAAGAGAGGCAGGTTCATCTTTTTAGGCTTGTTCTCTGCATTCAGACTGCAACTCCCAACCCTAATAAAAATTAGACACAAAGGAAAACAGTATACAAAGTATCAAACAAATCTTTATGTATACAAATGCAAAAAAAGAAAAAAAAGGTCTGCCTATGAGAAATGGATATATAAAAAAATCTTTTTTATTTCTCTCCCACTTGCACCATCCAAGGAAGAAGCTGCAAGAGAGGACTCCTCCATCCTACATTTATGTTGTAGGATTCAGACACATGCCATAACAGGAAGCAAAAAATAAACAAGGAAAAAAACCTCTGTATCACATAGACTCCCTTAAATTCAACTGCATACATACACACATATTTATATATAAAACCACACTTGGAGGCCAAACCTCAGTTTAAACAAATTAAGTAATTAACTTCTAATCAAGCTGCCATTAGCAAATGATGAACCCAGCACACACCCTCTCAAACTGCAGTGGTGCTGCTAGGCAGTAGTTGAACAGCCACTACATTTGACTTCCAAATACATTTCACAGAGTGAAAGTGGGTTTCATGTTGTGCATAGTATCTGTAAAATTCTTCAGCTCCTTTTGGATGCAGGTTGGGAAAAAAGTCAAAGAAGCTACGACAATGCTTCCAGTCCCTTACCCATGTCACCCTGCCAGCTTGGGCTGGTCTAACTCCAGTGCTGTGCATTTCCCTCAGCCATGGATGCTGCAATAGCCCAGAGGCACAGCAGCTCCTTCAAGAGACGAGCCAGGTAGTCTGGCAGGCCGGCCTGCTTTTGTGATTGGACAGCTGTCTGTTTACTGGGCTTGCACAGCTGCCCATGGATAACAATAAAGGGAAAAGTAACTGCTTTATGTTTTCACCAAGACTTACTGGGGCTTCAGCTCAGGCAGTTCTGCAGGCTTGACAAGCTTTATTAACCCTTTCAGTCTCTGCTGCTCTTTCTTCAGTTCGAACGACCGCAAGTGAAGCTTCTTTCGTGCCACGCTGTCCAAGGCGCATCCTGACTTTATTTCAGTCATGAATTCATCCAAGGAATCTTGAGGTGCTGCATGGGACTGGACTAGGCAAGACAAAGGGGACACATATAATGTTATGGTGGGGAGACAAGAACTGTAATCATCAGGTCTTGCCTTTAGAGAGTAAGGTACATAGGAACAACTATCCTCTCTGTGAGTTTCTGCTGAACAGTGAAATAATGGAGGTTGCTAGGCCTGGAAAGATGAAAGCATTTCTCCTAACAAAAGCCTGAAAGGAAACTTTAATTCACTTACCTAACAAAGCCTCTCTTAAAACTGAATGTTTCTTAGTGAGCACTATTCCTGGTCGTACACTTCACTCCTAGATCTGCCCTCCCTAAAGAGGTGGCTTAGGGTTTTTTTGTAGTCACAAAGTAAAATAATCTCAGCCACAAGAAAACCTACAGCACTGCATAGGGAATCCGATTTTGACTTTCCTGGAATGTTTATGTCATAAAGTTGCAAAGTTCAAAATCAACACCGCCTTCTACCCCTGAAAAGGTGCATACAAAACCAATTTAATGCATTAGGCCCATCACAGAACTTACCTTTGTTGTGACTAGATTTTCTGCAAGAAAACTGCTTTGAATTTGAAAAAGAGTAATGACAGTCTTTCTACTCCACCTACTTTCAAAATATTAACAATATTATGCATATTTGACTAATTAAAATAAAACTCAGGAGGTAAAACTAAATCTCTAATGACTAAGAAAAATAAATACAGAATTCTAACACCTGGATTTAAAATAACCAAACAAAAAGATCCAGAAAAATGCCTTTCTTTGGCTTGAACAGTGCTTCAGAAGTTGTTATATGGTATTCAAAAAAACCTGGAGGCAAACAAAGAATGCCAGAATTTTAACAAGTCTTTTGACAGATAGTTTTCTGCCTTTTAATATTAAATGAAAAGTGGCAAATCCAATATGTATTTTCTGCCTTATAAGTGTTTTTGTATAAATGCACAAGCGTAATTGTTTGATCAATGAGTTATTTTCAGTTCAGCTTGAGTTATTAGGTAGCACTTGAAATTTTAAATTCATAAAAATAAAACAGACTAAGTTATTCTAAAGAGTACATATTCGAGCACTTTTACAAGACTTAAATAATTAGAGGAAAGTCTAATAAGATTTATGCTTATAAATGGATTCAACTGAAAAGGATATTTCTGATGTAAAACAAAACAGAGTTTACCATTTGAAAAGACATGAAAGCCATAACGGTAACTGTTCAAAGATATACAGAATTAACAGCTTCAAAAGATAAGAAATAGTTGTAGTATCCACCTCGATGCAAGCAAAAATGATGACAAAACACGTAATAAAAGAAATTCTGACAGAAATACTCTTGTTTTTCATAACAACTATTTATACAAACCAAGATAAAAAGCAGCAATGAAAAGGTATTGTTAACAATCAGTCTGAACCTCCTTGCAGGCAGGAGCTGAGCAGGAGGATAATTTGATTTAAACATCAAATTACAAAGATGTGCTTTAGTGAGTAGTCATATTATTCAGCACAATGAGAGCTCCACAATTAAATCCAGAGCTCGCTGCTGTAGTGCAGAGCAGTGTAAGTGCTTCAGTCAGGGAGTGGTGCTGAGGGAGTCAGATCACCCCTTCTTGCAAATTGGATTCTCTGCTCGATTCCACCAACAGGGCCTAATACCAGCTAGTTCAGCCTGCAGGGTTACAGTCAGCATTCCTGATCTGTTGCAGCAGTTTTCTACACTACTGAATAAAATCTGACATTTTAGGAGGTGAACCAATCATTTCTATTATACTTTATATCCCAGTGACAAAAAACTACAGGGCTATTTACTGCACCATCAACTTATTGATATTTTTTCCTGAACAGGCAACCAAAGATGAGACTGAAGAGCTCCATTTACTTGATCTGCATTCAGCAGCATCAGTGAATGAGAGATACCAAGTCAGTCTATCAGTAATTAGTTCTGAAGAACCCCAGGGAACAATTTGTGAATTTCGACTGAGATTTTTTTAGACAACTACTTAATTGGAGAAGCAAGTGCTTGGTAAGAGGGGTAGCAATTTAGCCTGTCATTCACTCACTGGTGTCTCTACACTCTTGTCCTTAGGCTCCAGATAATCCTTTAGAGCAAACAAAAGTGCATTAAGGTTTCAGGACTGTATGTAATGCAGCAGCTTTGCTGGATAGCTCATGACATTGGAAACAATGTTCCATGGTCAATAACCCTGCTCCTGGCTTTCTCAACATCTGTGATTAACCTAAAGCATTCAAATAAGAGAAAACCCAAAGATCTAGAAAACACCCAAACAAAGCAGCTGATTGATGCAGTATTTGCTATGTTTGTTTTATCTGGCCTAGTTCTAGGGAATTCCCATCCAATACTGAATGATTCTGTACTTCAGTAAGTGCCAAGAATGCACTTTATTTCAAAGCTCTGAACTAGCTGAGTAACCACCTGCAACTTACAAAAATACATGTATTGGGTTTGCATGGCCAGGTTTTGGTGGGGAGGGGGCCTGCAGCATTATATGGTGTTAGCAGAAGTATAAAACTGAACTGACTCTCCGTTCACCCAGCCTCTACTACAATATAATTCAGCAGTCTTGTTGAGAAACAGTATCAGTAGAAACAAAGGTATCAGAACATACCAAAGCTTGGAATTCCACCTCTCGGGCAATCTAAGTGTTAGCTTATTTTGCCAGTCAATTGCTAACTACTTATCAAAAGTATAAGGCTGAAAACAATTCCTTCAAACACACTGAACATCAGTTAGGCGGCCTGGTGGAATGGTAGTGCTTTTTGAACAGGGATCTGGTATAATCAGTCACCAAAAAAAGTGTTGTTACAAATCAGTGGAGCTGAATGACTAGAAAGAAACACAGCCATATAATGCACAGAAGATAGCCCAGCTGTCACATTGCTAGGCTTCTTGGAGAGAAACTTCTGACAAACTAATGCTGCAACTTATTAATGCCAAGGCTGTTAAAAAGGTTTTTGTGTGAAGAGCCAGCCTAAACACATTTCCTTCCCGCCTTCCTTTTACTCCACAAGACATCATCAGTAACAGAAAGACATCATCAGTAACAGAAAGCAAAATGCAGCTATTGACACAGTTAGCTTTTAAACCTAATTCACTAACAGATACAATCACTGGTCTGGAAAGGCTCTGCCTTCAGAAAAAAGGCATAATCCTAGAACCTGAATGGCACCCTCATGTACTGGCATGATCACTGAACATACAGGTTAAGTGTCAACTGCTTTGTCTCTACATTTCTCTCTTCCTACCTTTCCATTTTACAGTGTGTTTACAATTACAGAAGTGAAATAAAATATATTACCTTTTCTGAAAGTTTTTTCCTCTTCCCTTATAAATGTATTTTTAAGGAGTGGCAAAAACAGCATTCCTCAAACTGGGTCATTTCCAGCAATATGGGCAAATAAACAGTAATAATACTCACCCTCTTAGAACTCCAGAAGCTTGTACACTTGCCACCTTACTTTAACTTTGATGTTACTTGCTTTGGAAAAAGCTGCATTCATTAGCAAGTGACTATAAACAGAGTACATAAACTACTGCATGAAGATTGTAAGAATTCTCTCGAGCTAACTCAGTGAGCTGCAAACCGTCCTATCCCTTTGTGAAAAGTGGACTCTGAAAAAAAACCCAAACCACAGACCTTTGAAAAGAGAAATCCCTAAGATAACTTTCAGCTCTGTATTTCTGTTTATGGAAAGCACTATGATCAAATAAACTTTACACCTTACCTTTCCCTGAAACCTTCAGCTTCTCTGTTATCTCAGAAAGCTCATTTTCTGCTTCTTTTAGCTTTGTGACCTATGAGAGAACAACATGCTTAGAAGACTTTATCTTGTTAAAATCTCATTTCAACAGTTATTCAAGTATCCCATCAAATTACTTCCACTTTTCTACTTATGAGCTTTGTCCAGGACTTCCTGGGCTGAAAAAATTAGAAGTCTAGATTGTTCCTAAACAACTTATTCATTCCTTGACACAGAAAATTATTTAAACAGTTTCTGAAACATGAAAGTATGCATAATTCTTCTGCAGCAGTGTTACACCACCACTGTACCCTCCAACCCCTCCTATCCCTCACACCCTATTGTCTTTGTAGGACTTAATAGTTGTCATATGCCTGTCAATCCAGGATTCTTATTCTTTGAAGCAGAATGAGATATTTCTTTGGGATGTGTCTTGTGGACTTAAAGGCTTGGAATTATTTTCCAATGATTTAAAACTAATTTAGAAGTATCCTGTTCTGTTTCATTCACCCACTGCCATGATCCACTATGATTTCTTCTTATTCATAATATAATACAGGCATGAGGGAGTAACCCCAACATGTCATAATAATTATTCTTACCAGGGAGTCATAGGTCTCTGGTTTTTCTTCTATTTTTCCAGCTTTCTTCATTCTGTTCAGTCGTTTCTTTTCCACAGCACCAGTTCGATCGAGGAAGGTGTCATCATCACTGTCATAAAAATCCTCATCTTCCCAGTTCTTTGATTTCCTTTTTCGGGATACTGAGAAAGGCATGGGAGAAGGCAAGAAACAAAATGATTTGCATACCACTCAGCAATAAAGCAAATTTGAGATAGCAATCTCAAATCCCTAATTTAGGGTGTTTAGAATGATCACAGTTATTCACCTGCTTCTTGCCTCAGCACTCCCCGAGCATCGAGCAGCCTGCAAGCTTCCAGTGCACACTGTATCATTGCTTCCTTCTTTTTTCCTGAATGGAGAACCTCTGCCACCAGCTGCTTCCCTGATGCATCATCCACAGGCAACCTGGTCAGTTTGAAGGATCAGAGAACAGCTCAGAAACAAAGATCTTTTCAGGGATGCTACTCAGGTATTTTACAATGGCATCACTCTTCCCATTTCATTTTAATCTTTTTTGTGTTAAATACTTCCACTTTTCATTTCATACAGAACCAATCAAAACACCAGCATGATTTCCTAATCATGCAAGTAAATTTGTATTTCACTAGTCCAAACAATAATTTTTCCTCTCTTTATTCCATTGGAAATACAGAAAGTTAAAAGGTTAAATGTCAGTCCCTGAATAATTTTAAGTACAGGTATTTTGTATCCATACAACATGAGTAACAAATAGTTTCCATGCTGAAGCAAAGGACTTTTAAGCAGTACAATTATTACCATTTGAGACTTGCTGACTTAATTTCCACCTCACCTTCTCCTTTCTTATGAAAGAATGACATTAGTGGTCTCTATCAGGAACCCATCAAAAACTGTCTTATACCATACAGGAACTGAAATTGGGCACAAAGTAGAATTAAGTTTGGGGTTTTTTTGATCTTCCCCAATAGGAATTGAAAGAGATTGTTTCCTAGTTTCTTCTTTTGTATTTCAATTTCACATATTGCTTTAAACAAGGGGAGTTGAGAAAACCTAAACTCTTGCTTTCCCAATTTTTATCCCTTAGGAAAACCAAATCCTGTCAGAACAAAAAAGAGTGCAGACACTGAACTAGGCACTGATCCTTGAACTTTTTTCTCAGTTTCAGGGCTTAGGTCTAATTCTAGCTGGCTTCCTTGCCAAATGTGACACAACAAGTAATTCCTTCAGCTTCTGTTTGCAAATTCAACAGTCAACTTCCATGCACCAAAGGAATGGAGATGTACATACTTAATCCTGCATAGCCAGCTGTTATGCCCACGATCATCATATTCATATTCTAACTCTTCTCCTACAGAAGAAAAGAAAGTTGATGTAGTAACCAGAATCGAAATAAGCAGGAATAATCTTTACAGCAGAGAAGAATGTCATAGGACATTCATGTAAACAAAAGGGATAAAAAGCTCTTGTTACAGATCATGATTTTGCCTTACACAAAAGTTTTTTGTTTTTTTTTTAAAAAGCCATGGGATCTTCACTTGGTGTGCTCATTTGAGTTTTTTTTTCAAAATCAAGGCTTTTTCAGATCAAAAAATCTCTACGTGGCCTGTTTAGGAACACACAGTTCAAAGAAAAAAACAATCTTGCCTCTGTATATATTGAAGTAAACGATGCTGAAGCAACAAGAGTTTGCAATCTGAATTCATGGATATTGTTTGTCTTGATTTTTCACTTTAGCAAGTAAGGGAATATTTTCAAGTTTCACTAGCAACCACGGAAACTTTAGACCAACCACTTAGTTATTGCCTTTTGTCTTTTAATAGTTTCCCATTTTACAATTATACACAATTACAGCCATCTCCAAAGCCAACAGTCTGGAAATTGATGGGTTTTGATTTTTCAACATAGCTTCAAAGCATGGGTGAAGTTTGAGGGTCACTCCAGAGGAACACAAGGTGCTCACTGCAATTCCCAGTTTAGGAATTAGTATCTAAGTTTCAGATATACAGTGGTGAGCCAAGTTTCAATAAAAAAAACCAAAACAAACCACCACAAATCCCCACCAAAACCTGATGAAACAAAAAATGTTACCCACAATGTAACAGAACACACACCTTAAATCCTCCTGCAAAAATAAGCAACAAAATATCAGTTTACTAAGTAGAAGAGAATCACATTTAATTGAAAAGAAAAAAAAATTAAAAATTACCTTCTCTATCAAAAAAGCCCTGTAAGGCCTTCCTAGGATCTTTCATATAAAAGGCATCTTGAACATCCTGAAAATCAACAGCAATAGGGTTTTCTTCAACCTCATCCTCCTCAGCATCCTCACCTAGAAGACAAACACAGTGCAAAAAACCCCATGAAACATCAGAAAGAGAACACCAGTATATTTCAACTTGCCTTAGTTTGAAAGAAGTAGCAGCTATGTCACAAAATTACTAAAATTACTCCCCTTATTATTTCTGTGCCTAATCCAAAAAAATCCCTTTTTTTTTGCTGTCAGTTATTCCAACATAAGATACAGTTTTTCAGATCCATGTCAGTTTCAGCACTTTCAAAGGTTTATGAGCTTATACATTTTCATTCGAAAAAACCAACTCACTTTGTTGCAAAAAGCTCATTAATTACAATTTATCTAGCTTTAATATGTGGGTTTCCTGTTTAAATGTAAAGACAGATACCCTGCATAGAAGTCTCAAGCAGTTAAATTTCACCTCTTGGGGAAAAGTGTGGACATCATCACAAGAACAAACCAAACAGCATTAATTGAACTCTAAGTTTCATGGCCTTTTATAGGCATAGGCAAATTACCTCCTTCTGTTTAAAAGGAGTTCCTGTTTAAAAGGAGCTCACCAGATGTTAGCTTGTCACATACCTTTCTTTTTAACAGCAAAAGGATTAATTTGTACTCAAAAATTTTGACTAGATTGTGACTCTTGGCAGCCAGTTAAAATATCAACCCTAATATTCAATGAAAGCTGGCTTACAGATCTTTGAATGCGTATCAGCCAACTGATACATCATCACTTACCCATTCCCCACGAGCAGCTCATTTCACTATTCTGACTCCTTTCACTTCTCTCCTCTTTCTCCTCCTCCTCATCAGAATCCTCTCCCAACATTGTCTTTTCTAATTTTGCTTGCTGCTGCTTGCGCAGTGCCTTCAGTTCAGTCACAGTTAGTTCTGACTCAGACTCCTGGTCCTCTTTGGGTCCCTAAGTCCAAACAGAAGATTAGCAGAAGTGTTTTGAAAAACCCCCAAACAAGTATTTCCAACACACATGCAAATTACATATAATAACATAAACATGTCATTACACTGCTCTTCAAAAAGTGGAATTATTAGACCATTAGTTATGGTTTGCATTCCAAAATATATTACTTATAATGGCATTTTCAAGAGCAGGGCAGGGAGAAATGAGCATTATTGTGTTCTTATAGTCAGATCCATCTCACATATAACTGTAATTTACAGGCTGAAGGCAAAAATTCCCGTCAGAACTACACAGGTGAATATGAGGAATGAGCAGCTTCTGAAGTGCGTGTACAGCACACGATGTGCTGTCAAAGTCCCTACTAATAAGGATCTCCTTATTCCCAAAGAAATACCACTTCTTTACTTTAGCAGGGCATCAAACCGACAGAAATACATCCCACTGTCGGAGAGAAACGCCTTTTACACGCACTGTGCATCAGCAGAAACCCGCAACCTCACACCTCGCTGCAGAGCCGGCAGCAGATACCCGCAGCTTTTCTCCCAGAGAAACAACCACCCGATGGAGCCGGCTGAATTCCTGAGCCTGATCCCTGACCCGGGCCCGCCTTTCCCGCCCCGCACCCGAGCCCCGCCGCACCTGCAGGAGGAAGAGGCGGGAGCTGCCGCCGAAGCGCAGCCCGTGGCCCACCCGCACCCGGCAGTAGGTGCGGGGCGGCACCCGCGCCTTGTTGAGGAAGGTGCCGTGGGTGCTGCCCAGGTCGTACACGTAGAACCCGGCGGCATCGGCGCCGCTGGGCCCCTCGGGGGAGCGGCCGGCGCCGCGGTACTGCAGCACGGCGTGGTGCCGCGACACCGACGGGTGCTCCAGGGACAGGGCGCAGCCGGGCAGCCGCCCCACCAGGAACCAGCTGCTGTCCTCCAGCCGCACCGAGCCCAGCACCACGCCGCCTTTCAGCACCTCCAGCCCGTACCCGGAGCCGGCGGGCGGGCGGCTGCCCCACGGCGGCTCCTCGTAGCGCGGCGCGGGCGGCGCGGCGGCGGCGGCGGCTGCGCGGGGGGCTCCGGGCGGGCCGGGCCCCGGCTCGGCGGGCCCGGGGGCGACGGGCAGCGGGCGGCTCGGGCGCTTAAAGGCGGCGGGCTCGGCAGGCTCGGCCTCCGCCGCCTCCGCCATCTTCCCGCGTCCGTCCCCGAACGGAGTCCTCCGGGGCCGAGCACCGCGGCGCTGCAGTGCCCGGGGTAAGGCGCAGCTCCCGGGGTCGCTCCGCCGCCGCCCAGCAGGGCTCGGAGCCTGTAGGGGCGAGTCGGGGAGGGCGGCAGCGGCGGGCGAGGAGGCTGCTGCGGCGGCGGGCGCTTCCCTGCCCCGCGCTGAAGGAGAGCGGGTGGCGGGGGAGCCGCTCTCGGCGGCGGACCGGGACGCAGTTCCGGCCGGGCGGCCGGAGGGGAGCGGAGCCGAGGGTACGCGGGGGCGGGCGAGCCGCGGGCTCGGGGTGCGGGGCGGCCGCGGGGCCGGGGAGGGAAGGAGGGAGGGTGGCGGCCGAACCGAGTGCGGCCCCCGGAGTTTCTCCACGCCGCGGGTCCCGCTCAGCGAGGCCCAGGTGGGCCCACGCCAACCCTCGTTACACACAATTTCCGTCTCACGAGTGCGTTTGTTTCTGCCCCCTCTCCCTTCAGGAAAAGCGCGATGCGGTCTGTTAAATGCCGGAGTGGCAGCCTCATGCCGTCGAGGATTCTGCGCTGCTCGGCGAGGCGCTGAGCGACAGCCCTGCTTCCAGCCTTAACTTGGGTTAGGTGGAGCGTCATCCCGGCTCCAGTGTCTGTCGCTGCCCAAAGGGCTTTTCCCTGCAACAGGGGTTCTCAGTACCCACAGTACTTGGTAGCCTTACTCTGGGCTCTGAGCACGACAGGTGACCTATGTAAAGATGCTGCGGTACTGGGGCGAGATCCCGGTTTCCTCCAACCAGGCCAACCGCAGCTCCTTTGACCTGCTGCAGCGTGAGTTCCGTACTGTGGAAGTGCAGGATCCTCCCCTGCACCAGCCGTCTGCCAACAAACCGCGTCCGACCACCATGCTGGACATCCCCTCCGAGCCCTGCAGCCTCACCATTCACACCATCCAGCTCATCCAGCACAACCGGCGGCTGCGCAGCCTCATCGCCGCCGCCCAGGCTCAAAACCAGCAGCAAGCAGAGGGCATAAAAACCGAAGAGAACGAACCTCTGCCTTCTTGTCCGGCCTCTCCACCTCTCCCTGATGACCTGCTTCCTCTGGATAGCAAAACCCCCAAAATGCCATTTCAGCTGAGGCACAGTGACCCAGAGAGTGATTTCTACAGGTGTGTTGGTATTTTTTTAGGTTAGTTCTTGGCTGAAGAAAAGCTGAGTGTTTTAAAACTTATACGTAATTATGTTGATTCCCTTAGGCTGAAGGGTCAAGCAGTTGTATGTAAAGTATAAAACAGGCTTCAGAAAGGAAATACGTGGAGTTTTCCTGTGTGAATAACATGGACATTGCTTGCTTTTGCTTCCTGTCTGTAAGATGTGGATGTGTAGTGCTGGTTTCTCTCTTGCCAGTGCTATGCTAAATGTGTGTGCATGGTTTTGTCAGTGGTATTTTGACAGTTTTAGTTACAGGATTTGAAGTCTCTTCTATTTAGGTCACTTACATCTAAAGCTGTGTTTCTGTCATTGAAAATTCAGAAAACACATGACTAGGTTTTGGCCGTCCAGCTGTAGGTTCTGAAATGATGATTTGATAATGTATTTGTAAGATTTCAGTGGCCAAGGACCTGTGACACAGTGACTATCACATTCCACCCAGTTTGGTGGTCTTCCAGTCGGAGCTGGAAGTGAGTATGAGCGAATGGAATTCTTGTCTCGGCTACTGGCTCCACCAGCCAAGGGCTGGAGGAAATGTAAAGAAAATTTGCGTTGCTTCTACCTCTGCTGCCAGCCTTTGATTAAGTAGTAATGCCACCATCGCCTGTCTATCCCTCTGTCAGGCACTGACTTCACAAGGAGGTGTTGCATTCTTGCAGGATCTTGCAATACTTTGTAGGTTGTGTGCATTTAAATTAAGGGATTAATCCTTGCTGCTGTGTGCACTAATGAGCATTTTGAGGGAGAGAGTAACACATTTTAGTTTTTAAAATGGGTAAATGTGCATCAACGGAATGTAATTTATCAGTTAGATGCCACTGAGATCTTTAATAGCCTGAGGTTGTATAAAATGGATTTTATTGAAAGATGTTGCATTTGGTAACAGAGTCTCTCTGAACAGTAGAGTGATTCTTTAGTGCTGTTTCTGGAGGAACACCAGCATCCTTCTCAGAAGCAGCAAAGTGATGAGCAGAGAGGGGTCAAGGGGAATACAGTTGTGTGAGAGTAGCCACGGCCTGTGACTTCTGTGCTGTGGCCTTGTGGTTTGTAGAACTGAGAAGTGTTCTGTTCTGTCCTCCTCAGTGGCTGCAGCTTGAAGTTCAGTTTTTGGTGGCTCTGGCCGTGTTTTGAGGGCTGCTTTGTCTTTTTGTTGTTCCTTCCGAATTTCTGGGGTCCGGGTAAAGAACTGTTATTCAGTGGTCAGCCACATGGGGGAGTGTAAGGACTGCGTTGTGGAAACTGGAGAGACAGTTTTGAAAGGAAATGTTTTGTGGCTGGCAGTGGCTTTATAATAAGGTGCAGTACATTCTAGAATTTAATTGTGTGCTTGCTAACCCAAACACATTTATGCTTTTCCAGGAGGAAGGCTTTGAGTTTGTTGTTGCATGTTTGTTCTTGACTGTTTTGAGACACATGAATTAAGAGTAGCAGATGTTCTATAGCTGCTGTTTTAGTAGCAAAAATGAAGTTCTGTGATTTACCAATGCTTCCTAGTGTGTAAAATCAAATTAAAGGAAGAAAATTCTTACCCCTGATAAAACACGGCAGTGCTTAATTCTAGGCTGCCTTCTGAAGTACAGTTGTCAGAATTACAGTATTTGGATAAATTAATATTTTAATTCAATTTTTTTTGTCACTAGCCTGGGTCTGAGAAGTAGTGTATAGGTACATTTAGACACAAGAAGAAAGGAAGATAAGAGTAGCCTGCATCAGATCACAGGTTTAGTTAATGTAGGCATGTCCTCTTCTATTTCCATGTTATTCATTTTCATTCTTTGGCACACTGGCCCCTTGTCTTTTATTTTGTTATCCCCTGAATTAATTTTGGTTTTCCTCTGCCCTGCCCTGTATGTGTAACCCCTACCTCCTCGTATGATGAGGAAGAGGCAGAGCCTAATTTGTGGCTGGTTTTGAGTTGGTTTGGTTTTATCAATGCCCCAAAGTCTGTATTAACAATGGTTTTATAATCACTACACTATTCCTCTCCTACAGTTTTGCAGACTGTTTATAAACATGTTGGAACAAAGATGATAAAAAAATAGGTTGATTCTGGCACAGATCTCCCAGGGAGTACCTGGACTCCACAGTGGACATCTCTGACCTACTTGCTTGTTGATAGATTTGGAGGACTCTGGTAGGTTTGTGAAGCAGGTTTTCCAGTTAAAAAAACCTTCTCTGGATTTTTTCTGAGCATAACATATTTACTTGTATGTCCTCTAGTTCGTTGAATTTCCCTGATGCACCAAAATATATCCACGCTTCCCAGCCCGCAGTTTTTCACATCTCTTCTGAAGGTACTAAAGGAAAATGTTTTCACATTTTCTGCCTTCTGGTCCCCAAGGCAGTTTAAAGCAAGAGGTGACTCACCACAGCTATTCAGCTATTTCATCCTTTCATTCTTTTAGTATTCTTGGCTGAATTACCATCTGGTCCTGGTGGTGTTACAGTTCTTGGATGTCACAATAAAGGATTAACATTTGGTTTTGGTTGGCGTAGAAATAGAAAAGAAGCCTTAAGTGTAATTGATGAAGAATGAGTACGGAACTGTAGACTTGAAATTACCATTTAACAGGAGACTTACCATATAACAGCTGCTAGCGTTTCCATCTTCTCTGCTCAGCTTCCTCAGGTTAGCATGAATCCATCTTCAAAAGAAGCCTGACCTACTCTTGCGCCTCTTCTTGTGTGTGCATGGTTGGTTTCTTAACAGATTTCTCAGTCTATCTGTCATTTGCATTCCTGGCCACATTGGATTGCATTGAAAGGTAATTGGGAAACAAAATTGGGAGCTTGCAATGGGAAGACAGTTCTTGGCAGAAGGACTTGTAGTGAAGAAATGTTTGTGCAGAGGTAGAGGATCACGTGTCAGTGGGATAGCAGTTTTAATGCTGGGAAGGATTTGGAGCAGTGATAATTAAGTGGGCAGAAGACACTTTTCCTGATGATCCAAGTGCTTTGGCTTAGCCTGTTTCTAAACTGACTGGTCTGGGTTATGTCACTGGGACCCAATTTATTTTTGCCATTATCTATTGAGCAGTTTCTTTTCATACCTGGGCAGCTTTCTGTAGACAGAGCAGAGGTATTTAAAAAGATGGATGAGGGTAAAAAGGCTCAGGATTTACCCAGGATGAGAGTAAAAAGGCCCTTTCCTGAAAGAAAATAACTTTCTGGTTTGAGTTAGTATGCTGTGTTCTTTGGTGCTCTCTCGGACTAGTATATCTTGTTTCTACAATGTTCTCCTTTATTTTACTGCTTTGGGAAAATGGCTCTAAAGCAGCCTTGTTGCACCTCATTTGGTAGAAATTCAGCTTCACAGTGTAATGTTTCATCAAATTGTCCTGTTTGTAGGAAAAACAGTCCCTCCCTCCATCTGCTGCTGGCTTATGCTCACCTAGGAGGGAGCAGAGCACTTCATTCCTGCAGTTGATTGAACCTCATCTACTGATCCTTGTGCTGACTTAGCCCAGACACCATCCCCTGAAGACAGTTCCATGGGAAAGGAGCCATGAGCTCCCCTTCCCTGTAAGAAAAACAGGCTTACAGGAAAGGAGCTAGGATTGTGCTGCCTTTGTGGGGTGGCTTGTTGTCATTTAACACACACAGAAAATGGACCTTTTGTGAGTTCTGAAAACTGAATAAATCAGAAAGTAAGTCTGGTTGGTGTAAATGGACACTATTTTCATGTCTTCTGTTGTGAAGTTCTGCATGTTTTCGGTAGTGGTGGGAGAAGGCTGGCCTTTGGATCTAATGAATTTGTAGCTGGGCAGGTAGATTTCTGTCTGGAACATCAGCTAATGTTGGTGACCCATATATAAAATATATAGCACTCTGTTAGAAATGCAAAATTGAAGAGTGGCAAGTTGGGCAGTATTTGTGATAAATTTCATACTATATCTTCTGTAGAGGAGATCGCCTCCATGTCACAGGCCTAATTCCCTGTCCTGTTAATCTCTGGTGACAAAACTTCAAGGATTAAAGCACTAGTGTTTACTTGCAGATATATGACCCTGCCAGTATATTAAGTAGGTTTGGCTTTGGATGGTTGCTGGATGAGGAGACTTGCAGGAAAAAAACTAAATGCTGCAGAGGGTGGCATTCTGCAAAATGATCATATCTGGATGGATGCTTTTTTGGTGCTGAGGATCTGGATGAAATCTAAGACAGAGGCTCTTTAGCTATGATCATCAGGGAAAAGAAGAAGTTTGCTTGTTCTTTTTGGGAAGGCTTGACATTAGATAGCTGCTCTAAAAATAAACATGTCTATATGATTGTTTTGTTCATGTACATTCTTACCAGAGAGTAGCTTGATGTTAAAGGAGAAGAAGGAAAATTATGTTCTTATTTGTTGGTTTCTATCAACATCTACAACAACATTTCAGTTTTTGCTCTCTGTTCTGGCTTTTAATCATTTTAACCATAGGCTTTTATCTATTGTTTATTGTGAGAAACAGGAAAACAAGAGAAGAAAACATAAGAAGAACAAAACAAAATTGATTTGCCTTATCAAGAGCAAGAAGTGGAGATTTGGATTTGAGTTCAGTGCCTGAAATGTCTTTCTCTGTCTTTAATTGATTAGATTTCAAGTTGATTATATGCCTTCCAGCATAGTGACCTAGCTTCATTTTAATGCTCACAATTAGTTCCTTTTCCTCTAGGAGTTTAAAAGAGACACAATATTCTCTGCTGCTTCTGAGCAGTGATAGGCATTACTGAGTGGTTGTTTGGCTCTACTTTGCAAATGGCTAAGTATCCAGCTTGGGATTGCTGAAATCCATGTCTCATTTAAGTTTGCCCATAGTGTTTTCAGTGAATGTCTCTGTGTTAATAGTAGCCTGGCATTCAGTTTGGTAGCGTTAGATGTTCTCAGCTGATGGCTGCTGGACAGCTAGGTATGTCCTTTATGTGTACTAAAAAAGAAGAGATTCTTTTTTATAGACATGAATTTTAAGGATTGTTTTCTGGTTGATTTTCTTCGATGGTTGTTTATTTCTGTTGTAACCTCTTGGTCCTGGTGTTGTGTGAGATGTGGCTGTTTGGGAACTTCTGGGTTCTGCCGCTGAGGTGGAGAGGGGAGTGAGGGAGATGTAAAAATAGTGTGGGTGACACTTGGCTTATAAAGAAACTGATGATCTTTTAATTCGTCTTGTCAGGGTGCCTGCTGTCTTCTTTGCAATGTAGTTACATAATTGAGTAGAAATTGGGATGCTAGTCATTTTCCATCAGTTAATAACTGGGATGAATGCGTGACCTGAGATTCACATGCTGTTCTTAATATCTATTTAGAAATATGATCATATGCCACTCTTAATATAGTGTGATTCCCCCTTTATTTGAATAATAGGAAAGTGTTGTGCTGGTGTTCTTAAAATTGAATGATTTTCATCCTGATAGCTCTAAGTTTCACCTTCCTTTTCATTCCTCTTCACTTTTTTACTGTTGTGTTTCAGTGGTTTTGTGTGTCAGCTCTGAGGATCAGGGGAAGGTGAGGCTCTCTGGCCCAGCTTCTCAGTGAGACTGAAGGGTACCTCATCACTTTTTGGAGAGATGGAGGAGTGAGAATTTTATCAAGCCATCAATACTGTCTGTGTGCTGTTTAATCAGGTCCTTTTACTGGAAAGGGTGTGTGGTGATATGCGGGTAATCTAGGGTAATAGTGAGGAGAATCTCTGGGTGGGATGTGGAAGATGTTGGGAGAAATTGATCAGAAATAAATGAAGAGTGAAATTGTTAGCTCAGTTTTGCCCTTGGTGCTGAATGGAGTGTAAAAAAGTGTATAAGTATCATACTTAGCAGTAATGGAATTTGATTTTTTGATACCAGCTTTCAAAGTCCATGTTCCTGATATGGGCAAATAGATTACATGCACTTAACTGTGAGTTGAGAAATCTGGTAGATATATGTTTATCTGTCAGAGGCCCTGCCTTAACTCCTCTGTGGAATTTCTATTTGTTAACTCATGTTGATGAAAAATTTGGTTGGCTGACTATAAGTGAGTGATTGAAGTGCTCATGTCAGTTCTCCATCTCCTCCATCCTGTGTAGTCACTCCTTCCTGCTTAGCAACAGAGGAAGGAGGCCTCAAGTTCTTACTGTCAAGGTTATTTAAAGCCTAATTTACCCAATTAAGAATTGCCAAGTAATATGTTTTTACTTATAACTCAATAACTAGCTATTCATGGTCCACATTGTGGGACTTTTGACCCAATAATAGAACACCTAGGTTTGTGAAGAAGAAAGAAGTAAAAACCCACACCCCAAATCCTCCATATTGTAATCATACATATATTACTATGTTCCATAAACTTAAATTCCTACATTTCTACATATTCCACCCAGTGAGATAACTATAACTTTAATTACACAGCAACAATCTCAGCGCTATCCCATAACGTGGGAGGCTTTTCCCAAGGCCCCAGGTACAGTGTAGCGAGGTTTTGAAGTTCATTGTCTGTCAGAACTGAAAGATTGGAATTATCTAAACCCAGGGTTCCAACACTCATGTCAGTTGCTCTCCATCTCCTCCATCCTGTGTAGTCACTCCTTCCTGCTTAGCAACAGAGGAAGGAGGTCTCAAACCCAAGACCAAGGAATGGTGCTTTATGGCCGAACTTTTCCAGGCCTCATCCTTGGGCCTGCTGTTTACATCTTAGGTTGCATATGGGGATACTTCTTTCAGTGTCATGCTTAGTGACTACTGGAAATGAGGGCAGAGAAACAGTTCTTTTGGCTACAGTGTACCTCTGAAATGCATGTGTATTCCGTTTCTTGCTTTTTTATATGTGTCTTTTGCTTTAGAAATTCCAATCTTGTCTATCCCAGAAGCCTTTGTATCTGACAGGCCTGAGACATCAGAGATAATAAGGAAGAGCAATGTAATTATCTGAAAGGGGAAATTATTTGCATTCATGTTATTTAAAATGCCTTTTTTTGTTTGTGTCAAAGACTCATTTAATTCACATCTCCAGGAGAAAAGCTCTTGGGCAGGAAGGGAGATGCTTAAGGGTTCAGAAGATTTGCATCCCACATTCATGAATCACCTAAAGAATGTTGTGGCATTAGAAGGGAAAATGAAAATTGGAAGTCCTGATTTGGAGGGAGGGGAAGAAGGAAAAGCAGATAAATCCTTATTAGGTAGTGTTCATTTGTAACAGAGAAGCCATGGAGAGCCCCAAACGCTCTGCTCTCCCTTTGTACATCACCTTGTTATTGACAGAACCTCTTCGACTGATTGATACACTCCTTCAGATTTTTGGAAGTGTGCTATTTTTGTCTTTCCTGGTTTTTAGGGGAAAAGGGGAGCCAGTGACAGAGCTGAGCTGGTCCTCGTGCCGGCAGCTTCTGTACCAGTCGATGGCCACCATCCTGGCACACACGGGCTTCGAGTGCGCCAACGAGAGCGTCCTGGAGACCCTGACGGACATCGCCCACGAGTACTGCCTCAAGTTCACCAAGCTGCTGCGCTTCGCCGTGGATCGGGAGGCGCGGCTCGGGCACACCCCGTTCCCTGACGTCATGGAGCAGGTCTTCCACGAAGTGGGCATTGGCAGCGTGCTCTCGCTGCAGAAGTTCTGGCAGCACCGCATTAAGGACTATCACAGCTACATGCTTCAGGTGAGAAGGGCAGTAGGGACGTGGGGGCACCAGGAAATGTACCCCCAGTACAGTTGCTTATTCCTGTGGCGAGTCCTGAGTCTTGCTGAGGGGAAATCTGACTGGTAAACCTCCTGGGTGAGGAGAGCAGTCGTCAAGGGAAAGAGAACAGGAACTTTTTGACTGGAAGACAGAGCCCCTTTTTTGTGTCCCTACTGAGACTAAGGATGCTTTGCTGATGGCTTACCTGAGTTTAAGAAGAGTCCCCCAGCTCTTGAATTACCCAGACAAAATTATCAGAACTGACTGATGAACTGAATTTTCTGCTTTAGTGGGATATTTGGCTGGTTAACATTTCAGAAAACATGTAAGCGGATATAAATTTCTAGGCTGTAGAGTGGCTTGTGTTCACCAGCAAGGAGTGACTTCCTTAAGCTTTAGGAGTATAGGGTAGTATTTTGCTGATCCGGGGTGTCACACAGGTGCTACCTTCTTGTTATATAAAAATAACATCATAAAGATTTGTCTTTGGTAGAAACATTCCTACTCAAAATACCTGTTACGTTCATTTTTTGTTCAAATGTTTTTGTTCAGATGTTGTGTCCTTTTGGAATCTGGGTTTTCTGCATCATTCTGCTGCTGCAGTTCACTCTCACCCTGCAGCTGATCATTATCTTAACAATAATTGTTTTTTATGCAGGACTGAAGTCCACAGTAGCCCCTTTATTTGGAAATATATCTAGAAGGGGGAAATTGGCTTTGCTACTCTTTTTCCTCCTTGCTTCTGCTGTTAAAATGTCTTGGGATTTTCCTGACCACAGTTCACTGACTGTTGGGATTTAGTTGTATAAACAAGCATTTCTTAGAAGCAGATGAAATCTGAAATTTTTAAATTTAATTGTTTACTGTTGTTAAGTTTCTGGAAGTACAGGGTAGTTCTAAATCTCATTCCTGTATTTGTTTCACTTCTCTGGCTGGAGAAAACTTCTGTGTTTTTTGCTGTGAATCTGACAGAATGTACTCAGGCTTTGTCCAGTGGTGGCCATAGGGCTGTTGAAAATCTGAGGTGCTTGATTTTTAGGGCTGGGGTGAATTTGTTACTGGAGGGTGGGGGCAGCCTTATAGGTAAAACCAACGAGTAAGACTGAGACACTTTGCTTTTGTTTCATGCTCGGTTTAAATTTCTGGGCCTCATCACCTCTGTTTGTAAAATAAAGGTGCTCATATTTATCAGTCAGATGTTAGTGGATTAAACCTCTTATTAAAGTCCCTTGTTACAGGACAGAAGGTGCACTTAAAGGGGAAAAAAATCTCTTGTGTAGCTGGTAAGTTGTTTACTTGTTCATTCAGGTCAGATGTTAATAATGTTCAGGGAACAGAGTGCACTGCAATGTAATTGCCATCAGAGCCTCTGAAGTCACTCTCACCTTTCTGGCCTCTTTTTCACCCACTGATCTTTGACAGGTTAGCAAGCAGCTCTCTGAAGAATATGAGAAGATTGTCAACCCTGAAAAGGCAGCAGAAGACACAAAACCTGTGAAGATTAAGGAGGAGCCTGTTAGTGATATTACTTTCCCCATAAGTGAAGAGCTGGAAGGAGATCTGGCTTCTGGTGACCAGTCTTTGCCTGTTGGAGTACTTGGAGCTCAAAGTGAGCGCTTCTCTGCCAACTTGGAAGTAGAAGCTTCCCCACAGACTTCAGGTAGGGGTTTCTTGCTTCTCCTGGAAACAGCCCTTCAGCAGTTCCATGTGATCTTGTTTCTTCTGGTTAGTTTTGAATTTGTGTATCCAGAGATTCATATTCCTGCAAAATTGAAAGCCAGGTTCCTTACATAGTTTAGGCACTGAATGAGTTCTGGACATACAAATGGTACTTGGTGCTGTCCTCCATATTCAGGAGTCACTGTTTTGTGAAAGTTTAACAGTGACTTATGTGAAATGGGCTCCTGGGAATCCCTCCTAGCATCTCTTCTCCAAAGCCTGCTGTACTTGGCTGAGGCCCTGGAAAGTGAAATGGTGAGTGAATTTGCGGGGTTATGGAGACTGCACTCTTTTCCTCAAAGTGCTATCCCTTGATGCCGGCATTGAAGCACACTGGTGGCCAGCGCAGGAGAATCTGCTATGGCTGTGCTTGCTCCGTATCTACATAGAAGTTTCATTCTCTTCACTGTTTACTGAAGCTGAAGTTACTGCAATGAAAAAGAGGCAGTTTTGATTTTGTGTAGAACCTTCTGAACTCTGGAAGTCCCTGCAATAATAACTGTTTCACTTTAAAATCTGGTTAAAAAACAATGAAGCCTGTCCTCATATTAAACCTAAGCTAAGTATCATATATAGTTGAGTTTAGAGTATACCTCTGAGTCCATTAGTTTTTTTGCACTGTGATGAGCTTTAAAGAACATAAATCCATCTCATGTTTTTCTGAAAGCTCATACTGTTTTCCATAGCACCTCTGAAATGTGAAGTGTTTGCAGTTTTGTGGGAGAAGGAACAGCAGACTCCTCTGGCCCATCCAGGGTTGTGAGTGATTCATCTGGAAAGCTTTGTATTAGCATCTACCACTTGACACCCAGAGGTTAGCGTGCTAGCTGTGTATTAAATGCCTCTTGCTTCTCTGATACAGAATTGATGTTTTCTAATTAAGAATACAAGTGCTCTGTTCCTCCCTGAAAATCCCTCTTCACTTCACAAGAGCCTTTGGAAATCTCATCTGTGAGAAGTTCCAGTGTAGACCTGGGCAGGCTGGAGAGTGTAATATCCTAAGGAGTGAGAAAAAGCTGCTGCAATTAGGACACTGCCATCTCGAAATGCAGGTGTGAAGCCTGCAGGGAGGGCAGCAAGGCTTCAGTGTCTGAGGGCAGAACTGTCATTACAGCCTTTCATGTTCTTCCCATGTTTCTGTGAATGTCTGACATTGCAGTTGTGAGCTGGCTGCTTACTTTCATTGCAGTTGGAGAAGTGGAGGCAATATTGTTCCTTGTTCCTCTGCCTCTCAGGATAACATGAAGATTAGCTTATTTGTAAAGTACTTTGAAGTTAAAGTGCTTTGAAGATGAAACATCCTGTGTTGATGCTTAAGTACTTCTAGTCATTAGTGACACTCTTAGTGACAGGTGACAGAGCTGAAAGGAATAAGGCTGAGTGATGAAGAGCAATTGATGAAGGAAAGACACAGTTTAGTTTAGTGAGCACCTTTGATTATTATGTGGACTGGAACTCTAACTCTGGAACTGATAGCATTTTAATGATATGTCCATTGTTGTAGAGAGGGATGCATTTACTTATGATTAACATAGGAAGGACTTTCATTAAGGCAACTGAGCTAATGTAGGCTGTGTTATCATAAAGGTCTCATAAACTCTGGTTTGGGCTAAGCTGATCTGGAAAAGATTCCTGACTGCTTCATAAAGGAGAGTTCTTGGTACAGATATGTTGGAGCATTTGTTCTCTTCGTAATTTTTACTAATAAGGGACTGTTGTTACTAGTATATTGATAATAGGGAATGGTAGTAGGTCTGGCTCAGTTCAAGAGCTTTGGTTGTGCTTTCAAACTGTAGCCATGCTCTTTGAGACATGAAGTTTGAAAAACTTACTAAAACCGGTTTCCTATTTTGTTTGTTGGTTTTTAGTGGGTCTTTTTTGTTGTTTTTGGCTTTCGGTTTTTGGTTGGTTGGTTGGGTTTTGTTCTGCTTTGGTTTTAATTCCTTTTATTTTCCATGTGAATTTAACCCCACACAAGAGAGAGATTTCACAGTGTGTTCAGTTCTGGGCTATTTATGCCCATCTCAGCAAGGAGACCAGTTAGTGTATTTTTAATAGGATTTTTGTCTCTCTTAAAACTTTAAATAAACAGAAATAATGCAATCTGTAATTACTGCTCTTGGGGAGAAAAACATTTGCTATTATCAAGGAATATGGTTTTGTAATCTTGTACAGAAAATCCTCAATCAGTGCTCAGATTGCACACTAGTCCAGAATTTTTTTTATAAAAAAGTGAGGTGGGGGGAGCTATTTCCCAGCAGGGCAACTGTGAGGTTGAGCCAAAAGGATTTCTCTCCATTCTGCTGAAGGATGGGATGAGACCTGTGGGTGTTGAGTACAAAGAGGCAGGCAGGCAGGTGGCTGACTGCAGCTCTGATGTCCCTGCATTTCAGTGCTGAAAGTGGTATTTGGGACTGTTCATCTACCCACTCCTCTGCCCACTCCCTTCAGCTCCCCTGCAGAAGCCCAGGGTGTCTGACAATTGCAAGGACCTCGTAATGACTTCTGGACTGCCTCTAAGTCCTGCTCTGCAGGGTCTAGTCTGTGTGCTGTTGGTGTACTCATTGCTGCTGGGACACTCCTTCTGGGGAGTGATGTGAAGGTGTTTCTCATGGAGAAAATTACATGGAGGCTAACAGTGAAAGGATGCCATCATATTTTTTGGAGTGGCAATTGCTGGGCTGTTAAACAAGTCAGCAGCTGTTTTTTATTGATCACAGTGCTTGGTGTGTTTTGTTTTCCCCCAGCATAGTTAACCTGTGGCTTTGCTTTTGCTCAGTCTTTACCTTTGCTGCTGTCCCTCGTATCTTCATGCTATTTGTGATTTATCTTTTTACTCAGTCACCATTGTGTGCTTTTTCCTTCTCTAGGGGCTGAGGTGAATGCTTCCCCACTCTGGAACTTGGCACAGGTGAAAATGGAGCCGCAGGAAAATGAGGAGGCTAATGTACATGGCCACGGGGTCCTAGGCAGTGATGTCTTTGAGGAACCAATGTCAGGCATGAGTGAAGCTGGGATGCCACAAAGCCCCAATGGCTCTGAGAGCAGCTACGGTTCTCATTCTGCTGACAGCCTGATGGGATCCTCACCTGTCTTCAACCAGCGCTGCAAGAAAAAGATGAAGAAGATGTGAAACGGAACAGTCTTTTTATTTAGTCCTGATGGTGTGCAACAGACACTTGAAAGGAACTAGAAGAGTACTGTGATGATTCCAACACAGGGCTGGCCCCCGTGTGTGAGGGACCTGCATAAAATTACTGTGAGAGGTTTGATGTGTAGTGCACTTCAGCTCCCCTCTTTCCTGGCTTCTGTACTCCATTCTGATACATGAGACTGAAGATCACCCTTTACGTTTGATGGTGGCATGACTTGCTTTGGCAGATTTATGAGGAACGTGCTGGTGAAGAGTAGTTGTGAGATTTTCCAAGTTACAGAACCATTGTATAGTTTGGTTTAAAGGGACCTTGTGGCATTTCTACTCCAGCCTCCTGCTCAAGAGCTCAGCCAGTTAGAGCAGGTTGCTAAGGGCTTTGTCCGTTTGAGTTTTGAGCATCTACAAGGATGGTGATGCCAAATCTCTCTGGGCAACATTTTCCTGTGTTTCCTGTTACTCTCACAGTAGGAAAAAATATATAGTTGCATCTAGTTGGAATTTCCCATGTTCCAGCTTGTGTTCACTGTCTCTTGTTCTGTCATTGTTCATCTCTGAGAAGAGTCTGACTATTAAGGGATTATATACAATGAGATATCTTTTTAGCCTTTTCTCTTCTTAAGTATGGAGAAACCTTGTTCCTGAGCTCTCCTTACTCATCCTGTGCTCCAGCTCCCAAACCAGCTCTGTGACCTTCCACTGAAATTGGTGCAGTGCCCTTGTTAGGGGGAGCACAAAAGTGGATGCTGTCGTCCAAACACCATCTCACAATCACTGAATAAAGAGGAATAATAATTTCCCTCGGTGTGCTGGCTACCTGCTTGCTGACTGTGGTGGGCAGCAAGAGAGTCATAAGTTAGGGTATTTCAGTTGGAGAGCCATAGCTGCTGCTGCTGCTGACTTGGCAAAGATGCTGTGCAGTGGTCTCAGTGCCATTAGCCAGCTCCTTCAGTGCCTTCACGTTCAGCCTGTTGGTTTCAATGGGCTTAAGTTCTCACTAACTCAGTCTTCCTCTGCTGTAGGCAATGCTTTATTCCTACATGCTGCTAGAAGGCTTGAGGACCTGGCAGGCCTTAAGGCAGGACTTACCAGTGAAAACAGGCAAAAAAAAGGTGTTGTGTACATGAGCCTGAAAGTACAAAGAGCATCCTTTGTTACCATATTGCCTGCATTGTTAAACAGTACCATATTTTCTTTAACCTTCCTTTTGCTTCCAGTGTACTTAAAGAAGCCCTTCTTCTTATTTCTTACAGTTCCAACTCCAGCTGAGCTTTGGCTTTTCTAATTGTCTCTGCCTACTTGGGCTGTGTCTCTATATCTCTGCTGGCCAGCCCATCCTCACTTCCACTTCTGTGTACCTTTCTGTTTGTGTTTGAGATCAGTCAGGAGTTCCTCCATCATCTGTGCTGGCCTTCTGTCATGCCTGCTGTAATTTCTGCTTGTCAGAAAGGACTGATTTTTTACTGTGACAAGGCTGTCTTTGAAGATAAAGCAGCACACTTGGGTTCCTTTGGGCAGCCAGGACAGTCTCTTGTGAAATTCTGTTAAGACATTCCTTGAATAAACCAAAATATGTTGACCTGAAGGTACAAGACTCTGTCTTGTACGCCTTTCTCAGGATTTTAGATGCTACAATTCTATGTCTTCTGCAGCCAAGAGCTTCACATTCTCCACCAATTCTTCCTTGTTAGAAACAAGACCAGCAGAGCTTACTCCCTAGTTGATTACTTGATCATCTGTTCAGGGAAGCTGATGTGGTTTTCTTGAGAGAATGAAACAGCTTTTACTATTGGTGTGAGCCCATACTGGCAATGCAAACTTTTCCTTTGCTGTCATTGAATTGAGTGCAGCAACTTCAGGCTGGCTGAGCACTCATATTCAAGGTTGTTATCTTGACAACTTAGTCTGAAACAGAATCTATTTTGCTGCTTGCTTTTATGGCTCAGCTGACTGATGGCATTTTTTTTGTTCTGCACAATCCTCAGTTGATCAACTCGGTCTTTAACTTGATTCAGTGTGTCTCTCTCTCAAAAGAGCTAGAATGAACATGAATCAAGAATGAACAGCCACTTAAACTGGCTTTATACCTGTAACCCCTTGGGATGGTTGAGGGAAATTTACCAAACCTCCCATTTATCTTTACAATTGCAGGTTTATCTTTTGAAAGAATGAGCTTCAGGCATAGTATTTTTGTTTCTATATAGCATGCCTGGCCTTAATTCTTTTTTCCTAACTGTATTTCTCTTTCACTTTATAGAAGTGGAATCCAAACATAAAATTCCTCAGTGTCTAATAAGAATGCGTGACCATGGGCTTTTATGGACAATAGAGTTAAAATTGTCCATCACAGTTTTAAAGGTCTCTCCTGGGGGGTAAATTCTCACTATTTTAAGCCTAGTCAGTAGTAGAAGAGCATACCAGGAAATCTTCATTTTGATTCCCCCTGAGTCACCATTAGCCAAACTGCAATGTCCCTGTTTTCTCAGCTGTAAAAAAAGAATAGTAATATTTGCCTTTCAGAAGTGTGTTCGAGATTTAGTTACTCTGCAAAAAAAAGGCACAGTAATCATTCAGAGTTTTTTGAGAGTTGTGAGCTTTTATTCCATTTCAGTTGGACTGTTGCTGGCTGGAGAATGCTTAGATGGTCACTGAAATGTCCTATATGACACAGGTTTTATGCAAAACTGCTGATCACAGAGAAGTACAGAGAAGAACTCCTCTGTTCAACTGCCCAGGTACAAGGAAAGCATTTGGGGTGGTACCTTCTCACTCAGTTTAGATGTCTGCATCTAAACTTGTTCCTTTGGGCCACACCTGTAGCTGAAGAGAAATAATCATGCTTAGGTCACTGTCCTTTTGGCCTTGAGGTAGGAGTGTAAAGCAGGTGAAATGGCATTTTTAGAAATGTCTATTTTTCCTTTGTGTGCCCATAAAGTGAGTTCAACTTGACTACCTCAGCTGAAGGCATCCACACTGTCAGCGTCTGAGTTAAGTGACGTGACTTAAGCCCTTCCTGGGTGGGAATCAGAGTCTTCCTCCTGCTGGGCCAGTGCTTTTTCTTTTCTGCACATTTACTAGAGCTTGCTGTTCAAATGGCAGTACAGGGCTAAGAGCAGGCTGCCCATCTCAGCTACACCAGCAGATCCAGTGATCTCCACAACACACAGAATGTGCCAGGGTGGGGCCTTGAGGCTCGGCCTGATTTGCCCCTTGTGTCTTTGACACTGTGTGAGAACACCTGTCATTGAGCCTTTCACTATAGATGCTTTGCAAACTGGTGTAGTAAAGTGTTCTTGCAGCCAGGGCACTTATGCAAAGTCCATTGCACTATTTTTGGGAGCCAAATGACAGTGACTGCTGCCAGCATCACTTGCTCATTTGCAAATTTCAAGTGGGCTAAAAATGAAAACCTGGTGTTCTCCAGGGCTTTGGTTAAACCTCCTAAGTGTTAATCTTAAGTGCTTTCTCTCTGTATTGTTCGTGTGCAGATGTTCTGTCTTAACTTTAGTGAATTTTTTTTAATTTCACATCCATTTTCCACACCCATTTCACCCTGTAACACACACTCTGCAACAAGCCAAGCCTGAGTGCTTCAAGTGTATTTAAATACACTGCATATTGACTGTCCTTTGAGTCAGCTGTGTTGTTGCAGTGTAAGGGAGAAGCGTTACTGATTCTCTTTGGGATGCATCTTTATGCAGAGGTGAGAAACCCATCAGCATCACTTATACACTTAAAAATGAAGGCAGAGTAATAGCTGCACCTCCTGTTCCCCCACTGTGCTAAGGGTTGCAGCTGACTTTTGTGTGGTTGACATTTCCTTTTAAGCATGGGGAAGCTTTACCTTCTGGATGAGCCTTTCCCCTCTGAACATTTATGGTTCTTAGATTGGCAGTGGTGTTCATCATGCATGAAATAGTGAAATTTAAAATCTAGCTCACAAAGTCAGATACAGACAATATGCTCTTTTGATGAATCAAATAAGATTTTTCTAGGTGTTAATGCAGCCTTGGGCAACTAGTGAGGTGTGTTCATTGACCATGTAATCCCCAAATTTTAAACCCCAGTGAGATTACGCAGTGGGTTGGAATGAAGCTCTGCTCTTGCACTTGCTGTTTCTTGCTGATGGCTGGTAAAGCGCTCTGCTGACCCACCTGCTTCAACAGTCTGCAGGTTTTACAGTTCTTTCATCTTTCTCCCTTCTCTTTCCAAAAGTGGGTGGATGAAAAATGGGAATATTGAGTATTGGCCATGTCCATATCCAGTGGCATTGATGTCTTACAGTGATTTATTTTGCCATGATTGAAATTGGTAGGAACTTTGATATCCATTTGGAGAGCAAGATCTGTAAATTACTTGGCTTTTGAAGTGTTTTGCATAGGAATCATACAGGATTGTAGTTGAGAGAGTGCTGTGTATCCTATTCCTTTTTCCCTCTAGCAATACCTTTTTATTCCTTTTGAAGAGTTTTGCCTGGTATCCAGTAAAGTTCGCTGTATAAATGGCAGTGTAACAACTTACGTGTACAGCTTTATGTCAGACTATGCTACCTAGTGATTTAATTCCAAGGCCATCCATGCTAATTTGAATATGCATAATGCTGTGCAGAAAAAGAGATGTTTTCTGCATAGAAATTTACAATGTAAAAAGAAAACAGGAAAATAAGGTTAGGTAGGGTAGGTGAGGCCAATCTGATTATGTGCTCAGTTATGAGACTAATGCACCTGTTATGTGTGAAGGATGTTTTACTTAAAATGTTTTTGTACATGCATGTGAAAGAAAAACGTAACTTTGCTTTTTGGTTTTATGGAACAAAATTACTTGGAAATATTTCAGGGTTGGGTTTTTTTTCCTTGCTCTCCTGGAGAGAGTTTCTTTGAAATTTCTAATAAAATAAAATAAATAAAACTATTCAGAAATAAAAATCCTGAAGGTGTTGTGTGGATTTTTTGGTTTGTTTTGGAGAATGATGCTGTGAACAGAAAAGCTGATCTCGGGGTTCTGTTTACCCTTACGTGGGATCTGGAGTAGACCTTTTGCAGGCCTGAATAAGGTACTGGGATGCTATATCAGTGTTAATGTCACAACCAGGAAGACAAGAAATGTAATTCAAGGATGTGGCCATGGAAAATGGAAGTCTTATTTTGCACAGGTGCCAGTGCAAGTGAGCCCCTGAAGTGATATCAGAACTACAGTGCTACTATTGGTATTCATCCAGCATAAGCAAGTGCTGTTTCTGGGGCAGCTACTTATATATACTTCTACTACTTATATTAACAGACTACCTGGGAGCCCAGCTCCAAGCTGTGTGCTTTGCTCTTTTATGTGCTGGTCTACCTATTTTACATTCGGCTTTTTTTTTTTTTTTTTTTTCTGGGAAACTGCTTTAGACTGCAGTGAGTGAAGCACAGTGTGCTTTTCCCCTCTGCTCTGTCTGTCATGGTAGGCCTGAGGAAGGAGGTTTGATGCTTGCTAGCCCTGCTAAGCAGTTGCAAATAGCGCACCCTGAATTAGGATATTGGCCTGTGCTGCTTGACAGGAGAGAGGGAATAATAATCACGGTGCTTCCCATCGCCCTTGTACTTGAGCACAGTCCGCCTGCACAGCTGGTCCTCCCAAGCCTATACTGCTGAAGGGATTTCTCCCTCCCTAGTGGGGCTGTACTTTCCCTTTCCCTGCCAGGACCTGGAGCGGAGGACAGCACTCCCCCTTTCCTTCCCATTGCCCCCACCAGGTTAAATGCGGAGCCCTCACTCCGGCAGCCTGCGGTGCCTCGGCCCTGCCGGTGTGGCCCCGAGCCCGCTGCGGTGGCCACCGGGTGGTGCTGGCCGCTCGCCGCTGCGGGGGCTGCCGGCCGGGGGGCTGCGGCCGCAGCCTCTGCGCTCCCCCAGAACCCCCGGACTCCAAACCGTGTCATTTCCGCGGCGTCTTTTATATTAGAGATTAGGATCTCCGTTTTGTTGCTATGGAAACGCTGCGTGAGAGAAGTCGACCTCATTATGAGTTCGGATGGAAAGTCCTTAGGGGTGGGATCGGCACCCGGCGCTCCTGCGGTGGGGAGAATGGGGCTGCGGGATATGCGTCGCCCCCTTTGCAGTGATCTTCAGTGGTTTGCAGAGCTTGTGGGTCTTTCCCTTCTGGTTCAGCAGGCCAGAAACAGCCCCTGCTCCTGGACCAGCCCTTTCCCTCGGGAATCGGCTCAGGAGTCGGGTCAGCATCACTTGTGCACCTGGACTGCAGGTGCCCTTGCTGAGTGTGTGGAGGCTGTCACTGCGATAGGCAGCGGGGCCGCAGCATGGAGCTGGATGAAAGGCTTGGGTGTTGTCGGGGGTCTTTGCTTCTGGTGCCTGCCACAGCCCTGGCATACACTGTGTGCTTTTCCCTCAAATCTGGGCTGCCACCTCTGAGCCCAAACTGTGCCTGTAGCTGTGCCTCACTGTCAGCTTTGTGCCCATCCAAACATCCTGCTGCCTCTGCTCGTCCTTGCCACTCAGGTTTGTTTCATCCCTCCCTTGACTTGCATTGCTCATTCTCCTCTTGAGCTCCTGACAGCGTTTCTGTGCCCTCGCTGCCCAGCTTCTTGTGGCACATTGTTGCTGCCCATCTTTTGTGGTTGTTGTGTTTGAGTTGCAAACAGACTTAGGAAGCAACTTTTTCCCCAGGTTGAAAAAAATCCAATAAGATTACTTACCTTACTTTTAGTCAAAATTTTCTTTCTCCTGGTGGAGGAAAGGAAGTTGGAGCTCATTGTAAATCTAACAGTTGTAAAAGCTGATGGCTCCTCTCAATTGTTCCATCTTGTTGCTGCTGGACAAACTTCCCAGCATGGAAGGTGTGCTGCATTCCAGCTCTGGCATAAAGCTCCTCCATCCCTGATGCCTTCAGGCTGAAGGAGGGGGAGGCAGAACTTGTGCAGCAGGAGAAGATGAGGCAGGAGGTCTCTGTGGTGCCAGGGCTGAGCATGGTACGTGCTCTGGGGTCTGCTTGCTGTGCCAAAGCTGGCATTTGTTAAAAGGTAACACCATGAAAGATTTTGTGAACTACAGTTTCTTAGCCTTTCTGGGCATCATTTTCAGAATATTTGGAGAAAGGCTGGAAAAGTGATAGTATTTGCCAATACTAATACAAACAAACAAGAAAAGCAGGCCCTTTTTCCCCCTTGTTGGTGGGTGTTGGATATTTCCTTTCCTTTCCTTTCCTTTCCTTTCCTTTCCTTTCCTTTCCTTTCCTTTCCTTTCCTTTCCTTTCCTTTCCTTTCCTTTCCTTTCCTTTCCTTTCCTTTCCTTTCCTTTCCTTTCATTTCCTTTCCTTTCCTTTCCTTTCCTTTCCTTTCCTTTCCTTTCCTTTCCTTTCCTTTCCTTTCCTTTCCTTTCCTTTCCTTTCCTTTCCTTTCCTTTCCTTTCCTTTCCTTTCCTTTCCTTTCCTTTCCTTTCCTTTCCCCCTCTTTTTCTCTTTTTTTTTTCTTTTCTTTCCCCCCTTTCATTAAATTTTCCAGTCATGGAGCAGCCATAATGTTGGTTTTGGTGTTCCTGATTTTGCTGGAGGAAATTTAGTGTGCTTGGTGAATGTGACATGTCTGCTGCAGCAGCAGCTCCTCTGAAGACAGTGGTGCTGAATGTTTAGCAAAACCGTTCTTTTTCATCTGCAATGCCCAGTAGTGAATAGACTTAAATGAATGTAACCAGAGCAGTTTGACACTCTCCATCTTTTCCCTTTGTCAGTCTCTTGACTCATGTAATACCATAATTTTTCTATTATTTGAGTCGATACAAACTCTTCTATTGTAGAGCAGTCCCGGATTTCTCTAGTAAAGAAAGGAAACAAGGAAGCCAATTGCTGGTAACTCTCAATACCTAAAGAAAATTACATGAACCAATTCTAATCTAAAAAGCTGTAGTATATAAAAACCCTGAGTCTTCCTCTTATGGCCTAAAGAAGCAAAACCACACATCCACTTCCCAGCTTCTTTGATGGTCACATTGAAAGCAAAATAGTTGCATTTATATTGTGATATCTGAATTAAATTTGTCTGATATGGCTGAGATGTCACAGCCCTATTAACTACAGATGCTCTATAATACAGTGTCTTTTTAAACAGGCAGGTAGGATAAAATAAAATATGATTCTTTGTCTACTGAATGGATTTTTCTGTGGGAAAAAGTGAGCAAACCAGCTACATCTCAGTATAACCAAATCTTTCACAATGACTTCAAAGGAAGCAGAGAAATTAAATAACTAAAGAGACACTGCCCTTCATGTATTCATCTCCTCTAGCCCAAAGCTCTGGCACCTTCCTGCACTCATTTCCAGTCTTTAAAAAAATTAGCATTTCACAAAAAATTGGCAGAGCTCTACAGATCTCAGCAGTGATTTCTGTTTTTCTTTGTGTTTTGTCATTCTGTTTGCATGCTCAGTGTTTTGATAAATTATGTTCTTTTTGGGTTGTGTGCAAAATGTACTTCCACAATGAATGAATGTACTTATCACTATAGAGCATCTAATAAGATACCCTCTAAGATCCCTATCTTGTAAGGGGTTTAATTATACAGAATCATCCTAGAAAATGTACCAACTGGTGTCCTGGTGCTGAAGCAAGTGTGAATGAAAGATATCTGATCTTGAAATTGTGGGCTAGAAAGGAGATTGCTTGTGGGCTGGCCACAGACCTTTATGCAGAGACTCTGCTTATTCTATTTTATAAATTCTTCACGAGTCTGACATATTCCACAGTAGTAAGCAGTTTCAGAACCTACAGACACAGACTTCAGTGCTGTTTGTGGGAGTTTTAGGGTATTTTAATGAGGCACAGAGGTAATTTTGCAGAGTCATGCTGCAAGGAGATGTACCTGTGAGTGCCAGTGTGCGACTGTGAAAGAACTGGTTTCTTTTTGGAATGACAGATAGAAGAGAAAGTGACAGTCTGCACAAAAAATCTGTGTGCAGCCTCACATGGGCATAAAATATGAGCTCTTGGAGCATCTACTGAAAATTCATACAGGGGTGAAGGATTTAAAAGTGAAAGGCAGAAAAGAGACAAAGATGAAACTAATTGTTCTGGGAACTCCAAAAGTTAAAAATTGCAAGTCTTGATTCCTTCGTCTCCCTCTGCCAGGAATCCTTCTGCATCCATGAGATGTCAGTGATTCAAACTGACACAGGGAAAGCTGAAGAGGTAGAGAGGTCAATACATGTAGGCATGTGTTTAGGATTTACTGAATTAGTTAGTATTTGTGTATGCATGTATCGAGGCAGAGATCTACAGAACAGTTATGTGTGGCTGTGCTGTTGCCACCATATCATTTACAGTTCCTAAGGGTTATGAGCAGTTCCTGTGCTGCTTCCGTCATTGTCCTGTGGGATGTGTGACCAGAGGAGTTTTGGGTGCTTGAGGTAACCACGTAGTGCTCCTAGTCTTTCATCTGGCAGCTCAGATGAGCACATCCGTGATGTTAAGTGTATGAAGAGCAGGCTGTGGATGTGCTTTGAATTATGTGTATACCTCAATGCTTTGCTGAATAAGGGCAGTACAGCAAAAGTTAAAAAAAAACAAACAAAAACTGCTCTTCAGGCTATATTTAGGTCAGGATCTGCAGTTCTTTTCTCTGGACACCTGATGCCTCTAGCTAACTGGCATGGCTGGGCTGCTCCAGGCATGATATTTTATTCCACTGATCTGACAACACCCATCGTTTTCTTATACACAAATGTCCATATCACTAAATCACCTCTGCCATCGTTAGTGCTAATTGGATCCCTGGCTGTACCCTCAGAGGAGCATGATAAGCCTGAATGGAGGCTAAAGGCCTGTCTCCCCACAGAATGGCACTGAGACAACCTGTGAATATATAACAACCTCTGCTTTCACATTATGCTGCCTGGTCTCACTACAGAGAGGCTTTCAAAAGCCAAGGCTGTCACTCTCACCATTTTCTGTCAGGACTGAGTTTGCCCACACAGAAGTTAAAGCATACTAGCCACTGGTAAATGTTTGCTTTCCATCATATTTTTCTGCTAGTGGATGCCTGTGTGTGCAATCGAGTGCGCTGGGCAGGCTCCAGCTCCTGGTAAACAAGAGAGACAAAATGGGGATGTGAGCAGACTGGGAATTCAGATGGGTGTTGGCATGAGGTCAGATGCTTTTACAAAATACCACCCTTCATTTAAGCTGTGTCATGCTTTCTGATGTGTCATATCTTCTGATGGATTAGACAAAGCTAGCAATTTTTTGGCAGGCTGAACAAAGCTTATGCAAGAGTAGATCTTTTGACTAAAATTTCCCTTTCAGAGCCTTTCTGAGAAATCCTGAGTTGTCCTGGAAATTCTGCTTTACATGTAGATGTTCAGTGTGTAATCCTGAACAGATTGTACATTTTGAACAGTAATTCTTTGAGGACTAGTAAAAATGCATTCTTTGTCTTGCAAAGGAATTTTTCTATCCTTTTCCAAAAGGAGTGATGAGCTTCTCCTATTAATGAGGACAAGAGAAAGGGAGAAAGAGAGAGGCAGAGCTGACATCTGTAGCTCCTGCATCTGATTTGGGTTCCATTATTTATTTTATATAACCAGAAAATCTTCTTTTGAGAAAGGAGAAAAGGAGTGGGCTGTGGAGAATGGAAGAGGCATGATTTCATTCCAAGGAAAGTGAAGGAGGAAAAACAAAATTCTGCCAACAGAAAAACAGTGTTCTTTGTCCTTTGTCACTTCCACTGCCATCCCACCTACTATGGTGGAATCCCTAAGGGAAACAGAAGTAACCTGAAGGTACAGAAGCATTTTCATATGTTTTCAAAGCACGTTCTCAGTCACAGCTATTTACATTCTCTCTTTATCTTGTCGGTTGTAGGCCCTGAGGGTCTTCCTGTCATTTGTTTTCAATGTGTGGGGGTGAATTGTGGCATTCTTTCTGCTCCCCTCCATCTTCTTTAAGGTCTCTGCTTGGTTTCCCAGTGAGATGCACATAGATTTTCTATTTGGCAAAATGCAGCATCACTATTCCACACTCCACTCTAAACCTTATGTGTCAGTCTCCTTCCAGCTTTGCAGGTTTTGTTTGCATAAATGAGAGGATTGCAACAAAAAGAATCTGGATTGGCAGCTCTGAAGACTTTAATCCTCTTTTCATCCACAGAGCAAAAATAATGCAACAGCAATGTGACTGGGATGACTGCTATGCTGGCTAACACCAGGGCCCGATCAGGGGAACTTCCAGAAATTAAAAGCATGACCCTTTTTATAACCTGACCTGAGGTTATAAAAGAGGTCTGTGTGAGACCTGTAAGCTCTAGGGACTGGGAAGGCAGAGGGAGAGCTAGGCCACAGCTGGCTGCTCAGTTACATGAGTTTGCTCTGGAAATGAACTCTTTCCTGGTATCTTGGCTCTACAGCATTGCAAATCCTGTGTAAGTCACTACCTAAGTGATGACAGTATCCTACTGTCTGTACCAGAAACTGTGAATCAGTCCTAGGCCTGAGGAAAAATAATCCTTAGGTCAAGCTAGTCTTAATTCTCTGCAGATGTTACTGGCAAATTTACTGGTCTTGGTCTACATTAAAGATTCTGTTGTGGTTACAAGGTTAATGGTGCTCCTGGCTGTTCCAGATGTCGAGCCTCTGGCCATCTCCAGATCTTAGATGAACTGGGTAGTCGTTCTGTGCCCCATCTGGAATCCCCTGTGCAGAAACAGAGCTGTCCTGCAACAGGTCTGCCTCAGAGTTCATTGGAAATACAGAGGTGGAAGAGGTGGCCCTGTAGTCCATTGTCTCATTCAGGATCACTGGTACACAGATGATTAATGAGTGACATTTGTCCACATCTCTCCTTGAAGACCTTGAGCGATGGGAGACTCCATAGAGTTTTGGTACATGACCAAGTTGCTTCCCTTACTTTTTAAATGTATTTTCTAATGAGCAGCCTGTATGTCCCTTGCTGCAGGTTAAGGTACCATAGGGTGTGTTGCTGATTTCCTGTAAAACTCCTATCTAATCCATGCCTTTCAATCCTGTTTTTGTGCTGGTGGTTATTAATCTCCGTAAAATCTCCCACATAGCCCTTCTGTAACATGTTTCTTCCCCAGACCATTTCTACAGCCTGTTAAGGTCATTCTGAGTCCAGACCTTGTCCTCCACTGTATATGCAGTCCCTTGCAGCTTAGTGCTAGCTAATTTAGTAAGCATAATCTCTCTTCCACCATCCAATCTGTAGTGAAAAAAATGGGTAGAAGCAAGCCAAGAACAAGACATACAGAACAGTTTTGGACAAACAACAGTGGCAAGTAACTGAAGGAAGGTCATATGATTCTCAAAGCTAATACTTTTTGGTTTTGCACTAAGTTCCAATTCCAGTTAGAATTAAAGATATTTTTTTATAATTTTTAAATAATATTTTCACTTGCTGTTATATCAGTTGGATCTTAGTCTCAAGACTCCACTCACTTCCATTTCACTGTTCTGAAGTTATTTCACAGCACAGAGTGGCTCAACTCATAGCCTTGATCAGTCCATGGGTTGCTTCCAGACTTATCTCTCACTGAGAGGGCTGCACTGCACTGGCTCCAGGGCTGTCTGTGCCAGCCAGGCACCACTCTGCCTTCACCAGCCAGAGCATGGGCAGCTGCTCTCTGAGAGTCAGAGTCAGTGGCAGAAAACACAGGGTCTTCCCAGTAAGGTGGGAAACATGCCACTGTGTAAACTTTGGCAGAGTTCAGTCCCAAGATATCAAATCTGGTCTGGGTAGGAGATTTCACTGTGAGGAGTTCTGGCACATAAGTTTCACAGACATAGCTGATAACTGCTCATTTAGAGAATAAATAAAACTGGGCTAAGAATTAGTATATTTACAAGACTTTTTTTTTTTCCCTGGATGGTGATGTCAGATAGGCCTTAAGGAAGGTATCTGATATAATTATTTGTAGAAAACTACAGGTAGGTACACATCTTCCTTCTTTGTCCATCTCTTCCTACTCCCAACCTGATGTCGAAATATACACAGCAGAGGACCCTCATGGGACCTGCCACAAAGCAGGGATCAGACCTTTTATTTCTGTTCTGCCTGGGCCATTTATTCACTCTGTGACTGTAAGCAAATGTCTTGGGAGTCCTGAGCCACAGTGGTAAAATAGGGGTAAAATTCCATCCACTCTTCAATAAATTTCCCAAGAGGCTGGGAGACCTTCAGTAGCCTGACTGATCTTACAGTCTCCTGAGCAGGTCAGGGCCACCCCATAAGATCAACAGCTCGAGGAATCACAGAGCTTGTCCTCAGACAGTGGTCAAAGCTTCTGGTCAAAGTAACATTGGCCACCGGGCCCTTCTTGAGGTGGTAGGAAGGAAAAGATGCCAGTGACGCACATCTCAGCCCAGACACGTGTGAGTTGTCATGCTTATCATTACCATTGTTCATTTGCTGCAAAGCAGGTGTTAGCTCAGAAAAAAACCCATAAAAGCTGCATTCTGGATTGTTTGTTCCTCGTTAAAATGATCTGGGCCCCTGTGGGCATGTGTTGTCTTAATATTCTGGTGCTGAGAAGTGCCACATTTTCATAATGAAAGCTGTTGCAGGAAAGCAATTCCGACCTCAGATAAAGGGAGAAGATTACGCTTGCCACTCGAGTTATGGTATTAGAACAACTGATTTTATTTGTTTTCATTTTCCTTGTCAGCTGCTGCTGAACCTCTATGCAATGTTCTTCGGAGATGTTAATTGTGTTTTGTGTGTCTAGATCCCCCTAAGAAGTGACAAACATTTTCAGTCACAAATTAGATGTCTCTTTTCATTTAAACACCAACAAGGAAAACTAATTTAAGAACGGTGGAACTGTTGTTCCAGCAAGGGCCCTAATGTGCGATAGGAGCTGACAGATAGATTTAGGGACATAAAGCAACAAATTCTGTGCTGGGAATGTAAATCTATAAGATACTCATTTAATTTTTCCCTCAGCTAGCTCACGGATGAGGAAAAAGAGCCACATGTATGCAGCAGGACAAAATAATGAAGTAACTTCATTCAGTTTTCAGGGGTATAGACACAGCATTGAAGTGGACACAACAATCTTTGGACAAAGTTCCTGGGGACACCTGCGGATGCCTTTGCCTGAAGAAAGACTGGATTGCATTTTCTAAGTCTGGAGTGAAAAGGGGAAAATAACAGATAAATAACATGCAAAGAGATGAGGAGAACATTGAGTACATGGATCTGCACGAAGTGGAATGAGAGAATATATTGTGGGTCCTCGGAACAGCTGAGCTGCTGAATGGAAAGCGAAGATGACCAGAACCTACACTTCTGACACAGGTGCCTAGGGAAATTCCCCTAACAAGACCAAAGTCTTGTGAGGGTTGCACCTGAGTACAGTACAGTCATCTAGATCTGGGAACTCAAGTCCAAACTGGAGTCTGTCAGCAACACAAATAGGTATTTTAAGAAAAGCTGTCCTCTCCATACTGGATACTAGGACTCCACAGTGCTGAGCAGAGATGAAATGAAGGTGCTCAGCAGGTGTTACTGATTCTCTCAAACGTCCTGGAGAAAAAAGACCCTGGCACAGCACACATCCCTCTTTCAGGCACTTCTCCATTCCTACCGTCTGATTCTGCATGGCCTGATTACATGAGGAAAAAGAGCATGTGAACATCAGGAAGGCAGTGGAATATCTTCCTTTCATTTGCAAGTCAGTGTCCAACACGTTTCAGAGCTGGAGCTCTTTCCCCATGAGTTCAGGGTCTGTTGCTCATGGTTCTCAGTTGTTTCAAGATGGTCTGGGTGTGCTCCAAGCAGAGGGAGCTTTGCAGCATTCAGGCAGCAGACACTTTCTGACAGCTTTTGTGCTCTCCTGTGAAATGTGCAACAACCCTTGACCAGAGTCAGTCACTGTGTTCTTCAGTAAATGCTTGAAGGTGACTCCAAATGCATGTCTAAGTCACATTTCTCTAGTCTGGTGCTCAAGAGAAAAGGTGCCATCCTGTAGCTGCTGGAGCAAGACTGTCAATGGTTGTGGATGCTGTAGGACCATGGCCTCAGCTTGTACATTGTGGAACGGGGTCTCTTACCTCTAGGTTGGGCAAAGCAAATTTCCAGCCTCAGAGTCCTTTGTCTTTACCTGTGGCTCCAATAATTGTCAAACAGGAAGTTCAAAGGAACTTAAAGCAACCGTGGTCCTCCTTTTTGATTTGTGCAAAGTACAGCATAGACCCTTGTGGAGAACAGTCACCGGTTAACATGGAAATTATTGTACCAGCAATCAGCAAGGAGGCTGAGGGGACAGGGACTGCCAAGCTGTAAAGTCTTTCTGGAGCAGCCCATGACATGAAAGAGCTCCCTTATTTATTTTTTAATGCCACTGGGCAATAGGCAGAACTGCAAGAAAGCCAATTCTGAGGGGAGATGGCTCTGCCTGCTTGCATCCCTCAGGGTGTAACTCATCAGGTACAAAAAGCACACAGCATCTTCCAGCACATCCTGTGGATTGTAAGTCAGATTCTGGAAATTTTACCTGTGCTAAGTAGCATCTTCTTCCACAAGTGGTCCTACTGCAATCAGTGGAGTAGGTTCCTACCTGAGTGAGGAAGTCAGACAACAGCTGGTCCTCAAGAGCTGTGAGTTAAAAGTGTAGCAAGCAAGCGGATTTCCATAAAAATGGAAATGAGTCAGAGAGGGGAGAACCACATTTGAGCGCAAATGCAAGCAATTAGCTCAAAGCCATTACTGTAATGGCTAGAAAGACTTTTTTAATTATCATTACTGAAATGCATTAGCAATATCTTTTTTTAAAAATGTAAATATACACAGTACAATCCCATCTATCTGCCGGAGCATGAAGTAACCCCATTTCAGTGGTACGTGCAGAGGAGTCTGTGGAGGCTCTTAACTACAAACAGAACTTTACACAGGAGTATGAATGAAGGCATTACCAGAACTTGAGAAAGGCAGCTGTGGTTAGTACCAACACAAGTATTTGCTCAGATGGAAAGCTGGACTTTGAGAACAATACCTGCTTGGCACTACCTTCCTTCCTGGCCTTGACCTGTGCTGATGCCCTTCTTCCTCAGAGTACTGCTTTTCTCTCCTTCCCCAGCAGAGCCTTTGGAGGATGCCTGGCTCAGGTACAGAACTCAGAGGTCCCATCATAGGACATGGCAGCACTGGATCTTTCAGGGTCCTGGTAGTGTGGGAAATGTGTGTTGAGTGCAATGGAATCTATCAGTCTCAAGGTACTCCTTGACAGCCTTGGATCTTTGTTTAAAGAGTCTTAAGTCCTGTCTCACCACTTCATCTATTCTCTATAGTTGCATTTACAACTACATGGTTAAAATAGATGGTCAATGAATTCAAAATATTTTCTGTGAAAATGTGATGGAACTGATAATCTTTAGTTTCATTCAAGCTGGGGGTATGTGGAGGACTTCTTCCTGACTGTGAGTGGAAGCGGGTTGATTCTTAGATTGCTTTCCTCTCTGTCTTCTTTTTGCCTTTGAAATAAGGAAACAAAGATAAAAAAAAGAGAAAACTCCCAACTGCATACCATAACAGTTATTTTGGCCAAATTCAGAGTTCAGCTTAAGGTTTTGGAGCTGTGCAACCCAGTCACCTGCAAACCACTTTCACATCTCCACTGTATTTTTTGAGAGGAACCATACCATCAGACTGACGTAACAGAATGAAGCACTACTTGCATGAGGGCATCTTTAGAACAGAGGAGGTTCTCAACCCTAATCCAGAGATGATCTGAGGGAGACACACCACGCTGATGTAAAGAAGTTCAACTATCGATGCAACTTGATCCAGGAAGCATGACTGCAGCCATCTCCAGTTCTGACAGAGTCTAGGACAGCAGGAGAAAGGTTCTTGTGCTGAGCTGGGGGAAAGATCTATGCTTCCTGAGCATTGTTTATGAATTTGGGACTGAAACTGTGCTTCATTGGAAAATATTTGCATTTTTAAGGTTTCTCCTCAGCAGCCACAGTGGTGGGTGGCATAGGGGTATTGAGTTGTGCTCCTGTGACTCTGAAGTCCTGCTGCAGTTCTGGAAGAACTGTCCCACTTCTCACATAATTTGGTAGAAAAATACCCGGAAAAGCACAGCATTTCCAACAGCTACAAGTTCCCTGGCAGTATCTTGTCCATGCACAGTCACTGTGCACCAGTATAGTTTTTTTCACACCAGTACTCTGCAAGTATCTGAGGTGTTACTGTGATGAGAAGGCATTGTAGCAAGACAGTCAGCTTGTTTGAAAAAACAGGGCTTTTGCTTTACTAGGCACTTCAGGTGAAGACTTATAAGCCAGCCTCTGCCTTTGAGTATACCTTCATGGTTCTCACTGGAGGCAGTAGAAAGAAATAGGCAGGAGTGGTGGCTATTTAATCTTCTGTGCAGGAGTCTCCCCTACAGGCAGGTGGTCAATTCACCATGTTAGGTCTCGTGGAAGCTCCCCTGTGCACGCATGTGTGTGTAATCTGTACCTTCCTTCAGGAGCCTCAGGGGGGCTGAACCTGGCCTGCAGATGATACAGAAGACATTGTCTGCTGAAGAAAGATGTATCATATTTTATACCTGTATTCAATGAGGTGACAAATGTAAGCCTGTTTTTTATTACCGTGTGGCTGCTATATTTCTCACAACTGTCTGTCGAGGGTTGTCTGACAGAGACAGAAAGTCCTGGGTTGTGCGTTTCAGTTATTTATATGCAAGGTCGCTCTCTGCCATCCTTTCAGAGAGATGACTGATGCCCTCAGCCCTCTGCACAAGGTTCTTTCATTCCTCTGAAGCAGCACAGGGGGTGGGTGCTTTCAGCTGGGGCCCTCCCCCTGTCTAGCAGACCCTGGACTCAGTGGTGCTTCAAATCATGTGCCAAATCTGGGATGTGCAAGCAGCCTCTCCAGCTTGTGGCTCGGTTCACAGAGGTGGCTAATTCCACCAAACTTATTATGGACCAAGAGAAGACCTTCAGGCAGCTGTGGTGCATGACCCTGTGCAAAGCCAGCCCAACAACAAATGCTGTTGTTGTGCTAGCACTGCTATAAGTGCAGAGGGCATCCTGTGGCCTGGCATGGGCCTGACAGCTCACGGGGATGGAAGCCTGGGGACGTGGTCCTGGAAGGATCTGACAGCACGAAAAAGAGTGCCACTCCTTGCTTGCAGGAGCCTTGCTGGGACATTCTTACTCTATTTAGTCTCATCTCTGGACTCATGAAATGGGGGCTTTTTTTCTGGGATGGGTCCCAGAGATCCAGTGTCTGAGGCACTGTCTGCATGACTGGATGTCCTCAGTCATCCTCTTTCCACTTTACCTTTGTGAGCACCATCTCCCACTCCTGTCACGTCTTCTGTATGGGAGTGGGAGAGGTAACAGTGTGGGGGCTGTCACCTTCCTGTGCTTCCCCAGCAGACAGATTCTGAAAGGGCATGAAGCACTCTCTTGAGCCCCTGGCTGACAGTGGCTGCCCTGTGCTGTTTAAACGGGATAGGGAGTTAGGGCCAGATGGAGGAGCTACATCTCCTCATTTCATGCACCACGGCCCCCTAGAAACAAGATGATGACACCCACTTTGAGATGACAACCATGCCTGGTGGATCTGGAAGGATGTCATGAATCAGTATATGGCCACTACCAGAGCAAGGAACACTGGGGTGAAACAAGTAGAGAAGGATGCAGTTAACTTCAGCCAAAGACGGCCATCAGTTACTGACACAGTCCATTAGTGGAGCTGTTTGTTGTACCAACTTAATCGTGTTTTCAGAAAGAAAAGGGGAAAAATAATCAATATTCCTAGTTCATTTTAAAACAATAAATAAACACAACTCTCTCTCCTATCTTGTATATAGTATTGCCATCAGCTGGGAGAGTGAAGGGTGGCTGTTTGGCCAGCAGAATCAGGCACTGTGGATGTCTCTGAACTATTTTCCTGCCTCCAAGTGCTGAAAAGAGATCCTGCTTCTCAAAGGTGATGCATGGAACAGCTGGATTACTACTGTTTGACCTGAGCTTTCACACCTGTCATTTACTCCTTGCTTCAAGCTGCTTTTCCTGCTCCAGCCATTTTAGAACAGCAGATCCCAGCACTTGCTGACCCTGTCCATAGCCCTGGATATAATTTCTTCTATTCCAGCATGACCAGCAGGTCGAGAGAGATAGATATAAGGGAGAAATTCATTACTGTGAGAGTAGTGAGACACTGGAATGATCTGCCCAGAGAAGGTGTGGGTGCCCCATCCCTGGCAGTGTTCAAGACAAGGATGGATGGGGCTTTGGGCAACCTGGCTGGTGTGGTTTAGGAATGGCACTCTCTAATTCAATGCCCCCTCCCCCGCCCTTTGAGACTCTCCCATATCACACACAGCTTGCTTGCTCTTCTTTCCCTGAGGAAGTAATGAAAGATTCTGGGTTGAGGCAAGAACAGTTTACTGGAAACACCAGTGAGATAAGGGAACGAACAGTAACAGCAACAATACTAATGGCAAGAGTGTACGAAAGAGAGGGTGATTTACATGCAAAGATATTCACCAAGTCTGGGACAATGAAAACCGGTGTTGGACAGACCCTCTGCTTGCTCACGCTCTCCCCCTGCTGCAAGCCATGCCTGCCTCTTTCGGGAAGCAGGAATCCCTTCCTTCCACCCTCTGGCAGTGAGGTCAGGGGGTAAAGAATAACAACCTGGACCTGGCCTCACATCTCCAGGTTCCACCCCTCATGGCTAATGCAAGAAAATTAATTCTATCCTAGGCTGAAAACCAGGACACAGGTCTAGTGCAAGGTGTCCCTGTCCATGGCAGTGGGGTTAGATTAAATGGTCTTTAAGGTCACTTTGACCCCAAACAATTCTGTGATTTTATTCATTGTATCTGAAAAGAGAGTCTAAATCAAAAACTGCAATGCTTCATGCAAGGACTGTGAGGGCGATGAGTAAAACCTTGCCTCAAAGCTTGGATCATTTTTTGCTCTGTATAACGCAGAGAAAACACATGCCCTGAGAAACTGTGGTCAGGTGGAGAGGGTGGGCAGGAACCATGTCAAGCCCAGACCCCCAGATCAGAGACTACCCTGTGCATGAACCAACCCCATAGTCCAGAAGAGATCAGAGCTCATTTCTCCTGTATCCCCTCATGTAGCAGAATCCATGGTATAGGAAATATGATAATGAGTATAAAACATGGGGTATTTCTTTCTATGGTGCTTGAAGAGTATAATTTTATCACTATTTGCCTTCACACATTTTTTTCATGAGTCTTCTGTAGTTCTTGAAAATTCATGGGATTGGCCGGGAAATCAAATGATTAATCAGAAAAAACTAAAGGCATTTTTCTTAAAGCTTTGTTGGATTTCTACGTCTCTTTCATCTGATTGCAAACAGAAGGATAAAGAAGGCCCACAAAAATAAAATGAAAGCTGAAGATCTAGGTGGTAGACCTTTAAGACACACTGTAAATATTGCAGAAATTATGATGAGCTTATAGCAGTCTGTGAGAAAAATCTGTCTACTGAAAATACAGCCTCTCAAAGATCAGGGCCATAATTTAGTCATGTGTGTGGAGAAATATGCTGTAAGTGCTTAACAAATTATAAAAAATAATAATAACAATTAATAATACATGAAACCTGAAAAAAAGATGAATCACTGCATTAGACAACCCAATAAAAATATTTTGTTTCTTGTCAAGGATCCTGTGCTGACAACTGTATCTGCTACAACAGCATATGCTGGAAAATTGCTCTGAGATAGGGCTTGGTTACTCAGATTTACAAACTGGGTGATGGGAATCTGACCTGCAGTGTGACAGTCTCATAAATCAGTGTAAACCTTGCTCTGCACAGCTTCCTGAGGCATGAAGCAAGTGCCATCTTTGCAGGGGTAGAGAATGGCTTGGCTGTATGGTGCTGGCGTGTCTGGCCCTGGGATAGATGGAGCAATGCATGTGGGAAGAATTTTGGAGGGACTGGTATTACATAGGCTGGCAGGGTGTTGGTCGTGGAGAAGACCAGCTCCTGATCACCAGATACGTACAGGACTGAACAGAGAAGTGTCTTCTTGGTGTTTTCTGTGTGGAAATGAACCGGCTCCTTGCGGACACGGGAGCGCTTCTGTGTCCTGTGGCTGGCTCCGGGCGCTGCCCTGGGTCAGCCGCTTGTCCCCCAGGGTGTACAAGCAGGGTGCATTTGTCCTCGCGGTGAGTTTATCACCCACATGGGAGCACACAGAGCGTTGTGTGGGTGATGGAGATCACTCCCCCGCCTGAGGCTTCAGCTCTCAGCGCGCTGATCTCAGGGGGAGCAACGTGTTGCAGCGGCCGAGCAGAGAGGGGATGTCTCGCCTTTGCCAGCAAAGGAGAAATCTCAGCTAAACGGATAGAAAGTCTGCCCAGGGCATGCTTGAAGGCAGAAAAAGCCAAAGATGTTTGTGAAGATTGGATGTATGGTAGCATTTCTCTTTCTGCTTTTAGAATCCTTTTAAAGGCACATTGCTACTGGGTTGTTTACTCTGAACTGAACACATCTGTACATTGAAGATCAATTTTTAGTTATAGAAGGGTTCTTTTTCTTATCTTGAAAATATAAAGGAGCCATAAAATAATAATAAATCACCCTTTTTACTATGTGGAATCCTTGTTGCATTGCCAAAGTGATAGAAATCTGCCTGAGTGTAAAATGAGCTTTAAACCTAAATTGCATATTGTTGTTCTCTTAACCTCTGTCATCTTCTCTCAGCGTATGAGATCTTGAGATCTGGCTCCATCCTTCTTCAGTGCCTGGAAACTGCTCAGTATGCATGGCAGGCTACTGTAAACATGCAATAAATACGTACAGCATGACAGTTTACAGCTTCAGTTTCACACTGTTTTGAAGAGACAGTGGACAAAATTGCCGGCTCAGGGCTCCTTATATTTTAAACAGACAGAACTTTAAAAATAAATTATGAATATAAAAGGTACTGCAGAAAATTTCTAATCTGACTAGTGAAACAAGAGAGACTTCCTCACATCTCCTCTCGTTTCTTGTTCAAACTCTTATTTTTCCTTTTAGAAAATAATCCATAATTACAGAATGCTTTGCTCCTTTCTTCAATGCAATCCTTATGCAGCCTTTAAACTATATAGAGAAAAAGACCTTTAAGTATTTCTCTACCACAGACAGAAAGCTCCTTTGCCTCAGTTTTTGAGGACTTTTTTGTTGTGTTTGCACACAACAAGGTGTTTAAGCCCCAATTTAATATATATTTTTTTAATACAAGTGGAAACCTTTCCTATACCATTCTTTCCACTTCATCTTTTCCTTCTTTTTACCCAGGAAAATTTATTTGCCATTCCTCTTCTTGGGCTGACCTTTCCATTAGGATCTACTCCAGGCTCCACTCTTGCTGTGTTTTTCTGCTCACAGCCTCAGGGCCTTTTAACACAAGATGGTAAAACCAGCAATAGAAGGAATATCAAATATCATCACTATTATGAATGTTACTGCAATTTCTCAAGATGATGAAATACAGTTCTTGATAGAGCAAGAGCATCTAGGAGACCCTGTCTCTGGCCAAGGTCACTTTGGCCAATCTTTGCACAGGCTCAGGACAAAATGGCAATTATTGCTTCTAGATGAAAAAAGAAAATCTCAGTTTATACTAGGTAGTACAACACCCACAGAGGGGTGGCATGTTGAAGCTGATACAGTCAGTGGTTTCAGCATGGCAGGAAGGAGAGACTCCCCTATGGAAGAGCATTTCTCCTTGTGAGTCGAAGCTTGGAGCAGAATGGGCCCATAATGTACTGAAAGACAAAATCAACTGCATATAAAAGTAGTCAGGACTTAAAATTGCACTGCACTTGATGAAAGCATCTGTCTCTACTTACCATCATTGTTCTCACCCTGGTCCCAGTTACTCAGGGCTTTTTATGCAGGTCTTAACTGTACTTGAAGGATGAAAGAGAAAGTGAAAAATTCTAGGTCATTTCCGTAGCTATACCTCCTTTCCCATAATCTGAATGACAGCTTGGCACCCAAGTTTCTATTGTCAGCTGTTCCTCTGAGGGAATGAGGGAAGAAAAATTTCTCGAGGTTTCCAATTACAAGTGTAATGATCTCCGCAGAACAGAAAGCAATATCTGTCTATAGCGCAGACAGGTTGGAACAGAAGACGCAGAGGAAGAATAATAGAAACAGGAGCATGACACATACATACAGAGATGCTTCTGACATCTATCCCCCAATGGTCCTCTGTCATTATTTGCTGAAAAACTCAATTTGCTTGTTTGGAGATGAAAAAAGAGAAAGACTCCAAAATGCAAAAGCAGAGAACTGTGTGGCTGAAGAAGGGGAATGTTCTTCCCTCCTATCATTTCGAAGATTTTTGGAAAGCTGATTCCTTTGACATGAAATATCATCTGGACATCCTTATGGGTATCTGACAATATCTAATTCCTAATGTCAGGTAGCAGTTGGCATTTTTGCTGGTTTTTTCAGCTCTTGAATCTGACTCCTGTCCCAGCTCAGTTATAACTAGTGAAGTTAAGCCCTTACTCTGCATCTTCTCTGGTGCTGCCATGGACAGACCATGATTCATTTTGGGCTGTCATGTTATCGATCATCTTTACCAGTTTCTCTGATTGAAGGGAACATTTGCCCATGTCTGTAGGGAATAAGATCAGTGTGGTGAAATTGGTGCTGTGCAGGATGGAGGTTCCTTGTTTGCTCACCCGTGGCATTTTTTGGCTTTGTTTTGAAAACAAACACAATCATCAACCTTTTCCTCTCTACTAATTTAGCCCTTATCCTACTTGTTTTCCTGCTTCCTGGGGGATTTTGTAACCAGTCCTTACAGGCTGTTTGACTTATCAGATGGAGTTGTAGGTGATAAACGGATGGCTTATAAGAGCAATTATAAGTGCAACCAGCAGAGACACCAGGCACAGAGTGGTTTTACCAGAGTCAGGTATGGAGAATGGTTATCTGCTTAGAAACTAGGCTTTTCTGAGTTTGTTTTAACATTTCTTTTGAATCTGGGTGTTTTTTTTCCCTAAGCTCCCTGATCCTGGTGTCCCTCTGTGGTGATGAGAGTGTCCATGCTGCAGTGTGCTCAGGGACAAGGGTGAGAGGAGCCTTTCAGATTTCAGCTGCCTCCAAGGAGTGAACGGCACATGCACAGGTAGGTCCTGCCCCAAGGAAGGGAGGCTAGAGTGACCATCAACTATCTTGATATCTTTTGGACATCTTGGGGTAGATAAAGGCTCTGGCACAAAGTAAATCAATTCTCTTTCCTCTGCCTGACTTGATCCTACTTGGTTTGTCTACCTGCCTCCATAAAAACTCCCATGGCACTGTCAAGTAGCATCATCCACATCCCAATGTGTCCCCCTTCAGTAGCATTCTTGCAAAGTGGCCTGTCCTGCAGTGGCTGAAAATGAAGGATACTGCTTAGCTTACTTCTCCTTGAAGTTTATTAATGCTTTGAAGATGTTTTCCAGCTTGTTTCCTGAAGTGTGGGGAATTCCAGGTACTTTTATCCTTTCTTCTCATCTCATAGTGACTTGCTCTTTGCCTATTGGGTCTGTCTTTGCAGACAGCTTGGGTGAGCTTAGCAAATCAAGCCGATGTTCTACCAGTTCTGTGAACTTTGATGCTTATTGCAGTTTGGGAAATGCTCTGAACCAGATTGGCAGAAGCAAAGATTAGCTCTGTTTCTGACAGGAAGACTTGCTGGAATAATTACAGCTCTCTGCATATACTGACCAGCCCCTTTCACTGCACATGCAAATTTCAGGTATGTGGGGTGACAGCTGCTTTGGGCTCTAGCCAAAGGACTGGGATGCACTTTTCCCGATGTTTTAGCTAAGTGGAAAAGAACAGCTCAGCAGATGGTGTGGCTTGAAGCTTGTCTTGCAGGAACAATAAAAGCCACGATCTGGGATCAGTCTCTGCTGGAGTGCTTCAAATTCTGACCTGAAATAGACATCAATCTACACCAGCATCCTAACAGTGACTGTTGGATTGCATTCAGGCAGGCTGTGGTTGCCAGGGGCCAGGAGTGGTGCACAGAGATGGACAAGTGGGTTTGGCAGTCAGGAAGGGGCAGCTCAGCCACAGGGTTCACAGGAGGGACTGAGCTGTATTTTCTGCTTAGACAAGGTCAGGCACCATCTGAACTGGTTAAAAATCTGTTTATTGCTACCAAGGCAAGTGCAGTCTAAATGATCTGATCTCTAAGGATGGCACTTTGGCTCCAGCATGTAGCCTTGGTTAAAATGCATAGACTTCTGGGTTGGTAGGCTGCTGCTGGGAGCAAATTGGTTTCAGACTTAGTCCTGCACTGCTGTGAGCTCAACACAGCCGTGATGTGCAGTGCTGGAAAACCGGGGAGGATTAATGGAAAGTGAAAGTGATTCAACCCTGGGGCCTGAGAAATTCTCTTCTAATGCCAGTTTTCCAGCTGAGAAGCACCTTGACTTTAGTGGAATTACCCCTGATTCATACCAGTGAACGTAAAGTTTCTGGTAAAAGACCAAACCAATGTGGATTTTGCATCTGACTTAGCTTGCTGTTCCTGTTTCAATTTTCTGATATCAAGCGTGTCTTGAATGCCAATCCTATTTTCTCTCAAATCCCAGAATGCAGATTTGTGGAAATAGGGTTGGATTTGAGCCCCATCTCTGGCAGGCAGTCCAACTTCAGCATCTTAAAGAAAGCATAAGCCTGAACAGCCAGTGTTACTGAGGAAAACAAACGAAATCTGAAGAATGTGTTAGGTTTAAGATAAGATATGGAGACTGGAATGATGAGAGGTTTACAAGCCCTTGCTTTGTTAATAGCTCTGGAGAGGGGACAAAAATTCTTTTAACTTGATTCATGCCCTGGTAATGTTCCTTTAAGAAAAGCAACAACATAGCGAGATGCTGTAAGGTTTCATTCCCACTGATAGGGTCTTTGCTGTGGGTGTTGTAATTCTGATCAGCTTTGACATCGTATAAAATAGCACTTACTCTCCAAGTAAATCCGAGAAGCTTTTCAGAATTCATGAGGTTTAAGTCCAAATAATTACATTTATTGATCTCTACTATGTGAAGAAAATTTCCAATTTACTGCAGACCTCTTTGATGTTAGACCTCAAATTAGGCCATGTCAGGAATTTCTTTTTTTCTGTCTCTATTTTTTGATGCTTTTGTTGGACATGAGATTGTTCACCTGATAATAAACGTTGTCAAAACTGTTGCTGCTGAGCAGGTGAACTAGGATGCCTCAAACAAGCCCCAGGGCAGGCAGACCCTCTGTAGGACCAAGGGGAGGAGGGAGGATTTTGGATCAGCAGCCGACGTCCCTGATGCTCTGCTCCCCCCACTGCCATGGCCTCATGGCAGGAGTCTGAGTTGCAAATTGCTCTGATCTCCTCCGGAGGATAAAACAGGAACAATGCTTGCTGTAGTTCAGTGAGTTAAAGCCCAGGTGCTTGGAGATCCCCAAATGCACCCTGTGCCCAGAGGCATCTTCTCTAGGAAAAGGAGGCTGGTACTCCTGCTGGTTGTGCCAGAGCTGAAGGGGAATCACCAGTATGGCTTCACAGTGACTAGGAGATCCTTATATCCTGCATCTACATCTAGGTAAATTCTCAGGGCCATCATTGCTGGCCAAACTGTGGCTTTGGAGTCAACCACAAGAGACCAGCCCAGCACCTACCTGGGGCCCAGGATAGGTGGTCTGTCTGGAGAACTCTGCTCCCGGGCAGACATGTTTCTTCTTCTCAAGGTAGCTCAACAGGCTCCTGATAGAGAAAAACACTCACTGGGGGCTGTGCCTTAAGCATTGAAATTGTCCAGGTGCTTAAAACAAGCATGTACAGAGTTTGCTGGCTGAGAAGTTCAGCAGCCAAAGCTGATGCACTAGGAAGTCATGGCAAAAGTCATAGGGATTTCTTACTGTACACTAATATACTCTGCATCATATATGGGCTTTCAGGGGCAGGAGGCAAGGTCTGCACAGGTTGCTGCTTGCTGTTTCTTGCTGCTTGGCTCTGCACCAAGTCCTTGGGCAGGAGGCTCGGCAGGGGCTCCCCGTGCTGGTGGCACTGCTCTGGTCTTACAGTGGTCATGGGAAGAGCATCCCAGTGCCCCGGGGCTGCACAGCTCCCTGCCTCATCCTTCAGCAGGGTACTGTGGGCTTTGCCAGGGCTGGGGAGTGACCCAGCGGGGCAGGAAGGGGACATTTGTGCTGAGGGCTTTCTGTGAGAGTGGAAGGTGCGGCCAGCAGTTTAATAAATTATGTCGTTCTTCAAATACACCTTTAAATTTAGATCTCAGTTTAATAAGGCAATCCTCACATGTTCTTTCAGGGCACATGTATTATTTAAAAAACATTTATAAAGGATTAATGTACTCTGGAGCCCCACTGACACAAATCTCCATCATTTCCAGTGCCAAAAGCCAAAACATTCCAGCTTATTCTAAGAAATGCTTTTCATCTGTATGTTTATCTCTAAATCGGGCAGTTCTGGCAGTGGAAAAAATGCTAGACTTACAATATTTGTTTATCTACAGGAGTTCTCTGTTTATCCAGTAAACAGGGATGGCATGAGCAGTGGTATGGCTGTCTCTCCTCTGCTCTGCCTAACCTTTCTGTTCTGCACATGGTTAGCATATTTGTACCGAGGATCTCAAAGCTTCTGATCAATTTGTGCTGACTTCTGCCACCTTTGACTGTGCAGGCTGGTTGCCTGTACCTCCAGTGTCCTGGGTACTGGTTTTTAAATTAGGAAACATTTCTGTCTGTCTTTTACAAAGGGCCTGTTGTATCTGCAGATGTCAACAGCTAGAGGGATCTTGCAGATGGAGTGCTTATTATCTTTACATGGCAGATGGTTGTTCAATGACGAGCAGCAGAGCTGTCTCCCTCCATGACCCCACAGTGGGCCCTCAGTAGCTGCCCCTCTGTCCTGACTGCTGGGCAGTGCTGTCCTTCATTTAGCTGAAGCAGGCAGCATTTCCAGCGATGGCTCAGCTTTCTCATCCGTAAATCCGTGGAAGTGGTGACTGAAGTCACAGACACTGGACTTATGCTGTTGTGGGGAGCAGCAACTCGTACCAAGAGAGGAGCAGGGGGTTTGATGAGGCTTTAGACATTGCTGTTCTTCTGGCACTCTTCCAGAGGATGGATTTGTGTGAAAAATGCTGCCTCCAGATGCTCAGGGCCAGCACAACCTTGCTGGGCAGTGGAAGGATGATGGAGACCAACTCTCCTCTCTGTTGCCCTCTGAGCAACCCCTGTGCAGCCCCACTGCTCTGCTGTAGGTGTGCAGTGGGTTTTGGGGTGCACTAGGGCTCCTCCTCCTCTGGCTGACCTTGCTCCCTCTGACCAGAAGAGCTGCTTTGGTAGGCAGAGGAGGGACATGGCAGGATAGCCAAGAGATCAGAAGTTTTTTTTCACAGCTGAGTAGAGAGGTGGGCTGTGCCTGTGGTCTCACCCCACAGGGAGAGGTGGTCAATAGCCCAGCCTTGCTGAGCCTGGACAGGGATCACTGTCCCAGAGGCCGTTTCTGTGTCTGCACATGGGGAAGGTGACTGCTCTTGAGCTGCTGGCTGGGCTCCACCTGAGCTCTCAGCTGCTTGCCCGACTCCCTGTGTCAGGGGAAGTTGTGGGGCTGGGAGGCTGGAGAGATTTCTCCTCACCATCAGCACTGCAGAAAGCAGCCACTCATTAACAATCAAGGTTTTTCCAGCACCTAAGATCTTTGCAAATTATTGTTGTGCACTACTCCTCTCCTGCCCTTTCCTTTCTCTATGCTCCTTCCCCATGGCCTTTGATTCAATAAATCAAAGCTTAGTGCCAAATCTTGTTACATTCCAGCTTCCGTTATTCCCTCTCTGCCCTTTGGGAGATGAAAGCTTGGAAATGTGTATAATAATGAGGGTTGTGAGATGTGAATAAAAGACATGAGAAATGTAAACTAGGAGGATGATCAAAGATGATGCATTAGCTCTGACGAGGATCTATATTGTTGCTAATAGGGTGGCCAAACCAATACAGGGTGACAGAAACAAATCCCTGTGGTACTGCCGATAAAGTCTCACTTTTCACTGGGAGGAAGGTGAGAAAAGAGTGTCATAGAAAGGGATCTGTGGTATTTGCACTTTTCTTCAGTGAGAGAGAGAGATAATCTCAGTTCCTGAGGCAGCTGAAGGATTGGTGAAAAATATCTAGTTAGGCTTTCATTGAAAATAATAGGAGTATTCCCAATTATTTCATATTTTTTAAATTGAGAAATAGGAAATAACATTAATTCTTTTTGTTTTATCTTTTATTAGTTAACTGCCATCTTTGAAAATTGACAAAATAACAAGTTTTTATTTCTAACTTTTTGACTTTTTTTCTCTTCCGTTCTCCTGGTTTTTTTTTAATTTTCATTATCCTATTTTTTTCCTCAATAGAGCAAAGTGAAAATAATAGAGAAGTGAATTAAGCCTGTATTAAGATCTAAAGCATATATGATGAAAGAGTGTATAGCTTTTAAAAATTTATATTTTAAAAAACAAAGCACTCAAAAGAGAAACAGAGGTCAATTTCTGCTTGAAACCTGTTCCTAACAGCTTTTTCTGAAAAATACCTTTCTGGTTTTCCAGACCAGAAAATTCTGTGTTGTTCACCATCTCCTTGCTGCATGCTTCCTTAGATTTTGTCTTTTCTGCAGCTGTCTTCCACATTTTCACCTGCTTCAATCTTCATGTCTGGTGCACAGCCTTGGATCCCAGATACCAACGCAGCCCTCATGGGAGTGGGACAGCACAGAGAGATTTCCTCATGATTTTAGCAGACAACGATGAGCAAGAGTTGCCAAAATGAAACCAAATTCCCCTTGGGTTTGCATTTCCCTGTGTCCTGAAATACATGCCTCTAACTTCTCAATTATTCCCTGTCTGATGTCTCAGTATTTCCATTGTTTTTTATGAGCTAATATTTTGTTGAGGACTTTATTGATTTGTGGCTTGTTGATTTCAGACCATTTCTCCAATTTATTGACACTACTTTGAATTCAAGTCCTGTTCTACAATGTGCTCTTAAGCTGGAGTAATCAGCAGATTTTATAATGCACACTCTCTGCTCTTGTTTCAGTTACCGATGAAGAGCTGGAACAGATCCAGGACTGGGTCAGATTCTGTTGGGAACCAGATGAGATTTCAGACTGGCAGTTAATCACTGACACTTTACTGTTTGGTGTTGCCTTTTTGTTAGTTAGTTTGTTTTGATTTTGGGTTTTTTTGTCTGTTTGTTTGCTTTGTTTTGTGTTTTTGTGTGTGTTTTCTGTTGTTGGTGGTGATGGTTTTTTGTTTTGTTTTGTTTGTTGGGGTTTTTTTTTGTTCATTTGTTTGTTTTTGTTTTTTCTCCCTGGCTGTGCTGACAGGCAATTTCATGTAGGCCAGTGACTCCCACCCCACCACCTGTGAAATGCTGATGAGCACAAAGCCATAGCAGGTGCTCTGCAGGTGCTGCAAAGAAGAATTCTTCCTTATGAATATTTGCCTATTAAAAGTTTGATGGTAAGGACAGACAGTGCTTGCAAGGGAGTTTATATCTGGTAATACTCAAGGGTGCAAACAGCTAAAAGTTTAAGCTGGATTGTATTTCCTTGGCTTGCCTATGGCCATGTGGGACAATATTGAGTGCTTTGCTACAACATATATCCCAACTACTTTCTCCTTACTCTCCTTACCGTGTCAAGGATGAAATTAGACTTTTCTGGAATAAACAGCAGACTTGTCCCTTTTGTTGAAATGAAGAACTGAAATTATTTCTACTTGATAAATTCATTAAGCTGAGCTGTTTTTTGTCAATTGGTTTTCCTTTGGGTTTTTATGTATAGATCAAGTAGCAATCTCTGCTAGGGTTTTTCCAGGAAGACTGACTAATCAACATTTTCCCATGTTCCCTTTTTCCCTTATTTTAGACAGATATTGCATTTGCCCTTCCTGTGTCTCCAGGGATCTCTTCCAAGGCATGAATTTCAGGGATGATTTCTGAACAGATCAGATATTCTTACAACTGGTTCCTTCAGTGCTTGAGGCCGAATTTCAGAATACACTGATAATTTGACCATATCTCAAGATTTTTTTCTTTCTGACTTGTATTTCTGTCCCCTTGTTCAAATTAATTTTTGAAGTGTGTCATGGAGCCTGCAGCAGAGATGGATGAGGCTACTTCACCCTTGTCTATATCAGCCATCATCTCCTCTTTTCCTGTTAAATAATAGCCTGTATGTGCTCTTTTTCTGCCTCTGCTGATAACCTAACACTTGTAGTTGCAGCTTTAGGTCCATTACTAAGTGTAATTAAATTTGTGCTTTAGCATTTCTGATTTTTATGCTGGTTCTTTGCTTTGTGGTCTAGTTTTCACTTTTTCTCTATTTTCTTTTTGATTTTCAGGTCCCTAAAGGGCTCTTGACACAGCTATAATGGTCTTTAATTCAGCTTTCTATATTTCTATCACAATAGGATAGGTTGCCATTGTGCTTTAAAATTGTTTATCTCAGTAATGGCAAATTTCTTTTCTCTCCTCTATGCTTAAATTCTGTTCTTAGGAGACCTTATCTGCCATATTGCTGAATCTGTTGGAGTCTGGGAGGGAGAGTTTGCATTTTCCTTGGGCTCCTGCTAATTCTGCCTCACTTTCAAAGAACATGGAGTGCCAGCATGTCAGAATGACTGCACCCAAATGACTTCCCAGCTGAGATTTTTAACTAGTAGCTACCTACTGATTGCAATCAAGCCTAGAAAAGTGGCTTGCTCTGCCAGCATCTTCCTTCACTGTTTGAAACAAATCCCCCGAGCATTTGAACAGTCTGGCATGCTGTCTGTTCCTGCTCTACTCCTTTTCTAATGCTTCTAATACCAGATGAATATTGTTGCTTTCTGCCAGCCAGAGTTCTGCCCCTTTGCTGCCTCTGGTCATTTATAAATGCAAAAAAGCCAAGCTTCAGCATCTCCTTGGTGAGAGGATGAGTGCAGTAGCATTTTTTATTGATCTCAGCCTTAGTCTTGTTTTTGCTTCATTTAAGGAAGTTTTTTGGTTTTGGTTTTTTTTTTTCTTTTTCACTTTAGAGTCAGGTTATGTGCAATCCTCTGTCTCCTCCATCTGTTTTCATTCTGCCTACGAGGGGCTCCCACTCTTCCTCGCTACTGCTTGCACTCCCTGAGTGGGTGCAGGCCACTCGCTGTCTGCCCATGCACCTCCCTCACCTGACATTTCACATCCTCCAGGCAGCAGCTTCTCCTCCTTTTCCTCACCACGAGGTGAGGTTTTCTCACATTACCAACCAGCAGGTTGTCTTACCAACTCAGAGGAAGGCACCATCCTCCACAGGTGGGCAGGCGAGTGCTCAGGAGTGTGCTTTTGCTGCATCCACCTGCATGGTCCTGGGAGGAAAAGTGGGTCCTGCAGGTAGCTAAAAGAGAGCATAGGAGTCAAAGCTGTTAACTGTTCTTCACGCGTAGTTGTAAAAATCCCCAGAATTTTAGTGTCTGCCATGAAATTTATTGATTTCCAATAAACTGAAAATGCTTTGGTTACAAAACAGCTGCTTTTTGTTTTTCATTCTTCCTTCTCCTTTCCTGGAAAATGTCCAGTAGTTGGTGGTGACTTTTTAAATAACACTCTTCAAGCATAGAGTAAAGGACATTTTTTGGGGAAAAAAAAAGAGCCTATTTTTCTATAAAATGACTTTATGTAAAATATTTAGCTGATAATATAATTTAGTGATTTCCCTCTGCAAAATACAATTTACCCCTCTTCTTTTTCTATCTTCTCTTCACAGCTTGCCCAGAAGCTGTGATCCTGCAGATCCTGTGATGCTATCAGCTGCATTTACAAAACGTCTGATATATATATATATTTTTGCCCTTTTCGTTCACAGTTTAATTTTTTCCCCTGCACATATTAATATGAGCAATTCTCTTTATCTGAGAGCAAGGAACTAAGAAAAGAAGAAATAAACATCTTGAGGCTTGCATGAGCTGAGGCAGAAGCAGCTGGTGGTTTTTGTTGCTGAGTGTTCTGCTTGGGTCTCCAGCATATTGGCTGAGGTGCTGTTCCTGAAATGAGCAGGACGGGGCCCTGGCCATCACTCTGACTTGCAGCTGAAATATTAAGAATAACTTTAGGGAACATGGCTCCTTTTCCAGGAGCTCCCTGGCTCCTTTTCCAGGAGCTCCCTTGCTCCTTTTCCAGGCTGTAAGTGCATGGAGAAGTCAAGGTAGCTGTGCTGGCACTGCAGGTGTCCCAGTGCTGTCAAACTGCTGTCCTGTCTGGGGCAGGGGAGACAGATGTGAAAGTGCTTATTATTTTTTTCATTTTTGTTGCAGGTTTAACTTCTTCATAGGTTAGTGAAGTCTCATTTTGGGGTCTGGTGATTAGCTCCGATTTGGTCAACAACCTCTGGCTGCTGTCTTTGCCAAGGACACTTTGTGCCTCTGAGAAATACCAGCCCCTGAGAGATCCTGGCCATGGGGTAACCTCCCCGCTGAGCAGCCCACAGGGAGCTTTGAGCTTCCTCAGTCTGAAAATTAAACAGTGAGCTGCTGGTAGCTGTTCCACTGGCAGGTTTTGTTAATGATGAAGAATTACCTATTATGCCAGCGTTGGGTGGCTTTGACAATTCCATTACATATTACTAATAGTGTTATTAATACATGGCAGCTTCTCTGGGACTTTTGAGCGCATGTGTGCGTGTAGATGTGCCAGTGTATGTGGGTGCTCGGGGAGGCGGCGAGGGAGACAACAAATCTCTTGTCAGAATGCAGCAGCCACTGCTCTGTCACCTCTCCCTTTCTCCCATGGGGGGACTGTGCCAAGAGTGGCACTGACTCTGACAGGGAAAGGTCTGGCTCTACCTTTGCTGGGAACAGAAGCATGATGGAAGTTGACTGATGGGAAAGATGCTGATCTCTGGTGCTGTGACACTCTTGTCTGCTGCCAGAGAAATCCATCTGTGACTTGGGAAACTGATTCCTGGATTGTCTTGTCATTCATCCTCACTTCAGTTCTGCTCCCCATTCTTCTTTCCTGGTCTTTCTACTTTAGACCACAGCCAAATAATTCAGTTTTTGGGACAGGTTTGTGTTAGACCTCCTACCAGGCAGAGTCTAAAGCAGTGGCACGGAGCTGACCAAATAATGGAGGGTGGAACTGCCTTGCTTTCTCAGCAGCAGTTTAGCTCAAAGGATTAAGAAATGAAACAAAATTCTTCTGGTGCTATCATAATGCAAAAGACATTGATATGACATGCATGCAGCCAGTGAAAAATTGATCTCCATTTAGGGTTCCCTGGAGATCATATGCACGTAGCCTCGAGGGGAAGGGACATATGGGATTAGGGGGAATGCAAGCCGGAACAATTTGGAATGTAGTGATGTAGCTAATCTCCTGCCAGAGGGGTGGCTCAGCCACCCCAGAGGCAGCCAGCCCTATTCACCTCCTGCAGCCCCATAGCGTGGGGCAGCTCCTGCCCAACAGGTCAGGCAGGAGTCAGCAGTGCTGAAAAAAAGGAAGGTGGATGCTTTGGTTTTGTTTGTCTCAGGTAGGGAGAGAATGTGCAGCAGTCCTGCCTCTAAGCGGGCTGGAGTCTTTAAATACCTCTTGAGGCAAGTATCAGAAGTCTCTGTGGGTGTGGGTGTGTGTCTACCCCTGTCCATCCAGCATCTGGGGAGTCTAATGTATCTCGATTTAACCCAGCAAGAGGCAGAAAAGGTGGGACGTGTCTGTTGCACCCAGCGCACTCTATCTATACAGACCCCGTTTTTTCCTCTTTATCTGCCTAATTTTCAGGATGTTTAAGAGCAAAATCTCCCCTACAGTGCTTCATATGAACAGCACCAGGGCATTCCACTCCTGACCAGCCCCTCAGGGGTTTCTACTGCAGTGTGAACCCTGATGTCAACACTTTGCTTTTTGTTGTCTGCTTATCTGGGAGCAGGACTCCTCTGCAGTGCAGTATCAGCGCTTTGTGCACAACACAGCTGCTGTCTTGGGCTGCCTTCAGGGCTCCAGCACTTTCTGGGGTCGTTGCAGCTCTATGGAGGCCAAGGACATAGCCCTCATTTGATCTCCTGGCCTTTCTTCCTATCCCTCTTACAAGGAACTGTCTTCTGTTGTCTTGTGCAGTGCTGGGGGCAGGTATAAATATGTCAGACCACTTAATTGTAGGTTGGCCCCTTCTCTTCATGTCGATGAGCCAGAACAGGATGAGAATTTAACTCTATTTTCCACCAGCACTAGTTTCATCATGAAATACATGGGAAGAAGTTTACGAAACTTATGAATAAACACCTCCTTCTCTTTTTTTCCCCCCCAACTTCCCAATATTTTGAACTTAAACCATCTGCAGAAGAAATATGTGAAGAAATAGCTTGTGCATCAATGCAGGTGAATTTTTCTGTGTCTTGAAAAATGGAACAATTCTTTCCTACAGCTATTGATTGTCATTCCACATCTATGCTGTCCTCCTAACTTCAAATCAATTTGTGCTTTACCAGGCTCTTTCATGTCATCTTATGACAGAATGCTAACTTTTCCCCTTAAAGGCTATTTATCTCTGTCTCTTTGTAAGGTCAGTGAAAATCACTGTACTCTGGCTCCCTAAAAGTAATCCATCTCGTGGAGGAAATGATGAGGTAGTATTATGTCTGGCAGTCTTTTTAAACAAGTCCTCAGAAACATAAAGAAAAACGTGATAGGCTTGGTCAGGGAGGGGGGAATTGATGATGTTGCAAGAGTCAAGTTTGAAAGCAATCAAGGGGAAGTTTGGAGTTTGTATTCTGGAAATGTCCCCTCTTCTGGAATCTATTTACAGGTATTTTCTGCTGTTACAGAGAGGGGGAAAATTAATAGTAATCCAAGCAGGCTCCCAGGTGGTGGATGGCCATGAGTCTGAATTGGAAGGATAATTTATCTCCTCTGCCACTTTGAAGCCTTTTAGCCTGGGGGAGATCCCTTGTCTAATGAAATTAATTGAATGTGTCTGCAGTCTGGGTACTCCATCTGAATTTAAGTTTTAGCAGTTTCCAGGTATCCACTCCTCTCCAACAGGCCCAATGCCAGCATAGCATGTGTCACGCACTGCTCCAGGCTCCCGCAGAATAAAGTCTCCAGTACAGAAAGAGCCTCCTGCTGTCTCTACCACTGGGTGTCTGAGCTGCCACTGAACTGCATGCATTCAGTGCAAAGGATCAAATGCAGTTAGAAAAAGTTTTAGAAGAAATTGTCACAGGCTATTTTTAAGTGCAGAACGATAACGTCACAGAAAACTCCTGAACAGCAGGTTGCCAGAATGTAGGAGAGTGTTATTGGGAAAGGGTCACTCTATTTTCATCCTCCTCTTATGCTGTTCACCTCAGTGTTAGTTATCGGCAGTTATTAGAGACAAACCACCGGAGAAGTTTAATCTTTGGCCTGACTAGGAATAGCCATTTTTGCACCTGCTGCTAGCTCGGGAGAGTCCAAAGCTCTTGGTGGAAATGATATATCAAACATAAATCTCTGATGGCAAATAAAAGTGTCCCATGCTCTTTTTCCAAAGAAACTTACAGCTTGCATATCAATCAGACACTGGGAAATTGAGAAACTGAGCTGTAGCTGTAGGCATCTATGTGGTCGTGGCTGCTTGTGTCAAAACAAAGGACTGGATCACTGCAGGAACCCTCTTGCCAGGGTGGGAACACAGTGGACAGGATACCTAGGGGTCCCCAGAAGCAAGCTGGTCAAAATATTGAAGAAATCCGTACAGACAGCAGTCACACTTTAATGTAGGTCTGATGGGGATTGATTCAGCATTTAATTGATCAAGGGAAAATTAGTGGGGAGGGAAATTGGTGACAGGTAGTGTAAATTACCATAGATGGCTGGACACTGTAAATGGGATGGTGTTATTTCTTCCTTTTTCTCATGCTACATGGCCACAAGAATGTGACAGGCATTCAAATACATTTCTTTTCTGCTCATTTTTTCCCTGCAACCTTCTTTTCCCTCCACCACCAAGCCGCATTCAATTTCTATGTTTTTACTTGGGAGCAGATTATCTGATTTTATACAGATTTAAACATGGCTCTGAGACTGCATAGAAGTGCCAGCAATATGACAGTGGTTTGCGTGGGCATAAATGCTGTGTTATGTGGATAGCCAGCAGCCTGGCTTCATCATGAATAAATGCAGATTTGGTATGTATAGATGTGTGCTTATTTGCTGAATACTGATGTCCTCTCAGCTCTGGGAGCTTCCAGGAGAAAGTTGTGTTTGCGTGACAATCTTGTTCCCAAGGAAGAATAAAATGCTTGTGCAGAAGCACTGGCCCTTAGGCTGTCGGATGAGGCAGGTTTTTCTTTTCTGATGTAGGTTGCACTGAAATCAGCACCGAGAAAGCCAAACTTTCACTAGCAGAAGCCTGGGTTTTTTTGGTGATATTTAAATTCTTTTTTAAAGGGACATTTAGTTGGTATGCTCTGTTCTGTCAGTGAAAAACAAAATTATGTTGATAGCAGGCTTCTGTTTGATTCAGTGGGAGTCTGACTCACTTGGATGCAGGGAGGTAGAGAGGTGAGTATCTGAGCTTGCACATGTCCTCCTTCTGAGGCTTGAAGACATACCCTTGCCTTGCTTACTGAGGAGCTACTACACCCTTCTGCTGTGCCTCAGCTATGCTGAGGGGCACGTAAAGATACGTGGCCCCTTTCATGTATAGAAACATATAAATCTCTGCTGTCTGTCTCAGTTTTTGCCCTAATGTCGGAGAGTGAGCTGTACTTTGGACAGTACTGCAGTGCAGACTGACCCAGAGAAACCCTCAGGATTATTTCACCAGCTGGTACAGGGAGCATTGCCATGGCAGGGCTTGGCCAGCAAGAGGTGGCCTTGAATATGATTTATGCAGAGAAATCTCCCTGATCGGAAGGTAACAAATGTTTCTTACTGGAACAGGAGGTCATTCCTCTGGGCTTGAATGTAAATTCTATTGGTTCCAGCTTAAGTCCAAATTTTGTGAGTCTTGTCTCTCAGCACCATTTTGCAGGTATTATTTTTTTATTTAATAAATCTTTTCTCACCTATTACTCACTAACATGTTCCTCATCCCAGTGGGCACCACTATTAGAGGCAATTAAACAGCAGCCAAATTTTCTGTTTCCGTATTCTGTCACACTCAAGTATTTAATCACAGAGCAGATTGATATGGATGCCTGTTCCCCTGCCCTGCTCTTCCTGGGTGAAGAGGCCATCAGCAGCAAAGGATGGTAGACTAGAAATTTCATAAATATTTGTCTTGACATTTGATAAAGGTCCAATAAAAGGTGTCCCACTGAAAAAAACACCTATTTTATCTTTTTTTTTTTGAGTAAAATAATATAAATAAGAGAAAATGATGCAACTCTTTTCCATTTTCTGCACCCCTGTCCAAAGCAAACATGTTCTTTCCCAGACAATGTATAAGTTAAAAAAAAAACAAACTGCACAGAACTGGCTTTTATAGCAGACATAAAAGGTGTACCGGTGTCCTCTATAAATACAGATGGTGTCTGATGTGTCTGGATCTACCATGCAATGAGTGAGACAGTTTAATGACAAAAGACTGTGCCATCCTGGAGAGCTTCCAGATCCTGATCCCGACAGGGAAACAGCAAGTCCACTTCAGCTCCACCAGAGAAGTTTTAATGCCTGCTTGCAAATCTATGTGGAGGGATATGGTATTGACTGAGAGGTTGCTGCAGGGACAAGGCAGAAAACTTTCCTGTGAGGAAAGTATCAAGAAGGGCAATGTAGAAGCCCTGAAGGACTCTATTTTACCTTGTCAGAGGAAGCTGTGGGACATGTTCAGCAGGATGGAGCCCATTCCCAGAGAGACTGGAAGGACGTGGCATGTGAGCCAACAGCCCTGAACCAGCTCAATTTCTCTTGTGCTTGATAATTTTCACTGTTGCAGAGGACTAACTGCTGTCTCTTAGGGAATTATTGTTCTTAGATGTGTAAATCTAGAGTGGCTTATCATTGCTCTTAGGATGTGTAAATGTGGTTGAGTTCCTGGGAAAGGATGCTCCTGTGTCCTCTCTGAATGTAATACACCAGTAGGATAAGAGTAGGATAGTGCTGGAGTGTCAAGGGAAGGGTCAACATACTTTTCTCTGGAGATGTCATTTCAAAAGCTGCCTTGGTCACACAGAAAAGGAACACAATCACAGAAAAGGAACAAGATCAGGAAATCCAGCTCATGAACTGGGGAGGGTGCAGTGTAGGCACAGGTTAATGAAGTTATGGCCACGGGACATGGCACTGGAACACAGTAGTAATGGTCACAACAAATGGGCTGAAGGGCATTGGAAGAACAGAAGGAAGTGTTTGCAGGGCAAATTTGCTGTTCATATACTGCTGGAGTCCTGCTTCCATAAGCAAAAATACTAAAAAGTAATTCCAGCAGAATTGCATTTCTCCTTGGCAAGTGAGATGAAGGCTGACTTAGCATGGAAGACTGGATTGACATAGATCTGGCAGCTTAGTACAAGACCTGTGATGTATCAGGGAAAAAAAGAACATTTTAAAAGAGGCTTGTGGGACTCAGACTTCCTTTAGGAGAGGTGAAGTTTAACCAAACATTTCTTCAATTGCTTTGGCTTCTAGATACCTGAAGATTTCAGTAGTCAAAGTAACAAGACTTAAGAAGCTGTTTTCTGGACTGTGCATTCCCTTGGATCTTGAGCTGTCTGAACTTGATCATCTGTAAAGATATTTGCATGGATATCTTGAACATGTGTAAACTGAATGGGTACTCAGCTTGATGCTGAAGAAATTTCTCTTGGAAACTGAAATTTTTTTCCTGTGGTTATTACTTCTGCTGCAGGTGTCTTGGAACTACTGTTTGGAATTGATGTTTTTAACTGCAAATGTACCCAGAGTTTGAAGAACAGTTGTGTTAGCTGAGCAGTAGGGAAGCAGCAAGAACCTCGTTGCCTGCAGTACCCCAGCTCCTTGCTCGGTCATGGGACAGCCCAACAGAGGCAGTGCCCACCGAATGCCACCTTGTGAGTCACCATATGGAGCCAGCAGGAGCTGTGCCACAGGCGCTGGCAGCCGCAGGCTTCAGGAGAGAGCCATCTCATAGCAAATGATGATGAGACAGGGTCAGGGCGTGCATCATTTCTGTAATGTCTCTTGGTACTTTCCAGCTTTCCTGCAGCCAGGAAAACAAATTGCCTGCAGGCACTGCAAAGGCCAGGGCTGCCATCAGCTCAGCGAAATCGCTGGCGGTAATAGTCCCCTCGACATTTCCCTCTGCAGCAGTGGCTGTCAGCACAAGGTGCTTTCATTATCTGTGGGCTGGGCTTTCCTGGGATCATTTTGTGTTTCATTTCAGTGAGAGTCACTTCTCACCTGTCATGTTCCTGGTGAGCTGCTCCCCACAGTGTAGCAAGGGCAGGGGAGGAGAGGCTCAGAGAGATAATGTGTATTTCAGTGAAATCTGGAAGTAGCCAGATGTGCCATTGCTTGCAGAGTGGCAGGAGAGAAGCCCAACTGGTTCCAACAACCCTTTAGTTCCTCAGGTGTAACCCAGAGGAATTAACATCTCAGAGTAGATGTTTACATTGTAGCTCCACTGTTGGGAAAGCTGATTTAGCAGGTACCCCTGATCCTTCTTCCTTGGCATTGCTTCTTATTTCTGTTTTCCCTGTTGCCTTTTATTGCCATTATGGTTTTGGTTTTAAACCTTGTTTTTAAACATCTGCCATTCCTGGGGCTCATTACTGGTGCATGCCAGATACATTAAAATGTCAATACCCAGTCCTACAGAACTGCTGGGTGCTGCTGCCTCTTCTGGTGTTGCCAGCTTAAGTCGCTGTCAGTCAGGAAATGTGGGATGAACTTCATGGGTCATACCATGGTTTGTCCACAAAGGCAACCTCTAGTCAACCCTGAGGTATGCAACTCATAACACTGCCACTTCTCCAGAGAGCCAGAACATACAGACAGGAACCTGGGATAAGGGGCTTGAAAAATGGGGTGCGAACCTGACCTTTTCTTCAATTCATGGCAGAAGCAGCAGCAGCAGGAGCTGTGCAGGTACGAGGACTCTGGGCCTGGCAAACCAGCTGTCAAAGTACAAATTCTCTCTCACCTTCTTTGTCATCAGCATATTGGCTTTAACTGCTGTAATGATGGACTCTGCTCTCAAAGGAAACTAAAAATCTTTCTGTGGCTGTGAAATGCAGAGTCAAGAGACATGAGTCATTCACACTTTAATTTTCCAATGGGCTTGATAGTTAAGCTCAGAGAAATGACTTAGTTGCATGGCTTAGCTGTGCAGTGATTTGCAACAGGGCACAGTGTGAGTCAGGTGATGCTCTGAGCTGTAAATTTGCTGCCTGACTTAAATGGCTACATGAAGTGCAGGCCTGGAATTAGGACACCCAGTCCTTAACACTTCAGAAAGTGGCTATCTGTGGGTACAAGCTGGATAACAGCAAACCTGTAATACTTTGTGCAGTGAGATTTCCGTTTACCTTTTACCTGCTACTTGTGAATGTACTTTCCCTGTTACATCAAAGTTTGGGGCTCCTTTAATGTCAAATGAGAATTCCTCACCTAATAAAACAGCCCAATGACTTGCAATTGAGTATTTAGCAATTAACTGAAGCATGGCATCCAAACCCCCTTATTTGCATTTCTTCCTGCATCATCTTCCCTCCCTTCATGACATACTCCCTTACCTGCCCTCATAGTTGTGCTCTCTTTCAAGTAATTTCTTCTGATCTCTCCACCAACTAATTAGAGAAGCAACCCTGAGAGGCATCATGGATCTCAGCTATGTGTTACAGCCGTGTAAAATTCACTTTGACATTCAGATCGCTTTCATTTCTCCCTGCCTGAGATGGGAGTCAGTGAGCTGGAGAAGAAGAAATAGTGTGGACTGTGCAGATGGGATGAGGTACCAGTATGAGCCTCATACTGCAGCAGGAAGTGCTTTGTGATTTGAGTTAATGTCTGGAGAAATGGTAGTCTGGCTAGGCAGCAGCAGGCAGGGAAGCTGAATTTTGTCTTTGGAAAAGACAGTCCTGGAGAGTGTGTGTGAAGGTTTTGAAGCCTAAACCTGTGGCTTCCAGTCTCACAAGACTCTGCTGCTTCCCTTTGAAAGGGGCCAAGCAGTGTATGAACTGGGTGAACCAGAAACCATCTGAACTGCCTCGATGAAAATTCAAAGCCCCTCATCAAGGACGAGGGCATGACCAGAAATGGACATAATCATATTCATTTAAGTAAAACTCTGTGGTCTGTTTTATTTGACAAATTATTATAATTGTCCCATTTGGAGGTAGAAGCTGTGAAATTGTTTCTTAGCTATTTTCATAATTCACCTGTCATTAGCAACCTCATGAAGACAGTATTACCACTACATTTGTTGATAAAAGCCACACTCATACATTTGTCTCTGTGTAATCATACCCGTGGCTGGAGATTATTAACAGGGTGCAAAAGCAGGCGTTCAAAAGGGAATCAGCGCCCAAATTAACACTGCCCAGGCAACTTGTGCTTTGTGCATCTCTGCTCTGATAGTTTTTAATTACATTATCTCATACATTTTATGCCTCTTTTCAGGGCTCAGGACACACAGTGTTAATGAGCAGCTGTTCAATATTTTGTTTTACCATCACTGAGGAAGACACATCCCCTTTCCTTATTATTGGGAACTAATCAAACCCTGCTCTGAGGACATGAATCACTTCCACTTATTTTTTACTGTGGTGCTTGCTACTGATGTATCTTAACACTTCCCCCATGAAATAGTCTTCAGAAAACGTGGTGAATTGAACCAGGGTGCTGTTTACCACTCGTTGGAGCAAAACAGCCGAGGGAATAAGAAAGTGGAAAGAGACTGTGAGTTTCAGAGGCCCGTATGTGATACAGAGAACACCCTGTAATGTGAGCCAAGCTCTGCTCACAGAGCCCCACCGCTGTTGCCTGCAGCTGCTTTGTGTGCTTCTGCCAACCACACCCCGAGATAATGTACCAGAAGAAAATAGCCACACGAATAACGATTAAGTTGCTTTTGCAATTTTCAGTAGCCTTTTGTGTTTGCAATCACTGTCTTCATTCTCTGCAAATCTTTCAACTTGAAAAAATGAAAAGAGAAGACTCTAGGATAAAAAGCAAGAATAAAGGAGCATAAGAGACCTTGTAAAAATCCTTAGGGGGTTGAAAATAATCAAATTAAATTAGCCTGCCAGGGACTATATTATAATTGCACAAAAACGTTGCATAGGCATCTTCAATTCTAAAATTTATGTCCTTTTGTTGCTTTTACTGAATTCGAAGCCACAAGAACGTTCTTTGCAAGTGGGTGGGCATGTGTGCCTGAATGTATGTGTGCAATATCCTAAATTAAAAAAAAAAAGTAGCTGAAAACAAGATTTCCATCATGTAGCTATAGATGACTGGGTATGTACTATCATAAGGTTTGGAACATTTCAGTTGCACAGCTGTAGACCTTGAATTAAAGGAGTGTCTGACAGTAGCAGGAGGCTGCCATCATTAGGTTTAATATTCTGTAGGGGGAGAAGAGACACCCACTTTGCCAACACCTATTCACAGATCCTTCCCTTCAGCAGAAGATGGGTAACAGTTGGGATCATGGGCTTCTAGATTCTAAGGGCTGGGTGTTCTGCTGGGTCCAAACTCTTTGGCCAGTGAAGGACTGAATTTTTTAGATCTGCTTCATCTACCATGGAAGGAGAAAGGAAAGAAGAAGAACAAAAAATTATAGGCAAGACAGAAAATACATAAGTGTTCAACAGGAATTTTCTAAGTGCAGCCGGATGTGTCAAGGGATCTGTCATTTAATCTTCCTCATTCTCTGAGTGGTAGTTGCTGAATAGTTGTCAAAAACGTACTATGTTAGTTTTATAGAAAGAAGAGGCTCATTAAACTGCACAAATGACCAGAAATCCCAGGGTAGATTGATATATTTATGAAGTTTACACAGGAAAACATACAGTGACCCCTAAGGAAAACTGTACCTGAAGCTGATGTATTATATCTGGAATTGGTTTAGAAAGTTTTCTGTTTAACTTATTTCAGAGAATACCTGACAGTCAATTGGTGAATCCACTGAAGAGTATATTATAATGCAAGGAGAGTCTGAAAACTTGTGATTTCCATTCTGCTTTTCAGTCCTTGCTAGAGAATGGGGAAAGAGTCCTGCATCTTGATGAAAACATTCAGGCATCTTCAGCAATTAAGTGTTTGTGAGTGAGCTTTTCAAAACAACTCATCTGTTCATCAGCTAAAACAGAAGTTGCCAGACTTTGTCTGGCCTGTGTTATGATCAGTATGCTAAATGGTTTTCATGGGTGTTAGATATTTCCAAGGGAAGAGTAGAAGTCTCCCAGGGGACAGCTCTGGAATCACTCTATTTCCTCTCACCTGTCCTCTTTGCGTGTCTCAGTTATAATTTGCTATTATTATCAGAGGCTGGGAGCTACCCTACGTTCTGCACAGTAATAACAGCAGCTGGAGCTGAAATCCTACTTATGGAGATGGAGAGATGGAAGGAAGCACAAAAAACTGAAGGAGGAAAAGGTCACAAGCAGTGGGACTTTCTGGTCACATTGTCTTTCAGAGGACCATCCTGCTGGCTCCTGTAGGAACACTGACTTCCAGGAGGTATCTCTGAAGGAGCATGGTTGTCCTAGAAGAGAGCTGCTGCTTAGAGAACATATGGAGGTGAGGATAAAAGGACAAGGGGCAGGTGCAAGAAGTGTGCATGACCAAATCTCGGAGAACTATGAAAGGTAAGGATGGAGATCATACATGGCAGGAACCTTGAGCAGAACTGCCATCAAGGGCTCTTTATCTGACTTCATTATGAAAAACTGTGTTGTCTATGGGAACAAGTACAGTGTGGTTTGATGCCAAGAGGTTTGCTGCATGGTATCAAATAAATCATCTTCCTGTTGTATGATGGTCTCTCAGATATTTTTTTGCCTGAAGTCACCTAAGTTCTTCTTGTGAACACCTGATTTCATTGAAACATACCAGGCTTTGTCTTCCTCTTTACTCCATCTTCTCTTTGTCTCAGCTGACTCAGACTTAAATTATTTCTTGTTCTGTGAATCTCACTATGTATCTTCGGTTTCTTGGAAACATATTCACCATGGAAAGCAAAGCTACAGTGAAATTTTTTTCCAAGGGAGCCACAAGCCCTTTGGAATCATGTAGAATTTTGCACAGTGACTTTGTGTCCTATAAAATGTCACCTCTCTTGGCTGCTTTACGGGCAGCCTGAATAAGCAGGAAGAAGAGGAACTCTGTGCTGTCAGTAATGGATAGGAAGCCACAGAACAGAAGACCTTGAGCCTCAGTGGAATTGTCAGGTTTGCTCATTTCCAGCTAGAGTGTTTTGAAGTTTGGTTGGAACAAGCATCCAGAGCCTTCTTTGTGATTTATGACAAGCCTGACCACCACAGCTGGCTGCTGAACTTACCCTGGCTTCAAGCAAGTGGTGAGGCAAGCTGTGGCTTTCCACATGTCCAGCTGAGGTTCTCTGAGTGCCACTGTACTGCTGTAATGTTGGAATTTTTGTGATGACCACCAATTTTTGAATCTCTAGCATAAATGAAGTTTCATTTCTTTGTGCTGCATTGAATTTGTGAACCTGCTTGAACAAGTGGGTCTTGCAGAAGCTTCATGCTATATCCTAGATCTGACAAAGCTGGTGAGCTCTGGACAGAGGACATTTTTCTTTATGAGTCACAGTGAGCTCTTCTGGGCACATTTAAAGTAATGGAGGAAAATATTGTGTTTTCATACACTTATTTAAGTCAAACGTCATTTCTTTAAAGTACTAATACTTGAAATAAATTCTCAGGGAGCCCTTATGTGTAGATAAATTGCACCTTTTGAAAACAGGCACAAGTCCAAGGCCAAGAAATCAGAGAAAAGGGAGGATTCAATGGATGTACTTTGGGGAACACTTCCCAAAAGTTTCCTCCATGTATGCATAATCCACAAAGGTGATGAGTCCTGGGGAGAAGAATTAGCTTTCTATAATTTTAATGCTAATCACTGAATATGCACATGAAAATGCAGGTGCACATTTGAAGATGCACTGGTCTAATTTTCAGTTTTGCTTTTGGTTTGAATTGAGGTTTTTCCCCTTTTGCTGTTAGCTGTTTCTCTCCAGCCTAGCTCTGAAATATACATTTTGAAAGGCTTTGTATGGGATGCCTATCTCAGACTGAGCTGAACTCTAATTAATCTTCTATAGTATTGAACTGGAAGGATTAATGAAAACACCTCTTCTGGATTTGTAGTTATTTTGACCCTTCATTTTTATTTCTAATTTCTAGTTTAAATTAATAAACCCCTTGGAACTCACCACCTGGTTTCTAATTAATTAATGATAATTGTCTCATGTATTGAGTCTGGCTGAGACGGAGTTGATTTTCCCCACAGCAGCCCTCATAGTGCTGTGCTTTGTGTTGGTATCTGGCAAAGTGTTTTCTACAAAAGCAGTGTTTTTGTAGATGCACAGCCTCAAGACTCTCTCCAGCATTCCCCCACCTCACCAGTAAGCAAGAGGTGGGCAAGATCCTGGGAGGGCAGCCAGAATCCAAACTGACCAGAGGAATATTCCATACCATATTGATATCTGCTTACTAATAAATGCTAAGAGAAAGGAGTAGGAGTGAGGGCTTTTTTTTTCTATAATTTTTATCTTTCAGAGAAACTGGGAGGTGGCTGTACATTACCTGATGATGGGATGGAGAGAATAAATCTTTTATTTGCCTTTGCTTCCCTGTGTGACCCTCTCCTTTGCTTTATTAAAGTGCCTTTATCTTGACCCATAAGGCTTTTTTCATCTTCTTTTCTCCCCCTTGATCTGCAGAGGAAGGGACTGATGGAGGGGCTTGGTGGGCACCTGGTGTCCAGCCAAGGTTAACCATCACGTCTGGGAGCTGTATTGCTCCCTGGAGCTAACTGGTGACCTTATTTAAAGTCTTGTGACCAGCAAAGTGCCTCTCCAAGCCACAGCTCCAGAGCTCCTGTAGACAAGCCATTACATGAGAGCCTTTGTTCTCCACAAAAATAAAATAAAATGAAAATTGAGGTTTGAAATTCTCAGGTGGTAGCAGTAAGCTGGAAAGTCTGATATAGCCATGTGCTAATTCTCACAGCTCAGAAGGGAGACAAAAGAAGACCATCATCAATCCATAAGTCAATTCAATTAATCAATTCAAGTCACCAATTAATTGTTCTTACAATTGTGATTTTTGGGTATTTGATTTACAATTTTTTGTGCTTCTCAAATTGGCACCCTCAAGATTTATTCAACCCTTTGGTCACGGTGCTCTTCCAAGCTAGGCTGCTAAATTCCTCTGCAAAAGCACATTAGGCAAAGCAAAAAGGAATAGGAGATCTCAGTCCAAGTCTTAACCACAAGGTCTCCATTTTCACTTGTTAAGCCAGGAGCTCCATGAAAGCTGTTTTTGCATTGCAACGTCTACCTAGTTACAGGATGGGGAAAAAACCTCAAAAAACCCAGCAGAACCAACAAAAACAAGCCGTGCCCAAATAACCTAAGAACAACACCTCAGATACAAATTAGCTCATTTCCAAAATAAACTCAGGCATGATAATTTGATTTGTGCCAGCCAAAACACCTACTCTTGGCCCTCACTGCAGTCAGTCTTTTCTCTACTTTGCAACGAGCAAAGAAATTCTATTACAAGGAGGGGTTATTAAACCTGATATTTCATGAAAGCTGGCTTTTCACCTAGTAATAGCACCTATATATTTTCCAAAGTGGCACACTTCAAGGTTAAACGCTGGCTATGATTTTGCAAAAGGTTGTATTAAGGCAGCAGCTTTTTGTGCAAACATTTGCAGTTAATTGCAGAAAACCTGAGTGTGGCGTCAGGGCTGAAGAAACAGGTACAAGTGATTTACACTTCAAAGATTTCCCAATAAACATCAATCCAAGCATTTTACACTTGATTCCACTATAGCTTATATAGGTGTAAACCAGCAGTAATTTTATTGAGGGCATGAACCGTGCAAGGCTAAAATGGTGCAAAGCAAGCTCCATAAAGATGTCATTGTTTTAGCTGAAGCCTTACTGGCACTCTTTATGATTGGGAATAAACCATTCACTTAGTGGCAAACACTGGAACCTGTGCCAGTGTGCTTGTATTTATTTGATGATGTCCCTTCACACATGGCTTGTGGAAAAATTATGACCAACCAAACGTGTGACTGGGAGAAAGATTTTTGAAGTAGGTGTGATAATAACAACTATTTCTAGTGGAGGAAGACTTGGGAGGGAAGTGAACATCAAGTGACCACTTAGTATTCTTGGTATTAAATTAAGCAAAGATACTTGTCAGCTGAAGTGAAAACAAAATTGAATGGAAAATGCAAAATAAAATGTAAAACATTATTTTAAAATGAAAACAACTCTAGTCAATGGTTGTTCAAGTTTTAGGCATATCGTGTCAAGAACCACAAGCAGCAAAGCATTAACTTGAATATGTAAATTTTAATTTACTAACTGTTGCAGTGATTTCCATACCAGGGGCATGAAAGTGGTGTAAGGGAAAGGGGAAGCAGACACACACTTTATTGAAGGGGGTACTCCAGCTATTCAGGCAGTTCAGAGATTCCAGCACAGGGCACCTCTGCCTTTCCTTCTTCCAAAGACTTTTAAAGGATTACCAGAATGCAATTCATCTGCAGGCTGAGGGTATTTATTGTCTGAAAAGTTGCCTTTCACTGACTTGAGTGTATAGCATGTTTGTGGAGTAAGCATAGAGTTCTCTGCAATGTCATTGATATTTCAGAGTAGAATGTTATTATCTGACCTTGTCATTCAAGATTCTTGGAAGACATCTGAGTGTGAAGACCTCTTCTTCTTAAGATTAGAAGTACAGTCCTGAATAGTGTCTGCATGAGTTGGTCTTTCATCATTGGACTGGTAAACACTGCTATTTTTGTTTGGACATGCAATAATTAAGTGAGTCTGAAATTTCTTTTAGGACATTTCTTGAGGTAACATTTGCAGGTGCCTCTGAAAAAGATTTTGTGTGAGGAGAGATTTTGAATGGACTTTAAAACTTAATGTAATAAAAAATTTAATGTAAGCACAGATATGTGCTATTTTTATCTAAATACTATCTGTGATATTTACTAGATTGCAACTGTGTTTGAACAAAGGAGACAAAGAAATTCTGATATTTATTTTCTTAATAGTACCAGTGGGAAAAAAAAATAGGAGTCTGGATGGCAGGGATAAATCCAGTTCTATTGTATATTTTGACCAATTTAATCTGATGGCTAGTTCAGTAGATCAGACTTCTAATAACAATAGGCTATTAGAGCTGTGTAAGTCCAAAATATTTTGGGAGGATGAGGGCTTTATTCTGAATTACAGAAAAAATGACACCGTCATTTTGTCTGAGGGCTTCAGAGCCAGCACTGTCTTGTGTGTCAGTGAAATATCTTTTCTTTTCTTTGAGGTACAACCTCATTGCTCATGATTCAGGGCAAGGGGGGGTTCCATTGAGAGGACAGTCACGGCTCTGGAAACATCATAATGATATTGCTGCTTCTTTTACCCTGCAAATTGCCTGTGACATTTCATTTGAAAACTAAGGTTTAATAAAAAAAGGGAGTCCCTAGCTACAGCAGTAGTGGCAAATACACAGGACAAGCCTTGAGAAAAAAGGGTTTTTAAAGTTAACCTTGGTAACAAGAGAGCTGTAGGCATGAAGATCCTCTCAAAGGAGCGAGGGGAAGAGAGGGGAAGCACTGGAACTTCTGCTATATGGGCACTGCTGTCAGTGCCAGCCCCACTAGTGCTATGAACTGAAGGAAGCACGGGGTGAGTTCACAAATAAAAGCTATCCTAGGCTGGTTGTAGGGTTCAGGAGTGGTTGCAAAGTATGATGGTCTTCTCAGGGAAGAAAAAACTGCTGTGGCACTGGTGCTGCTATCTGATAGGTGTGATAGCAGAATGAAACTGTGACTAGGTGAGTGCAAAATTTCACTTTTTATTAATACTGTACATAACTCAGGAAATTTTTAAGCTGCAAGAAGATTAATAAATTTCTCTTCTTACTTAAATTTCCCCCTATAGTTTCAAACACAAATGTTGTCCTAGGTTCTTCCACTTAAAATGTGCCAGTGAATAGAGGTGTTTTTTTAAAGAGACTGAGGAAGCTGCATTTTAATGCAAATGTAGGATTCTTACATATACATGCAGAAAAATTGTCAGTTAGCAAGAGCTGGTGCAATCTGATTTACCTTCCCAGAGACTCTGATCTCCAGCCATTAAATTGCCTCCAAAGGCTTCAGGCTAACAGGTTTTCTTTTCAAGCCCCAAATTCACCTCTTTCCAGGTTCCTGCAAGGTCCTGCTCCCTCCTCAGAGATTCTCTCACCAGTGAATGACTCTTCTCTGTTACTGCTAAGTAGAATATAAACAAGATAGAGATTCATTCTGCCAGCCAGGGCACTCAGAGGATTCCCACTGATGCACTGGCCAGGTCAGTTACCTCAGCCTGTGGTGCTGCTTGTGTGGAAACAACATGATAACACACATTAATAGATGCCTTTAGGACATGAGGCTCACTTCCCTGTGAAGCAAGTGGCACTATTCCTGTTCTGTTAACTAAAAGAATGCATGCTACTGCACATGCAGGTTTGTTGCTGTTGCTGTGCTTGTAGTGCAAAGTCAGATTCGGGATTACCGCAGTGTTTTCTGAGGCAGCAGTGCAAAACCTGCCTGTCCCTTTTGTTGCAGGATAGGGATTATAACAGGTGGTGTTGAGGGCACTTTTAAAACATGAGCAAACGCAGGGCTGTAGCAAACATATGCCCTGTTACTACTCCTCAGAAGGTCTTGAGAAAGTCATCTAATCTACATCTGCTCCTCCCCTCCGTACATACAGATACAGAACCAGTTCTGTCCCTAAAGAGGAAGCCATGTGGGCTAATTAATGAGTATTTGCAAAGTACTTTGTGGAGGAAACCTGCTACATTGTATAATTACCTGATAACCGCCAGATCCCAGGGGAGCTCTCCAGATGGCTGATGCTCCATCCTTCACCCCTGCTGCTGAGGCCAGTGCTCTTCCTGTGCTCTTCCAGGGAAGCAGATGAGGGGGCCTCTGGGACATCTGCATGATGCTTTTGGTGATGTGACATTTTACTTCTTTAAATGAAAGAATAATTTTGTTATCTCTGCAAAACTCTATACTTGAAGTCTGTTTCCCTTTGATCTTCACTACCTTGATTTTTTTCATTTGCAGTGGGACCATGGGCTGAAAGGAGCACAGAAGAGGGGCCAGTTGGAAGGAAAGCTGAACAAGTGCCTATCCCTACCCTGCTTTTCCCATTATGCATATATTTTGGACAGATGATCTCCTTAGTGGCCTTGTTGCAAAATTCTGTCTTTCTAAACTTAACAGCACTGATTGCTTTAGGTCTTTTTTTTTGTTTGTTTGATTGTGTTTTGGGTGGTTGTTGTTGTGTTGTTTGATTTTTTTTTTGTTTATTTGTTTGTTTGGTTTGTTTGAATAAAAATCTGTTGATGAAGAATGTATCATGTAGAATAAAACAATAAGTTGCTCTGAGCACATGGGGCCTGGTTCAGGTTCCTTACTGGCTTCCATGTTATTTCTTCATCCATGCCAAGACCTCTCACCACAGTTGACTTTGCTACAGCGATATTATTTTTGTTCACCTTAACTTTAAAAGCTGTCTCTTAGTGAACAGTCTATGTTGCTGAGAAGGAAAGGAGCCAGACTGCATAAAATTTGAGAGCGTGCATTCTGTGATCAATGTGTTTTGTAAGAATGATATTAATATAACCCAGGGATAAAAGATGGCAAAGTTTTCTGAGAAGAGTTAATGGGATGATTAGAGATGAGCTCCTTTGGGAGCTTAAACTGTTACATTTTTAAAAAGAAGTTTAAGTTTGGCTTTAGCAGTCTGATCATGGAATTAATTTAATTTACAGTCTCTGCAGTACAAATGTCCCCACAGGTGTCTATCTCTGAACACAGCTAAACCACACTGAAGACAGGCCTATTTCTCATCCTGACCATAAAGGTGACTGAAGCAGATGAAGACCTGTGGTCTGACCCATCTTCAGTCAGGTATTAAGTCCACAAGACAAAAAGAGTCAAGGACTGGGAATTAAAGCTGGTCTGGTTTATACTGGAAATAATAAGTAGGTTTATTACAATGAATGTTGTAAAAGGTGTATGATAAGCTCTGCTTCATTGTAGATTGGAAAATCTAGGCAGGCATTTCAGTGGGAACTCTATGCAAAGAGCAGTGAATCTGAAGAAGTCCTCTGGCTGATGGTAAATCACAGGCCAGCTTAGATTACTTTTGGGTGAAGCTTTCAGTCCAAATGAATCCTTGTTCTGCCAGTTCCTACAGAAAGACCCCAAACCTCAAAGTGAACCCCAGCAACCACCCAACTTCACATGGCCAAAACTGTGTGGATCAGCAAACAGCAAATAGTACTAAGAAATGATGCAGGAGTCTGAACATGTTTGCAGAGAAAAGTGGAGGGGGCTGGGGAACTATTTCCTTCAGTATTTTGGGATCTGCCATGAATTAGATTCCCATGAATGCTGAAGAGATAGCAGCTTCAGGCTTAAGGGAATGCACTGTATTTTATTGTGTCTCTTTGCTTTCCTTCAGCATGGCATCATGCTGCATGCATGCAGGGTGAAACCCAGAGTCTGACCTGGGAAAATGGGCAATAATAATTAAAATCATCACAACTGCAAGAAAACCTGCTCACGGATCACAGCCCTGAAAAACAGCAAGAGCAAAGATCAAACCTGAAAAAAGTGTGGGTGTAAAACAAGTGAAAAAAGCAGGGTCCAGACAGCAGAAATCACCAGAGAATGATGGGGCAGCAATGGTACTCTCCTTCTCTCTTCCATCAAACATGAGCTTGTCTCCTGTTTCAAGGTGAGAATTTTCATCTTGCCTCTGATCAGCCCTCAAGAATAATCTCTTCTGTCTCTTTTGCTGGCAAAGGTACTCAGTAAGTTTTTTTCTCCATGTTATTCTTCACATTTTGGAGGATTTTATGTAAACTTGCACAAATACCTCATTATCCTGTGCTAGGGCTCTCATTATAGCTTCCCTTTGTGCAGCCTACAGAAAGGTTAGGCTGCCTGATTTTCAGAGGTCTGCTTGACCCATTGTTTGCTGCCTTGGATAGCTTGGAAAAACGTCTGTACTTTACATAAAAGGCTTTCAGAAAGTCACATTGAATTATCTATTATATACTATGTGTGTACATATATCTAAATATATATAAATAGGTGTTCAACTATGTATGTATGTGTAGAGCCCCTTTTGCTTGTGAAGCTGTGCAAACTGCCTTACCCTGAAGATGTGCCAAAGAGAAGCCTTCTGCAAAATGTGTGCTGCAAAAATCCTAGGCAAGCTCTCTGTTACAGTGAGTCCCTTTGTGCATGGGCTGTTACAGCACATCACCTCAGCCTTCTCCTCTCAGACTGAATCTTTCCTCTTGAATCCTCTCTTATTTTTAAAGGCTAAGTATGCTTTCAAACCAGGATGTTAATTTGCACATTTCTTTCCACACAGAAAGAATGTTGGCCTATCTGCTGAACATTTTAACAAATATTTTGGGTTCTTTGGCTTTTTATTATTCTGCGTGACACCATCTGCTGTAGATAATTAACTTGCCTACGTCAGTGTGCTTTTTGTGGGCCTTTCTCTCTTAATTTTATGTTCACAGGCCGCAATACTGCAAGCAATATTGGATTGTAGCTCTGCTGATGCAGCCTCTTGTGGCTCCTTCTCTGACCTGGCAAGTACTCCTGGCAGAACGATATTCATGGATCAGCTGCGATGCTGGGAATTCTGGAACCTCTGTTGAAGGCAGGGACTGTAGCTTCACTGAGTATTAAACCTGTGCTCGAGGCTGCACATAATGAAGAAGCTCCAGTGGGCTCTTCATGAGGGGCCTAAGCCAGTGGTTTTTTTGGCACTAATATTATCTTCATTTTTGCTTGCTACCAGCACTCCATAGCAGGGACACATTTCTCCAGCTCCAGAAGCAAAGGGAAACATTTTCTGCAGTTGTCTGCTCTCATTACAGCCTTAAAGCTGTCAGAGAAAGAGATTAAGGCTGTGTCGTTCTTGGTTTTTGTTGCTGTCTTTGCCAAGAAAATGAGTTGTCACAAAATCTCAACACCTAATCCCTTCTCATTACGAGCCCCTCTCAGCCTGAGATTTAGGGGAGTTTTAATGAGAGCAGACATTGATGCAGAATGAGGGTGTTCTCACTGGGGCTACTCCAGTGGCAATCTGAATACTTCCAATTCTTGGCTCTGCTGGAATTTAGAGATATGTTTCTACTGAGTGGGGAAAGTGAGGCATCCATTCTAGGTTCTGCAGCCTCCAAATATTCTTTAGGGCACAAAATGAGTGATATAAAAGCCACCAAGCAAAAAGACAATACCACGAATGAATGTCCACCTTATTTACTCATAGACAATGTCTGCCTGACTCTTTATGTGCACAGAGAAAACACATTGTTAATTCCTTTGAATATGCAGTGGATATAAAACACGAGGTTTTTGGTCATCATTGAAGATGGGAGTCGTATCTTCACTGTCAAGATCTTCTGGTACCAAAAAGAAATCTTAAAACTATGAAGCCCACATCTGTTTGGAAAAAGCAGGTATCTCTCCAACAGTGATTGTGTCTGGGAGATACTGTCGAAGTCCAGTGCCTAGAAATGTCCTGTGACCTCTTGGGACTTGCTGTACCACATTTCATGCATAAGAGGTTATACCCATTGTTGTAGAACTGTAAATAGATTGTTTATAATATTTTCTCAGACTGAAAATTGCTCAGTGACATGGGACTGCCTTGGAAATATGTAAGCATGAAAGGAGTTGCTCTGTATTTCAGAGATGTGCTCACATCTCAGCTGCCTTCAAAGTAGCCCAGGGATCCTTGCAGGTGGAGCAACAATACATCTTTAGCCATTCATTTTCAGTACTCTAGTTGCATCAGTAACCTGATTATGGTCATAAACCAGCTTTTTTAACTCCAATTGGCTAAAGCCTTAATCTGAATGCATGCTGTAGGCTCACAGACCTCGGTAATGACAGCCAGCATGATCTGAGAATGCTTGCTTTTTTGAGATGTAGCACATGGATGGCTGCATTAAGGTGTTAGCTCAAAACTACATCCCATGGATCAACAGAAAGCTGCACGATTTCTTGCTCTTTCCCTAAATGATCAAAGCAAGTTATGTCTTTCAGAAAAGTTAGTACAACCTTTTGTATGCAGTTTCAATCTCCCTGCATCTTGGTGTTTTACTTGCCTCCTGATTTGGGTGTTTAAACAAAACACCCAAATAAAACTCTGTTTTATTTTATCATTAGGCCATTTAGGCTGGTGTCAACGTTCAGCAGTCATTAAAGCCTCTGTAATGCCTCTCATGTCTAATGCATAGCAAAGCCTTTATCAGGAACTGCTCATGGGAGCAGATAGGAAGGGACCTACACTGATCTTCATTTTGCTAATGCTCTTTTGGCTATGTGACTTAGTGCGGAGGCTTTGAATGTAAAAGTTTAAAAATGCAAATTTCTTGCTGGATCTTCAAGTCCAACAGCCGGAAATATAGGACGTTTAATCCATCAAGGGACTTTTTAAGTTTGCTCATATTAAACATCTGACCACCAATATGTTGTAAGTGAAGGCAGAAATTAGATTTAAGTTTTACTTGAAAGCAGAGAACAATAAAAAAAATTCTTTTGGTCTTTCAGCCTTTATAAACTTCATCCCTTATTCTTGTTGCATATTTTAAAGAAGATGCAACATGAAACTGAACTCCTCATTTTGGTCCACGTCCTTAGCCTAGAAAATTTCACAAAAATTGCAAATGGTCAGTTAGGCCCTTCAGATACAAGTATTCATCCTCATCCAGCTGAATCATGAAGATCCCTCAGTAAGCCAGAGTAGTTGTCCTTTTATTTTCAAAGTGTAGACTTTACAGTAGCCAAAGGCTTGGATACAAAATCAATATCAGTACAGTCAGCTGAAGTTTGCCAGTCCTTAAGCTTTTGCTCACAATGGTCCTGTGTACCACAGGCGTACATGAGAAATCTGGAATGCCTTTAAACTTTATTTTGGTATTCCTTTATATGAGCACTAATACCAGTATAAGTTGAAAGTATGATACAGGTGATACTAGCAGCTCTGCAGTGTCCCACAACACATAAAATGGGTAATAAATCATGTTTGGAGTTAATTGGGTAGGCACCACAGAAAATATGACAATGGACGTATGTTTTTGAGTTTATTTACCCTTCGGCCTTCCCTTCCAAATGTTCATCCCTGATTAAACCTAGAAATAGTACCTTCTGTGAATATACTCAATATATGGACTAAGTATACTGATCTTCTTGACATTAAGTTTTATCCCTCAAAACAAATAATAAAAAAACTAGTTTTGATAGACTTCAAGTCAAGAAGGTTATCTGTGGAATTCAGCATGTGAATAAAAATGTGTTGTAGGAACATTACAGGCTATTGCATAGATAGATTTGTTCCGAGATGTTAAGAAGCACTGAGAGGTGGCCTGCCTAGCAGGAAGAAACATTCCCTAAATTTCAAAATGGTCTCTGAGCTTAGCGATGGCTGGAAACAAATGACTGGTGCCTTTACTAAGTGTAAATTGCTGCTCCTTGCTGACAGAAATCCCCACTGAAGGCAAGCAGGTTGTGAAGCACAAGGTGAGGCCTCAGCTACTCAAATTTTCTTTTTGTGTACCTATCACGAAGCTCATTCTCTGCTTATGCTGTAAGTATGGGTGGGTTACCTGTGCCCATGCCAGAGGTAAACATGGTGAGAATCCCTGCTGATATGAATCCTTCTTGTAGCTCAGCATGACATCTCCAATTAGCCATCATTTCCTCTTCTTTTCCAACACATTGTTTCAAATTCCAAACTAGAGTGTAGCCTAAAAAAGTGAAATAGCTATTTTTGTGAAAGTGAAATATGCACCAAAATAAGGGTGTTTGTTTTCTTTTTCCTTTTCTAATTTACACACACACACATATGACCCTATTTTCAGCCTGACTGAAATTTTGTACTTTATTAGTTTTGCAGGAGTATATTTTTGCACTTTTGCTGACTTCCAGCTTCAAATGCCAGGGAGCAGACCAGGGAAATTAAAATCATTCCTTGTGTAGAGAAAGACCCCTCCGACTGAAGGACAATAGGTCCTTCCTATAATTTGAAACCAGGTCTGGTGTTCTTAGGAGTGTGTCTTCATTCTGTTAGTGCAACTTTGGCATGCATAGGACAGCAAAAAAATGTGAATGCAAAGAGAAGCAGAAATGTTTCAAGGAGAGAGGAGCATGTCAAACCTCAGACTTCTTTTCCTTTCCTTTGATTAACATTTTCATTGCTCTGAAGCAATCAATATGCCACTTTGGGTGGGGAAAAAAGGACAAAATTCCCTTCAAAAAGACTTAGGAATGAGTGATGATAAGTTCAGATTGATTGATCAAACACAAGAAACTTCCATCTTTCTTTAAATGTTTTGCTTCATTGGGAACAAAGTGATATGCATGCACATAATTAATAATGTTAGGAGAATTTAGTGTCATTCTTAATGTTAAAACAACTTATTTATAGAGGTGACATTCTATTCCTCATGTTCCTTCTAATACAGGTACACAACTGATATAACTAATTTTATAACGTTAACAAACAACTAAAAGCCAGTGCAATAATGTGGTTATAAACATTTATGTAGAATGTTGTAAACTCTCATGAAAAGGTAGTGAACCAGTAGCTGGAGCTTAAATTGCACACAGACACACACAAACACACAGATGAAATGAAAAGGAAAACTTTTGGGAATGATGCTTTTCTAAATGGAATTAATGTTGATGTGCATGTGCTATTACTTATAAAATATGAATCGTGATGTTGACAATGTAAAACTCCCATTTTAGAACTACATGTGTTTTTTCTTAATTTAAAAAAAAGTCCACAGAGCACCTGTAGCTCATGTAGAGCTACTTGTACGGACTGCACACTTTCCAGCCTTCCTAATTACACTGGCATATGGCCACAGAACTAATCCTCCTGAAGAGCCCTCCTCCACCCTCAGCCAGCTTTTTTGGACAACTCCCACTGGAAAATTGGAATCCTCCAACAAAACAAGGAGGGTGACAGATCCAAGCTGAGGATTAATTCAGCTGGGGCTAGAAGCACATCCGAGAGACAGAGATGCTTTCACCAAGTGCCTAAATAACTGCTCAATTTCCCTTGGGGTGAATTGCTTAAATTTCATCACTTCTGCTGAAAATTACCCTTGATAGGGTTATCTTGAGAGAGATCTCCCAGGAAACCATGGCCAAAACTATTGAGGGATTTAAGAATTAAAGAAGCAGCATCATAATTTCTCCTAGAATTAAGCAGGACTTGAACAGCTCCTGGCTGGTGACAGAAAACCCCTAGGAAAAAAACCCTTAGGAAAAGCACCCACCCAGAGGAGGAACATAGTTTCCCCTGAGCAGAGACCATGGAGTGATCCATCATCTAGCTACAAATCCAAGGGTTTTCTCTCCAAGCTCTCTGCTCCCGTTCTCTGATCTGCAGGATGTGACCTACTTAAAGCCAGCTCTGGAGAGGAGGAGGGGAGCTGATGTCAGCCATGCAAATCAGACTGATTTATATTCTGATGCAATCAGCCACAATCACGAAATCCACTTAGCTGGGTGAGGACTCCAGCTACTTTGTTCAATTACACAATTATCATATTCCATTTAATCCCCAAATCAATTCCTGTATTTAGAATTATTTAAGATGCTTCAGCAATTATACCTAATTAGGTTCTATCAGTAAAGTAAATAAATGATGTGGTGTGCCAATCAGATGGCAGCAATGCCAGCTGAAGGAAAAGGAGCTCCTAAGTCCTCTGCATCATGCAAATGAGTGTTTGGGTGTTATAAAGCCATTTGCTATTGAATTGGTGAGAAGAAAACCAGTCCAGAACAGTCCAGAACTGTTATTAGCCATTCAATCATTTCAGGGCTGTGCCACCTTGGACACCTGCAAAGATAATGACTGCTCTTTTTGTTGGGTAGTTTGGCCACTTCATTTCCCTGCTTAATGTTTATAAAAGGCTCTGAAAAGATAAAGCAGAGAAGGGAAATGTCTGATCTTCCCATAATCAGTATTCTCTGTTCTGCCTATAGAGGTTTTCAGACCTGTTTCAGAGGAAGAGGGTCAAGCAAGAGTAGACTGTCTTAGACTGGAGAAGAAACCTCCAGAGAACTCCCTGTCCTCATAGGAAGCCCGTGAAAGTTCAGTGGCTGGAGCTATATGACAACACCCCCTCCAATTTCAGGCAATCTTTTTTTTTCCATAGACAGACTGGGCTGTTTCAGGGTCTTCTGATGCACTCTAGACTTCACTGAACCTGCAGTTGTATATGGTCTGTCACCATCAGGGTTATGCTTTCCTGTGGGAGAAGCCACTGATTTTGAAAATACCAGCTCTACTTTTTGGCCACTTTATTTAATTCTTGCAGTTTTTGCTTCATGTCAGCAAGAATATCTGGCTTTCAGACACAGAGAATTATTTATTTAATGCCATCCCATTCCATCTTGCAGAGCAAAGGGCTTTAAAGCAAATGCCAAAGCACAACATTCTACAGCTTCAGCTGAAGAGCTATTCCTTCAGCTTGGCGTACAAAGCTATGACATTTTGATTAAAAAGAAGCTATTTTAAAAAACAAAGGCTATTTTATAATCTCCCACACACATGGCATTGAGAAAAAGTAGACCTAAATGACTGGACAATGCCTTTTTCAGCTGCTGAGCACAAATACCATGCAAACCTACTCCTCTACAGAACTGCTGCGAGGGAATTACTGGAGAACACCATGTAATTACTGGCTGCAGTAACTGCAGTTATGTGTTAGATTTGACAAAGTCATTAGAGCTGGTGGGTTTAAAAGTCACCACGAGACAGACTTTGCTCCCAGGCAGAGATTGTAAAGTGTCATCCCTGGAGCTGGGGCCTGGGGTGTTAAACCCACAGCACCCACAGGCACTGTCAGGTGGTCTCTCCCCCAGTTGGCTAGGGCTGGGCATTGTGAGAAGATGCTGCCTGGAGTCATTTTTGATCAAGCTCATTTTTTCCTTTTTGATGCCTGCTTCTTCCCCGGGAAAAAAAGCAAAATAAGCCTGAATTTTGTTTCATTTAGGCTGGTATAGGTCAGGAATTACTCACTGGGCTCAGTGTGATAAGTGGTATCAGCATTTTGTACCCGACTCAGAGCATGTAATTAAAGAGCTGATGGTTAGCAGGCAATTGCATTTAATCTGTGTTCCCATAATTTGTGGTGTTACTGTGGGGGTGATTCTCTTTTGCTCTCAGCCTTTTATTTTGTCTTCCTGCTGGACATTGAGAAAGGATCTCAAATGGCTGCTCTGTTTGCAGCAGAGTGGGTTTCCTGGCTGTGCTGTCCCTGCTCCCAGCTCCTGCACAGCCTCTGGGCACAGCCCTCGGGCATAGCCAGCTCCCTGCTGCAGAGATGAGCCTGAGGCCAGGGGCTGCAGTAAGTAGCCCATCACTTAATTTGGATGGAACTTCGAGCAAACAGGTCTAGGGCGAGGTGTCCCTTCCAACCCAAACCATTTTATGATTCTATGATTTGCTCCTGAATGTTCAAACCCAGGTGGATGTTTCATCAGCTCCTACATTTAATGGATGATTTACAAGCAAGTATACTTTCCTCAAGCCTTTGCAACAATCTCAAAATTTACCCTGACCAAGCTGACAAATAATGGGATTGGAGCAAAGAAAATAAAGGGCTGGACCACTTAAAGAGAGGAAGGTGTCTTGTATTTAGAAGTTTATCTTCTGCAATCTGACTTGTGGCAGGAGCAAAGTATGTAGTCAGTCCACCTTTTTGACTTTTATTGAGCATTAACACAACATGGAGCAAAACCCAGGTTTCCCAAATGAGGGCTATTTCAAAAGAAAATGTGAATTCACCAAGAGACAAACAGGAAAGAGGAGTCAGGGAAAAACTGATGAAACTTTTCAGAGGCCACCAAGAGACTAAGAATGTTGTAGCCAAGGTACCTTTGGAGAAATGGTGAACTCCTGCCCTGTTCCCATGCCATAGTGAAAAATCCTCTGTACAGTGGCACTGTGTCCAGCCATTCAGCTATTTCCTGCATGCATCTGACTGAGGTACAGCACATCACCAAGCCACTGAACAGAGGTAACCTGTCACTATATTTGGATTTGGGAAACAAAGAGGCAAGTTTTGGGGAAGGTTTTTCTCCTAAAGTGACAGCTGGAGTTGGAAGAATTTTGACCATGGAGGATGCCAAAAATGTGCTGAGGAATATATTGTGTGCTGATCTACAGCCTACAGATGATGCTGCAGTCACTCTGGCATAGTTACTAAGAACGAGCCCAAATGATATTAATAGAAGTAAAACATTACTGCCTAATGATACTGTGCTGTTAACAAAGCATCAATAATGGCAGGATGGCATTACATATATAGATAAGCCATTGAGTGTCAACAAACTAATGAGTTATATTTATATCCCTGTCCGATAATGTTTATCGATATGGTTGTGGAAAGCAAGGGAGACTGTATGTTTTATGGGCAGGCCTAATATTAGAACTAATTGGGGTTTGTGAGCCAGAACATCTCCCTCCCTTTAATAGGTTACAGAAATCACATGCTTTCGATAGCTTTGCTCTGAGGCTGTGTGTGGTTTAAAAAGGGCTAAAAAGAAAGAAATGTAGAAATGACTGATAAGTCAAAATGTAACCCTTTTTGCCCTGTGCACGTTCTTTTAATGCTTTGCACTAATTTTTCCTTCTGAAACAATGATTAGATGCTTCTTATTTTTTGTGTGCTCTCAGCTCAACCACCTCAGCTCTCTCCTTTCTTCTCTGCAAACTTTTGTGAAGGCCACTCCTGAAATGAAGATACTACACAGATTTATAAATGCCAGAATTTTATAAAAGCAATCAGCCAGGATGATTGGCAGTGAAGCACGTTGTAGAAAGTCAGATACCAGCAGCATCCTGACCAAGGCATATAATTGCTATGCAGAAATCCTTTCCCTGATTGTTAGACTTTGGTGCCTCAGTGGAAAGAGGGTTGCTGGCACCACAAAGGCCTTTGGGTGCTACATGAATGTGAGTCATTTACAAACGCCTCAGAGATATGTGTGGGTGACCAGTGCTTGAGAAAAAGCTAAGCAGTTCTTAAATAACCACAGCTGAATTTCTAATGCCATCACCTTAGACACATTCATTTTTTAATTAAAAACTGTTTGAATTAATGCATGAACAGTGTTAGGGAAGGGTCTGGCCCTTGGAAGGCCCCCTTGGTAGGGAAGTGTCTCAGAAATAGAATGTGAACTCTGTCTCTCTCTCCTCTCTCTGCATGTTGGAGAGGAGGACACCTGATGGATTGGGTCCCTGGGGGAATGCAAGCAGATATTTGGTACCTGTTAGCCTTGGATGTGGCACTCCAGGGAACTCATGCAATTAGACCACTAGGAAGCTCTGGTGATCCAAAATGAGTGTGCTGATTGATTTTAAGCGTTGGAAAGAATGTTGCTCATGTTGCTCACTGAGCCTTGAATGCCAAATATCTACCCAAACTGGGTTGTAGTCCAGATGGTCTTGCCCTGAGGTAATCTGTCAGAATCTGAAGTCACTCAATGGCTGTAATTTATATGAAAAGATAATTCCACTCCATCCAGAGACATATGTTTCCATGATAAGAAGTGACCTTGTGTCTTATTCTCAACAGGTGTAATATAAATGGTTAGACAAATCCCTGCTGTTTGCAATGCCTGCTGCCTCTGGATGGAAAGCAGGGAAAAGGCTCTGGAACTGAAGCAAACTTGTCTCTCTCATCACAGTGCATCATGGTGCATCATGGTGCTCTACCTCTGCAGGAGCTGGTGGGGCATCCACGTGTTGTTTTTCTTGCCGTGCCTGTTCTGGGTCACATGGGAATGTTGGTCAGGCTCATCCACAGCTGCTGGCTTTACAGCAGTAGGTTGTGTGACTTCAAGGCTAAAAGGAAACATAGCTCTTCTCACTCCTAATATCATCCAGCCCACGCCCAGCTGATTTTTATAATGTAAAGTAAAATGGCACCTGCAGTGTCAGATTTTGTGAAAAGCCTGAGAGAACCTGCCTGTAAAAGGTTTCTGATGGTAACTTCTGAACTGCTTTCCAGCCCAACTTACTTATCCTGTCATGCTGGACCAGCATCAGCCTCTGAGGGGAGATGGAAACGCCTGATCTGTTTCTGCATGTTGGTCCCCAGGCATCTCATAATGTTCTCCTGTCACTAGCACAGAAGGCTGTAGCTGGCAGGCATGTGCTACCTATGAAAGCCTTAAGATATATGAATGCTGTGGGGGTGTCTGACCTTTATCTCTGTGCAATGATGGGGACATTTATTACAGATTCTCTCACTCTCCACACATTTCTATAAAAAATAACGGGGCTCCACATGGGTGCCTCTAGTCCTTCCTTGCATCTGAGAAGTGATAAATGCAACAAAATAGCTAATTAAACATTTTGCCAGTGTGGCATTCACAAATAATTGAGATTTCTAATGATAGTGCTGTGATAAATGAAGGAGTTAATGTATTCTGATGGTACCCAGACAATGCGGATAAAATGAGCAACCTGCATCTTGTTTTCTTTCCCTAGCATCCCTTTTTTCCCTCCCTGAATTCCTGTTGCTCCTCCAGGCAGACCAGATCAAGGAGCTAAAGTAGCTGAGATCTGTCCCAGCTGAGTATCTCAGTAGAGAAAACTTAAAAATATTAGATATCAGGTCGCGGTCCTCCTGCGCTCCCAGCGGATCCTGCCCCCAGGAAGAGGATTGGCCCCACTGTACCTCCAGCTTCCAGAACCCCCCTTCAAAGCCATTTGTCTGTATCAGAGTGGGTAGGGCAGAAAGGAGCGTGGTAGAAGATAGAGAAGAAAAGACAGCTACAGACACATGCATTCAGGCACAAGTTCAGCTCACCATGCAGCCAGCTAGACAGGAGGAAATGGAATCGCCATCTGGCTGGAGCAATATGAGACTTTTATTGTTTTCCTCTGTTACTGACAAGCTAAAAATAAAAACTGTGGGAGGGAAAGCATATCTGGTGAACTTTAAGGGCATAGTCTGCTCTTCTTTGTGTCATTGTAAATACTGGCTTGAGCTGAATGAAACACCCTGCAGATGCATCTGGGTGCAACCTATTGCAGAATTTGGCCCTAGAATGCTGTAGAAAACCAGATTTTGCTGCAGCTGTGGGGTGATATTGCAAAAAGAAGTGTGTTAATTAAGCCCTGAGTGGCATTTTTAATAAGAGTCTGTGAGTAAATATGTTACTTAAACTCCCTCCCGGTGTGTGCATGAATTTAATACTCAAAGAGTGTGTTGGCAGAGCTGGAGGCTGAATTCTCTTTTCAGAATATTCTAATACCATCATCAACACTGCTACTGTCCCCCTCGTGAGTCCTAGCAGTATCCCAGGACAAAGATTTTCACCCACAGATTAGAGTTGGCCTCATGAAGTCAATAGGATGATAACTGTGTCTTCTCCATCCTTCCTTCTCTTTACCTCTGAGACTCTTCTATTCCAGATTTCAGAAATGTTTCCATCCCAGTACTTTGCTGAATTCAAGCCTGTCCCAAGCAGAGTAGTGGTTTTATCAAACCAGTGTTTTCCACTGAAAAGCTGATTGCACTGAAGCATTTCCAGACCAGATGCAGTGAGGACATTCATTAATACATGCCTTTGGGCCTGTTTTATTTCAGATGTCAGAGGAAGATAAATGCTCTAAAGTTCCTCAGGTGACGTGGTTGGTTACTATTCCAGCAGGGCCATGCTGGAACTGAGACAGATTGCGGAGATCCAGGCAGGAGCTCAGTAGCTGATGGCTACTAGACACTGCTACTCTTGGTCAAATGCACGCTGGAATTGCTGCTGCTTTCAGAGGCAGCAGGTGCAGAGATGGTGTGTCCTGCTTTGAGCCAGGGTGGCTCTGTCTCTCCATGCCTTTATCTGCCAGAGGTAAATGCAGCTGCTACTGTGAAAGCTGGCAGCTGCTGTGACTGGAATGATGCTGCAGGTTGACACTTATTTCTGCAGGCTTTCCTATTAAATATGGAGCTAATGAGCTCTTCCTTTGGTCTTCAGGAATGCTGAGAGGTGATGCAAACTTGTATGTTGTGGGTTTGGAAAGGTAAGATCATGCATGAGAATTCATCCTTCTCCTCCCTTGCACTTTATTTCTAAAGATATTGAGATAATTGCAGCATTATTGCAAATTTGTTGCATTTCCGATGCACATAAGAAGAGCAGCAAAAAAGCAGAGCCACCATGTGCAGACTCTTGGGATTTAAGCACAGTGGTGTTCACAGCTTGCTGGTGGTTGTTGTGTTTCCCACCCACGACTGGCACACAGCACTGCACAAACACAGCACTTCCACAGGGGCTCCCACAAAGATTTGGGCTGTGTGTCCAGCTGAAGGCTTGTCCCTGAGTCATCACGAGGAGACAGTGTTTGCAAGGTGTCAGTGGAAGGACCTTGACAGATGCAATGTAAACCCTCCCACTGTAAGCAGGAATCGCTTCCCATAGCAGGAAGCACTGAAGACACTCAGTAAAACTAAAGGGCAGCATTTATGGAAGCAGTTGTTGAAAGCAGCCACTTTTATTCCACAGTATGTGACACACCCATGGAATTAACAGCCTCGGGGTATATAGGCAATTGGGTTCAAAGGATGGGGAGAGACATCAGTGAAAAATTGTTTGGCAGATTTAAACTCAGTTGGAGGTAGCCTCCACTGCTTATTAATCATTTATCAATTAACAACTTCTGTTCTTATCTGAGGTTTCACTGCTGCAGATGCTATACTGATGCACAGAGACAGTACTGGCCCTAAGGTATTAAAAATATACATATGAATTCAAAGAAAGGATGAGTCTATTGGTAACCAAATGTCTCTGTAATTTCACCTTTTCTATACTGTGGATTGTTTTCTTTTTTTTAAAGTTAAAATGGGCTTGGGAAGAAGGTTTCCTGAAAAAAAAATAAACTAATAACATGTCCAATGGGAATTCAGAAATTAAGGAGTGGGGAAAGGACATTACATTTCCTCTGACGTTTTGGGTGGTTGTTGCTAGAAATTGAGCAAAAGGCTGTTGTCTGATAGAGAAATTCTTCCATTTCTCATGACAGAAAGTACAACAAAGGTAAAAACTAGAGAAACAGGACAGAAAGGGTAGTATTCATCAAGTTGCCCCTTATGTCCAAAACTGATTAATCAGACATTGTGAAACAATCTATGTAAGCACAAAGTTGGTTATAAAAAAATGAGGCGGTTTTGAAATTATAAAGCTTTGCTTCATTTGTTTTCAGTTGTTTAATCTTTTAGGGTTCATATGCTATGCTCTGGATAAAATTCGGTGTTGTCTGTGCTATATCAGTGCTGTGTGAGCAATGGCTGTGTCCTCAGGAGAGACCCAGCTGCACCAGCACTGGGTGCTGCACCAGCACCAAGAGCTGCTTCATTTCCAGCCGCTGCCAAGAGGAACTGATTTTGGAGCAGAGGAAGGCAGAGCTGTTCACCTGTTCACTTTTACCCTTCAGAGACAGCCACAGCCCACCGTGGGGACACCACCCACTTGAGCAGGTCTCACAAAGGCTGTTTGTTCACCATGAGCTGAGAACAGAGGCTTGCACAGGCAGTTCTTCAGGCTGCTGGATTTCACTGCAAGCAGAGGCAAAACCAGAGTGAGTAGGGAGCATGAGAATTCAAACCTGAGGAAGGAGCAGAGGGCAGCTGAGGCAACTCATCTCTGCCTGGGAGGGAAACAAGTAGCCAGTGTTGACATCTGACTGTTGCATGCCGTCCATTTGAGCATCCCAGCAGACAGCTGGATTTTCCTCTCTCAGGGAGGTGGTATCAGGAGAAAAGCGCCAGATGCTGAGATAATTTGAAGAAATGGGAAAAAGCGGGCTATTTACTGGCCTGGAGATGCTTTTATTTTCAACTGCTATAATTTTCAGCTGTCTCAATGAATTTAGGTCAAAGAGCCTGCTATGCAGCTTAGTCCAGACAATACCAGGCTGTAGAAAACACTTGTTGAGGAGCATCAAGGAAAGGGTGATGTCATTTACTTTAGTTCTGCTCCCCCATATGTAGTGTCCCTCTCTAAGGCAGGATGAAATGTGACAGAGCACGGCCAAATGTGACTGGACCCAGCCCAGGATCTGTGCTCCGGCTGCTAGTGAGCTGCTGAAGTAGGCCTCCACTGCTTCTTTTGTTCCCAGTGAACACGAGGAGAGAGAATTTAATTAATCCTGCATTAATGAGATGAACAGCAGTGGAAACAGCACAGAGAGGAAGATTTTGGTGATCTTATTTATGAGGAGATTATGATCAGTTTTTGAGCTTGAATATAGAGTTATTTAGAAGCTGGCATTCTGACTGGCAAGAGGCTTGTCATCAGAGATGGAGTAACTGGTTGCTGACACACCTACTAGATGATGATCTGTCTTCCTCCTGCCCTGGTAAACCCCCAGCTAGAAGCTCTTCCTTCCCTTAGAGAGAGCTCCAGGGCCAGGTTCACCTCGCCTCCTGAGGGGACAATTCACATGAATGAGCACACCTCAATCTAGCAGCTGTCCTTCCCCAGACCTGGGTGTCTCTGCTGCTGCCTTTTCTTTCCTGGAATCCCAATCTGTATCTCTGCCTTGAATCTTTATCCTGTCTCAAGGTACACCAAGGCTCTTAGGACTTGTACAGGCCTCAGGTGATGATCTGGTCTCATCTCAGCTGGCTTTGGAAGCATCTCCATGAGGATCTGAACTGCTGCATCATGGACTTAAACATCAACCTTGAAGACACAGGCTAGCTTGGCAAAGAAGACCCTTTACACATGGACACACCCGTGGGCACACACATTCAGTTGCATACATTTCTTCCTCACAATAAATATTTTAATCTTTTTGTATGAATAATAAAAAAAAAGTTTTTAGTAAAACCCACCACCACCAACAACAACAAAAACCCCAAACCCGACCCCCGCAAAAAGCCAGGATATTTTCATATAGAAAAGGTGCTGCACCAGAAACTTTCCATCAGAAGACTAAACCAGTGGGAATTTTTGTAGCAGCTCAGAAAAGCTTCCTGTCTCTTTACTGATCCTTTGAATGATCACATCCCTACCTGCAATGTTTTCCTTTATCTTGTTTTTGGCTGTTACATATTGTCATTAAGGTGCAATAGATATAGAGGATTAGATTTTTGTCTCTGTAGTTTAGACATCAGGTAGAGCCTTTCTCTTTGTCTGTGGTTTAGACTTCAGGTAGAGCCTTTCTCTTTCTTTCAGATGTAATTATGAATATTCAGGGCTGTCTGAAATACTGTCCAGGTGTTCACCTATAAATATTCACAAATCATTGTTGTGTGTGAGCATAAATCTGCATTATCTAAGCATGAATGTGAAATTGTCCAGCTAGATCATGAATATTCATTGTCTAGATAGACTCTGAATTGCCCATAAACTGTCTCACATTTTAGCAGCTTGATCTAGGTTTCTTTCACAATGAGCCCCCAGCTTTACAAGAGGCTGGTCAGAGTGGAGACAATAAAATTCATCACCATGAGCAGTGGTTACTCATGGTAAAAGCACAAACTCATTCTGCATTTCTTTCTCAGTGTATAAATGAGCAGGGACACGACCCATCAACCTCCACTGCATATTCCATACTGGGTGTTTTCACTGTTGATTTTCTCTAGGCTCAACTTGTTTTCTTTATAAGTCAGGGCAAGACAGTCTTCCTCTCAGAACCACAGACAGTGTATATGGGGCTGTCTTACTTTGTATTGCTGTAAAAGACCATTTCTGGTGCCCAGCAATGAAGAATTAATCCCAGAATGTCTAGAAGAAGTGTAAGGTCCTGCATTTTTTCTGTGGTTGTGCTGGAGCTGTCATGGAAACCAGGAGGGACTGTGTTGTTCCAAGATTGCTTCAAGGCTATTACCTGGTGCCACTGAAAATTCACCAGGAACTATGTTTTTCTGCTCCACAGAGGATCCCTGTCTCACCCAGTAAAGGTCTCCACACATCATCTCCACAGTGTCAGATACTCGCACATTAAGGCAGGATTTATAGGAAGAAGATAATATCTTGTATTAGACCATCTGATGGAATTGGAGAAAATCAAAGTTTTGAGCTTTTACAGAGCTCTCAAAGTACTTGAGGGTTGTTTTGTTTAGTTTTGTTTTGACCCAAAAAAGAAAAGGATGTCTGGATCACGTGTACATATCTGCCTTGTTTGACCTGTTTAGCTATCTAACTTTAAAGGAAGTACTTCTTCTATTTGTGACTTTAATGCTTTTTGGGGAAGTGGGTAGTGTTCATTGTCCTTTCCCATAATCTGAGAACAAATATGCTGTAGCATGGGGTATTCAGAGGTGGAAATAGCAAATATAAGGAGAAGAGGCTATGGACACCGTAGACTAACCAAAACTGCCAGAAAATCTGGATCAGAGCTTTTCCCAACAAAATTAATGTGAATTTGACTCTCTGACCCAAAATTCTGGTCAGGCTTGGATCTATAAGTATCCTCCACATGGGCTTCTCCCACAAGGTTCTGTTAGGTGAAAAACCATATGAAAGCCCAGTGCAAGAAAAGTAGTGAACCATGCACAGTATTGGAGCAAAATATTCCTTTGGGCTTTGTTTGTCTTGCCAGGATGATGTACTGCTTTTTGTCTCTCTCCTTGAGAATCCAAAAAGGTGACAGGCACAGGAGAAGTGGAGGGGAGATGACACATATTTGCACTTGTGTTTCCAGTGCCCAGAACTGAGTACTTGTGACTTCATTGAAGAAATAATGTGGGAAAATCTCCTCTATTGCAGTTTAATTGAAACTCAGAACATTATGGTTCTCTCCATCTGAGACATATCCAGACCACCAAATCCTTGCATTTCCATCATCACTCCTGCTTTATTTCCTCTTTGAAATGCTCTCTGAGTTGTGTAGAGTAAGAATCACAGAATAATAGAAAGATTTGGATTGGAAGGGGCACTCAGTGGTCAGGCTGGGTTCACTCAGTCCAAATTCTTCTAGAGTCCATTTATGGTGTGAGTGAAAGGACAATTTTGCCATACTAGTCAGGATCCTGCAAAAGCTAGCAGCTGCTGCCTAAAACCACAAAGATGTCATGAAATAAGATGACAGTGTTTGCTTTGGTAGTACCGTTCTTCTAACGTTTTTTCCTTGGTGAAGGGTTTCTTGCAGAGGAACTGTGTGCAGTGAAAATTCTCTGAGACTGGCATCAGTAATACTAACACCAGAGTACACTTCAGAGGAGCATTGTCCTGCTGCTGGAGGAGATACCACTTACACAGGATATGAGTGTCCTTGACCTAGAGATCAATTTAACCTAACTGCTAATGCCATTTGTTCTGTTTATTATTGTGGAAAGTCAGGGTGCTGTGATTTTTAGTTCACCTTTTTGTTTTCAAGGAAGTGCAGCTGGGCTCTCACAGAAAGCAGGGTGCAAAGCAGTGAAAATCCCTAGATGTTTGGTCAGATGCCTGTTTTCAACATCTGTATCCTTTGCTGCAACCCAAATAACTTGTTCAAATTCCTTCCAGCTTTCACTTACAGTGATGCCCATGCTTTGTGCTGGTCATTCATCAAAGACAAAAAACCATAAAAACTTGGACGGGCAAGAGACCTGGACCTCATCAAACAGAGGGAAGATATGGCCTGACAGTAAACAGCACCACATTGTACAACACTTTTGGCGGATGAGAAAAGAGAGAATGGCTTGAAATCCCCTTAGGGGAAGATGAGGGTCAGGGAGAAAAAGGAAGAATGGTCTTAAGAGCTTTCCAGGGCTAAAGCAGAGTTGAACTGTTTACCAACTCACACCTGCGGGATGGTGACATCTTGAATCACCTTTTTAAAGAGGCAACTCTAAAAAATTAGAATAAAAAAAAAAAAGAGGCCATGCCTGTTCTTCATTAACTAAACCCCACAGGAACAAGGGTGATTCTGACAGGATCCTGCCTGTGGCCCTGGAGGGCATTAGCTCTGCAGGCTTGGGTGTACAGCAGCAGGACAGAAAAGAGTACATTTGTGTGAGGAATCATAATTTGTTTTCAAGAGTCATACAGGGCTTGACTTAGCTGTGAAGAAGGTCATGATTACACTTCTCTGAGACTCACAGGACCGGAACAGTGTAGATGCTTAGAAAAATATGATTACTTTCAATAATGTTTCATATCCTAAAGCTGCTACCTCACAGGTCACTTCAACCATCTTGTGTACTCATGGCTATAGCACATGGTAACTCAGGCTGGCAGTTGAGAAATTCTGTGTATACCCCAAAACATAGTAGATCCTGCTGACAGCTGGGTTGGAAGCTAGTGGGAATAATAAGACTGGCTGCAAAACCCACTCTGGGGTGTAAATTGAACACAGAAAACACAGCAGCATCACAACTATGCAAAGCCAGGACTCATTACAAGGACAATTTTGTCTCCTGAATGCCAACACAGAAGCAACAGTTCAGCACAGCCTGAAGAAGAGGAGTGTCTGTATGACTGAGCCAGAACACATAATGGTTGAGCTGTACATTTTCTACTTTACTGTGAAAAAACTGCACAGAAAATGTTCTCCTCAGCTGTGCTTCAATCAGGGACTCCCAAGCTTTCCTTCTGGGGAGCTATGTCTAATCTGGCACATTGCTTGAGAATAATCAAAGGCTCAGTAGTCCTATTGCCACAATCTTGTAGTGACAACAGCGACTGCTGTCAAGAGGGGGATGCTCCTTCTGAACATACTTGCAGAAGCCTTCGTGTGATGTGATGCTGTATTTGGCTTCTATGGCCAGGTTTTTGTAGTGGGGGGGAGCTTCTGTGAGAAGGTGCCAGAAGCTTCCTCCATGTCCAGCAGAGCCAATGCCAGCTGGCTCCAAGATGGATGTTCTGCTGGCCAAGGCTGGGCCTATCAGAAATGGTGGTAATGCCTCTGTGATAACATATTTAAGAGGAAGGGGGGAAAAAAAAGTAATTTTCAGAAGCAATTGCAGCCAAAGAGGAGTGGAGTGAGAATGTGAGAGAGGAACAACTCTGCAGACTCCAAGGAAAGTCAGTGCAGAAGGAGGGGCAGGAGATGCTCCAGGCTCTGGAGCAGAGATTCCCCTGCAGCTCGGTGCAGACCATGGTGAGGCAGCTGTGCCCCTGCAGCCATGGAGGTCCATGGGGATGCAGAGATCCACCTGCAGCCTGTGGAGGAGACCCAAGCCAGAGCAGGTGGATGCCTTGAGAGGAGGCTGTGACCCTGTGGGAGGCCTGTGCTAGAGCAGGGTCCTGGCAGGGATCTGCAGGCCTGTGGAGAGAGGAGCCTGCACTGGAGCAGGTTTCCTGGCAGGACTTGTGACCCCACGAGGGATCCACGTTGGAGCAGGCTGTGTCTGAAGGACTGCACCCCATGGAACAGTGACCCACATCTGTGGGATTGCTCACATTGGAGAAGTTTGTGGAGAACTGTGTCCTGTGGAAGGGACCCCATGGTGGAGCAGGGGAAGGACTCCTCTTCCTGAGCAGGGGCAGAAACAACAGGTGATGAACTGAACATAACTCCAATTCCCATCTCCCTGTGCTGCTGGGTGGGGTGGGGAAGGTAGAGCTGAGAAGGAGGGAGGGGTGAGGGGAAGGTGTATTTAAGGTCTGTTTTTACTTCTCGTTAGACTGCTCTGATTTTATTAGTAAAAAATTCAATCAATATCTTTGCGTCTGTTCTGCCTGTGATGGTATTTGGGGTGTGATCTTTCCTGGCCTTGTCTCAAGCCATAAACCCTTTATTATATTTTCTCTCTTCTGCCCAGCTGTGGAGGGGAGTGAGAGAGTGGCTTTGCTGGGTGCCTGCCATCCAGCCAGGGTCAACCTCTACAGATGCTGTTCTTTTAGGAGAATGAACATGTCCTTTGGCCTCTGTTTCATTTGCTGCTCCCTTCCCTTCCCTTCCCTTCCCTTCCCTTCCCTTCCCTTCCCTTCCCTTCCCTTCCCTTCCCTTCCCTTCCCTTCCCTTCCCTTCCCTTCCCTTCCCTTCCCTTCCCTTCCCTTCCCTTCCCTTCCCTTCCCTTCCCTTCCCTTCCCTTCCCTTCCCTTCCCTTCCCTCCCTTCCCTTCCCTTCCCTTCCCTTCCCTTCCCTTCCCTTCCCTTCCCTTCCCTTCCCTTCCCTTCCCTTCTCTCTCCTCTTTTCTTTTTCCCCTAGAGTGCATGACATGCCCCATAACATCATGGCCCTAACATAAGTCCCTGCATCTGGGACAAAATCCAAGCCTTTGAGTGTATTCGTTCCTCCAAAATCAGAGATGTGTTTCCCGAGCAGTACACTGCACATGGATTTTGACTCTCCATGAGTGTGTTCGTCTCCATGTATCCAACTCTGTGAAGCTGTGAAAATGGATTTGGTGTTACTGCACAGCACAAGGGGCTACATTAGAAATGACCTGTTTAACCATTAATGTAGAAAACATAAACCTCAAAGACTGTTGAACTACATGTTCAGGGATGAGGATTCCCCATCTACTCTCCCTACAACTAAATATTTACTGCTTCAGAAGTTGTTATATACTATTAGTAAACACTTCCACTGAAGAAGTTGGTGAGAGGTTGAACACTGATTTAACTGGGAGCAAATGTGGCCTTCTGTTGGCTGAGGATGCTCAAGATGGTAATTTTACAAAGATAAGCTGTCATGAGAAGTCTTTAAATAGTTTGTATTCTCTGAAGTTTCCAGACAAAATCAGCAGCTGGAGCTTTTTTCATGTTTCTGCATGCAGGGGCGGACCTTGTGTTCTCACCTTGCAAATAACGGGACTGTAATTTCCACATTGTTTCTGTGTTTAAACTGATGGAGAGCTGAGGATGAAGGGTGACATTGACAATGTCCTTTTAACATTTTGATTGGCAGGTCTCTACCTCCTGTCACTCACAATACCCAGAGAGAAAGCTATCTCATTAATAACAAAGAAAAAAAAAATGAAAGCTACTGCCTTGTGTTGTCTGAGTGCAGTTGTAAGACTTTGCTGACACCTGCAAGGTGGAATAAACACCTGCATTTCAATCGCTGGGAAAAGAAATCCATGTATACAGAATTCAAATTGTTTGTGCAGGTGGTTCTTATTTAAAAGTGTCCTGGGTTGCAGTGTATTCCATTACCATCCTCACGAGCTGTTGAAACCAGGCAGGGCAGTGTTTCTTTGCCTCCTCCCTCCGGACTATCTTCTATTAATGAGCCCATTAATGCCTTGCCTCATGACTCATCATCCCTTTGTGAGATGCTCCACCCAGAGGGAGGAACCAAGCATTCCATCCTGGATATAATCTGAGATTCCTAACACCACAGGCAACCTTTCTACTGGATTCCCAGAGGATAGGAGCTACACAGCCACCACTGGACCTTCAGAGGAAGAGCAGACCCTTCTACAGGATCACTGCTTCAACAGAACCACATCCATCGCTTCAGGAGGACTGCAGCCACTATCTTATCAGAGTGCTACCACCACCCTGACTAACAGGGTGTCAGGTTGTATGCTGACTCTGTCAGTTTAAACCAGTGTTTTCTGCCTTTATCTTTCGTTAAATTTCCCTATTAAATTGTTATTCTGACTTGGTGCCTCCCACTGGTTTATTTTCAAAGTAGTAAGAAAAGTTAACAAGTCAGCCTTCAGTCAGAAAATCCAGTTGTGATCTCCCCCAGGATGAGAGCGATCAGCAACATTTATGTTCACTCCCAGGTTCTATGGGCTACCCAAGCACAGGGAGCATCAGGCAGAGCATCCTTTAGCTGGTAAAGGGTAGGTTTACATTGCTGAAGAGTTCATGGAGATGGCTTTAAGTGTGTAACATTGGCATCTAAAAGGAGAAGAGCCCAGCCTGGTGCTGGCACTGCCCTAGGACTTGCTCAGAGGAGGAGATGCATCTCTGCTCACTCCAGAGACCACAAGCAGCAGAGACATTGCACCTGTGCAGTCATTGCTGGGGATGGTCTGAAAACAGAAGGGCTGGGATGTGCCATGGAGAAGGAGAAATCTCACTGCAGTAAGCAAACTAATTCAGATGCACCAGCAGCACAGCGCTTCCCGCCTGCCCGCCAAGGGCCATGGCAAATCCAGCTGCCCTTTCACAACCTCTGAAGCAGCACACAGCACACAATAGAGAGAGAAATGAAAGCCCCTCAAAGTAAAACTGAGGAGTACGGAAATTAAAACTGAAGGGAGAAGAGAGGAAGAATTGCTGAATAACCTTTTGGAGCTGGTAGGTTCAGACGTGTGTGACAGTTCTGGGTGGCGAGCTGCAGGCATGGACACCTGTAGCAGTCCAAGCTATGCTTTAATTAAGTTACCTGTTTTTATTACAGTGCCCCAGATAATACCCTCCCTGCTCAAGTTTGCAGTGACACTTCTCTGTTCTTCAGACTAGAGTAAGTTCAGATTGGTGATTGGTTTTGTGGGTTGCTTTTTTTTTTTTTTTTTTTGAAACACTATGTCACATATTCCCTTCAGGGAAAAAGAAAATGAAAACCTTACCTATTCTATGATTATAATTCAGGTTAATCTTCCTTGGACTGCAGTTTTCCTTGCTCTGTATATATACATATATATCTGTAGGAATTATTAAGTGAGAAGTTAGAAGGCAGAGGAGGTTTGTTGCTGCTTTTTCCTAGTGCTGCTGTTCTCAATGGATGTTAGCGAAACTTTTTTAGTCATCATTTCTTTCCCTAGTATTCCCTTCATTTTTAAGAAAGCTAATGCATAAGACAACCACAGAAAGATTTCCAGGACAGAAGACATCAGTACAAAAATCTTGGAAAATTAGCACCTTTCTCTGCAGTATGAGCAATAGTAGCTCAAAATATCTCCTCCCCAGCTTCCTGATGGGCTCTCTCCTGACACAGATGAATCACCTCTTAGAAAATATTGGCTGCCTTGCCCATTCACTTCTTGTTCTGCGCACAGTTTATGAGTGACTGTCAATGTCTTTTTAGTGTTTTTGCCCACACCATACCCACACTAGAGAAGTCAAAGTGCATTGTTATCTGTTTGTGGCAGATATTGCTAAATGGAGGATCTCAGTGCAAAGCCAGATTTTAGCCTCTATGGAAATTTTGGGTAGGTGTTCTGTCCAGCAAGTGATCACCAGAGCTGGGCACCTCTGTTGTATTTTCAGCCCCTCTATCTATGTATCTTTGCATCCAGCTGGTTTGGGTGGTGCTGTCCTTTGGGAAGGAATTAATTTTTTCTGAGAGCATGGTAGGGTGCTCAGAGTTTGGGACTTTTGGCATGGCTGTGATGTCCATCACTACCTACATTGGTCTGTCACATCGACATGGGCTTATTTCAACCAGATCAGCTCCTTTCTCTGTGCTGTTCCCAGTCTTTTAAAATGTTCTTTGTTGGTTTTTTTTGGTTTGTTTTTCTTTTCTCGTGGATGCAGAACACAGAGTGAGCCATGATGAGTTCTCAGGATCTTCTGCTTGTACACCGCTTTGTCTTCCAGCATGAAGTTCCTGTTCTCGCCACAGTCCCTGTTTCTCTGCCTGAACCACAACAGGAAGCTTCAGGCAGTGCCACAGATTTAGGGTAAATAATAACTTCTAAATTAATCACAAATCAAGATTACTTCAGTTGCAACAATCTTTTTCTTGCTGCTTTAATGCAAAATGAAAGAGAACCAAACCCCACTGGAAATGCAGGTTACTTTTTCAAGGCACAAATATCATTTTATGGTAGCATCCTTATCTTGACAGCTTAATGGAAAGACCTGAGAATTGAGCTGTTGTATTACCTACTGTACTTTGTTCAGCAGCATGGGTTCTTTCTCTCTGTCCTCTCGTTTTCCTGGAAAAAGAGCTTGTCTTCTCTTAAATAAATGCCAAAGATGATGCTAAATAAGTGCCACTTTCAGACCCTGTTCTGTGTGAGCTGTATGGTCCCAGGGGGTAGGTCTATCCCATAATTTAAGGCCATCCTTGCATTACATGCTGAATGGACTTCATAATCCCCTGGGCTTGATCACATTTGGGTGCTAGATATGAAACCTGCTGTCAGCTCTGTGGCACGAGGACAGGCAGGGCACACAGCCATGCTAAATGACCAGCTGGCCACTGAGGACAGTCCTTACCGAGTGGTAACAATGGCTCTTTCTTGGAGGTGAAAACAGTTACTTGGGAAAGAGCAGGAAGAATGAGGGTACCCTCTGGGAAACAGAGAGCTGATCTAGATACAGGGTAAAACCTCCTTGAATAGCTTGATGTTACAAAGATGAGGGAGCTGCAGCTGTACCCATATCTAAAGAACATCAGTCCATGCAGCAGTATTATATAGCTGCTTCCTCTAAAGAGTATAATAGATGCCCTTGCTGGAGAAAACCTGAGAAAATGATGTGGTAGGATGACCCTGACTGGATGCCAGGTGTCCACCAAACCTGCTCTATCACTCCCCTCATCAGCTGGACAGGGGAGAAAAACAGAAAAAAAGGTTTGTGGGTCAAGATAAGGGCAGGGAGAGATCACTCACAGATTACTGTCATGGGCAAAACAGACTTGGGGAAATTAGTTTAATTTATTACCAAACAGATCAGAATAGGGTAACAAATAAAACTGAGTCTTAAAACACCTTTCCCCCACCCCTCCCTTTTTCTGGCCTTAACTTTACTCCTGATTTTTGTGACCTCCTCAATTGCGCAAGGGGACAGGGAACGAGGGTTGCAGTCAGTTCATCACACGTTGTCTCTGCTGCTCCTTCCTCCTCAGGGAGAGAACTCCTCACATTCTTCCTCTCCTTCAGTGGGAGTCCCTTATACAGGGTGCAATTCTTTCCCTATGGGCTCCTGACAAGATCCTGCTCCAGCATGGGTTTCCCACAGGGTCACTGCCTCCTTTGGGCATCCACCTGCCCTGGTGTGGGGTCCTCCACAGTCTAGACATGGATGCACCTGCTCCAATGTGAACCTCCAGGGGCTGCAGGGGACTGTACCATGCACTGTCTGTACCATGGGCTGCAGGGGAATCTCTGCTCTGGTGCCTTGAGAACCTCTTCCTGCACAGACCTTGGTGTCTGCACCATTCTCCCACATGTTTTCACTTCTCTCTCCAGCTGCTGTTGCACAATGGTTTTTCCCCCCTCCCACTTAAATATATTATCCTGGAGCTGCTACCACTGTTGCTGATGGGCTCAGCCTTGGCCAGCAGCAGATCTGTCTTGGCAGATGACATTGGCTGTGTCAGACATGGCAGATGTAGCAGTTCCTCACAGAAGTCGCACATGTAGTCCCCCCCACCACCAAAACCTTGCCACACAACAGCAAAGCTAATGAAGTTGCATCCCCACCTGCTGTAAACTGGGGATTTCCATTGGTATGAAAAGCTTCCTGCCAACTCAGAGCAGCCAGGTATCTGGCCCCAAAGCTGCTGCTGCTGTGTCAATTCTCTGGGTAGTATTGCTAAACCTGCAAGAGGGCAAGCACCCCTTGACCTTGCAGATCACAATTCCTTAGCATTGGAGAGACCTCACACTCTTCCTCTCTACTGTAATAAAAGTGTTTGTAAGATGAAACATAAAAGTCACAAGCCCCTTTGAATATTTTGGCTTGGAAAAGGTGCCTTTGTGGCTGGGTATCCTGGGGTATCTCCTACTTCTCCGCTTACACAGACAGATGTGTCTGCAGGGAGGATTGTGTTTTCTGCTGGTGATGAGAAAAGAGAAAAGCCTGGAGTATTTCCAAGATCATCTCTGTGCACCCATAAGGCCGGCTTGGTGAAGAGACTTCAGCAAATGGAGAATTATGCAGTGTACTGGGAAAGACATGGGAATTCTCTGAAGACTAATTCAGATGGTGTAAGTCATCTTGTGGGCTTCCCTGCTTCCACCTTCACCTGCAGAGACACCTCATGCCCTCTGTTTTATCTCCCTAAGGTAAATGCCTCTCAACAGCCTGATCCCTTTCCTGTGCCTTTTTTACAGCAGAGCTGAGCTGGAGTAACTGGGGGAACAGGCCATTTTCCCCATCCCATTCCTATCTTCAGAGCCCAAAAGGTGTCATGGTGATGCTAGTCCACCCTCTCCTCTAACTTTAGGGAAGTGACTTTTGATGTACTAAGTAATAAAGACCCAGCCACCTTTTTTTTTTTTCTTCCTAGATTCATAATTCTTATCTTGTCACTTTCTGGGATCCCACAGAGAATACTGCAACCACAGCATCACATTCTCCCATGAATCCACCTTTCCCCTTGTGACTACAGCTGTTTCTGTGCTAATTACCCTGCCTAGCTCTGTTGGTTGAGTGCTCCTGTTATTAAACAAATACTGCTGTTCTATTGGCCTCTGGTGAATTTCTGGAAGCGCTATGCAAACACTTGGAGCATTCTGCTGCCTCTGCCTCTTGTGGGATTGACGTATGGAATATGATTTCCTAAGGGTATGTATTCTCTCTGTTAGTGTTGCTGAGGAGGACAGTGTATTAGGCACTTTTCCCACCTGTGTAGGAGGGCTAAAATGCAAAATATATATTCTGTTTTTCTAAAGGATAAAGAACGTCTTTGAAAAATAATGGTCTTCCATCATCTTTTAGGTGGAGATGTACGCAAAAAAAAGACTTGCAAACCCAACGCCAAATGGGCTCTACACCCAGTTTGTGCAGGTTCAACTCAGAAGGGCCTTGCTATCTCCATTTCTCTTGGGTGTGAGAAATGTGCATGTCTATTTCTAGCAGTGCTTGATTTTGCCTTTGTTAGTTAATTTTCCAAACACAGGGATCTGGACTCAACCTTTGCAGATTGAACCAGTATTTGATAATTTAACCCAGACTGTTTTACACATTGTTGCCAGAGATGATCAACCTGCCTCTGGAATTTAGTGGGTTGCTCCAGAGTTATTGTGTGCTACAGCTGGTTGAATAATGATGAAATCTGGATGACTCTCCTCCTGAACGAGATTCATGGCTATTTGCAGAGGCACTGCAACTCATTAGTCACCAGTATCCCAGTGACTGCTGGGAATTTATGAAAATGTTTGCAAATTTTAAATGGTTGAAGAATGCATTCTGGAAATGAGTTATTTGCTATTTTTCATTCACTGGCCTCGTTTTTGGAAGCATATCTCACATACAAGTTTCAGTCACTGAGTCCAAGAACAAAAATTATGCCATATGACTATTCACACATCACGAGTGACTGGGAACCAAAGTGAGCCATTTGTGAGCAAATTACATTTCGGAAATTATTTATCTGTACTAACTGGCAAAGATTTATAAACATGACTTGAATTGTGCATGTTTGGAGCAAGTCAGTACTTTTCCCTGATGCTTTCTTCTTCTGTCCAAGAACCTCATTTTCGATTAGGATACATGATATATAAACACATAAAATTTTAGTCTCTTGCCTGTGCCATTGGGAAAAAAATTTTCAAAATATGAGCAGGATATAACCAATACAGTAATGCCATTCTGATCCCACAAATAACCTGGTACCTGCAAGACACTGTCCCATTCATCTCAGATGAACCTGGTATTTGAAATTTAATGAGCTTTAGAATGATGATGGCTGAAATATTAACATTTGTACTTCACTGTATATTAAAGCCTGCAGGAAAGGTGTGTGTGAGAGATGGCCACATTTGGAAGAGTAGGAAAACCTGGAGCAAGAAGTAATTTATAAGTAGGATGAGCCTGCAAGATGAGTGGAGCTTGGGAATAGGCCCTTCCCTTGATTTTTGCATCTTCAGTCCCTGCTTATGAATATTGAATCCTTTGACTAGTTGATGAATGATTCATCAACACAAGCACACACACGGAGCAAAATAGGGAAAATGTTTGCTTTCATGAGTTTTATTTAACCACTGTTTTGCTTGAGACAGAACAGAACTCAAGGTGCATGTGGTGGTTGCCGATGGGGTGCCGCTGCTGCAAGTCCCACAGCAAGAGTAATTTTGAATGGTACTTCACCTTCCATGAGTGGCTAGTGGTGACTTTTGTGCTCTGATGGGTAGATCATGCGAGGAGATTGGTTTCACGCAGCAGGACTCTGATCCTGTTCTCCTCCTCAGAGAGCTTTGCAGTGTAGCACTACACAGGGTGCCGTTTTGATCATGCTTTTTCTTTGCAACACAGTTGTATCATACCTCTGTCTTAATAATCCCAGTCATTATTTGCAGAAAAAGGTAGAGGTGTCCTATGAACTCTGGGCTGGGATAAAACAAGCTCTTTAATCCTGTCAGTCAGCTCTTGTAAAAACTACAGCAGGCCTGCAAAATGGAAAGTCTCTCCATGCAGTCTGATTCTAGACCACAGCAGTGCTCCGGAAGGACTGGGGATTAGATAAATAGGGTCAAGGACACACCCTACATTCATGGTTGAGCAGTGGTATAACTACAAATAAGGCAAACTTCTCATTCACCTTCTCTTCTAACCTGTGAGATGGAGTCCAGTGCTGGTGATGTATCTGCCAGAAGGAGTCATGCAAAATGCTCCCATTGCACACGAGTGGTGTGTGACATCCTGGCATGGGAGAGTGACCACTGCCATGAGACTGAGGGCAAGACAGAGGCCTCGCTGCTGGGGAAAGTGAGGCAGGAGCCTGCTATCAGAGGGCTGTGGGTTATGAATGGCACTTTACAGCTGCAATGAAGGAGCTGGTGCTGGGAGGTGGCAGGGCTGTGTCTGTATCACTGCTGGTGGACAGGAGCTGTGGAATCTTCTCCCCTTTCTGCAGCTTCCTGTCTCTTCCTTCCCCAACCCATCTGTGTGATGAGGGTGATGAGAGTTACCCATTAAGAGAGATGAACCAGACTGTGGGAAGAGTAAGGAAAAGAGTAGTCAGTCCAAATAGCAGGGAGCATCTTATGAGGAAATCTGTTATTGCAGGACTGAGACGCTGAAATCAGATGCATAGAGAATATAAGGTCAGTCCAATGAAAACTGGGAAATGTTTCAAGAGGGAACCTACAGAAAAGAGGAACATCCTTTCAGAAGACAAAATGAAGAAGTGGATAAAAACTGTTAAGGCTTTTCTGTCTTTAAAATCCTTGATTGTAGAGATGGGGGTCTGCTTACCCTGCTGTTGCTGGCTCCATTTCAGTAATGGCCACAACACTCTGTGTGTAGCTGGGGGAAAAGAAATAGAACAGTCTGGAAGTAATGAGTCAAGGATAATGTAAGATGACAGTAATTAATTCTTTGAAATAAAATTCCACAGGAGGGGAAAAGAAAACAACCAGAAGGAGGGTTGGGAATGATGCCAGATGGGAAGCCCAGGGGACAGTTCTGGGAGCATACAAACTTGAAATCATTTGGAAATCCATGCACATTCTTAGGGGAGGACCATAGCTGGGCTAGAACATTTGAATTTGTAGGTTCAGTTTCCTTTGCCTGGGAAGCATGACTTTAGTATAGATATCTGCTGTGTTTATCACCTTCCAACGAGTGCTCATTTACTCGTTTGGTTTATAAAGGAAGTTTCTGGGGCTACAGAAGCAGAGCACAGTCTGGTAAATACTACACTGACAAATAGTCTGGCTTTCTGGTCCTGCTCTCCTGATTGTTCACAGAATGTGTGTATGTTAGCATGTTTGTCCCTAAATCAATCTGATATCCAGCCTATTCAGACTTAAAATTACATAAATTTTAGAAATTGTAACAAATCTTTTTAATGCAATTTTTTTTGTGACTGACTTTTTGGTGACAGTCTAGAGCTCTTAGAACCTAACAGCTGGGTATAGAGGCAGTGAGTAAATACAGTGAAGCAAAGTCTCAGATGGTTCAAGATTTTGAATTTTTGCAGGATCCATGTGCAGCCATTTGTGTTCTGCTGTTCTGTAAGTTAAAAGCCTTCCTCTATGGTTTCAGAATCAACAAAGGATGCAGAAATTTCCATCCCTTTTAGTGACATCTTAATTTACCATGAATGGGACTGATCTTGGAGGCTCAGGGCCCATGGTCATGGGCTCTGCTGCAGGTGCAAAAAACTGAGTCACTCCCTGTTTATGGCTTTTGGGTCCTTATTGCTCTGAGATCACCATGGAAGTGAGCAATGTTTCGTATGAATTCCATGTATACAGGTGCAGTTTCTGCACCGCTATACACCAAGGTTCAATCTTCTTCTGAATCTGGAAAAGCTCAAGGCAGTATTTACAACAACCCTTGCTCTAAATTGTCAGGGAGGCTTAGAACAAGGCTTTGTCAGCCTCAGTGTTCAGACCCCCTAATTTGGACTAAAGGAGTCTCTCTAAGGGCTGGAAGCAGCAGCAGCAGCAGCATGCTGTGATTTGCAATGCAGATCAGTTGCCAGAGGCTGAAATAACATACACTTTACAAGCTATTTATTTTTGGCCCTCTGAAATCAAGCCTCAGAGCTCACCTGTTTTTGTTTCAGAAGAATAACAAGAGATTGCAGCAAGGAAGGTGTATGCTAGGAACAGAAGGAAAGCTACCTAGGCTGTGTGCACTGTGCACTATGGGAAAGCTGTCCCCAAAACCCACAGGCAGTGCAAACCATTTTCCCTGCAAAAGACTGATACACACTGAAGACATTCACATAGGGCTGGCAGGTGTCTAGTGCGGCTGGCCCAGGTACCAAAGGCATTTAGAGGACTATGCTTGGGCAGCTAAATTGCCCCTGGCACATTTGGCTGCACAGTGCAGGGCTGCGTGGAGGTCTGAGCCATTTCCACACCCTTGAACAGTGACTGGTGTGCACTGGTATGAAAAAGGGTCTGCATTCCACCAGACCAGTCCTAAGGGAACTGGCGGGTGCTGGAGTGGCTGTGGTGCTCTCAGGCCAGCAGCTTCAGGTCACCCCGGGCCCAGCTCCTTCTCTGACAGCTCTTCTTCCTGCACTCTCTCACTTGCCACAGGTCAATTTTCTGAGTGCAAAAGTGAACAGGGTTGTGCTCTGCTGCTTCCCAGGGATGGGATGTCTGAGATGGATGATGGTGTCTGCTGGAAGGCCAAAGGATCTTAACTTCAGGGAGGTCTGCAGAAGTTAAAGGAGTAAAATTGGATAGGAACAGGGGCTCCACAAGATGTTTTCAAGGTCATGCTCACTCAGCTATCGACTCCAAATGTTGAAGGCAAAAAGATGACTTCTGGCCTTTGTCCACCACTGCTCCCTGGGTTTCATCCTTTCAAGCAGAGCATGGCTTCCTGTTTCCCTCCTCATCCCACCTTCTTATTTTCCTCTTCTCAACACCAGTCACACACTATTTTTTCCTTTCCTTCCCAGGCTATTTTAACATCAAGTTTTAATGTCAGCCTAGAGATAGAATATCCCTTATTCCTGCATAAAAATGGTGGGAAGTATAGCCTTACCCCATACAATCTCTTCTCTTAAAATCATCAAAGCTGGTAGCAGCGTCACTCTCCTGCATTCTGCCTGCAGGTTTTGGTTTTTCACAGATGGAGTTTTCATTTAATCATGCTCAGACTGAATGAAAGCAGCACTATTAATTAAACAATGGCCCATCTGGTGCATTGCAAATATCTACAACACTGGGAGATTAATATCAATTATATCAGAAGCTGGAGGGATGCAAGAACCTGCAGAGATACACTCTCTGGGTTGTGTTAGAATCCAGGCAGAGGAAGAGTGTATTCCTGTGGAGAGATCTCTGGGCAGGGAGCAGCAAGCATCTGATCCTGTTGCTGTGATGCCAATATTCTTTGTGCAGCTGGACAAGCCATGTCTGTGAAGGTTTCTTCAGGTGAAAGTTGGGGCAAATTTGGTGTGTTACTCCCAGTTGTACCTTTGAAAACACATCCTGTATTCCTGTACCCTAGAACTCCTCCACTATAAAATCCTTTTTCCAAAACGTGCTTTAGGAGCTGTGGAGAAAAGTGTCTACAAGGATTAGGGATAAAACCTACAACATCTGGTTTGAAATCCCTATTTGTAGTGTTTTAGTTCAGTGTGGTGTTTCCTGGCCTCAAACCAGAAACTCTCCTCCTACCAGTTCTATTTCTCTCTCTAAACTCATAATTGTGAGCATACTGACTTGGAAACAAGATTGTTCTTTCTATAAATCATGCCCCAGCCCACTGGCACAGCCCAACACATCCCAGATTTCTTATGTGCATCATTCTGTAGCAGCAGCTATCCAGAAATTCAGCAAGGCCGATTGTTGTGGTGGCACATAGCTGATTTCTGTCACATGTGTAGCAAGTCTGGCACATGTGGTGCTGGAGCTGTGCAGATGAAAAGAAATCATTTTTGGACATATTGACCCTCCACTTTTGACTGTGGTGGCAGCAGTGGGTGTGTGGGCAATTTAATCATGGCAGAGCATGTCTCTGGATTTTCTTATGAGAGCATGAAGAAACGGGACTAGAATTAAAAAGAAAAAAAAGAAACCAGCTCTGTCGTATTATTTTTAGAGCTGCTGGCTCTATCAAGGTAAAGAGTTGTGTGCAGTAAACACTGGCTGACTGTGATGAATAGCTATTCAGTCAGAGAGGGAGAAGTGCCACTTCACAGTAAGGAAGGAAAACCCATGTCTGTGCTAGAAACAGTGACTGTAGATTTGTTATCAGATGTGTGAGCTTTTCTATAGTCTACATTTAGCTTTCTGTGACAATTAAAGGTCACAAATGTGGCTTCTTGAGCAAAAGTTCCCTAAGACCCCAGCTGACAACTAATGCTGGGCCTTGTTTCCCTGAAAGGTAAAACTGATTTTCAATTACAAGTCAGTGGACTTTTTGCTTGAATGGGAATTAAGTAAATCAGAAGCCAATACTTTTTTCTTCCCTTACTAGATTTCAAATACAATTTTGGCTGTGGGCTGAGTAAATCCAATGTCAGGCACATGGGCCTGCTCAGATTTAAAGCTGCTTTGGCCAGATGGAATAAAGCAAGGATGGGAGAACTGAGTTGGAACAAATAGAAACCATCCCAAATCCTCAGACTTAATAATCAGCTTGGCTTGACAGGGTTTGGAGGCTAGAGAAGTGTTTAGATGAATAAATATTCTTTTGCATTTCTTCACTGTGGAAAGGCTCCTTGGAAGTCTCCTGTCCCAGATGAGGCTATAGGATATATCCATGCTTCTAATGGGAATGCTGCTCCCCTCAGTGGAGAAACAGTTTCAAGAGAATGTCACACAGCTTTGTGCTGCTCAGTGCAAGGATGGGGTCCAGGTGCAGCCTCACATACACTTGCAGATGGTACTAAAATAAAGTGGCTTTGGGCTTGGTTCTACCATCTGCAACTTACTCTGCATCCTGCTCCATGGAAATAACTCATTTTAGAATGCAATGGTGCCCCAGTGGAAGATGGGTCATGTTTGCAGGCTGTGGAGCTGCCAGCCCTCTTGTGACACCTGTATGCAGGAGAGAAGAGTTATCCTTGTCTTGACACAGAGGGGTTTGAATGTGGCTGGCTTGTTCCTATGAAAGTCAGACTTCCTTCTCCTGAGTCTATGCTGGAAAAACCTCTCTTTTTGGTCTATTTTTTTCTCATCTGTAGAGTTTATTCTATTTATTCTATTCCATTTATTTTATTCTATTTATTTATTTATTTAATTCCATCAGAAAGATGAGGAAGAACTGTTGAATGCCTACAAAAAAGGAGGGAAAGGAAACTAAAGCTCAAATGTTGCTTAGCAGTTTGTGCTATAGAGTCCTCCTGAGAGCAAAAACTGAGCATGAAGTTGTAGATGAGGAAACTTACAGAGAATTGACTTTTTCAGAAGCCTTCCAGATTTAGGAGCATAAGGAACAAAGAAATAGTCGATCTTGTTGATGCATTAAACCCATGCAAGATTTTCTGAGATTTTTCAGGTGAAATTTCTTGTAGAACAGACACAAGGAAGGAAGAAGGTCTCATGTTTGCTCTAGATTAATAGTATAGATCTGAGTAGGTTAATTATTTTCTGCTGACCTCATCAATCTCAGGTCAAATTTGTGTTCTCAACTAATTGAGAGTAAAATCTCCTTGGCAGAGATTGGATTAGATGGGATTGTAGCCACTTCTGAAATAAGACTTGGGTGTGGTACGAGCCATCCTCATCTTGTTTACACATCTGTCCCCTTGTAAATTCTACATTTTTATTTTTATTGATGCTTTTACAGTTTGACAAATATTTTTCTATGAAGAGAAACATAATTAACTTAAGTCATTTATATTAATCAGAAAGGGGAAGACTCATGCAAAACGGGTAATTTTGCACTGAACAGATCAAGTAACCTAATGAATATAGATGATGCTGATTTATGTGTTTACAGAAAAGTAACACTGGGCTGGGGGGTGGAGAAAGAAAACAGGCCAGGAAAATGGACTGTTAAATGATGTTCTATGATTTCTGTTGAGTCCTGCTCAAGAAGTGTTTCAAATGTAAATGCAGCTTTTCAGTGTGCTTACTGGGACTAAATTACTCAGAACGACAAAGCAAGACATTATAGATTCACTGTTTTTAAACGATGGGCTGACCCTCACTCCCATAAATGAGCCACATTGTTAAGTGTTTCCACTCATTTATTTCACTAGGCTTTGTAGGGCAAGGACACATTTCTATAAGGGAGAAGGTGCATTTTGCAAAAGCTAATGTCAAGCTCACTACCTTCTTTCTAGGACTTGCATCAAATACTAGTAGGAAAAAACATAGTGTTGAAATGTCAGCCTCATGGAATTAATGACAAAACACCCATGAGATTCAAAGGTGACAGACTCTCCTGTAATGCACTGGATAGCTGTATGACCAGATGCTATGCAGATGGAGGGGAATTATCCCTTATCCCATTTGGTGCCCTAAAATATGCATATTGAAGGCATTGTGGGTGTGTGTGTAATGAAAAGCATCTTGGTCTTTTACAGAACTGCTAAAATCTGTACAACAAATGATTTACCTTCAAAGACATTTCTAGCTTAGCATCTCAGACCTGGCACAGGCACTTGAAACCTCAGGGGGAAGCTAAGAAAGTCCTGATGTACCCCCAGCAGTCGCACAATGGACTCTCATGTTTCTCCTCTCTTGAATGAAACGGGTAAATCCAGACACATCGGTTTCCTTAGCTTTGCATCTCCAAGAGGAGTCATTACCTCCAACATTCAATGCCCTTTTATCAGAACTTGTTACAGCTCTGAACAGAGCAGTCTCAGATTCACAGCTTTGTTTGCTCAGGTTGCCTAACACGACTAGATTTTGGAGTCATATTTTATTAATCTTTTAAACAATCAATAATGAAGAGGAATAAACTTTGTTGGAAAGCTCCTTTTCTCCCAGAGGCTTTCAGAGAGGTTTGCAGACTGCCTGCGGGGAGCACAAAGCGGCAGTTTAACACTGTGCAGCATAATGTGTGCTGAAAAGTAAATGAAAAATATCACTTGCTACTTCATCTTCAGCAGAAAATGTGGGGAGATGAAATATAATGATTCTGTAATGTTTCTGCAGGCATTTGTCCAAGGCTGCAAAACACCGATACTGCTATTGTGAAGGATGGGGCTTGAGTGGTACTGAAAGTAAATTCAGCTTTAGCAAAACCAGCCCATTTGCAGCTTTTAATGTGTGTTGCCTGCCCTTGCTGGTGTGGGGGTACTGCAGGTATGGATGCTTTTCCTTCAGCAGCAGGCACCTGGCAGCACTGAGGTGGGCATCTCCGGGGGTTTGATCTGGAAACAGAGCAGGCATTTCTACCTGTAGTGGTTATTAGCACAGGCACCAGGTGCTTAGTGAGAGGTTTACACCTCTGTCAGCAAAATGCTGCCATCCAGACTAGATGTTTGCTAAAGATCAAGCCAAAGATCATTCACAGGTATGAATCAGGAAAGCCCTAATGTCTCTGTGATGGGGAAGGCTGGACTAGGTGAGCAGATTTTGTTTTCTTTCTGGCTCTGCTGTTTGCAAAATGCTTCACAGTTCAGGTTCACAGTCCTGATTTTTGGATTACAAATTGTTTTGCTCCCAAAGGAGGGATCCACGCCAGTGCTTAATTTTCACTACTGTTTGCTTCAATGTTGCAGTTCGGGTTTTTCTGAGAATACATGCTAAGGACTCTCCATTTTTATTTCAGTCTTAAAACCTGCTGAACAGTTTATTCAAAGAATTCTAATGAATAATAAAATAAAAATATTGCCTGCAAACAGAGAGCAGGCCTGGAAATCTTAATTGAAAAGCTTTTTAAAATTATAAATGATTGAAAGATCTCATGGCTTTCTGGGATCTGAGCCACCAGGGCATATTTCACTGTCTCAAGCCTAATATTGCTACTGATTATGCTTTACAGGGAGTTGTAAGATGCAACCCTCTCTGTCTGCTAAGATCTCTTATACCCCTTGTATTAAACATGGGAGACACCTTGAAAGAATGAGAAAAATTAGCACACAGTGGGGAGTAAACATTGGCAATTTAGACTGTTAAATTACTACATGAGCCAGTCAGTGTAAACCTCTTTCTGCATCTCTGCAGGGGCTCTTTATGATGGTTTTATTCTGCTTGAAGTAGGTCTCTTCCATTTGCACCCATGAAAACCTTCTGAATCTAGGCAAAACCTGAACTACTGCTCCGGTACAGGTCATGCCACATCAGATACGCTGTTGTTATTATTATTAGTACTAAATCTGTTCACCGCAGGTTGAGCAACACTTTGGAGTGTGCAGTTATCCATGGGAAGCTCAGAACCACCAGACCCTTGGAACAGAAATGGAGGAAAGTTGATCGGCAATTCATTCGACGCTTTGTGATTTGTGCACACTTGCAAAAATCCCAGAGAATTGCCGCTCTTTGTTTCACTGTTTACCACCTTCAACAGAGAATACAAGAGCCCCTGAAAATAGTCTCTCTTGAGTGTTGTGAGAATAGCAGTCGGTTTTTCCGCAACATTTAGCTTCTCGTGGTCCCCTCTTTCTGCCTTTCAGAAACACGTCAGTGGTGCTGAGCAGCAGATAAGTGGTGTTGTCTGGGAGAAGCTCTAACAACGCAGCCTCCCATGCACAGCTGAGGTGGCACAGTTTGAAGTGTGCTCTGCTTTTCTACGCAGAAGTGGGGGTAAGGCTGACTGGTGGGAGTTAAAAAAACCCGGCTCCTCTTTTTTTTTTCGTTCAGAATAAGTTTTGATTAGATAATTGCTCCTGTAGAGGCCCATCTGCATTGCCTGAATTCAGTTTTATTTCTTTTTAAACAGTGCCACCTACTTCTGTTCCTCCTTCCTCTTTATCTTATGATCCTGGCTATGGATTTACCTGTTCTGTCCTTGAGTATCTTTACAGGTGAGATGGCCTCTGCATCTCACTGACTCCTTCTGGTGTTTTCTGTCCTCCACACAACATATTTTGGTAGCTGGGAGAGACAATAAAGTTCTCATCTGAAGAGAAGAGCTAAAAGTGGTAATCAGAGTACAGCAGAGGTTTTGAATTCCAAAGTGCTTTGCCTACACCCACATTGCAGGTGACAGGTGACAGTTTTTATTTTCTAACCTGAGGAAAAACTGCCTGCCTGTGCCGAAAGGGACATTCCAGCCATTGCATGCCAGGGGCCATGCTGTGCACAGGAGAAATAGTCTTATTTCTGTAGACATGCTGCTTCACACTTTAGCACAACTAAACAGTCAGACATAATCCCAAAAGACACAAGAAATCCTTGGCTGCTAGGAAAACTTCAGGAACATAAAAAGTGTTTTGGTGTCTCTCTTTTGCATGTGACATCTAGTTTTGCCTGCTACTGAAGAGAGTTATGAAATAGGGGCCATTTCTGAAGATCTGTGATCATGAACTTTCTGCTGGAAATGCATCTACCTTGCAGGATGGGCTACTTCAGTCAAATTTCTTTATAGAAAAAGGTGGCAAATATTAGCGAAAAATATTTGTCCTGAGGCAATGGTACCACTTACACTGTGCTCATCTGCCTTTTAAAATACATTTGACAAAAAAGTGCAAACAATTTCACTATCATTGTTTTCGCTGATTTTGATCTTACTAAGAGTTTACACTCACTGTCACAGTTCTGGAGTAGAACTCACATTATTGTGCAAATATGAGCAAACAATACCATAATTTCTGTTCTCAGATAAAAAGTGTGACACTAAATGAGGAAATTGGTGAACACAAGGGTAACTCTAGACTGGACTTCAGGCATTTTGTTGAATATCTTTGCTCCCCTAAAAGGTACCTCTGTCTTTCCTTCTTCCCTGAATTTGCACTTCCTATCTTGTATTCTTGTACACTGTCCTCATGAACTATTGAACAGCTAACATGTTCCTTACCTGAGGGGTTTCACTCATGTGGTTAAATTGTCCCTATGTTTTGAAGTTTATAGAACATTTTGAAGCTTTTTCTTGAAAAAAAAAACATTGTTCCTGGAGCTATTTCTGGAGATAGGACCATGCCAAAATGACCTTGACTTTGAAGACACTTCTGAGTCCAAATGTTGCTAGAGTTAAAATGCACTAGAACAAAAAAGCAACTGAATCTTTGGTTAGGAAATCCAAAACTTTGATGTTTGCCTGCATTTGGAGTCCTTTTCTAGCCAGTTCCAGTGCTGGGGATCCTGCTGTTACACAGTGGTTGTCCACAGAACATGCATCAGTAACTCCTCTTTTTCTGGGGGACTGTTGTTTAATATCCAGAAAAGCTGAGAAACACAATGAGTATTTCCAGATGGTTACTTTCCCATGAAAATAATTGCTATTGCTGGCACAGTGCTCCTTGGCATTGCTGGAAGCCTCTGTGTGATTTGGACAAGACAAGAACCATCAGTGTCACTCAGAAGATCATATGCAAGCACCTGCAACAAAACAAGGGAAAAAGCTGGAGAAGTTTTTTGCCTTTTTTTAAAAGAGAAAATGGACTGCTAAAATGGTCCCTTTGAGATCAAATGGAGAACACACCGTTTTTGTTGCTTTCAGTTTTAAGGGTCTCATGACTACTACAAAGTGAGCACAGTTTCCATGGTTATCAGATGTCCTTTTATATTAGTTTCTCATGTGCTGTTTTAAAACTATACCTGCACCTAGCACCTCACCTAAAAAATGAGTTTTAACTCTGCATGATGGCAAAGCAGGAACAACAAAATTCTTATCATTCCTGTCAGATGCCCTTGGACAGCTGCAAACTGAAGGTGGAGTGGTGGTGGGTGAGGGGCTTTTGCCACAGAAGAAGACACCACAGGACTGAATGGGCAATGCATTCATATTCCCATACCATTACTCAGATATTCTCAGACAATTAGGCAGGGGAAATGAATTTAAAATTGAATACTCTTTAGTACAGATTCTTGAAATTACTTTTATTAATCAACACTGATTTTTAAAACATTTTTTACATAATAATGTCATAATTTTTGCTGCTAAAAAGAGTAGCAGGGAACCTAACAAAGGCTTGGGAGCTAATGAATCTGATTTTGTATTCCACGTGTCATGGCCCAGAAGCCAGGCTCTGACAGATTTCTTTATTGAACCTTCAGTCAGGCTCTTTGTGAGAGTCATTCTGTAAATGAGGGTTTGTAAGCCGTGACCATGGAAAAGGTTCATTGTCCATAACAGTGGATGGTTCAAGGGCCTGATTAATAGCAGTGAAGAAACACTTTCACCTTGAAGGTCGCCAATTCAGGTTTAGCCCAGTCTGGCAGTGATAGCAACTTCTTTGCTTCTCAGAACTGTAAGAGACAAGAATGATAGACAGAAAATCATGAGGCAAATTACAGCACAAAAATATACACTGGGGACAAGATAACACATGCATCTCTAGGGACATCTTTTGTAAGGGTTTAGCTTGTCTGGTAATCTTCCCAGAGGTCAATTGTTTCGGAAGGCTCTGCAATGCCTGTGGAGAAGCCTCTCTCACTATGTGGTCTCCTTAGGGAGCCTAAATGTACTCATTAACTGGGTCATGCAAGTACTGTCCCAAACATGAGTGGCAGGTTTGCTGGGAAGACTAAGGAGCATTGGGATGACACTGAGAAGTGTGTCTGCCATGCTGTGTGTACTGTGGCATGTGAAGTTGTGTGCACAGAGTGCATGAGCTTTTATCACTTCCTTGGCTGAGGTACTTCCTATTTCCTTCTGTTGTATCTGTTCCTGGCTTTGGCATCCATCTGGAAGATTACAAGGACAGAAGCTGTTTCCTGCAATCATTGAAGAGAGCTGAACCTCTTACTGCCCCTGATTGCTATTAAAAATGCAACATAGTGTGCAGTGGATGAGGAGGAGATAATTTCACTGATGCTGCTCGTGCTGACTATTGTGTAGAAAGATTTTGGGAACCACCTTGTGACTGCCAAGAAGCTGTGAATACAACAAATGTTCCAGCTCTGGTTTCTTATGAACATGTAGAACTTGTGAAGATTTGTTTGTGCAATGAGAGACTGGCCCTGATGAAATCAAAGGATTCCATTTTTAAGCTGATTTAAACATACCTCCTGGGCTAATTGGCTAGTTAAGAATCCACTGAAGAATAGCAGGAAGAACTACATGTTTGTATTCTTTCTTGAATCAGTGATGTGGCCAGATGTCAGTGGAGGCAGGAAGACCAACTAAAGATCATGCAATGAAGTTGATCTGTAAGAACGGGGAGAAAAGTGTGATGAGGCAGCTTATTGCTGATTAAGCATCAGCTAATCATGCCATTAATCAGAAAATCAAAACCAGACTCTTGGATGATAGGGTCACTGCACTAATTCATATTAGCATCAAAGGGAAAGAAGGGCGAGGGTGACTGGTGTGCCTTCCTCATGCTGCTTTCCAAGTAGCTTGGCAGGCAAAATTGAATTTTACTGTTTTTGCAAAAATTATTCTTCACAATGATATTTCCTTATGCTTCCCAAACACTCTTTACTGTGTACTTTCAAAGTACATAATAAATTTCATTAATTTACCTTCAAAACATGCTCTACTCTGCTTAACATCTCCTTGTGTTTGCTCTTGCACCTGTTGTCCATGTTATTATGCAATTTAGGGCGTGAATGGCAAAATGTGAATTTAACAGTGCACCACTCACAACTGGAATGAACTGTCAACTGCTAATTATTCAGTAGGAAAGTTCATGGATAACTGTGAATAACAAACACATCTGAGAGTTTTCCAATCTGCCTCTGGACATTTCATAAGTATTGAAATGGCGACATTCATTGTATGATTTATTTGTTGTGAAATGTTTACTTGGCTCTGCTCCCACGTCTATAACACTGAGCCAACAGCAGTAGGACCCTAACAGACTTTCTCATGAGATATCCAGGGCTTCCTTTTTCAAATCTGCTCAGCAAATACAAGAAAAACAGCTTTTTTCCTGACATTTTAGTATTTCCAGCTGCTGTTTGATCCCAGAAGCCCAGAAGCATCAGAAAAACAAAAGGAAATGAACAGAGAAGGGATTCCTTAAAAGAGATCTTTCTCAAGCAGAAGTCATTGGTAATCAGTGATTCCTTCATCAAGTCCGGTTGGTGCCTGTGCACTGTTTTGCAGGAAATAAGAGTGAACAGTTCTAACACTACCTTTGGGATTCTGCCAATTTTAAAGCCTCCAATGAAACCTCAGGTGAACATCTAAGGGTGAAGTGGAATCAGTACTGACATTTTTCCTGAACCATTTCTTCCGTATGGCTGGAGATAAGTAAAATGTGTGTTGTCAGGATCCTGAAGCAGCAGCCCTGTGAGAAACCTCTATTTAAAGAGACCTGTGGACACCCAGTACTGTGCTGTCAAAACTGAAGCTGACCCCGTGTAGCCCTGCTGTTGGCTTGGGCTTCAGACCTTCTCTTGCCTCTTCAGTTACTGAATACTCTGTGAGGACTGTCAGCTCCAGCTCTCTGGGGTGGCTTTCACAGTTGCTGGTTATAAAGGTTTAAAGCAGCTAAAAAAAGTTTTATTGTAGCCTTCCTGTACCTAATGGTATCCTATGGGAAAGCTGGGGAGGGACTTTTTAAAAAAAAATGTGTGGAGTCATAGGACAAGGGGTAATGGCTTTCATCTGGGGGTAGGTTTAGATTAGATACTGGGAAAAAATTCTTCTTCTGTGAGGGTGCTGAGATACTGGAACAGGTTGTGGATGCCCCATGGTGCTTTGAGTAATCTGGCCTAGCGGAAGGCATCCCTGCCCATGGCAGGGGGGTTGGAATTTGATGATCTTTATGGTCTGTTCCAACAAACCATTCTATGGTTCTAAGAAAAGAAACTGTTCCTGAAATACTGATTTTGGTTTACAGTCAGAAATCTTAAAACTTCTGGGGATATTTGATATTTTTGGCTCTGGTTAATGAGCATTTTGTGTACTACAATAGTCATGTTTCCCCATATCTCAGTAACTACAAAAGCTAGAGAGACTAGAACAATGACAACAACAAAAAAAGATCCTCCCCGAATTCCAGGAGCTGGATCATTAAGTAAAACACTGCTTTTATAAGAACTAGCTGTGCTAGTTTTGGCTGGGATGGAGCTAATTTTCTTCATAGTAGGAAGTATGGGACTATGTTTTGGATTGGTGCTGGAAACTGTATGTCATAGGGATGTTTATGTTATTGCTGAGCAGAGCTTATGTAGAGTCAAGACCTTTTCTGACTCTCACCCTATTCCACCAGCAAGGGGCTGGGGATGCACAAGGAGCTGGGAGGAGACCCAGGCAGGACAGCTGATCCCATGATATTCCACACCATATGGCATCTTGCACATTGTATGGAGCTACAGGGGAAGAAGGAAGGAGGGGACATTCAGAGTGACGGTGTTTGTCTTCCCAAGTCACTGTTATGTGTGATGGAGCCCTGCTTTCCTGGGAATGGCTGAACACCTGCCTGCCAAGGGGAAGTGATTAATAAATTCCTTGTTTTACTTTGCTTGGGTGCGTGGTTTTTGCTTTACCTATCAAACTGTCCTTATCTCAACCCACATGTTTTCTCACTTTTACTCTTCCAATTCTCTCTGTTATCCCACAGAGGGGTAGTGAGTGAGTAGCTGCGTGGTGCTTAGTTGCCAGTGGCATTAAACCATGACACTAGCAAAATTCAGTGCTGTTCTTTCTCTGGAGACTGGCCTCATATATGTTGGCTTCTCTGTTTCCACTGTGTGCTTGTCAAAACATTTCACTCTTCCTTTCCAACATGTGTGGTGACTGCGGACGATCCCAGCTCCTCCCTGATCCCCTGCCTTGTTTTGGTTTGAAAAGCGTAACTCTTTCAGGTAACAGATCTCTGCCTAAAGATGCCACCTGTAATGGGGAAATAATCTCCTGAAATGGAAAGGGAACATTAGCATGGGCTTTGAGATGTCGTATTTGAGAGGAGAGTGGAAGGGTTCTGGCAGTGACCTCAGGCAGAGCTGGGCTGGCAAGGTTGCCATGGCAATTAGCTTGTTTACCACATCAAGGTCCCTGTAATCAAACAGCAAAAGATGTAATTCAGAGAGCACTGAAAGTAAAATATGCATATCTGTATGTATTAAGTTGCAAGAAAAGTGGGCAAAGAGATTGAACTGTCTCAGCAGGTTATCTTCTTTTGGTTTAAATAAAATAAGCATCGTATTTTTCAGCAGCTTCAGTGTCAAGAGGTGATACTGATCAAAATACAAATATTATTGTGGCATGAGTACAAACTGAAAGATATATTTAGATGTGCAAACTGAAATCATACTCAATTCATGTGAAGAATTACCCTATGCAGGTTAATGATAGTCTTTTTATTCTTCCCATTTTCATTGAAAGAAATGGTCAGATAATCATAAAGTAGTGTTAGTTTGGGCCTTGGCTTGAGTTGAGTGAAATAACTCATAAAAGCTGAGAAGTTTTATTGCATACGGCAATGTTTGCCTGAGAAATATGGATCACATTGTGGGAGGATCCAATTTTAAGAATAAGCTGATTGGACCTATAGGATATTAACAGATGGATGCTTAAAATTTTAATTCTTTAATTCTTGAACTGTTATTGATATAAGAACAACTCTGTGATATGCAAACTCCTATACAAATTTACCTGGTTACAAAGTGTAGCAGTATCCGTTTAATTTTGAAGAGAAGCAATAGGTTTGATTGAAAGAAACAGGCATCTCCAGACATCAGTTTGTATGAGATATCTGCAGTAAGCACTAACCTGCTTAACCAGACTTTAAAGGTCAGGTCACATATTATTGGAAAAATCATTCCCTTTGGATTCACAAAAGTTGTTGCACTTCACCTGTGACTGCAGATTCAGTAGGTGCAAATGAACAAACCCAGGAATATTGCTTTGCCAAGCATGGGAGCTCTTGAGCGGTGAAATTCAGTCAGAGACCCTCAGTCTTCCTACAGGCACTGGGAGCCCAGGTGTCTCTGCAGACTCTGCCGCCCCATGAAAATGGCCTTTGTGCTGTTTATGGACTGGGCCTTTGCACACATCACTGGAAAGCTTCACAAACACAGAAATGACCATACATGAGAGAAACTGGAAGCTTACAGTCAGGGTCTGCTGAGGCAGAAATAAGCCTAAAACATGCACCAAAATACAATGTTATAACTGAGTAAATTACATGCTTCAAAAGATCCCTGCTTACATATTTAGTGAGTGCTGGCTATGCATCTACTCACACCATACTGTGTATATTTGAGTGACTGGAACAGTTCCTGAGGTTAATTACTAAACTAACCAAAGGCCTTGACTCATTTGGAACTGATGGAGAGAGCTGCACTTATTCCTCAAATTTATCAAGCAAACACAATTATGCTGGTCCTGACACATGGCTCGACTAATAGCACAGGCTATTGGAGTGAAAACACCCTGCCTTGGCATGTGTCTCTCAGCCTCAGAAACTGTCACACGCCATGAGATGAGAGCCTGTGCAGGAGGCAAAGCAATGCCCACCCACTGGATATTCCCCCTGATGCCTTGTTTTTAAATTGCATTGCATAAATGGAAACTACAGAAAAATGTTACATTCTCTACCCTGGAAACTTGAGATATGCCTGCAGATAATTCTCACTAAGAGGTTTTCTGTTTGTAGGATACAAAGCAGTCTAATTGGCTACAACAAGCAGAACAATAAGCAAGATGAACACACTGCATTGAGGTCTGAGATGGTGTCTGAACCAGCTGCCAGTGAACTTCCACCAGAATTTTCAGTGGGAACAAGAGATGAGAATAGCTCCCAGCCATCCGAGAAGCCTGATGTAAACTGCTGATCTGACGCCTGCTTATCGGCCTTTCTAAGGCTGGCAGATATGCAGAGGGTGTAACTGCATGTCAATGAGCCATTGCCACAGGAATCGAAAGTTCCTCTCTCCAGCTTGCCTCCCTTGCAAGCCATTGTTGGGGCTTCCTTCCCTTGCCTTTCCCTGTGTGTTTCTGCATCCTGTACAATTTTCCTTGTTCAGGAGGTTTCTTCAGGAGGGACTTTCTTTCCCTAAATTGAATGTCTTTTTAAGTAAGCTTTCTGCTAGATACACACAAAATCACAAACCTGTAAACAGATATGAAGGTAGGGCAATGAATCTATAATTTCCAAGGTTGGTTAATTTATAATCTGAAAGACTTTTCTACTTCTAAAGTAATAATAATCATATCCTTAAAAAAGTGACGATGCTCCTCATTAATGACTAACTTAGGTGTGTAGTTATGGATATCTCCACTTAATAAAGCCCTCAAATATATGATTAAAAGCCCAATTTTAAGGGTTTACTACTACTAAAGCCCAATTTTAAGGGTTTACCTGAAGTGGTACTTAATTTGTTACTGCTTTAAGAGTTCCTCTAACAAATCCTATCTAAATACGGAATTATGAAGCAGAAAGTGACATCCATAGCACCAGAATGATGATATCTTTTCCGGGTTCTGGATAGGACAGGGTTAATTTTTGCAGTAGCTGGGGGGGGGGGGTGGGGAAAGTTAAGACTTGGAGGTTATTCTATACCACATCATGTATTGCCAGGGGTGGGGTGAAGAGAGACTTTTCCAGGGAAAAGGAAGGGCATCCAGAGAGAAGGAGTCTCTTCCAGTTAGGATAGTGGGCCTGCAGCTGGGTTGGCTTGAGCTCTGCGGTGAGAATTTTGCATGTGAATTTCTCTCTTTTGTACACTTTTAAAAATTCATACTGTTGCTGTTATTATTTGTTTTCTTATCTTGTTGCTGTTTCCATTAAATTGTTCTCATCTCAACCCATGATCTTTACCTTTTGTGTCTCCAATTCTTCTCTTCAGCCCACTGCAGAGGGGAGAAGCAAGTGGCAGTGTGGTTTGGAGAGTCTCAGTGGGAACACTGAATGGGGGACCACCATTCTTAAATCACGACACATTTATTAACAGAGCTGGTCCTGAGCACTACCTGCTTTTAGAATAGTTTTCAGTGTTTGGTTAATCAAGGCTGCATCCTGCCTGCCTTGGAGAGCTGTCTGCAGCACCTCTGACATGGAATTTCCTAGCCACCTGCACCATTTTGGCTGTGAAGAAGGGGGTGGCAGTAGATGTACAGTACCAGCCTTTGGGCATCCCATCAGGTGCTGTACAGGTCCCTGGCAGCAATTGCAGCACTCGAGTGCCAGCTGGAGGGATGTGCACGTGGACATATCCCCCACAAGTGGGAATGTGCCTGGTGCAGACTGAGATGCCTGTCCTGCCCTCCACCTCCCACTGCTAGCTCTCCGCCACTGCATTTGTGATGTCCTTGTGCTTGGGCTTTGCTTTTGGTCACAAAAGTTGAGTGGGACAGCCCAGGTGTCAGAGTTGCCAGGAGTATCTGTTTTCAAGTGGGAAAATGGGATACCTGATTACAGAGCTAGTGTAGGAAGACTTGAGCTAAGAATTGTAAAATCATAGAATGGTTTGGGTTGCAAGGGGCCTTAAAGGTCATGTAGTCCAACCCCACTGCTAATGTAGAGTAATATGTTTCTTAAAGAAAAGAAAAGAAAGAAAGCCTGGACAGGCTTTATGATGACCCTTTTAGAGTTTGAATGTGAGTGTTTCATCTAGCAGGATTGCAGAAAAGCCAGCTCTTCATTATGTACAATCTCTGTATCTTCTGGAAGACCTGGTGCACTTTAGCAATCAAAAAGAAAATGTAATTTTGACAATTCTTTAAAAAAGAAGTAAAGGGGAAGGGGGAAAAAAGGGTTGAAAGCACTAGTTTGCTCTATCATAGGTTTATTTTCATGTGGTTTTGTGATCACAGAAGCACTCTGCCAAACTTGCCCTTTCTTGTGAAGTGATGTGAATCAAAGTTCAGTCATTTGCTGGAGAGAAAAGCTTTTTGTTCTCTTTAAGTAGGAGCCAAATTGCAGTGTGCACCAAGGAGAAAGTAAGATGAGTGAAGGTCTTGCATCATACTAGTAAGAAGTCAATGTAGTATTTGAGGACAGTTTATCCAGATGCATACAGCTTATGGCACAGGCACCAGTAGCACTCTAAAGCCAAAAAACTTAAGATCAGGCAGTGAGACAGTAATTAAAAGAAGTGTTTCCCATCGGGGACTACAGAGACAGTAGCCTGCAGCGGGTGGCAGAAGTGGAGCTTGGCTGGTATCTCTACACCTCCAGGAGTGCATCCTGGTGCCAGTCGATCTCACTCGCAATGTGTTGAGCCACCTGCTCCTCTCCCTGGACAAGGTCTGGTAGCTAGTGCAGGACACATGCAGGGAGAGAGGACACTGTTACTGAGCCTCACTTTGCTATCTACTGGTTCCTGGTTTGGACAAAGAGTTGAATTTTACTGCTGGTTGTCATTGCTGAGCCTGGTCTGCATGCAGAATAACTCATGTTCTAAACACATGGTTGTCCTTGTGTGACACTGGTGAGAGCTTGATCAGCAGTCCCTTTGATAAAGTCCTGCATGTCTTCATTCACTACTGATTACCACTGACCCAGAGAACTGCTCCTTCTCCCCAAACTTGGTAGATGTTTCCTAACTCTAACTGCCATAAGTTATTTTCCCTGAGTCTGAGTTATTCCCCCAGATCCTATGAAACTTAGGAAGTCCATGGCTGAAATACCCTAATGATTCAGGGTTGCTATGATTTACAATCCTAATTAGATCCCTCTGTGCATTATGACTGATTGTCTAATTGTGGGATAGCCTGCTATGCTTTCCAACAGGATTTCTGTTTCATCCAGTGAACATGATTAGTCCTGCTCTGGGGGGTCCCTTTTACTATATTTCCAGTCCTTAGATGTCCTGTGTGTTTGTTAGTCTGACTGCAAACCTTGTGCCCCAGAGTGCAGGTTAGGGAGAAATTTGGGTGTGTATCAGCCCCTTCTAATGCCCTGATTTCCCTAGTAAGGAAACCCTGACACACAATGACAGAAAACCACTGTATTTGCCAAAAAAGTATCTAGTTTGGATACTCAGGGAAGGAGGGGTTTTGAGTGTCTCTGCAGGTAAAGCAAAGTACAAGTTACACGACCTTCATCCTTTACTGCTGTGGACTTAGGGAGGAAACGTTCACAGCAAATGCTTTAGGGACCCGGAGAGGAGGGTGGGTGGGGCTGTCGTGGTTGAGTCAATGTGCTGCTGCTTGGAAAAATGGATTCTGTCTGTACTGCAGCCGCAGGGCTTGTGTGTTATGCTGGGCAGAGAGATTCTAACTCTGTTTTCCTTATCCTGCCTGTGCACAATGCAAGCTGTGGAGTCTGTTTGTAAAACAGAGGAGAGAAATCAGCAACTAGACTCAAAGCAATTAAAGTGCCTCAAAACCTAACACCCCCTACCAAGTCAGGACTTTCAAATGCAACACCCAGCACAGCTGGACATTTCAGATGTAATATCTCACCGTCTCAGTTCCCCATCTCCATGGGAAGTAGCAATACCACATCAATTCTCAAGATTTGCTGTGTATATCAATCAATTATTTTTGCAAACCACTCAAACATTGTAATGATGAATGTTTTAAAGAACTTATGATTAATGTTGTCTTCAGATTAAGTTTTCACAGTGTACATAAATAAGGCCTGGGGTGGTACATAGACAAATTAAGATAAAATGAATTACTGAACAGCTGCTTCTGGGGGGAGCGAATCCACTGTACTCTCCAGGTGGTGAGGGCGCTTGAAGATGGTGTATGGGGGGATGAAATTAAAGACCATGACATGTGCTTTGCCTGCACAGGACTGAAGCAAGCTTTCACAGACCTCTTTTAATTGTTATCTTTGATTTTGCAACTTTTCAACCTTTTCCAGTCAATGTGATGATTTTTGTTGTACTAAATGTACCAAGGCAATGCGACAACTCAAAAAGAGAATTAATTTTTGTCGGGTACATGAAGCACTTTTAAAAAACAAGAAAGCAACCCTCTCACATAAATGACTGTAACAAATGCTGGAAATCACATGGCTGGTAGTGACATGTTAGTGCAGCCTTGTCATGAATGCTGTGGAGGCCACGGTCCCCTTTCAGCAGCAGCAATACAATATTCTTTCCTGGGTCATATCATGTAGCATCCCTATCCAGAATTCTGCCACCAGCCTTGGGTGTCTATGTATCTTGGTACACTTTATTCCTGCAAGGGCAAGGAATCACTGCTCAGCCATCTGCTGACTTTTTGAGGAAGGACTGAAGGAGAAAGAACAGGAAGGTAATCTTATCAATGCATACAAATGACTTAAGGGTGGGTGTCAAGAGGATGTGACCAGTAGTGCTCTGTGACAGGTCAAGGAACAATAGGCACAAACTGAATCCCAGGAAGTTTTATCTGAATATAAGAAAAGACTTTTTTACTTTGAGGATGCCAGAGCACTGGCACAGGCTGCCCAGAAAGGTTGTGGAGCCTCCTTCTCTGGAGATATTCAAAACCTGCCTGGATGCGATCCTGAGCGTCTGCTCTAGGTGAACCTGCTTTAGCAGAAGGGTTGAACTAGATGATCTCCTGGTATCTTCCAACTCAAACCATTCAGTTGTTCTGTGGTTGCATGGCTGACAATCCATATTTCCCCTCCATTTTTCTGCTTCAGAGTTTGAGGGCTAAAATCGTGCCCTGGCTTTATTCCCACCATTGAGAGTTTGGCTGTAATTTAGTGTGAACATGAGTTGTGGTTGCCAGCAGCAATAAAACACTGGACCTTGCTTTCTGGCTCAGCTTGAGTGTCTCAGGAAGCCTATGGTGAGTGCTCCCCAGGCACAAGAAGCACAGCCACCCTGGAGCTGGCACCAGCTCTGCATCCCTCCAGTTTCATCAGTGCAGGGGGACAGCAGATGGGGACTGCTGCTCCTGGGGACAAGGCAACTGAGCTGATGCTGCTGGCAGAAAGTTCCAGGGAAGTAACTTGGAGTAGCTCAGACTTCTCTGAAGCGTGACCAGGGCTAGTGATGAATTAGCACTCAGGAGTCAGTGAACTTCTAGCCCTGAGGTTTAGCATTCATCCCCAAGGCTAAGTGAGGAGGCTATGTCACAATCCAGCTAAAGCTTAGGTGTCTTCCTTCACTTGGTTGCATGAAAAATATGGGGTCAAATAATCTGGTGGTGTTCTAGCCACAGAGAGCCTCCACAGGACAGCAAACAGCATCTCGCTTGATGGGGGCTTTGGGCATTTTTTCTGTGTGAATGCTTCTGCTACAGCTCTTCCTGGGAGACCAGATCCAGAACTAGCAGTGGTGGATTTCTGCCTCTCATCCTCTTCCCTGCCATATGCACCATCTTCCTGTACAAGACCTGAGCACTCCTTTGCATAAGTAGTACTTTGTTGTGGAAGGAATCCAACCTATACTAAATTACAGGTTGGCCAATCAGAGCTTGCCAGTTCAGTTTAAAAACAAACAATCTCATCTAATTTCCTGCATGTATGTTTTTCCTGCATATTCTTTAGCTTTGCCTTGGCATTTCTATAGCAGCAGGAGACTATTAGCTTGTCAACAATGGTCTATTGCATTGACATTATCTCTTAATTACACAATTACTTTGTTATGTACAGTAGTACGAGCAATAAAACATTTGAAGTACTTCAAGCAAATACAGTTGTAAAGGTTTAAAAGAAAAAAGACACAACCCAACTCTGATTCAAACTACCTGCTAAGTGTAAGCACTTTTTTTCCCCCTCTTAATAGATTAAGGAATTAATTGTACAATTAGTGCTAGAAAAGGTGTAGGTGAAATGATTGGTAAAATGCTGCTCTTTGTCTTCTTATCCTGATAGACACATCAAGAGAATGGGACTGCTTTACTCGCATCACTCCTTGTCCTATCCCCACGGGACCCCTCAGAAATTAACTGGATGCAGTGCAGCACGTGCCACGTGGCTGGAGGCATCCTGACAATGACCTGCATCTGCTGGCTATGCCATCAGGGAAGTGCTGGCCTGACCACACCCCTGGTCACCCCTGGACCACACTATGGGGTCACCTCCCAGCACCAGGTCCAAATCTGCATTAACACCACTGTGTTCTCACTTCAGAAAAGCTAACCTGGGATACTGTACTGGCACTGCTGGTGCCTGAAGGTGTGCTGGCAATGCAGCTCACAGCCAGACACTCTGGCAGCTCACATCCCTTCCAGGTTGTCACTTACTGGCAGCTGTGTCATGCCCCAGACTTGCTCCCAAAGGAGTCAAGGGTACTTTGTCATTGCCCTTGAATGATTGTAAACTTGGGACTTTGTAGCCTAGATAAAACTGGTGCAGTTGGCAAAGGTTTTATTTTAGAAGCAAATCTCCTTATTCCCTTAAAAGTCCAACACTGCTGACTTCTAGACTTATGCCTTTTCCCACAACCCTTGCTTCGCCTCCTGACAAAATCAATATACTAAAAATAAATAAATAAGCATACAGTGCAAGCATCTAAATTGAAAAGCAGCAGTTGGCAGAGCCATGCATCTTTAATCTAGATTTAGTCACCCAGATAGAGTGGAGCTTTGCAAGATCCCTCAGGCAAAGCATTTGACAAATTTTCTGTGCTGCACTTCAGAAGGCCATGAGTCCTTTCTCCATTACAGGTATAAAAGAGCAACAACATGGGAATGCTCCCAGTCACTTCTCCCACAGCTCCCCTCAGCCTCTCTCCTGGGATAGACAAGGAACTTGATGGTGACTTTGGCTAAGGATTTGCGTGTCAGCACAAAGGAGGAGGAAAGCCCCAAGGGTTGGTGGGAAGGAGTTGGGATAAGTTGTAGGAGCAGGCTACAGATCAGAACAGTTTCCTTGAGATCCTTGCATTGTGTCAGCCCCTCTCTGAGAGGAAAACCCATTTACAAAGAAGAGCTCTGTTTCCCTGGAGGGTGCTATGTTTGTTTGATTTTGGGAGAACCCTACAGGGAGGATTCAGGGATGATGACGTGAGCAGGACTGCTTTTCTGCTGATGTTGCTAGTCAAGAACTGCACAAATATAGAACAGCAAGATACTTGCAGCAGCTCAGCTCCTCATCTACTCCCATCACCAGAGAATTTTACCTGGTACCCTATTCTGACAAGTAAAGAAGGGCATCATAATGTTGCATTATCAGGAGAAGAATGAGAGAAGAGAAAATGCAGGTCTGTTATACATCACTGGGGGAACGAAAATCAGCAGCTCTGAAGAACAATCTGAATGTGGATATTACAGTGATGGCTAATGAATAAGGCAGTGAACAGAGCATGCAGGTTTTTACACCAGTCTGCTTCCTTGGACTTCTCACTGGGTTTGCAACACATAGTTTATCTCAAATTCAATGGCTGTTCTGCACTGAAATATTTTCCAGAGCTAGAGTTAGGTCTAAGCTGCACTGAGATGTCAATGGAGATCTCAGCTCTCTGTGACATATTGGAGATGGGTTTGAGCCCATTCAGGCTTTGCAAAAATGTGAATACTTTTAGGAAGAATTTTGAAGGCAGAAAATATTAGCATTTTTGGAAGAAGGAATCCTGTGCATAGAAGTAGCAGGGAGTGGGTGACAAAACCAAGAGGGGAATGCTTTTTCTTGCACAGAAATAAATGTTTCCCGGTAGCCCCTGGGTAATGGATCAGGAAGTGGATAGAGATTTATTTGTCCTTTTAACATATTCATGTCTCTGTGGCTGTGTGTCACATGCACTAACTGCTCTGGCAACCCTGGTCTCAGACTCATGAAATGTTTTCAAAATAGGATTTTTGTGTTTGCTGCCTTTGGCCTGATGAAGCTATAATGGCAGAGAAGTTCAAAGGCAGCAGATGCTGAACCCTGGCTCTTTTGTTTTTTTCATCACATAGATGCAAATATCAGCTGTCAGCTAGGGATTATGCAAAATAATTCATTTTGAATGATAGGAATAAACACTTTTCAAACATCTGCATGAAAAAGAAAAACAGAAGATGATGACAGTCTGAAAGACAGCAGGGCAAGGACAGCATAAACAGTTAGCATGTAGACCCAAGAAGAAAGGGTCATGCTTTGTGACACTTGTTGCTGCAAGTGCTATACACTACAGAATTATGTGTTTGTTTTTGCCTTCTTTTTGGCACTGCTTTCTACATAGGTCCTGCCCTCCTGTCCCACCTCTGCAGCTCAGTGGAAAGTGATTTGTAAGTGTCTTTTGAGACATCTCATTTTTCAAGCCTTGGATTCAATTTAATTTCCAAATGTTCTTCATAAAATTTGATATTTCACAGTTAAAAATGTTTAATCAACTGTAAAGACCAACATTTTATTTTTTTCAGAAAGGTTCTCTTGATTTTAGATTGTGGTTGTTAAGGGTGTTTTTCTGTTTAGACGAAAATATGAAATCTTTTGACACATTTTAAAGATGATTAATTTTTTATTCTAGTTAAGAAATGTGATGAAAATAGTTTTCTTGAGCAAAATTCCTGACCTATTCTGTTATTCTATTTTGCCTATTCAGCATATGTGCTGTTTTCCAGCAACAAACAGCCCTGTAGGATCATGGGGGAACTTTGGTCTTTTTCTCTTCTCTGCCCTATTCCTCCTGCCTAGGAGCTACTCTACAAAACAACATAAGCATTTCTTTTTTACTTTTTTTCTTCCTTCTTCAGTCTTGCAGCATACCCGCCTCACCGTGCTCCCACTCTTTTGAGTCTTTCTGCTTTGTCTGCGTTTCTGCAAATGAATCATTTTTTTACATCTGTTTTTGTGAAAAGGAAAAAAATACGAACCAAAACAAATGAGCACTGTGAAATGTCAAGGAGGCTGTTAAACAAGTCTTGAAAACAGCACCTTAATTGCATCACTAATGGGAGTTCTTATCTAATTGAAAAGCAATGAAGCAGATCATTTTTTTGTTGTAGTTTCTATTAACCACTGCCTGAGAAGTGGAGAAATGGAGAGGAACCGCAAAACAAATCTTTGCAAGGGCTGGGGGTCCCGTTGCCAGAGAGAGGGATGTGACTTCCTGGAGACTTGGCTGCCCACCTTACTCGCCACTGGAAGCATTGATGCTGCCTACAGAAGCCAGTGGGAGGTTTGAGCAGCCACAGAGAAGGGGTGGTGGGTAGTCACTAGGTATGCATCAAAGCCATCTCCTCACAGGGTGGTGTAATACCCACTGAGGTGGAGAGAACTGTAAGCCTCAAACTTCTGGGGTTTGCAGAGCCGGTTTTTATAAATATTTTATTGCTTAGCATCACCTATCTGCGAGTAGCTGATGTGGGCAGTTGCAATAGAAACTTTATTTTTGGATAAGTTTTAATGAAACCTTGGGCCATAGACTGAAGTGCACAAAAAAGGTGGTCTGTACTTAGGATACCTAAGGGCTCCTGTATCAGGCTTACTGCCCATGTGAGGACAGGTTTGCACACACACATGGTCCTCTCACATCTGCAGTTACTGCCTCTAGGATGCACTGGGGGTGCTGTCCCTCCACGACTCTCTTTTGAGATACATGCACAAGCAATCAACGTTTCTCATTTCTCCTGTGAGAGTGAATAGGCATGTGAAAATTGATCTGTACTTATCCAGTAAGTCCTGCCTTCCTGTCTCAAGAAAACCTTGACAGATTTGATCAATTCCACAGCCACCAGTAAGCTGACAATAAACTACAGCCTGGGTGGAAACCAGCCTAGAGCAGTGACAACATACAGGCAGAATTTAATAATGTGGCACTTTGGGAGAGAAAGTGAGAGGGGGTTCCTGCCTCACTGCTCTGCGCTCCTTTGGAAAAGAAGCATGCAGTTTTGGGGACTCTCTTGGGCTATGGGGATGAGAAGCAAGAGATCCTTCTGGTTGGGTAGGTTAACACCATTGTGCTAAGAAGTACTGGCAATCTGGCTGCAAAAAGTATATGGGACTTCACCCATAGCTCTTCTCATTCTCTAGCTGGTGTGCAAATCAGCACATTTGGTGCAGGGATGATGGGGATTCAGTGCCAGAACTTAAGACTTAACTGTGTTTGCTTCTACCTGATCAATTAAAAGAAAAGCCGTATGGTTTCCTTGCTGCTGTATGTAATTTCTGTTTGAAAGTAGATATCGCATGCAATCAGTCTGGAGGCTTAGAGCTTATCCACACCTAATATTTATGAGTGTTTGTTGTGCATAAGTGAAACAAATGATAACCTAAATTGTACTGGGAGAATATGAAGGATCAATTCAGCAAACAAAAGAGGCTCTGATCTTGTTAGCTATACAAATACATACAAAAAATCCCATTCAGAGAATAATGCATATCTCCTATTTCAGCAGCTTCTTCCACTCTCTGAAGCTCCTCTAGGGACAGTGTACCCAGGGATCCCACCAGACGTGTCTTTGGCTGTGTGTAGTACCTGCGAGTTCTGTATACAGAGTCCTTCCTATCAGCCTGTCCTGCAGGTGCTGCACAATTAACCCTCATCACAGATAATCACAAACTGAGTAATTGAGTAGCAATTGAGTAGCAAATGTGGCTCAATTGTCCAAGCGAAGGAGAACAGACTACCCAATGGACTGGAGGGGGAACAGAGCTCGGCAGAGCACAACTGCCTGTGTGGAGAGCTGATGCAGATAATATTATTTTTCACGGGAAAGTGCCAAAGGTCCCTTAGTGATGATACACAGATAAGGAAACCTCAGAAATTTCATTTCATTTGAAATACTTCTGTGCCAACAGTGGACCCCAGTCAGTAATGATACACTGGGGTAGTGGTTTGGTATAGACTCTGTTAGTAACACACTATTTATTTTTTTTGCTTGCACCTCTTCACATGCAAGTGTATTATCTTCATGAGAAATACTCTCACCTCTGTTGGTAGAACAGTTTAAGCAGAATTTTGCAATAATTAATAAAACCAACTGGCCAATTTAATTTTACTTACAAAAAAAATCCTGATTGCCCTAAAAGTCTCAGCACTGACAGTCTCCTCAGAGAAATTCTGCACAATTACCTTTTGATATCCCTGGCATTTTCTAGCAGCAGAAATCCTGCAGTGTTTCTGAAACAGAAGCTGCTGTGCCAGCTTCTTCCTCCAGCAGCCTGGATCAAAGGCAGCTGCCAGATGTGCTGCTGGAGGTCTGCACCTCCCAAAGCTTTTAAGCACCACAGCTGCACATTGTATCCTATTGCTGCACCACAGAGGAGTCTCTTCGTATTAGACAGTGACCTGGCCATGGGGCTGGGATCCAGGGATGGCTTTCACACAGCTTGCTTGAGCTGAACATTATGGACAGGGGGCAACCTCTGACGTTACTGGTGGTTCTGAGGTTACAGCTCTGAGCATCCAAAAGGGCTGCACTGGGAACGTGGAGATGACAGAGTGTTGTATATCAGGATTTTCTGCTTGAGGACACACCCTGTGGCAGCAGGTTAGGCTCTTTCCACAGGCAACAGGGCCATGGTGGCCTCCAGACGCTGAAATTTTGGCTCAGACTTTCAGAGACTCTTGAGGGTCCTGAAGTGAATTCAGACAGTTCATTCATTCATGGGAAGTCTTGTGATCTAATGAGATGTACTGTTTGAGGGCTTGTGGCTAGTTGTCTCCTCCTTCATTTTCTTTTTTTCTTCTCATTTCTAGTCAGATAAAACAGTGCAAATGAAAAGAATAGTGGAGGTGTTGAAACAAATGAAGTTTTTTTTCTTAATTATGACGTGAGCAAAATTACACACTTCACTTTAAATGAAAAGTACTATTTGAGGAACAGATAATGTCCTGGAGATGTTTTCTAAAAATTAATTTCCATTTTTCCTTCCAGTAATGTCTCCAGGAATGTGCTCTATTTCTGTCTGGCTTTACTGTGTGTATATACAAATATTGCCCCCCATAGAGAGTGAAGAGAACTCTAAGTGTTTTCAGGTCACTTTCCATGATTCTCCCTACTCTCTGCATCACCTTTGATGTTCTCCCACTGCTGCTGTGCTGGTGATGCTGCCCTCATCACTCACTCACTACACCTCCGTAGAAGTACCTCCACTCTTTTACTCCTCTCCCTGTGAATGGGGGTTGTTCCTTTCTGACCTGTGTGAGAGCACTTCTCTGTGTTACCACCATGTGCAGGAGCTGACTGTGCGTGGGAGAACCTCCCTGAACGGGGCCTCCTGCTATGGTCCATCAGACTCTCCTTTAATATTTCTTTGCCCTTGGCACTTTCCCGTGAAAAACAAGCAATGGGTGAGGGGTGAACCCTGTTTATCAGCCTGAGGTTGTGTCCTCCCTGCTTCCTCAGGCACACCCATGTGCCCCCTTGAGCCTGCCCATCTTGGTGCAGTGGTCAGTGCTCTTCTGGGGGGCTTCTGTCCTTGGTGTTGGTCCCTCTACCATATGTTCAAATAACAATAATGGTTTTAATGGTCTTCCTGGGATGAAAACAATTTGGATCCCATGTAGAAGTGTCTCCAACAGCCTCTCAAGCTGAAGGGCTGAGCCTACAGTGGTGCTCACAGCAGAAACACTGTTAGAAAGGAACTGGCAAGACGCTCTTGGACTTAATAATAGTAATAGTGTTCCAGAACTGAAGCAGAGGAGATAGAAGTCATTAGGAATGAAGAAAGCTATTGAAGCACAGTAGAAAGGTATTTTAGAGAACTTGGATATATTAGCAGGGGAACACTGGTAAAAAAAAAGTATCTGCACAAATAGGCTTATGATTAAAAGCTGAATTAGTGAACATAGTTAAGAGGATTAAAAAGGAAAAATTAAGCTAAATAGTTGAGATAGTAATAGTGCACTGGCTTTGAGCAGGTTTGGTTTATCAGACTGAAACTTGTGCTCTGCAGAGAGAGCACAGAGGAGCTGATGGAGCAGTGAGCCAAGCAGCACAGTGGGGACTGCTGGTGCTGGGCTGCTCCTGGGGACACCTCCCACAGGCAGCTCCTTGGTGACTGAAGTACAGGGCAACCTCCTCATGCTGGGGATGCCCCTTCAGGTTTTGGGGCTTGTTAGTGTCTTCTGCTGGAAGTTGCATCTCTGTGAGTGGTATTTGAGCAGACACCAAGGACAGTGTTTTCAAACCTGAATACTTGCAGTTACTGCCATTCTTTTTCTCCAGATAGGTGTTTGGGCACTAATGGTACTTGAGCAGGTAATGATGCTTCCTACTCCACCTTGTAGCAAGGAAGGGATTATTGGCACCTTTTGAAGAAAAGTACATTGCAGGAAAATTTGGGGGCAAAACTCGTGACACTGTAGTCAGTATGCAACTTGACCTCAGTTAGTGAGCAGCTTCCTTTCTCCTTGTCTGGTCCTTACCTCTACTAGAATTGTGCTGCTGCCATTACTAAGTGGACTTTGGCAGTCCTTTGGAGCATCTAGCTCCCAGTCCTCTAGCAGCATTTCTTTATCATGACTTAATGCTCTTTTTCATGTGAAAGGAAGGTGATTTCCAAGTAGAGACCAGTCTGCCAAAGGCATTGCCATGACAGCAACTCTTGGGCCCTGCAATGCCCATATGTTGCAGAAATTCTGAGGGAGTGCACAAACGAAGAAAAAGATGAAAATCCCATCTCTTAAGACACAATACTGGCAAAAGTTGGGCTCATTTTATTCACACTTGTTGGACTCAGGGCCTGAAGCATTAAAAGGAGGGCTTTAGGAGTAGCTACTAGCATCTACTCACGACATTTACCTTTGCGATCGTTTGATCCTTGAGATATTTAAGATTATTTCATGATAAAAGGAGGGGAGAGAAGGGTTTTCCATGCCACAGTAACCTTTACCCTGAAATAAAAACTGCAATGTTTTGAATGGTCCAGAATTCCTAGGAAAAACAATGGTTCCAGCAAGCAGTGCTTTGAGACCCACTTGCAGTAGGTTTTCCAAGACCTGGTGGCTCTTTTGTGTTTCTTGGGCTTCACTTTTAATTCTATGAACAGCTGGCAGCTCTGAGTGACAGCTGTCCTGAAATTCAGCTTCAAATGTCAGCTTCTTATATGTCCATCTTATATTTTCTGTCTTAGGGAATTGTTGTTCTTGCACATAACTACATGTGGCTCTTATTCATATCATTTACTACAACTCAGTTATCCCCACAGGCATTGCTGTCATTGGAGGCTAGAGCTTTGTGGATACTGAGTGGCCTGTCCTAGGAATATGAGGCACTGGCTTTAAAATGCATATGGACTTGTGTGTAAAGGCAGTTGGAGATGTTTTGTGGCCACCTGCAATGCCTCAAAAATAATGTTCTTTATTTATGAGTGAAAATAAAGCTCTGTGAATACTTTATCTGCCACAACAGAACCCTGTAGAAACATTTCTTTTCAGACTGGAAAGGCTTATAGAGCTATTTTTTTTTTCTGCTAGAGTTTATTTCCTGTTCTGATGAGCTGGTCCCACCTGCCTCTCAGAGATCTTCCTGGTGAAAGAGACCCTTAGTTATAGATAATGTTTTCATATGAATGTTTTAACTTTGGAAAAACACTGCTCTTCAATAAAAATGCTAAATTAAAAATATTCTGGCCAGCTCATCATATACAGGTGTTTTCATTAACATTACAGAAAAAATATTTTTCACAGAGCTACTTACATTCTTAAGCTGTCATTATGCTATCAGTGAGCCTTCTCCACCTGCTGCCTCTCACTGCAGCCCAGATCCACAGAGGTGTAAGTCATGAAATCTGTGTTAGCTTCAGCCATGAGCTGCAAGAAAGCATTTGTCCCCTGAGTCAGCCTGCCCTAGAGGAGAGTCTGTCCCAGTGATTCGGAGTTCTTATTGCTGTTCACTGCCCTGCATTCCTCCTCTGACCTATTATTTCTTCCTCCTCCTGTGCCTTGTCTCCAGGAGCAGCAGGTAATAGAGAACAGGATTTTTTTTACTCCTTCAGCAAGCATGATTGAGACTTCAATTTCTTGCTCTGCTTGTTGATCCAATGGAGCTCAGCTCATATCCTTCATAATTCAAGGTGACATGACAAGGCTCACTGGGGACTATCCCTGCACACTCCATGAACACACAGTCCTATAAATGGTCAAATAGTTTTCCAATACTTTGACTTCTCTGTTATGTTGTTCACCTCTCAGAAAACAAAGATTACTCTGTTTCAGGCCATAGCATATTGAATTTGAAGAGCTCTTTTATCCGCTTTTGTTTTTAATGATTGTTTCATATTTGTAATAGATAATCTTTCTCACTCCACTGTGGGAGATGCTGCTATTCCCATTTATGCATGGGGACACTGAGTTGTAAAGAAGTTACAGGTGTGGGCTTTGTGGCACTGAGCACTGCCAAAGCTGTGAGATCTGGAGTACCCAGCAATCTCCTCCCAGGCAGAGCCAGTAAAAACACTCTTCAAATAATGCAGAGTATTTTTCTATGACTGTGGAGTGAGACAGTGCTGCAGCAAGGAACTCCTGGACTAAGGACCAACATGGGAAAGACTGCCAGTCCTATTGGCTGATTTTCCCTCTAATTATGCCACACACTGAATAAGTCTGTTTGAATATGTATTTTCCCTTCCTCACTCCAGATCTACTTTTTCTACTTTTTTCTACTTTTTTTGTTTTATTCTCAAGTATTTTTTCTCTAAGTACTCTGTGATACTTACCCATCCTCACACACCAGCCATGTCTGTCTTTAAAAGAGGGGATTTTGGTGGGATTAAGCATGTACACAATATTATCAGTGTCCTGTTCCCTCCAGAATCCTGAAAACCACCATCTTCTTGTTTTGTCATGTACTTCTCACTTCCTGTATGGAGTACCTGACCTACAGAGTCATTTTGGAAAAGAGAATCAACACTTTTGTGTAGCTGCTGATCAGTCAGTGAGTCTGAACTAAAGCTGGAATGCTGTGAGGGGACCTGCAGCCACCAGTGGTACTTTCTGCAGATGGACAAGCCAGCCTGGACAATAGGGAACAAAGACATTCTTTCTAACACAGAGCCAAAAAAAAAAAAAGCCCTCAAAAATAAATAAAAAATTCAATAAGGCTTTTTGGCATTTGAATAAATTTAGTTTCCCCCTTTATTTTATTCTCATCTTCTGAGCTTTGACTGGGACAGCACACGGAAATGATCACAATAGAATATCCTTGACCAGGAGGACAAGTCCGGGAAGTTTGTGCGGACAAGAAGTGTTCAGGTTTCAGAAAGCCATGACTCACAGGACCCTCAGAAACTTTACTCTGTCCTAATGGGAATTCTCACAGAAGCAGGACAACCAGCTGCTGACTACAAAACACCTCTGCACCTGCTAATCATCTTTTTTGTTATTGAACCTCCCTCTGCATCAAACACTTGGTATTTGGCTGTTTCTCCCACTTGGCTTTGTGGTGTTGCTGTCTCTCTTTCTTGTAGTAGCACACCTGCCTTGTGACCCTTTTCCATAAGCCACCACAGACAACTATTAGTCTGAGATCATCCTTTCCTATAACCAACTTCCTGCATTCATGAGTGGAAATTTAGAGGAAATTATTTGGAGGCTGGTGTCCTGAGCTGGGCAAGGACACGTAGAAAGGCTTAGACTGTTTTAACAGTTCCATCAGTCCCCCTGTTGCATTGCTTGTTCTGTGGTAGAAATTTGCACCCAAAGAGAAAGGGCTTTTTCTCAGCTACTGCACTGATTTCCTGTAGTGACCTGCGTGTTCTCTCCATTGTCTTGAGCCTATTGAATTTCACCTTCACTTCCCACCAACCTAATCACATTCATTCCTCTTCTCAGCTGAAGCCTCTCTCTTGCCACTGTGTCAGAAGATTCCTTCTGCCTCTTGTCTTCAGCATATCTGTCCCCTTGTGAATTAGAGCAGCAATCACAGCAGTCTTTGCTCTGGCTTCCTCCTGGAACTTGCCCCTCCAGGAACTTTGCTGCCCCTCTCTGTACCCTAATCCTTGCCTGCAGTGAGTGTATTCGGTTACTCTGTGCAGTGCTGCACAGCTCATCCCCTGCTGCCTTTCCCAGGAGCCCTTTGAAGGTGCTTTACAATGGTTCTAGCCAGGAAAATAATGTTGTGCAAATGGTTTCAGCAAGCAAACAAATAAAACATTTTCTATTTTTGTTTTTTCCCAGAAAAGCAGAGAGAAATGGAAACCCAGGAGACATTCTTGGGTGAATTTTTTTTTTTTTTTTTTTGTGAATTAGTGGACGGTCAGATCAACCTCTCAGTTTTCAGTGGACAAAACATGCACAGCAATGCTGTAGCTGTAAAGGTCATAAAGGGTCAGAGGAACATGCCGTTCTTCTCATCATCCCTCTGAATTCTTCAGAAATCTCTCTATTAGAATTTATTGCTATTTTTTGTGGCAAATTGAGGTCACTCTGCTGGGTGTTGTATAACACGGGCAGGCATGAATGCGGGCTGACACTGCCTGCCAGCCTTTGTGCCCAGTGGTGGTACAAGACCTGCTGCTGGTGCAACCTCCCACATGTGCAAATTCCTTCTCAGGCTGGTTAACAATCACCCACTTCTTCCAGAAGTGAAGGGTCATGACCTCAACCTCCACACCCAGCTGCTGCATTGTCACTGTAACAATAGCACCACTGCATCTAGAATAAGGTGATGTTTTCCAGGGATTCATTCAGCAAGAAAGTCTCTGAAGTGTGTGAGATCTGAAGAGAGTAGTGAATGACAATTCAGCATAAAGGCACTCTCTTTTTTCTTGGAAAGTGGGAGAGAAGAATAATATGATCTAATAAAAGGTATTATGTTTCATTCCTACACACCTTGCCCCTCCAATAAAAAGATGAATGAGAACAAGTAGTTTGGCCAACATAGAGGTTTAACAACTGTTGAATTATTTCCAGTTTGACAATAGGCATTTGGAAGCACTGGAGGCAGTGGAAGGGAATTGGGAATAGCTGTTTACCTAGTCGTGGTTCTGCTGATATTGATTAGCTTTCTTCTCACTGTGCCACCATGGCACAGACCTGTGATGGCTGATATCTTTAAATGTGTAGACATGACTTGGCCAAGTGTTGGCCAAGAGCTTGAGCCAAGTGTTACTCAGATATCTGTGTGTTTAATTGTGTGCACAGCTGCAGTGTTAAATATTCAGGCAAACAATTCCTGCAGGATTTGCCTTCTTTCAAAATGTGACCCAGTGAACCCCTGCAGTCTGCTTGAACTGCAGTGACAGCTTTGCCAGTCGGGCACTGTCTCTGCTTCAAAGGCCAAGCTGTCATGTCTTACACACCCAATCTGCAATTCAAGCAGCCCCCTCTTCACATTCCCCAGTCTGCATCTGAGACATTCCCCCACAGCCTTGTAGTCTTGCTCTGTCCTCACCATGTCGCCTGCTTGAGAGGCCGAGACCTGGCATGGGCAGAGGGTGTCTGGGCAGGCTCTGTGCTTTTTCCATCCTGTGGCATCATCCCGGGGAGGGTGTGACCCCATCTGTCACTTATTGCGTGTGGGCTGGAAAAAGGAAAAAGCATCTGCTTAGCTTGTTGTGAACTGAGGAAGAACCTGGGTCTTGTGATTAAGGAAATGACTGGGGGCTGAGGGCTCCAGTCCTCAGGCTCTGCCTCTGACACAAATGTCCAGATGGCCTTGGGCAAGTCAACTCACCACCTCAGGAGTTTGAACCTGTGCTGTTTTCCTCCACCCTGTTGCCTGCCTCATCTCTTTGCACCCATGTGTACCATGTGTGTACTCCTGAGGACCACTACTAAAATACCTGAGCAATTAAAACCAGCAAGCTTTCTGGCATTAGGATTGTGATGGATCCACAGATCATATTTTCCACTTTCACTGGAAAAGAAATCAAGTGTGCCACAAAAGAAAACAGAAACCAACAATGAAAATCTCTGCTTGAGTCTGTCAGTTGGTGTAGCAAAGGATTATCCTGGTTTTCACTGTATGTGTTGCCTCATGCAGCACAGTGCTGACCCCATGCTTCTGCAACAACAAAACAAAGACATCCTACATCTGAAAATAGTTTTTGCCATTAAAGCATTTTTGCATTCTGGATTTGTAGTTTCAAGATGGGAATGCCTTTCCCCTGTGCACCACTCTACCTCTGCCCAGACCATCATAATCTGTAAGGAAGCTTGAGGAGGGTAGTGGGATTTGCTGTCTCTTTTTTTGTCTGAGATTTGAAATCTGCTGCATTTTTTTACAACTGAAGGAAAAAGATCTACTCATATATTAGTGTTAAGTCTGTTTTCATCCCACACCTTCTTCCACATCTCCTCTCATTCCTTTTAAAACAGCTTGACTGAGGGTATGAAATACAACGTGGAGGGTCCATACGTTATTTCCCCTGCAGTAAATCAAGATCTTTGCTGTTTCACAGTCATTTTGCTGGAGCTATTTGCTTAGTCTTTCCTAGGTGCAGGCCTGGCTGTTTGCTGGGAGATCCAGGACTCAATTGAGCTGTCAGTCCTCACTTTCCTTCTCAGGACAGCTGCTTCAGTGCAGCCATCATCAAGCTAATACCCGTGTGCAAACCAAACCAGGTTTGTGCTGAATGAAATTTGCAGTCATTATGATTCTCCTTTTCCATTCTTCCACCTGATCCTCCAAGGAGAGCTTCAGCTATCAATTATTTGAGAAATTGGAGCCTTCTGTGGGGCATGGGGAACTTTACCTTTGCATGCTGCACATAGCAGTGATATGAACTGGGAGTCCCATAGGAAAAACACTATTATTATTTAAAGAGCTATTGGCTGTCATTGCTCTGCCCTCCACAGAGGTCTCTGCAGCTTTCTGATTGCCTGGCTGTTTGGCTTTACAGTGATTTACTGTACTTACATAAATAGGATGAATAATGTGTTTTCCAAATGGTAATTCCGCACCCAGCTGTAACCCCCCTCTATTCTGCATGAGCTCTTCAGTGTTATTTTCTTTCCCATATCTATTTTGGATTTCCTTGCTTTTTTTGGGCTTCAAGAGTGTCTCTGGTATCTTCAGGAAGCTTTGCTTGTGTAGCAGTAGCATTGGCAGGGGCTGGGAGACTCCATCTAGAATCACCATGTCCAGTTTTATCCCTCCAGTGCAAGACATCAGCAAAATGGAACAAAATGCTCTGGGTGGATGACCACCAAGAAAGTCAAGGAGCTGGAGTGCAGGATAAAAAAGGCCAAGAGATTGGATTTGTTCAGCATGGAAAACAGAAGGCAAAGGGGGATATTACTTCCCCTTTTCACCTGGCTAGAAAAGGATATAGGGAAAATGGAACCAGGCCTTTCTTAGAAGTGCATGATAACCAAACAGGAAAAAAAGGATACAAGTTACAGCAAGAAAAATTCCTCTTTAGAAAGAAAAATAAATTCCCGGGGAAGATGGTGCAGCACCAAAACAGGGCCCAGAGAACCTGTGGATGTCCACCACTGGAGACATTAAAAATTCAAGTGGACAAGGCCCTGAGCATCCTGCATTATCTTTGAAGTTTTCCTGCTAAGAGTAGAGCTTGGAGCAGACAGCATCCTACAGTACCTTTGCAGCCTGAAATTCTGCAATCCTGATGTCTTTCCTGCCTCTCAGGAAAGTGCTGGGTAGAGGAGAAAAACCTCTCTCAGCTCTTCTTTTTGTGGCTATCCACAGTAAAATACAACTGGGAAAGGAAATCTTGACAGGAGGAAGAATATAGTCCTCTCTCCCTATTAACGCTACCTGATGTCACTGTCTTTTCCATTGGGGCAGAAATCTTTCAATAAGGAAAAATGCAAATTGGGCTGTGCCTTGCATTTTCAGATGTTCTGTCCAGCCTTGGCTGTGTTGGGCTGAGCAAGAGCCAAGTAAGCTGTGGGAAAAATGCAACAGGTCAAACAAATTTGCTGTGAGGAAAATCTCCCATTTGTGACTTCAGGGGAGAGGAGGGGATTTATCAAGTAAACCTCTTTCTTGTGCTGTCTCTGAGTTTGTCTGTGGCTTTATCTATTAAATGGAGCCATTAGTAGAACCAAAATGCTCCCCAGAGTCATTCAGGATGAAAACACTTTCCCTCATGTCCTAGCTGCTTCTAACCACCAGAAGCAATTTCCCGTCTCTGGGAGGCTTTTGCTACACACAGCATGTAAGTGATGGCCTAGGAAGGCTGTGCGATGTCACCCTAAATCTCTGCTTTGTCGTGCATGATGAGTCAGAATAAATGCAATAAACTGCCGTGTGTTGGTAATGGGAAAAGCAATGAAGCAGGGTCCAAAACAAGAGCCAGCCACTTTGCAAATAATAAGTCGGCAGCTGATAGTCAGCAGCGATCAGAAAGCCATTGCAACCTTGTGGCCAGCATGTTCCCTCATGTGAAATGGGCTGCAGGCTTTGGTCCAGCCCCTGGCCAGAGGCAACGGTGGGGTGTAGAAGGGCTAAAACTGGTGTGTCTGAGATTTGGCAGCCTATCTTTCCTAGCTTTTGGTGCTTTATAAGGATCTGGATGAAAATGTGTTGTTGGATGTGACGTGGGGGATCTTGGCTCTGGCATGAGACCAATGCAAGCATAGTAAGTAAGGCTGCTCACTCTTCCTTACCTCACTGCAAGAAGAGTTAGTGGGAGCATTTCATTCAGCGCCAATGGGATTGACCTTCATTGTCCCCTTAGACAAAGCTGGCATGGAAGTCTTTTCCCTTAGAAGCCATTTCCCTGTTTCTCTGTTCTGACAGCACCTCAGGCCAGACTGAGAGTGGGTGCTGATTTGTCCATGCCTATGCCTTGCAATAAACTCCTCCAAAAAGTCCACTTGTTAGGCTCAAAAAGCCAGTTTGTTTTAGGATGCTGACTGAAGTGATTAAGCTTCTAAGAGATGGAGGAAACTTAGATAAGGAAAAAAGAAAGAGTGAGGAGAGTCTTTTCAGGATGTCACAGTCAGGGGAGTGAGTTAAGAAATTATTCAGTTTGCTGGGAGTGTTTCAGATGAGAAAGCAGGTTTTTGATTGGGTGAGGAGTGTGAGAGTGTGACCTGGGATAATGACAGACCATTTGTCTGTTCCTGTGCCTGTCTCCTACACTGACCAGAATCTTTCCAGACAAGGGGCATATTTCCACAGCAGAAGTTTAAAAATTAAGGGAGATGAGAGAGGGAGCTATATCTTCCTCTCTTTCCTACCTCTCCACAGCTCCCATCAACAGCTTGTCTCTCCGTGTTATGATGTGTACAGAACAGACAAACAGCCCCATGGTAAGCCCATATCTCTTTCAAAACCCACCTGGAGAACCCAGGTCTGATCTACAGCCTCCCTTGTACTGCCAACACCTTGCAGGGCTTCTTAGCCTCATTTAAAAATAGGAAGCTGTGGCCATATTTATTTACCAGTAATTGTATGGGGTTTATTTTTTCCTTTCCCTACCTTGACCCAATGTTGAAGCACATGTGCAGATACACACACTGGCAAGCTGAGAAACAAGCAGGTTACAGTGAGCATTTCATGTAACATCTTTATAGGATTAAATATTTGAAAAGTTCCATTAATCTTGCAATTGGCTGCACTGAACTGTATTACCTGCACCAGCGACGGCTGGAAGAACTAGTGCCTGACCACGCTTCTAACACATTTACCCTCCTTTCCCACTTTGCAGTCCCTGGTAATCTAATCTTTTAGAATCTAGGGAATCTTTTACAGAGCCAACATCCATTGGAGACAGCTCTGTCCTCAACATCCTTTGCAAATTGCTTCTTGAAAGAGATCCCCTGTTATTATTTCTCTTCTTTTGCCTTCCAGTAGACAAGCAACCAGCAAACTGTATAGAGTATGAAAACATGAGAGAGGGAATGCAGGCAAATTGTCCCGGTGGAGGTGAAGGGGATCCATCTTTTCATCAACCTCCTTCCCCATGGTTATCTCCTTCCAAATGGATTACAAATCAGTGCAGATGAGTATCTGAGATATCAGCCACAGGCCCTGTCTTGAGACCCATTTCTGATCCTGGTCTGCTTCTACCTAGTTCCCTCACCAGTGGGGATGTGGTTCCATGGGCTCAGCTGAGAGGTGCTGAGCGCTGGTACTGGTATTCCTGGGCTGAGATCCACTCAGCACACCTCATCTTCCCCTGACTCCTCTGTAGTCCCAGTCACATTCAGGAAAGATCACTGGATGTGAGAGGTGGTTCCAGTTCCCCCACCATGCTCTATCCTATTGCAGGGCAAGGGCAAAGTATCTCTACTGAAATGAGTGATGTGTGAGTAGAGGCAAGTTGACACAGGTGGGAAGAGGAAAATTGGGCTTAAGGTTTGTGTGCAAAGTGTAATAATCTGGCAGTTTCTGCAGACTGCATAATGGACCTGCTCAATGCAAAACTAATTCAGTTTCTTGTGATTCTGGAACGCCTCCTCATTAAAATTGTACTTTCGCCTTTTTAAAGAAGTGACATATAAGAATGTGCATATTGCATCATATTAGAAAGCAGGGAAAAATTGCAAGCACCATCTCACTTTGCTAGGTACAGCAAACGCTGTTGGCATCCCTAATATGAAAGTTTTTAATTTGATAGTTTACATTCCATTAGCATCCCTCATCTATCAAACCTGAAGTGCATAAATGTAGCGTGGCATACAGTACTTTGCATTTGCAAAGACTCTGCTGTGAGGTGCATAAGAAAATACTTCTTGAGGCTCTAAAATACCATTTTCAACATGATCTTGCAAAACTAGAAAGGAGACTGGAAGTGGGTGGGCTGTACTGACATTATGAGAAAGACATTACAGAGTTACATTTCACAACCTCAACACAAACATCTGTCTGTTTACCTACTGACCAAACGATTGTCTTATCTAATGGTACATCTAGTCTGATATTGTACACTTCCCAAAAACATCACTGACACTTGAGTAGGAGGCAAGGAACAAAATAATGCCCACAAAAACATTTTCCCAAAGGAAGCTACTGCCTGATGTTTCAGACTGTGATCAGCATATGACCAAATATCAGTGTCCTTAGTTTGTTGAATCCTCTAATCAAAATTTTCAGATACTTAGAGGTCCTTAAAGATCTCTATTTTGGGGTCTAAAATTGACAATCCCATAATAGATAACTGAATTTTTAGCTGCTAGGTGCTGAGTACTCTCTGAAAATTATGCTCTTTTAAAAGAAAGATGCCAGAATCCTGCTGCCCAAAACCACTGCATGTTTTGGAAAATACTGGCTGCTCCTTTTGGAGAAGATTAGCAGCTTCTTGGGATGAGTGAAAAAGGTTTCTTCTCCTTTCATCTCTGTGCAGAAGTGCATTGGTTCAGGCTCCCACTGCACATAATTCAAAGGCTTACATGTAAGGTTAGTTGTCCTCTGTCATGTGCTTGATTTTATGCATAATAGGGGGCCTTCTTATGGCCCATTTGACACCAGGCAATAATATAAGCACAAGTAGTGGCTGAATGGAATTAAAGGAAGACAGGAATCCTAACACAACTATTTGTCTCGGCAGCATAGCACTGTCCAGTGGGACTCTTTTGCAGAAAGCCACTCAGGCAAGGTCAGACTTTGATAAAGAACAGATACTCTGTGACAACTTGAGCTGCACAAGATAAAATAAAAGTAATCACCCATGATTCAGGATAAAAACCAGCTTCCCTGGGCTCCTAATGTTTTTTTCCTCTGATCTCTCTACAGCAAGCATTGCATCAAGACTCACCTGTCATTAGAGAGTGCTTGGACTCTTCCTGACTTAGTTACACAATAGCTTCTCTTTGAAGGGAGATTTCATCTGTGGAGCTGTGGATACCATGATGGTCTCTGAGCCTTATATATCCTCAGTTGTAAATGGAGTTAATTTAACATTGGGATGGCAGGTGCATTTTGGGGAGGGATCACTGCTTGACTACTCCAAACCATGGCTCAGTAGTCTCACCTGATATGAAGAGGCATTGTCTGAAATCCTTCCATGATTTTGTTCCTGGCTCACAGGGGTGATACCTGTGCAGGTGCTCACACTGTTCTGGGCTTACAGGAGCCAGCGCTGCTTGGCTACACTTCAGATGGTGAAGTGGCCAAATGCAGCCTTGCTCCTGTTGTGCCTCCTGACACATTAGGAGACCAGACTTCTCTTGGACACATCAGGAATCTCGAAGATCCGGGGATTTACTGGAAAGAAGAGGCTCTAAGTACTTGAAAAGGAGCTGAGCTCTATGTCAAGATTTTGGGATGCTTCAGGGGACTGGTCTTTCCATAAGGCACTTCACTGCCCTTCATCACACAAAGCTTCAGGGATCAGCCTGTATCCAAGTCTGGTGTCTAAGGAAAGAACTAAAGAAAAAGCTCTATTTGAAGTACTCATGAGATTTGCAACTGTGGGATTTGCACGTGTGTTTTGTACTTTCCCCTGTGTCTTTAATTTGGTTAAAACAGAACATCACCCTGTATGTGAGAAACCTACATGGATTTGAAACAGACAGTTGAGCCAAAAATCTGGATTCAAACACAGTCTGTGCATCAGAGTGGGGATTTCTTCCTAGCCTCAGAGCATCTTCTGTCTTCATCCCTGCTGAGTGTAAACAAGCAAACAAAATGCACCAAGAAAAAAGGTCCACCAAGAGAAACTTAGCCACTGTCATTAGCAGAAATTTGCAAGAAACAACAGAAAATGACAGCACACAAATCCCAAAAGGCGTTGTTACAGACAGCACTGCAGATGCGAGCACAGAGAGCAGATGCTTTGAGACCAGCTGTGAAGGACCGGAGTCAAACAAAATCACTTACATTGGGCTGATTCAGAGCAACCAAGGAGAGCTGAAAACCTTGAACCATGAAGCCTATAGCTCCTTCCAGCAGCCATCAGCCAACACCTACATGTGTAAAGAGGCTGAATCCTCCACAACTCAGATTGATACTCCCAATCAGATGCACTTACAGGTCCCTAAAGGAAGTTCCTCATGAGCTAGGGATGACAGGATATCTGCCAAGAGCCATGTGTTCAAAGTAAACTCATTCATGGTGGCATCCATTTCAGAGTAGTATTTCAGCCTAGTAGTATTTCAGTGTATAGGGGTGGATTTGGAGTTTATTTTGGGGAGTCATTAAATACTTGGATCACCCTTTCTTCTTCGCAAGATGGCACTCCTGGAATTGTTCACTTGCGGAGTAAAGTGCTGCTATGCACTCACCTCCTCCTGATCTCTCTCCTTCTATTCTCCGAGAGGTTCCACATGCACCCTCCAGCTATGGTCAATATCACAGTCTGTTTTGATAGCATCAGTCTGTTTGCGTCTCTGCAGTGCTGGTATTTAGTGAAATACTTGCATCACACACTGTGTGCCTGCTTCCAGTCTATTCTTCTGGCACTCAGCTTTATGCAATATGCCCCCTTGAACTTGCCTTTTTTCCCACAGTCTTGTGGCACAGATGGAGTCAGCTTCAGACAGAGTCCTCTTGTGGAGGAGGCAGATCCTAAATTCAGGTGGCAGCTGCCACTCCCTTTTGTATCTCATCTGCAGATTATCAGAGGTAAATTACCTCTGTCATTTCCTCTAGGATGCTTTCAAAAGGTCACCGGAGACCTCTACCTTCTTTCACATGTGGAAATTCAATTTTGGAAAATACAGGTTCCCCGATACAATGCACTGGGGTGCCTTTGGAGTGTGGCAAGCTGTAAGTGGAGTCAGCACAATGCTTCTATGTGAAGAGAAAATGCATTTCTGAAAGGAGACAACAAGCACCTTTCAAACCTGAATGCCTCATACAGAACTCAGTGCCTCTGCTGTTGTTACAGGTGACCTTTTACTCTTCTGAGTGGGTCTTGAGCCCAGAAAGAGGCCAGCAACATTATGTCACATATTTAAAGCAACACATCCATCTGAGGCTGCAGGGCCAAATCATAGCTGTGTTGTAGCCCTGGGACACACACAAATTCACATAATTTTATATGTGTGCATTACATACCTTTGAACTCGCACGCATACATACACATTAATGTATATGAACTGCATTTTTGTGTATTTCTGTTACATGGCAGTGAAAGAGGTTGGCTTCTTTCATTGAAACCAGCATGTATGAATTTTCCAAAGCAGAAAAACAAAAGAAGCAAACCCTGCAAGCTCACATGGCTCAAAAGCGGTTTCTAATTACAGCCACTGTTACAGATCACCACTGCTGAGGGATGTAAAAGAGAAAAGCTGAAAGCTGAGGGCAGAATTGCCAGCAGCTTTCAAAGCAACATGTGGACTGGTAATGCAGAGTGTGGAAAGCTTTAGTACTGAAAGCCTCCAAGCATGAGAGACAAACAGAAATAGGGAAGGGAGAAGAATGCATTGGCTTGTCACACCATCACTGGCAGGACCCCAAAATGAAATCTTTTCACCTATGTTTACTCATTAACTAACAAAGGAGAAAAAAACCTTGAAATGTGAACTGCTGCCAGGCCTATGAATGGGATGTCTGTGGAGCAACGAAAGTAAATAATCAGAATCAGAATATTATATCTAGTGTTTATTCAATAGTTTGCTGAAGCATTCACACTATGAACCAGAACAGACTTCATCTCATCTATGCCAAAATAAAGCTCAGTTTCTGTGCACACAGAGAGCTGTAGGATCAGAATCCAGATCACTGAGCCTTTTTTACCATTCATTTATACTGTTTTTACACTATATTTAGTTTGCAGAGTTATTGCAGCCCGGCGGAATGGAGAATACATCTTAGTATATTCAATATTTATAGAAGAAAAGCCAAGGAAAATTGGATAATGCTTAATAGGAACTGTGATACGGACCAGTAATATTCTAGAGACAGACTGCAACTAATAAGAATTGTCCCTTTCTGTTGTTTAATAATCTTTGACTAACATTTATTTTCCCTGAAGTCAAACTTATTACAACAGTATGATAGATTTCAGTTTGAAATATCTCAACAGATTTGAATAAAGATGGATATGACCTGCATGAGGCCAGGCATCTTGAGGAACCCTTGCTTCAGGCAGAATCCTGCCCTGGGCAACACGAGACATCTCAGGGTTTAAAGGGGAAAAATGGGAAAAGGCTATGCAGGTGATGTCAGGGGACAAAACGTAGCAGAGAAAGAGGACAGTGATAAGTGTTCCCAGCAACAGCCTGTATATTGATATCCCTGGGACGGGAAAACATTATAGGGCCTTGGAAGTGGAGCTTTAGTCTTTTATTTCTACCATCCTTCAATGGGTAGTATTCATCTTCCTTATTATCAGCCATTTAAAAATTAGTCTGGGGTCATCATCTAGGCTTGTGTAGACAGTGAAGAGAGGGAACAACCTAGTACAGGATCAATGAATTTACTTCTTGAAGTATTTTTTTCTGTTTCAGCCAGGTTATTTAGGGAGCTGTTTAACTTTTAAATGGCTGCTGTTAAGCAAGTTGATTCCCACCCTTAGTGGGTGTGACTTTTTGCCGGAAGTGTGGAAATATTCCTCCAAAGGAATTTGAATTTTGAGACATTCTGCAGGGGACAGCATAGATAAAACACAGAAACAATCTCAAGAAGAGTTGTGGGATTAGACTGGCCTCAGACATGGTGGGAGTCAGAGGTTTAAACTGAGAGCAGGTCTTCAAGACAGGCACTGTATATGGTTGTCTGCAATTAGTGGAGATAAAATAATGAGATGAAAACACTGCACTGAAAGCTGAGTCTCTGCCTTGTCTGGAGTGACACAGCTGGGCTAAAAGTAAGACCTAGAAGTTGTGGCTGTTTTTTCCACACCAGCTGATTACAGAGTCACAGTGTGTTCAGGGTAGGACAGGGACTGGTGACTCTGTACAAAGATTTTCATTTAGCTTGAGCCTATCTATCAGTGCATCTATCAAATGGAGACCCAGCTCTGAAAGCACATGATGAAAAGCAGATGCAAAGGGAAAACCTTTGTGTCATTGGAAGCATCGTCACTGAATTCTGCAGCACTTTACCCCAGTATAAAAGGAAGATCAGCCACTGCATTTGCTGATCTATAAAATTAATGGCTAAAGACGTAATGCAGACACTATAGAAACTCTGAGAAGAAATGATAAAAGAGTGGAAAATTAAGAACCTAAATGAAACCAAGAGCTGAGGTTGATACTATTAAAACATATTTTTTCATTAGAAAATCAGATTATTAAATCTTTTCAACCCAAGACAAAAGTGTTTTCTTTCACAGAAAATCCTATCTTGGGATTTTTTTCTCATTTATTCTGATCTTACCTTTCTCTCTCTAGAAGCTGCATTTTCTTTCATAGCTACTTGCATTTATGCGTCCTCACTTAAATCATCAACATTTTTCATCATTGTCTTCCCAGTTTCTTGTAAGTCTGCTGCAACAGATATGGCCATTCCCACAGCTCCTTAACTCCCTTTCCCAGGCAGATTCTGACTCATGGCTGTGCAAGCCATCCCAGCACTGATGTCTCTGGAAAATCATGTCTGTGTATAGACTTTTATCCAGAAGAGCTAAATAGGGTCTGGAGTTTGATTTTATAGTTTTCTAAATTATTCTGTGTCATGTGATATTATTTTGGCCCATATACATTCTCCTGACATTTCTATTTAGTGTTTATTTGGTACCACTATTTTCCTTTTCTTTTTTCCCCCTGTTTCCTCTCTGGAAGACATGCTGGACAGATGAAGGAACTTATAGCCTTACAAGGACATCCTTGGACAATGTGGGGGACTATCATTTATGAATGGGGGAACAAAGCACAAAGAAACTCAGTGACTTGATCACAGTAAGAAAGCCACAGAAAAAAGGGAGGGATTGACTTTGAGTGTTCTGAGCTCATGCTTAAGATACAGATCCATTCTTCCAGATAAAGAAATGAATGTAACTGTAGGTGTTACTGATAAACTAACATGTTTATCATGTTTTGACTATGCTATCTATCAGAAAATCCAAAAGATTTCACCAAAAATTGATCTGCAGTGGCAGCTTTTACATTTTCTGTGAGTTTTTGTTGCTGCAGTTTTTTTGTTTGTTTGTTTGTTTGGTTGGTTGGTTTTGGAGTTGTTTGTTTTTATTTTCTTTCTCTCTTCATGGAGGGGCAAAGGAACTGAATTAAAAAAATGCAGAAAGGCATAAAAGTGCTGCTTTTCATCACACCCAGTCCAAGGCTACTTCTCTTTTCAGGAGGACAGGAGGCTTATTTCAGGGAGGGGCAGAACTAGAGGGTGCTGGCTGGGGAAGATGGCCCTTTGACTTCTACAGGCTGCCTTCTCAAATGCAGAAGAGGAAACTTGTGTTTCACTGAAAGGAAAAGCATACTCGAATACCAGCTTCTACCAGCTTGCTTTCCACTACCACTTTTAAAATTAATGTTATTGTGCTCTTTTCTACTTCATGTAGCTTGTCAAGGACTTTCCACGTTACCTAGAAATAGCACGTAATGCTACGTTTTAATAAAAATAAACTAAACAGCTTGCTGCTGCTGGCTGAACAATATCTACTTAACTCCTTGGTATCCAGATTTTTGCAGAAAGCTGGCTGTATTAACAACCATCGTGATATTGGAAGTCTTTGGCACAGTTCCTATAAAGCATGTTAGATATTTCAGGTGTTAAGGAGCAACTCTTCCTTTGTGAAATGATCTTTTCTATATATTGTTGAGGACTTCATACAGACAAGGTGCAGTTACATCTGTCTGCCTGCTCTGGGTGTGTTGGTGCAGTGATCATTTAGTTGGCTCTGAAAGCTTTGCTGAGTCTTTCACTGACAGCAACCAAATGAGGGTGCATTACTTCAGGTGGCATCAGGATGCTCTCTGCACAGTGCCTTGGGTCTGCCCTGGATATAGGTTGCCAGGTCCTTCAGTTTTCTTGTTCTCTCCACCTGTAATACTTCTCTAAGGACAGCTTGTAACACATGGCCTTGAACTAGACACCTCCCTGAAAACCTGTCAGCCCCCAGACAGCTCCCAGTGGAAGTGTCAGCTCTTCTTGTCATGATAATTTCATTGTTCTAACCAGCTGCAATATAACTCCTTTTTAACTACATCAGTGTTCTCTCCTTTTCACCCAGGAAGCACCCGAGTTGCTGACACACTGGCATTTGCTCCATTCTTGTTCCTCTGCAGCTGGATTGAAGAACCTTAAATAACACAGTTAAATTCTTTCAAATTGGGTTCCTTGAATCTCATGCATTAGGAAGTTCTTTGCTATTTGTGCTGATTTCTAGGCTCATTTCAGTTTCATTCTCAAATGAAACATATTTCTTCCAGTATCAGTAGCACCGTATCACAAAGTGATGATTCCTTGTGGACTAAGGAGTTATTTTACTTTGAGTGGCAAAACTTGAACAAGATTGAATAACTGTTTCCAGAAATTTCTCTGTGTGCATAACAGTTGAGATGCATTCACTGTCTCAGGTTTTTCTTCTTGATTGTTTGTATGAGGAGCTCCTTAAGAAGATTAATAGCAAAATTTCGGAAGCCTTTTTCTGTCCTCTCCCTGATTTCCTTTTAGCAGAGCAGCCTGCATTTACTGAAGGCTGAGCTTCTTCCCAACCTTCTGTTGATTAACTAGACACACACACAGTTTATGGTAAGAAAATATTCTTTATTTCCTGACCTCACATACAGGGCATAAGTGGAGTTGTAAAAGTTCAATCTCCAGTACCCTGGCACTCCTCACTGTTTATGATTCTGTTTTCCAACGTGTTTGAGTGAAATCTGCACTTAGGCTGATAAAGTCTTTTTGCATGCTGCCTGTGAAGGAGTTAGATATGTTTATGTGAGAAACTGATACCTTATCCAAACCTCGGCTTTCTAGAAATCTCCAAGAGTTTTGTATCCTGTTGAGGAATGGTGAGTGTGGTGGTTTCCAAGGCAGAGGAGAGAGAAGAGTCCACTGGGGGAGGACTCATGCTCTCTTCAAGGAGAAACTCCCTAATCCCTTTCTACATAGTAAATACACAGTGACAGTTCCCTGTGTCCCTGTTCCTTTGGAGCCCATCAGGAAGACAAGGAGGTCGCTGCAGGCTGAGAAAAACAAAAAGGCTCCTGCCCTCTGGCAATCCTTACCAGAAGCAGGGATGTGTCCCACTCACCCGAGGGATGCATTGCAGAGAAAGGGATGGTAACACATCACATCAGAGGGACCGTGAGGGATGGTGTGCAGGTATAAGGGAGGCCAGGAAGGCAATAGCTTTTATTAGACTGGCCTATTTATTTAGAAAAAAATAATAAGCCATCAGGTTTTAATCAACCACAAACCAACTGCCCAAACAAATGGCTTCATAGACCATTATGCCCTGGCACTTTTCCATCCAGTATTTGCATGAGAATTTTGTCTTAAAAATGTGGAGAACATCTGTACAAAGAGAAGGAACTACCTAGGGAAAATCTCCTACTGGGATTCCTTTCAGTGAGAGGACTTAGACTGCTCAGGGTAGCTACCAACTGATTCTGCAATTTGCTGCCTCATTTAATTTTCTCAGCCTAGTATTACATAATCAATAATATCCTGGAGTCCCATAGACAAAAAGTGCAGACAGTGTAGCTTTCCAGCTTGTGTTGTTTATGTTTAACTGTGGATTTCATTATCTTGTAATTTCTTTACTTACTCCTCTACTGGAGGTAACACTGGATGAATCTGTCTCCAGTTCTTATGAATTGGTAAGGAAAGGTTTAACAGTAAGAAATTATCAGTTTTCTAATGCACATTGCTGATGTATTTGTGTGACAGAATTTAGAAGTTTCTTTTTTTCTTATGTACTTTATTCTGATGTCCGTTTCTCTTGCTTTTTTGTAGTTGGGGCTGAGGTGTGATATTTTACATGATGGTGAATTTTGAGATCTGTCTGGAAAGCAGTAATTTATGTTGCTTTCTTGTCATTACTTTTCCCATTCCTAATCCTGTTTTAATACATTTAAGACATTTTAATATATCTAAAATGTTTTTTACAAGATTACTCTTTGCTAAGATATGAATCAGTAATTACACTTTATGGCCTTTGGCTTTAGCAAGAAAAATAACAATAACGTCAAGGTAAACCAAATATTGAGTGGTGTGCTCTTATTATAATGAGGAGCCGTGTGCAGTACAAGAAACTGTCTCCTCAGTACAAGAGACGTGGAGTGGGTCCTGATGAGGGTGACAAAGAATATTCAGGGACTGGAGCATCTCTCTTATGAGGAAAGGCTGAGGGAGCTGGGCCTGCTCAGCCTCAAGAAGACACAACTGAGAGGAGACCTCATCAGTGTCTGTCAGTATCTGAAGGGGGGGGTGCCAAGAGGATGTTTCCAGGCTCTGCTCAGTGGTGCCCAGCAATAGGACAAAGGGCAACAGGCAGAAACTGATGCACAGAAATTTCCACCTGAACATGAAGATGAACTTCTTTACTGTATGGGTGACTGAGCATGGGAACAGATTGCCCAGAGAGGTTGTGGAGTCTCCCTCCCTGGATTTACTCAAGAGCTGTCTGGATGCGATCCTGTGTCATGTGCTCCAGGATGACCCTGCTTGAGCAGGGAGGATGGAGCAGATAATTCACCGTGGTCCCTTCCAACCTGACTCATTTTGGGATTCTGTGATATGTTAACTGAACACAACTAACCAAGCTGACACACAATGGGGACAGTAGACATGAGACTGATGTATTATCAAGGGAAAGAAAAGGAATTCACTGTAGTTCAAAATAAGCAAAACTGGATGAATTATATGATTAAGGAATTAACGATTGTAACTTCCCTGTGGAATGAGCATTACTGTTATAGAGAGTCTAAAAATTGAGATCATGTTCCCAATATACAGTCATATCAAAAGGGTGTGGTTTTCAGACTAGGTTGGTGTTAGATTTGCACTTTAAGAGTTAGTTATTAGAAAATATTGATGTGAACTGCTCCCAGTGAAAGCCGTGAATAGCTGAATAAAACCATAAAACATCTTTCCAAGGTGAGTCAGGAGCAGTCAGGTTTCAGAAGCTGTGAGACAAAATCAGATCCAGTGTGACCTGCATTTCTGAAAAATAAAACCACTTAATATGGATGTCTAAGTAGGGATATAGGTTCCGCATATAGATATGTTCATTAAGAACTTGAGAGTGAAATTCTGTTATCCTCCTCTCAGTAGAATATTTTACTGAAGACCTGGAGTTGTATCAAATGTTTACACGGCATGTAAGAAATCCACGTATCCCATCCACCCATCACTATGACTAGTGAAAGCTATTACTCAGTTCTGAATAATACATTTTTTTTTGTCCTGGTCATTAGAGGAATCATTTTGAAATGAGAATGTAAAAAGTGACACTTGACTTTCACAGACACAGCACAGAGGATGCCTGATTTCAGAAGGTATTTGAACAGTGAGCATTTAAAACATTGCCAGGGTGAATTTTATAGTACAATTAATAGAAAGGTAAAATGTTACACAAGATCAAAACTAGATTATAACTCTTGCGTGCTCCTTTCAATATAAAGTAATGAACTTAATCCTCCTCTTTCTGACTGGTGTAAAGACAGAGTAACCCAACAACACAAATCCCAAAATGTTAGGCAAATTAATGTGTTATTAGTCATATGGTCATTGAAATCAAAAAGGTTAAGGGGTTGTGGACAACATGTCCTTCACCAGGCAAGAGGTGCTGGCATAGTCTTTATGTTTTCTTCCTGGAACAAGCACTTCTGCCACACCTGCCAAAGAAACCTTTATTTTATTCTCATCTCATCATATACCATGCAAACAAGTTGGATTGCTAGTCTAGACATATAAATGCAGTGAGGTATAACACAGTGAACTCTAGCTTGTTTGACTTAGAGAGAAGGTATGTAAATTGCCAGTCATCTTCAATAATTTAGTTTGATATGACAATATGATGAAAGCTGAATAAACTGCCAGAAGCTGTGGTCTTTCCTTCTGCACTTATGATCTGGAATTGAGATTTTGCTGGAAATTATTTAGTGGACTTCCCTGTCTGATGGAAGAAGGTAATAACATGGCTATTATTAATACTCCATTAACGAGCACGTGGTGTTAGCTGAAAAGGAAAAAAGCAATTTCTCTGAGAGGCACAAACAAGTTTAAAAGCTCCAGCCCCCTTTGCAGTAGAAGAAATGTGACAAGGCACAAAAGCCTGAGACATTAGCAGGATGATCACCATTAAGCTATTAATCGCTTTCCATTTTATTGCCGAGGGTTTTATACAACACAACGCAATTCATTACATCTTTCCTGATGCATCTAAAGCTGAATCCTGAAATGCTTTTTGGTGTTAAATAATACAACATAGTAGACACTATAAATTACAGGAAATGCTGGTGTGATGGATGTTGGATGGTGAATAATTTACGAAGATTAGAACACAGCAAGGAGAAGAACCAGTGGTGGAGCAAAAAATCGAAGTCGAAAAGAAGTTTTCACAGGAGATCTGAAGAGTTAATGGAAAAGACAGACCTAGAAAGTTATTTCATGTGGCTTAAAAATAAAAAAAAAGTTTATATGCCAGAAATTTTCTCATACTGAAAGATATGCTGAAACTGTTCATTTGTGAGTGAGGTAGAAATGGTCTAATTAGTAGTGCAAAGGAGTCCAGAAAATCTTGAAAAAAACTGATCTTTGGAAAAAATCCTTAGCAGGAGTGGGGGGTTCACTTCTCCAGGTGTCTTCAGGGAAAGCCAGAAAGGAAAATCCCATTCTTCTCCAGTCCTTGAAAATGTCACAGTTTCATCTAGTTCTGGAATAGTATCCAAGCAGCCCTGTCTGATCACTCCCCCAGTCCTGGCTGGGGGTTTCACAGCCATATTATATATCCTGAGGAACAGGGTTATACCATGGGTAAGATTATCCTACACTGATTTCCAGAGCTGCTGCCACAATAAAGAAGAACTGGTGCACTTCTGGTGAGTAATACTCCATTAGAGACAGGTGATGTGCTGGCCTCTGGAATGTGGAACAAGGGACTGCCATGACATATTTACTACCACCAGCAGAGGAGCAATTTGGGATGACATTGTGAAGTGTAATCAGTAATAAATTATTAATTAATGACTTTTAAATGGTCTGAGTTCAGTACGTGGTGGCGAGGCTGTGAATGGAACAATTATTAAAAAATTCATGGGTTCTTGGTCATAGAACTGATAAATACTGTGAAGTGCTCTTCGATTACCAAGTGGCTGGCAGTTCACTTGCACACCACATTTCTGCTTCTAGTTGCCAATAAATGATGGCTGTGCCCACGTTTGTCAGCTCCCTGTAAGCATTCAGCTGCTGTTTAGCACTTGCGGGCACACTGGCAGAGTATATTTTCCTAAGTGTTTGGAGACTAATTTGAATGCCTGAAACATAGCCTTGGCTTCCTCACCTCTCCCTCACTTCTCTAGCCTCCCAGCCCCAGCTTTTACAGTGTCAGTCAAGATAACATAAGGTGTTAGTGGATTTTGCTCTTCTGCCATTTACCTGATGTCTGGTCTTCAACAGATCAGAAACACATATATTTGAGAGCTGCTTCATTGCTAAAGTGCAGGAAATGATGTAATCACCCACCTGCACAGAACACTTTGATATCTAAGAATGAAATATATATTGTCATAAATTTGTGTTTTGGGGAGCTTTGCAGACCTGAAGAACCTGATTTGTTCAGTAGAGCATTAAATCCTGTTTTTCTATAAAGTAAAAGGGAAGACATAGTATAGACAGGTGATTCAATTTGCCCCACTCCCCTCATGCTGGCACTGCTATTGTGGTTTTGCACCAACAGAGAGTTATTTCACTGCAATGATGGTAGAGGCATGGATCAGCTGCCGAGGCCATGATTTCCAGGCACAGACTGATAGTGAAACATCTTTTAATACCAGCACTTGAAATTCACTGTGTATGCTAAAGAGAAGGTGAGATAATTTCTTAGTAGAGAAATTGCTTCTGCAAGAAAGAAGGTTTGTTCCTGCAAGCTGATGCCAGCGGGGTTCATCAGAGGATGTGAATGGAGCCATTGCTGGACTACAATTCAAGACCTGCCCTCCCTCTGACTTGCTCTAGGCTGATCGTCAGAGCAGTCCTGCTGGAGGAGGAGAACAAGCACAAACCTCCCCAGGCAGAGAAGGGAACTGAATACCTCTTCAAAGACAATAAAAAAACGCTTGAGCCATCAGATGCTGGGGTGTTCTGGGACAGAGCCCTCGCCTATCTGGTGCAAGATGTTTGCTTCTGCATGACTTGGTTTAACAATCCCTGTCCCAGTGTGGCTCCACAGGGTATGTACTCTCAGAGGAAGAAAGGCAGTTTCCAGTCACTGCTCAGAAAGGGGATTATGAAATAAAGCTACAAGTCTAAGAGAATTCAGGTCGATTCAGGTTGATGAACTGCAAAACCAGAGGTGTGCCTCAATGCAGGCTGTAAACAAGTGTGGGCTCTTCAAGAGTGTGATGGAAGCCTCAGAGCTGCTTGTACTCAGTTGCTCTTGTGATAAAATCCTGAGCTGGCCATCTGTGTTGGTACTCCCTGCAGGATAGCAGGCATTTTGTTTGGTCTTTGCAGCACCTCCAGCACCAGGGAGCATGATCCCTCTGTGAGGGCTTACTCCTTTAAGTATGAGCAATGCTACAAGTTTGACACTGCTTCATTGCTTTACCAAAGTATTTTCTTCTCCTTATTTTGACATCTGGTGTGAGAAAGTTTTTTCACCAAAACCTTGCTCCAATCCACATATTTCTGTTTGCTCTGAAGAGCCAGCAGTTTCCAAGTTTTCTGGGCAAAGAGAAAAACCTTTTCCTCAGCAAATCCTAGGGTAAAAGTAGGCACGGACACACAGAGAGCAGCAGCAGCAGCAGCAGCAAGCAAAGGGCTATGAGCTGTTGCTTGGGGCATTGAGTGAGTGTCTGTGATCACTTTTCTGCTGCAGGTACTTGTGTTTAGCTGAGATGTAGCACCATGCTCCGGAATTGTCCCTGCTGTTGAGGGTGAGTTAAATAAATATTTTATATCAGAAGGGAAACCATCCTTGTAGGATTCAGGCTTAGAGATGGAAGCCATTTCTTACTCCTTCATGGACTAATGTAGGGTATTTGCTCCTCAGGTAATTGTCATTGCACATACTGAAGCACAGGGAGGTTTAAGAAACCTCAAAGAAAAGAGCTGAACGTCTTTTCCTGCCTGTGTATGTGTGCTGAGGGGGTCTCACAGCCTCCTGTCTGTGCCTCTATACCTGGAATATGTTTTTGGAGACAAATGGAAATCACCCATTAAAGCTAGGGCCCCCTAACAAGGTAGGTAATACATGGGTGGAACGTTGTCCTCCTGGAGTGCAGGTTCCGATGAAAACAGATGGGTGTGTCCTGGAAACTCAGGCACCTCCTGCATACAGGTGTAGAGTTGCTTACTGGGTGGCCTTTCAAGATCTGTTAAAGAGAAAATAAAAGTTGGGGTGACAGAAAAGACTAATGACTTTATTCCAAACTACCCATTCCCAAGGTACATTAAAAAAAAAATCAGAAAATTACTAAAATCAATTAAATCCCCATCTAGCTGCAGGTCTGTCCCAGGGAGCCTGCAGCAGGCTGATCCACTTCAGCCACAGCCATGGTGGGTGTCTATCCCTGCTGCCCAAAAAGCAAAGTGCCAAGAAGAGCATGGAGAGGGTACAGAACTACCTCAAACAAGCTTTCAGAGACTTATGAAGTGAGTGCCAGAGGAGTTACACAGTCTTTAGACGGCAGGCAAAGAATGAATTTTGTCTCTGACAAGGAAAAGGTGGATTTTTAGGCAGTTTATGTTGATATCACCATTTGCAATCTGGACAGTAGTATTGAAGCAGTTAATAAGCTCATCCCAGGTCTTTGGCTGTTGGTTATTTTTTGCAGCTCTTGAAACCATACTTGTGTGACAAAGACATGGGTGTGTTACTTTCACAGTTATTTGTAAGACATTTCAAGCATGTGGTTCTGGAGCCTGGAGTTCTGCAGAGGAAAAACCTGGTTCTCTTATTAAAAAAAGCAAAACTTTTTTTTTTGTGCTACAATAATATTTGAAAATAAAATTAAAATCCATGAAAATGCTGAAGATAATATTAAAACCAGGCCGGTTCAAACCACTTCGTCATGAACAGAATTTAAAAATGTTTGCCAGAGGGTGTTTGGTGTTGGCTTATTTTTAATTCAAAGTAGGTTGCAGCTGCATGCTGCACACACAGTGATGTGCTGGAGCAGGCTTAGAGAACTTGGAAATTTGGTATCAGGTTTTGATCTCTCTGCACTAAAGCTGTATGTCCTTGAAATAATGGCTTCTATCCTGGATTCTGGCCTTTTCCCATGGTGATATGAGCCTTTCTCTGCAAAGAGACTTGCAATTCTCATATAAACAGTAATACTAAGAAAAGGAGTAGCAAAAGTATTATCTATATGTGTGCATTGTTTACAGGAGGTGAGAGAAATATTTGAACATATTAGATGGTGGATGAATGTCAGATCCAAGTTTTGAGAAAATAAATCTTCGTAGACTGCTCTTTTGCCTTACCAAGTCCTCCTCTGCTCCTAAGGCTTTGGTGTGAAACAGAAAATTACCAGGCAGCTCCAAAGGAATATGCTGGTTCCCTACTGGAAAGAGCAGATGCCCAAGATACCACAGTTGCTGCTCTGTGCATATGATGATTTCCCCAAAGGCATGGCCTGGGCTGCTCTCTCTTTGTATTTTTCAGAGGGAGAAAGACTCAATTATTTTCATGCCAGACGCACATGGTCATGCATGCTCAAGCCCCTATACTGCAAAGCTCTCATTCCCCTCTATTTGAGCCCCCAGACTTGTTAGAATTCTTGCAGGAAACATGCAGTCCCTCAAGGCCCAAAGGTGTGCAGAAATGCCATAATTCCTCCAGTCCTCAACATACAATTTATTCTCATCATCTTGTCCATGACCTTCCATTCATTTTCAGCTTAGTTGCAGCTCCATCTTTTTCTCTTCCCCTTTCATCTTCTGGGGTAATACCTTTTCTACTCCAAAATCTTCCCTGTAATTCCCAGTTGGACTCCAGTTTATGGGAGCAGGGCAGTTGTCTAGAGGTCAGACCTTGATCACTAAGGTTTTGTTCTTAATTTACCGATGGATGAAGTGCTGAAAGACTGCGAAACTTTCTTCAGAAGGCTAGAGCAGGAATTCCAGGAGCACAGGGCAAAAACATTTCTTTGATGCTCTGCCAATACCAGGACTGCAAAGAGCATTGGCTGCAGTTGCTTTAACTGGGAAGTTTCATCTTCCCCTTTCTGATGGTGTCCTTGACTTCCTTATCTGCTAGTTCAACAAGTCTCCAGCAGGGGAAAATGCCTCTGGCCTGAACATAAGTATCAGCTTGACTTGTTTTTGTTTCTAAGATCTCCTTCCTTTCTGCAAGCTCAGTGCTGTTCCTCCTGTGTAGCTGGCTGCACTGTGAAAACACATTTGTGTTATAAGATGTTATCCTACAGAGAGCTAACGGGATAGGTTAGAGAAGCACACAGAAACAAGGGTACGAGAGTTCTTCATTTCCTGAAACACTTACCTTTATTGCTGCTGCTGAGAGGACTGCCACATTCCCTTGCAGAGCCTGTCCAAGCCTGTTAAATGCCATGCTGTGTGATGCCCTGCTTTGGGAAGGCTGCAAACACTTTTCTACCACCAGTGGCCATTGAGTATGCTGGGTACTGGATAACCTCAGGAAACACAAAGACTTGGAAGCTGGTGAAATACCACTTCTGTCCACTTGCCTGCCTGGTTAGGGATGACATATGCAATAGGTCACACTGCTCTCTGCTGTGATAAGGAGGTGATTGTTCATGCCCATGATCAGCAGAGTTGCTAAGCCACATACGGGAAGACCAAACTCAAACACTTCCCTGCTAAAGAAGGATGAACTGAAGAAAGATTCCCTGCTGGGCTCTGGTCCATGCTCACCTGTGCTTCCAAGAGGTCTGGTAGCTCATGTCATTGTTACCTTGGTGTTTGTTCTTGTAGACCAAATAAATGCAGGCAAATGGTTCTGAATCAGCAGCCCCAGAAAAAGAAGCCCTTTTGGCAATGTGCTCTTGTTCTTTATTGTTTATCCTACAGTAATGAGCTGGTGAGGTCAGGGCCTCCCTCAGCTGGATGTTATCTCTCTCTGTCAGATAGTGAGAGACAGCCCTACCTGGATGAAATTATTCTCCTAAAAATGAATATGGGGGAAAAAGGGAAGTCTTAAGATATTCCCTTACAGAAACAGATCAGAACATGCTGAATTGTTTCCCTGAACTTTCCGAAAAATTTGGGAGTATGCCTGTAGGTGAAAAAAGATCTTCTGAGGACTAATGTAGCAGTCTCTTTTGCATCAGTAGTTCTGTCTCTTCTTTGTCTCTGTCTTTTGCAACACGTTAATGAAGCCAGAGGACAGCCCAGATCCACTGGCTTCCTGGTGTCATTGTGAAGAGCCCCACAACTGCATTGATGGAGCTCTTTGTGGTGCCAGCTCTTATGCAGCACCATTGGAGCTCAATTCAGTAAGTGGAACATTCATGATGCTTTAAAGTACTTTTCATCTGGAAATACTGATTTTTCAAAAACTTAACTCGATGTGGAACTAGTTATCCTTTTGGAAAATAGGCTTGTTTCTTGCATTTTAAAGATTTTATGAGTTTTTTTTTTTTTTTTAATTGAAAAAGGGTGATGTGGGAGTAGGAAGCTTTTTTTGTTGTTTTTCATCTCATTTCGCTATTTTTAAAGATAAAAATTCTCGTGAGGATCAACGTGATATATGTTCAATACACGTCCTGTAAATCACCAGATGGATGTCAGCTGGGAACGATGTCACCATAATTTTTAACAAAGTTAGATATCACTTAGAATTTCACAGGGTAGGTGTTTAGGTACATGTTGCTGCTGAGAGGAATGTAGATATTAAAGATGAGACTCATTTTCCCTTTTCAGCCATGGTTCCTCAGTTGTCCTCATCACCTACTTAGTGTTTCCTTCCATAGCAGTCAAGCCAATACACATCTAGAGCTTGAGAATTCAGCTGTCACTTCCCCATTTCTCCACAAAATTCCCTGAATCCTGACACTCCAGTCTTGAGTTCCAGAAGTAAAGCTTCATTTAATGTTGTCTAGAAAAGTAAATAATTTAACAAACAAATTAATCAACTCCAAAAATTCACACCTACATTATCACACATGTGCTTGAGGTTTAAAAGTACATTTCCTTATAAACCTGAGCTAGCAGAATGAATATTGTATTCTGGAGCTTGCTCTGAGCTTGCTCCACTCAACAGGGGAGAGATTCTTGTTTTCTTCTCTCTACTCCTTCCAGTATTTATGAATTCTCAGGATATTTTTCATGGGTTGCACCTTGTTCTTACTTTTTCCCCCTTTTTTCCTCTGTAGAGTTTGGTATTGTTAGTATTATTATTTTGCTGGTTTCTTTATCAGGTTTATATAATGCAATTGCAAGTGAAACATTCAATAAGTAGGAAATGAGAGCCTGAGTATTTTCACTGTATTCCTTTACAACATATTATATTAGCTGATGTAGGTGATGAGTTCCAAGAAGGGACTGTAAGGCTGGTTGTAACTCCCAGCTCTGCTGCTGGGTGGTTTCAGCAATTTTCCCTGTCTTAGTTCACTCACCAGGAAATGCAGACTATAACACCCCTCATCACTGTTGAGCACTTTACTATCAAGTGATGAAAAAGTCTGTATAATACTGTCATGTAATCAAAGAGGAAGCAAGGTGAGAATGAAAGAGAAAGAAGTCACACTAGATTACAGAGGAGATGAAACATTTTAATCCCACTCTTCCTCAGGTTCAGTATGTTTCAAGGGAAATGTAAGATGTGACATCATGCAGACTTCATGCTTGAAAATAATGCAAAAAAATCTTTCCACTGCCATATCCGCCTTTGGATTATACACACTGATATAGTGGTTAAAAATCACTTTTCACTGCTTACAATGGCAGCGTGCTTAGTTCTTGTACTTGACCTGCTTTAGATACTTATTCCAGAGCACATATATTTACAAGGTTTGCCTTGCCTTGATTTGTACTCATCTATTTCTTTCCTTCAAATCCAGTACCAGTGAGGGGAAAAAAAGAGTCTGTGAGTGCAGCTACTGAAGCTGCATAAATATTCTGAGGCGTGAGCTCAGAAGAGACAGACACAAGGCATTGTGGTTTGGCACCACTAAGAGAAGAGAGATAGATTTCTACTCAAATAGACTTCTAGTCCTTGACTTCTTTCAGGAAAGGTGTACATGTGAAATACCATTAATCCTTTCACTGGTTAAAAATCCAATAAATTTGGAATAATAATGATATTACGTTTATTAAAATCCCTTGTGGAAAATACAGTAATCATCAAGCTTCTCTGATGCTTGACCACACAAAGAATGTTTTGACCTTTGAATCAATGCTGAATGTGAAAGACTAGGTCTTGGGGTGGCTTTATGATGTTGTACCCCCATCGCTGCTCTATGCCCAGAAATTAACTTTGTGCCTTCCTGTGCCTTTAAACTGAGCCTGAGAGGGGGGAGAGGAAAAAAACCGAGTGAACTTTTCAAAGCAGTTGTTCAAGGACACAGATTCACACTCCTCTGCATTCTGCTGCTGTAGCAAGCACAGAGGAAACACCCTTGGTGCTTCTCAGCCAGCTTTCAGCTCCTTTTCTCCAGAGGGAGACGGAGAGTTGAACTTTGTTTCCCTGGGACTTTGGTTTTTCCCTTCTTCTCTTCTGGACTGTTTCAACATCAGAACACATCAGGAGAATTTTCCACCGAGACCCTGGAGGTGGGCCCACCCCGACCGAGCTCTGAGGAGGAGGAGAGAGACCACACCAACAGAAGGACCCTGAAATCTTCCCAGGTTTCTCTCCACAGTGAGAGGTTTTATTTTTTAGCATTTTTATCCTTTTCCTGTGTGTTTTTTAAATAAATAGTTTTTTATCTCTTTCACTTTCCTCTGAGGAAAATTTCTTTTTTTCCCCTGAACCTGGTGGAGGAGGGGTGGTTGTAACCTGCCTTCTATCAGAGGATATTTTCCTCCAAATTTGTCCAAACTGGCACACTAGGAAAGGAAAAAAAATCTTTTTTGTGCTTCCTAAGATATTTGGTCCTTCATTCATTCATTTCAATTGCACTTGCAGATAAGAGACCTGAAGTGTAAAAAAGTTGCTTTTGAGTCATAGTCTGGGATGCATAGCACAAAATTTGCTGAAGGAAATGCTTTTGCTCTCCCTTGTATCCATTGTACCCAAAGTGGTACTCACAGGGAAGAGACAGCTGAGGGGGTGATCTGGGGTGGAAAAGGCCAGTGGGACCCTGCTTTGCACCTTGGCTCACGCCCTTCCCATGGGAAAGGGGCACTCGCAGGCTGCTGTGCACTTGTAGCGTCAGGGGAAGCATGAGAGTACATCACCTCTGCCCCCTTCTTCCCCAGCCTGAACCAAGCTGGAAGGGATTTGTAGTGTTTTGTGACAGGTCTATGTCCATCTCCTGGGTTGGGAAGTGCTCATCCCCAGAGACTGCACTGTCTTTCACATGCTGCACTTGCCAGGTCCCATTATTTGCTGGCAGGGAGACTCTAGCAGCAATGAGAGGAGAGGTCATCAAGAACCTGCAGTATGGCCAGACAAAACTTGCCAGGCAGCCAAGAAGAGTGTGATTCCCTGATCTTGTTTTTTGTGGTGTTATCACTTCTAGCTCAGATTCCAGGGAATTTTAGTTTTTGGAATCAAGGCAAAATGGTCAGCTCCCCTGTGCCCACTTCAACACGCTTTTCCCCTTTTCTCTGGATCAGTTACCAAACATGGCCCCTTCACAGTCAGTCACTGCAGGGAACAGAGGGGCTTTAACTAATCAGAGAACCACACAAGCAAGCTGATAAGTTCTGCTGACAGCTGCCTCCATTACTTCATTGCCACACCCCTCATCTGTTCCCTGCTCATACCCATTTGGTGTTTGTCTACTTGCAGAAAACTTGGTGGGTTTTAGTGGTCCCTTGGGTCCCTTTAGTGGTCCCTTTGGCTGCTTGGCTCACACAGGACCTGCCTTCCCTCACCTCTGCTATAACCACATGACCTCTCTCTGGTCGTTTGGACCAATTTCTGTATTTTGCTTTATTCCTCATGCACAAGCCTCCTGGTAGAGGCATGTTCTTTTATAAATGCATCTATTTGGAGGACAAGGATACTGCTCTCCTTTAACCTCTCTGTTGCTAAATTTTCTGCTTGTTGATGAGTGTACTTCTGAGGGAACCACTGCACATGCTGAGTACCTGAGCCACTGGCTGACATTAGCAGTTGATGAAATGGTTTTTCTGATGGTTTGAGGTGTCCCTGCAAACTTACATTCTCTTCTTCTGTCTGTGTGTGGAAAGTCCAAAGACAGGGTCCCTTACATGAGAAAGCTTATGAAAGAAAGAGAAAGAAGTTATCATTCATTCCTGTCAGTTTCCTTTGGCAATTTCTCTCCTTTCTGTTGTTTGCAGCAGAAAAGACCACACAAGCTGGTCTGGAGAGTCACTGCACTTCACCTCTCTTAGGACATTAAACCAATAATTAGGTTGTCTATTGAAAATGCAGAGAGAAGAATAAATGATTTATGAAGTGCTTGGCATAGTAACTTATATTGCCTGGAATGAATCAGTCTTTCCAAATAGTCACTGAGGAATTATCCCCTTCTCTTCTTCCCGCCTCCAAGCACAAATCTCAAAAGCCCAGACCAGTCCAGGGGCTTTATCAGTGTCTGCTGGCAGGCAGAGTAAGAGTAGGAGGTCTGAGCTAGTCTGCACTAGGTGATGGAGCATGACACAGAGAGCCAGCTCTGCCTGTGGCTGCCTGGCAGTGCTCTGCCCCTGTTGGATGAGGGCTGCAGAACCCACACCTCAGCCAAAACATTGCACAGCCACCGTGTTTGGGCACAAGCCACACTGCACCATGCCCCAGAGCTGAGCACTGCCTGCAGCCAGCCAGGGCTCCTCATGACTTATTTTTTAGTTCCCATGTCGTCCAAATATCCCATTAAACACCACAACTGTCCCCATTCATCAAGCTGTGACTCAGTTTCCATTCATGACCCACTTATTCTACCAGAACCCTATAAAGAAACAGTCATGAAGACCACCCAGCCTGATGTAAATTACAGGGTCTCATATTTTATAATCTATTACCTGAGAGGATTCATATCACCCAGACCATTTCATCTTGGGGCCAAAAGCATTCAAAATACTTTTTGCTTAGCTTCTGGAATAGGTCCAAATCCCACAGCTGTTTCCATATTGTTGAAGCTCTATGCCTATAAACTCATTCATGGTTTTTTTTACCTGACAATAGATGGTGCTCTTTCTATAATTATCTGTCTCCATAGTCCCTGCATATACCTTTTTTTTTTTAATTTAGAAGAAACATAACAGATTATCCTTGGGTTTGGGCATTACAAGTTTCCAAGCAGCAAAGGTAATAAATAATCACCTGCAAACCTGTAGCACAGATAAACTCTCTGTTATGGCTGATCTGCCACCAGGACTCAAAATAGATCCTCAAATCTTAAGTGCTCAGGTGATGAGGGGCATTTAAATAGACAGATAAATAGGTGGATCAAGTTACAAAAATAATAAACAATGATCCAAATCTCTTCCTTAACTTGCACAAAACAAAAGTCCCATTAACTCAGAAAGGATTTGCCATGGTATTTTCATCATTCTGTGTTTGAATAAAAAAGAAAGGAGATGCTAAACAGCATCAAGCAAACTACACTTTGTTTTTCCCTGTATTAATTTTAAGTCTTTGCAAAGCACAGAGAAGAGTTCTGTTTTTTTCCAGGATTTACAGAAGTCACAATTGTAACTAAAATCCAAAACAACCATATTTCCCAGTCAAGTTTGCAGGAGGGAAAATCATAAAATACCTTAAAATTTACTCCTCAAATAAAGCATAGTGATCAGCATTTAGAATAGTTTAGTGACTGCAAAGCTGTAATTTTTTGGACATGATTTCCTCCCATTCTTGATGTTATTTGTGCCCAAATGAAAGTCTTCAGCCTGACATCTACCTTCAAATCCTTTCCATTTGCACAGATTGCATAATGGGTCTAATTTTTTTTTCTAAATTGATTTTAAATTGAATGTCAGCTTGGAGGTCCTGCTCCTCAGGCTCTTTAGAGGCTGAACAAGAGTCTTTGGAGACTGACTGAGCAGCATCTCAGCCCTTTTCCCCAGTGCGTTTGAGCCCTCCAAATATGCTCCTCGAAACCATCCTTGGGTGCTTGCAGCTGTGGAGCTCCAGCTGATACTTGCTCTCCTTCACAAGCAGAGCAGAAATACATGGTTTGTGTCTTCCTGAGGGATGCAGACAGCTGCCCTACATCAGCCAATAAGGTAAACACCAGTGCTGACCACTGCTCTCTTATCCTTTACCCCGTGCTTTCAGTCCTCCTGCTGTGTGTGGGGAGGCCTTGGTGGCGTCTCATCCAACAATCTCAAGTGTACAAGGGTTTCACAGGAGCTCCTACCACCCATGGCTACCCATGCATCCCCAGTGCTTAAATTAGGAGCAGAGCCTTGCTAAAGTGTTGCTTCTGGTGAGCGAGGAAAGGGGGACTTTTTAGGGGGAAGTCATGCAATGTGAGCCAGGAGCTTTGAGTTCTTTCTTCTTCCTTCTGTTCTTCATCTTTTTGCTGGCAGGTTCTAGTCTGTTAGACTTAGGGGCTTTGCTGGTGTTTCTTCTGTCCTGTTGCGTTTCCTCTCAATCGGATAAATACACTGTCTCCTCTTGCTTCTTTCCTCCACACACTCCATCAACATGTAAAAAATACAAGAGGAAAATACTGTGTTAAAAAGGGCAATTTGTGAAAATACTGATCTGTCTAATTATATTTTTAATCAGTAATAGAAATATGACTGACTTCTAAGAAAAATTGTTGCATTAACAATATTTAGATAAACACATTATCTATAAAGTGAAGGAAAAAACCCCTGTGTCTTTCATAGAAAGTATTAATATTTCTGACTGTTGGTGTTAGAACTTGATGAGAAACAAACCAAAATGGTGAAATTAATTCTAGGCCAACTAATGCTTCAGGCTGGAGAAAGCAAAAATATCTTAGAGTTTTGAAGCTTTTTACCCTTATATTATTAGTGGATAAATAAATAAGTAAATAGAAATTACAATCAGAATGACATAATAATAATTCTATCTTTATCAACAGTTTAAATTCTGATGAAGAGGGATTTTTGAGTGTCGGGGGAACATTCTGCTGAAAAATGCTAAGTTAACCTTTAGCATCTATCAGCACTGAGTGTACTGAAAGGAAGAGAACATCATGCTGGTGACTTAGAAATGGTGTTTCTTCTTACTGTGGTAACAATATTTCCATTGTTTCTAATATTCTTTATTTTCAGAAGATAAACACCTTGATGCACAATCTAGACTGCAAAGACCAAATCCTTTTTTCATTTATGTTTCTGTAAACCGTTAATACCCCTGCTGAAGTCAGTGGAATTATTAAATTTATGCCACTGTAATTAAGAACAGATGCTGCCCTGTGATCCCTAATGCTCTATGTACCCTAAAGTGTTGTAATGGGTAGCCACTGAGGAGTATTTCTGAAGGAGGCACACAATAACATTTCAGTGGAGGACACAGAGGTACTCAAATAAAGCAACCGTGAAATCAAATGACCTTTCAATCTGTTTATGAGAGACTTTGTCATCTCCGCTTTGAGACAGCTGGAACAACAAGTGAGAGATCTTAATCTATATCCCAGAGAGTCTTCGCTTCAGTGAAATCCAAAAATACACACAGGCTCCTCAGCTGTTGTAGTCCTGTTTGTTTTCCCTCTACAGGTTTGAGCACTTGAGGAGCTTATGTCTTTTGCGTGCTCAGGATGGGCTCTCATCAGCCCTTCCCCAGAGAAGGATTCCTCTGTAACATCCTACAAGCAGTCCTTGAGCAAAGATATAAAATGGATAAGGATTAGCATGAGAAAAAAGAAGTTTCTTTTTTTTCCCTGTTGTACTGCAAATAAAGCTCATCGCTGGTTTACATGCTTGGCTGCTTGCCTTAATACAATAAAATCCCACCAGCATTCATGGAGTGGAAACTTGGAGCCTTTGGAGCCTCTGACCAGATAGATCCCATATGGGAGGCCCATGAGAGGTTAGGTGACACATAGACCTCAGCATCTCATTAATTCCCCACCATGGGCCAGGCAGGGGGAAAGCCTGAATTTGGGCTCAATATTTGGGCTCAAATGGACTCAGAAACTTCATTAAGGTAAGACCTAAGTGCATGCCAGCTGGTCCCTGGTCATGATGTCCCTCTGTGTGTTCTAAGATGTGGGACATGTGACATGATGTATACAGGATTGGCTGACACTGACAGAGAAAAGCATTGGCAGAGCTGCCCACTGGACTTCCTCAGGCATCCTGCTCCCTCCCAGAAAAATAGGTGCTAAATGTTGGTGTGTACCTTAGTCTGGCACCTGGTGTAACACCACTGAAGCCAAGGGAGCCAGATTTCTGGAGGGCATAAGCTGGCACAGATCCAGTGAAACAAGTGGAGCCACCATAAATTCTGGTATCAGTCTGTAATTTGTCTACTGTCAGCCTTCCCTGAGTTTGATTCAACTAACTGCCCCAGAGAAGAAATGACTATTTTCCAGTCCTTGTAGCTCTCCAATCTTCAGTTATGGATTTCAGTTGCTTCTTGCAGGGTGCAATTCAACCCTGTACATATCTCACAGCAATCATGTGCACCAGAAATTCTGGTTAATCCAAGAAAGGGCCCTAAAGTAGAGGGCAGAGAAGAGGATCTCATGCTGAAAGGATTCAGTTAAAGCCTTAATGACAAATACACTATGTTGAAGAGGGATGGAAGAAAGAAAGCTGCTCGTAGGATTTTTAGTTTAGAGGATTTTTTAAAATGATCTACTGTTGATGTTTTCCGAGGTGTCTCACTGTTGGCATGCATTCCATGCTATACCAAGTATTTAGCACACTATACAAGTGGCTTACCATGGACAATGCTCTAGAACAAAAAGTGTCACACCAGTCTAGGAATACTAAATGCCTTCTCGTGCTTCAGCATCAAATCCTCTTATTTCTGTTGCTGCCAAAACTGCAGAAAGAGATATGCTAAAGCAAATATGAAAACTTACAAGCACCACATCTATGGCTTTGTTAGGTTCAGTCTTAAAAGTGCCAGGCATTTTCACTGGCTTGAAAAAATATTCCATCAGCTGAAGGGGCTTCTTAGTAAAAATTTTAACAGAGTCTCAGTCTAGATGTTCCTGTGCTCAGATTCATTAAGCCTAGGTGCTTAGCAATATCAGCAGATTCAGGGAATGTAATTATTGTCCATAAATAGCTTTGTGCATGCTTTGCATAGGAAACAGTTAAAAGGAATAGTTTTTAAAGAGAAAAGTGTTCCATTTAATAATTGATTTTTTTTTTTTTAACATGAAAAACACTGGCTAGGATGGTGAGTCACCACTAACAGCAATGCTGGCTTGCATTTCAAAGAGCTGCCATGGAAAAAAAAAACCTGAAGAGTTAACCTAGTAATAAAAGTTTCACAGCTCATGCAGCTTTAATTGTTCACCGGGACACAAAATCGTAACCATAAATTATAATGTTATGAATGATTGAGGGTTTCTAACAGGCACAAAGCGAAAAGAAACACTTTGCAAAGCTGAGCCATTGTTGGACTAATTAAATGTCTTTGAAAAGGTCCTAATATCCTACTCTGAATTCCCTTATCTCTGTAGGTGTCATTGCAAGTTAACATTAGCTGCCAAAACTGGTCATGCTTGAGCTGATGTTCATCTCTGTTGCTTGTTGCTCAAAGCAAGCCCAAGGAAGCTCTTTTGGGCAGAAGATGCTTTCCCTGGGCAGGAACAGGAGAGAGAACTCAGGTCAACACAACCTCCAAGTGACCCTCAATGGTACAAAGGTCTGCCTCAAGCTGGCATGAAACTTCATGAAGACAGATGCTTATTCTGCCTACTAAAGTAGAAAAAGGACTTATCTCAAGAAAAGAGTGAATTTGCTCAATAGGACTCTCAAGGGAATCTGATGAGACCTGGTCTTCTTCCGCTCTGGGTTTTATGCTTCACATAGAGGTGGAAGTTGGTCTTGGAGAAGAAGTGAAATCTTCTTCCCACTATTAAACTGGAATAACACTCACATGGCTGCCTGAGAACAGAATTCCTACCTTCAGGTCACCCAGGAAAAAACCCCCTTATCTTAAGAATCTAGGAGCTGGCAGGAAACAGAAATTGCACTGTATGTTGGAAAGAAAAAAAACCCAAACAAATAATGAACAAGGCATAGGTTATATATTATAGTTTCCAGTGTTTGAGACCCAGAAACACTAGGAATATTATAGGAAAAAAGAGCATAAGACACTTTCTCCTTATGAATCCTAGCTCTGAGATGGTCCCTGAAAATGGAAAATAATATGGAAAACTGTCCCTAAAGACACTGAGGTGAAATTTTCTGCTATTGGATATGTCTTTTAGCAAATTTAGTGTTGAATAATGCCTATTCTTTTGATCCTTGCTGTATTAATAATTGCTGTATTTTAAAACTTTACTGCTTGCACTCATAATTTTGAATGATCTCCGATTTTATTTGAAATGTGGCAAATGATTGTGACTTCAAAATCCACACAAAACCTTGGGAAAGTAATTTAACAACCAAGGAGTTTGTTTTACCATAAGGTTTTTGGTCCTGACTGAGAATTTAGTTATGGCAATACGGAGACAGGTTTTCCAAGGGGAATTGGTGCTTAGCAGAAGCCTTCGGCTGAAAGCTTAAGCATTACTTGTGGCCATGAATGTTTAAATTTTAAGCATTTGCCCCTTAATGGCATTTAAACCCTGAAGTCAGATGTCTGTGTTCACTGTGCAGTCCCTGGGGAGGGATAGGTCATGTCAATCCCTGGAGATGAGGCACACCAGGAGAGCCCATAGCAGTACCTACCTCTCAAATGAGAGCTGCACAACCTGTTGGCAGTACAGCTGTGATAGCTGGGAACTGAACTTGAGCTAATAAACACTGTTTCTTCAGCAGAGACAAACAGCAGTGCCCCAGAACATGAAATGGGTGCAGCTTGTTAGAAAGTGATGATAGCATGACCAAAATTTCCTATGACCACGACTTGATCAGAGCCTTGAGATGGAGATGTTCATTTTACAAGTTCCACAAAGCAGAGCAAAAAGCTCTAAATTAAAAAATAAATAATTCAAAAACCAAACAAAAAACCCCAAATAACCCCACATTAAAATAAAGACTATAATCTGTTGCTCTGTAAACAGTGTTACTCTCTGTAAAGAGAAAAGTGTCAAAACAAAAAAAAACCCCAAAAATAGAAGGGAGGGGCTTATAAACTGACCCTGTCAAACTCACTGCTTCCCTCCATCCTCCTTTGGTTTCAGTAATTCTGTGACATTAGCAGCTGGAGCAAACTGGGCATAGCCCTGTTTTGGTCCCTGTCAGCCTGATGCTGGGGTCTGCCAAGGAGATTTTGATGTCCAGACAGTTACAGTTTAGACAAGAGACAAGCAAAAGGTGAAAGAAAAACTAAAAATGTTAAGTAACCTGAAGTATTCATGCTGTTGTGACAGTTTTAACACACTGTCCCTTTGGAGAGACATGACGTCCTTTGCTGTTTCAGAGGCTGGTGAATGTGCTTGTAGGTAGGTCTCTATCCTCCCAGCCAACTGAAGGTAACACAAAAGATAAACTCTTGTTGTCTTAAAAAGAACAATACCATAAATAATTAATCAAACAAAACCTGAGACAGGTTCTAAATCTGAACATGCAGCACTTTTTGGATATCTAAGCACATTTATACAACGTTGGGAAAGTTTGTTCTTCAAAAACTGCTTCGATTAAAACCTTAGTACCTAATAAACAGCCTGACCCACAGCTCTGCTCTTTAATAAAACAGATGGAGACCTTTTTTGAGTGTCAGCACTTGGACATTTATGATTGTGACATCAGGAATAAGGTGTCCCTCTTGTTTGACAACCCAGTTACCAGTGGGGTGGGGGCTGAGCAGCTGAGCCCCATGGCTTGGAGAGATCTGACCTGGACTAGTGCTGAAAAGTCCTCTGTCTGTGTGCATATATGAGAAACCTGAAATTATGTTTCTTACATATTTCAGGCATTTTATAGACGTGGTGATCTCAGATAAAGTAGAGTTACTAATTTGGGTAGAAGATAAAATAGCCCTAGTGTTGGGAAAGCAGGCTTTTTGGGGAAGTAGAGGTTGTTTCCTATGGTGGATGTGTGGAAGGGCTGCAGACTGATGAGCAGTTGTCCCAGAGCATCATAATGGGTAGCAGCGGTGCTGCTGAGGAGCTGAGGGATAATGGAGAGTCTGGCACAGGATACTGGGGCTGTGCAGGTGTGGACCTTGGCATGACCTAAACAACTGTTTGAGTTGAAGTCCTGAGGGAAAACCGTGGAGTTTATGGAGCATTAACCTTGAGTGTGTGGGATAGACGTTCCAGGGCAGTTTGTGGTAGCTGTGTTTGTGCACGGGGCTTTCGGAGGGAAATCCATGAGGGCCACAAACCCCAGCTGGAGCAGGGCATGTGTGCCAGGGCCATGGGCACTGGCTCAGGCTCTGGCAGAGAGTAGGGGCTGGTTTGAGGTTGTGTGGGGCACTTGTTGTGGGTAATCACCATGGCAGGAGTCAACTGTGGTCCTGGGGTCTTGCAGGGAGAGATGCAGGATCATGGGAGCTACTTAAGCAGGATGATGTGAGCCATATCTGAGGCCTAGGATATTTCCCTGTCAGGGAAGTGATGGCTGATCTGGATCTGCATGATAAAACCTTGTGTTTTCAGTTGTATCATTCTTTTATTCAGGAAGAGGGGAAGCAGCATAGCAAAATTCATTCCCATTCATCCTGTGTCTACTAAAGATTCTGCCATTCTTGCTCCATAAATTCCAGGATGGTCTCTAACTCCTTGCTGGCAGCCAAAACGTTATCTGCTGAATCAAGGCTTCTGCACTGAAATTTCCTTCCAGGAAAGCAAGGGAACAACATGACATCTCTCACTGAAATGGCCTGCCAGTTCTGAGCAGCTGATTGGAAAGGAAACATCAAGACAGAGAGCTGCTTAGTGCAGAGCTGGATAGGAGAGGCTGAGAAAGTAAATCCCCCCCAAAGACTCTCTTTGCCAGTCTTGTTCTTGCAATGGCTTTGTTCCAGTATCTTCCTGTAATATAATACAGACAATGAAAGCAGGCTGACTAAAAGGACTCCTTTAATATACTGCTCCAAGGACCCCCAGGGTGTAGCACAGATAGTACTAGTGTGGTGCATTACTTGCTGCTGCTGTTGGAGATTTTGACTTCTTTATACCACAAGAAGTTTGTGTCAGCTCTACTGAACTGGATGGCAATATGGCATGGACCAATACTGGCATCTGCTGCTCCTTCCACTTCTCAGACCCCGTACTCAAAGGGGCAGGTTCTGGGGAGATGTGTATCAGGGCAGAACAAGGGACAGAGAAGCAGGAAAATCAGAACAGCTTTAGGAGATGGGACATTGGTCTCTGGATGTGCTGGTACCTTGAGTATTGGGTGAAAGAAGGATTGGGATGGTAAGAATGCAGACAAGTCCTCCACTGCTGGTAAGAGCATGAGAAAGCCTACTTCAGTACTTGAATTAGTCAATCCCTTTCCCTCTCCCTCTCCCTCTCTTTCATAGTGATTCCATTCCCTTCTTGCAGCCTTTCTGTCACAGCCTTTCTGCTCAGGTGAAACAAGAAGAAAGATTTTCCTCTTAAAATTCAGCAGAGGTGTCAAGGCTTAGCTTCTGGCAGAATAAAAAGTGCCAGACAGTGGCAGGGCAAACATGCTAAAGAAATCTTATTGTTTCTGGAACTGTAAAAGTTCTATAGATAGCTCTGTATAGAGAGAGCTAAAGTGTATGGCCAGGAAAGGAACCAAAAAGGCTGTACCACAGCAGTGCATGCACATCACTGTCTAATGCTGGAAGGAGACAGACAGGCCACCTGTGTGCCTCAGTCCTGCTGTTCCCATTTTTCTGAGCTCATGAGGCTGAGGGCTGAGCTTTGATGGATTCTTCTGACCCTGCTGCTTCTCTGTCACTCCACTCTGGGCTTCAGGGAACCATAAGGATGCGTATCATGCAGTTCTCAGGCAGCAATTGCTGCCATGATCCTGTGTGCTAATGCCCTCTTCATTGCCCCTCGGACGCCCTACAGTGCTTGTTACCGGCTCTTTCTCTTCTGTAGAGTGCCAAAGGATAGCACTTACCTGGCACTCTAACAGACGACTTTTTATCTCCTCTCAGCAGAACAAACCTGGGCTTGGGGTTTCCTGAAGGAAGAGAGCTTTGTGTTGCAGCAGGTAAAGAGGCACAGAACCAGGCTAAAAATCCCCATCACCCTGTTGAGTGAAAACTGGATAAATAAAATAATAATTTGATTCCCAGCTTTCTCAGCATCTGAAGGGCTTTAATGAAGTCAGGAGACTTTAACTGATCCACAGTGATAGCTGTGGATCTGTTCCAAATTCCCTTATATAAAGGGAATACATAAAGGGAATATATAAGGGGAATAATATGCTTCTCATAAAGAGAAGAATAACCTGACAAAAAAATTGTATATAGTGCTACCGTAGTCTCTCCTGCATCCTCTTGCTTGTTTCATAGGACCTCATCCCTCTTTATGCTGGGGAGATGGTATAGGGTGTCAGGAAATGTGTGGACCTGACTGCCATTTCTTTCTTTTGAGTGCTAAGGGGTGTGCGTGACTCTGCAAGGACTCCCAGGATTTATCATTGGAAGGCTTAGTCTCTTTCACAATGTTTTAAATGTTTTAAACCTTCTGCATCTTGGATGATGTTTTCAATAAAACTCCCGTCTCCAGGAACAGTTCTGCAGGGCCCTGCCTACCTCCTTTCTCTGTGTGGAGAACTCAGGCCTGAGTCACTTCTTGCAGCTGGCAGAGATCACACTGTCTGGGACCTGGGACAGTAGATGAGAGGCTCAGGCTTGAGCTACAGATCATGGAACTTATGGAATATATCTAGACATATGTGAGGTTAATGAGGAGCAAAGCTCACTGCTTCTTCAATAGATTCACTCTTCTCTTACTGAAACCAGATTTCAGCCTCCCAGATTGAGAGGCTTAAAAGTGGAGTGAATTTATGTGGTGTGAAAGTGACTTGATGCTGTCACATACATCTGTTGAGCTTTCCCCTTCCCAGGATTTTAGGTGGAATGAGGGAGAAGGCTATGAACTTTTTTATATTCCTCTTAATTTGAAGGATCAGTTATTGCTATTATGCTTTCTTAAACAAAACAAAATGAAGTTGGTTATAATTACAGAGTTTTTTCATGAGGAAAGGTTTATGAGACTGGGATGAGTGCACTCAGGTTATGTGCAGCTGATTCCCAGTCTGGGGAGAGTCCGCTTCCCTCTTTCCCCCTTGTTATCTATTGGGAAATGGTTTAGTACTAAACACTCCCCAAATGAGTGATCCCAGTGTCTCCAGTCTGAGTCCATTACCTTAATGGTAGTTATTCATCAGTAGTGAACATGCAGTTAATGTGCTAGAGGCAGCATGGCTAATTGAAGATGAGATAAGACGTTCTTTTAATATTATTTTTCCACCATTTGCTTTCTATACCTCTTCGCTCCTCAGTGAGATCTGATGGAAGTTTTAATTACCTCTGAGAACAATAACTATATAAAGGCCCTACCTCTTTGTCTGAAGCAGTTTGCCTAGAGATGAGCGATGTTGTATGTTCAGGTCTCAGAAGGAAGCTGAGGTTGACAGGGATGGTAAATCCTTGTTACCCGCTGAAACCTTGGAGTAGTAAATTTTTAAAACTATTTCCATTCTGGCCAATCTGTCTTACCTTTCTGTCTCTTGTAAAGTATTTCTCCCCCTGTTATCTGTCTGCCACACACAGAACAGTGTAAGTGGAAATATTAATATCCCTATGAAATATTCTTTGCCCTAACTCTCTCATCACATTCTGGGTACAGATATTTCTTCCTTCCTTCATTAGCTCGCCTTTCATGTTTCTCTCCCTGGCACAGGTTATAAGTTTTTTAGAGGTTGTAAGTCTTTAGGTAGATGATGTCAGGGACAGACCACAGAGAAAAGCTGAGCCCAGTCTCTCCCACAGCCTAGATGTCACGGTACCAGGTGCATTAGGAATATAAGAATGAGTGAACTGAACAAATGGCACTCAGTTGTTGCTATAATGGCACTAAAATTTATTTCACAGTATTATGAAAAACTCTTCCCAAGCATAGAGAAAACTTTTCTCGGGGAGGGCTGGTGAGAGAAATTAATAATTGAGACATATATGTGGAGACTTACAAGTAGTTTCCATTATAAAGAGTTTTGGATATGTTTTTGTTCTGCTTAGAGTGCACCGCAATTTTTTAGAACATGTTGAAGAGATTCTTTGTGTTGCATTTACCAAAAATTAAAATATAGTCTAGCAAGAATTATGAAAGAACCAAGAAATAAAAATCCTTGATGATAATTTCAGTAACAATTCTGACAGTGCACTAAGAATGCCATTCAACACTTCCTAAGAAATAGACAGTCTAATATCATATTTGCTTTTCAGGGTGCTTAAATTAAAAAAGCCATTTACCAATGAAAAGCTTTTGCCTTTGCAAAAATTCTAATTAGTTCTGCTATATGTTTGAGAACTGACTTGGATTAAAAAGCAGAATGACTTGTCCTCCCACCCTAAGCTTGACAGAGCTTATGTAAGTTCAGAAAGGAGTTAAAAAAATCGGTTTTTGTCCTTTTTTAGCCTTTGCATTCCTGTCTAGAAGGACACTCTGTATCTTAAAATTTCCAGCTTCACCCAAGATGCCACAAATCTCAAGATGGATGTTATCCTCAGAAGACCTGTAGCCCATGCCTTGGCTTTTCAATTGCTATAACTCCTCAGCTGCCTGGAGGACTTAGGTGGTCCCTTTCCATTGAAAATTAATGGGACCTGAGTCTTCAAGTCCCTTAAGTGGATTTGAAACTTGCAGCCAAGAGATGTAGAGAAGCATCCCAACTTAAATATCAGGCTAAAGTTGCTTTTGCCTCACCAGCACTGTCATGACCCCACTGATGCTGTTGCGTGAAAGTTCTGTTGATCTCCTCACTCTTTTTCTGTATATGTTATGTTAAGGTACAGCTACAGAGAAATAAAGCTCTTTGCTGGCCTCTTGCAGACAGCAGGGAAGTTTCTATGGAGACAAAGGAGGATGCAGTGGATTTATGCTGTCAGCAGCTGGGGAGGACTGGCCTTGCTGACAGGTCTCAGCTCTTACCTGCTGTCACATTTATGGATGGTGAGCAGCAATGCTGCATGGTCAAATGTGCGGCTCCAGCATGTGCCTTTCCCAATGAACTCAGCCCTGTGTTGCCCCCTCCACTGTAATTTCAGTCAAGTGGAATGACTCCGGCAGCTGGGAGTTGTTATTAACTCACAGGGGTCACCACCAATCCAAAACCCATCATCAAAAGGGGCAAAGTCTCAAGTACAGAGGTGAGAGACAGCACACCAAAGAGTTCCTACTAATCTCTGGGGCTACAGAGAGGTGGTTCAGTCATAAACATATATTTGGGCAATTCAGTCTTTCGGACAGAGCATTTTTCTCTTTGTCAAGGATTGTTGCTCTGATGGGGCCATGGAACACAGCCAGCCATATCTGTTCAGCTGCCCTTGAGGTGGGAGCTGACCTCCAGGCACAGAGGGAGCTGGTGAAGGATATTTTTGCAACAGTTCTTCTTGGTTTATCTCCAAACAAACTTGCTCACAAAAATGCCCCCCTCATGAAGCATGCTGTACTGTTGAATTTTCACGTGATTTTGGTGCAGTGCTTTCAGGGGTAAATAGGGAAGTAAATAGCCTGCTGAGCAGGTGGAAACAGAAGTTTTTTTTCTCTGGGTAGATGACAACTGCAAACTTAAAATTCCTTCCCAGAATCACATTAAAGTCTCTCTATCCCACTGTGCTGACGCCAGGCCCTAAGGGGTGTGTGGAGAATCTGCACAAGCACCATACACAGACAAAAGAGTTGTTTCCTGGACACCCTCCTGGCTAAGAACACTTCTGGGCCTTGTGAGCCAGAAACACTGTGTTTTGACCTTTCCCACTTTTCCACTGTTGGTTATGACTGGCTCTAGCAATAATGAATGTGGCAAGTGACTGCAAGTGACGGCTGAATTTTAGAGCAGGATGACACTTTATCTAAGTTGTGATGGGAGCAAGCAGGTAGTCAAAAAGAGTTCAAGCCAGAATTCTGGATAAGGCCAAAAGGAAGGCTCAATGAACCCTTCTGCAGTGAAAAAGAATCATGAACACTCTGTGATGGGGAATGCAGTTTGACCCCTCAGCCAAAGAAGGGTTTTTCCCAGCAGCTAAGGGCAGTCATTCTGTGCAGAGGACCTCAGCTTACCAAGGTATGAATATGACGTTTTTCACCACCATTTGATACTTTCAGAAGGACTTCTAAAATAGTTCAAAAACCATTTATCAGGTCTCTTCACCCCACTTCCGTGAAGCAGCAGAGTGTGACTAAAGACCAAAGCAATCTTTATGTGTTCCTGTTCTTGAGCTATCACTGCGGACAATCAGGAAAATTTGCCTTTAAAAACATTCTGCCATGTTGGACAAATAGCAGTCACTTGTTTAATTCAGTGTGACATGTGTCTGCTCCCTTCCCAATTATCATGTCATATTGTGGCAAGTTCATGAGCCAAAGGAGTCTGTCAGTGTGCAGGGTCCTGTGGGGCCAGCAGGCATGAGAGATGACCCGTTATCTCCGAGCCTCATTGCTTGAAGGTGCTGAACTTTGGCATTATTTTGACTTAATGTAGGAACACCCCTACAGCTGTCACCATCTCTTTTCTTCCCAGCCCAGTTCCATGTGGAGCATGTATGATTTTTTTTACCTTAAATGACATGAAATACAACAGTGGGGTTTTTCTAAGAACCGACAGCTCATCCTTCAGAGGCATGTTTGCTTCATCCTAGGTTGATCCAAAGAGGGGAGGGGAGAAAGGAAGAGTTTACAGGATGGAAGTGGTGGTAGCACTTTACAGACACATAGAGGAGCATGATGGGGAGCAAGGAATGATTGACAGGGCAAACAGTGCAATGGTAATCCCAGGGGCAGGGAGGGGACTTTAGAACAGCAAAACAGTTGTAAACTCTGTCTGAGTCAGTGTGGGAGATGGTGGTGTAGGTGATGTCAGGGCTTGACAAAAGCAGGGACAAGGGAATTGTGCTAGCCTGTCCTAGAAGTGCAGCAGCAAGATCTCTAGGGGTTACATACTGTAGGGAAGACCCCATGGCTGAGTGCTTTCTATGATCTGCTGGTCTTTTGACACAGAACATGAGTTGAAAGCGAGTCACTTCATTGTCAAGATGTGAGTTAACCCAAGAAGGTGGTTGTGGTGGTAGGAAACATTCATCTACCTTGGATCTCTCAGGGCAAGAGTAGTTCCAAATGTCAACTCCTGCCCTTGCAGAGCTGTACCCAAAGCTGCCTGCCTGCTGTGACACAGCCTCCTGTACTGGTTTCCTTTTCCTAATGTGGCAGAAGGGCAAGGAGGAGTGTTGCAGTACGAGATAGGATTGCACATGCCAGAGCCAGCCCTGACTGTGGGATGGCTCTTAGGCTTGCCCTTGCCCCCTGTACAAAGGAAGGCAGCACCTCATCCAAGTCCCTCTTTGTGTACGTTCATAATTCTGGTCAGCTTTTTCATTTTGCAGCAAGAAGACAATTCATTCTCTTCATTTAGCTGTTTTGACTATAAGAAAAACAAACCAAACCAAACCTAAACCAAACCATATCTGTTCTGCTTTTAGCAGTCCATGCAGGAGTGCATCCACTGAGACAAGCTTGATGTGATTCTCCACTTGGTAAGAGGTGAGGGGTTCAGTCTGTGGAGTAAACTGCACGCCTCATGGAAACAAAACAGGTTTTGATAGCTCGGATGGATCCAACTTTGTTCTTATGAGTCCTACATGGCAAAATATTTGGCTGAGTCTTCACTGGTGAAATATCACTGGTTTGAATGGGGTGACACTGATTTCTAACTACTAGTTCACATCCAGTGTGTCCATCTCCATCCTGTGATCTGTCTTCCTCACAGCTCAAGCAGCTGGAGTCATGCTAATGCTGAATTTCCTCACCTTTCGAGAAAATCTGCTAGCTATGCAGTGCTGGTAACAGCTTGGAATGTCAAATCCTGACATACAAATGCAAAGACAAATACAAAGACTGCTCTAATGCAGGGTTTTCGTACTGTCTTTTTTTTTCTTTCTGACTATGACTTAGCTTACACCCATGTTTTGTAGATAAATATATTTCTTTACTCAAAGATGCATGCCAATAGTGTTAACCTTGAAGCTGGAAGCTTGTAACTAATTAATTTTGCTCAGGTCTGTATTGAAAACCATTTTTGGTTACTCCTCATGGCTGAGAGGAGATGCATGACTGTTTAGGGAAGCCAGAGAAACAGTCTCTGAAATTTAGCTGAGACTGCAGACAAAGTGATGAAGTATCCTGAAATTTGGCTGGGAAACCCTGTGTAAGACAGGTCTCACAGTTTCTATGCAGCCATCTGCCACCTATCACTGTCTTACACAGTAAATCTTCCATCTAAAATAAGTGACTAGAGTGATGTTCCTAATGAGAAGCCAAGTCTGGCACTTTTTGCCCTCGTGGAGTCAAAAGTCTGCTTGGGGCCAGATCCTGGTGTCTGATGTATTCATAAAGGCATGGGAAACACGTTCAGAAGCAAGTGCTACTTTTTAATATATTTACCAGTCGGGATATTTCCACATGTGCTCAAACACAAGAGCCAGGTTGTTTAAAGGTACAATAGGTATGAAAGGAGCAGTCAGGACTTTGGTTTTGCACTGCCACAAAAGTTGCCATCCCTAGCAAGGCAGAAGGTGTGTCCAATGCCAGGTCAATGCCTCTGCTCTGTGACTGTGCTGATTTTCAAGAGGGTGTTGCTCATGTGAGATTCCATGAGAGTGTCAAGAATGTTTCAGACCAAAGGGAGGACAGCAGACTATGCATCTTCTCCCTGTTTGGCTTCTTTTTACTTTTTATTTCTCTTATAGTTTTGCAGATGCTATATGTTCTCTAACTCAGCAGCTAATTACTACTCATGTTATACTTGACTTTCAAACTTTTGATAGTTCCTTGATAGCTCTTTGTAGCCATCAAAATCCAATGAGGGCAAATCTATATTTGCTTTTATATTGTCTGTTATGAGAAAAGGTGTTCCAAAACAACATAGTAGCTATGCCTTCTTATTGATTTGTTTGCCATTGTCTTTTAAACTGCCAAGGTTTTAAAGCATTATTTTATTTTAAAGGTACTTGTTTCTAAATTCAATAAAACCAGAATGTTTTCCCTGTAGGATCTTCCATTAAAATCTATACATTTGGTACCAATGGCCTGCGGTTTCCTTATCAAACTAATTTAATTCTAAGGAGAAGAAGAAAAAAATAAATGATCTTAATTGCTCAGGACATTACGAAAAAGTCAAGAGAGATAGCTTTTTACTTGAATTACTAGAGTAAAATAAACAATTTTGTTCACAAAATGATAGAAACAAGAAATGGAAAAGGTCAGCAATATCCATCTTCTCCCTTTACCCTCCCAGTCAAGGCTCAGCAACTACCAGAAACATTTCTGGCAGATTTTCAACAGACTAATGATACCTGTGTAGCAATGGCTGAAACTCGCCTTTAGGCAGGGCTTCAGCAGAAAGACTAGGACCTAGCCTATGACCTACACCTTACATCATTTAAGCTCAGGGACATGAGATCTTCATTCTGCAAACCTCATGTTTTCTCTGGTTTTTCTTGGTATATCCAGGAGCATTAATTTTAATGATGTTGGAAATATTCCAATGTGGAAATATCTGCTTAGGAATGCCCTGTCTCAGGCAAACCACAGAGCCTGAAAAACAAATAATCTTGTCCCTGCCTCATTAGTCTGTAAGGTGAAGGCCATGGTGGGTCACCCTGGCTCAAGGAGTAAATCCAGAGCTCCCCTAGGTATTTGTGTCAGTGACTAAACTCCATTGATTGGAAAGGCAAGCACTCCCAAGTGTCTGTTGATGAGCTTAACCTTGAGTGGGTTAAACTATCCACAAAACTGATACATACATAAATCTAAGTTCTCTTTTCATTCATCTACAGCTAAAATTCAACTCATCCTATTCAATTTAAAGAGAGGGAAAAAGCAATTCCTGAATATCTTATAGGATCCATGCTGGTTTTGATCAGCAACACCTATATGCATTCAGAAAATATAACAAAATACTTTAAATTTCCACTTTGTAGTGAAGTTTGCATCCAAGCAATTCATGTTAGAGCCAATAATCTTGATTAACCTTGTCTCATTTCTTTGAAAATTTAATGCATGTTTTCTATGTGTGAAGAACCATATGTACCTCTCATTCATAAACTCTTCCTTCTTTGCTCCCAGGAGTTAAAAAACCAGCTGGAGGCTTTATCTTGGATTTGATTTGTTTACACTTATAATTGTAATTTGTGGCTACTGTCATAAGTCTCACAATGATGCTCATTACTTGAAACTGCATAAAGAAGTAACTCATTATTCTTGTCAATATAGCATCAAGGAATAAAGGCTTTTTCCTGTGAATATAGTGCAATCTTTAAGGGTCTGCCCATGTTACATCTGCTTCTGTAACTATTTTTGTGTAGCCCTATCACGTCCTTAAATAACATTAATTGAGCTCACAGGAGTATTGCTCTGCTGTCATAGGCATAATTAAAAAAACACGAGAATATCTGTCCAAACAGACCAAAGGATCATTGAGACCCATATTCTGTCTCTGGCAGAAATCAATAATTTGAATATTAAAAAAAAAGAAAAAGACAAAAAAAGGGCAAGCATAAATTCTTTAGCCTTGAGGACAGACCTTCCTCTCCTCTTCATCTGTTGTGCTGCAGATGTGGAGCATGCGGAACATTAAGTTTAATAGCTGTTTGGGGTATCAACCTTCTGTGCATTTGACTCTCCTTTTCCCAGTCCTTTTACACCTTTAATCTCCACAAGTGTTGGAGACATGGAAACGAGTTCCAGAGTTGTACCACACACTTTCAAAAACCCATTATTTTCTCTGCTTTAAACCTGTCTTAATGCCCTGATCTCCTGGGCATCATTCTATTAGTAAGGAACATCAGGTTTTCTCACAGTCTCAGACAATGTAGTCATATCTTCCAAATTGGTTTGGTAGACCAATATAATTTTGATTTCTACTATTTAAATTCTATCTTACCTCATAAATTTTAAAAAACTCAGCCAAACAAACAGACTTGTGGTAGTAATCTGGCAGAGGGTTAAAGGAAAGATTTATATTCCCTAGGAATTTGAGTAGTATTCAGCTGACAGGACTAAATCTTCTGTATAACATATGGAAGCTCAAAGAGGCATGGATAAAACCTAGTTCTGTGTAAGCCTAGAAGATTTTTACCCTTTATAAATTAACATTTCCTTCCTGATGAAAAAGAGCAAAAGTTACAGTAGGCAGTAGCTTGTATGTGTTAAGGTCCTGCTCTATCCCTCATGCCCTGAGGAGGTAAGTGTAAGAATTACTACTGTTATGATTTGTTTCCCAAGAAAAGCAACAGACGTGTGAGCTGTTTTGTGAGCATATTTTAAAACTGTGGCATCACCCACAGCAGTATCTTCTTCATTAGGACTGCACAGTTTAAAAAAAATGCAACAATTTTCTTGAATTCCCCAAAGGTTGAGATCAAGTTCACCTTGTGCACCAAGGAAAGTTTTGTCATTTTTGACTTCACTGTAACTTTCAAGGAGGGGCTTAGTTCATGGTGGGAGGTCCCCCAACAATCAATGGCGAGAAATGGGCACCTTCAGAGAACAGCTCATCCCACTTGCCCCAGCCTGGGTAAGCTCATCTTTGGAAATGCCACTATCTCCTTACCAATTTGGCTGTACATAGATAACCACAGACCTTCTCATACTTCACACTCTGATGGCTAAAATAATCTGAAGCCCACCCACAGAGCCCATCCTGGAATCTCCATCAGCTCAGATGGAGAAGTAAAGTCCTTGGGTAAGAGTGGTGGTTTTGCAGAGACAAAATGCTTTCTGCATATTTCTGCTCCCATCAGCACAGTGCTCGGAGTGGGACAACAGTGGTGGCTCCTGGATCCTTCCTGTGTCAGGTCAATAAATCACCTGCCTGCTTCTTGCAAGTTGAATGGCATCTATTCCACAGCCAAATTGCTTTTGGGGCCCTGCTAGCTCATCCTGGCCTGTACCTGTTCCACTCACCTCAGCCATGCAGGGTCACAAGGAAATGCATGGCTGTGCTCCCTCCAGGAGGGGCATGGGGGTCAGTTAGCAGCTGGAGTGTCAGAGGTATCTGGTGAGCAGGAGGGAGCCTGGTGGGAAGTGGTCACCTTTGAGTTGGCAGCCTAAGCTGCCGTGGGCACAAGCAGGGTCAGAGCAGCCTGGCTGTGTCCCCAAAGCTGCCTCTTTCATCCCAGAAAAAGTGAGCTGCAGTGAAGAGCTTGAGCAGCCTTCAGAGGAGCTACCCCACCACATATGCACACACTCTTCCAAGCCTGCCCTGGGTTATCATTGAGTGCAAGACGTCCAGGCTGACCTGGCAGAATTCTGATAAGTTTCTGGACTGATTTGCTTAAGGAGTTTTGCTTTGCTTGAGGAGACCCTTACAGGTAGGTGTGCCTGTAATTTGGCAGCAGGCAGACTGCCCAGGCACCTCCTGCTTGCCAGTCTGCACAAGTTCCTCAGTCACAGCATGCCTGTACACACAAAACCAGCATATCCTTCCTAAGTAAGATGGCTGGATGTCATTTTTAATTCTCTCCAAATGCTCAACAGTTTCATTGCCTAAGAAAAAAGAGGTCATTTTGAGAAGGCTTAGAGCTGTCGAACTCAGTTCTACCTGTACCTAGCCTTGTACCTTGTCCCTATGGATAGCCAGCAGTGCCCACATGATGCTACACAAGAAAACACAAAGTCATTCTTCCATCCAGTACCTGCTCGGCTTCCAGAACTTTTGATAACAGTGGGGTAGAGTAATTGTTGGCAAGCTTTACCTGGTTTGCAAGATCATCTGTGCAAAGGATAAATAAACTGAAAATCTTTCCCGATTTCTCAGACTCAGGGGCACAGTGCCCAATGTATCGTGCCACTGGAGGTGAGCATGCACCTCCTCAGTTCTCTGTCAGTAGTTCAGTTCATAATCTGCATCTCAGTGAGAAGCCCCTCTGGAAGTTAATTAAAAGACAAACTGCAACACAGATCATTAGTTTGCACATGGACCAGGAATGAAGGATCACTGTGGCCCTGTAAAATTAGCAACAGATGCCCAAACAAATCTCTAAGCAGAGCTAACTAGCCTGCTCTGGCAACAGATCTTGTATGTTAGAGAGCGCTACTGTACCACAACTCAGGCAATAGCAACACTCTCTGTGGTTTCTCACTGTGCAATCTTAGCAGTTCAAACAAAGTAAATACGATAGCTAGGAGCATACAGCAGGTAGAAAAATCTTTGCAGACCTTTAATCTGAAGTGACATTTTCACCTGCTTTCTGGATCAAAGCAAAAGGCATACAACTGGCAGAAGTGATGGGGAAAAGTGACCATCAGCCTCCTGTTAGTGGAAGTTACCATGTGCAGAAGAAGTACAACAAAAAAATGCCCATAAATCCAGCTGGCACAAAGTGTCAGCTCTCAGTGCCTGTCTTTTAACTAGTCCACTGAACACCTCCAGGGTTTTGTCCTCTGCCCCTCACATGTATGAGAAGTGATAACCCTCTGCAGCTATTTTTTTTCTCTCTCCATCACAGCTCTCCTGCATGCTTTTCTTGGCTCTAAAACCTAGAAAAGATTTCAAATCCAGAGAGGTTTTCCAAGTCTTGCTGCTGCCTGTAGCAATTTTGGCTCAAGTCCACTTCTATCTATTCTTCCCTTTCATTTCTCTTACTTGTCTTGCATTGATTTTGGAAGCTTTTTAGGTCAGGGACTGTATTTTAGTTTATGTGTGTAGCAGTTATGCATCCCAGGGACTGGAATCTGGTCTGGGAAGATGCATGTGTGTTAGAGTGGTCTGAAAAATACAGGGGTCAGCCCTAGGAAATTCATAACAGAGATTATCTCTCAGTGTCTTTTCATTCAGTCAGATGACAATAAACAGTCCAGCAGGCAAGGGGTAGAAGGTGAGGTTCTTATGAAAAACTTAACAGAAATCCTTAGAGAGTCACAGACATTGCCTTGCTATGAACTCAGCTAAAACTCAGACTGGAGAGAGGGGTGGGTGAAGAAAAGAAACCTTTGAACAGCTTGGATGAGTAAGTCAATAAATGACTGCTTTCTGTCTCCTAAGAAAGAAATACCCCAAGGAAACAGCCTAGCTGAGTGTCTACTAAATAGCAAAGAAGAAGTAGAGAACAATTTTAGTTGCTATTTCTCACAAGGAAAAATGACAGCACATGTGGAAAGAGGTAATACATAAAGATTAGGCTGAAGAGGGATGGGGAAAGAGAAATGTAGCATTTTCGAAAAGTAATGTCAGAAAAGCAGGTGAAAAAGGAATCAGATTGGAATTATAGTGTCATAAAGCAATAGCATCACAGGCGTGAGTCAGAACAGTGGGATTTTGTCTGTATATGGTGGGCAAAGACAGGCCAACTGTACTGCCAAGAAGAGAATTCTATTAAAGACTGCTCCTTTCCCATCCAGGACTTTCCTGCTGTTGGTCTTGAATTCAAATCTTCACTTTATCAAACCATATACACACCCTGAAAAGAACCATGCATATGCCCCAGTAGAGAGATGGGACTTGGCCAAAGTGTCCCTGGAGCTAGAAGGACATCTCACGTTTTGAAGGCAGTATCAACTACTGACTGCAGCCCTAAATCTTTCTGATTCACTGGTGCACCCAGTGCTGAGATCAGACAGTCTCAGCCACTGTACAAACTTCATGTATACAGGGAGAAGAAAGTTTTCTTGTGACAGCCAAAACCCCTGGTATTTGCACCAGAGAGGCATGGAAAGGAGGATGAGTCTAGGAGATTCTGGCCTTGGATGCCTTATTTTCCATAACCTTGCAACATGTAAGATGAGTTATACAATTGCAAAGTTGACATAAAAAGCTGTCAGACTGAAGCATGACATTATTTGACAGTGATATTTTATACTGAACTAAACCATGACTCTAGGAAGAAAGGAGAGGAAAAAAGATGATGCTGTTTTGTTGTTAGAGCAATAGTAGGTCCCAAAATTCTACCATTAAGAAAGGCACAGCTACAATGAGTTACAACAAAAGAGCATTTGATGGAGAAGCTAGCAGGCTTGGTGCATGTGCCAAATTCCCAGTGAACATAAATCAGTACAGCCCTGCTAACTTCAATGATGTTGAATCACAAGAGCTGATAAATGAACCAGAAATGTTTCCATTTAATTGGGAGAGAGGGGAAAAAATATATCTCAGGGATACACTTAGGTAGCTGACCCAGAAGATTTGTGTCTGGGTCCTACTCATGCATAATCCACAAAAGGAACAGCTTGCAAAAGTAGACCTTGGACTGAGCTACAAACAGAGCTATCAAGCACAAACAGAGCTATCAAGCACAGGATGTCTTGAAACAAGCAATAAGTTGAAAATGTGAGGCCAGTTCAGAAGAGAAATTTAAAACAATGATGTTTTCATTGCAGTAAATGAAAGGTCTCACTTGGCATCTGCCACTACAAACACAAAAAATGCCATGAATCCCAAAAGACTGAGCCCGTGTAATTCGGCAGATAGCAAAGAAAGCAGCTTGGACACTGCCTCAGCACAAGCTGCTTATAGAAGAGGTTTAGAAAGGAAAATTATGACTACAAGCAAATGCCGTCAATAAATGAGAATGAAGGAGGCTTCTGGAGTTAGAAAGGGCAAGGCGTGCCTAGAAGAGACAAAAAAAGATGCAATGAAGCGTCAGAATTTCAAAGGACAGGCAGAAATCACATCTGGATTTGCCACAGTATTCACAGGACCAGTGCCTTCAGTGTGTGTGAACAAGTCTGCTTCTGCCAGTGCTGAGGCAAACCATAGCAAACCAGCTGAGGATCTGACTTAGTGCCTGGACTAAGCAAGTAAATCCCCAGCAAGCTTTAAATAGCCCTCCCAAAGTGCCTCCTGTCAGGGCTTGTATTCAGGCCATGGCAAAGCAAAATGGATAAAAGCAAGATGCTGGATAATGAGATGCTAACTAGGACTACAGTTTTCAGAGCTTCCTGGGAGGCTCACTCTGGGATGACAATTAAATAACCATTCCCTAGCTAAACTTTATCTGTTTGTGCAATGCAAGGTTTGCTCTGCCTCTCAGGATACAACCCTCAGACTCAGAGGCTCCAGGTGGGACACAGAAACCTGGTCAGAATGACTAGAAATTACATGTTCATCATAGGTTAATAACAGTGGTCCAATGAAGACCTTTTACTCCATTTTCCCTTTATGTAAAGAATTAATATCTGGTAACATGCCAGTGCACCTACAGAATTCAGTAACATTTCAGCAGGTTAATGAAATGTTACCTGTTTTATTTTGTCCCAGCCCTCTGAGATCTTATAGGGAAGCCAAATGTTTTGTTAGAACTTTTAAAAATGCCATGACAACTAGCAAGGGAGATAAGCTACCTTCACATCAGAAAATAGCATCTTGCAATCTTATCAAATGCAGCTATATATAGCATGGTGTACAATGTATCTGTGGGCTGAAAACCTAATGAGGAGACATTTATTTGTGAAAAAGGTTAACTGGGAGGCCTGATTTATATAAAAGTACAGGATAATCAAAACTAAAATACCCTCTGTCCCCCATCAAATATGTCCCGTGTACAGGCACAAAACACATTGTGCAGAAGTTTGAAAAATTGGTAATAATTTTTGGCTAGGGAGTAGGAGAAATAAAACCAGATATCACCCTAAAAACCCCTAACTTTTTTTTTGTAGAAACATTTCTCACCTTGAAAGCAGATTCTTTTAAAAGTTCTTGATGGTGTAAGAAGAATTTGTCAGAGAAACTTTTTCCTTCAGAATGGCACTTTTTGAGTGGTTTGTGCTGAACATAAAACCAATTATGTAGCTTCTGGATGCTACATAGACAACTTGCTCTAATATATCCTGCTTGAAAGCTAGATTTAAAGTAGATTAAAAAGAAGAAAAATATGGTTTACTGAGAAAAAGGAGTACCAACACTATGAAAAAAATGTTAAGATCCCATCTGTGTTTTCTCCCAAAGAGAATAATTACAATTTTTCTGCATATGGAAGGAATCATAGATAGCTTTGATGGCATAAAGAAAAATGTGATAAGCACAAATTACAGAGAATCAGTGGCAAAGCTCAACTTCAGATTTCAGACAGGTTCCTTGGTTCCTGCCACAGTCGTTTAAACCCTGACTGTGCTCCCTTTCTCATACCATTCACAGGTTCCAAACAGGGTCCAAAACTACTTAACTAGTTAAATAAAAGCTATTATCTTCCCTGCCCCCAATCTGTTTAAGATGTAGTTTTTACATTTGTGCAAAGTCCGAAAGTGTGATGGGCCGAGGGAGCTGTGCATCTCAGTGCTCCCTGGCTACTGCCCTGACACCACCTCACAGCCTTTGGCACTTGAGCTTCCTTTGGTGCTCCAGGCCAGAGGCAAGGAGGATGGAGTCAATCCTATCCCTTCCCATATCTGGAAGCAGGGTTTGGAACCTCTAGTCACAGATCCTGGTGTTAAAACAGCTTCCCCAGCAATACATTATGTATGTAAGACTTGATGACCCATAGCAGATCTGCATACTCCAGAATATTAGATCTTAAACTAACCTACAACATTTCAAAGTAATTGTTCATGTGCTTGGGATGGAAGAGTTTGAGAAAAAGCACACCAAAATTATGTTCTGCAGCAATACTTGCTTCTAACATGGTGCTACTGTAGAGGAGCCTGCCCTGTGCATTTAGCATGGAGAAAGCTTCAACTGCTCAGCTCTCTGTCTGCACCTGGGCCTTCAGCAGAACAGCATTAAATACACTACAGTTGCCACCTGGATAAGCCAGCAAAGGGGAGAAAGCAAAGAGGTAACTGGGATGATAGACAGAAGGTACTTTAGCTCTGAATTAAAGCAGACAAAACATTTCGTATAAACTCTGAGGTATCTCCTGGTCTGGAGAAACATATTTTATTTATAAACCTGTCATATATGACAATAAAAATAATGATGACAGGAAAATGAATGTGTGGTGGAAACCATACTTTCTGTTGAAAAACTATTACCAGGGAAAATTCCTGGATAATCCTTTGCTCAACATTCTTGGAGGCAAGCATGAAAAATGCATCATATCTCCTGGGACTTGTAATATGAGGCTCAGAGCAGGCAGGATGAAACTCCTGCCAAGGGAAAGAAGGGATTGTGCTACTCCATTGAGATCAAAGCCTGTAAATGAAGAGCAGGGTCTCCAAACAGTGTTGAAGTAAGTTACACAAGAAGACCAGGTGTTTCTACAGCACTTAGAGGGGAGGTGACCTGAAGAGCATCTTCTTATCTGATTTACGTCACTGTCTTCTGCTTACAGTCATAGGAAAGGCTCTTTCCAATTCACCATGTAGTGAGAGAGTAGACCGTACTTTAAGCCTACTCCAACCATTCTTTATTACTTTTAAAGTAGATTACTTTTTGAGCTAGGGATTGCCTTTGAATCTGGTGCAGATACAGCCAGCTATGAAGAACAAGCTGGCAAAGACCTCAGCAGCTACTTCTACTATATTAATTACTATTATAATACTACTATACTCTTTAATGGTATTACTCTAATATTATTATATTAACTATAATAGTAACTACTATTATAATAGCATTAATAATGTCTATGGCAACAGATATAACAATAATAACAACCATTACTGCCACAGAAAGTGGTGGCTTAATGAGTCTCAGCTCCCTCCTGTCCTGTCCTGTCCTGTCCTGTCCTCTCCCCAAATAAGTCCTTCAAAAATAGTGTAATGTTTTAGCAGGGAAAGACCCATCAAAGTCAGCTCCCTGATTATTCCAACTTGAGTATGAAGGTCTTTGGATTGCCGGAAGGAAGGAAGGAAGGAAGGAAGGAAGGAAGGAAGGAAGGAAAAGAAAGAAAGAAAGAAAGAGAGAAAGAAAGAGAGAAGGAAAGAAAGAAAGAAAGAAAGAAAGAAAGAAAGAAAGAAAGAAAGAAAGAAAGAAAGAAAGAAAGAAAGAAAGAAAGAAAGAAAGAAAGAAAGAAAGAAAGGGGGGGGGGGGGGGGGAAAGAAAGAAAGAAAGAAAGAAAGAAAGAGAAAAAGTATTTTTCAGCACTTATTAGAGACAGAAGCATGGTACACAGGGAATATGGTTCCTAACTCACCAGGAGCTGGGAGCTGCTGCTTTGTACAATGGTGTGAATTCTCTGCCAGGGCTGATGTGAGGTTGTCTTGGTACCAAGCACCATTTCCCAGCTCTTTCTGGATTCCCCTGATGAAAGCAAATGGGCAAACCGTCTCTCATTTCCACACAGGTTCAAAACTCAGCAGGGGCTAGAGGAAGGTAAGGCAAAGGGAAAATGTCTGTTCCCACCAGAGAAGAGACCTGGTTTTCCTCTAAAATGCTCATAGTCTGATGATAAGAATCTGGCTCATTTTGACATGTTGACTTATACAGTGATTATTCTCTTGCACTGTGCTTGTGAAATACAGGCCACCACATACTGCAAGTTGGTGGATGACTTATATTTTTGTATTATAAAACTAAAATAATGTCCTCCATACATTCCTTGCAGGATGCAATCTGAGCTGGCTAGCAGCTAGCCCCATGCAGGGATGAAGAACTGAGCATGTGTTAAGAGCTCCTTTCCCTTCGTTCCATATCCTGCTGGCCAGAAGACACATTTCCGGAGCAGAGAGAGCTTGAGGGATGCTTTATTGCCCTTGTCTACGCTACAGATAATGAGGAAGGTCTTTAGTCTCCAGGGCTGTCAATCCAGCAACTTCTCATCTGCATTAAAATTGGTCAAAAGATGTTTTTAAAAGAAAATATAATGAGAGGATGCACTTAGGATAATGAAATGCTTGGCTGCTTTTTTATCACTTCCCAGGCTCTTTGAATCCTCCTCTGATGAGAGCTATTGTCATTCAGGGCAGCTCATCGACTTCTTGTGCTGGGAGCAGATACGGGCTTGGCACCTTCTTCCTCTCCTGGTGACAGCCAGATATACACTCTGCTCGTTTCCTCTCTGATAAAGCTTGCCATCCTGCTTCCAAGCTTCTCATATTTCATTTGGCTTGTCAGATAGAAGGCCCCAGTACAGTACACTCACAGAGATTATTTTTTGTTTTGGCATTATATTAGCAAAGGAAATTTCTGAATTGCCTTCCTCTCTTCCTCACTCTCCTCGTTCCTGGGTAAGCGTATGGCTGCCCTTTCCATCTTGGGTTCTTCCAAGTGCTGATGAGGTCTTGCTGGTCCCTTGTGTGATCCTTAGGTGTTATTACTTGAAGATGAAACTTATGTCTAAAAAACGAGTAGCCTTTTTTTCAGAAGCATTTACTGTCTGCTGCTTCCGTAGGGTGTGGTCCTTGACATTATGGCCAGGAGTGATGTGACTGCAAATAGTAAAGGGAGCCAGGAGTTCAAAGCTCGATAAAATCTGTCTTTTCTGCTTGTCTTAAGTGCTGCCAACTTGCAGGTGAGGAGGAAGAAATGGGGAATATGTTCCCTAGTGAAATAAGCCAGAAAGAGTGACTGTGGTCCTCCAGAGGGATGGTCAGTGCACATCCCAATGGCCACGACTAAGGCCTGGCTGAAGCCCCAATTACTGTGGGAGGAAAGGACTACTTGGGGAATGCCATGGAGATATCAGATCTTGGCATGACAAGTAAAAGCTATGCCATGTGGCAGGAGAGGAGAAAACAAGGCCTGGAGAGTTAACATTATTACCTATGTGCATTATAACCTCTGTAGAGAAAGGGAAAAAGTGCATTGGCTGAACATCTTGGATTTCCTGATTAAGTTATTTAATGAAAAACTGTGATTACCATAGATCATTGGAATATTTCTACTCACAGGAAAACCTTGCCTGGAAATGCGTATACGCACTAATTTAGGGAAGACTAGGAAGGAACTTCCCTCAAATGTTTTGCTGTACCTTGTACAGTCTGAGTTCCCATGGGATGCATCCAGATAAATTACTCAATCTGCCTTGTATCTTAGGTCCCTTGGGACCTATTTTGTCTTGAGTTTGACCTACCTATCTTCTAGAATGACTGTTGTCTTTTACCATGTGTTGGAGACTGTAATGTGTGGTGGCCCATCTGCAGGCAGAAGGAGACCTTAGTCCTTTCTCCCAGGGGAACACCTATTTTATGGAGGCCCAGTACTGCAGAGGTCTAGCAGATGCCACCACTTGAACAGAGAAGGATAAAACAGGGTCTACAGGAGAGACTAGAACCTACTTCTGCCCCAGATTTAGCCCTTGTGTAGAATAAGATATCTGTATTTTACAACAGTTTTGCTGCAAAGGTAGATTACATTTGTGATTTTTTTTGTGAAAGAACATGTCAGTAATGGACCTAAAAGAAGAAATATGTAAGCTGTGTAATAAGAACAAGTCGTTTCACTGTTAACAAGTTCTGCTTCCCAAATAGTCAATATGCTGTCGGATTATAAAAAAAAAACTTTTCCAGGATGGTCATGGTGCCCTTACTATCACAGAGATATATTTATATTACTGCTCTGATTTAATTTAAGCTCCTAACATGAGCTATGAAAATTCTAGGTGCTCAAGGTGTTGGAGATACACAGTACCTACATTTACCAATAAAACTAGAGTAGTGGGAGCTGGGATCAGCCTGGCTCATTATATTCACCTTCTGTATCATCCATCTGCTTTCCCCAACATTTATCTTACAAGCACACTCAAAGTGCTAGCCGTTTGTTTTAATGCAAAGGGCACCGTGTATAGATCTAAAAAGATGGGCATTATTTTCCTGTCTGGCTTGTGTGGACTCAGCATGACAGAAACCTTCATCATTACTGGTACACCAATTAACAGATAGACCACATCAACAGTAACAGAACTAGACAATTAAAAGGAAGTCACCAAACCAGATAATAGTCCCTTTTCAATGTTTGTCAAGCTGGAACTTTTTAAAAGGTCTCAGAAGCCCCTTGAGGAGAGCCATCTCTTCTCTCATTAAAGTATATTTCAAGCCACTGTAATGACACAAAATGGGCTGTCTGAGCTCACAAAAAGATTTTTCTTAATCAAAAAGGTGAAGAGTTGCAAATCAAAGTGGCAGTGACCATGCTGAATGACTTGGGAGTTCTGGCTAGGAGCAATGCCTGCACTGGGTCTCAGGCAGGCTGTTTCCTCCTTCCTGGGGAGGTGCTGGGAGATGCCACGTATCATTATGGCCAGATTAGAAGTCCTTCAAGAAAGCAATCTGACAAAAATCCACTTTTCATCTGCTCCTTCTGGTTACCATTTCCTCCTTATTTTCCCTGAAAACTCTGTTGCTGAGTGTAGAGAGAAAATATAATAAAAAAACCTTTGCCAACTTTGCAGAAGAGTGCAGGGTTTTAAGAGGCAATACCTTTGAGTGATGTAGCTCTTCGTACAATATCTGAATGTAAAAACTGGATTATCTTTAGGAGTAGCTGCCACTTTACATTTATCTACAGCTACAGCACAGACACACACTTGCACACACTGTGCTCTTCCTTTAAGATTCTTTATTCCATCTTGTTTTCCCAGGTTCCTCTTGAGAGAATACTGAGTGGCTGTTCAGTCTGTGTCTTTGTGTGTCCATATACTGTTGGACTCTGCTGTAGGGCTGGAGCTACAGGTGTGCAGCTGTCTTACCACTCTCTGTGAGGACTTTCCAGTGTCCTTTGTGTTATCTATTCTTTTCCCTCAGTCCTTCTTACTTCCCTTGCTGTGGACACAAGGCACTGGTGAAGGATAGAAAGCCATACTTACAGGAGAAGGATATAGACACAGAAGCTGTCTCTGCTCTCCAGGCAGGCTGCCAGCCTAGCTCCAAGATTTCCCAGCTGCTGCTGTTCAGACTGCAGCAGTTGTCAGGGATGAGTGACTTTGGAGCCTGGGTCTTGGCCAAACCACCCTAGGCAGCTTAGTACACTAATCCAAAACTGTAATTGGGAGGTAGGAAGGGGCATTGAGAGAGTGTCTTATCCCCACCACAGCCCTGAGTTTTTGTTAACTTAGGATTATAAGAATAATGAACAGACCCAGAAGCCTGTCTCCTTTATTTAGTTAGTTTGGGGGTTGTAACTAGTAGTCCATTATGTTCTGTCCAATGTATTGCCACTCCAGCCTGTTATCAGAGGTGCTTAGCCATGCAGTGCACATATAGATGCTCATCGGTATTGATATATAGATTCCCAGCACATCTATTGTGTTTAACATGCCTTGCAATTAGCTTTTGCTTTATCTGCTGTGTGCCTATCTTGCCCTCTGTGTGCCAGGGAAAAGAAAACAGTCACACTGTGGAGAGGGGGAGAAAGTCTGAAGAATTAGTGAGTGAAAGTGGAAAGCAATTTGCACTCTGATGAAAGCAGTGCAGAGACAGATCATGCCAAACACTGTTCCTGTGGGGAGCAGCAGTAGGTCTGCACTGGCCAGGATGATGCTTGCTATAATAGAGAAATATTGGGAGCTCAGTAAGACTTGAGAGAAGTTGGGGTGTACAGGGCAAAACAAGATGTAACCCTTTAGCAACAGGGCTGGCATGCTGCAGTGATCAGATGGTTATGAGAAGAAGAGAGATATGAATTGACAAGACAGAGTGTTTTTCCTGATGCTCTGCAATATGCTGGATTTAGGCAGGTTGTACCCATGGAGGCAAATAGCCTAGCAATAGGGCTGACTTAAGGGATCACCATCAGCTTCTCCTTCACAGTCACTGCAGATTTTCCCTGTGGACACTGCTGCCTCCTCTAACTGCTTGAACAGCCTAGTTTCCCTCACATGGCCTGCTCTCTGCAGCTGTGGGCTCTCAGGACCTCTGCTAGTCAGTTTTTCGATTGAGTCCAGACCCTCTTGCTGATGGCAGCTTGCCGTTTTTTCATAAGAAGGACCTGGAAGAGGTGTGGTATCTGGGCACACCAGTGGGATCTTTCCAGCACCAGCGTGCTCCTTGGATGCACCACACTCCCTCAGTGGTGATTTAGAGGTTGCATCAGGCACATGCCCGTTCTCCACTCACACTCTTCCCTCAGTTAAAGCATGTTCTTCATGCTCTGTGAGAAAAACTAGACATCACTGAAAAACCCAGGCCATGTTTATATCTAGAAGGATCAGATTTGGTTTTCAATTTTACAAGCATAATCCATTACACCACAGTTATTTAAGTCTACTATCAGGGCATCACTGAAGTATAAAACTCACTGGTCTCCAAGGAGTTTGATGCTGGTAGAAGATCTGCCTGCCAGCCTGGGGCCTGGCAGCTGAGAAGCCCATCCTGAGTGCCATGCCGTGGTGCAAAGACTGCTCCTGTGGGCGCTGCTTGATCATTCAAATCTGGCTGAAGACTGTGCTGTGCTGAAGTCCTACAAGAGAAGAAATGGGATGAATTTTGAAGCTAATTAGGGCTTGCTCAAAAACCTCCAGCAATATGCTTAGTAGCAAGCACAGAGTGGAGGACAATTCCAAATAATTTGGACATTTTTGCTCTCCTTTGTGCTGCCAAATGAATGGAAGAAAGTCCCAGGGACACAGAAAAGACTCAGAGCAGGGTTCTGGGAGAATTCCCCAGCAGTGAGGTTGCTCACAGAGCATCCCTCTGCTTTATGCCCTTTGTGGTCACTCAGAGGTGGCAAAACAAGAATATACTTCCAGAAGCCCATATGGGGAGCCTCTCTCCTCTACCCTTACTCTTCCTTTGTCAAGCAGAGGAAAACCAAAGGACTGATTGTATTGCAATTTCCACCTGGGTTCTGGAGAACCGCATTCATCCTGTACAGTAACTTATTCCCTCTTTTTGCCCTGAATGTACTTCTAGCATGTGTCAGACTTGCTCTCAGCTGTGGTGCTGACCCTATAGGGGTCCCTGCTGTTAGCACTGCTGATAATTGGTCACAATTGCTGTTGAGGTGACAAGGAAGAGATGGTGGACCTTCAAGACCTCTTAAAGTTCACAGGTAAGCAGAGCAAGGTGACTTTCCACTGACTGGGTATAACCCTTTCACCTTTTTCCATCACTCTGCCAGCTGACAGCTGGCAGACACAGCTGTGCTGCTTTCAGCTCCAGCTGGCTCATGCCCTCAGAAAGGAGGAGGGGAGAGGGGCCAGAGGGAGTAGGGGAAGGAGTAGATCAGACTAAAAGAAGTGTTGCTGCTTCATCTGTTTTTTTCTATTGTCACAGGCTTGTGCTGTTTTTGTGCATTTTTCAATTCATTCCGGGGTGAGCAAGAGCTATAAGTGACTCCATCTGGCCCTTTACCTTTAATTACTGCCACTGTTTCACATTTCCTATTTGTTACTAGTCCATATCGCTCACAACATCAGACGCTGATATAAGCAGTGCTTTGTCTTGTCCCCAGGAAACCAGTGAATAGTACATAGAGGAGGAAGGGGTGAGTGGTCAATGCATGAAATGTGGAGGAAAGAGCCGCCAGGACAGTTCTGAAAAGGTGTTGGGAAGTCAGTGAGGATATGCAGGGTGAGACTGCCAACTGCGGCTGCAATGTCTCTGTAAATTATTCTACTAATAAAGACTCTGTGCAATTTTACAGGCATGGTGTCCTTTTATATTATTATCCAGCATGCAGTACATGAAACATCCACCAAATTATCTAACAGGAAATAAATCTGAAGAAGTGCATAATAAATCCCACTGTAACATCTTCAACAACCTTCTTAACAAATTGTCTAAGTGCAAGTGCCAAGGACTATAATATTAGACACAACCAAAGACAGAACGGAATAAATAAATACAATATTGATCTCAAATTCCAGTAACAAATCCACTTCCATTTAAGGAAAAAAATAATTCACTCAAGGCAATACAGATTTTGCTTTCTTATTGTTTTAAAAGTCTCCCAGCTAGCCCAGGCTATGAAGAAAGCAGGTATATTTAAAAATGCAAGAGGGAGGGAGAGGAAAAGAAACACATCACAGTTGAAGAAATATGTATGAGATCTTCATGTCTCTAGATCAGGTTAAGGACTCCAGGTTTGAATAGTTTGTTCACTCTGTATTTTTTCCAACCATAATCAAGAATTTACAGTCTAAAACTAGGTAAGAATCAGGGCAAAATTTTCCAATGGACTGGTATATTCAGGTACATATTTCCATTTACGTTGATGTGAACTAGGTAAATTCCTACCTGGCCAGAAATACTTCAGCTGGAACCTACTGTGTGTCTGATATTAGGGGCCTGTTTATAAACATAGGAAGAGGCATATCTTGTATATGAAGTGAGGTGGTTTGTGGCTTGCACAATTCAACTTCCACTCTATTCTCTTTTACAAAACCCCTTTATACTCCTGGACAAGTTCCTGAAAGGCTGAAGAAGATGACGGGCATTTAGACACATAGGCATCCTCTCTGGAAAGTCAAGGAGCTCCCTATTTGCCTTTGGTAGTTGGTATGAAATGCTGGGCACAAGGCCTGCCTGAAATTCTTCCTCATCCTGCAGTGAAGAGCTGCACAAAGGGTATTGTTTTGGATGAGTGATCCTGAAGTCCTCCTCTGAGCAATCCCATCCTTTCTGGATAGCTGCCTCTGCTCTCCAGCCCAGGTGCTGGCAAAACATGGGACATCTGGATTTTGTACCTTTGTGGAATGTGATCCCAAACATAGCCTGCTTCCCAGGGCTGGCTCTTCTAACTGGCCTGTGGGTAGATACAGGGAACAGATACAGAGAGGTGGTTGTTCTCTGATCTGAATTTCTTTCTCAATTCATTAAACACTCTAAACCACCATTTGTAGTCTGAAGGCGAATGTTCTGTTTCCCTGGTTTTTCCAGTTAGGCTGGTGTATGATGTTTTGTTCACGTCTTTGAATTCCTCACCTGAATTTCTGATTTTGTTTCCAAAGAAAGTTTTTTAGATCTCTACTTTCTGACTACATCTGGCCTTCACACTAAGCAGCTCTTTTTTAATTTTCAGGTCTGAAAATCTACCTTTACTCTCTCATTGCATGTGAGGGAGAGACCACCTGGCCAAAAGTCCTGTTCCCACTTCTCTGTCTTCTTTTTCCACTTCTCTTTCTTCACCTGTGAAATGGAAATTACAGTGCTTTCCTGACTTTTGAAGTTAGTATGGTGGATAATGGACTGAAAACTTTCAGGTGTTGGGATATTTTCACAAAAGGACTGATATAACTATCTGGAAGTGGTAGAAAATGTGGTCTTTTACTGCAGCAGTTTGCCTGAGGGTGGTTTCTTCTAATCACCACAGAAGATTTTTCATTGTCAAAGTCCCATTTAAATGTGACTGCAAGATGTGTTTGAGGACAAAAGAAAAAAGCATTGCAGTAGCACTAATTAAAGACGAATTAGCAGATGTTAGTTAATTCTTCAGTGGAGGTCTTTCTGTTTTTAACTCAGTGTCTGACAATCCTATTGATTCTTGCTGGTGGTTTACTTGCCTTTCTTGAAATATTGATGTTATTAAATAGAATATTAAATTCATAAATCTCCTCTATATTTCAATAGCCTAGTCAAATAAATCCTTTTTTCCCCCTAATATAACTGTAAAATTATTTGCTTAGCTAATATCCTAGGCTATCAGAGGATTTTTATTCAGTTTAGAACAGAATGGACAGATCTGAATAAAATCTGAAAGTATTATTCTCCTAATGCTGTGGTATTTATTTCCCAGACCCTCTATGGGCATTTAAAATTTCAAATAGAGTTTTTAACTCATTCAAAGTTTAACTTAGATGTAATTGTTAGAGCTGAGTGGGCATGTGCATTTACCTTACTTCGCTGGGATTCAGTACAGACATAAACATCCAGCCTTCAGAGACCAAATAAAAGACAATACACTTGTAAAGTCTTTTCATTACATGAGCAAACGCTGCCACTATCTCTGATTGAGGCCTCTGTAAAAATTTACAGTGAAAATATTCTAATAGGGTGCATTTCAAATACATCATGAACCCTCATCTTACTGCCAATAATGTCTCCAAACCCTGAAATGGATGGAAACATCTGTTCTTTTTGCTATCCAGAACAGGATAAAAAAGAGGTCTTCTAGAACCCTAACCCTATATATAGCTCTTTAGCTTCTATTCTTTTCTGCCTTGGTTTTATTATTAACCTTAGAATTTTTCCCTTCTCAGAAGATATTTTGGTCTGCTTTTGGGAGCCAGAAAATCATAAAGGTATTATAGGATCTCCCGAGCTCCCAGTGAAGAGCTTGGAGGCTGTCAGTCACCATGCTGGCAGCCAAACCCTGGGACTGCTCACGTTAGCATTCGCAGAGCAGCTCCATTGCTACCTTGCCCAGGACAAATGCTTTTAACTATTTCAGAAGAGCCATTGTTTTGGTACTCGTTAGTCAGAGGAGGGATTGGGGAAACACTGGTGAAGCCTTGTTTTGCAGGTTTGATACTTTTGGAAAACTTTGAGGTATTTTAGAAGTCAAACTTAGGAGGCTTATAACCAAAACCCAGCTATCCAGATAATCTGACTGCTGTACTGCAAGCCAGGGTTTTCTTAATTCTCATACTTTCTCTGGTGTCAATTCCCATTGTGGCTCTCAGTAGCTCCCTTCACCTCTGGTTTCTTCAGTGGTAAAGGCTATTTAATTAAGGTAGTAACTGTAAAAGTTACCCAAGCTTTTTAAATCAGTTGTTACATATGAATAAACTGTTTAGTTTAACCTCTCTTTTTTCCTGTGCATAAATTGTCTATGAAATAATCATGATTGCATTAGTTTTTCATAAAGTATTCCCTGAATAATTTATACAAACTAGTTGCTAAACAGGAAAGTGACACAGAAGAATTACCTACTTGTTTATTTCAACTTACCCTTTAGATATTTTACCTTTTTTCTTTCTGTCAGCTCTGTAGAGTTTTATATGAATTTTAGATACCTTTACTGGTTAAGACTGTGCCAACCTGAAATAGTTCTCACAGACTGTGTTGACCATACTCAGTCTGGGCAGTCAAGTCTGCCTGCAAGGCAGAACGCTCTGGTGGGTGATAGAGTGCAAACCAGTGAGCAGCCTGGTCAAAGCCTGAGACACTGCTAGAGAGCTGAGCAGAGATGCTATAACTTGTTCTTCATTCCTAAAAATGGTAGCAATGTGTGAAGGCTAGGAACCTAAAGGGGACTTCACCACTTAGTCCCTTTTATGTGTTGCTATTTCAAATTGTACATAGCAGCACACCAGACCCAGAAGAATGGAAATGCGAGTGCCAGAGATAGAAGATGCCATCCTAATCATATGTATCACTTCCTCTGCAGTCCTTCTCAGCAGCATGTCTAGGGGTCATTTCTGCCAGTGCCTGCACTGCTGCCCAGGGGTTCTCCTGCAGCTTCATGCTCTAGCATCTCATCAGTGTTAGAAATTTGCATTCTACTCCCAGGCCTCCTCCTTGTAAGTAAATTCAGTGCATTTACCAAGTGTTAGACTGTCTCTTCTGAGGAAATCAGAAGGCAGCTCTTGTTTACCTATGGGGCTGGTGCAGCAGGGCTGTGGAAGTATCAGTTCCTGCCCCTACACCTGCTAGTCTTCTCTTTACAGCCTGCTTTGGAAGGGCTGTCTTGTCTTCTGCCTCTGTTTTCCTCACGTTACTGAAAAGCTGTGTGTTTCCAGCTGGTAGCTAACTCCTGCCTGCTCTAAACTAGGGAGGTGGCTCTGTTAGCTTTCATTCAGTGCCCAATATTTCTCTACCCCTTAGGCAGTGATGCCGTGGCATTTTCCTGAGTGTGGGAAAGAGCCTTTCCTCTCTTCATATGTACTTGTGATACATTCCAGAGGTTGGAGCATGGGTAATCTCACACATCATACTGTAAAGTTGTTCTTCACCCGTGGAATTCTCATGATACTTGCATTGAGGATTTATGTATTTCTTTTCTCATTCATCTCTCTTCCCTCCTACCTCCCATCCAGAGAAGAAAAACCTCTGTCTTGTAACCTCCCTTTAGAGACAAAAGAATGTAAGAATAAAATAATTCCCAAGATGACATACTCTAGAAGTTTCTAATAAGACTATAATTTGAGTCTTAGCATATGATAAATGTGTTCAAATAGCAGAGTCTGGGATTGGGTTGTGCTAGTGATGTTTACCTAATTCACATGTCTAGAAAAAATAATGTGAGAAAGTCTTTAAGATTAAAGTGCAGCAGGGCAAAGGCAGGGTCTCTCTGCCTGAGAAAGGGCTGGTAACCAGTGCAGCAGGCAGACCTTCTTTGCAGAGAGCTGGAGAGATGTACAGCTGCTCCCCTGCCAGGGACACCAACATCTGCAAGGCTGGATTAATCGCTTAACATAGAGTTGAAGACACAGGGGCAAGAAAAAAGAAATCTATACAGTGGTCTATTAAGAGAGGTTTGCTCCTGAAGCTGCCTTTCACCCTTCAGAAGAGCTTCAGTGCAGGAGCCAGGCTACAGCTGACCAGATCAACCTGAATTAAAGTCAGCTTGAGTCTTTCCCCTTTCAGCTATCCTTTCCCCTTTGCCTAACCCTGTCCTCCCATGATTTCACCAGCACAAAAAGTCAACAGCAGATAATCTCGCTTCTTTCTGTCAGCCTGCCAGGGTTAACAGCAGCCATACCAGTGTGTCTTTTTCTTGACATCTAAGAGTTAGAACAGAAGAAAGAGTTTTTTCACTAAAAAATTGTTCTTTTTCTGTTCTCTGATAGATTAGTAAGGAGTTTTTGCTGATGAGAGTTACCCTTTTCTACTTAAATGCCAGGGCTACTGAGCTGTGACAATCTAAATGAGTGAGATTTCTGAAAACTGATGAGTGCAATTTTAAATCTCTCATGGAAACACATAACCAAATCCTCCTTAAAGCTGCCTGCAGGACAGCAATGTTCCTCTTTGTGGAGGCACTGTCAGTTTCCTCATTGTTAGGAATCCGATTAACTCAGTGAAACTCATAATGCCAGTGGGCTGCCAGTCTCTGTTGTTTGTCATGGACTGTCTCCAGTGGATACTACCAGTAGCCCTTTGGATACCTGCGTTGTCGTGTTATAGTCAGATTAAAAGGTGTAGCTCCACCTTTCAAATATTTCTGTGGTATGCAGATTTAGACGGTTATTTTTGCCTATTTCTACAATTACTTAATACCAAAGCATCAACTGATGCTGCCTGGAATTCACTCTTCTTCCTTAACCTTTTAGCCTGTATTGAGTACAGAGTGTACTAGAAACATCACAAAATGTTCACTGTCTATCTGGACTGACCTGGCAATGGCAGGAAAGAAGTCCTTCTCTCCACACTGACTAACAGAAAATTCCATGGGGCTGAAGGGGTTTGTCTCTGCCAGGGGTTCCCTCTATAACCTGAACAAATCCCTCAGGACCAAATTCAGGTCACTTATCTCACCAAAGCAGGTGCTTAGGTTCTTCCCATAGAAACACTCCTTCCCTTGCCCCGAAGTTCAGGACAATGCCAAATGCTTCATTCCACCTCCACAGTCTCACCAAGCATCTTCTCAGGGCTTGCAAGGAAGCAGTATTTGGAACTGCTGGAACAGCAGCCTTATGAGGATGGATACCTCGCCCTGGTGCCACCGGGCCTAGGGGCTGGATTTATGTTACTAGATCTAGGTGCCTCTGCTGTGTATAAACCTTCTTCTGCACAAGTCCCTGTGTTGTAGTGGCAACGGAGAGAAATAAACACTTTCAGCCCTGTTTCACCTGACTTATGCTCTTTCATTAGGCTGAGAAGTACGGCACTCTGGAAACACACATTTGGTAGTAGGCTCAGCCTCAAAGGCGTACGTGTGTTCAGCTGGCTTATGCTCCCCAGAGTTTCAATAGAGTGCCTCAAGGATTGTGACAGCTGAGACTTTCAGCTCAGAGTCTCGGTTCCCATTTCATCTTTTTTTCTCCAGGAATAAGCCCAATCTGTGCCCATACCTCACTTGCACTCATGTAATCAAGGACTTCTCACATTCTGAGGCTGTGGGTAGAAGTTAGTGATTACAAAAATAAGACAAACGTAACATCGCTGTGGCACCTAAGGATAAGACCAAAAAAATGCTTGAGAATGAGGAGGAGTGACAGACAGTTGGGGTTGGAAAACATTCTCTTGCATTCAGAAGCTGGCTGAATTTTACTTAGCAGGGAGTACATGGAAGTAGGAAGAGCATTTTTTTTCCCCATAAAACCACTCAAGAAAATACTGTAGCTCTCATTCAAGGACATTTCTTAATATCCTTTTTTTTTCTTTTTTTAATTTCTTTTTCCTTTTTTTTTTTCTGGGAGCTTGCGAAAGTAAAATAACTTAGCATTAATTATATCCTGGAGGATCCATCAGTCAGATACTCTCTTTTCAAGAATTTTCCAGCTTTATCTCAAATTAAAAGGACTACTGTGGAGCCTGCATGTCACAGAGGCTCTTAAGAGACTGACTTTGTTACTCGTTTTTGTTTATCATCAGGAAGTCACCTCCCTTTGCTCTCGCTTTCCCTCTCTTACCCAATTCACCTCTAAGTGCTGGTGGGCAGAGTTTGCTTTGCCTCTTTTGGGCAGAGACCACGGCCATGGAGCCCTGGTGGTGCTGGGCAGGACAGGTACTCAAGTGCTCGCTGTCCTCAGAGAGAGAGAAAAGCTTGCAGGAATCCACTGTCTCCCTGGTTCCCCTGGTTGTTTCCAGCCCACTGTGGGCACCACGCTGATGAGCATGGTGGGATAGAGCTCAGCTGCCACCTTGAAACAGTGTCAGGATCTGGTAGAAAATTCAGTGAGGCCAGGCAAGAGAGAAATGGACCTGAGAAACATCCTCCACTACAACTTGGAGCTTAAAAGAAGAGGAAAAGACATTTCTGTTTCTAGTATTTTTTAACTTCTAGCTCCTTATAAAAAGAAAAGATGTGTAGGCTCTGGCATACATCACAAAAATATGGTTGCTTGTGTAATGGCCACTCCCATCTCACAGCTGCATACTGTAACTGCTTTGCCAAGGTGCTGGCAAGCCTCATACTGTACTTTCAGGAGTGTATCTAGTGGCTGCAAAAGAATTTTTGAGAGCAAATTCTGGGGAATAAGACTACATTACTGTTGGGCGAGCAAATATAATAAATAATAATGTGCCATTACTCATTTCTTTTCCACTTGAAATATCAGGAATGTGACCCACAAGTCCAGGAGCAGACTCTCAGGATTTTTATTCCTGCCACTCCTGTTGCTGCCTCTGGAGACCAGCAGTCTGTAATTGAGGTATTATTCACTTAAGTAATACGTCCTGTTGAACTTGACTCTGTTAACACTCAGTGTCTGAGCAGTACCAGGGGCCCTGCATAGTCAGCAGCAGACGAAACTCTAATAACATCCTAAAAAAGGTGTATAAACTCTGCATTGATAACTTCCCTTTACATCTGCACTGGAGATGGGCAGAAAACAGTATATTGATTTAATTTTCAGAAGTGCTCAGCATCCAGGTTCAAAGTGAAAGACACAAAACAATTCCAATTTTATGTGGGTCAGCTGATGCATTTTGTTCATATCTTTGAGCTCTGATTTAATTTAAACCATCCAGCTTTTCTTTGTAGACAAAGATAATGCTTGCACATCACTTTGTGTTACTAAATGCTGTATAAATACAAACTGGTGTTTAGTTAATTCACAGTGAATAATTCATTAGATGAACAGCATCTAGGATTTGACTTTTTTTTTACACAGTTCCTGAACTGCCCACAGACAGAATTTTTTTTTTTTTTTTTGCTTACTGGGGAATAATTCCTGTAAATAATCCTTAATCTGCATAATTCTCTGATCAGTTTGCTAAGAATATAAAAAATTCAACTAAGTGCTGCTTTTAGTTGAGCAGATGTCACGCATTTCTATGCTATGCTCTTCTGACATGAATGAACATTTCTTTGTTTGCTCCAGTGATCTTGTCTCTGAAGTTGCTTGTGAACAACAGGTGGGAAAGAAAAAGAGTTCATATATTCTTACTATTTATATTACAGTGCACTTTAGGACTCCAACATAATTAATGAATTCACGAAGCTAGATATTATCCATGTACAGAGTAGGAGGCAATTCCTATCCAAACACTTTACATGCCATAACTGAGTTGCTTAAAATGGTACTACTAAATAATAGGGTAATTTTAATTCCTAATTTAAATTGTAGGACCTACAAACTGGGCCTACACTGAGCTTTTTTTGCTTTGTGTGAAGGTATTAGCAGCTCCACAGGGCAGGGCCTCTCAGATGGTCCAGGTGATAGAGCAGGGTGTGCCCTTCAAAACATGGAGAGGACCACGGTATTTCCAAATTGGGTATACAGTATATTCCATAGAGAGCAGGTATTCCATACAGCCTGCTGAAGGACTGAGAGAGCAGCTGGCTGGGTGGCTGCCTGCTGGCCCAGGTCAACCCACCAGAGAGGAGCACAAGGTCCCTGGACAAGCTTGGAGACAACCACCAGCCTCAGCAAGCTGGTAAAGAAACAGGGAGAACCAGGGAGCAGCTTTATTTTCCTCTCCTCTGCGGAGCTTACAGCCAAGTTGTCAGGATTCTTATGAGAAAATGTTTCAGCTGCACTTCAAATAGTTCTGTGGGTTTGTGACAACCAGGAATGCAGAAACTGTCTTTGGGAGAGGGACTTAAACACAGGATTCTCCTTTCCCAACAGGAACCATGAGCCTGAAAGGCAGTTTCCTTGCTGCTGCCTCTTCTGGCCCAATGAACCTTTTATTAATTTATGCCAGAAGGAGCAGCTTCAATAAAGAGGTTGTAGAGAGCTCAGATATGTGTTTTGGGTATTGCCTTAAAGCTGGGGAGAGATGGCTCTGGCACAGTTCACAGAGACTCCTCTCGCTGGGTGAGTGTTTGCCACAGAGCTTGCCCGCTGTCAACTGGAAGGAAGGGAATTACTTTTCCTTTTGCCAAGACTGCCTGGTAAATGTTTTTTCAATGCATCAATTGTTTTGGCTAGGCACACAGGAGACAGGAAAGCTTTTGGATCCCAGTGAGGCATCAGCAAAAGCCCTGGCAAGACTATGACATCTCTGGCCATGATTAGAAGCAGGACTTGGAATAAGAAGGGGATTTGAGTACTAAAAGCTGAAGAACCTCTAACCTTAGTCATTGGACAAGTAGCAGTTTTGAGCATTGCAGAATCTTGCTACATTCCACTCTAAGTCCTTAACTTTCTTTTCAGTTCTGAGCAGAATTAATTTATCTAAAGTCAAACAAGGAAAAGATAATTGACCCTACATATCCTGAGCTGCAGCCCTCCCAGATGCTTACACGAGGCTAGTTTCTAGAATATCTGTGGAATATGTTTGATGCTACTGCTGCAGCTCCTTTCCTAAATAGGAAAAAGCAAGACAGAACAAACTGAAACCAGTAGCAAGAGACTGGCTTCAGAGAAAGGGACTACAATTTTTGGTAGGCAAAGAAAGAGAAGAAAAGGCATGTAGCTGACATCAGTTCTCTCTTGCAGGCAGAAATGTAGAAAAGATAAATGTCCCTCTAAGTTTAAAGCAAGAACCATGCACTACCAGAGCTCCTGGCACAATGACTCTGAGTAAAGGCAAAGGAGTCAGAGATGGCTGAGGACCCCCCCCAAAATAATCAAAAAGATCAACAGGCACAGATTCAGCAGCATCAGCCCTGGAATTTGTCAGGAAATGTCCACACATGCAAATACTTGTCTGCAGAGAAATTTTAAAACAATAAGCATCATGGTCACAGTGGGGTAAGAGGCGAGAGGGTTGAGTGAGGAGCATGTGAAAAAAAGTCTATACAAGCACAAATTGGGCTTTCTATTGGAAAATTCTGTCAGGATAGTTTTTTTTTGAACTCTGCCATGAAACTTGAGCAGTTGCTAAGGATCAATTAATGGTGTGCTGGGAGGAGGTAGGTGACTGTCAGAAGGAAGGAAACACCACTATTTTCATTGAAGTTTGTGGAAAGATTAGAACTGACTTTTTAGGAGCCTGAGAGAGCTTCCACTGGCACATAGCAGATTATAAACCTGGAAGATTTTGCTTGCTATCACTGATTGACTAATTATTTCTGCATAGTTCAAATGAAGATCTTCTAAAGCATCTCTTCACAGACAGAGCATGAGTGCAAGCCTCTGTTGTTTGATCTATTCTTTTAGATTTATATTTGATATTAATGAAAAGGAGCAGCTAGTAGGGCCAAGACTCAGTACAGGCAAAAGCCAGGCCAGCTCAGCCCATGCAGCCATGCCCTGGCATTTCAGCTCTGTTCTACACAGGTAAATACTGATGTGACCTGCCCTCTGTCTGTGCAGTTGAATTGTACCATAGGTCATTAATGGTATTTTCAGTTCAAAGTAAGCTACAATTTGTCCCAAAGTAAGTGTGAGAGCTGTGTGCCATGTTACTTGGAACAACAGAAAGTCAGACGTGCTGGAGAATTAGTGAATAGCAAAGTTTTTTGTCTTGTTAAACTGGAGCCCTGTGCTATCTGCATCTTGTCTTCCAAAACGTATACCCTCAGCTAGACCAAGACCCAGAGTCTTTTGAGTACATAATAGGAAATGTTCACCATGCACAGTCATTTGAATCAGAAGCTTCCACAAAGCTTAGACATACCCACTGCCAACATACGCTGCCTTTGACTTCCCTTCATGGTAACTGTAACCCATGCAACATTTGCTTGAATCATGGAATGCATGTTGGTATCCAAAACTGAACAAGGGGAAAGCATGTTAGACTGTGAGTCCTGCAAAAGCCCTTTCCATTTACCTTTCTAGGAAGAATGATAACAAATTCTGCTCCCTCTACCCTTTCCTGGTCACCTGGCTCCTGGGTAGCAGCTTCATTATTGTCATAACAACACAGGCAAACATTATTTGTGGAGTGAGTCACTTCGGTTCATATTCTGATTGCTATCTTATCTCAGGCTCCAGTCAGAACCATTTTAATGATGCTCAAACAGCTGAGATATTGAAACAAACCCAGAGGCAGCCGAGTGTAAAGGAGCTGGAGTCAGCTGAAGAGACAGGGGTGGAGCCCTGCCCTCTTCTTTCCAGTGCTGGTGCAGAGTGGCCGTGGGTGTTTCTCTGGGACAAGAGGCTAATGCCTGCAGACCCTGGGAAGGGCAAAGACCTCTTTGAAGACAAGGCCAACATGTATTCCTTATTACAGAAAGTAAGAGGGATGGCATTACGAGGACTTGCAACACAGAGGCAAGATTACCTATTGCTATTCTGGATGAAAATTTTCTTACAGGCAAGTTATTACTATAAATAAGTTGATGTTCTCCTCTGGTTTACTCCACAGGGATTCATTTTACTCTGGAAGTGCTAAATTCTGGAAAGCTAGCAGACAAGTGTTGTAGTCCACTGCAGTGCTCACATGCTCCTTGCTACCCCTGTGGCTACAGAGAGGCAAGTGAGGACATTCACAGATTTAGTGAGGTCTTGCTCCACCATAATGACTGTGGAACTGTGGAACAAACCTTTGTTTGTGGAAGGGCCAGATTGATGATCCTGGCTATCCATTTGTGAGTGTCCAAAATAATGTGTTTCCTACGTAAAGCATCAAAGCTCCATGCTTATGTGCCATAAAAGGACCGAGGTTTTGATTTGATCTAGCAAAATCTGAAGCTTCTCCTGCTCTGATGGGAGATCACAAAACTCTTTTGAGGTGGTGGCATTCCTTACCAGTGTGAAGAAGAATTTCTCTCCTATTCCAGCCCAGCTTCTGAGATTGAGCCCTGACAAAATGCTAATAACACATCTGCCTTTGCAGTAGATGTAGAAGAAGTTTATGCTGCCTGATTCACATGAAAGGGGAGAGAGGATAGGAGTGAGATGGTCCCTTCCCACTCAGTATAAGACTTTGAAAACATAGGAGACTGAAGTAAAATAATACCTGTGGATCTACAGTGGAAAAGTCCATCTTTCCTCTTTTAAGAAAAGACATAGTTCTCAGCCTGCAAAATCTTCTCAGTAGCACTTCAGGTTTAAGTCTCTTTGTATATCACAGGAGTTTCTTTCCCTTTATAATCTTCTTGCTGGCCTATAGGTAATTGAACAGCAGATCCACACAGTAAGCTCTTCAAAAGGAATTACAAGGATTACATATCTCATATTCACCTCATTTCACCCTTTGCAGATGTTAAATGTGAAACATCAGTTTTTTCCTAATTTACATAACTCAGATATGTGGAGTTTCGTGTTGAGACACCTTCCTCCCTTTCCTTCTTTGCCTAGTGGGAACTGAACGAGTTGAACTCAAAAGGTTATAGAAAACAGCTTGAGAGGCAGACATGGCTCTTCAGGAGGCAAAACTAAGGTCTGGAAGAAAGAAGAGAGGGAAAGTAGGAAATAGGTGACTTTTATAGAGGGTTTGGTTTCTGAGAGAAGATCACGGCCTGATCCTTAAGCTGATATATAGTCTTAGTATAGTCTTAGTCTTACTGTTTTCTGAAATGAGCTAAAAGACAGGTGAATATAGATCTTTCCATTCATTGTCAACAAACCTGGAATAAAGGACAGAATATGGCCACATTCCACAGGTATTGAATGGCTGCAGATGTAAGGGAGAGCAGAGAATTTATTTACTGAAGGCACTTTATCAAGGTAAAGTAATAAAACCCTTATTTTAAAAAAGGAAAAGAATTTCCTGAATGTACTAAGACACCACCAATATGAGATCTGTCTATACAATAACCTAATGGATTGGAAAGATGGTTATCTCCTCGGAAGAGAGACCATCCAGTAGGACTAAAGCTGGAAATTTTTTACCTACATAAGAAAACAAAAGCAGAAGGAATCTTTTGGATGCAGCAGCTTTTCCCTAAACCAGCTACCTGGGCATAAACACATTTTTAAAATCTCAACAAATGCAAAAGAAACCGTGTCTCTATGGGACAATGGAGAAGGTCTGCTTCAGTCCAGAGTGTGCAGTAGCACAGGAAGGCTTCCTGCTTTAAACCTACTGAAAAGTCATGGCTGAAGTCACTGGAGATGCAACCTTTCATAGGAAAAAAACACTCCTGCCCCTGTGCTAAGAAGTTTCAGTGACCACAGTGACTATTCAGTGACTATAGTGGTGGTGTACTGCAAATGGACAGAGCCTCCTAAAGTGGCAGAAGATCACATCTTTACTACAGAAGGGCATAGAGATTCCTGACTTGATGGCATGTAACTCTACTGGATTCTTAGAGGGGATGGAAGCCAGGTTTTTGAGCCTTTTGTCAGGAATTCCCCAGAGTGACCAGGCTGCTTTCAGGACCTGACCTATCATGTGCTGTACTGTGCAGAGAGCTACTCTGAGGGCTGTGTTTCAGGAATCCCTTCCTCCCTGATCTGACAGGTTTTTGACTTGGATTCCTGCTCAAAAATGATGTTGGAAACCCATACCTGAGCTAGCAGTTGGTCATTTCCCCCAGCATAAGCAAAGAAGCACAGAGTTTTGCCTTAGCTGAATGCTAGGTCTTTATTCACTCTGAACGTTGTAGCTTCATCATAAACTCAGGCAGCTTCAGTGATGCTGAGCTGATTTCTCAGCCTGTCTAGATTTGGTCAGTCTATAGGATCTGTAACTATCAGAGTGACTGTATTCACCATAAGTGATGTCTAACTCAGTTAGAAAAATAGTTAATTTAGAAAAACAGCAAAACATAGGCTTCTCAGAGCTAGTTCTCTTATGAAATTTGTATTTACAATGGTTTAGAAGCTTTTGGAAATGTTCTCTGATGAGCATTTTTACTGTGGGAAGAGCATAAGAGTATTTGTGTTGACTAGTATTTCTTTCTAATTCTATTTGCTTTCTCTCATTTCCTTTTCCTTTTTGTTTTGTTTTGTTTTGTTTCCCTGTAGTGTCAGTCTGTCTCCCTATTCTGGCCAGGAATGCATTAGTTGCACTTTACTTCCTGCATTTGCAGGGAATAACTAAGCCTTTACATCCATCCTGACAATTCATAGCCTTTTTGACCCTAATTTGCTGCGTTGCTATCAATTTCTTATTCATACAGCTACTGTCATGCTACTCCAATGGTTGATATTTTGTTTCAAAACTGAAGAAGGAATAAAAACTCAGGGCCTGATTAAGTTTAAATGCCACTTAAATGTAATTTAAACATAATTTTTTGAGGTCAAAGAGTGATCCTTCTTAGGGTTAGTACATTGGATTAAAAACCTGCACTAATGCTAAGGGCTTCAAACGACATATGTGGGTCAAAAAAGTTGCATCATAACACATCTCTGCAGGTGAGGAAAAGAGGAGTGATGGTGGTAGGATGCCTGCTGTGTCACACAGCCTGAAGGTCTGATAAATTTAAAACTGACCCATAGAAATTTCTTTTTCTGTGGCACAACCTTGCCATGTGGAGCCAAGATCGAACTTGATGCCACACTAGCAAATGGTCCAATTTCAAAAAGCAACCATTCTTTAGAGGCATTTTTCTTTTCTCATTTACTGGCTTGGTGTGTTTTTATATGGATCAGAGGAACTTCAAAGTCCAGCTGGCAAAGATTTCTGCCTGAACATGAGTGGATGGCTAGGTTAGTAGTTAAGCAGTACCTGGCTTTGAAATAATTTCAAGCTCAACAAAAGGCTGGATTTTTACATACTTGTGATTTTAATAAATAAAACATACAGCATAGTGCTAGGAGCTGCAATACTCCCTGCATTGCTCATGCTCAGTGAAGTGCAAAGGTAGGAAGACATCCCTTGTGCCCACCAGAGTTTCTCATGGAGTTTTGTTTTTCTATATTAGAGGGAATACAGGAAGCAGAGCATAACTCCACAAAAGACCAGATATCTGGGAAACAAGGCTATAAATGTTTCTGTCACTGTATCATGCTCATTTTAATGTGCCTAGACTTGAAGATATGACCCAGAATTTTCTACAATCAACAGCAGTCAACATTTTATATTTCACAATGTGCTTGTCCATCCAGATCCTTAGTGGTGCAATCCATGGAGCTCAGAGCAGCCCAGGGAAAAAAGACAAGTGTGGCTGAAAGACAGTTTTCACCTGTCCAAACTGGCATTCAAACTGGGGAGCACAGTGAAGGGCTGACTTCTGCAGTGCCATAGCCATGTGCTAGGCTATTTCCCTCCTTCATTCTGTGCCTGCCTTCAGGGACATGCCTTTTAAATTAAAGAGTTGGGGTGAGCACTACATTTCTGATGATGAAAGCTTCATGCAACCCTGTGAATACCAGGAAAGTCCCTATACATCCATGGAGAAAAAGTCCTTTTCATTCAGTGCAGAGACAGAAGTAGTGTCCATGGTCTGAGACAGCTGCCTGCATCTCTGTTAAGAGTATTTGAAGTGTGTCCTTTATCCTGACAGGACTAGGTTCCATGAGGAAACTCTCTCTGTTTTCTGGTCCAGAGCAGGCTTTTCTCAGTAAAACCAGACACCGGTCTCTGCTGGAAACATGTCATACAGAGCCCCTCTGTGAGGAGTATCAGTGATGAAGGAAAAAAGAAATGAAGAAGCACATCCACCTGGTGTTTTCCTTGACAGTCTCTGCACTCCATGCTGGAAGTAACTGTCACTGGAGTGAGATTAAGGGAACTTGACAGCTGACAACCTGTTTGGACTTTGCAGTATTTCATTGCACTTCTTACATCTTCAGGATTGTTATTTTACCCTTTAATGTCCATCTCACATATCCATGATGCAGCAGTTCTGGCCTGATATTCATGACGAAACAATTCAGTTTTGTCCCACTTGTCTTCACAGTATGAACTGGACACCCAGCCTGCATGTACTACCATCCACCTGCAGAACAAAAATTGCACTTTCTTTCCTTCTCTCTCTGTACTCTTTAGTAGGGAAAGGAGAGAAGGAGAGTTTTATGATCACGGAACCTTCTCATATGTAGATAGCCAGAAGTAGAGATCTACAACTAAGGAACAACAGGAAAGTTGCAAAGTCAAGCACTGAGAAATTAGGAAATGCCAGCATCAGAAATGTTTATGCAATCTTAGTTTGCCTTGCTAGTGAACACAGATTATAAAGGCTTTATAAGCCACACTTTCTGGCTTATAAACACCCTGCAGGGCAGTCAGTGTTTCCTTGCTGGGTTACTCATCAATACCTTCCTTTCCCCTTGTGACTCAATGGGTAAGATTATCCATTCCAGTTACCATGTGCTGGTCAAACCCGAAATCAAACTGGAACATTTCTCTCTCTTCAAAGGTTCTCACCACTCTCATATTTCAGTGTTTAAAAAAATGGTAAAGTGAGACACAAAATTTGTGTTCAGTGACAAAATTTAACACTATCAGTGGCCATGCCCCACTTGTAAAGCACTGTGTTCTACCCTTTTGGTGCTGAAAAGGATTACAAAATACAACTTGTACAGTAACAGCACCTCCAGATTCCTACAATATTTAGGAGGGACACAGTGGAGATAGGTAATAGCAGAACCAAAAATTCTGTAGCCTAATTGCATAAATGCATTAGAGGAATAATTTCAGTCAAGGAAACAGAAGTAACCCAGAATTATTATAAAAATCATTCCATAAACATAACTTTGCTGGTGTCTGTGTTTAATGCAGTCTGTGTTTGTTGCCCTTTGATGATGTCTCTATCAAATGCTCTCTGTTTATAAGTAACACTGTAGTATTCAATACATACACTAAAATCTCATTCCGATGAGCAAGCTGGTTTCTCTCTGGCTCCAACGTTACTGTCACTAATAGGCTCTGAGAGTGGAGCTTCATTAAGCTTCTGTTGACAATTTATTTAGTGCACTGAAACTTGGTTTCCCCTCTTATGGCTGTTTGGGTTTGGCAAGACCAAAGAGATCAAAAGTTCCTAAACATCGTTACCTGGTGAGTGGGATTCTGAGCAGGGGAGAGGAATAGAGTATTTCTGGACAGCCAGGAGTGGGAGCAGTTTCCTAGTTCAGGTGGGATTCATCTTGCTTGTCTTTTCCCTTCTGAATATGGGCTAACTTGATTAAGGTAATCTTTAGGCTACAGAGGGAGTAGTTAACCAACCACAAGTCATCCTTTCTCTGTTTTATATTTTATGAAGGTGGACACCCATTTTGAGATACCTTTCTTTATCTTTTTGACTCTAAGGAAAACTTTGAGATTAAATGAGATGTAGAACATTTGGATAGCTCAAATTTGGAGAGAGAAATCTCTCCTGAGGGCCTGTTGGATCCTACTTCAGTGGTACTTTTTTCATTTAAAGGACATGCTTCATCTCACAGTTTCATCACATTCTACCTATACTTGTGTAATATCTAGCCTTTACTCAGATAGGAGGAATGAGTCAGATTTACTGGAACCTGAAACTTTCTATTACACATAAGCATGGTACAGGTCCCAAACCACTTTTTATTGGATGGCTCAATGTCATTAACTGCACTGATGAGGGGGAAGGAGAAAGGTGAAAAGCACTGCACACTGATGCTGCAGATACTTCAGCAGTGTTAACTCTGTCAGACTGTATAATTGTCCTGTATAAACAGAAGAATTAAATATACAGTCATATGCATATCCCTCTGCATTCTGTTTTCAGTAACCTTCACCCTTTTACCCTTCATCCCCAGTTTCCTTTCTTACACATTTACTCACGGGACACACATTTTTTACCCTTCAGGCTGGCAATAAAGATGCTAAAAGCTCAAGGGAAAAGCACCTGGAGGACCGTGCAAATCTTCACATATATGATAACCTATGTTGTGTCTGACAGCCTCTCCTTTTATTTTGTTCTGTCAGATGAACATGTTGTGGCATAAAAGTTGGGAGCTGAGAATGAAATCAAGAAGAAGAAAGAGAGGAAAAAGAACAGTCTGAATGAAAAAACTTAGTGATTGATAAAATAATGTATTATTACTGTGTTCACAGGAAAGAGCTCTTAGAAATGAAAATATTAATGACTTCAGAACTGCATCATTTTAATATGTGAAAATAGAACTGCCTTGAAAAGGAAAGCTAAAGCCAAATTATATATCCGAAGTGTGTTCAAGAAAGAACATTTTTTTTTATTGCAGACTTGGTGTTCATAACTCTCCAAGATTAGTGAGCTCTATCAGGGTTGGAAGGTATCAACAGTGATGTTAAAGGAGCTGCTGTCAAGTGCTTTCTATAGATTTTAATTTCTTTTTCTTTCCTCTGACAATCTATAACAGCTCTTTTGAGGTTGGAGAACACAACATTTCCCTACTGGGATTATGCTCAACCAGGTAGCACACAGAGCTGATCCCCTTTTCCGTCATCCCCACCATGACTCATTCATCACATCAGAGAGACTGAATGTCTCTCAGTTTATGTTCATTCCTTCTGAACACAGCATTATTACTGAAGATGTCAGCAGAGACACAGTAAGAGGCAGAAAAAGCTCTACAGAGCTGAACATTCCCAAAATGGAGAGCAGAGAAGAACAGGGAGCCAAGTTAATTTCCCATTCAGAGAACTCTGCTGCATTCTGTTCTGTCATAGCCTTTGAGCACTCTGGATCACATAACCTCTTGGTCCCTCTGTTTCCTCCTACAAAGTGGGGTTTTCCTTAATAAAAATGATGATAATTTACAACACGGATAGATTGAACTGTTTTCCTACTAAGTGTTTTTCCTACTGTAGCAACTGGGGACTCTCTATACAATAGAGGGCTGTACAGAGAAGGAATATGATTAGCAGGCACTGGAGAAATTCTCTGTTGTTTTTTTTTTTTTAATTCTTAAATGAATCGACACAGATTGCATGCACAGCCCTTTCTGGTTTATTACCAGCTAACAACAATAAGGTAGAGTTTTAATTGTATATTCATTGACAGAAAATGTGTTTAAAGGTTTTGTGCTCTTGCACTCAGGGAAAGTGAAGCACTTGTACTGGATAACTAAAGCTTACACTTCTGGGAATAGAAATGCTATCACAAATCATACAGTAACTGCAAGGCTCTCTTGTGAATAGTGAGCTGCTGATAAAAACTGTCTTGCCAAAATACCATCAAATAATTTTGCATAACAAACTGTTCCGAAGCAATCACAATCTGCCAGTGGCTATCTCTACGAAACACCATCAAGCAAATTATTAACCAGCAAATTATTCAACCAGATTTACTAAGAAATGATCTCCCAGATCTTCTCCCACTGTCCTTCTCCAACTAACATATGGGTCATAGCACCAGAGAACTGTTTGTTAAAACAATATGACCTAAGATAGCGTCAGTTATATAGAACATCCCTCCACCCTGCCCAGACTCTCCTCCCTACAAGTACTGGTGGAGCTAAAGGAATAAATGGTACTGGAATGGAGAGAACAAAAAAGAGCAAAGAACAAGAAGAAAGTCATCAGCTGGGATTTGCAACAAGAGGAGGGCATTAAGGAAGTTAAGAGAAATAGCAAAATTATTGTCTCACTTTCTTCTCAGAGAAGCACAAACACAGTGCTCAGGACACAGGGAGTCAAGACTAAAGTGCAGGGGTCTCTGAAATCAAAGCCTTAGCCACTGGGGGTAGATTTAAATTTGTCATCTGCACTGTATTGCCCCTGCTCCTTAATGAGCATGATGAGACAGGATGCTCCCAGCAAACAGCTGCTCATGCTCTGACAGCTTCCAGGGTGCTGTGGTGTTTTCTTCCTCCCTTCTGGAGCTACAGGCTGCCTGGGGCACTGAGCATGAGAAGATGCTGGTCTGCATGCACTTCCCTGCTCATTAGAGACAGCCTGACAGTCTGCAGTGAGTGCCAGCTTCCTGCTGTCCCCCATCGATTGCTTGTTAGCTTTTCATTTTGGAGCCTGAGAGCACTTCAGAGGCTCCTTGTTTGAGCAGTGAGGACCATAAATGGTACACATTAAAGCAAGAAATGGACAGGGACAATTGTATCTCCCTGGTGTTATCTGGATGAGTTCTTGCAGCCTGTTAGTTCCCAGGACTAATTTTATATTGCGGGTATTAATTGCTATAAGGAATATGCTGATAACTAAATGCTCTCCTGTAGGCACTTTGGAACTGCAGCTGATTTAGTGCATGGCTAATGATTCAGTGAGAGATGCATCTGGGGGCAACAGGTTTGTGCTTCATTTTCAGATCACAGAGGGCTGTGTGTGACTGAGCAGTCTGGCTGCTTCCAAGCTGAGCATTTGCAGCAATCCATGAGTTCTCTACTCAAAGCTGAATATTCTGACATCGGTGCAATTGTGATGGTGTCTAAATAAAGCCATGAGGGGGAAAAGAAATTGCCACTGGTGAGTTTGCCATGAACTCACAATGACTTAAAACTGCTGTGGTAAAATGGGATTGGTTTCAGAGATGTGTTAAGACTCAGTGCGTCCGCTGCACTGCACAAAATATGATTTTTCCATTAAACTCAAATCATTGCAACAGCTTATTTGGTAGATCTAGCAGAGTTATTAGAGAGGCAAGGGACTCCTCTGTGGTATTTGAACTGTGGTATGGGTGCGGCTTTGGGAATCCTTGCTGGAAAAGCTGTTGAAGGGTCTGCAGACAGAGGTCTTCCAACACTTGTAAATTAACAGACGGAATGCAGAAGAAAAGTATCACTACCCAAGTCTTTGTGCCCCATATACCCCGAGTTGTGCAACATGCTCTATGTTGGTAACCACTGACAGCTTTCCCCATGATAAGCTAAGCTAACATATCTGTGGGTACTGTAACTCATCAAAAGAAATGGAAGCCTGAACTTACAGCTCAAAACCTGACTTGTTTCTTTCTGAGCTGAAAGAACACTGCACAATTAACTCATAGGCCCTTGTGTTTGCTGGGACCAGCTCAGACCCAGCTAGGGATGTCCCCATTAGCTGTTTTCTGCTTGATTCCCTGCTTACATGTGGTATGGGGAAGTCCCTGCTCTGGGGATTAGATGTGACATTAGGCAAGGTAGATGAGGCAGGCAAAGGAAAAGTTGCTGTTTTGCCATCATTGTTCTTTGACTGGTGCAAAGTGCAAATTACTGAAATTATCTGTATCTGAATGCCAGTGTCCATGAAGTCGTTGAGCTGGTGAGCCTGTTACAGCTGCAGCATAAATAGTCTGAAGCACCTTTCAGGAGTGAACTATTCTGTGCCTAGCAGAGTTTGCCTATGGCTTTCCTTTCCTCTCATTTTCCTAAGTTCTTGGCTGAGCTCTGAGTTTACCACAGAAGGTTTGCAATCTGCAGCTGTCACAATAACTTTTGCATTGTCTGCAAATATCCATCTCCTTCATATCACTCCTGCCAGCCAACTGGCTGCTGTGTATGCTTTATGGAGATTTCTATGTCTTCCTCCTGCTCTGCTTAGCAAACATGTTTGTCCTGGCCCATACTAACAATTGCTGTGCTGAATAGCTACAATGAAAGGTGTGGAGAGAAAGGCATTCAGTTCTTCTTTGGGACCTGTGGCTTAACTGATTGTTGCTGTTATTTCTAGATAATTATTAATTACTATAAAACTTCAGGAAGAAAATGCAAAGGGCTGCATGTGTTATACCCTATGATCTCCCCACACAGGGGACTAGCTGAAAAAACACAGGACACATCCTGCTATACAGGACATCTCCCCCTCACAACGCTCCCATACAGAGCTGCATGTCTGCAAGGAACAGCAGAGCATGTGCTTTTGGGAAACCTTTTTTTCCCCACAACTGTCCTCCTGAGCATCTCAGCTTCTTGTCCCTCACGCCATCAGCCTCTCATGTTAAGAGGAAAAGTGAAAGGGAAGCGTGCTCAGCTCTCTAGGTTGAAGGGAGTCAATGCAAAAGGGACATTGGACAATCCAGCAGGGATGAGACAATAAAGGCACATCAGCAAAGAAAATAGGGGTGTATTACAACAGGGTTTTTATAAGGAAAGAAGAATGTATGAGGAATACCTGAGTGTTCTGTAGGGAGGAAGGGAGTTAATGTGAAGGACACGCACTGATGAAGGGGGAGGGTGCAAGGTACACCTAAGGAGTAGTGGTGACAGAAAGGGAGGAGGCAGAAGGTGGGGGTTGAATACAAAGGGTGACTACTGGAGTTTCCTGTGGAGCTGGGATGGGTGGGATGACAGAAGCCACAGCAAGCAGAGAATTAATAGGTGAGGGCAATCTATGTATGTCATACCTGCAATAACAGAATATGCCTTGAAGTGTTGAGAATTTTCTCTAGTGTCTATGAGTAAAGAAAGATCTGGAGAAGTAAAAATAATACACCACCCTCCATCCCATTTAAAAAGAACTTGGCTCTGGGAGTAGGTCGTACTCATGAGTTTGACAGAGCTTGAAAGAAAACAAGGGCTCAATAACTTTATTGATCAGCCCATGCTGAAACCTGCTGCAGGTGGTTTTGCATGTTAAGCTGAAAGGGCTGATACTCAGCTGTGAGCTGCTGGTCCAAGCAGAGATTAGCACCATCAGATTCTGCCAGTCCTGCTTCCAAAACTGAGCCCAGCCTAGGAGCTGGCCAGGTCTCAGTGGGAGGGCACAGGGGAATGTTGGAGCAGACTCTGGGCTTCAGTTCTGCAGTTTTATGGGTGTGTGCTGTTGCTTACCTGGGAGAAGGCAGGGAAATGGCTCCTCTCTCCTGAGAGCTCAAAGTGTTTGTGACTCCCTCTCCTGCTCATCCACTAGAGGACTAGCTGTTTTCTTTGACCTCCCTCAACCTTCTGCTTGCTTGGGGATTGACTAAAAAATAATATATTTTAAGAGGATATCTTTAATGAAAGGCAAGGCAATATCTTTGTCACACAGAAACCTTGTATTTTTGTATGGCTGTCTGCATTTGGCACCTACATTTTCATACATTATGTTGAACTGGGGAACTAGCCAGGGATTTGGGATCTCTTTGACACAGTTTGGTTGATGTAGCATGAGTATAGGGGTGATTTGTAGATGCTTGGGAAAAAAGCACTCATAAGGAGTGAACTATGAGGGCAATCAAACATATAAATGGAAAAATTTCCTTGAATAGCCACATTCAAAGATCTTTCCTGACCCCCTCATTTGGAGCTAATCTTCTCTGGCAGGACTGGAAAGTGCTTAGAAGCTTCTTTCTTTCTTTCCTAAGCATCCTTTTTCCTTCTCTGTCTTTACTGCTTCTAGCCTTGCCTACTGTGGTTCACTTCTGCTGCACTATTGCACTGCCTTACTGCATTTTTAGGCTCTGTAGGTCATTTTTTCTCACAGCCTTCGCAACAATTCCTCATTTGGTATGCAGACACACTCCTTTCACTAGGAGCTGAAAACATCTTCTAAATGCTGAATTCTGTTACAGCACCCAGATTATTAAGATACAAATATCTCCTTGGTATAAGTAGAAAATAAGATGACAGAAAAGTGAAGCTGTGTGTTGGCGCCTCAGGAAACTCACTTGCACCTGTGCTGTTGCAGCACACAGTAGGAAAAATAGACAGTGAAAGGAAGTCTTACAGCAACTGAAACAGTGCCAGGAGTCAGTTCTGACGGCCAAAATGGTGCAAGCTGTGGTGTTGGGCTACGGTCACTTTGGTGGGGGCTGGCTGCACCAGGGAAATGAATGGGCTGAGATTCCCCTGCAACCACTGATTCTTGCTGTGCTGCAGATTCCTGAAGAGAGCTTTAGTTTTGAATCAAATCAAATGCATCTTCTCTGCATTTGGAAATGTGTGAAGAAACTCTGTTCTGCCCGTTCACCCATGATAGCAAAAAGGAAGGAAGATGTTTAATGAGTGTTAATAAATAACACTTTATTTCCATGGTAACATTTAAGACATTAGGCAAGGACATTTTAACAAAGACAAATGCCCCTTCTGAAACAGAAGAGTGTAGAAAAGATGCATTTCACCTACCTATAAGGACTTATCCAAGATACGTCATTTGGGAATTTTCTTGCCCTAAACTCCCTCAAGCATCAAAGCAAAATTGAAGGATCTCCAGAGAAGATTCAACTCAACCAAGGTATAAGTCATGCCATGAAAACTCTCTTTCTCTCCAATGTCTGCAGACAGAGGGAGTGATCCCATAGGTCTATCCTCCTTACCCAGGAACTGCACAATAGCTGGGATGGACCCAGGTGAGTGGGCTCTGTCTCCACCTGGTGTTCTTCACCCACACTTCTTTGAGTGATGGTAGACTCACATGATATCATGCTCTTGCCTAAAAAGAAAGGTCATAACACCTGAGGTTTTTCATCCCCATGGGCATGGTCAGTGTTAGGAAACTCAAATGCTTGTGCTCTGCCCAGAGTAGGTGTTTGATGAAGAGTGCATGGCTCCTAAAGATATCCTAAAAATATCAGAAGAGCTAAGCCCACACAATGAGGAGGTACCAACGCAAACACCAGTTAACAGAAAAAGTAAGTGGTTCTCTTGAGCCATTTTTTTATCCTGCCACTGTTTCTGGGATGAGAGAACTGTACACTGTTCTTCAAGATGAACTGGGTCTTAGGGACTTTCTGTGACCCTACATGAGTTCACAGACATACTTCACGTGTTTCTCTTGGAGAGACTTCTCAAAATGTCATTGCATTCATTTTATTTTTGCAATCAAACTTTGAGACAACATAAAACTGCTTGAAGTGATGGCTCTGGCTTCCCAGAGGTACTATGCTGTCATATTCAATGTTCCTCTGAGACTTTAGGTGACTTAAATGTGTCACAGGACCCTGCCACTCTCTTCAGAGGCTTGTCGCTTCATTGTGGGATGGAAGTGAAGGCAGAAACTAAAAGCATTTATAGAGAAGGATACACGATAGACTCTTACTGTCTGTAATTCTAATCCTTTAACTTCATCTTCGAAGCCTAAATTTCATATTCCAGCCAGCTTCCTGTCCTTCAAACTCCAGAGCCTGGGCTTCCCTGAGGCTTGTGGCTCATGTGCCTGCAAAAAGAGTGGTCTGCACTTACCTGTGTGCTCAGTAGCTGCTCTCAGATATTGAACCAGGAATGTGTAAATGATCTGATAAGAAGTTAGAAAGATACCTGGGTCAGATATATCTCTCACTAATCAGAGTGGAAAAAAATGAAATAACTCAGTTTGCTACAAGGAAACTTTCTCACTTGTGAGCTCAAAATCCTGCCTTCATTTCTTTCTTTTTTTTTTCTCTTGTCCCTTCCCCTCCCTTTCATTTCCCTAGACTGTATGACTCTACAGCAGAGTACTTCAAATACTTCTTAGAAATAATGTATTCAGATTACAATTTTCCTGGAAAGAAAAAATGAAAATATACGGCGTGTCAAACCATGTATTTTATCTGTCATCTAAACTGTACGATCTTGTAATATCCTTTTATATTTTATAACATTATCATGCATTTTAGATACTGTGCCACATATTTCAGACACCTGCTGTCTGTAATGTAGTATGCCAGATCAACTCATGCTGTAACAACTTCTCAGTTATTTTTACCATCTTGCAAGATGATGAATCTTACAGCCCATGGCTGTTGCTTGACTTGCCTTGGGTTATGTGGCAGAAACCATGGAAATCAAATGGTTTTTTCATAATCATGTGGTTAGAAAGAGAAGCTTTGGGGGATGACTTGAGTCAGGAAGAGAAGGTGCATGTGAAATAGTGTCATATTCCCTTTCTCACTTTCCACATATCCCAAAACAAGCCTCTTGCAGGTATTGTGCATCCCGTGCACCACAAAGCTGTCAGACTTGCTTGGGCTGCAACAGCACAGTTTGCTGGAAACTTTACTTGTCACATGAGCCCTCTCTCATTCCTAAGGGGGAGCAGGCGTGTGGTACAGGAAGAGATGTTCATGTGAAGCAGATCTAGGGCTTGGGCTGAGTGCTGGACTCAGCCCATGTGAAAGTTGTGGCAGTCTGATTTGTACAGTGCAGTACACGTGGATTGCACTGAAGCCATGGTCACTTCAGGCTGTTGGAGGTGGAAGCCACTTATTGTACAGGGCACATAGCAAAGTCAATTGGCAGCGTCTTAAGTCCACTCTTCACAAGAGAAAGTGATCTGGCAGAGCAGGAGGCCAACATGGAGAGATGTGAAAGGATTTCTAATTTTCTTGTCTCCTGGTGGCCTTATTAGAATCATAGACTCATAGAATGGTTTGATTTGGATGAGACATTAAAGATCATCTTGTTCCAATTCCTTGCCTTGGGCAGGGATGCCTCCAGCTGTACCAGGCTGCTCAGCGTTCCGTTCAGCCTGGCCTTCAACACTTCAGGGATGAGGCATCCACAACTTCTCTGGGCAACCTGTTCAGTGGTTCTCTACCCTCATAGTAAAGAATTTCTCCCTGATACCAAATCTAAACCTACTCTCTTTCAGTTTGAAGAAAACTTTCCATCTCCTGAGTGTTCATCTCTCTTGCTCAGTAAGAAGGGCAGAGCTCTGGTGCTGGATGAGACCACAAAAAGATGCACCTGTGTCCTGTAGGGAGGAATGGTACTGAAAGTTCCTCGTGTCTGTAGCACTTTTTATAGCCAGGCAAATGACAAGGCCAGTCTGGCCTTTTTGCATATTCATCAAAGCCTCCTGCTAACTTGAAATATTAATGTCTGTTAAAATAAATTGCCACAGGAAGATGAAGACAGCTTGAGACACAATAAACAGGAATTTGGCCCTCTCTCTAGACAAATTGGAAATGCTTCTAAAGTCCTAAAACTCAGTGGAAGTTTCCTTGGTTTTGAAGCAAATTTCTTCCTTATTTCATTCAGCTGGAAATGTGAAGAAAAAAATGCAAGCTTAGGTATTTTTGAGACATGGAAGTTAAATAAGTACCCAGAATTCATTGAACTTCCTGTCTCAAAAGGCATGAATCAGCACCACAAGTTTGACTTCTATTAGAGTCCAATTATACCATTGAGATACTTGTCCATCTCTGGTTTAAACCTGGGCATAACAGGTATAGATGATTCTATTTTCCTGCTTAAAAACACTATGTAACACATTGCTGGGTAGACTTCAGCCATGGACATAACAGAAGTTGTCACTTCCATTTTGTTCTTCATAAAGACTGGTAGTGGATGGAAATATGTGATTCCAGGGGCCCACAGCAACACAGCCCTGAAGAGATAATGCCAAGGATGCTGACAGAACAAGCACGGCTCAAGGGATAATGGAATGAGCAGCTTCTGCCCATCTGTTTCCATGCCTCAGACAAATCCTGGCCCTACTCCGAGACTCTTTGTAGTGGAATAAACAGCTTTTCTCCTAGGAAAGACTGAACAAACCACCTGGCTGCTTTGTGTGAATGGATTTCAGATATTAAGAGTCTTCAACATCCTTTCAATTTATCTGGACTATTAAAAAATTCTGTCTCTCTCTCTCACTCCATTGATCAACTGATACACCACAGCTGACTCTAGACCCCATTGTCTCCCGTCCAGAAAAGAGAAAAAAATTTTTCTTTTCATGTGACATTTTGCAGACAGCTGCATTCTTCTTTGCAAGCTGCGAGTTCATACTTAGACTATTATTCACCCGGCTGAAAAATGAGAATTCAAATTGGAAGTGTTTAGTCGATTCCTAAATGTGTGCCCTGGAGGAGGTTCTCCATTTAGTGAAATCTGCCAGAAAGTAAGCCAGCAACTTGGAGACTCCTGTATAGTTTCTGTGCACAGGTGGGCTTTAGACAGCATGAAGATTAAACCAACACCTAATGTGAAGGTGCATTTTTATCACATCCAAAGTAATTTTTTGAACCAACTCCAGACTTTTACTTTCAAAGAAAATATAGCTTAATTTAAAATTTAAATAAATGAAGATAAGTGCATCTGGGAAATAGGTACAAGTATGCATCTACTCTTCTAATATAGATTATTTCATGCTGTTTAGGCTGACTAAATAAAAGAGCATGCTAATTTCTTCATCAATGTCTACATTGTGGTTATATAGTACACAGAGAAAAATAAAAAAAAAGAAAATAAAAATGTGCTTGAACAGGCAAATTCCTAAAATAAAAACCAAGCTTTCAGCACAAGAGTAAGATACTGGTACCACTGGGAAAGTGTTAGAACAGCAAAATGTCTCAGTCTTTCTGTTGTTTCTTTTTCCCAAGTACTCTTCTTGCACCATCAGAAGCCAAGTTTTACTGGCTATTGTGTATGAAGACAGACATTTTCTGATCAGAAGGAAGTTGAGAGACTTCATGAGCTGATGTTTGCAACACTACAAAAGGGGCATGTCATCACTGACACGTTTTGTGCCATAAATCAACTTCTCCTGATGGGAGAAAATCTCAGAGTCCTTGCTAGAAATTCCCTAGATGGATGGGACAGACCAGCATTCAGTTTCTTCTTTTTCAAAGAATTTGTTATTAAGTTCTTATCAGCTACAAGGTTACAAGGAACATAGGGAGAGTAGAGAAATGCTGCGAGTGTCCTGGTATCAAGATTTTGCAGCCCTTTTAAAGGCATTTTACCCAATAGAAGTTTGAAATTACAGATATTTTTACTTTTTCACCAATGTCCAGCAAACCACCTGTAATGCAGACAGGAACTGAGGAAAATTCTATCCAATCATACTTATGTACTTCTACTTCAGGAAATGAAGGTCTTGAAGAAGGAGAAAGAAGGTTCAAAAGTACAAATATCCTCCATCTTGGAGACCTCACTATTTAACTACTTACTACATAAACAAACCCAAAACCTCAAAATTCTTCACCCTGTGATGTTCTTACATAATATTCTACTATCTAGTTTACATTGGCGTAGATTTTAATTCTTCCCAGAAAGTAGGCAGTTTTCTCCATGGATAAAGGTTAAAAACAGCATTGTTCAGGGGGGTCAAGTCCTTCAAAACAGGCAGAGGAATATTCTCTGCACTCTGGATTCCCACAATCATGATCACTTTTTGGCAGGCCCAGTAGCATGTTAAGGAAGGTGTGATGAGATAGCTGCTCTTCTTCCCATGGGTCTGAGGCTGTTCTGCCAAAAGGAGATGGCAGCAGTGGGGAAAAGGCCTCTCACATGCTGCTCAGTAAGAAATGATTCCCGTATATTGAGTGGCTTGTATGAGACTTTTGTGTCTCTTTTGTGTCTCTTTGGCTGCTGCACAGGGAACCTGTACACCTCAGCCAGCTTTGCCTGGCTGCTGAGGGGATGTATTGGAAATGTTTTGATAGCCAGGGGGGTACAGGAGCAACTTCTGTGAGAAGCGGCTGGAAGCTTCCCCCATGTCCAGGAGAGCCAATGCCAGCTGGCTCCAAGATAGACCCGCTGCTGGCCAAGAATGAGCCCTCCAATGATGGTGGTAGTGCCTTTGGGATAATGTGTTTAAAAAGGGGGAAAAAAATCTTAAATACTGCTCAACTGCAGCTGGAGAGAGGAGTGAGAATACGTGAGGGAAAGTTCTGCTCATACCAAGGCAGAGAAGAAGGCACACATTCCCTGTCCCCCTGAGCCATTGAGGGGAAGGAGGTAGAGAAAATTGTGAGTACAGTTAAGCCTAGGAAGAAGAGAGAGGCAGGTGGAAGACTTTTTAAGATTTAGTTTTTATTTCTTGTTATCCGACTCTGATTTGATTGGTAATAAATTAAACTAATTTCCTCAAGTCAAGCAGGTTTTCCCGTGACAGTAATTGGTGAATGATATTTCCCTGTGCTTATCTTGACTCACAAGCCTTTTATAATATAGTCTCTCTCCTGTTCAGATGAGGAGAAGAGTGACAGAGCAGCTTTGGTGGGTACCTGGCATCCAGCAAGGGTCACCCACCCCGCCACAGGAAAACCACAGCTGATGGGGAAAGCCAAGGTGTGGGAAATGACACCCTGTGGGAACAGCTATGCTGTACAGGGCAGGGAGATGAGCCCATGGCTGTTTGCAGACCCCTTGGTCTTGTTATTCTTCTAGGTGGTCTCTTCCAGTATAGCTCTTTTTTGGGTACACTCTGGTCAGATGGCTTTGGTATTATTTTTTCACAAGAGCCTTTTGAATTTTAACAAGTGAACAGTCACAGAAAATTAGCAGTTTTATGTCCCAACACAAGCTGAGGCAAGATATTAATTTGATGGCTGGACTCTATTGATTTTAAATTCCAAGTGTAAGAACTGTGCTTTGGGGCAGGGTGCAGAGCACAGATGCTGAACCTCTGCTAATGTGTGAAACTGTGCTCAGCCTTGACTGCTAAGTGACAGTTGATGCCCTTGTCCTCAAGTAATGGTGATGACCCTGCAGGCGAACAGCCCACGTTCTGAGTCTGGGTGCATTTAACATTGTGAATCTGGATGTTTGCCCTGCCAGACTAGGATCTGTGACAGTTTTTCATCTGTTCAGAATTCCAGGCTCTATCCAGCCAAAAGAAAACCTTGCTGTTTCTCAAATGATGGTGAAAGCCCAAGTCTTGGACTAATTTCTGCTCTGAGGTTTTCAGCACTTTCAAGTCTCCTCTCCCCTACGTCAAGATAATTTGGGCATTTAGCCTTCTTGTGTGGCCTGAGGAGAAAGACTGGCACCTCTCAGAAGATGTGCAGCACATGTGACTAACATTATGCTGAACTGAGATGAAAGCAGCTGTCTGAGGCTTGGCTGTAAGAGGGAGTAGAGGTGGTTGCCTGTGGTGGCTAGAGCAGACCTTGGGCAGATGAGGTGCACAGCTGCCCATCTACCTGGGGCTGTTATGGCTTTCTTAGGTTCTGTCTTCTGCTCAGTGCTAACACTAACTTCTGGCTCAGCCTAAGACCCCCACCTCTGGTCCACAACAGAAAATTATTCTTATCATTGATCTCTTTATTGCTCCAACTTGCTTTTCGTCCCCAGTTCCAGCCCTACTCCAGTGGGTAGGTCACTGGATATGATTCAACTTTTGCACGGAAAACAACAGTCCTGTGGGGCCTATTCTCCTCTCCCTTTGTCAGTGAGGTATAACTGTTGAAATCCAATTAGTTGCACTGAGACAACCAGCCCAGTCCTCTAATGCAAATCAGGACATTTTCCTTGTATTGGAAGGGTTAATAAGGATCTGAAAATGTTTAGTTATGTGGATGCATAGCCATTGGCTTTACAAATCTGAGGTGTAGGCAGCTGTCTGGAAATTTTGCCGTACCCTTTCTCTCCAAAGCAGGGAATTTGCTGTTATGCTCTGCAGAGATTTCCCTGCATGAGTGCAGCTTCTGTCTCTTCAGTGATTCTAAGACTTCTCTGCTGCTGGGGCAGTGTAAGAGGAGCTGGCTCTCAAGCATTATTGTGGTCAGTTGCTTGAGTTAGCACCTCTGATGTGGGCAAAGGTAATAGAAGTGGCGTGGCTTAGGAATGATGCTCCCCAATTTACTGTTCCCACTAAAACCCTCCCTGCCTCCCCCTGCAGCGGGCTAGAGAGGAGAGTTGATGGCACAAAAGGTAAAGATTACAGGCTGAGATGAGAATAATTTACTGGAAACAGCAATGAAATAAGAAACAAACAGTACAGTGACAATATTAAGAAAAGGGTGTACAAGGAAGGCAAACAGTTCACACATGATGAAAAGCTCAGCACATGGGAAACACAATATGCAAATCGCTGCCACACTCTCCCTGACTGGAAGAGACTCCCCTCTTCCCTGGCAATGTCGTGGGGTGATATAGAAAAGCCTCTGCTTCTAGCCATGCCTCTTCCTAACTACTGCAAAAATCGATCTTATATTGGCTGGAACCAGGACAAGGAGTTATCCCTAATTCTTTAAGAAGGACTTCTCCATGAATGAGAGTCAAAAGAGGATCCTAAGAGCTGAAATTTGGAGATCAGTATTTCTGGCTTTTCCCAGAGACTGTATGTTCTACTGGATCAATCTTTCAACAACACTAGTTTCAGCTTTGTGTTTTGCCAAGGCTCATGCCTAGCAGCAGCACCCAAATTTGTAGCCACCCTTAAATGGCTGGCTGTCATCATGGAAGACAACTTCCAAGACCTAGATACTTTGTCCTGACCTGTTCTTGTTACAATAAACATTAAAGGATGTCAGACTAGCAGATTTTGCAATTTTCAAAATTCTGAGAAGATTAAAAAATGAAAACGTATGAACCCTCTCTGCTGCAATTGATGTGGCAACTGTATGCTGTTTTAGAAGAAAAAAATCTAGAAAGCTGTACTAAGGAAATCCAAACACACAAGTTTCCAAACAGCAATTAAGAAGAAAAAAATTGAGAGCTAGTGGTTTCCCAGCTATCAAATGCTAAATACTATCCAGGGGTTATTGACTATCTGATTAGAATGAAATTGAGCTGAAATGCAATTGATTCAGAAATAAGCAACGCATCTATTTAGGGTGATGGCCACAGAAAGTTAAGTGGTGAAAGAATCTCCATTCAGTTTGTCAGGGGTTTCTACAGCAGTTGCTCATATATATTCAGTATCTTTCAAAATATACCTTCTCTCTGCTCTGTACAAAAATGCAGCTTCCTACTTAATCCTTCTGAAATTGAAAAAGGCCTTGTATACATCACAGAAAGTCACTCATCTTACATCCAGCAAGGACTTGACTCAGAGCAAGGAAAATAGCATTAGCCTTAAAAGCTAATTTGCTTGCTTTCTCTGTACCTCTTGGTCTACTGGTTAGGACGGCATTTTCTTGCTCCGTGAGCCTTCACTTTACTTGCCCTCACATACTCGTTTTTTATTCCATGTAAACAATCTGAAAGAATAGAGGGAATTTATGGGTCCATGCAAGACACCTCTTCCTTACAAGAAGTGTTTCTCCTTCCTCGTGTTCCTGGTGTGGAAGACAGTTTCTCTGGGATTACCTGTATAAAATTCCAGTGCTCTCTTTCCTCTTTTCACAACAGGATTATGACTTTACACCCTCCTTATGCTGCTGTGGTAACCCTTGTGCCAACACCCTGGAATTGTGCAGCAGCAGAGGGAGAAGCCAAGTCAGCTCGCAGATCCCACAGGAAAATAGTTTCACCAGAGTGTGTTTTCAGCTGCATTAGCCCCATGATGTGGTTGGCTGCATGGCTGGGCAGGGACAGGAACCACAGCCTCATATTTTTCCACTTCAGTGGCAGAGCTTAAGCTATTTAAGTAACTACAGCTTAAGATTTTCGGTAACATCATTGCTCCCTCCAGTTTTTAAGTGGTGTAAGCTTCATTTAGTAACAACAAATCCTATTGCCTATGTTTTCCTTATCTGATTTTATCATGAGCAGGTCTCCTGCTTTAAGCTTTGCATCTATCAAGCTGCAATTGCACAGTTAAACAAGACAAAGTTCTTTTGGCAGGTATTTCTTAGCTTTACAGGGCCACTTATATATTTATTTTTAAGTTGATTGATATTCTTATCTGCTGGCCCATAAGCTCCTGGGCTTAGTTTATGCTAATGACTGACAAGTTTTGCAATTCATCAAGAGCTAAGAACAGACTGTATTTGGTGAAGAGTTCTGCTAACAATCTGTATTACTCTCTCACCAGTCTGTTTCCTTTTGGGTAGGGAAGAATTGAAAAAATTATGCTTAAAATCTTAGCATATCCCAGTAGTTTAGAAAGGGCTCTGTGGTACTGCTGTTAAAATTTCCTTCCCGAAAAACGCAATGGAAAAAAGTTGTATTTTACCTTGTATACCTTGAGCCTTGGCATGTGTTTTGAGTGAAAAGTAAGAATCTTATAAACAATGGCTAGATCTAGCTTTGTCCATAAATAAATTGATTTAAAAAAATTAAAATTAATCAAACACACTTTTGATAAGACTCACTTTAAAAAGTGGTTCATAGCAGACAGCTGGCTGGGTGATTAGCTGGGGAATAACAAATCAAATATAAGATATCTATAGGCAGTGGAATCATAAACAGAAGTGAGGCCTTGGCTTTACTACCTTTTGTAGCATTAAGGACGTTAAGATAAGTTTAGATAGTGACATGCAAATAGCAGTAGAGGATTATTTTTATCTAATGTAGGGAGTTGTATGGATATTTACCACCTAAAAGATAAAATAAATCAAATTCAAACTACAAAGGATTTTAATTTTGCAGAAAGGTTAATCAACTACTGAAAGAATTTGTTCAGTTCTATGATGTGATCAGTATGTCTTGATGTCTTTACATGAAAAGATTTCTAAAATATATGTAATTAAATAAAAGTTATACGCTCTTAAGTAGAACCACTTGATGGAATTTTATGGCTTACATAAATCAGACTACAGAATCATAAGGGGGTATGTCAGCTTTGCAGCTTTATGGCCTAAACTTAAGATATAAGGGCTGAATGAACTGACTTCATTTAGTCCAAAATATTTTTCCCATGAATATTGTTAGGTCAGAGATTGTCATAAATGGAGTCTCAGCATAGAACAGAACAGAAAGAAATGCTTATTTCTGGGGCTGCTTAGAAGTTAGGTTAATAGGAGGATTACTAGTTTGTGTGTTTACATGCCAAGGGCAAATATTGACTCTCTGGTGAGATAGACTCATCACACTTTCCCTTACATGCATTTCCCTGTTTGTTTCAAAAATGGGAGTTACCTTATTAAACATTGATCTTGAGCCAAAAATCCAGGAGCTAATAAACTGTTTGCGCCTGAGATGTAGGTACATTAAAACACCTTTAAGAAACCCGAATTGTTTAATTAGGCCTTAAAATTACTTTCAGGTATTTTGTGCCTTACGAAAGACTCCTCTCCTTACAGAGCAGACTAAAAAGGTTTCCTTGTAAATGTGAATATGTTATTTTACTTTTAACAAAAAAAGCTCCTGGTACCATGCAGTGACTTTTTAAGCACTATTCTCTCTGAAGGACTTCACTGGATGCAAATGAAAGAAAAGGGAGCTTTTCCAAACTGGGGAAAAAAATTACTTTTGAATTCCAGGTATTTTAATCTTTCTGTTTTGCTTGCTTTTCATCTATGCTTAATAATATCAGAAAGGATTTCTATAATGTGGTTGCTATGGTAAAAGCAGACCTATGTCCCATCACATAAACCCTGAACCATTATTAACTGTTTAATGTTAGACGAGCAAAGAAAGGTATGAATAGCGCGTTAACACATTCAGAACCAGCAGCCTTTCATCCTAATGTTCCTAAGGCAAAGATTTTTCCTTTTCATTAGGCAGATTTAGGGCTGCTCTTCAGTGCACATCAGGTAGCCAGATGGGTACTGACAATGCTTTTCGGTATGTCTTGCGGAACTTATAAATTCATGCATTTGAGGGCCAGGAAGCGATTGGTCTGGCATGTTTAGCTTAGGTTATCCAGTTTAAATGAAGAAAAATATTATAGCCCATGTTGGAATGGGTTGCTTCTCTCAGAGCAGCAAGCTAGACTTCAAATGTTGAAGGAGTTATTATGTCATTTAGAAATAAAAAAAAAGCAAAACCAAAAAACCACACAAAAACCTCATAACATGAAACCAAACAACCAAATGAGCCACTACTATGCTCTTTGATTAACCTGAGAGCTAAAGAAATGACTGAAAAACTAGTTTTTTACAGCATTTCCTGCCAGCTGGTCTTCAGAGGCCCCTGTTACCGAGACTTGTAACCTAGAAAACAGAACAGCTTTTTCCCCCTGTCCTTTCTGGTCACCTTTTTTTTTTTTTTTTCCCCTTTTCTTTCTTTTTCTTTATGTATTCAGACCTGCAAAGAATATTAGTACTGTGAGAGCAGACTGGAACTTTGTTGCAGTGGATGGCTTTCCACTATGCAAAAATGATGGTCTCTGCCCTTGGACGCCTATATCTCAGGGATATTGATCAGGGAATTGATCTTAGTGAACAAAATAAATCACTGGTGTTAGTTGTAGTATCAGGGTGCTGACAGCTGATTTGTTGTAGTTGGGGTTTTTGTTCGTTTGTTTTTAATATGTATATTGAATTTATTTAAGCAAAGCCAACTAATGGTCTAAGGAGAGTAATTTATTCCAGTTTTTCAGATGTTATAGATCAGCATAGCCCCACAGATTGCAATGAAGTGACCCAAATTTCAGTTAGCTAGAGGTTTCACCTCTCTTCTCTTTGAGTAGGTAACACCTTTTGAAAAGATAGGATTAAATACTTCTCAAAGTACTTTACTAAAAATTAGGGTAAATTAAGAGGGAAGGCTGGCTGGGTGCCCATGAATGATTAGATGTTTTGAATGGATTTAGTCCTTTAATATAAAGTAACAGATTCTCCTAGTATATAGCCAAATTTCCTAGTTTAGTAGGTGTATATTTTTCTTTATACATTTCATAGACTTTGAATAGAACACTGATCTTCCTGAGCTGCGTAAATTTGCAGCCTCCAGTGATGATATCTTGCTTCATATTCTAGCTTTTGAAATGGAATTATTTTTTTGGTGTCTCAGTCTCTAAAATAGTGCTTTGCGTTTCTTCTCTTATTATAGATTTTTTTCTTTCCTCCTATCAGTCCTCCAGTTTTATCGCTTTTTTACACGGCTTTATTCTACTCCCACTTGTGGATATTTGCTTCACGTGTGTTCAATTAATTTTATTCTAGTCATTTATTTCTGCATTTGATGAATAATTAACATTGGGTAACTTTTTTCACTGCTTCAACACAAATCCTGTTGAAAAGCCTGCAGCTGAAGGATCAGCTGAAATAAGTGGTCTTGGACTGTATTTGTCAAGGAGTGAAGAACTAGGACAGGGAGAAGGGCAAGAGGAGGTATTACACAGATTCTATGCGGAACAGGTGGAAAGAGGGCAGAGAAGAGCAGCACAAAACCACATACAAAGGTGAAATGGGGTAGGGTAGCAATTCATTCTCTAAATAAATTTTCTGCAAAGTGGAAAAGACTCTGGAGCTTTAAAGCAGTGGTAATTCCTCTGAGTGACTCCAACCCCTTGTGGTCCCTCAATGTTCATTTTCCTGGAGTACTGGATGGATATTTTCAGATGAGGGTAAACCAAGCTGAAGCAAAATCTTGTTTTCTGTCTGTCACTAGCCCAAGTAGACTGAGACAGTGACCGTGACTGTGCTTAGGACACCTGTGTATATGCTTGGGAAACATGCTAGGGATTCTTAATATGCTTATTTAATAGTGTTCTTTGATTTTTTTTTTTTTTTCCCCACAAGGATTACTTGCATGCTGGACATGTGGATTTTCAGTTTGTTTCACTGCTAATACATGCCCTGGGAGTTTTGGCTTGAGCAGTTTTGCGGTGTCCATGATAATACCCAGGCACAGTTTGCTGACTCAGATTGTGGCAAGTGTCATTTCAACAGTGTGACTTCAATTCTGTCAGTTTGGGATCCTCCACAGATCTACAGTCTGATCCCAGGCTGCTCTGTGCCTTCAGTCCTCATGGCTTCACATGGCCATGTAGAACATAACCCTTGTTTTCTACTGTAAGAAATGCCTTTATGTTCAATTCTTCTGATACATTGCAACACAGACTTGCCTGCATTTCTGATTCTTTTAAATGGGAAAAAAGGGAAATCACAAAATAATTGTGTCTCTTGTGACACGTGACGCTCTGTGGCCTTAGGAGACCCAATGTCCAATGCCATGAAGTGGAGACACATGAGTGCACACAGCCAGTCTCGTTTATTTGGCCTCAGGACTGCTTTATTATTAGCAGTATGGACATAATCACTGCCTTAACTTGGGGCCCAGACTTTGAAAATACAAAAGAAAGACTAACTCCTTATTCTTCTGATTGTAATAAATGAGGGCTGGGTTGTGCTGCTGTTTTTATCTGCTTTTAATGATTTTTATTCCTGCCTGTGCAGTAAAATTTTTAGTGTCTAGGTTATTTCAGAAAAATCACAGCAGTTGTATGACTCCATCAGCTCAGAGAGGAAGGACAACTCCTGTACACCCATCCTTATATACCTGTGTCCATACTCTCTCCGGATCCATGCAGTACCATTTCAATGTACCTCTGAGTCTGGGATGGGCACTTTGGCAGGAGCTTGCTGAAAAGCCTGTAATAATAAAAGTGTCAACTAGTGACCACAAACATCTATGTTGTGCTACTGCTAGAAGAGCAAGGATGGCCTAGAAATTCAGAAAGCAAAGATTCAGAGGAGCAAATAAGGAAAGCAGTCTAGCAATGCATGACAGTAATTCCCTCACTCATGCAAGAAATTATGGTTTTTGCCTTTACATATTCAGTCGTCCAAGTCAGGGCAGATATCCTCAGTACCCTAGCACAATACCCCTTGTTGTGTAAGAGGAAAATAAGATTTGGGGGGGAAAACAATATTTGGGGAAGAAAATTATTTGGGGAGGAGTATAGACAAGACTACACTGAGGCAGTAGCAGGTGCAGCACCTTGCTTCATACTGCTGTCCATGCCCTTGGGTGAAAGCCCTGTTAGTTAACACTGGGGAATGAACAGAAGGCTCCTCTCATTAAGCCTGGACTTGGAGAAGAGTTAAAGGACATTATTAAATCACTGAGGAAAAAAAGAACTCTAAAACAAAGGCCTGAGAACAGACGGGGATTTTGTAAACGGAGGAGGAGGACGATACGAGACGAACTTGCTTTATACTTTAATACCAGTGAAGCATTGCAGTGGAAAACTAAATAAAGGCTGAGAAATCATTCACCACAAGATGGCAAACAGTCACAGTTTCAATACTGTCTCAGCTGAAGAAGGCTGCCCTAGTGTGTACCTTGCTTCTGTTCTCAGTTAGTGATGGATTTTTCCGGGGCAATTCCGGTAACACAGTTGGGATAGTCAGACACCAGGGGGATGGCAGTATTGATGCAGTGAGATGCTCCTGAGCAGCCCAGTACCTGAGACAGGATCAAGCAGGGACTTAGTCTGAAGGGACTGACACCACTGACGTCACAAACACTAAATTCAAAGGGCTTTTTACTGGCTCCTCAGCAGCCCAGCACAGCGTGTTAAGCAGTTGCTGTGCTGCTGAGCAGGGTTTGTGTAAGGCACGCATTTTGGCTAAGGGCACCCTTAGCTGAGAGCTGACCATTTGCTCTGCTTGCCTGAACATCAGGCAAAATCTGGCTCGTGGTCTCTGTTCTTTGCAACCAAAGACACCCAGGGCAATGCGGACCCATCTCTCCTACTTGAGGAAAAAGAGTTGCTCTGCTACCTATGTTACAGTCCCCTACTGATAGCTGGCACAAAAAAAAGTCTACTGTACTTCAGATGGATACATTTCAGCCCTAACTTACACAGAAAATCATGTGCAGTTACGAGGTCTGTGCACACTTACTGCAGGGAGCAAAAAGTTTATTGGAATGTTGAGAAATATGTGTTAAAATACATGCAAGGAAAACAAAACAAGCTGTCTTCTTCCTGTGCTCTAAAAATCCCTGTTGAAAGATTTAGAAAATCACCAAAAGTGAAACCTGACACTAGCTACATTGGGGAAGGTGAGATTCGCAGGTGAGGACTAAATACCTTACACTTAAATTCCATACCAATAATAAATAAATTTTAAAATCCCAAACATTGTCCTTATCCACTGCTATTCCCAGAGCTGCACATTCAAATCTCCGGCAAACTTCACTCTCCCTTAAATGAACTCACCATCTGTCCAGCGCCTTTGCCTGGCCGCTAAATCAGGCATTAATGGCCATGTCTAGATCACACCATGAGATTAGAACAGATTTCCCTCACTGCCACCACCACTGTCATTTCTTCTGCTCTCCAAGGCTTGGAATCTGAGACGTTAAGTTTGCCATTTAGCCAAGAATCCACTTCCATGTGTGCTGACCGAGCAGACGTCTGGCTTGGGAGGATGAAGTGCTGTTAATTTTGTTCTTTTCCAGCTTTGAATTTTGCTATCCAGGGACTGGCAGCCGCCAGCTTTTATCCCACTGATGCAGACCATACTTCTAAACAGGCTTTGGAAGGAGCCCAGGTCTCTGAACAGAAGGGCAAGGGTAAGACACTGACAAAAGAGAGGTGAGAAGAGCAGGAGCATGAACCAGTTAAGGGATCCTTCAGAGCCACCGCCTCACCATGGGATTATTAGCACAAACCCCACAGGCACATTGTCGGGTCAGAAGGTCTTTTGCTTTCAAATGCTGAGAAAGAGCCTATGAAGCAAAGAAGGAAAAGCTTGTTTGGATCTCTGCAAGCAGTTAAATATAATTGTAGTTAAATATATTATTATATTTAATATTATTATTATAGAGCTAAATATATTTATTAGTTAAATATATACATTGATGCCGACCTCTTTCCTGCAGAAAAGAGTAGTGACAGTGGTGGTGTCCAGCTCTGAAGGAATGATCGATTTGCAAACAAGGACTAATTTTCTCTGCTGCGGTTGGGGAATGTTAAAACTACGCTGCTGATAATAAGGTTTGAGTGCAACAAGAGAGGCAGGATGTCAATAGCATTACAATAACAGTGAGGCACTGCAGCAAGCAAGGCTTTTTGTCTGATAAAATGCAGTTTCCTGGGAGAAGTTGGAGGCTCTGAATATAAGCATGGTATGAGATTACCACTGCTGACTGCCTATTTATTAACTCCATGTAGTTTGCTGGAAACCTTAAGTGTTCCTTGCAAAGCAAATTTACACTTTAGTGCATATTACTAAAATATATAACCTATATTTAGATGGCATCTTTCATCTTGAAGGGACCCTAAGCTCTTTGCAGATTGTCTATAATGGAATCACTCAGCCACCAGTGACATATTGTCATCTCTGAGGCATAACGAAACAACAAAACTATTATAGGAAGAAAACAATAACTTCTATTGAAAGCACAGGGGAATTCAGGGGGCTATGAGGTAATTATACCAAAATGAAGATGGTTGCACACAGAGCTGCAAAGAATAGTTAATACTTTGCAGATAAGAAGCCTGAGTCCTGGCCACAGCTCACTGTGGGTTTTGTTGAGGCAGGATAACAGCAGTAGCAAATGCTCCACTGCAGCCCCTTCTGGTCGGAGTTTTCACCTTGGTAATCCTTCAGGCCAGAGCCTATGACCTCTTTGGGGTTTGCAGATGTGAACCTGCAGCAATCAGCCAAAACATCTGTTGTGAGTAAACAGGGGGAGAGCCAGCTTTTCCCAGGTGCAGCGGGGTGGGTTTGGGCAGCGAGGCAGCAGCCCACGCCTAGGGACATCCTTGGCTGCTATCACCCTTCCCGCACAAGCCAAAAGCCAGACAACTGCAGCACACTGCCCAGGAGAGTGCTTTGCCTTCTGCCATGCTGGATTCAGCCCCTTGAAATGGGATTGATAATGCAAGTGATCACCTTAAGCATGTGAGGGAAAGGCTTGGGTAGGAAAACCATGTACTTGCTTGTTTCTGAGCCCTGGAAATGACACCAAAGCCAGCCCAAATTACATGTACCTGTATCCTTGACACAAGGTATGTTTTGTAACAGTGATAATAACAATTAAAGTTTGGGGGGCCAAAACACCTGTAACATGTACCTTTCCTGTCCTACTGCTCAGGCTTCACCAGACCCAGTACCTTAATTATTTCCTAAATATTGAGAGCACAGAGTGCTGGAGCAACGGTTTGTCCTTGTAAGTTTGAAGTACCTTGTCTTCCAGGTTTCAGAGACAGAAGGTGCCAGTCCAACATTTTGTCTGTCCTTGGCAGTAGAATTTGCAGCTTGTGAAAGAAAAAAGAGGCAGTTTGAATGAATAGGAGTTCTGTTATTTCAAGACTTGATAGGTGCTAGAGAATTAAATGGATGTTAGGTAAATTTTTTTTCTGTGAATTTTTTTTTACCCAAATATATTTCTTTTAAAACAATGTTTTGCCAATTTACTTTATTTAGTTTTTGCTGTGTCAATAGAAACACTTGCTTCTCCTTTCTTCAAAATTTAGATACATTTTTTTTCATATTTAAAAAGTAAACATTCTGACATTTGCATTTAGAATGACTGTTAATATTTTCTTCTATATTTTACCTTATATATTAAAAAAAATCTCAGAAGGAAATAAAAACATTGACTTGGTTCTGCCTTTAATTAGTTTCTTAGATCAACTTTTCAGTTCAATGAAAATAGAGCAAATGTTTCAGACTTAGCAATGCAAATTGCCTTATGTTTTGGGACTTACAGAAAACAGAAAACCCAAGAATCTGCACAACAGTATCAGAAATCAAATTCATAACTAAATGGCATTTGCAGTTTTCGGCATGCTATTTCCATCACTCCATTCTGGAGTACTGTGAGTTCATGATACTGAGTGAGTGAATATCCCAAGTATGAAACCTTAAGCGTTTGTGATAAATATTAATCCGAGTGGAACAAAATCTCCCATGTCCCTCCCTGATCCTGACTTATTTTTCATATGGAGCACTTTATAACTATACCTGGTTGTGAAGGGTGATAATGTCATTGGCAAAAAATTGCTGATTCCCTTCTTGCTCCCCCCAGAAATACAACACAGTGAAATAAGAGGAACAAAACATTTATTCTGACTAGAAGCACAGATAATTTCATCACTTCAGGCTTCACCCTCAATAATTTGTTTTGTGGTGGTTACATGCCCTATTTGGACTTGGTGATGCTTGCATTCTCCAGCATCACCTTTGACTGCTGCCAACACTTGTTCAGGGGCAGCTTACCTCCAAAACCACAGAGGTACAGCTGCAACATGCAGTTCATGGATATACAGCTCTTGAATGAGTAAAGGATGTGAACGTGTGTTTATGTCTCGTTCTTCTTGTTTGAAATCTAGAGAGAGAATAAAAAAGAGCCCCTGAGATTTCAGCGATTCTACTTTGCCCTGAGCTGGAGCAGGAGAGTAACCCAGTATTGTTTTCAGTGTTTGGTTTATTCTGGCTTTAAAAATCCCAGTAGTGGATCTTCCATCACTCTCCCTAAGAGCCAATTCCAACCCAGACTTTTAAACTGGTGGTTTGTACTGCAAGCCATGTAGATGAGTTCTCCTGAATAGCACTGGGCACATGAACTGGAAACACGCACAGATGTCCAGCTTCAGTTTCCCTGTGTTCATCCCTATACATTACAAGCACTTGAAGCAGTTCCTGTCTCCTTTGGTGCTTGGTTTCAGCCTTCTCTCACCACTCCACACTATTACACAGCAACACCATTTGCTGAAGCACCACTGGAGTGGATCCCCAAGGTAACGCTGGGAGCAAGAGAGAGATATGTTTATGACCATTCTCTATCCTTCTAAACAGTTTTTATCACTGCAGTTAATAAAACTCTAGCATGGCCAAAAGAAGAGATACAGATGCTGCAGCTCACTCTCTTTTAGGATCTACATTTCTTTTTAGTTCTTGCAAATGTCAGGAAAAGGGGAACTAAAAGAATTTTGTGTGATCAAAGAAGCCATGCTGGAGATTCCTGGATGTGCAGCTAGGAGGAAATTAATGTCCATCTTTTTTCAGCCCCACATAGATAAGCCAAGCCCTGTATTTGCTGAGTCCTTGACATTCTTAATGCCAACTTTCATCTCAGACTGAGACAATAATACTAATTGGGTCTGAGGTGCAGTGTGAAGTTGTGATTTCACACTAATTTTTTATATTGCCTGAAAAGAACAGACAAGATCTAACACGTTGCTCCAGTATTTCCCAGTATTTCGGGCAACTATTCCCACTGCCTTATCACCCATACACTAGAAAAAGAGGTCATCTACTGAGATTTTTTTCTTTTTTCATGTGACTCTTTTTGGTTTTACCACTGAGACTGGAGATCTGTACTGTTGTCTGGACTAGGAACAGTCTAGAAACAAGTTTGGCTGATAACTGTCCTCCTCAAAATGGACTGTGCTTGTTAGTGGGATTATTTAGGATTTTAGAATTCCTCAGGTATACATAATGTAAATATAAGAGAAGTTTGGTCAACAGAAGATCTTTGGTTAATCTCAGATGGAGAAGTAGTTGTACTGACCATATTTAAACACTTCAGTGAATCTATCCCTGAGGACAACTGATCAATAATTTCGAAAGTACATTGCAGTTTTCCACACCCAAAAGCATGTGCTCAGGGTGTGGGTATGTCAACCTTTGTGACAGGGGATGGCAAGTCTCTTGGAAAGTGCAGCTCTCTCTTTTGCAGTCAGTGGCAATTTGTCCTTACTGTGCCCTTCATACTTTTTGCTTCTTCTCTTGGAGTTTATCTACCCTGCTGTAGTGCCAGTTTGACCTCTAAGGAGGTAAAAAAGGTCAAATTTATGATATGTTAGACACAAGTTAACAGAAGATGAATTAATTCGTTGGACAGATCTTTAAGAATTGTTCAGAATAATGAATTTTTTCTGATATATAGCTGATGATTTGCATCCAGAATCACTTGCTTGCTGTCAGGTTATTTTTTTTTTTGCCTAAAAATAACCTGCTTTCCACTACTTTTTTGGTTTTTTTGTTGTGCACAAATATAGCAGGTTTGTTGCATCAAGTCACCTTACAGAGTGGTTGGGAGCATTCTAAGAAGAGTGACTGGTGTGTATTTTGAGGCGGGTAGGATTACAAGTTCTTGCTCTTTTTCATTGTTTCAACTATTTTCAAATTCTGATGAGTCGCATGAGTGATAATTACAGAATTTCAGTATTTATAGAAAACTGTCAGTTTATAATATGTAACTGTGCAGATGATTTAATCTGACAGCACATATTAAGGAAAAAATAGTATTATCATTTTACAAATACAAAAATTTGGCAATTTTGACTAGCTTTTTAATTATAATTATTTAGAAGATGGATAAATACAGTGTAGCATCTAAAGCCTAAGGACTTTATGAAGAGAGGAAAAATAGAGACAAAGGATTTATAATACCAGGTACTGCAAGTTTTAACCCACAAAGGTGAAAAAATATAGTTTATGGGAATAGATGAGGCATAAAATAAAGTAAGAAGGACTTCGAATACATATTAATACATTAATGAATTTGTGGAAAGGCCTCCATGTTGCTATGTGGTGTTAAATGAAATCAGAAATGTTGGGCAGTTATGTCACCTGACGTGTAAGACAATCTCCTGTTACAGTCCTGAGCCACTTTTGCTGACTTGCCACAATGCAAAGAGCCCAGGCTGGAGGGAGGCGGAGGAGATTGGGTGTCCTAGGGCTGAAAGCTGGAAGAAGGGGAGGCAGGATCAGGGAAACTCAGAGAAGTTGGAAATGATGGGGACAGAAGTGACCATGGGGATAAGCAATTAATATAGAGACCTGCAACACTCCTTATTACTTCTGAAATATTTACATATTTTCTACCTAGGGGCTGAGCTGAACTAATTGACATAATTGCAAGTAAAATTTTACCAATGGAGGTATTTGTCCTGAAGTAACCTCAGAGATAAATCCCTATCTTTGTGACAGATTTGTACAAGAATAACAATGGAGGGTTATGCCCAGTGTAGGAGCAATGTGACACAGGTGAGCAGAGCAAATGAGCATATGAAAATACTTCTCTGTCATTCACTTAGATTTTCCATATCTGCTAAATGGAAGAAATTTGTGCTAGCCAAGAAAAAGAGTAATGATCTGTTGGTTTGTTTTGCTGGTTTTAGTCTCACCGCTCTCTTTTCAGAGGTGAGGATGAAGGTGTTTTTTTTTTCTTTTTCCAACCCCTGTGAACACTCCTGAGCTCCATGTGATTTTTCTCCATGGAAGATGGATGGACAGATGACAATGAACTTAATAAGACAAATACAAATAGAGTTGGCACTAGCTAAAACTATGGTCAAAAACATCTTTTCATGTTTCAATTACCAGATTTCCTAAACTACAGCAAATAAAAGCTTGGAAGAAAGAGCAATGGGACCTATATTCTCCAGAGTAAGGACTTTGTCTGAACTGACTATGTGAAAGGAGTTGTGTTTTTCAGAGAGTGAATATCTTGTAAGCCTTACTTCTTCTCCTTCATTTTGATGCAAAAACAGCCAAATAGTCCAGTTATTTATTTTGTCTTAATTTTTCATAAGGTTAAAAATTCTGAGAACCTCTGAAGTATCTCGCCCATCAAGGCCTGTGGACAATGGTTTGGAGCCAGCCAGAGTTTGGGTGGCCTGCCTTCTTTAGATTTCTTAGTGGTGCTATTGGAGTTAACCCAGCACCCTCGTTTCAGCTGTGGCTGTGTCTCTCAAGGCTGAGCAGGACCACAATGGCTGTGAAATGTGTTTAGAAGAAGGCAGGATGATTTATGTTATGAATCATGACAAGCGTGATGAGTTCATGTCATGGTTTAATCCCAGCTGTCAAGGAAGTACCACACAGCATCCTTCCCTTGCTCACCTTCCGCATCCCCTGGTGGGATGGGGAGAAGAATCAGAAAAATTCTGGGTTTAGATAAGAGCAGTTTAATAATTTAAATAAGGTAAAATGTAATAATAAGAGCAACAGCAAAAAACTGTAGGGATGAAGAGGAAAGAGGGAGGGGAATAAACACAAGGAAAACAAGTGATGCACGATGCAATTGCTCACCACCCACGGAGTGATGCTGAGCCTGTCCCCAAGCAGTGATCAGCCCCTCTTGGCCATCTGCCCCCAGTTTATATCCTGGGCATGATGTGGTATGGAATATCCTTTCAGCCAGTTCAAATCAGCTGTCCTGGACATGCTTCCTGCCAATTTCTTGTGCGTGTGCTTGCTGGCAGACCATGGGAAACTGGAAAGTCCTTGATTTTAGAGTACGCACTATAACAAAAACTAGAACATCTGTTGTGTTATTGTGTTATCAATATTATTCTCATACTAAATCAAACATGCAGTGCTGAACCACTTATTAAGAAAAAAAATCAACTCTATTGCAGCTGAAACCAGGACTCTTCACCTTCTGTCCTGTAACATCACTTGTGGCACAAATGCCAGCTTCCCACTACAGTTCCAGTGGCACAGTAATGCAGTCTTCACTCTGTGAACAGTGCACTGGGCATCTGCAGTGTCACCTTACCCAGAGACACAATTACATTCAACTACTGCCTCTCTTATTTTACTTCTTCCTTGAAATTTGAATTTGCTGTCCATCTTCTGACAGGTGCTCTCTCTACCCACCCCAGGAGTGCCGAGTCAGGCCAGGTTTCTGCCTGGGACAAGCTGGATCTCCATCCCTCTCTCCTTAGACCTAAAGCTAAATGGGCTTTGATGAGGAGGATGCTTTTGTCTTTATAGGCTGCCCAGAAATGAGACCTTATTTATGTTAAGTAGGTAACAGTTTGGTTCAGCTGAAACTCAAAGAATTTTTCTCTTTTAATTTAATTTGGCATACTGCATTTTTTTTTTTCAATCTATTATCTCGATATTTTTGGAATGCAGGTAAGTTCAGTGAAGTCTCATGGAAGTGCATTTACAAGCCTAAGAAAATAGGTAAAGGATTTCCCAATGCAGGAGGTCTCCTCATCAAGGTGTTCTCTTCCACAGCATTGTGGATGTAAAAACCCATAAGGCAGCAAATCTGGAATTAAAATAAGCAATAATTGTGCAGTCATTACCTTTATGATCATATATTCTCACCCTTAGGCTAACATTAGGCATGTGAAATAATTTGGAAGTTTGTCTTAAAGATGAAAACTCCTGTGAGAAAGAAGGTGTTCCATTCCTTGGCTGTTGAGAATAATTCTAATGAAATCATTCACTGCCACAGCAAACACCAGTCAATTCTCCTGGTGCCTATTTCTTCCCCAGTCAGGAAGGAACAAGGAATACCATGCAATATCATAGGGCACATAAAGTTAAATCCTGGCTCCTACTCTTTGCTGGAGGTCTCAAATACATGTAAATTCTTCCTGGATCCCCCCTGGTTACTTTATTCCATATTTTCAGTCATTTTCCCTAATGAAACAATCTAGCAGAACTAATCCAAACATGGGCTTAATTAATCAACATTTGGCAGTCTATAACTCCTCGCTCCAGTCCAAATTACTTGTGACAACTTTCTTAATGCACAACCAAAATATCTACAGGGAGTCTCTGCCTCAATCAGCTGGCTGGATATTAAATTTATTTAATATATTTCAATAAAACTCCAATAAACCTTTTCTCCCTAGCTGCCCACAGAGCATTTTATAGCAGAAAGTGACAGTATGCCATCTTTAACTTATTTTAAAAGAAAACAAAACAGCAGTCTTTCATAATGCAGTGATGTCTTGTTTGGGTCATGACAGCAGGAAAGGAAGCTAAACTGAAGAACATGATAGTGCTGGTCATAAGAAAGGGCTGAAACCAAGCATCTGACTAATAAATATTCTCAGGTTTGTTTAGTGCTCAATATTACCCAGTTGTAGGATTGTAGACAAAACCCGACTTACTTCCATACTGAGCCTGTTATTTTCTGGTAGCCTGAGAAAAAAGGGGAAAGAAAAAATAAATCTCTTCCTTACGAGTTAGAAATTCAGTTCTGCTGTCATGGTTCAGGAGAAGACACTGGGTCCACTGCAACTTCTGTGAACAGAAATATTTCAGCCTTCTTTCAGTTGCAAACTCTTTTTTCAGATCTAGTTTGTTTTGTTAAGGTGGAGACACAGTTGTGCGATTGTATAGTACAAGATATTTTTGCTCTACACTCTCAGACAGATACATATTTGATAATTGAAATTCTGTGTAGAATTCAGGCAGATCCTCCGTTCAGAAAGGCTTAAATCCAATCATTAGATCTAAGCACTATACTGATGTGAACACAGAGGTTTGGTCATAGCTTCCCTAGTCTGCAGAGGATCTGCAGAACCATGAAGAATAGAGCTTGTCAGTCCTGTGATCCATGGCTGAGGAGATCAAAATCTGAAGTCTGAAGAAAATTCCTTATGTGATATCATACACATCACAAATACTTTCTACTCTTTACTTCCATATCTGTAAAACAAATCTCTAGTTATTCCTCATCTTAATAAGGACTTCAGTGACTTTGTGCAGTGTTGTGTGTAAATTACTCGTGTAGACAAGATGTCTGTTATTTGATTTAGAAAATGTTATATATGTTAGTTCCATGGGTTTCTGTGTTCATATTCGGTGACTTTGATTTCAGTTGGACATCAGACTTTCTAGACAAGTTTAGTCACAGAGGTAATTGATGCCACAATTTAATTTCTTCAGACATTCAAGAACTGATCAAGAATTGACGAATTCAGGTGTCACAGCAACTATGAATCCAAAGAAGACCAGAGATTGAAGAGAGAACAGTAGCCCAGAACCTGTAGCATGGCATCTGTATTGACAAGGCTTTCTCTGGGCATCTCACGGGTTGCTTGTGCTTGCTGAATTGCAAGGGGAGAATCTGGGGGTGCAGAACCCTGTTCCTTCAGGTGATAGACTGGAATTTTCTTGCCGGCTTGTGCCAGAAATTGTTTCAGTACACCAACTGGAGCTACTTTGAAAAACATCTGGGGGAAGAAAGTTGGTATTGTATGCCTCTGCACTGGGTTCCACAGGAGGTATCATGGCTGGGACTGGGATCTTCCCAAAGGCAAGTACAACTTCTCCTCTGAGGAAAGACTTTTGGGAATTAGTTTTTTTCTATTTATTCATTGTTCAATAAAAAAGCTACAGGTTAGGAAATGTCTTCCATCAATCTATTCTTATTTTTCAGTGCAATTGGGGTGTCCTCCTTTCAGCCAAGGACACCATTAATTTTTTCACAGTAACCATGAGGGGGCAAAGCTTGGACCGTGTGGACACGTTTAGGTTATTCTATATCATCCTCATCATTGCTGTGGGGTGGAAGTAAGGGATTCTCACTTCCAAAAAAAAGAGGTCATGGCTTTGGGTGGAAGAAAAAGGTGGCTTGTAAGAGGTTCTGCCACCATTTTGTTCTTTTTCTCGAGGAGCAAGCGGCAAATGGAGCACGGGTGGGATCCCACTGCTGCCAACTGGAGGGTTTGTGAAGCAGTGCTTTTTTCATTGTCTTGGATTTGGGGAGAACATGGGTGCAAAGAGTCCCTTGGCCACTGTTTTCCATTGTCTTCGACTTGGGGAAGAAAACATGGGCATGGAGGGTCCAACAGCCATTTTGTTCTTTGTCTCGGGGGCCACACAGGTCAGATTAGTGAGCATTTTTCATATGTAAATCATCCTCATTTTGTATACTTTTGTCATTAATATTGTTGCTGTTACTGTTTGTTTTCTTATCTTATTTCCAGTAAACTGTTCTCATCTCAAGCCAAGATCTCTGTCTTTTGTCTCTCTCAGCTGAGAGAGTGGGGAGAGGGAAACAGCTGCTTCAGGCTTAATTTCCAGCTGGGTTTAAACCACAACAGAGTGCCTGTGTAATTTCTCAGAAAATTAATGAAAAAGGGGGGGATTCAGATCAAGAAGTCACCTCACATTATCCCAGAGGGTGTTTGCAGCCCTGTTTCCTTGCTATCAAAATTAGACAAAGTCTTTACATGGAAAGGGGCAAGAGTCTGTGGTCTTCTTGGGTTGTCTCCAAGCACATGTCTCATTCTACCACCCTGGCTATAATGTGTCTCAGTTTGTGTGAGGAGTCTCACAGCTTTCTGCCCCTAGTTTTTCTCACCATACCACTATGCGAGTCATGGAAAAGTATATACCCTTCTCACTGCTCTTTATGATGCAGCCAAAATGATTTTGTGGGGCCAGCTTGCAATAAAGGGCACTGCTGAGAGTTAGCCAGGATGTCACCATGATGTCCCCCTATTCACATCTACATGTGTGGACATCTAAGGAGGGGTGAAAACTGTGTAGAAGATTAACTTTGTAAGCAGCAGTGGTGATAACTTCTACCAAAGAATCCCAGAGGAGAACTGCCCAAGGAGCTTTCTGACTCAATGACATTACTTTTTTGCAGAATATAAGACTGCCAAAGTGTGGACATTTGTTAACACCATCCCAGTGATCACAAAGGGCAAGTGTGATAGCTAAGATAAGCAAAGCACAATCGGCCTGATAAGATTCCTTGGTAAAAAAAAAAAAAAAAACCCACAAAAAAACAACAGCAAAAAAAATTGATACAGAAATCAGTTGATGCAAGATTAAGCGTGGTAATAGAATTAATACTGGCTAATATTTTTTTTTCATGAAAAATAGATCTTGTCAAGAAAACCCAATTTCATCCTTTGATGGAATTATAAGTTTAGTCGATGAGGGAAACTGCGCAGACATAATAGACTTTTGTATGGCATTAGATTCAGTATCACATGGAATTATTTTAATGAAAAGTACTATACAGTATGATAAAGTTAACATTGAATAGATCAAAGCTGGCCATCTGACAATTTCAAATACTAGCTGTCAGCAAGGAAACATTATTGAATGAGATTGTTTCTAAGTGGGGTACAACAACCATCAATATCAAACCCAGTCCTTTTTAGCATTTTCATCAATCATGTGACAGTAAATAATTAAAAAAAAAAAACCAGACAAGCAACTCATAAGAGATGTAACCTTGAGTGGAGTGGCAAAAATCATAACATGCTAGCCACACAGAGAGATCAGATTCCATTGGATCAGGTGGGAATATTCCCAGCCTGAGACAAAGTCTTCATTTTATAAGAATTTAAACCCTTAGAGGCATTCCCTGAAACTACCATTTTTTAACACATAGATTTCACCTTATTCCCTTCTAAGGAAATAAGTGGAGTCTTCTTGTTGTAAACAACTTTTGGTTAGACTTTTATATGCAGAGTCATTAAAACACTTCTGCAGAAGAATGAGTTTGACTCACAGTCTTTACTAAAAGCCGTTGCTGTTGCATAAATGATTCCATGGAGTGTTTGCCATCTTCTCTCTCTTCCTCGGATGATAGTACTACTGTATTGGATCAATCTGAGTGAAAGTACAGCTTAAATTAGCATTTAGTGATGGACATAGCAGTGTTAGGTTTGTGGCTGGACTTGATGATCTTTAATGTTTTTTCCAACCTAAATATTGTGTGGTTCCAAGAAGCAGCATCGTGCTCTGGGTGTAAGAAAGAGCAGTACCATGGACAGTGGCCACTCCTGGAAGGAGCTTGGAATGCTGTCAAGTGGAAATATCCAAAAGGCTGCTATGGAGGGCAGAAGTAATGAGATCTTTGTTGTATGAATGGGAAAGCAGGGGGAAGATTAACTCCCAAATGTGGTCCTGAAGAGAGGGATGATCGAATCATGGTCACAACTATTTTGGAGAGCATATAAATGAGTTGCAAATGCTATCTAAGGGCTGGAAAAAATGCTGTGGGGGAAGAGCTGAATCAGTTTAGCTTGCTAAGAAGCAGAAACGAATGTGAATTTATTAAATGCCATGTCTTTCCAGAGGGAAATCTGGATCTGAGAGTGATCAGCTTAGCCAAGAGAAGTGTTACAAGAACCAATGGCTGGAAACAGAAACCAGAAAAATTTAAATGAGAAATTAGGGAAAACTGAAAGTATGGGGCATTAACAAGTGGAAAAAGTTACAAAAGGAGAGATGTTTTTCCTTTCTACCAATATATTCAGATCAAGACTGATGTCTTCCTGAAATATATGCTTCAATCAAACATGAGTAATTGGGTTGAACACAGGGGTGACTGGGTGAAATTGAATGGCCTGTGATATGCAGGAGGTCAGGCAAGCTGAGATATTGCCCTTTACAGCCTTAATCTCTCTGAATCTATGAATATTTGAGTTAGATACAGTAGGTATTTTTGTACTTGGCTAACATGCATCTCAGATATGATTTATTAAAGCTTTCCACCTCTTTGGTGACACAGGTTGGCAGAGTGGAGGTCAGACCCTATGGCACACCGTGCAGACAATTGCTCACCCAATCTGAGTAATGGTTTACTGATAGAGTTTTCCTGTAAGTGGTGGTTACAGCAGATAATGCTCACACAACCCATATGATGAATTATTTCTGCAGAAAATGTTGGTAAAATAATCCTGAATAATGCTTGTATCAGAGTCCCATGATAGTTCACAACAATAACAACAACAAAGCTTAAGCTTGCCAAAACCTTTTCTTTTTTTTAGCTTTGACATCAAAGAGCTCATTCATTCCTACTACCCAAGTGGGGTAAATCACTCTGACAGGTAAGGTGAAGATTCATCTGACTGTGCTACACAACAATATGCTTCTAAAACTGCTATATGGTTAGAGACTTTTAACACTTTTTCTCTGCTTTTATCACTTTTTTTTTGCAATGTGTAGACCAACACAGTTTTTACTGTTTATAGATAAGTATTCCTTGTTCAACACACTCACATGAATGATCATTGCCATAGTGAGTACATTTTTTTATTGACTCATATATTTACTTACCTGTTATATTGTTCCCCAAACACTGTCCTTTCTTTTTATTTACCAAAGTGAAAAGCAAAATTTATTCAATAGGTGAAGGATAATTACTGGTCTGGTTTTACATGATGCTCAGCACTCTGATCTCTAGCCCATCACTAAAACTCATTTACCTTAAATCATGGAAGCATATATGTTACAACTCCATGCATAATGACTTTTTAGTCAATTATATTATATAAAAAAATACTTGTTTTCATAAACTTTAAAAAACAATCAATGCATCTTGTCCTTGGCACTAGTGTACATGTGAAATGCACACTTGTAGCATAGCAACTGCTTCTACTGGTTTATCTGTAGAGAATATGGACATTTAAGATTAATGTGTTTCCATACTATTCTGTGAGTTTAACAATGCCAAGAAAGCCATGCACTGCCTCTCAGGAGCTTTAGCCTCTTGCTTCCCTCTGATTATACCTGATGTCCTGGAGGGAGAGGGGTCTTCAAGAAATCTTTGTCACTTTGTCCAAGCAGACTCCTTAGTAACTTGCTTTTTGGGTCATAGCTATAAGGAGTACATTTCCCTCCACTTTCCCACCAGATTCCTTGGAGCAGGTGTGGCTTTTTGACAAGTGCTGAATGGGCACCATGCCTGAGTGGTCCCTCAAAATTGGAAAGACTGCCTTGCTGTCGTTGTCCAAGGAGCACCTCCACACTTAGCAAATACAAAAGGCAAAGGAAGCTGCTCTCCAAGAAACAAATAGGCTATCCTGAGTTATGCAATCCCTACGGGCATCTTCCAGTGAGGAGGATCTGATCTGTCACCCATTCCATGGGATCCTGTTTGGGCAACCTGCACTTTCATCTCCCAGGCATGACAGGAGGTCTGAAATACTCAAAGTCCCACTGATGGACACAGGCAGCAAGGTTTATCAACAGCATTTTCAATGTCCCAGAGGGAAGATTTCCAGCTATAGCACCTTGTAACCTTGTAGCACAACACACAGTGTTCTAGCATTTTGTTTTCTTTAGTGTATTTCCTTTCATGTCCCTACCTGGCCCTCAAAGTTGGGGTTAAAATCTAGGGAATGCTCATAGGTTTTCAAACTTTAGGCTTGGATGGTGTCTTTTTATTTCCTACTGTGTTGCTACTGAGAAAAACAGCTGTACGTGCAATAGCTATTTTCCATCCTGAGGTCTATTTGTGTCTTCTGCATGTGACTTTAAGTAGAAACCACGATGAATCACGCTCTTACTCTTTTACCCATCCTGCAGAAGAGGGTTCTGCAAGCCATTACCCAGTCCATATGCCACCAAGTCCCCAGCAGATTTTCATGTAATTGGAGTGAATCTAGATCTTGTCTAGGTTTGTCAGCAGTCTTTTTTCTTTTTCCTCATTGGACTGGGGAGGGTTGTTGTTTGTCATGAGTGCTGTTTTGCCTGTTAAACTTCCTGACCAGGCTGGGCAGCCTGCCCTAGTGGTACCAGTGATTCCATCTGGAAGCAAAAAGAGAAGAAGGTTCCTGTCAGCACAGATGAGGCACATAAAAAATAATCTCAGCCAAATATGTTGAAAAGACAAGTAACAATGTACTTAAATGTGAAATCAAGATACACAAAATAAGACTGTCGTAGGTTAGAATAACAGACCACCAAGTCCAAGAAGTGTGTCTCACTGATTATCAGTATGAGTTGTGATAGCAGCATGAAAACGCCTAAACAGTTTTGGCAGTCTCATGCTTTCTCAGTGTAAAGATCAGTTTACCAGAGCTTTTTTTTATCTCTGTATACTATTCTCTTTCAGATCCATTTCTCAAAGCATCAGGTTCTGTTTTACCAGCAGCCTCTGTGTTTCAGCCATGGTTTTTGTTTGAGAAACCTATGTACCTGAAGGTGTTTTAATTAATCTCATTACTATACTGCCTGTGTTGACTGGTTAAGTAGTAGCTCACACAGGGGTGTTTTCCTCGTTAAGCCTGGGATACAAGATGCAAAACAGAATGTGCCATACAGTGGATACACCAGTCAGGACAATTCTCATGGGAAGATAAAATTTTTAATGGTTTCCTCTGTTTATTAAATAGTTGCTGGGCTGATAAATGCTGCACAGTCTGTCCTTCTACAGTCTTGGCCAATAAATCTCAGTCCTTGTGTGCCTGCATCTACTTGAGGTCCAGATGCAGGGACTCACCATTGACTTTGGTCGTGAGCCTCACACAGCTCTTTCAAAGCAGGATCAGTGCCCAGGTCATACTTAACCTGATCTTTGTGTCAGTCAGAAAACTAGTGTCTTGTCTCTTAAAGACTTAATGACCCAAACTGGGTCTTTTTCTGAGCAACAGAATTTTTTATGGCTTTTTCATGTGTTTTGAACCTTTATGTTTGGCAGCACTCCCAAAGATTGTATGACCTTGTTCCCTTTTGCATTCTTAAACCATCTGCATTGGGCAAAGCAGTCAGGGTCTTTAGATAAGTCTCAATTATTTTCCCATTTATGTTTTTTATATAAAAGAATATGCAATTGAAGATTTTACAATTTTACTGACTGGGACAAATACTGCATGGAGGCAATATGTATAGAAATGCACTAAAATCCTGTTAATTCTCTCCTAATTACTGTAGCAATCTTGTTGACCATGCCTGTCTTCAAATTTGTGTTATATTTGTTCTCTTCTCAGCAATTTCTTGTTTAAAGGAAGTATGATGCGGCCTTACCAAGAATCTACTTTACTACTATTTCAACAGCAATAACTACTCTACAATTATTAAGTTGAGAGAGAGTTATTCTGAGTAGGAGAAATATGAAGTAGGATATATGTTCTGTTGGGTTTTTTCACTGTTTTTATCCTGAAAAGCTGAGACATACGAACTAATGAAAGAATCACCCAGTGCCCTCGCTGGCAGTCCTAGCAACAGAGCCCAACTAGATGACAGTGTTCTTCCATTTATTTGCCACAGAGAAAAGAAAAGCAGACGCTTGGTTTATGTTTCACCCTATCTGAAATATTAAGATGTTCCAAAGTCAGCCACCTGGATAGATAGTGACCCCAGAGCTCCCTGCATCAGAATTGAAAAAGCAACTTTACTTTTTATTTTCTTCACTAGGAATATGAAGTTTATCCTATGTCCTCTATCAATGATCATTTTCTCAGGTCTGATGATGAAATTTGACATTGCAGTTAAATCCCAGATAATAATCCTGCTGATGATACATAAGTCAGGTAGTTTGTAGTTCTTTTTCTCATATATGGATTGGCTCTGAGCTACAGGGAGGAAAAAGTAAGTGAAATTTGTCACTGACAAAATTTAGTGTATGACTGTGAACCTCTGGGATTACAGGTTTCCATCTTTTTCAGAACGTGTTCTTTCTTCTTATTTGTCACAAAATTTCTGAGAAGTTTATTAAGGCTTTCTTCAGTCTGAAATTTCCAACACTACCAGACAAGAAGTTAAAGCAACAGGAGTTTTCTTTTACAATATTGTGTATCACTGAAATAATGAGCATGAACAAATTTTCCAAATTAAAAAAAAAAAGATTCATTAGGCATTACGCTTGTAGAAAAGCCACAAGAACTGCACTCTTGAAAATTCCCAAGCACTCTTGAAGTCTCTTCCATAATACTTACAACAAAACCTGAAACTTATATTTAACATTGATTTGAAAATCTGGTTTGTTATACCCTTAGCTGCTGTAGCCCCTACAATGATAAAATTATTAGGTGGAAACAGATACAATGCATTCCCCACTAGATCTTTCTAATGAAAATACAAGGGATATTTTTACATCCTGGCAACTGTAGGAAAACCAGAGATTGTGGAGAAGTCTACAGTGATAATGTTAATGAGGGTCACTGTCCTGCTTTCAAGAAGAAATTATTTAGTGAGTATTTCCTTTTTTGAGAGAGAAATACTGTGATCACGCCTTGGGGTTTTTTTTTACATTTTTCAATTATTATCTCTGCTCTAAAAGTGCATATGATGAATTCATCTACAAGTACAGCATTAAGAATGGTAGCCATTATGCAGTGGTACGTGTGCGAGGGGGTGGGCAAGAAGGGAGAGGAACTGTAGATCTCTTCCCAGTACTACATTATCACAGAGAGAGAATCTCAGCACAAATTATTATCTTCCTATTAAAGTACTTTCGTAGGCTGAACTAAACAAAGCTGATTCTTCTTTTGAACAGGCAGCCTTGTCGAATATTCAATACCCAGGCATATACTGATCATTCTGCACTGGTTGTTTTTCTTCATTTCCGTTTCTCCTGAGGTCCTCTTGCATCAGATTTCATGGGTTTCTCTCCATGCCATGTATCCTGAAAGGAGCAGCAAATTCTTGCAACAGAGGTAGGTGGAGAATAGATAAAATAAGGTGGAAGAAGAACAGGAGCCACAAAGGAGACTTCCTTTCATCTCCAGCCCGAAATCAGATGTTAAAGCTACTGGTGTTATGGAAGAAAATGTGAAGAACAGAGGGTTTAGACAATTTATACTCCCCATCATCAACTTGCTACTCACACTCTTTGCCTGACCATCCTGTCTATGTTACTAGGCAGCTGGATTCAAAGCAAGTGTAAATGTATGCAGCACTACCAGATTCAAAGGAGCCAGGATGATCTACTCTGAAGGAGAATTGGGACCTTGATGATATAATTTGAGAAAATTTTTCAGGCACCCAGAGAGCAGCTTTTCATTATTATTCCTTCCCAGTGGCCGTGTTTTGCATTTATACCAGCAGAAAAAAAATTCCATAAACCTCTTGCTCAGCAAGAAAAATAATAGTCCAAGAGGTGCTGGTTGTTCTGGCATTCTTTTTTATGTTCTATTAATAGCTGTACTTCTAACCCTAGTGTCATTACTTAGCCTTTGAAGTAATGGAGGCTATGGGAAGTCAATTGTATATAGAAAAGGTAGCTAGGGCAGTTTGGGGCAAGCCCACAGAGAAGAACAAATGTTACTGGTTTGATGTTGAGGAAGGATGAATGGTCTCCTGGAAAATTAAAAGGGAATCTGAAACTCCTGCTATTTGGTGGTGTAGTAATGGGGAGAGGGGTAAGTATTGGAAGTGGGGCTGCTGCTTGAATAACAATCCTCAGTTAGGAATTAATAATTCAATGAATGACTCCTTAGAGTTCACATTTGTAGAGAAAATCTGGAAAAAGAAATCCAAGTTTGTATGTTCAAAAGGTAGGGGAGAAAAAGTCAGAAAAATAGCCTATTTTAAAAGACATTTTAAAACTTATTTCTTTTGTGTGTCTGACTGGGACTGAAATATTACCAAGTATTTTAAACTCTGTTTTCTAAGGCTCCAAGCAGCAGTAACTCCTATTCATCCAAGTCCTGGAGATATTTTCTTCTTCAGAGTCCTGAACAGAAGAGTACAAGCAAAGATGACTTCAGTCTAGCCAGTTCCCTTGTCTTGCTCCTGCACCCTCTCTTCGGACACCCTTCTTTCTCCTGGCATCTCTGAAGACCCCAGAATCACCAGAGTGGTTTTCCCTGTACCTTCCCAGCACTGATAATTAGTTTCCTTTTCATTTCCCTCTAGTTGTTCTGGTCTGGTTTTAAGCACAGACGTTTGTGGAGCCTATTTGGCTCTGGGCAGCTTTTCAATGGGTTTACTCAGTGCTACTGACATTCAAGTAGAGGGACTGATGAAGTAGAGCAACCATGTTGCTTCAAGAATCTGTGAGGATGACAGAAGTGCTAGACTCGTGGTCTTTTATGTGTGAGCTTCACCATAGATAAGTTAATTCAGTGCCTGTCACTTTGTAACAAAATGAGTTAACAGACTTCGCAAAGTAATTTTAATTTTTCAGAAGGAAGCATGGCTATTTGTCAGCTCTCTGCACTCCATGCTTTCTCTCTGACCCTTGATTTCACTTGTCGAATAAGTGGCAAATGAGATGTCTTTATACAAAGACCTAGCAAGCAGCCTGCATGCCCTGGTCTCTTGTGCGGAAGAGGATTTACACAGAAAATTCCCGTGACTGACATGTGTTCTTGAGATGGAGTCTGAGACTGCAATAGACCAAGGTCTGAGCTGGATTTTAGTCTGCTGAATTTTCACAAGCAGTTGGTTTTTGAGATGTTTCCCAAGATTGACTGATTTACCTTTCCTTTTTCTTTTTCTTTATTTTTTTGGACCCCATACTTACTACTAAAGTTTTTAACTATCTGGTTCTTACTGCATCATCTGGAATCTTCTTGGAGCAGATATTATCCTGACATTTAATTATGCCTGAATTGGCTTTTCACTTTTGAATGCAATTGGTATCTTATCTAATTTTTATCTGAGGATTTCAGTGTAATTGTAGGTGCACACCATGTACGAATGTGTACACACAAACACACAAGACACACACAGGCAAACAGACACAAACAGACTGTTTTGGTTTTTTTTAAAAAAGGCATTTCAGTCTATTTAAATTTATTAACAACTCCATCCAGACTTCACCATATAATTTTGGACAAATAAACAGTTTATGGATATAAGTGTCAGTCACAAAAGTAAGGTAGGAGGAGCTGTTCTTTTGTCCTTTAACAAGATATCTAGGTAGGATGTTGGGGTTGTAAGTGTTGTTCACATCTCTCCCGCTACTGCAGGCTATTGTGTATTCTGATTTGAGCTGTTCTTTTGAAGTTCAAAGGACAAACACTTTGTATCTGACTTAAATATTCACAGACACAAAGTGAAAAACTGACTTTAGCCATGATATTAGACTTATCTATATGGTTTCTGGTCTCTGTGCCAGTGAACATTTAAAGAACTGCTCCATCATCTTCACAGGACAAGAGCAACATAGGTGTGTCTTCAACTATCGTTCAGCTCAGTGGTTAAAACAAGCTCCCATGACTACGAGTCATTGGTTAAAATTCTTGTTTTGAACTTCATTAGAGGAGATCTCGACCACATTTATATGCAGTGGCAGAGCAACCATGCTGTACTGCAGTCCCTCCTTTTCATTCACTTTCTGAATCTATTCCTCTGCTTAATTAAAGCATTTCTAAATGTTTTATTTTCTCTTTGGAAAACATGTGCTATTGAACCTCAAATGAACCTCCCATAATCCATCATTGAAAAAAAAGAAGACTGTGGTCGCCATTAAATTTTGTATTTCAGCCACAACCCAGTACTTGGCAACCCCACGTGTCCTTAAATGCAATCCCTCCCCTTCCAAACATGAAGTGGAAATAAGTGCTTTTCTCTTCACTCCAGTGCACTCTTCACTCTAATGTAATCTTCCTCTCTTCTGCGTGTAGCATTTTGGGGACCTTTGAGAGGAGAGCAGCTCTTTGTATCTTTTACTGCTACTCACCTATTTTTGGAAAATGACTTCATGAAGGATTGAAAATACTATAATAATGTTGTTGACTGTAATAAAAGATATGGAGGAGATGGATAGTGGATAGATTTCTGATGCCATTTCACTGTTTGCCCCCAGTTGCTTTCTGGCTTTTTTCCATTATCTTGCAGTAATTTGGGAAGTAGAATTACTAGGACGAGGGAAGTTAAAAGCAACATATTCTGAGTTTTTCTTTTTAATTAGTCTCACCATATCTTCCTCAGCTCCCTTTCTCCTCTAGCAGGAAGTAATATGACAGTTATTAGACAGCTGCATGACCAGCTGGTTGGAGGTCTCCAGGCTACTGATTGCTCTGGTGAGAGCTACGTGAAAGTCAGTGCACTGTATCCTAATGTGCAGGCAAGGCATCTGCTGGGTCTGCCCACAATTCTGAATGCATGGGAAGGGAGCTATTGACATGTCATTCTTGTGAAACCAAAATATCCAGAGAACGGGGCTTTACAACAGCTATAAAAGAAAGCATTCTCTCTACACCTCATTTCTAAAACACCTAACAGTTTAGTATTTAAATTACTGGTCTAAATACCCTCCTTGTTCTGTTAAAAGGCGTCAGTTCACTCAATGCTGAAAAAGTCTGGTCCTTACACAGCACTACAAATAAAGGTGACTGGAAACAAGTTGACTCTGTGGGTTTCTCTCTGTAAGCTTCAGCTCCATGGCTGACATTTGGCTCCCACTGAGAGAATGCAGGGACCCTGGGGCAGGGCCACTGGAAAACTGGCAACAAAAAGGGAGTGGTACAGCCCATAGGAAACTTCTGAGGAAGTGCTGAGGAGGAACCTAATTTGCTAAGTGACAGAAAATCATGCAGAGGGCAGATGAGCAGAAAGAGCATGCTGGGGGATATATAAGAGGATGGTTGAGGGAGTCAATGTCTCTCTGCCTCATTAGATGCTTGCTGTTAAATTTTCGAGCATGATGAGTGGTAGATGAAGGGAGTACAATCAAGTGGTGAACACGTGTTGCTGAACCTCCTCGGTGCCACACTGTGCACAGATGCCTGGCGTCTGGCATGTGAACTCAGTCCTCCAGTGGGTGCTGGGGAGAGGAAAGTAGGCTTGTGGATAATTAACTGCAAATGCAGCAGACAACTGTTCTTTTATTCATTTTTGCTCTTTTTAGAATGTACTTGTAGATACTCATTCGGTGCCTCAAGCACCTTAACAATCACTTACAAGTCACAGGCTAAATAAGGGGTGTACCTGTGAATAGATCCACTGCTGCTCATTGTAGCTGTAGAGGAAGAAGAAAATTGATAGCTTGCATGGAATGATAACAAAAACAGGAGTCTGACACACAACGTGGGTACAGGCTCCCTGTGAGACAGCATCAGCATCTGATAGGGAGAGACTGAGGCTTTAATAAGCTTAAAAGGTCTCAAAGCAATGATGGCTTTGTAGGTTAAAACCATCACCTTGAATTCCATATGGGAGTTTAGCAGAAGTCAGAGAAATGCAGAGAGTGAGGTCTAAATTGCTCCCAGTGTGCAGTCTGTCAGGCTGCAACATGCTGTGCTGGCTTCAGGCTGAATATTTTGGAGGTGTACATGCATGGAGAGCACATTAAAGTAATCTAAGCCTCTTTTCTGCATACTTGTGACATGGTCACTGCCGGCAAGAGCTGCCTGCATTATGCTGGCTGTAGATGGAAATAGAAGCCCCCATATGGTGGCTGCTTGGCACTGAGGACCAAGCCCTGTTTCAAGCAGTGCCCCCAGCCTGCACACTTGTTTCACTGGCAGATGTGTTGCACTGCCTGCTTCCCCCCACATCTTTCACATGTCAGTGAGACAGTGAGTGCCTTGTGCTCTGGAGCTAGGAAGGTTGATCCCCTAGATTAATTAGTCTGTTCCAAACTGTGTGTCAACAGTCTGTTCCAAACTTTTTTCCTCATGGTATGCCCCAGCTGAGATCCTAGTTACTCTGTCAAAGTAGATACAGGGAAACAAGGGAACCTCCAACATGTGCCTCAGACCTCAGGCAGGCTGGAGCAGCCTGGGGCCATGTCTATTGCTCTTCATTGACTTCAGTGAGGGCTTTGGGCTTTGCTTCTTATTTATAGTAAGCTCGAATCTAAAATTTTTGGTGGCCATTCAAATGTTTCCATTCTGAAAAATGTCCATTTGTTAGAGTTTTTTTTACATTTTTGTAGTCATTTTATGGTGGCTCCTGGGCAGTGGAGCCAGCAGAGTGGGACCTTGAGAAGCTGAATTCAGTGCCAGTTATGACTATGCACAGGTGGTAATAGCACAAAACCTGTCAGCTTTCAAATCTTTCCTCCATATTCTTTATTCCTTTCTTATTCTCTGCCCACCTTTTATTTGACTTCAGCATGAGAAGGTGCACAAAATTGCAAGTGGATTAGCACAGTAGATTTTGTAAGGTTTATTGCTAGGTTCATATTTTGTTCTCACTTGCAAGGGGTTTGTGCTCCCAGGTAACCTGAAGCACCACATGTAACAGCTTCCTGAAGTGATTCTTTGGCTCAGATTCTTTAGCTCCCTGTCTCTCAAGATTAGCACTGGATGGTATTGTTTGATGGTTCAGTGTCAGCTAGTGATATACAGTCATCTCCAAAGCCTGTTTTTTGTTTTTTTTTCCTTAGAATCCATAATCTTAAAAGACTTCCTTTTTTGTTTTTCTGGCTTTTTATCCTTTTGTGCTGCGTATCCTGAAGCTGCAAGTAAATATTAGACCCCCAGGATAAGAAAAAGCCCTGCAGAAAACATAGAAGTTAAACCTCTCCTGGAGCAATGAGATGCCTGTAAGCACTTCTGGCTAACTTGTGGGTTCTGGGGCTTGCTCTTTGGAGATAAACTGGTACACCAAATAACCCAGTACATCTGCATGTAATGATTATATGGTCATCTGTTTCTATTTACACACCTATAGATGGAGCTGGAAGGACCATCTGCAGCAAACAATTTATTTGATGGATTAGGCACTCTTTTTAGTGTGTGTTTACAGACAGGCTTTTCTCATTGTTTGAAATGATCAAATCAATGGTTGGTGTGCAGATGTTTCAGCAGTGTAGTTCTCACCAGCTAGTTCCTGTTTGGTGAATTATCACTGCAGACACATTGAATTTTTACTGCATGCTACTTGTTTCATGCCAAGCAATGGTTGCGATGGCAGCTCCCACAGAGATAGCACATTCATATGATACTCCAGCTTTCTTATGAGCACAAGTGTTCTTCTGTCAATGTTCAAGAAGAACAAATACAATGAATCATTAAAAGAACATTTGAAAAGCTTTGCTATATAGCAAATTGCCAAAATAATCATAGACAGATTTCAGGGGTACCAAAGCACTCTGATGATTTGGGTCAAATTAGTGATTAAAAAAACAAGTACAGAAAAAATAAGATTCTTCATTTTGTCATGTTCTAATTAATTGCTTTCATTTTTACTTTGAACATTATCTTTAATTTTTAGAAAAGTCTAAAATAATTAAAATTATTGGAAAAAGAAATTACCAATCAACAAACAAAAATATTTTGCACTGAAATTAAAAAGGCATTTGCCATATTCAAGGTGAATCTCTGAGGATTATACTTTAAATTAGCCCGAATCTCTGAGGAAGTTCCCAATTTTATTGATTTTTCTTCTATTTCTTTTGTTCACTAACCAAATTTTTCAGGGTGTGTGTATGTGCGTGTCTGTGTGTGTAATCCTTTTCTCTAATCTGGAATACCTGGATGGTCAGTACATTACTCAGCAGTCCATTAGGATATTTCTATTCAGCAAATTATTTACATTCACTTTCAAATTAGGTCACCAATGTGTAGCTGATGTGTGTATTGTTTTGGAAAAACTGGCAGCGTGCACTTTAACCCAGTCTCACTGGGAGGCAGCATGGGAGAAGCGGGACAGGTGTTACAGATCAGAATGGGCAGATTCTTAAAAGTCAGAGTTTAACATCAGGATCCAAAATCTGTTCAGTAAGAATTAAATATGCTTCTAGATTTTCACAGAAACAGAGCAAACAAAAGCTTCTACCAGCATCTAGAGTTTGGTCAGACCAAAAGACTCTTTAGCTAAGTATCTGCACCAGTAGGGTCTCTCAGGTACCTAGGACAGATGTAGAAAAAAAGTGAATGTAGAGTAGGGTCACAGACTCATTGCTTCAGGGACTTCTTGAACAAAAAAGGATGTCTTTGTGTTTCACTACCTGTTAGGAATCTGATTGCTTGGGTTTATATTTATGCAGATCTTGTCCTCCATACACTGGGCTAGTAGGAAAAACACACAAATGTCGCAGGGTTTAAATAAAGCAAGGGATATGACTCAGTGTTGTTATCCCAAGTGGATCTGGGGTAGAGGAGAAGCAAAAATAGCATTTGTGAGCTCATGTTCTCTAATACTTTTCTACATCATTTGCTTCTGTCTTGCAATCAGCAGAGAGATTCCTTAGACCGGTTGTGATCAGTGTACATCAGTCAGTCATCAAACGGTCAAATGCCTGTGACTTTCCCATGGATTTGTTGCAGAATCATTAAACCCTACTAGATTTTTGTCTGAATGTTTTCTGAATGTGGACTCTCCAAAGTACTCCAGCCCCCTCTTGAAGTGAGATCCAGTGTTACATGCCTTTTAGTGGAGTAGCTGCTGGCAGCCAGAAATACAAACCCCTGAGACCCACCTGTGTGTAAATGGAAGATGACAGAACTGCTGCAATGCCCAGGTTTAGCTACTTTGGAATAAGGGCTTTTTGCATCAATTTTAGAAGGTGATTTGAATTATTGAATAGTTTTGGATTCCTCTAGTTGACTCTTAATCTAGATGGTATTTTTTCTCTCATTCTCATGTTGCATAAGTAACTATTCTTGTGAATCAGAGATTTTATGTTTATGAGACACATTAATTTTGAACCATCCCTGTTCATACCATAGTTAGGACTTGCTGGCTGTGAATGATGTTATTCAGTCTTTTTTGGTTTGCCTGTCAAAGGTTTTCAGGTTAAGCACGATAAGATGATTTTGCCCTATGCCACAGCCACAGATTTTGCATTGACATGTGAATATCTTCCCAAGTGATGCAGTGAGACAAGAATAGTAAGGCTGGGAGATGGGATGTAAAGTGGAAAAGAAAAAATAATCTTCCAGGTAGATTCCCTTAGACTAGTTTGTTGATGTTTCCTGGTTTTATAAGAAATATGGAAATAGGTTGTCAGGAGGTGTCAGGAAAGGAGCTGGGGTTAAGGTCACTCCCAGACTCAGCCTACAATGTAGATGGAACCATTGCATACCTTCTGCTCACAGAGCAGAGGACGGAAACATTTTTTTAAAAAGAGCAGAATGAAAAATCCCTTGTCTTGGGTATGGATTTCTGGATGTATACATGTCAGTGGTAACAACTACAAAATCTACAGTCATGCAATTGACTTTTTGCTTTCTGAATGGTGAACAGCAAAACAAAATGTACATCTACTAGTCTAAATGAACCAAATCTGATGCTTTCATTCACAAATATAATTGCATAGCCTTACAAATCACACTGTTCTCTGTGTTCAAACTGTTGTGATGCTAGCAACAACTGAAAATGTTTATGGATGTTCTAATTGGAGCAAGCCAAAGAAAACTGTTTTTACATAGGCTCTGCTTGTGAGGATGGGTTTTCTGCATGCAGTGTTATGCATGGTGCAGTCTTTCTGCCTCACTCAATCTCTCTCTCTTTGTATTTTCATCACTCAGGTTATGAGTGCCATGCACAAATTACCATGACAAGCATGTGCATATATTGTGTAAACAAAAATTGCAGCTTTGTGAAAACAGCACTCTTTTGGTGCCTGAGAGCCCCTGCAATCACAGGGCATATGTCAAGTGTATCAACACATCTGGAAGCATAATCTTTCTTTCCTTAAAGGGGCTGAATGTAGCTCATATTTAATAGGGCCCTCACGGCAATAAAGGTTAACTGCACACTAGCACGGCAGCTATTAGAAGGACCTGCTAAAACCCTAAACCCCTCAGGCAGATTAACTGCTCAGAGGTTTGAAACAGACCGATGCAATCCTGTTCTTGTACAATCTATAAAGCACGAGTGGGAGGACTGGTTAAGGCCCTGACACTGTGACAATGCACAGTAACTCCAGGGTTTATATCCAGATTGGAGATTATCTAAATCATTACCTGTGAAAGCGGCAATGCCATTTTACGCTACAGCAGCCCTAGTCCCTGGGCTACGCAGCCTGGAGGACCAACAGTAAGTTTTCCCAACATATTTCCCAGGCACGCTTTTCTTTTCCCTCTAAGACAGCTTGTGCATGTTTCTCTTTCCAAATGTGTAAGTCTGCACAGTCCTACTCATATGGACACCTTCTTGTGGCTTAATGGCCCCTGTGCACAGAGCAATTCTTCTTAGCAGCTGTGCAGTCAAAGGCAGCCTTTGTCAGAAGCCATTTCTACCCTGTGTTATCATACAGCTTTTTTTTCCAAAAGCTGAGGTAGTCATGTGCATTGCTTAAAACATATTTTTGTGCATGTGCATGAAAGAGAGCAGGAAAAGCAACAGGATGAATTTTAATATGTTGGTGCTCTGAGGGAATGGTGAAGTCCCATGGTCTCCACTAGGGACACATATTCTCCTCAGATGCCAGTGTAAACTGTTCCCACTAAAAATCAGAGGATCTGGTATGTTATAAGCACATCAGTTTGAGCTCTAGTTGGGCAGTCTAATTATCCATGTTTTCCTGCCTGAATGCTTCAGCTAGAATTTTGCCCAAGGATCCCATTTTTAATTCAGTCTTAGAATCTGGTGCAGACCTGTCCCCTTTCTTTGGCTCTATTATGACTCACAAGACTTTCAGAAATTTCCCTTTACACTGAACAAACTAAACTGGCTAATCCCAACTGACAAGGTGCTCTGACTCTGGTAGTATTTCTTTTTGTTGATATGTGTGCTTCGGCTTCCCATGCAGAATGTTAACCAGATAGGTATTGCTAGTCTGGCTAAAGATAATATGCAAGGAAGAAAAACTTCAGTCATACCCTAGATAAGACTCCTGTATTTTTTTCCTTTTCAGAGCAAATGACTGGAAGACATAAATTAATTTTACAGCTGCCCTGCCAGGATGGGGTCATTACCTCTGTCTGTTATACTTTCCATGTCCTATATTCCCAAATATCAGTGTCTGATCATCATAAAGTCATTCAGAAGTTAAATCTGACAATGGCAGTCTTAGGCAAATATTGCCATCATTAACTGAGTCTCACATATCTCTAGAGAAGCATCCAAACTGGTAGCCCAGCCAGGAGGGGAATCCAGGTCTTGGTTACTATCCCTGGAGCACTGAACCCCACTGCCTTAGGTGAGGACCCACTGGGCTAACCTTTGCCAGTTAAACAGTTTCTCCTATTAAAAACTCACAGACTTGTTTAGAGAGATCTCAAACCAAGTGATAAATCTTACTTCAGTTGGAGCAAATTCCGTCTCAAGATGCCTCCAGTGTTGTGTAGAGATCAGTGCCCTTTGCCAGGAACAGAGTGGCTCAGGCTGATGTGAGCTTCTAATCACAGGGCTCAGCTGATAGCAGGTAAAAATAGCAGTAGCTGAATCCAGCCTGGAAGCCAGAAAGTAATGGGTATGATGAAGGAAATGGATGACTGTGTTATTCTGCAGGCAGACACTGGCTTGATCTGCCCATGCTTTGATTGACCAGGGCCCCATTCTGAAAACCATGCTAGGCATGCCCCAGATCCACAGATCCACAACAAGGCTTGTAAGCTGAAGCCTGGCTCTGCTCTCACTGGAGTGAGGTTCACATATAGGTTGAGGTTTTGCCTCACATTAGGGGCAAAATAAGCTTATGCCACCTGCAAAATATAAAAACATGACCCACTTGGGTTCTTTTCAATAAGGTTATTAATGAGCTTATTCTATGGGGTCTTTGTAAAGCATCAAAGAAAAATAGATTTTCACATGCTTGCAGTAATCCCTGCGTGTGAACTTTGAAAAGGAGTCTCCAGCTTCTCTATGAAATTTGGACAGACACACAAAGGAAGAACTCCTTCTGGGTTTAATCATTACCACCATGAGGTCACCCTTCCATGAACACATGGCTTAGAGAAACAAAAAGAATGCCCTGCAAAAAGAGCATTTACTTCTGATTAGACAATTTTATGTGAATTTCTATATCAATGCCCACAGCAGAATCAACAGGCACTAGTCTTGGCTCCTGCAGAGGCATTTCTAGCATTACAATCTCCTCTTACTAATATCAGTCTTTTGTGCTATAGCATTACTTTTTGATTGTTTTGTTTCTGAGAAATAAAATGGATTCAAAGACGATGGAAATGTTTCAAACCTAGAGGCAGTCAGTCTAAGATGTTGCTGTTCCTTCTGAAGCTCAGTGTAACACCCTAAAACATTAAAAATCAGAGTGACTTTACTGAAATCAATGGCAGTGCTGCTGGTTTTAATCACATTTTTGCTATAGGTTTTTTATTTTTATTTTTCCAGGCTGTACAGATGACGAGTCTTGTAACAAGAAATGTTTGCTTCATCCTTATCCCCAGACCCTAGATCACTGCGCGTTTTCATCACAGGAGGATTTTTACCATTTTATTCTTCTTAATGCCTTGAGAATTTTGCTAAAATGTTGTGCTGGAATACAATGAGAAGACAGCATTTTTAACCCTACATAAACAGATCATTGTTGCTTATGTAAGGGGAAGAAAGGAATCTGGTCCTCAACACCCTTCTTTTTTCAGCACAAACCCACTCAGTGACTAGTGAGTACTGAGTTGAGTACTGAGTTTCTAGTGGGAATTTTCTATCTTGTTCTGATATGAAGTTTTAACAGTGGAAGAACATTTAAATGGACCTTAAGCTGACCCTTCTTGTAAAGCTCCTCACTTTATTTTGAAATCTTCCAGTCACCATCAAATACACACACGTTATTTTTCCTAATAAACTTACCTGGTTCAAGAGCCCTTAACCAGGCTGGACTGAGTAAAGAGAGAGGGTGCAATTACTTGCATTTTAAATAAAGTAATAGGCTGAAAAATATTGTTAGGGAGTTCCTGTAATTACTAGTGTGGGACAAATCTTTTGCAACCATTTGTGAATGGAGGTTCAAAGCTAAGTCACTGTGTAGGATGCAGCTTGTGAAGGACAGTAAAGCAGCATGTGGTGGCTGCAAAGCCTCCTCAGAATCCTCAGGGTGCCGGTCACAAGCTGTAGACAGCTAGGAAGTGTTTCAAACTTCAAGTCTACTGGTAAGTCCTGAGGAACTTAGAGAAATTATAGATCCCTGTAGCTCTGTTCTGGTTTGAGACAAATTTGGAGGAACATCCAAAATGGATGTCCCCTGATAGAAGGCAGGTTACAGCCACCCCTTCCCCACCGGGTTTGGAAAGAATTTTCCTCAGAGGAAAGTGAAAAAAACCTATTTATTTAACAAACAGAGTGCACGCAGGCCTGGAGAAGAATCATGCTAAATAATAAAACCTCTTGCTGTGGAGAAAACCTGTGTAAATTTTAGAGTCCTTTGTGAGTGGCTCTGTCTCCTCTCTGGAGCTGGGGTTTGATTTGGGCCCCTCTGGTTTGGTGTGTAGGGTCTCCCGGATGATGTTCTGGTGTTGCTGAGCAGTTCAGAAGAGAAAAAGAAGAAACCAGAGTCCCAGGGCTCTGTGCATTAACTAACAAACAAAAAACTAGCTAAAAAACAAGAGGATGCCACTCTCTTCCCTGCTGCAGAGAGCCAAGAGCTGGGAAAAAGGGAGGAAGGTGCTTTCTCCACTCCCAAGCAGCAGGAACACAAAGGGAGTGTATATCTGTGTCCTCGAACACAAAACCACTTGGGTTTTTTTCTCCCTTTCTCTTGGACCCAGCTTAAAGGCACAGAAAGGCACAGGATTCATGTCTGGCATAGGGGAGATGATAGGGAATACAGTATCATACAGTCACCCAAGACAAGCTGTTTTACAGCCTTCACACAAACTGAATGTTCAGAGTAGCCTGATGTTAATTCACTTTGAAATAGCTAAAATCCTTACAGCTTTTCTAGCAAGTACTGGTTGTTAAATCTCTCCTCTGTGACTCTGTTCTTGTGGTTTTGCAAATATGAATTGAGTTCAGTTGTGGCTGAGAACTGCTCAGGTCTGAAAAATTGTCCCTAGGACTCCATTCATTAGAAGGCTAAAGAGAAAATCACATTTTGATGAAACAGAAGTTTTTAAACCTGGGACCTCTGACCTAAATAAATTCATTAGCTGAGCTAAAAAGACACCCTCTGTTACACAAGATTTTATCATGTTCATCAGCCTGGAATTGTGGTCCAGATGCCATCAGAGGGAGACACAGCACCACGCTGAGGAGGAGCAGTAAGATTTTTGGCATTTTTAAAGTAGAAAACCTTACCTGTATTGGCAAACCTGCTCCGTGCAAGAGGTGAACCTGCCTGAGAAAGGTTATCTTTGCTCCCAGGGAACTTCCCTTCTGCATGGCGCCTGAGGTGCTAATCTCATTCAGTTTCATGCACCACCAGAGACCATGATCAATGGATGTTCAGGGTATAGTTACACCATTCATTTCCATTTAGTCAGACCTAGCTTGGCACCTGAATAGCTCTACTTTATGCTGTGTACACATATTTTCAGTAGTTACCTACCCAAGGTCATGGGAGATCATCCTTGCTCTTCCTGATGAGTAAATAAAGTCTCAGCAGTATAATACACAAAAAGGATAGAAAAATGAGAAAAATGTATATATATTTTTTTTTAGTTTGAGGTTTTTCCATTTCTCTGCACTTGCTTCAGGCTGTCCACATGAAAGGAGGGCACCTACAGGAAGAAAAGTTGCACAGCATGAAATCAGATGCTTAAGGATGCAGGAACAGCTTTTGCACAGAGAGGATAGAAAATATATTTTTCCTGGTATTGCAAAAATATTCCTCCAAGTGGAGGAATCTCAGCATAAAATGAGCACTGAAAACATTTGACCATAACTGAGAATTGGACACTACTCCAACTTCTTCCAGGGGATGACATTTATTTGTTTAAATGGGAAAGGTCATGCTTGTGCATTTTTTTGCCTCTACTTCTATGCTTTTGGATTCTCAATGAAATGAAGAGCAGAAGCAGAGCAAAAGACACATAAGTGCTGTTCTTGGACTATTTTTGGCTTGAACTGAAGCAGCAGGTGGTTTGCGTCAGTCAAGGCAGCCTGCTTGAGGACTGAGGAAATGCTCAGACTTTTAACTGCTTTTGGAACCAAACCTTGAATTTTCTGAGCTCGCACATCATCATATCCATCTGCCATATTGTTAACCTTTTGGAATCAGTGCTTGTAAATTTATGCAGGGAGATGCTTGTGTTCCAGATTTATAACAGTCTCATTTAACTAACTTTCAGGGAGACTCCCTACGTAATTCTTGTGAAAGAAAATCATTAGAGATACATTTATGTCTATGATTAAAATGTGAGCCTGACTGATCAGTTTACAAGTAAGGAGACACTTCAGCTTCATTGCAGTAGAAAAATCAGATAAAGTCCTAGTCCTTTCAGGAGCACATCTCATGTTTACTAAAGGTAACAGGACCTTCTAAAGAACTGACACTTTCCAGATATTTTGGCCAGCTGTGGAAAATACATCTCTTCTAGGCCTTTACGCTGTCAAAGGTACACAGCAATTTTCTGACAAAAATGTGTCATGGTATTGTTATTCCCATGCTATAAATGTGAAATGACCATTAACTTATCAACTCATGCTCACCTTAAGCAGGAGATCTTCTTTAAAAAAAATTCAAAATGCAAAATAGCATACTGCTGCAAGCCAAATGTGCTTAATTGTGTTGTTTTGATAAGGATGTAGGCTTTGTTATCTTGTCTTACTTCCTTAAGATTACACGGAATGCTTTCAATGGACATTTTTTACCACTTCTCTCTACTCAGCTGAGTAAAATATGTTTCATGACAATATATGTGGGACTCCCCTTAACCAGGCAATAGAAAAGAATATACTAATCCTTCTGCCACCAACCATGTCTTTTATTAAGTAAAGTGATTATTGGCTTCATGTTTCTCATCTATGAAAATACCCAGGTTCAAACACAGGACTCTTTCTAGGACAGCTGAATACAGAACATATTGCTCAGCTATGGACCCAGGAGAAATATTGAAATGTGATATGATGTGGTTAGCTTTGAAGCCAGGCAAGTATTTTTGTTTTCCACTTTTGGTGTACCAGACTTTGTCAGCTTTAAGAATTTGTCATCTGCCAAGACAACTGTCATTTTGTGTGGAAAATCGCAAGCAGTTTGTGATAGAAAACACACGTGGGTCACATACTTGCTACTGTATTTTACCTCAGATCTTCATTGTTATTTTTCGGTGATCGAAACGAGACATTTGGATTGGGGGTATAAATTATTCTCTGTAGGTCGCAACCACTAACACTAATGAAACTCAGTGATCAATCTGCATTTGAGGAACACCGTGGGTGTCACTCACACATCCTACGTATGGCTCTGTGCAGCATTCCGATAGCTCCAAGCAATCTCATTGGGCTTTGGACCCACTGTGACAGACCCTGCGCAGACACTGCAGAAGAGTCATGCTTACCCTAAACGCTTCCTTGCTCTAGACATCATCTGCTTATGAAAGATGTAGTACCTCCAACATAACCAAATAAAGGCACTTTTGTCATTCTTTGCAGTGCCCCACATCCCAGAATAGCAATGGGAGCAGAATCACTAACGCAAATCCCACATAGACAACAGCATCAATATGTTCAGGATGTTATTAGCTTTGATGCTGTTGTTGTGATTATTCTTCCTGAGTTCAGCTGGAATAAAGTCCTATTTAGGTTTTAGGTTCCAACCCAAAGTGTTTTCCGTGTCATTAATCTGAGAGGAAATGGATTTTTCATTTAGTGGAGTCCAGAGATAAAACTCTATTGTGGCAGCTCGGAGAAAATGAAAAGGAGAAAGATGCTGCTCTGATTCCTGCATCTTTGTATACTCTCCCTGGTGTTATACATCTAGTGCTTTGCAAAAGAAGTGCTTTTCAGAAAACTGAGCCACTATGCAGGCTTGACAGTCTCTCCTCCTTTCTTCCCTAAAAGAGTCCTTGTCTTTTACTCTTGCTTTTCTTCCCCTCATCCCTTATGTGAGGCAAACAGAACCCTCAGCATTCAGTGCATTTTTCTGTCAAGGTTTTAGGTGGTATTAAAAACATCTCGTTGTGCACAAATGTCTTGTTCCTCAAAACCTGATGGAAACAAAATGCTGGTTCTTATCATTTCACATCAAGAGCTTTCAGTTAGCTTTAAGCTTGAATGTGCAATGACAGCAGGCATTTGTGTTTGTCCAGTGTTTCTAGAAGTAGAATTGGATTGATTTTTATTTTTTTGCAAAGAAGTAGTTGAAATTCAGATAAAGGGTTTAATTTCCTTTGAAGAGATAACACCAACCACAACACATGCATTTAATAAGTTAGCTTAAAATCTGTCTTTAAAATGAATATTGTGTTGTAAAGTAATGAAGCAGTGTATAATAGGGTTACTATACATTATGCTCTACTAATGTAAGAAACTATCATATCCTAACAACATAAAAAAATAGAGACTCAAGGAAGAAAAGGAATAAAAATATCCCCTACGAATCACAAGGCTGTTTTTCTCCACAACTGCGGATTTTTTCCTGTTGCAAGTTCCTCCCCTCCCCACTCCTCTCCCCTCCCCTTCTCTTCCCTCCCACCTTTTGCAATTTTGTATTTTTTTTTTTTGCATGATGAACTTAACAAATCCACTTCCATTTCATTTCCTGTTTCCTATGCAATTACTAACAGTAATAACAGTATATTTTAAAAAGAAGAATTTATGTTAAGCAATACAGTGATATAATTACCACTTACAAATTCACTTCTGCTCTCTATGAGGATTTTTGACTTTTTGTGCCATGATAAAAATCTTCCTTATTTCTCACCTTTTCTCTACATTTGTGTAACTTTTTCTTCCCATATAAAACTTTCTTCCTTGTCATTTCTCTTTCCCTCAAGTGCACACATACAGAATATGTGAATAAGCTTTGGAAACAACCAGCTGGCAGCATGGGCATTTTCCCCCTTGATATTCCCTTTGATGTGAGACTCTGTTGACATATTTTCATTGACTGATACAACAACAACAGCAAACCAAACAAAAAACCAGAACAACCCCCCCCCCCCAATTGCCTAACCCCAAAAAAGTTTAGTAAAGTAAAAATCAAACATTGCACTGCTCGTTCTTAAAGTGATATCTCCTTGGGATCCCAGAAAGAATTTAATTAATCAGGTTGGTAAACATGTCTGTGTGATTTAGGCCCAGGAAACAGTTCAGGAAGAATCAGGGAGAGCTAAGTAAAAAATGACATTTGACTTACTGCCAAAATTGTTATCTTAGTTAAATACAGTTGACATGAACTGAGTAATCACAGAAAACAGGGCTGGAAAAGACCTCAGGAAGGCATACAGTTCCTCCTTCCCCGATGCAGGATCTCATGTGTCTATCCCACCCATGGCAAATTCTTACCTAATCCATGCTTAAAAGGCTCCACTGTTCGATATTCCACATCTTCATCAGGCAATCTGTCCTTGTGCAGTGTTTTTATTGTTGTAAAGTGGTTTCCTGGTGTGTAGCCTCCTTCTTTCATTGTACTGTGCCTAAATGTCCTTGTAGAAAAATAGTTCTGACCTCACATCATATCCCATCAGTTCAAGCCACAATAAATTAATTGAAGTCAACAGTGGGAGACCATCACAAGGTGAGAAGCAGGCCACTGTCTATTAAGAAGCTCCCAGTGTTGCTAAAGGGGGTGTTGCCTCGCTAAACATGAGCATCTTGTGCTGGGGCTTGGACGAGGTTAGTTACACAGCAGGGAGCTGCTTCTAAAAGCAGTTTCTGAGAGCAGTTTCTTCAGTACCTGAACTGCATGAGCCCATCTCCAACATGAGTAGGCACCAGGACTTTTGGCTTTGGGTTATCTAGAAACAGTCAAGCTAGCTGATAATCTTGTATTATGATTTTCTAGCCTAGACTGGGCTTTTTTAAAGCCTGAGATATCCTAGAAAACTGGATTAAGGTAATTTCCATTAATTTTTTCTGATTCTAGCCCTATCCCACCAGGAGGCAGCGAGTGCCTGTGTGGTGCTTAGCTGCTGGCTGGGATTAAACAATGACAACCCCAGATCTGACTATCTAGAGGGGTAAGTAAATGTTCCAGGTGTACAGTTATGAAGTTTTGGATGAGCCTTCCACTCTTCAATTCATACGGAAGATCTGGGATCCCTGTGAGTGGGAGATTTGCAGAAGGGCTGTCTCTGAAGGGAACAGCATGCATCAAACTCCAGGCTGAACCACAAATTAATCTGTTGTTCCCTTGGCGCCAGTAAGCTCATACTGGGCTTTATGCCCAAGGTTTTACATACAGGTGAATGGATCAGTCCCGTTAAACAGGTGCTGCTGTGCTGTAACTGAGAACAGGGATCTGTCAAGATTTACTTTTGCATTCTTGATACCAAATCCTGTAATTAAAAGCTCAGCATCCCTACCTGACCCCTGACTTCCTCAGTTTGGACTGTAGCTAAACATAAGTTGTCCTGTTTGCTTTGGATAATATGTGGGTCCTGCACAGGAGACAGAGGTGCTTTCAGACCCCTGCAGGTCAGCCTAAGAAAACTGAAACCACTGGGGGGCTGGTGGTCTCACCTTCAGCCCACCTTCCTCTTCCCAGGGTGAGGCACAAGCAGCAGCTCCTGGAAGTTTGGGTGCATGTCACAGGGCAACCCTCGCACCCCCTACTACTCTTTTACTCATTGGAGCACTCCCACATGACAACCTCAAATGGCTGCTTTTAGCTGCTGCCTGTGGGAAGAGCAACAAGGGAGCAAGGCAGCTTATAGAGATAGAGGAGCCACAGGCAGCATGTTCTGGCTTTTGAGCAAGGAATCCTAATGAGAAAGCAAATGATAAATATTGGAGTCCATGGTTTTTCGTTTCACTCACTCGTGCTTTACACCCAGGGAACATTTTCCTCTTGGTATAAAGTGCTGATTCAGGTTGGAGAAACAAACATCTGACAGCCTCATTTGGCTAAGATTAAGTATACAGAAATTCATTTCACATATCACTGCTCTGTGTTCAAACTAAACAACAACACCCTCTTTTGGCCTAATCTGTTTGTTCTTGTTGGGCTCGGCAGTGAGACAAACCCTAGCATGGCAAAAGATACAGGTGCAAACCAAGCAGGTCCACAGACATGCTTGAACAGCAGGGTTGTGTTTTCCTTCCTCAAATCCCTTCTCTTTCTTCATTTTTTCTCCTTTTCTTGTCATTTGCATCCAGAGTAGGCTGATCCCTCCTTCTCCATCATGGTACCTTTGTGTGAGAGTAGGGGCAAGCTTAGAAACTCAGGAGGGTCCAGTGGATTTCAGCGCTTGTGCCTGTGGCTTGCAGCAGCTAAAATGCTCCGTCTTAATTTCAGCACCCACAGTCCCAGTGTGTGCCTGGTCCTTTTGAGGGAGTGCCACTCGAAGAGCCCCTGGAGCATGCAGGGAGTGGGAGGGTCTGTGCAAATTGAAGCACTGGCTTCCATCACACCAGGACTGAGCATGGCTAGTCTGATTTAGGCAGGTGTCAAGTACATTTTCCCCAAGGCAGAGGATGCCTGTTGACCTCTTCAAAGAGATTCCAAAGTGTCTCAGTAGAGTTCAAGTTTATTTGTTTTTTAGCCAGAGAAGAAGACATAATTTCATTCTCGGAAATTGCAGCCCATTTTTACTGACTTTTTCGCTCAGAAACATTTGTCTCAGTGAGTGAGTGAGTGAGGACTGATTATGATCCTGGGAAATGTTGATGAGAATGATCATGTTTAGGAAAAGTAACTGGCAGCTAAAATAGAGCAAGATAAAATGAAGATTTCCAGTAAGGTTATGAAAAGATACATATCACAGATAAAGTGAATGCAGAATTGTTATCCAATAAATCCTGCAAGAATGGAACTAAAGAGCACTTGATAAAAACTAATAGGATAGCCGTTTAAAACATGCAAAGAAAGCAGCTTTTCACACAGTGAATAGGGAACCTTTGGATGTTGCTGGCCCAGAAGGCTGCAGAGGCAGACAGCATCAGCAGGCTCAAAATGGGATTAGACAAATTTGCAGACAACAGACCTGTAAATGGACAGCAAATCTAACAGGCGAAATGTACAATCTAACATCCTGATCCAACAAAGGTGGTTGCTGCAGAAACACGAGGGGACAGAGAGAAATGCCCAGGCCTCTGTGCTTTCCCAGGAAAGTCACTTGCCTCAACCCAACTGGGAGCAAGCTGTTGGGTTGAGGGGTACCACTGCTGTGGCCCCAAAGGACTGTTCCTGTTCTTGAACAGTAGACATATCTTGGGAATAAAAAGTACAATTAGCTATATATTTGTCTAATAAGTACCAGATTTTATTCACTATATTGTACATCACTAATCAGCTTTTGTCTAGGCTGAAATGCACAACACATTAAAAAAAATCTCCACTATATTAATTGATATTTTGGAACAGCTTTTTACTCTAGCGTGTGTTATTATTTTATTTTTCTTTTCAGAAAAATAAAATTATGTCTTTAATTTAATTTATTTGACATTTTGGGTTGAGTAATTAAGAGCTTTATGAAAAACCATAATGCTCATCTAGCAGAGGAACTTAATCACAGTTCTGTTAGGCTTTCTTTAAAAAAAAATAAACCCTCTGTTAAATAGATTACTGCTTTTTTAATTAGATGGTTTAATTACAGCTTGTTAATGGAAATATTACATAAATAGCTCTCAAAACCACACATGCCCGTGCATTATCAGAGAAGAGAGAAGTTGCAGGTGTCCCTAAAGGAATAACTTTCAATATGGATGAATGGAAAGTGAAAAAACAGCCAGAACAAAACTGTTCCTAAATGGTCCAATGGCATCTTCATATGGGCAGCCATGGCAGCTGGGATGTGGTGACACTACAGCAATTTAACAACTTTAAAAAATTGGCTGTCAGAGTGTTTAAATTCCAGGACTTTCTGTGTGTTCCCTCTATGCTAATGTAAATCTGCAACTGTAATTATCAATCATTTTACATATTAGTCCATATAGCTGTGCTTTAGAGTCACATACAGCTTTAATGGAGTTTTGATCAGTATTTCAAGGCCTGTCTCTATTTTACTACGTGATCCTTAAGTCACAACTTCTACCATTAAAATGGGGAAAATAAAGTATGTTGAAATAAAATGTATTCATCGTCCTATAAAGCTTCCAAGATCCCAGCTAAAAGACTGAGTTGTTGCATGGTTGCTGTTATACACACAGAGTAGTATTCACATGTGTTTGTGCAGGTGTGTGGACACACATACATCATTGTGCTCTGTATGTGTGCATTTGAATAAATATTCCTTGGGCAAAACACCTATTGCTCCCTGTTAAACCTTTGAATGCCAACCATGAAAAATCACAAAAGGATCAGATACTCAAAGGACCATGGACCAGAATTCTGGGGTACTTTAAACAGGAGTAAAACCAAAGGTAACCTCAAACTCTTTGTCACTTTGGTAATCCAGGCTTTGTAGGCAGACACACCCCTTCTTGGACAGGTGTGTGTGTATATAAGCTTTAAGAAATGTTAACACACCCAGATCCAGGTGTCTGTGCCTGTATTTGCACGTGTGCTCCCATCTTTATTTAACAAAGAAATATGCAGACCACTCACAAACACATTATTATAGTTGGGATTGAAAACATTTCACAATCTATAATATATATATACCCAGCAGGAATTAAGATTGGCTGGCAATTCTTTAAATACTGAAGAAAGAGAAGGTCGTTAGTGGAGTTTGAGTCCATTTACTAGCTGAATTTGAAGGGAAATATCTAAAGCTTCCCAGCCTGTAGCAAGGGGGCAAATAAAACAGTAGTGACTGGGTGCAAGAAGAAAACTGCAATAAACTGCAGACCTGCAATGATTTATACCAAAAGATGAGAGAATGAGGAATAATGGAATGTGTCACCAAGTAAAAGTGTTTGCTTGGGGAATGCTTGAATTGTCTTTAAAAAAAATAATCTAACAAATCTAATTTTGGGATTTGGAGCATGGAATGTTTATAATTCTAATGAGTCATTTCTATTCATAGAAGCATATAAAAATATAATTCTTTTTACCAACTGTGACTTCTCCACAAGAACTATATCTGCCCAAATGAAGATTATGGAATTGAGGCTTTATTCTACTTTTCCCTCTTTCTAAGAACTAAACTGTGTGGGTTGGATCAATAAAGACATGATGAATCACAACCCTGATACATAACTTCTCTATACTCAGTGTAATAGGAAGTTTTACCTTGTTCAGCAGTTGGAAAGAGGGACTTAAAATTCTGATAAAGCCTCTGGCTGATGGAGACCTTACTGGAGGGAATATTGGGCAATTTCTCATCTGCTTGGAGAGGCTTGGGATGTAATTTCACATCATTAGCAAACTTGCTGAGGGTACACTCTGCCCCATCCTCCAAAACATTAATGTCGATGTTAAACAGGATCAGGCTCCATTACGACCCCTGGGTTGTACTGAGTGTTGCTGTCCTCCAGCTAGACTTTGTGCCATTGATCATGACCCTATTCCTATGTTACATCCCCTGTTCCTCTCCTGGCATTTTTTAAATCTTTCTAAACATAACCAAATGGCTACCTCCTCAGGTAGGGCCTGGGGAGAGGGGAAGTGGAAGCTGTGTCTTATTTTGGTGTTTTTACAGCTGCAAGGAGGTAACAGCACCTGTTGGGAGACTGATCTAATCCCACAGATCTGGGTTCAGCACACAGCTTTGCACTGTCCTTCATGAAGTGCCCTAAACTGTTTCCACACTACTCAGCAGTCCCCTTTAATCAGCTAACTTCTTTAAAAGGAGCACTCTGTGCGAATCCTAGGGATGTGCAATGTTACCAGTGACATGCTGTGAGAATGTTAATGACTAATGATTGAAACAATTTCTACTTGCAGTAACTGCCCAGGTGGTGGGTGGTGCAGAGGGGGTGCACACCATCTCTGGGGGCTACAGGCTGGGTGCTGAGCCAGATGATGGAAGAGGCAGATCCTGAGAGGTGGGATGGTGCTTTTCATCATGCCAGTGTCCTTACACAAGTGGCTCATCTGTGAATACACCCCTCCAGGAAAGTACTGGGACATTCTTGTGAAAGCCTGAAGGTATTTATCCCTTCTAATGGGCCATAATTAACTCAACTACAGTGAGAGGCAACTGCCAGGTCTTAGACTGTGTCAAAGACTCCCAAAGTGTCTCATGATCCGTGTTATTGTGTCTCTCAGTGTAAAACTTCCCATGCCAGGGAAGATACCTGGGCGTTCTCACCTGTCCTGAACATCTATTAAGCCACTGGACTTTGTGTTTTGTGGGCTTCCCCCACACCTAATGGCTGAAGACTGCAATCATCACTTTGACCAATGGAAATTGAAATAATCAAGTTTCATTATTGACTCCAAGGGTAGTGACTATATACCTTTCTACTCTTATTCCTTCTCCCTTCCCTTCCCTTCCCTTCCCTTCCCTTCCCTTCCCTTCCCTTCCCTTCCCTTCCCTTCCCTTCCCTTCCCTTCCCTTCCCTTCCCTTCCCTTACCTTCCCTTCCCTTCCCTTCCCTTCCCTTCCCTTCCCTTCCCTTCCCTTCCCTTCCCTTCCCTTCCCTTCCCTTCCCTTCCCTTCCCTTCCCTTCCCTTCCCTTCCCGTCCCTTCCCTTCCCTTCCCTTCCCTTCCCTTCCCTTCCCTTCCCTTCCCTTCCCTTCCCTTCCCTTCCCTTCCCTTCCCTTCCCTTCCCTTCCCTTCCCTTCCCTTCCCTTCCCTTCCCTTCCCTTCCCTTCCCTTCCCTCTCCTTCCTTCCTTCCTTCCTTCTTTTTCCTCTTCCCTTCCCTTCCCTTCCCTTCCCTTCCCTCTTATTCTTTGCTTTGTTATTTTTATGCTTTTTTATTGTTACATTTCTAACCAAAATTGCTACATTTTAAAATTTGCCAGGTTCCCCATTCTGCCTTTCTGTTCTAAAGTTTGCAAGTAAAACTTCCTTACTGGACCTCCTGAGAATTTTGTTGTTTCTCCTGTGCACTGCCCAGAGTAAATCAAACAGCCTTCCCCTAAACCCACCAAGTGGACAGGGGCATGACACTCGCATGCTGGGAGAAGAAAAGAAGCTGTGGTGGTGCAACATTACCCGGGGCTTTGTGCTGGAAACCACTCACTGTGTCTGAATAGAGCTCAGTGAACTCGATGTGGTGACTGCTGATTCTCTCAGAGGTCTCCAAACCAAGCCAATAGCATTGGTGCTCACAATCTACTTCTACAGGGCTTGTCAGAGATAGCCAGAAGAATTTCTAAGATTATTAAGGGCTCTTAAAAAAAAAAAAAAAAAAAAAAAATAGAAGAAGTGATTAATGTCTGTGACAATAAATGTCTGACTGTGGCCAACTTCCATTTTTGGAGGATGGTGGAAAGTTGTTTCATGTTATCATTTTGAATGGAAAAATTTCAGGTGAAATTTGAGAATATCAGTTCTACCTGAGAACTTGGAAATCTGCAAACTTTTATTTCTACCACTTCTAATGGAGATAATGTGTCTAGAGAGGCATACTTGCATTTCCCATTCCATTTCATGACTCTGCTAGTTCATTTGCTGTCTGTTAGGCAGGAATCAGTGTTCTGTCAGAACTATGTTTCAGTTCAGTACTCAGAAAACAGCTGGGCCATGCTTTTTCCAGCAAGAAATCTGGTCCCACATAGCCAAACCTTTTTCATTTTAAGTGTGGATTAATTCATTACTTTTCCTGTGCTCCTGAAACTACTGAGAAACTTCTGGCTTGGAATGAGACTCTGCAAAAATCAAAATAACATTTTTCATGACCAGCAGATTATATCAGTGTTCGGCAAACTGCACTGACCGCTAAATGGATTTTCAGTTGGAGTGTCAGGCAAGGGTTTGGACTTGCAACGATTTGCCTTAGTATCCTGTAATGTATTCCAGCTTTGGGAGGAAGGGTTGTTGTATGGTGTTTGGTAGGATTGCATAGAACTTTATGTGCAGAGTGTTAGAGTTCATGCTTGTTTGAAAAACTGCTACAGATTCAATATCATAAAAGGTCCCTAGATACCACAAGAAAAAAGTAGATAGATTCTAAAATGAGTAAAGTTTACAGCTTATTGTATGGTACTGGAGATCCTTGGTAGAGTCAGCTTTTCCTTAAATCAGAGTGCCTCAGCATGGGCCCATGTGCTGAGGGCATTATTCTTGAATCAGTACATCAGTGCTTTAACATACACTAAGAACTGTAACGATGATGATAATTTTCTACTATATTAGTTGCCAGGAGCCTGTGCATTTTACAAGAAAACTGCCAGATATAAAGATTGTTACACTGAGATCTTCTGAAGATTTATAGGCTGGTGGTAAAGAGTGCTCTTAGTGAGAACTAGTGCAAGTGGGAGCGATATTTGCCCTGGAGTAAAACTTGTTTTCACCTTAAAGAAAAACAAGAACAGAACAGTAGGAAAATAACAGAGATATATGCTCACAGGTACACTGGAGGGAAAGGCTGAATCAAAGGAGCCAGGTTCCTTCATTTAGTTCAACTTCTGGTTTGATTTTTTGCCAAGGCTCTGATACCTCCAGATATTGTCCACCAGAATTCTGTCAAGCAGGTGCTAAAAGACTGTGGATGATTTTGATCCTGCTTTTGATCTGAGTAACTGGCAAGTTTGTCTCTATAGCCTAGAAGGAACCTGGGCTCAGGAAAAAGCACCATTATCTGTTGATAATCCCAGTACAAAATTGGCCTCCTGAGAGCTGCTGCAGCCACTCTCCTGGTCTTATTTCAGTTTTCACTGTGGCTTCTGTCACTGTCTGATTCTGGCTGGCTGCTCTCAATGTAAACTCCTCTGTAATTCTTACTACCTAGTAGAAGGTTCTGTCTTGCTTCACGTACCTGTCTCTTCATCATGTTTTGCATCTCTGCTAGAAATGTGTCTCATCATGCTTGTTTCCTCTTTCTCATTTTTCAAGTCTCCTATGAGACTCATTAAGTGAAAACTGTGTTAATTTTTCACTTTACAGCCTGGTTTAAAGTAACCTGTATGCTACATTCACTGCTGTCTCTCAATCCATATTGAATTGAATGAATCCATATGATTGAATCAATAATTCCAAATAATTTTATAAAACAGTCATTTTTAAAGGTGCTACATAGGATGAGTTTTGCTATGTAGTCTTATTGCACACAGCAAGAGTGACTTCTTCCCCTTTGCTTTATGGGTTTAACACCTTTTTTTTTCACATCTCAAACAACACGACACCACCTTTAAAGTGGATAACAATAAAGGAACTGGATTGAGAGTGGTTTTTGTGGTGACAGAGAGAGAGCTTAACCCCAGATTATTTTAAAGTGATTCAGATAATGTCTTCTTACCATTTCCCTAGGGACATATCCTAACACAAGCTGACTAAATCTGCACCGGACAGTTGTCATGGCCCAGAGTTTATCTGTACCTCAGTGTCCCTTCCAACCTTTTGAATGGGGTCTGGTGGTTGTGCATCTTTCCTGTGGTGCTCAGCAGTCTCCTTCTTTAGAGAAAAGAGGTGTTGGTTGCTCACCCTGGTGTTTTGCCAGAGCAAATGTATCAACCTACAAACCTCGTGCACAAGTACAAACAGCCCACAACTAATCTGCAGTTCCCATGAGATTTTGACACACCATTTTCAGTTAAAACCTTCTGGGTTTGGTCATGTGTTTTTTTAACGAGTTCTGAAGCAAAAGGAAAGCGATTTTGGAAGATTTTCTGTATTGAATCCCATGAAAACTAACAGGGAAGAATTCTGAAAATCCTTTCTATCTGTTTTGCATTCAGACCCAAGGTAAACTACCAGCCATTGTCCATCTGGCTGCAATACTGAAGGGGAAAGAAGTGAGAGCACTGCCCAGGGAAGCAGCTTTGAGCCTGCTTGGCGTCCATGATGGTTTCAGGTTCCAGACCTTCTGCTCTTTTCTACTAGGAACATTACTCATGTCCTGCATGCTTCTTCTTCCACCTTGGATTTTACATTCTTCAGATGCTGGTACAGCTATCCTAAACCCAGCCCTCCCAATCATCCTTCCCCAGAACTGCAGCAATTGCATAGTGCTTGGGTTTACTAGCTTCTGTGCAAACGTATGCTAATTAATTATAACTAATTACACATACTCAGAGTTTTTAATCCTTTTTTTCACACCTCAGATTCTCCAGATTCCTAATTTCTTGTTTGTTTTTAAAACCTATTTACTAATTAGGGAGGGAAAGGACTGGGGAGAGGGGGTACTACGGTATAATACACAATTTTTGTGTAACGGAAAGCTTATTTCAGTTGCATTTTAAAATTTTCAACATTTAAAACAGGATTGGGCTGAATAAATTACATGGCTTTTCCCTGCTGTCAACATCTTATATCAGTTAACAGGGTCAGCTCTGTGTCTGCAGAGGTCTCGCTAACACCTCCATTCCCTGCAGGATTGCAGGGTCCATATGAAAAGTCAGAGGGCCAGCTTCTCTGTTGGACCCTGCTGCTTGCAGGTGTCCCAGGAAAATCTCTCACATGGCACTTTTAAATCCAACATCAGCAGAATCCAGATCTGAACACCAGGATTTTGCAGGTTCAGGCTTGAGAGACAAAAGCAAAGAGATTGGCACTGACTCATCCTGGCACATAAAAAAAAAAAAAAAGACTTTCTCCTTAATCAAGTGTGAAAGCTAATTCAGATGAAGTGTGTGACAGTAATGAAATGGGAGAAATAGTTTCTAATTAGAATGTCAGCAAGATAACACAAACCAAATCCTAAACTCCCCACCATTAAAGTTTCCCCACTGAGCCCTCCTGCCATTGTTCCTCTCTCTTTCTGATTGCTTTTTAATAACAGCGTCTGTGTGGCCTTTGTAAATAATCCTCTCATTACAGGTTTGCTTGAAACATGCAATCAATTTATTAAGATATTTTCCAAGAGAAATTAGCAGGTACAATAAAGCGTAATTATTCTGGCACTCATTCATTTTTAAAGCCATAGGCTGACCAGGTGCCACTGCTGCTTCTGCCAACCTCAACAATCAATTGGATGGCACCAGAATCACAGCCATATGCCAATTAATCCAGGCTAGGCAGGCAGCAGCATTTTCAAGGAGACTGAAAAATTAGAAATTATCTGCATATTTCTTCATAAGTAGTAGTCTTTGAAATAAGAGGAATTAGATCTTTGATTTGGTAATTTTTCCACTACTGTTTGTATATGTTTGAGTGCCTATGTATGTGTTTTTTGATCCCTGGAAAGAATACTGATTCTTTATAGAACTCAAGAAAATAAAGATGGAGATGGAAGACAAAAAATATGGTAAATATTTCTTTAGGTTTAAGATCAACAGATAATAAATTATTTAATAAATGGTGGAAAGCTTCCTCTACGAAAAAGAAAGACCATAACAGGAAGGAAAATGAGTTCAACTGTGTGGCACAAGAGACTCAAGATAAAAGAAGCATTTTGAGCATTTTCAGTAATATTTTAGTCACATTGTTCAAGATAAGCCATGTGGGGGGAATTGCTAATATCCAGTAGCTCTTTGTTGGTAACTGAGAAATGAGCTTGGTATATGTGGGCTACGTTCTAGTTAACAGATACATTCATATGAATTGCCAAGTATGACTGGAAGTAAATGGCTATCTGAGAGAAATATATGCAAATAGGAGAATCCAGATATTCCTCCAGGATGGAAAGTCCTTTCATGGTATGACAGAAGCAAGTAAGAGAAATGGTGCCGGGGATTTGTAAGAGGAAGACTTCTTTTTGAGAAGAACAGGACATTTTCAATAAAGGAGTTGATGCCAAGGCTGAGAGCTTTGTTGTAGTTCAATGAAGAAGAAAAAGAAGAAAATTGTATCTGTTGTCAGAAATATCTCTGAAACATCCCTTGTCACCAGAAAAGTTACATTTAATACATAACATCCTTCAATGTGGTTAAAACCAAAACCTGAGACTATGGAATGCAAAAAGAAAAAAAAAAATCTTGGCTTTTTTTCTGGACCCTTTCTCAGTGAGCTCTATATTTTGGTTTCGAGCTCAAAATTAATTTCTTCAGCCTGGCAGAAATGTCACTTTGCCAAATTTATGGAAAGTGTACCACCTCATTATTGCAGTAAAAAGTAGGGGGGAATCTGAAGTCAGCTGGTCACTGCTAATGTTGCATTGCTCAGAAGACAAAAAGATAATGCAGCTGGCTTTCTCTGAATTGTTGACAATGTAATGTTTCCAGCAAGCTAATCAGAAATGACTCAGAAGACATACTGAGAGCACATCATGGAAAGTACCATGGTTCATTTCTGCGATGTTGGTTCTCACAACCAATCAGATTTTAAAATGATGTAGAAATTAATAGCCTCAGAAACAATGTGACTGTGAGTATAAACTCAGCAAAGTCAGCCGCAAAATGCTATTTCTACCATCACTTATTTTTTCTCTCAGAGGTCTTCCTTATGTAAGTAGAAAGAATATTATACTAACTTTTGTTGCTGTGAATTGCCTTGGAAACTCAAAACACATCATTTTTCTGGTGAATACTGGTCAGAAGATGTGCTTCAGTAGAATAATTTTTGAATTAAAGTATGTGAAAATCTGTTGAGTGTTTGTATCAGTTACTTTGATCTTTTCTGAGAAGCTGTGCTCATACTGAGTAGCTGCCTACTAAACACTGAGGCTGTGCCCTTTCTGTAGCATAAATGAGATGGTGGATTGCATCAGAGCTGCTAGCAGGGCCCTGTGCAGGGAAGGTTTCTAGTCCCGAGGAGTGGTTATTTCACATGGCTTACTCGAGTAAGAGATGCTTAGGATGTGTTACCTAGGAGGCTAAAGCCCCACAAATATTTGTACGGTGTGCACGCACAAAACATTGTACAAATGCCTATTGAAAACCAAAATGGGATGAATTAATAAGTACTGTTACAGGTACTACCTCCCTGGGGAGATTTAAAGCAGAAGCTTGAAGGAGAAGCTGTTTAAATTTGATCTTCTTGAGCTGTCTGATTCTGTTAATGGAGGCTGTCAGATGCAAATGGTAATGTCAGGGGAAGCAACCACACACCATCATATTGCACCCTTGCTGTTAGTGCAGGCAGATCACTGCATCACTTTTGTACATGGAAGGCCCAATTCTTGCTAAGCTTCCATGTCACTAAGGTCCAAAATGTGAATTTGAGACATTTAAAAAGTGAGTGGGCTTAAGGAAAACACAGGCTAAATGAAAGCTACATCAAAGTCTTAGGTTTCATTAGCAGAAAAAACCCCTTCAAAAAACCCAAAAGTTTCTATTTTTACCTGCAAATTTATTCTACATTTTTCTTTGTTTAAAGCCAGACTAGGTCTTCTGCTAAGATTTAATCTTGTCCCACTGTTCCTCTCATTAATACCTCTCTGTGCTTCCAGTTCTAAATTAGGATTCACTCTGTTCAAAGGTTATTCTCATCTTCCTTGCCCCTCTGTGTAGTTAACACAATTTCACTGCAAAGAGGGAGTTTCATTTAACCAGCTGATTCCCAAAGAGATCCGTCAGGGCACATTCTGGAACAAAAAATCCCACTCATTCTTTCTCTCTGATATTCCTTTTACCTGACTTTCCCCTCAATGCAGCTATACTCCATTCATCAATCCATCTGCCTGTTGATTTATCTCCTCCATCTGTCCTTCCACTGCATCCATGTAATACATCCATGTATTAGTCACACGCAGGGTCATCAGTCAAATTCTCCCTATCAGTGTTTCTATCAGTCAGCTTTTTCTGTATGTTTTATCCAGTTAATATACAGGTGCTCATGCATAGTAAACTATTTTATCTTTACACACTACACATAACTGTACTTTTTTTCCATGATTAACAGCAGTAGATATTAAAATATTCACTGAGCTAAAGTCAGAAAAGAAGACAAAAGGAAGGATTCTTTTTTTATGCCTGAAAATAGAAATGCTTATGGCAATGAGAACTAAACAAAAATGCATCTGCTCCCTGCTCACGATGCAATGTGAGTCTTCTCTCCCAATTTTCCTACCATAATTTTTAGGAATTTGAATAAACATACTGAACATACCATTTTTCAGCAGAACAAAGCAAAAGCAGAAGTTACACGAATATAGAACTTAGCAAGTCCTTTTCTCCTATCCTGCAATGGACACCTGTAACTATAACATTGTAGGTCTAACATAAGTGAAATTTTGTTGATGTGAGAAGATAAAAAAAGAGAACTGGTTGCTGTGTGCCTGAGAATCAGGGAGGACACAAGTGAACACAGGAGTGTCAAGCTGGGCTGTATAGTTTGTATTATACATTTTACTGGATCTCACACAAAGCTGTGGAGATACCAGTGACCTTCTGTGTACCCTTGCAAAACTGTCCATTTTTTCCATGCTGAGCTTTAGACAAAAGAAATAGTTTGAAAAAAACTGAAGAAAATACCAATTTAGAGAAAAAAAATTATGACAAGATTGGAAGGTGAAAAGGATTTGATTGTAGTCTGATCCATTCAGAATAGCAAAATAAAAGATGGAAAGGAAGAACTAATTCACTGTATCAGAAGATGAAGGGATAAGAAGAAATAGTTGAAAAATGTGGAAGGGAAAAATTAAGGTTGATAACAGCAAAAGATTCTCAAATTAAATTCTTATGGTAGAGTCACTAGAAATAGATGGAGTGTTAAGGGAGAGGAAGAATTGACCTACTTAGTGAAAGAACTTGGACAATAATGAGAAACACATGTAGGAATAGGACTCTGAGTATTCTAGGCACACTGATTGAAGTTCTTTGTAGCTCTCAGTGCTCCAGGTTTTCATACATTGGGATATGGAAGTCTGTTGGGACCCAAAAGGACAGTTATATTGTACCACCAACTTCCTGACTGCATACCTGGCCATGGTCCAGTGGGCAGAAAACTGTTTTACATGCACATCTCTTACCCTGGTTTCAAAGGACACCTCAGGCACAGGGATACAGGGCACCCTGGCAGGCTCAGGCCTGGTCCTACTGTGGGTGAAGTTGTTATCCTATGACACAGCAAGGTCCAGCTAGTAAAGCTGGTAAGGAAATCAGCTCACTTGATTCCAGGCATCAACGCCATGAATGTCTATTGGTTGCACTGAGCTCCTGTGCAATCACAGGAGACAAAAAGGCTCTCTTAGAGCGCAGGTCATCTCCCCCAAATGCAGATGCCAGAAACAGGCTGGATGGATTCCTACCCTTTCTGGTTTTTTTGACTGAGGGCAGGACCTGGGCAAGGAGCTCAGATTTGACATGTGCATCATATGTGTTTAGGTCCAGTGAGATCAATCACACTGCCAGCATCAGAGAGCCCCTGAAGGCCATCCCAGTGGACAGTCCAGCAGATCTTCTTTGTGATCTTCAGGTTCATGATAGCCTCCTCCTTGGGTCTGTGTCAGGCTGCTTGGACTCCTCTCTGAGCATTAGGAGAACTAGTCTGGACAAAGGCAGAGCTGTGGCCTGAGACACTCGCAATCTAAGGTAAGAAGTTCTAGAAGAAAGAAAAAAACGCTGAAGGGAAGACATAGATGTGAATGTAGTCACTCTAAGAAGAGCTAAACAAAATTAATTATGGCTTATTTTCTTCAAGATTTAGTTTGAAAATATTGTTGCAGAATATGAAGAAGGCCAAATGACTCTCCTAGGTTTTTTTATTCCTTCTTCACCATCTATAAGTGTCTGCAGCCCAAGTGGAGGAATGGGTAAGATCCATCTTCTTCCAGTTAAAATTAGAAGGTGGTGTCATAGTATGAATCAGGAAATGTGCTTGGGGTTATTGGGCTGCTCTGAATTGCCAGCAAAGGATTTTTGTTTGTTGCTTTTTCTAAAGCATTTCTTTTATTCTTTGTTTTATTTTTATTTTTATTTTCTTTCCCTGTAAGGCTTCTGGTGCATTTGGAAGTTTGATTATGTATGAAGTCTTGTATGATAGTTAATTAGCATTCAGGAGGAATACTTCAGTCTATGCATATTATTTGCACAGGTTAAGTATTCCTGATAAGACTTCTCAAATCAGACAAGCTGAATTTAACTTAATTAGACCTATGAATACCCAAGGAGAAAGTAAAAGGGAGCTTGCCCAAGCTTTTGTACTGTGGAAATGAGGAGAAGGTCTGTGAGGGCTAAGTGTGCAGGAGGCAAAATCACCCCCAATCATAAAATAAAGAAGACAAGAAGAGAGAGATGTCATGAAATGCTTACAGCTATTCCTGAGCTTTCACTGTAGCAAAGAATGGGGAATGACAAATCTTTTTAGTCATCTTCACCTAAGGAACAAACTAGGAAATTTATTGGGTTATTTTTGGAAAGAGAATTAAAGATGTAAGTGGACAGAAATACTTTAATTGCTAGCATCTCCAGGCACCTGTAAAAGTATGCCTGAAAAATCTGCAGTGTCATTGCAGCCAGCCCTTTGCATGCTTTTTTTTTGCCTTTTCCTAAAATTAAGGCAAACAAAACCAGTGTAAATAGGACCGTGTTTCATTGTGACATGTTGTTTCATCAGCGTCAAAGTGTTTTTGGAGAATATGTCAATTTTGATGAAATTTTCATTGAAAAGGGGCTGAAACAAATCACTTCAGCTGTCTTGTTTTATTTCTGTTATGTCAAAACATTTTGTTTTTCTAAGGTAAAAACATATCATTTTGACTACACCATTTTGATTAATTGGTTTTTGTTATACACATATTAATTTTTTGAATTGGATTAATATGAGATTTTAAATAGCATATTGTACTGAAGATTGAAAATTACGTTATAGTGTTTTCATGTTAACAGAATAAAATATTTTGCTGTAATTCAATGGAATATTTCAGCATCATCGGATCAAAGTAATTTTTACAATATCAGAACATTTTGGTAGTTCCAAAAGCCTTATAAAGTGGTGTAGCTTTCAGAAGTGTGGCTATAATACACTTCTATTTGAAGCCAAGAGAAAATAAATTTTTTAAAAGCTGCCTCCTGCCACTAGAAATCAGATGTATGAAGCACAAGAGAATTCTTCCTTAGAGATACGGTCCCACCTGCCATTTATCGTTGGGGTAATTAAGTAGGGAATATGTGGTGCAGAAGATACTAAGTCCAGAAATCAGCAGTGGCGTGCCTGGATACATGCTGCTCTTTGTACATCTGGTCATCAGTTATTAGGATAGGACCTCTGCTCCCCTCGAGTCAGGTAAATACCTACGAAGAAAAATTAAGAGTGAGCACAGGATTTCCTTTAATGGGTTGGCTAGCCTATACTGTTTGATGTGTTGTGATTCCAGCTGTATCAAACACCTGTGCAAACAAGATATGGAATGAAAATTGTTACAAATAGTGATATAGCCAAAACCAGAAATAAACACAGGGGAATGATGACTGAAGGATACAGGAAGAAAAGGGAGAAAGTGGTCATGTTCCTGTTAAGTTTTTTCCTCTACCTTTTTTCTTTTTCTCAGTTTACTTTGAAGTTCTGAACGAGATATACTTTATTAGTATAAAATAATGATCTTTAAATAATAACGATAACTGAACACTATGGCAAAAGCCCAATGCCTTTAATCACAAACAAATACCAAGCCCTTGATTAGTTCTTGCACTGTTATGTTTACTGCAGATCCACAGGTACAGTTTGAGGTACACAAAGGGGTTTTAAAGGCAGAGAGGCACACTCCTGAAAAACACAGACTAAGGAAGCCTATCTGAGAGAGTCACTGTGTGGTCACCCTGTCACCAAAGCTTTGTGTGAGCATTCACTTGTCAAAGCAAAATATAGAAAATACATCTTCAGTTTCTGTGTCAGTGCTCAGAAATGTTATAAAAGCCTCTAAAATGTGAAATATAGACATTTCTCAACAAATTGGCAAATTTTCAACAAGACCCAGAAAACAGTCTTTACAACAATGCTTGATTTTTGAGGTTACTATTTTGTTTGTATATTTTATCAAGACTGCACATTTAGGAAATATATGACCTGTGTTCATAAATAAAACATGGTGGTAATATGGTGTAACTCTGTAGTAGTATAAAGGGTATTCTCCTTGACCTCCAAAGATAGAAAGTCTTGTATCCTGAAACCTGAGAATGGTGATATTTTCTTTTGAGATATTTTCCTGGATAACAGTCAGCAGATGCTAATCTTGTGCATATGCCTACAAAATCCTTTCTTCAAATTTACAAAGCTTTTTGCCTCATTGAGTGAAATAACACAGTGAAACTGCAAGTTGCATAATAAGCAGATTAATTTTACTGATTGCTGTGTTGGAAAATAATGCCCTTTTTCCACTGTAAATCTGTTGCCTTTAAATGTCATTGAGGTCTCCCCTCACGCATTTCGTGGATACGCTGGATTTCCTAATGTGGGGTGGATGTTGTCTTCTTACCTTCATCTCATGTCTGGGACACCTTTGACCACTCATTACTGACAATCATCATTAAATTGTTGTAAGACAGATTATGCTGCACAAGGGAACTCCTGCAGTGGTTTTGCTGGCTGTCTGTCACAGTTCTCTGTTGTGGCTAAGCCTTCTACAGGAAAAACTTTACCTAACACTGCATTTGCTTCCCTCTTTAACCTGCTCTTTCCACTGAAGCAGCACTCTCTGCCTTATGATTCCTTAAGACACAGAGGGGAAAAAGAGAGAGTATGCCTTTAATGATGACAAACACCCAAATGTTTAAACTTGAGATTCCGTCAATGAGAGAATTTTATCAATTAAAAAAAAAAGACAATAGAATACAACAGCTCAGTGATAACCCCGTTGTTGTTGACAGAAATTTGATTTCTGTCAGATGTGGAGAATTAAATACCATCCCTACTCCTTCTACAAAAGGTGGATAACAGTGCCAAAAGTTAATTAGTTAGAAGTGTAGCAGAATGTTTGCCTTATTTCAACTAACAACAGTGGGAAAAACCCAAAACAATATAATGAGGAATTTGAGGTAAGGAATAATGAATGGATTTAGTTGCTTTCATAGTAGGCTCCTAAAAATGGTAATAATCTTGAAATAAGAAAGTTTCCAGTTTGCTAAGCTTCTTGTTTCTACTCTTCCAGTGAGGAACAGTGTGTGTAAGGTGGTGTTTCTGAGTCTTTCATCTTTAAGGGAGGAAGTCTTTAGTATAGCTGTAGCTATGTAGCTGTGTAGAAAATATAGCAGATACAGCAATCTGCTGGGGAAGGTAATTAAATATAAATCAAAATGAAACACCAAAAACCCCAAACCAAATAAAACTCTCAAAAACAAAGAAAGAAACCCTAACAAGAAAATCAAACATCAAACCTAGACACTAGAAGAGTCCCTTTTAGGAGAAGAAAGGGTGGGGAGGCTGAGATGAGAAGGTGATAGAAGATCAGTACACTGAGCCTGAGGTGAGCTCAAGTTTTACTGACACCAGCACTTGTTTGAGTAACTGTCCTGCTGGGCCTGGCTGGATGGAGTGGAGTGCTGCTGTGTGCAATAGATCTTTGCTTAGAGGCACTTGGAGAAGAATCTGATAAAATATGATGCTATAAAGTCAGCTTCTGACCCTTTTTTGCAGGTTTCCAAAGCTCTTTACCTGGGCAAAGTGTTTCAGACATGCTGCAGTAGTGCCCTAGCTAAATCTAAGCCTTTGACCTGAGAGATCTCCTGGATTAACCACGCTAGGCAGGATTTTATTTTAGATGCTCAAAGCTGAGGCTAACAAGGTCAGGAGGTGTGAGCTTATTGGGGATTAACACAGAATGCAGAGGCACATTCCACAGTTAATTTTCTTTGCAAGTTGATGATATTAATAATGCAGGAGATGTACCCAAAGAGATGTAGCATTAGTATGAGAAAGCATTATTTGCTCAGAAAAGGGACTATCTGAGCAGTAAGGACAAACAAAGGGGAAGTGATCTACACCTGTGCCAAGCTTCTCCCTGCTTGCTGCTGTGCCACCCTAAGAGAGGAGCAGGGCTGAGACTGGAAGAAACCAGTTCCACTGCTGCTGTGGAAAATCTTTCTCCATGTACATAGAAAGGCATAAACTTTGGTGCCTTTAGGCCTTTCTTGGCACTAAGTAGTTCACATGTCCTGCCATAACAAGGAACATGGCATGTTTGCTCAGATTAGCAGCACAGTGTCAGGGAAAAGGACATAATACCAAACCCCGAGGGCTAGAGGTAAGTGTGCGCTGCTCTCTGAGGAGATCTTTTTAACATGCTGTGGTATTTTAAAAAAGAAAGGCTAAAGATTCTGGTTTGTATTCTCTCTTTGTACAATGAGGTTATCGTTAAAAGGAAAGCCTGCCTGAAGGAGGAGTGATGAGCTTGGTCAGGTGAGGGGCAGAAGCCTGGGCATTTTGGAGTCCAGGCTCTGCTAAAAGGACATTTAGCACGATTTGCTGTACCAAGCTGCCTCCAGAAATCCCTGCTGCCCCTTCTGTATTATTGACAGTTTGACTTGTGAAATGACTCTTCAATTATTTTGGACTCCTGTCTTTCTCACATCTCTTCCTGCATTCTCTTCCCTGTCCCTGTGCATTTGGGTCTGCTCCTGACCCTTTGGCCCTGCCTAAAAGACTCTTTGCCAGCTCTTTCCTTTGGAGAATGGAGCATGTTACAGGTATGAGCATGGTACCTCCCTGCTGTATAAGGTCCAAATTAAACCTTTTTGGGTGAGAAAAATAGATTTTAATCAGATGAGCTTCAATGCATGGCTGGTTTTCTTGTAGCCATTTTTTTATTAATGGTGTCATGACAAAGGAAGACCCTTTGAGCATTCGGCCAAAGCAACATGAATACGTATTACAAAACTATTACGGTTAGGAAATCTTCTTGGAATGGGTCAGTTTCTTCATATGACTGATAAATTAATCCTCTCTACACAGTTTTCAGGTTTTATGGAAAGTCGTCCATATTGTATGTATAAAAAGCAACTAAGAATGAGGGAAAAAAGAGAAAATCCTCTGAAATACATAACTGGATTCAAAGTTTGAAGATCGGGACGAAAAGCTTCAGTCTTACAGACTAAGACATTGTTTAATACCTTATCTGGAAGTCATTATCTGGAAGTGCATTAAATCAGAAAAATGAATGGTAGATGCCCACAGAAATCTTGAGGTTCTACCTCATGGTCCATCTGCTGGTTGTCAGTCTTGACCCACATCTAGACTAGCTCTCAGCACTACCTTACATGCTTCAGGATAATAGCAACTGGAAGATGAAAAGCCTGCTTGAAAGGATATGTCCCTGTCCTTTCTTTTGGCCTCTATTGTCAGGAGGAGTTGGCAGCTACAGTTTCTGAGAGAAATCTTAGCTATTGGTACTCCCTTGTGAAACAAACTCAACTTCCTTAGTGTTGCCCATTTTTTCTCTATAATTTAAGATGGAACTGCTTGGAATAAACAAGTACTCCTGCAAACTTTGCAGTTCTCCTCTGCTTGTGGAAAGAGCAAGTGTGTTAACAAGTACAGTTGCTGTTGGGTTTGAGAGGTTCTAACAAAATAACTCCAAGAATGAGCTTCTCTCAACCCATGATCCACATTCAAACCAGCTGTGGAGAGAACTGTTTTGTCACAGTGAATGGAACATTTTCCATTTTTGTTTATATCTCTCTGTCTGTGTTTTAGTTACCATGCTTATCCAATACAGAAGTATTTTCCTTTGAAATGTTACAATTCACTTCACTGAGGCATTCTTTCTGGACTCTTGTGTATGATAGAATAAGTAATTTTTGCCTTCTTTTGAGAATAAGAGCCCAAGTGCTGTAAACAGCCATAAAATTTCTCCTTTTACTAAAAAGCATGAGACGGCTGCACTGAAAAATATGAGCAAAACATGCAGTCTACAATAATTCTGCACAATCAGGTGGGGAGGAAAAACAATTCCTTGTCTTGCCTGTATGTAGACACACACTTCAATGTTGCATCTTCAGCAGCCTGAAACAAATGAATTCTCAATATGACCTGAAAGCTGGTGACAGGAGGAAAGCCTCCAGAAAGAGTAGTTAATCTTTGGCTTCTGTTAAGGGTAAGTCACTTTCAGGCAGAGGGATGGATTCTGCTCTCTAATCCCGATGGTGGGAGCCCTGACAGTTTAGGACTGCAATGCTGTGACTTAGCTCTTCAGATGCAGTATAACTTCACCCCACAAAAAGAAAAGCAGAAAAAGTCAGCAGAGAAATTGTTAGAGAGAGTGGAAGATGGATTTCTTAGCAAGTAAACTAAGGATTATCAAAAACACTTCCATGACAGGATGACCACACACACTTGAACCTTAAATAGCTAAGGGGAGTGAACCAAATCAGAGTCTCAGGGCTTTATAGCGAGTGATGGCACACGAGGATGAATCCAAACCTTGTTTCCTTTTCATGCTTCACAAGGGTTTCTTCTAAAGATGAGCACCTACAGAATCAGCTTGGGCTGGGAATGACACACATTGCAATGAATCCGGGTGGCATTTGTAATTAATGGCAAACAGCAAATGTGAAAGAACATAAGAAACTAATGAGAATGTCAGTGAAATATTTCAGCTGTAGCAAAGGTAAGGTGATGAGGATTTTATTTATTTATTTATTTGTTTTTGAATTTGGGTTCAGACTGGTTCTTCTTTGCCAAGCTGTTGTCTTGCTCTTATGCTAGATGGACAAGGAAAGAGAAGTATTAGTACAAAAAAAACCCTGGTGTTTTTGCAGCAAAACAGGTTGTGATTTCTCAGATTTGATGAAACTGATACTTTTTTCCTCATTTTGACAACGTCTCTTCTGATTAGAGCCTAGCAACATGGTAATGGCCTTTACAAGCTGACGCAGATGTTAAACAAAAATAAAAGTTGAGAATGTCAAGAGGAAGGGTGGATGACAGGTAACAAGAGGAGTGATGGGCGAAAAATGCTCAACAAACTGGCCTCTGGGCATAAATTTGCCTTTAAAATGATGGCTTAAAAAGAAGTAGAGATGGAAAATCATGATTTTCTCAAAAAATGTTCATACAATGTAACCCAGAGAAATACATAAATACATAGCAGCAAATTACTATTTTATTTCCTAAGAGGTTGCACTTGGAAGAAAGGAAAGCATGGGAAAAAGCAAAGATATTGGAACAATTCTGACTTAATATTGAATCCAGCACAGAAATGTTGTGCTTTTTTTTTTTTTTTAAATTTGTGACCACCTATATATCTTTATTTGGCACGGTTACATTTTCTGAGGGATGAGTCCAGTGTACAAGAATTTAAATATCTCCTTTTCATCTTATTAACTATTTCTCTACTCATTAGGGTCTGGCATTGTGAAGCTGCAGTAAGCAACATGTCTAGCACCTCCGTCAGGTGCTCCCGTATCTTGCTGGAAAATTATATATATCATTCAGAAATATCCTCACCATTTTCAATGCTATCTCTAGCATAAAAGGAAATATATGCTATCCAGTCCTAACAATACTGTATTATTAAGTTTTCTATAACAAAGTTTCAGTAGACTGTAGTATTTTGAGACCTTCATGAAGAAGGGTTGTTCTTTCTGCGTCTTCACCTGGGAAATATTCTCTGCTTAACTCACTAGTTGTCTGGTCCCAAATATCTGCATTCATTGCAGCAATAACAAATGTTTGCCTTTCTACTCAAGGAACTGAAAGCACCTTAAAACATACATGGGTAAATTTTATTAGCCTTTTTTAAGGGAGTGATTTATCTCTGTCAGAGAAAAGTGAAGTAGAGTCATGACATTTTGGGAAGTACATTTTCTTCCTCAGGAGGCAATAGGCATCCTACGCTTCCCAACAAGTCACTAATGCCTAGCATTGGAATTAGCTAACAGTAAGGCAACTGTGTTCTTTGACAACTGAAATATCAGGTTAACTTACATTTTAAAATACCAGGGATATTTTGAGCTAATTTTCCATTCTATCACATCCTTTACAGATTATGTATTCACAGCAATCTATTTCCTCCAGATAAAACAGGTTCCGAAATTAATGTATCCCTCTTAACTGTGCACAGTTACCAGTTGTACAGTTCACCTTTTATTTTGTACATGCAAAAAGTTGATGAAAAGTATGCTACTTTTATTATGAAAACTTCAAAAGTGTGACTCTTAAATGCATCAAAACAAAGCTGAGATGAAATTACTTTGCCTGATTCTCCACTCCCTTGCACTGGCGCAGCTTCATTGACATCTGTGCTATTGCAGTGACATACAGGTGCTGTGAGGCAAGGGGAAGGCACAACCTGATGTAGAGCTGATGTCTCCTGTCACAAATCATGTTTTCTGAGCAAGATGCAATAGAGACAGTAAACATTGCCTAAAACTAGCTGGCCACAATTTCCTTCACTTTCTCTTGCTCAGCTGCCTGAAATTCATGATTTTTTTCACCTTTCATCCAGAAGTCACGTACGTTTCAATACCTCAATTAGTAGGGTGGTGGGATTTGTTTATATTGCAGCTGGTGCTCCAGTGAATTTGCCTGCAGTTAGCTTGATGGCCAGCTTTGCTCTGAACTGTATGTCATCGATAACAGCAAGTGACAATCTTGCCATTACAACAACTTGATAAATTGACCAGGCTTCAAAATAAGTCAGTTTCACCTGCTACAAAAAACAGACAGGCTTTCTGGTCTAAATCCCCAGGGTCAAACATTTCTGACAGAGATCTCAAAGCATGTGAGCCACCAGGCACACCAGACAGGTCAGGCTTTTCAGGGAGAAGACATTTAAAGTCCTGAGGTAGGAAGGGTGCAAAGGTGTGGAGTGGTGGCTTTCCCCTGCTCTTCAGGGCTGTATTTGACCTGGTCTTTTGTGCTGCTTTTAGCAAAAATCAATTCTCAGCATGCCAAAGCGTCCTGTGTTAAATAACTCACTGCACCTCACTGCCTCACTGCCACGTGCAATGCTCACATCAGGGACACTCATCAGGAAATGTAGTTTTCTTGAGGAGCTCTAAGGTGGTTTCATCTGAGTTTGGATTAAGATGTCGTGCAGTAAAAATGAATGGAATGGGCCATTTCCATGTGCAGTATTTTGTGTTTGGTATGTGGTGGGAAGATGCCTCTTCATGGATGCACCTTGGTGGGCTTAGAGTCTATGGGATGATCTTGTTCTCTCTTGCTGTGCTAGAGAGGACTGATTAGCACAGACATCATCATCATCAGGCATACTGTTACAGGTACTTTTGTTGGCTATGGGACTTTTTCTGCTTTTTTTTTTTTAAGAAGAGAAATCAGAATTTTTCTTGAAAGCAATTTTTAAAAATTATTTTAGGGGATCAGTTATAATTATGCAAATAAATATTCAGATACCTCTTTGGAACTATGTCATTTCTTATTTCACTCTAACCATATCAAGTAAATGATTGCACTTCTCACCAAGAAACACAACTCCACTGGTAAGATTTCTAAGAGTCCTTCAGGCTTTGTTCTGATTTTACAGTCATTTTGTGAGGTTTGATATTTAGAAAGTGACAGCAATTTCTGTTCCATTTTAGACTGGGGAAAAGAGTGCAATTTCATTTGTACATCTAAAAGATTGCTCTGTAACTCCAATCCAGTCATACTCAGCTTCCTTTAGAGGCTATTGAGACAAATAGCTACTTCCAGATCGCGAGTCAGGTGCCTGCTGCAGAATGTCTGAAGCCAAATCGGCACCTCAGGCTTATGCTAGCACAGCTGTGTAGATCTGGGCTGGAGAGAAGAGAAATCCCAGGCAGGTTTAGCTATACTAACATTCATCCTACTGTTGATCTAGTTATCTCAGCAAACCCTGGTTTTTCTCCTAGCACAATAGGCAGCTGTGCTGTTACAAAGGTGTGTGCCCTTTTGCAGGGACTTTTTTCCTTGTGCTAAAGCAATGCACTCTTGGGGCTGGCTTTGAAATAACAATACAGCTTACTAAAAGGACATCACAAAACTGTAAGTAAGGGAAGCCTTGATTCCTCCAGGCAGTGCTATTTTTTATGGCTTTTTTTCTCTTTCTACTCTTTTTGGCTTTTGTTTGTGATATGAAGAGAACTGGTTTAATATGGGGAGAAATGGATTAGAAGCATCTGGAGAAAGTAGCATTCAGCTTTTTCCATACCTGTAGCAATTAGTATCTGCCCTTGTTGAACATTTGCATGGGAAATATAGTATTTATTTGGAGTACAACTGACTTTCCATTTGCAAAGAAAAGTATATCGATGGTATTTTTTCATTAAAAATGCATCAGATAATTATGGGAAACATAAGAGTTTGATAAACATCTATGATAGCTTTCAAATAATTTATGTGAATGCTTATAATCTCTAAGAATTTAAAATCTTAATAGAAATATTAACATAAAATAGTATTCTCCACTTTGATCAGCTCTCAGAAAAAACTAATTTCAAATACATCACAGAAATATATTTCTAGCAGAAGCTTAATGTAAAATACCTGAAAACACTGAATTATCAGGGAACAGAAAAAATTCCGTAGGATTTATGTAGTACAGATGACCAATATACATTGTTTAAAACAATGAGTAATTTGTAACAAATACATAAGCTGAATTTTTCTCATTAGAACTCATCTTCAAAATACATGTGAACATTGAAACACAGAATGGGAAAGGACCTCAAGAGACCAAAAAGCCTCTTTATTTCATGGTAAATATGCTATGAACACACCTACTGGATATTTGTACAATCTATTCTTACAAAACTCCAGGGAAATATCTCTCGCAGTAATCCTTACAGAGTCTATTCCCATGCCTCACCCTGGTTTGGATTTTTCTTTATATTTAACTGGGAGAATCAGAATTTTTAAACCAAATAAGATTCTTACAAATTCCTCTTTTGTTTTCTATCCCTACTGGCTCTAGAAGAGGTATTGATTTTCCTCTTTATACAAACCAGTTGTGAGATGGAAGGCTGTTACCATGTCTCCCATTAGCCTTTTCTTTCTTAGCCTGCACAGTTTCATATCCATCAGCCTTTCCCTGTAGGTTACATCTGTTCATCCTCTTATATTTCTTGATGCTTTACTCTTTATAGTAGTTTCCCTTAGTCTTTCTCAATACAAGCCATGCAAAACCAGAGGTAATCCCTTGCTGCCTTGGTATCAGCACGAGCTGAACTGAAACCATGACTGTGGTTTCTTCTGCCCAGTGCTCCTGTGCAATATGGTCTGGTGTGAGACCTTCCCTTTCTGCAACAGCATCCTCCTAATTTTAGCACATGCAGTTTGTGGTGTGCTGTACCTACTGGTTCTCCTCAATGCAGTCAGGTTAGTCATTTGTACACTTGGTTTTCTTTGGGCTTGTGCTTACTGAACTTCATCTTATGGATTTCAGAGTGACTTTCCACTTTTTCAATTTGCTTTGTTTTCAATCCTGTCTTCCAAAGAGCTTGCAATCTTGTCCAGCTTACTTTTTATGCTTTTGAAAAAAACCCCAAACCAAACCAACTTTTTTTCTGGTCAGTTAAAATAATGAATAAAAGCAAAGCCAGGCCAAATATCTGAGGTTTAACACTTAAGAATCCTCTCAAGTTTGACCAGGAGTCAACTATTCTAACTGTAATTTTGCATCCACTTGAGAATACATTTCCCTGGTTTGTTTATGTGGAAGTTTTCTAACACTGGCGAACAGGATATGGCCTAAGAGTTTGGTCTGACAGGAGAGTTGTGACCATAGAGTCACTTGAGAGTTGGTGGCTTCTTTGGACTTTGGAGAGTTGCTTTTGTGATATACTTGTTTCCATTTAACGGTGCAAGGTCATCAGGACTTGCTTGTGTTTTTATAGCAGGTCTGGATCTGTTGCTAAAATCAGTGATGTTTTTTTCCCGTGGTTAAGTTTAGGTTCAGCTTGTCTTTGTGGGTCTGGTTTGGTTTTGTTTTATCTGATGGATTCGACAAATCCTGAAGAATAATATATTTTCAAAAAATAAAAATGTAAGCAGGCATACGCTTAGAGAAAAATCAAAACAAGCGAACAAGCCAACACGCCCAAAACTTGAATTTGAGGAAAAAAGACCTATCATAACTTTGAAACATATTAGGTAGATTTATTGCTTACTATTAGAACATTTTACATTTCTTGATGCTCCTAGCTGCTTTGACATGTAACACAAGGGCCCAGTACATGCGTGGGGCTTCACTGTGTCTCAGAAATAAAGCTTTCATGTTTTGAAAACCTATCATGTATTGCTGGTATTGTAAGAGTCTTCCATTTGTCTCAGAAAAACAAACTGGCAATTGAAAAGGGTAAATTCATCTGCATGGACTTCAAATCATTATTCTCTTCTAATTGTCCTTTAAAAAAATATTATTTTATTTTCTGAGGCTGGGCCATAAATATAGTTTTGTCTAGGGCTGGGACATTTTATGCAGGCAAGTTCAGCCCAGCTGTGTGAGAACATTTAGCAATGGATTTGCATAAATGAGCTTGCCTCCAGGCCCACTCTCTATCTCCACAGTCATTCTTCCTGCTTTTGCTCATTATCTCAAATTTTCAGTAAGTCTTCGAAATTCTGCCAGGCATGGTCTAAAAGTCTTGTGGGATTGAAGGTTTCCTTGAGAAGTAAGAAACGTGGGAAGACGAAAAAGAATTTTCTGGTATGCTGGAAAGCTGGGGAAGAACATGCAAAATCTGAAAGATATGGTAGAACTGGATCCCTGCAGGGCACGTGGAGACAGCGAGTGGGTGAGTCCTCTGCTGGGACTGTTTAAAAGCGCCTCTCCTGTCCGTGCCCTTACAGCAATCCCTGAGCCATCTCTGCCAGCGTGGGCACGCCCGTTCTGAACAAAGCCAAAGCTGTACAGAAATGTCATCTCCGATGGCAGTATGAGTGTCCTAACACAGTTACAGAGTCTGGCTCCAGGGCAGAGCTTGTTGGGTGCTCTCTTGAATATCGTAGCCCAACACTATCTTGTACAGCAAGGGTGTGCTGCCAGGAGGGCTGCGTGCTGCAAGACAGAAAAAGTGCTGTGGGAGCCTCTGGAAGCAGAGCAAGGGAATATGTTGAGAGGAGAGCATAAAAGGCAGAGAAAAGAAAGGCATTCACAGTGTACATGTATACTGCAGATTCATTCTCACCATCTTTTCCTGCAGGCTTTTATTAATTCTTTTAAATTCCACTGAAATTTAATACCCATATGGGGAACATTCGCACTTGTGCACTGACTAGGTGTGTTGCAAAAGGAAGAGAAGTTGTTCATTTTATCTCTTCATATAGATTTATTTTAAAAGCATTTGCCCACTCTACTTTAAATATAGAGGTCTATTAGTATCACATTGCCCGATGTCTATTACAGACATAACTGTCTATTAGCATTGCATTACATGATGTATAGTTGTGGATGTATTTGTAAAAGTGTTTGCTTGTGTGTATGCATCCATACAGATCTACATGCCTCTCTCTCAACAGTCTCATAATACACACTGTATCATTATAAAAAGATTTTATACTTTTTTAGAAAAAAGTTGTCATGTGAATCTAGGATTTTATTACTCCTCTTTAAAGTAAACACCATGAAATAGATGTTTACATTTCAGAGATATACCTTGAAATCTGCAGAACTGAAGGGGGCAGGGGAGAAACTTCTCCCAACTGCACCCTGCTTTAAAAGGTGTTACACTCTTAAAACTTTTTCCAAGGTGTTGTCGTGGTTTAGGGTAGCTGGGAATTGTAGTTGAAGAAGGCTGCACCGGCCAGGAAGTGATTCCTTGCAAAAAGGTGCTTTCAGCTCCCTCTAGACCCAATCAACTGGCCAGGTTGAATATTGACAACTTTCTAAACCACTTAGAGAGCTAGACACGCCTCTGTGACTAACATTTTAAGAAGGAAAAAGCCCGGGAAGCCCTCTCTTGCTTCCGGCAGCCGAGCAGGTAACTGGTGGAATGTCTTGGGGTGACTATATGATGTGTATCCCCTATCACGGCTCTATGCCAGAAAATTAGTTCTGTGCCTTTAAACTGAGCTTAAGAGGGGAGGAAAAAAATAACTTTTAAAGCAAGTTCCCAAGGACACAGAGATAGAGACGGCTCTGCGTTCTCCGTGCGGCGGTAGCACAGGAGGAGCACCCTGCCTGTCTCTTCAGCCAGTTTTTTTTGGTTTTTTTTTTCCTTCCCTTTTCTCCAGCGTGTTTCCTAGGACTTTGGTGGGTTTTTTTTCCCTTTCTGGACTGTTTCAACACATCAGAACACATCAGGAGAACTTCTCTTCAGGCCCGGAGGGGGCCTAAGGCCACCCCCCACGGCAGTCCGAGGAGGGACCCACCTACAAGAGGACTCTAAGTTCTTCCCAGTCTCGTTATAGTGAGGGGTTTTGCTATTTAGTATTATTGTCCTTTTCCTGTGTGTTTGTTAATAAAATAGGGTTTATCTCCTTCACTTTCCTTCGAGGAATTTTTTTTTCCCGAGCCTGGTGGGGGGAAGGGTGGTTGTGGCCTGCCTTTCTCCCAGAGGATATATTGCTGGATCTTGGCCAAAACTGGCAGGTGTCATGTGATAGGAGTACACACAGACACACATCTACAAAGGCAATAGACCCCATAGCAAAAAAGCCATGATGTCCATAGGGTAGAGTGCACATAAACCATGTATTAAATAACTGCAGGTGGCTAGTGTGAACAACATATTTAAAAAATGGATCTCTATGGATCAGAAGAAATTTTCATTAAGACTTATTTTATAATCTCTAATTGTTGTGAAATCTACTAGTTTATATTCTCCAGCACAGAGGGATGTAATTTGTTGTGATCCAGTGGTACTGATTAGACCCTAATATGTTGGAAAAAAATGTGGTTTATGCCACTAAGTAAATCAGAGACTTCTGCAGCAGCTGGAAGCTAACACCTGAAGCCATCTGAGCTGCATGATTCTCTGTTGCTTGTAGGACTGATTCCTCTCCTCACAGTGGAAACATGAACACTCAATATGCATTGCACATCAAGTAATTTTCCTGTTTAGCTTCTCTAACTGTTGCATCACATTTTTAATTTTCCTCTCTTTGTAATTTAGTCTAAATAAGGGCTCTGGTATTAAATTAATTTTTTTTGAGAGAAAAATAAGACCTGCAAAATCACAGACATGCATTGCCCTCTGTCTAATCAATTTTATAACTTTTTTTTATTAGCTTATCCCCTTGAATGAAATTATCATTTTCAAATGAGAGACATATTAAAGTCTAGGTTGTTAAGCTTGCTAAAACTTGTCTCATAGCAGGACTGAGTGGGATTTTCATATATACATTTGGCTCCTTGGGTTGTACTAATGCAATATGGTCTTTTTTCTTTCCCTAAGTATTTTCCTGAGAGGTCCTTATGAATGATGCAGGCAAAGAAGATTTTTTTTTTTTAATCTCTTTTTGCTGTAAGGAAAGGCTACCTACAGCTGGACACAGCTGTGAGAGCAGGCATTTATACCATACTGAGAACAGAAACCCGTCCCTATGGGATAGTTCTTTCCAAGGTTCCTGTGATGAGGAGAGCTTGTGAGGTCCAGGAAAGCAAGCACAGAAAACATTAATGTGTGTGAAATTACCAGGTAAAGCAGAGACATCAATCACTGCTCTATTTCTCGTGAGGCTTCTCAGATGTGGTAACTCAGAAGCATCCCTTGATGTTTATATGAATCCAAACCATCATTGCTGATACAGAGCTATACACATGAATTACTATCAATAATAATTTATTCTCTGTAAGATGTAATAGCACAGAATTTAATTAACTCACTGTCTTATATGGACTGTTCTTCCTTCTTAATTTTTGCAAGTTTGTGACTGACCCTGTCTAGGGCATGGGGAAATCTGGTCTCAGGGTGAGGTCTACTCACTTTACAGAGAGATGCTGATGAGAATTTTCTGGTAAGCAGGGTAGAGAAAAACAGATGAATGGCAAGAGAGCTTTGTTCACAATATCATTAAAGCTGTAATTGTTCTATAATTGATGATCTTTGGTCCTTGCAAAATTGAGTGCAGAGAAAAAGAGCATTATGGGAACACAATGAATGGTCTCCATAAACACAGAGGAACTACTTAAGTGGAAAAGCTTATAAAATGCCCCTGTAACTGTACAGGTTATGCCCAGGTGTTACTGAGCTTCAAAGAGGAGATGGATTCATCTGGACGGTATCACAGAGATTTTTGCAAGCAATTCTTGGCATCCTGTTTTAAATGAGAGTGGATTTTCCTCTTCTTTTTCTCTATAGTGAAATGTTTTTCTTCTCAGTCCTTAAATATCTGAATTTTTCATAACCCTCCATGGATCTTATTCCCATGGAAGCCAAGTACTAGGACCTGTTACTATCTCCAATACTTTCTCCCTCAAAAAGCACAGTTAAGAAAACCCCAGGCAATCTGCTTAATGTTCCCAGCAACTCAGTGACAGAGTCAGGTGAATGATTCCTTACAGGTATGCATGTATGGGACTTTTCCCCACCCAACATATTTGTGCCATGGACTGGACTCACAGTTTTGGTTTTGTTTTTGGTTTTGTTTCAGCAGTTACACATTTTTGCCTTTGGTGTTTTACCACAGCTGCTGGGCGATGAGAAAAATAAATCCACCTGGCTGAGCTATTCACCAGCTTTTTTTTGTGCCTGTCTTTAATGTGGGGCAGCTGTGCTGCCTTGTTCTCTGCAGCTGACTGTCCTTCTCTGCCCACCTTATAAAACATGGAAAAATTACCCTTCCCCCATCCAGCTGCCTGGCTGAGGAAATGCTTTAAAGGGCAAAATTACAGCTCCTTCTAACAGTGATTCACAGAAGAACTTGAGCTTTGATTTATAATTAGAGCTCTGAAAACCTTTCATTGCAGAGCTGGGAAGAGCTAGGGAAAAAGCTGTCCTCACCTGTTTTCTACCTCACTTCATTATAAATCTGGTTCATGTCTGTCCTCTGCCTCTGTATTTGCCAAGGTTTTGATGGTGCTGGTATGAAACAGTTTCAAAGGGAAATTTTAAGGCAAAAGGAAACAGGAAATATCTTCTTTCCCCATATTTCAGGACAGGGAGTTTTGCTTCCTTTGAAATTATTGGGATGTTGACTTTCTGTGTGACTTTGAAATAGGGCAAAGTTTGTTCTCACTTTTGACTTCTCCCCTCCTTTTCTCACTCCGTCTCCTGCAATAACAACAAATGTTATTTTTCCATTTCACAACCTTGGTGACTTTGGGAGTTTCATGTGGACTGTTCACAAGACAATCATCTGTTCTTTTGCTCATGAGATGCCCTTTTGCAGAACATGATGCTTCTACCCAGACCAGGAGAGAAGAAATCCCAGTGCAGTGAAAATGCCTAAGTTCCCTCTTGGCTTCACTCCCTTGAAAGACAGAGTCCATCCAAAAGTAAAAGCCTACATGTTGAGGATACACTTTTTTTTAAATAAAATGATGAGCATGAGTCTTAAATTCTCTCTCCCTATGACTTTTTGTACATCTTGATATTTTTTTTCTGTTTTTCTCCTCATAGTCTCTGACACCTCCTTTCTTCCTCTCTTCCTTTTCTCTTGCTCTCTCCTTGTGGTGGCCTTGCCCCAAAATGGATCTTAGGCTCCTCAGTATGGCTTTTCCTCTCTGAAAAAAAGAATCCCTTGTCAAATCTCATGCAAAAAATGGTTGCAGGAACGTGTAATCTCTCTACATCCAGAGGTAGAAGCTGTGAGGAGAAACTTGGATTTGAGAGGAAAAGAATGCATTAGTCCTGTGTCAGTTTGAATCAGCGATGCTGTCTATGCCTGCATGCCTATGCATAGATTGAAAGCTCTAAAGCTTGCTTTCAATCTCTGAACCCTCTGAATTTGTACTTGTAGCGTAAACTGTGTATAGGCCATGCACTTTGTCAAGCCTCTCCACGAGAGCTGATTTTCTAGTGCTAGCACTGATCCTGTGCCGTGGTGTCATGTACAATGCTCAGCCCAGCTAATCCTGCTGAGAAGGAAAAGAATTCTACACAGCTACTATAATGCTATCAAGTTTTTCTTACTGCTTCTAGCAATTAGTTCTGAAGTTTTGGAGGCTAATGTTTGTGATTAATACACACACATAAAATTATCATCTCTTCTGCTAGTAGTTGAATTTCTTTTTTTCCCTTTTATTTTTTTTTTAGTTATATCATGTCACTGGATGTCATGGGTATTTAGGTATGATAGGGTATTGCTTTAATTTAGTACTTTGAGAAGCTTAAGAGGGCAGCAGTTTCTCATTTTCTCAGTCATGTTCTATGCATAGTTATACTGGAATAATAAGAATGAGTGATGTAATTTTGATCATTTATCCAAGACCTCATGGCACATGGAAACAAAATTTTGCAAGTAGGTACTGTATTTTGAGTCAGTTTTTAGTATGCAGATGACAAGAAAATATTTTTCAGTAGTTTTAATTAGAGATGGAACAAAAATTACCCAGAAAACCTTGTGTGCATATAAAACTGGACAACAAAAACAAGGAAAGAATGAGGAGGAAAATGCATCCCTATGAAGTCATCAAGCATAGGTGGCACCTGACTGTGGTCTCCAGCTAAGACATCATTACTGCTGTATAATGTTATATTAAGACTCTGGACATCAGTGGTCAAATATTCCAAACCTGAAACTCAAGTTTTAAGGGATAGTGTTGCCTGCAAATACAGGCAAACTGTTTAAGCTGACGGTAGGGCAAACTTGTCATGACTTCTAGGGCCAAGCAGTGAGGACAGAAGGATCCAGTAGTTTTCAGAGTACAGTACATGGGATATAGCAAGGTCTGAGAACTGTAATGGATCTAGAAGGCTGGGAAGAGGAGGAGGAGGAGTTCTTTGTGTCCCTACCACCATGCAGATAAGGGCACTGGACATGGCAGTGTTTGTTAACCTTCCTTGGAAATCAGGGATGCAGGTTTCCAAGGGGGAAGTTGGGGATTCATAGTTTTGCTCTCCAGATGGAAACACTGAGCATGACTTAATCAATCACATGAGAGGCATATCAGGTTTATTAAGTTGTTTCCAAATGTGATCACTAATGGACAAAGTACAACAAGGTGATAAAGTGGACTTGATTGGCTGGGCATAAAATACATGTGAATAGACCATTAAAATATTTTCCTCTGGCTAAATGTGTGCAACATTTTTATACCAGATAACCACTCTACATACAATGCAAATGGTGACTTCCATGCCCTACAAAAGTAAAACAACATCCAATCCACTGTTTGGCACATGGAACATTTCATAAATGTCTATAAGGATTTTGATTTGTGGTTTGTCTTCCCAGAAGCCGGAAAATGAAGTAGCTGTCCAGTAGCTGAAATAAAAAAGGTGTCCTCTATGAAACCTTCTGTCTCTCCTTTAGTTCTACCAGAGTCTCATGAATAGATTTTGAAGGTTGAAATTTAACTACCTGATTCTTCAAGAAAATCTAAATGGGAAGGTTGTTTTGATATTAGAAAGAAAGAAAGAAAGAAAAAAAAAGGAGATGGGACTTGTCTGGAAGGCTGGAGCAGATTATCGGCAGCTCAATGGCATCATCAATCATCACCATCATCATCATCATCATCATCATCATCATCATCATCTTCACAAAAAACCTTTATTACCTCTTCACTCCACCTTTCCGCTGAATTACTGAAACAGCTCACTATATATTGACTACTCTTTCTTCAACTTCTAATTTAACTGTCCTCATAATCTGGTGTAAACCAAATATTATGAATACTGATATCCCACATCTTTTAGAATATGTAACCCTTCAGCATCCAGAAGTAAACTCCTTGTATACTGTTTACCCTGACAATGTCAAAAGATGGATGTAGTGTTAGGTGTCACAAAGGCTTCTACTTGAATGACGAGCATATTAAAATACCTAAACCCCTGTCCAATAAAACTGAACCAGTAAAAAGTTAATTTTATACTTTCTAACAAATCTGAGCAATAGGTAGGTTTAGGGGAAAACAGTGGATAAGAAGAGGCTTTAATGAAGGCAAAAATCGATTCCTGGTGACACTGTTCCCCTTTCCCTCTTTGGAACAGACTGCATTGCCGTCACTGCCAACTGTCACAGCAAAGACTGTCCTACGAGCTGTAACATCTCCCATGTGCATATCACTAATTATCTGCAGCAGGGAAGCATGTTCAAATTTTAACTACACATAATAACAACCCAAGCGTATGGATTATGACATGAGACAAATTTTAATGTCCTGGAATCATAAAGTGTTGGTAATTGTGGCATTCTCCAGCCTACAAAAAGAGCAAGGTGTTAATGTTTCTTATGATTTCCAGGTATCCCAGGGGTATTGCAAAGGGAGAGTGACATTTACTGCAGCTCCTTGAACTAACCACAAAGTCTGGACATTGCTGGTGCTCCACTTAAGGGTATAAACAGTGCATAGGTTTCCTGCATGTGAGTGGATTCCTAATGAAATGTGCTCCATGGGAAACAGACATAATTAAACGCCATTTGCAGATGAGGGAAGAGAAGCATTAAAGGATAAAATGATATGTAAGAATCCATATCCATATCCATAAAAGGATAAATGATAAAACTGATATGTAAGAAAACCTGGTAGGTATACCAAAAATCCCCCTATGCTTTTTTTCTAGAACCACGGAATTGTAGAGTGGTTGAACTTGGAAGGGACCTTTGGAGGTCATCTGGGCAAGTCCCTCCTGCTCAAGCAGGGCCACCCACAGCAGGCTCCTTAGGACCTTGTCCAGATGGCTTTTCAATATCTCCAGGGACGGACACTACAATCTCTCTGAGAGACCCATGGCAATGCTCAGTTACCCCTACAGTACAAAAGGTTTTCCTTGTGTTCACATGGATCTTCCTTCTGTCCTACCTATTATTTTTTCCATTCACCAGTTGGCAGGACAAGTGCCAGACAGACTGATAGACACTGTTGCTCTTTAGTATCTTCACAAAATAGGAATAAATGCAGTGGTTAGTTATCCATTTCCCCATGGGAGGAAGATGACCTGATAGTTCTCCACCTCGGTAAGGCCAATGAAGACATGCAATAGGAAGTTTTATCATCATAAGTTATAAAATCTTGATCTACTTCCCACTCTACTGTCTGTGCTGTTAATCAAAGCCTGACCAATACAAAGAAAATCTGTACTTCCACACTGTATATATCTTAATTAAATGAGCAGGTCTCTAGGCACCTTCTCCTTCTCATCAACATAATTTTATTTTTCAGTCATTATTCATAAAATCACATTGCTTTTTCTCAATGCATCACTGCAAATCTTTTAAACATATTAACATCCTTCACAGCTCTCATTGCCTCTCACCTTGACTGGTGTCATTTTTGTTGGTGCTTTTGTCTTGGTCCATATCAGGAATGTAACATGCTGCTGTGAGAGTCATCTTAATTGTTCCTTAACACTTCTATATGAATTTCTTCCTGTTGTTCAGTGACATAATTTCCTGGTATACCTGAGACACTAAGACAGAGGGATAAGGGGAACAGGAATCTGGTGGAATATTTAGAGCTTCAAAACACTCAGACTCTGCCTTCTGACTCTCCAGAGTATGGTCCTGCTCAAATGCCAGCTCTCACCCACTCCTCTTCTTGAACTCTACTATTTAGTCATTGCTTCACACCTTATTTCCTGAATTCAGCATCTGTTCTCTGGTGTACATAATGAAAATGATTACCTCTCAAATCTATTTTTTTTTTTAAATATTACTTTTACGATATATTCTGTCATCTCTTTGCTTGTTTCTCCCCTTTACTTCCCCCATCTTTTTCCTCAGCAATGACTCAGTTGGTGAGAGCACCCTGAAGGGATGCATAAAATGACTTTCAAGAACTCAACCTAGCGAAAGCATTCTGTTAATATCTGGATTTGGCTTTAGACATACTTGATCCTAGCATGAGTCAGTGGGAGGAGAGAGACAAATGAAGCAAGTTTCTTTGCTGTTCCTGAGCTAGGAAAGCCATAGAAAATCTCTTTGTTTAACTGGAGGGAAAATTCCTATATGGCAGTGAAAACATGGGAATATCATGCCATGCTCTACTGTCACCATGCAGGCATGGTGATTTTAGTATTTAGAGGGGAGTGAGAAAATGTTCTAGAATAGTTTCTGGGGACTGAGAGAGGAATGTGGAGGTAGTTTGACTCTAAATGTCTAATGAATTGTTGCATGAACTGTACACCAGAAGTGAGCTGATCTATGGACCTGAAGGAAGTTCCTTGTCAGATACAAAGGGCAATACCATTGGTTGGAGATCAGTTTTTAACAGTGATCTCCCCTCTGGAGACAGTGTCCAAGGAAGCTGGTGATTAGGACTTATTTTTGTGAAAAACTGAATAGACAAGATAAGCACTTGCCAACAGGAAGAGGAAGGATGAGACAGTGAGTTACAATATGTTTTCTGTCCTCATTGGGTCAATCAAAATTTGATACCTGAGTTTCCTCCTTTTATTAAAATTACAATAGCGAGCTTTCCTTTACACTTTGAAGAACAAGATCTACAGATTAAAAGAGCTATTATTTTTGTTAGGCATTCATAAGATAGGGTTCTTCTTCAAATATATTTTCATGCACATTTCTTTTATTAGTTCTCTTTTTTCATATTTTTTTCTAAAGTATCTTTTCCTCTTATCCCTTTTGTTCCTCCTAAGGTCTTAGATGGCAGCATTTTTCATTACATTCCCTGCTTTTTTAATCTCTTTGTCTCCATTTATGTAAATTTGGCATGTGAACATGGAGTTATGAAAATCCTTGGAGCCTGCTTTAAAGTCTCATGAAGGTCTAATTAAATATTGCACACTGGGAAAGACATGTTTTGCAATGTATGTGAAAAAATTAAATTGATTGACATGAGCACTAGTTCTCAAATTCAATATTTCCTGACATAATAAATTCCTGGTTAACTCAAATTTCAAAGTGGCTTCCTCTCTGTTGCACATGGAGGCATGTGACTCCATAACTGCTCCATTTCCTGTTTGTTTTGTTTGTTACCAATGTGAAGACCAAAACTAAATACAAACCATTTTACTTCTCTCCTGTCCCAGGTTGTTTGGTGATTGCTGTTTTTATTATCATTATTATTACTATTGTAACTTTCTTGCATATTTAATCTCTGGTTTTTTTTCTGCTGCTGTGTAAAGACAATGAGCAGTGAATGCAGAAAAGGCCTCTAAGTGAGATCATCCCTTTATCACAACAAAAGTAAATCTCCTAAATATAGCTGAAAATCCACCATCAGCTGAGATCATCCATCAAACATGACAGCAATGGAGAAAAAATGAATTCTGTCTCTACTTGCTTAATTCAAATAATCTGATGTAAAAATGTTATTCTTCCCTCCATTACCATCCCAGAAAAACTCTGATTTGGCTGGAACTCAGAGTCTACAATTTTACTGTTAAATATAATATCCAGAGGCCATTTTTTGGGCTGAAGTGGTATGGCACAAACTGCCTGGATCCATGCTTCATAACACCCGGTTCTGGATGAAGTCACGTTTTGGCTCTGGAGGGATCAAAATGAGCTGGAATAGTGTTCGAAGATTTTTTACAGAGATGAGAACTAAAACTGTTTAGAGTAAGTACAGGAGGAAGTCCCTGGTACACGCTGTCTCCTGACTTTTGTGCTCCCTCCTTGGCTTTTGTCCCCTAGCCCCATGCCTCTCTGTCACTCTGAAGAGTTCTAGTGAGCCAAACCCATCTCAGGGCACCACTTACAGAGGATGAGTTCATGGTAATTGAATGGCTACATATTTTCCCTAGCCTTCTTAACTTTGGGGATTTAGAGTCTCAGTAGGAGGAGGTTTTGTCAGTGCTTGTGTGCATGCTTACTCCAAAAATATCTGAGGACTTCTACTCAGTAGGATGCTCTGCCTCAGAGCTCACTGATAAGTGCAATTGCTGGTTGTTTGGACAGGTAAGGAGATCTGGGGGGAGGAAACAAGTGCTGTAGCCTGAAGAAATTACTCTGCAGGAAATGTACCCTCTTCTGCCCCAACTAAATTCCTTATCACCTTTTCAGTACAAATGGGGAGACTGAAAGAAAGTTTAGATCTGTTCAGGAATTTGTCTTGGTTCAAATCTCCCACTGAAGGTGTGGGAATGGTGCTGTGGAGGGAAGCCTTGCAGGCTGGTCATGAGCAGTGATGAGGAGAGCCCTCCTCCCACCTCTGGACAGGTGTCTTTGTGCTGTGTGCTGCAGGAATGTGCTGCCATGTAGTCTGCAGAACAAGCATTCTACAAGTTTTAGAACTGGATAAATATTGTTGGCACTTTATGAGAAACTAAGGCTATTTTAGCTAAACTGATGAACTTGGGGTCCCAATAGGTAATTAAATTTATGCATAACATTAATTTTTATGCTCTTGCAAGCTTCTTCTCTCTCACCCCTAATCTGCAAGGCATTTTCAGGCAACTGTGTTTCTCACTGGAGAGGCCTGCACAACAGTATTGGCTGAAAAAATTATGACATTAATTTTATGATCCTTCAGATCAAATCTCTCAACAAACATTACACAAATCCTGCTCATCAATAATAAAATGACTTGGGTTTAGAGGGCTGCAAGATGAAGATAATATGTGGGAGAGGGAAGGAGAGAATTCATAGAAATTATGAGGCTAAGTTCTGCTTGCAAAGACTGCACAAACAAAGATAAATTACCAAATATAGGATTTCTAGAAGAGTAGGTCTGCTATTCTAGTGTTCCAAATCAGTCAGTCTTTACACTGTCAGTGTTAGAGTTTATGAACAAACAGAAGAGACCAGACTGTAGCAGCTATAAAGATATGTTTTTGTTTTCCATCTGTTTTCACACACAGAAGGGGGTCTCAGGGAAACCCTTGAGTTAGGATTTTTGCCACAGAAAAGTCACAGTTGCATTGTGAATTGGTGTCTGTGGTCAGTGTTGTATGAACTTTAAAGCAGATTTACATAGCACATTTCATTTTTCTGGAAGCAAGGCATTGTTAGTTTGTGATGGTAGAAGAGAACTCAAACCACTCATTGAAGCTGCAAAGGAGCCCACTGGAAAGCTCATATAACATTTTTACAGTGGGAAAGAGAACACATCTGTGCAGAATCATACTGGAAAAGTGTAAAAAACCTGAGGTCCCTCCCCTTCCATGGCGGGTTCACACCTCTTGTTTTATCATGATGGAAAAATCTGGCCAGAGTTTGGGTTTGGTTGTTTGAACCTGCTTGAGATCTGTAAAACATACGATGTGTTTACCATCTTCTCAGTATGGCCTTCCAAGTAAGAAAGCACCGGTCTTTTGCTTCTTTGCATCTGACAGAAAGTTTTTCAATGGGGGATTTCAGTTCTTTGCCTATTGGACCCACTGGGACCTAGAAACATTTTGGGCATAATGGATGTGATGGCTAGTTTGAAAATCTGGTGAAATCTAGTATTGACAAAAGATTCAGCTTCATGGATGTCATGTTTAATCTGTCAGCTTGGCTTTCCTTTATTTATAACAAGTTTCAAATATTGTGTATTCAGAATGACAAAGGTAAAACTCTGAGAGTGATTTCCTTCTTTTTCCAGCAATAGCAGATCTACTAACACCAGCAGGAAGCACCATCTTGAATTAACTCAGAATATTACTGCACTTTGTTTATTCTTGTTATTTTTATTAACCTGGAAACCTCAAGGTAAAGATAAATTTCCATTATACTATGAGGAAAACCCATGCTATACAGGAACAAGCACATAAATAAACAGAAAAATATTGCTTTCACTTTTCATAGAGGGATCAGAAGCATATATAAAAAAAATGTACAAAATCTCAAGCAGGAATTGGGCAGTGTAGAGCTGGAAAGCAGACCTGTATTCCTAAGTCTTATACCTCCATCCTAACTATAAAAATAGTTTTCCAGCCTGAGTCAGGTAGCTTCGTGCCATACATTTGAAGGGATAATGCCAAGAGAAAAGCAGTTTCATGTATTTCTTACCTTGTTGAAAATACACAGTGAAGCTAATGCATTTCCAGTCGCAATTGATTTTACCGAGCGCTGATTGAAATCCAGTAACTCCTTGTGGCTCCAGTACACTTTGGGATGTTTTCCGAGCTGTCTGTGGCAGGCAAAACCTTGTCATTTCCATCTGTGGCTGGATTGTCACAACTTTTACACTTCGTGAGAGAGTCTCATTTTCATTGCTAGACATGTTTTGAAAGTGCCTTCTCATACTGAAAGCTGAGGCCCATAATGGACTTCATTAAGGTAGAACTGTTTTCTCCTAAGAGGCTTCAAAGCATTTTTCTCTGTGCTTCATGCTGCTTTATCTGGCAGACAGGCATGCCCTTATACGAGAGGACATTCTATAGATAGATATTTGACACTCAAAAAATTTTTAAATAAAATATCAAGTAAAATACAGCTTTCTAAACTATAGTCTGCCTGTCACTTCTCTTAGTCCATTAGCTCTGAAAGGTACAGAAAGATGAGTTTTCTTTTACTCCTTCCTTGTAAGCAAGTGCTATTTTTGAAGTTTATTTTAAAATCATGTTAACAGGGAAGAGATTTTTAGATTATTTCCCCTCTGCTTCTCCTTCCCCCCTCCAAAGTATAGTATTTGTTGATGGTTTTATCCTTAGATTTTAGAGACATAAATGAACTTCATCTGAACTTGCAAGATATCCAGATCTCCTTATGAGGTTGAACTTTCCAGCTTGATGATACCTTCTTCAAACCTCCATCTTTGTGCAGCAGAGATGGTTCCAGCTTCTGTGGCTCAGTGCCAAATCACAAGGAAATACATTAAGGAGGTTCTGAACACATAAGGCTGGTAAAATGTGGAATTACCCTGTTACCAGCAAAACAAAAGCCCAGAAAAGGTGGAGGCAATAGAGTTTCACTTATGACTGCTGTCCAGATGCAGGTGTTCATAATTCTGTGTCACTTTTCCTGCCATCCCACCAAAACATTTCGTTTGCTGAGTAGAGACCGTTTCCTCTTGCTATTCCTGACTGCAGTACAAAAACCAGTTGGGTTTTACAGGTAACTAACAGGGCTATGAATTCGCAACTGAAATCACAGGGCACAGGATCTCTTCCTGAAAATCAGCTTTTCCCTCAGTGATCAAGACAGCCCTAGACATGTCTGGATATGCGGAGAAGAAAGGATGACAATGGACCATGGAAATTCTTAAATTTAAAGGATCTTTCTTTCAGTGATTAAAACAAGTTAATAATCTAAAGACTTTTCTTTACTTGGCATGCTGATGTGACTCTTTTAGATAGGCAACCTAATCCAGCCTGAGAAAAAAAGTTAGCCCTGTTGATTTTTTCACACATCCTACTCAGGATCAGCAACCCATAGACAGTGGCTCACTTTTTCACCATGGTCTCATCTGTTCATCCATCTGACTATCGGTACTAAGGGCTTTAACAGCGCTATGCTAGTGTCCCAAACGTGTGGGAATAAGTGAGGCTGTGCTCTATCTATCAGTTCATCCTCTAACAAGGTCTGGGAAGGTGAATATTTGGAGAATTCTCTCTGCCACCCATAAAAAATTAGCAGCAAATGCAAGTGTATGCATGCTAGTTCACAGGTAGAAGAAAAGGATGGACAATTAAGATTTATGGTGGTATGGAAGGAGGCTTGAGACAAGTATGTGCCCTTTTCTGTTGTGGAGACATAATATATTCTTGGATATAATATTTGCCTTATTAAAGGAGATACTCTTTTTTTCAGATGCCTTCATCTGTGAGCACCAGTTTTGCTACTACCCTTTCAAACAAGGTCAGTCTTCTGCTTGCTCTGACTCAGCTACTCTCTTCCTCCAGCTTCCTCAGCCATCATTAACAGTAATCAATGAAGGGAAGAGCTGTCACAGTAGTGATTGAAGGGAATGACATGGGTACTGCTCAGTCTTTGGAAGCCTAGCTTTAGTGAGACTCATGCAGAGAGTGCTGCTCATTGCTCAGTCAGATGCTCTCTTCCTCGTCAGTCATTCCCTACCCTAATATCATGGCACAGTGAGAAACAATTGAGGTTTTTTGCTGTTTGAACATGATGTTGCTTTGGCCATTAAACAGCTCCTGCAGAATACATTTCTCTTTTCCCTGCCTTTGCATACAGTCACACATACAAAGCACACACTGTGTACCAAGCTACAGGCGTTTCAGCCTTGCAGTGCTGAAATCACCCGCTCCCACTTCTAGCTTTGCAGAGTAGCTAGCTGTTCAAAGTAATTGACTGAATAAAAGAGGGAAATAACTAAGCTGTCCACTTGTAAAGTACTGGTCTATGACTGAGGGCATCTGAGTTCAGCTCCCAGCTTCCCATTTTCCAAGATGAGGCACTCTTCGTGGATTACACTGACCAAGTTGATGCTATGCACGCGTTTTTGATCTTCTCTAAATGAGATAATGTCCTTCTGGAGCACAGTACAGCCTTGCCTGTGTTGTCAGCCATGCTTGAAACAATTAGAAAAGTTGGACTGATTTAGTCTGCATGGAGGGCATCCAGGCCTGGGCTAATGTGGGCTGTGATGCTCAAGGCTCTGTTGACACAACAGTTTATATACAGCTAATTAGGGTATGCCCAAAATGCAACTTCCTTGCTTGGGGTTTCTATTCTTTCTACATCTCCAGGAAAGACATGTATTCCAAATTCTGAAACAATAAGAATTAGGGATTTAAATATCTGGACTGAGTTGTAAAGATGATGTGTAATCCTATGTCTCATTGACTTAACTGTGGACATTCACATAAAACAGAAAATGAAACCAGGCTACTTAGTTTCAATTTTATATCTTTAGGCTTACCTTCCCCAGCAATGATGAAGAGGCACTTCATCTAAGTCTATGAGTGTTTGAGGTACTCTTATTGAAAGATCTGTCTCAAATCTCGCTATAGAGACCTCATTATTGATTTATTGGTATTACTTATATTATAAATTACTTTCTGCCTTAGTATCATGGACATAGTAGATCCTTTGAACGCAAACAGTAGGTGAATCTCAACAACCAACCTTTGTCCTCAATTTCGCTGCTGGAAGTCAGTAGTTACTATATTAAAGTTACCAGAGTATTTCTGACTTTATCTTAAGGCAAATGAGAACAAAATGTGTTTTTTTGCTGCCTAAGTGGAAAGTTATATACTTTAAACTGGGTAATTTAAGGGAACAGGTAGGCTAATGCTGACAAGTAATTTTTATATCATACCTAGTAATATGCTTCACACTTTTATACTTAAAATGAAACATATGACCCCAGAACAGTGGAACCAGTTGGCTGTGTGGGATATAATGACTTTAAAGGTGACAGTAGAACAATGGAATCCAGGCCAAAGTTGAGAAAATTATTATTTCAAATAAGATTTTAAAGTTACCTTTTAAAATATCTTTGGTTTAAATGACCAGGATCAGGCAGTCCATCTCATTTTATCTGGCGTAGCAGGGACAGCATAAATTTACATTTGAAGTTCTTACAGAAAACTGTTCCTGTTTCTTTTTTTCCTTTACTGTTGAGTGTGTTGCTGTCTAGTGCAGACACACCCCTGATTTAGGAAAGTGGTTGGGTTATTTTGAATTATGGGACACAGATGAGAAATTACAGGTAGGATCTTTGTGTTTATGAGGGTGAGAAACAGTTCTGTGTCATATGACCCTCTGCCACTATCCTCCAAAACATTTTGCATAAAGTCTGCAGTGCAACTCTTGTTCTGCTTTCTCAGGAAAGCTTTCCTCAAGTGTCTTTCCCATGAAGAAAGTTTTAAGAGCTATCATGGTTATTATATAATTATATCTAATTAGGTAATAGAGTAGAAAATCTAGAAAAAATTGGAATAGAAATTCTATCTAATTCTATCTGTTCTAGATGGAAAAATAATACAAATGCTTGAGAATATTTTATCCGACCAAGGATGTTAAGGGCAACAAGAGAAGCTTCTATAGGTATGTCTGTTATAAAACACAGACTAGGTGAAATGTGGTCCCTCTCCATAAGGAAACAGGAGACTTGGTTATACAGGACATGGAGAGGTTCTCAATGATTTTTTTTTACCTCAGTATTCACTGGTATGTGCCCCAGACACACCACCCAAATCACAGAAGTTAAAGGCAGGGACTGTGAGAATGAGCTCCCTACTGTAAAGATCAGTTTTGAGACCATCTAAGGAATCTGAAGGTGCACAAGTCCATGGGATCTGATGAGATTCATCCAGAGGTTCTGAGAGAATGGGCGGAAGGAGTGGCTAAGCCACTATTCATCTTATTCGAGATCTGTCCAGTGAAGTTCCCACTGACTAGAAAATTGGAAACACAATGCACATTTTTAATAATAGGAAATAAGGAAGACCTGAGAAATTGAGTCAGTCTCACCTCTGTGACTGGCAAAATCATAGAGCAGATCCTCCTGGAAACTAAGCTAAGACATATGTAAAATAGGGAAGTGATTGGTGACAACACAACTTCACCAAGGGCAAATTTTAACTTACAAAGATGGTGGCCTTGCAGTGTTGGTGGATAAGGGAAGAGTTATCATCCAAAACATTTGACACTGTCACACAATATCCTTGTCTCTAAAGTGGATAGACATGGATTTGATGGATGGACCATTTGGTGGGTAGGCAATTGGCTGGATGGTCACACTCAAACAGTTTTGGGTCAACAGCTCGATGCCCAAGCGGAGAGCAGTGATGAGTGGCATTCCTCAGGGATCAGTATTGGGACTGTTGCTGTTTAACAGCAGTTAGTGACATGCTGTGTTAAACCAGCTGTTTAACACTTGGTGACATGGACAGCGGGATTGAGTGCATTCTCAGCAAGTTTGATGATGGCACCAAGCTGTGTCGTTCAATCAACATGCTGGGGGGAAGGGATGCCATGAAGAGGGGCCTTCATAATCTTGAGAGGTGGGCCTGTGTGAACCTCATGAAGTTCAACTAGGCCAAGATCCTGCATGTGACTTGGGGAAATCCCAAGCACAAACACAAACTGAGTAGAGAACACATTGAGAGCAGCCCTATGGAGAAGGACCTGGGGATGCTGGTGGATGAGAAGCTCAACTTGACCCGGCCATGTGTGCTAACAGCCCAGAAAGTCAACACTGTCCTGGGCTGCATAAAAGCAGTGTGGCCAGCAAGGTGAGGGAGGGGATTCTCTCCCTCTACTCTGCTCTTGTGAGACCCCACTCATGTCCTGGATCCAGCTCTGGAGTCCCCAACATAAGAAAGACATGGACCTGTTGGAGCAAGTCCAGAGGACACCACCAAGTTAATCAGAGAGTTGGAGCATTTCTCCTCTGAAGAGAGGCTGAGGGAGTTGCTGTTGCTCAGCCTAGAGAAGAGAAGGCTCCAGGAAGAACTTACAACCTCTTCCAGTGCCTAAATAAAGCTGCAAGAGGGCTGGAGAAAGACTCTTATGATGGCATGGATTGATAAGACAAGGGGAAATGGCTTTAAACAGAAAGAGGGTAGGTTTAGATTAGTTATGAGGAAGAAATTCTTTACTGTGAGCATGATGGGGCACTGGAACAGGTTGCCCAAGGAAGCTGTGGATGTCCCATCCCTGGAAGTGTTCAAGACCAGTTTGGATGGGGCTTTGAACAGCCTGGTCTGGTGAAGAGTGTCCCTTCCCATGGCAGGAAGTTTGGAAACTAGATGATTTTTAAGGTCCCTTCCAACCCTAACCATTCTATGATACTATGATTTTACTTGGTGTGGTGGTGGGATCAAGCCTTTGCAGGGCTCATTTGGCCACACAGAACAATTGACAGTCCTAAGCACTTTGTGCAGAAAACAGTTGAAAGTGGCTCTCATTCCTGGAAAATATTTTATTTTTGCTGCCTTGAAAAGGCAAGAATTTAAATGTTTTCCTGATCTGTGGCCTGAGGCCCTACTCCAGAATCCCCACGCAAATCAATGCTGAATATCCTGGTTCATTGTATGTGTATTGAAAAATTGCAGCAATCTTTACTGTTCAGCAGGAATGAGAGTGCTGTATAATTAAATTAGAGCAAGGCAAACAGTTCAAGAAAGTTTTTGTGAATAAATACATTTATTCAGTTTATTTCTGTTAAGATTAAGTGCAGGTCTCTTGTGTATTCACTTGGTGTTACCACCTGATTATTTTGCAACTGGCACAAACTTGAAAGGCAAATTTCAAAGCCACATGCATACATTTTTACAAAATTCAGAAATTTAAATACTTACATGCTAATATTTGCATTGCAAGTGATCATCTAATCAAGGAAAATGAATCATTAACCTTTCTAAGATATTCAGGTTGAACTTCAAAATACTTGTGATCAATCTTAGACTTCAAAAGATTTGAAATACTATCATTACAATACAAATGTTTCTGAGGCATACACAATTTCTTGATAAATATTTAGCTAGCAGGTTAAGGAAGTCCTTCTCAACACATACACCAAATAATAATAACAATAAAACTGACATATACAATCTTCCTAAAGTGTTGCCACAATAAAGATGCAAAAAAGAGAAATGAGAAATAGGAAAATGTCTTAGCACATATAATTCACTTACTATTTTAAGTCTGATTTTCCACCCCTGCTGACATCTATTCTTCTTGATTTTTGTGGTTCTAAGTTTAAATTTCTTCAGGCCATACAATATCTATCATGTCCTCTGGGAGCCTATTCTTCAACCTATTGGACCAGAAAAGAAACATTTTTTTTTCCGGATTTGCTGACTGAATTTTCCTCTGCTCAGTACTATACAGTGACAGTGGATTATATTTCCTTTTACAGTCTTAAATAATTTATTTTATCCTTGTTATTTACAGTCTTTGCCTGGCATGACCTCCTTTTATCCTCCTATTCAGTTCTTTTAATATTTTTTTTGTGAGTCCATCTGTTTCCTAATCATTTGTTGTTTCATTTCTCTGAGTCCTTTCCAATTTACTGGCATCTTTCATGCTCTAAAAGGCTTGTGACTTATCACAGTGTTTTTAGGGCAGGCAAACCCTTCACCGATTTAGTGCATTCTCTTTGGTACAATACTCTTGGCTTTCAAATACACAGCATCTACCTTTGCTTTCAGGATATCTTCAAATTCCAGTGCACAGGAAGCTGTGAAATAGGGAAAGGAATGAACTTACAAGGGTGTCTTTGCCCTTTGGATTCTCCCTGGTCAGCACTGGGGTGAACACCCTGAACAAAGTAGTGCATCAGCCCCAGTCTTTGGAATGGCTTCACTTTACATTCCCTTTTTCTCCATTTGCTCACCAGCAAGACCTTCCTATTATCCCTTCCCCAAAGAAGCAAAGCGCTGGTTATTTTTCTCCCTCTAGCACTGTTTTTTACTGACTATATAATTTTTTATTTAATTAGTAATTATGGTAGGGCTGCCCTGGAAATTCTTTGGTTGTCAATTCTACCAAGACAGCACCTCCCAGCTGTTGCATATAATGTCCTCCAGTTTTATATACACTACCGCTTAGACCTGTCCCAGGTCAGGGTGGGCCATTGGTACATATATTACTTCCATTTTGTTACCTGTGGAATGCCACAGTTCCTCATTTTGTTGACTTGTTAGGGGCACCATGCTTCAGAATTAGCTATCTGCATGCCTCCCTTATCACATTTTATTAAGGATATCACAACATTTTCTGTAAATTAAGATGACAAAACTGGGCATTATGGTAGAGCTAATAATCTATTACCTACGGCATTTTCTACCTCCTTTACTCTCATTCCCTCTGGAGTGATTCAGTCCCATTGCTGGTGAAACACAATTTTCATAACATTCATCTCTGGCTTCCCTGTTCCGACCATCAAAATTGTAGTGATGTTTTAGAAAATTACCATAGTTGAAGATCTGCACCAAGAGCCATCAATTTGATAATTTTCAGTCACTGTTAATTTTGGGCCATCTGAAATGTTCTTTTTGGATTTTGTCTTTTCTTTTTTTTTTTTCCCCCCATATAAATTAGCTGATTTTAAGGTTAAAGATAGAAACTATGGTGAGACACTGGAGTTCTAGTCCAGCTTCTACAGTTATTCTGCATTACCATGGGCAAAACACTGTCCCTCATTTCTACAATAAAATATTAAAGTTACATAGTCCCCAAAGACTCTGAGATCTCCAAGGAGGGGATGTGACAGATATTCAGAGTGGTTACAGTTGGAAATTTCTTTGAGACTTCCCGTCACTCTTGCATTTTAATTGTAGCCAGCATAAAATGGCTGTGGATTCATACAACATTCATGGACATGCTTATGGTGGCAACATACAAGAGGACCCAGGCCATTAACAGAAGTACCAAGATGTCTGGATGGGTCAAAGAAAACGGTGGAGGATGTGGCAATAACTGAGACTAAGCTGTTCATTGCTGAAAATCCTGAACACTCACAAGATAGAACACTCATCTTCTGTGTCACACAAGACAAATATATGGTAAGCTGGTATTTTATATTTTAGTTTCTATCCTGGTATCTTTTGATGAAAGTATTGAAGGCCAGCTGTGGCTCAATGGATAATACTTCAGTTTCTGCATGCTGCAGTGAGAAACTTTCCTCCCTAGCCAGTTACTGTAACAAATCTCACTTTTGTGAGCCACTGTCAGTCTCATTTCAAAAAGAAAAGACACTATTTTTAGTTTTCATTCCTTGGTTTTCAGTTTATCTCAGAACTCCCATGAATGAAAAATTTTAAAGGACTAAAATTAGTAAACATGATCATTTCTTATCCAAAACAGTGTTTTAACTATGATCCATGTTGGGGAATGCACATGTTAGTATAATAGAAGTATTATACTTAAATAAAAAAGAAAAATCTCTGTATTTTCTTCCTTTGGATATGGTCTCTCACATCCCATGCCCCCACTCTCAGTGCATATGCAGAAACATACATTTCTCCTGCTGCTGGTTCTGGCAGGGGCTTTTAAAGATAGGTTTTCTTTCTTTTCCCATGGGACAGTGCATACAGAAAAGAAGAAGATGTTACAAAAGAAGTCTTTGTAAGTGGGTAGTAGATAACCTAATGGCTTACCCTGTAAGACATTGTATTTATACCCTTTGGAAAAAGGAAATACTGTGAATGTATTTTGCTCTTCTTATACCAAGAAAGACACCACCAGTTAATAAAGAGAGAAAATAAGATACCTACAGGCTGATAATTCACTGTGGTCTAGAGTGGTTTATATTGTATTAAAACACTGATGTCCAGAAAGGAAGGACAATCTTTCTTCCTTCCCCCGATTAAAAGGAATTGTCTTCTCTTAATGCCCCTTGCAACTTAATTGATAAATCCGTTCTCCTTCAACCTACTTTCACTAGTGGTTAGTATGTATGTCACATCCCTAGCATTTGCTCTCTGTGCTGAAGTAGAGAAATATTCAGAAAATGAAAAATTACTGAAGACAAGAAAGATTCTGAAAGGTGAAAGAATCTGCAAGCTTATCCCATTTACCTGGATCTCCCAAGAGTGCAGCATTTGAATGGATGTGGGAAGATTTTCTGGAGGCATTCCAGCATGACTGGGTTTTGCTTAGACAGAGACTAGGCACTGAACTATTTCTGTGCTGATCAAAACCAAAAAGTAATGTAAGCGGGAGGTAATACAAGTCTTTGTTTTTGTTTGTCAACCTCAAAGCAGCTTGAAGTTTGGCCTGAATTTTGAATAAATGTTCAGGGTTTTTATTTTATTAATTCAGAACAGTTAATCTAGTCTTAACAGCACATTCCACATTTCCATATAAAAGAGAAGAATTCTGAGGCATGCCCTCCCTACATTTACTCTGTTTTTTGGCTGCCAGAAGGGCTGGAATAATTAAAAGCTCCTTATTCTCTTCTTATTTCCTCTCTTTTTCTGTCCAGATTTAGAGATTGGTGCATCCCCTCTTTTGAGTTGTTTTTCTTTCCAGGCAGTGTACTGAATACAGAGTAAAACTGTAGGCTCAGTCTGGGAAGGTGTTTTGTTTACTGGAAATATGTGAGCAGCTAACTGTAAGACATTCAGGAAGACTCCTGGGATAGGGTCCCGCACTAGGTGCTGGGAGTACCCATTATTGTGAGCACACTGTAGGTATTGGCTTCATTTTGTCTGGAAGAATATTGCTGTTACCCCCAGTAAATAGGCTAAAACCATCTCTGCACTGAAAGGGTGAGACTTTGTGACCCAGGAACAGGACCCTGTTAGCTGACCACAGAACTGGGACTGCTCATTGCTCAGTCACGTGTGAGACCCTCCTCTCCTTCTTCCAATCTGAGGTGAGGGCAGTGTAACTGCAGCTCTTCTTGGAAAGTTATCCTCTAAGAGAGACAAAGTGTAGGCTTGTACACAAGGATACCCAGCAGCAGGAAGCTACTGTGAGAGCAGACAAGGAGCCAGGAATTGCCCCTTGAAGAGAGCACGTCGGAGCAGAAACAAGGCTTTGCCTCTGCCTAGGGATGTCCCTCATTGTACAAGCATCAGGAGGGCTACTCTGACATCCAGGCTGTTTTAATCCTGTGCTCTGCATTAATAACCTGACTCTATCTAGGCACCTTCCCAGGAGCTTTTTGCAAATATGACCAGGAAAAGCCTATGCATGTGTGCCAGAGAGGTATCCTGCCAACGCGGGAGCAGTTGCTGCATAACTGAGATGACAAAACCTGCTTTCAGCTGCCAAACAGCTTGGGCTGGCTGAGTCTCTGCGGGGGCTGGAGTCCCAGCAAGCAGGCTTGGGGATACTCCGTGACTGCTGTAATTCAGGCACCCAGCAGACATTTCCAGTGAAAGAATCCGATTTAACATGGGCATTACCTGCTAGAGCTGCACTGGGAAATGTCAGGGAAGATGAGTTTTGGCTAATGTGCTCAGTACACTTGGTAAAGGGCAAGGCAAGCTAAGGCTAGGCAGACTAATAGCTGTGATGGTGTATCTTGTATCCATGATTACTTTTGCTAGTCTGGGAAAGATATATACTTATTTATGCCAAGATAACTAATGGCCAAGCTCTCACTTCCTTTGCTGTTGGTCTCAAGAAGATTGGACTTGGTCTTGTTCCTACTGCTGCCTGCAGATTTAGTTGTGAAAAAGCAGATGACACAAGTCTGGATTTCAACAGTAAGCAGAGCTCCCATATGAAGCACAAATATTTCAGTGTTTTAATTAGAGCACACTAAGGGAGTGCGGTGAGCAAACCATTTTTATTAGAATTATTAATTTGCTTGTTTTATGAGAAAAGATACAAAATGTGTTTTTTAATGTTTTAATTGCCTTCTGATATACTGCTGTAGGTACATAGAAAGGGTAGAGTGAACAGAGACTAGAGCTAAGAGGGAGCTGGAAGCCATCTCAAGAGGTCATCTTAACTTATTCTTTAACTCCAAAGCAGAATCAGCTACACCCAAACCAACCCTGTCAGGCATTTGTCTTATCTGTTCTTCAAGAAATTAAAACAAAAGATAGAACTGCTTCCTATGGGAAATTTCTCCAGTCCTTCACTAACTTTACAGTTAGAAAGTTTCCCTTAGTTACTAATGAATTACCTCATGTACTATCCACCAGGTGCCCAGACAGATGAATCCTTTATTTCTTGCATGATGGTTTTGTATTCCACATTATGTTTTTGTGATTTTTTTAATATGAGATGATTAATTCCTTTTTCACTTCGTTCTTCTCCCTTAGTTTTATTTTTTTCTTCTGATTGGGTTATATTGTTTAGATCTCTGGCCTTCTGAATCTCATTACTTTTCTCGGACCAAATGTTCCCTATTCTTCTTGAAATACGAAGCCCGAAACAAGAACCAGTATCCCAGATGAGATCTTGTGTATAGAAGGCTTATTTTCAGCACCATAGATCATTTTCTTGTTCATACACTTCATGGTGACATTAGAGTTTGGGAACTTTTAATTTCTATATTATGCCACAATTGATTAAAATTCACTATGTGACCCACTGTGCTCCTGAGAATATCTCTTGGCCAGTTGTTCTCTGTCCTTTCTGAAGTATTCCTGCCTAACTTGCAGGACTATCTTGCACTTGAGTTTATTGAATGATACCTTTTTAATTCCAGACTGATTTTCGTTTTTGCAAAGACCACTTTGTATTCTGTTAGTGTTTTCTAGAGTGCTGCAGCCCCCCTCAGCTTTATGTCATCTGCACATTTAATAAGTGCACTCTATTCCATCACTGGGTCTATGAAAGGAACTAGAGACAGCAGGATAATATCAGACTCTCTGAAAGCATACTTGAGACTGTTCTAGCATGACAGAGGACTACTAATTGATTTTGCTAGGACACATCTGTAATAATGCATGAACACTGCTCAATAGTATGTGGTGAGCCTACCTCTCAAGGAAAATCTGAAATATTTCTCTCTTCTCAAAATGAACCTGAAACAAACATTGTTGAAAAGTCAATGATAAGATTTGGACTAAACTAATTCAAGCTACTGATGTTTTTTCCCCAAAGTGGAAGTGAACCTTACCAGTTTTGGACAACTTTGTGGATCTCAGACAGGAATGAAATGGAAATTTGCAAATAGATCCAAAATAAAACATAAGTTAAAGAACAGTGATTTAATTCCCTTCATACAATAGTATAATATGGGCTGCATTTCTTTAGCTAGCCCATGAAAATGCAAGGAGACACTGACGAAAGCCCATTCTGGATCAAGCCAAACTACAGAATATTGAGGTAAAGGGAAGGTAGCATGTGCTGCAGCCAAAGACTGGGATGAGCCCAGGTTCCTTGGTCACCCTCTCATCTAAATGCAGAGACTGGGACTCAGTTGACTTTGTCGTTTTTCCTCATTTCAACCCCATCTGTTCCTGCTTTTCCATCCACAGAAGGGTGAAGAAGAGAGATTTCTCCCTTGGGCATATTTTGGTGTTTAAGTGAACTCACAGTCTGAAGTCTGTACTTGCCCAGTTTTTGTGTGACACTACCCTGCTCCATCTCTCACCACCACAGCAAAATTGAATTGAAAGAGCAAGAGCAAGTACAGCACCCTGTATTTTTAAGTTCCTCCTGAAAACAAATCTAACTATGTAAGGAAGATCATTCTGCTGCCATTACACTACTTTAAATTATGGATCAATTTTGACATTGGGGAATTAAAGCAGAGAATACAAATTGTCCCTTCTTTAGGAGCAAAAAAATATGTGAAGCTACCTTTTGAGATGTCCTTTTTACATGTACAGATAACAAAGCTCCAAGTCATGATCCTCAAGACTCTGGAGAAGGTATAAAGGACATGTTTCCAGTCAATGCTGCTGAAAATAAAACACACTCCTGAGCCTTTTAAACTTTCTTTGAAGGGACTGACAGCCATCAACTTCTTAAAAGCAAACAAAGGAAGGGACTATGTAGCAGAATACAACTCTCCCATCTGCTATTTCCTGTTGTTTTGTTGAAATATAGAAGGGAACAGACTTAGAGTATCACTTAAAGGAGTTAGAAAAGTTTGAGTATCAGGATTGCAGCTGAAATGTGAATTTTTAATGCTTGTTCCAGAAGTGTGGTTTTTTCCTCTTCCATAATTTAAGTAACAATTCTACAGTCGCCACAACTGGCAGATTGTTTATAATTCATTACCTAAGTTCTTATTTGATTAATTTTATTCTTATTGTTAATCCTTCATTCTCTTCCTCCTTCACTGAGTTTCAGACAGAGCTAACTGTTCTCATGGGAGATTAGCAAACTAGTCCATAAAAACTAAAAGTGACCCTGAATGCTAATCTGTCTGAAACTGTGGGCAGTTTGAGGGCGTTTAAAGGTTTAGAGATATTTACTTGGTGGGAGATCAGCTATGCAGAGGACATTTTTACCAGCACTGGTAGTCTTAGTGGATGGGATCCAGCTGGGGAATAATCTTGGAAAAAAATCAGATAAATCTAAGCTCTAAAGATATTTAAGATGTGTCCAACAAGCCTTCTGCTTCAATAATTGCAGCTATCCTGAGAATGGCACTTGCCAGAAACAAAACCCTTCCCATGGCTAAACCTAATATTCCTAAAGAAGAAAACACAGGCTAAAGGACCAAACATCAGGTAGATTTCCCCTATGATGGAGAAATGTTGGAGGCTCCTTGGAGTTTACAAGAGATTTCACTGTCTCTTGCTGTGCTTTACTTGGAAGGAGCTCAAACACTAGGCAGAATCAAATCTGACCTGAGGTTCCTTTTGCTTGAGAGTGCAAAATCTGACAGTGAATGAGGCCTTTACTTGGGATCAAGCTGAGTAGCTTCACAACAGCCCTCACATGGTCTGCATGGTCTCTCCTAGGAAAAAACCACCTCACACATGGTCTGTGTACCATCTCACATCTGCAGCAGGGCACAGAAGGGCAGCTGTGTCTCTGCAGAGGGGCAGGAAGGCTTCACTTATAGGCATAGCTCACAGAATGAACAGACCTCACTTCTTTACAATACCATTAGTTGCATATCCCCCAGTCAGTAATGCTAATTTATACAGAGCTGCCTAATGAAATCAGTGTCCATGCAATGATCTTATGCTTTACAACTGCTGCCAAAGGCTATTTGACCATACTTTCCAAAGGTCAGTGCACAAAATCGTAGCTGAAAGAGAAAAGGACTGGAGTAATTTGCTCTGTCCAATAAGAACTGTGGTGACCTTCCTTTTAAGATGGTCTTAACCTGGTTATTAGTGATATGCTTGAAGTTTTCTATAAGCACAGGTGCTTTTCTCTGATGCAAGTGAAGAATTCCAGCTTCATTGCACTTCCAACTGCAGTTGTGGTTCCTGTTTTTCAGCTGACTTAGGTTAAAAGAAATGGCTCCTTCTTTACAGAAAATAAACATTCAGCATCAATGACAATAAAATTAGTCATTGTTTCTCCTGGTAAGGCTGCTATTGGAGGAAGCTCTGATGCTGAGCAGCCAACCCTCAGCAGAACCTCCAGTGCCTGGGCTGGGAGCTACCCCCAGTGCCTGGGCTGGGGTGTGTGGGCTGGGAGCTACACCCAGACCCAAGCAGGAGCTATGAATAGCTGCATGTAGGCTAAGTTTTGATTATGACCCATGGGAAAATACATGTTTTTTCCAAGGGATCACAGATGAAGTTCAGAAGGGATTATTTGGTAGTCCCTCCAATCCTTGTGCCTAGAGCACGTGACAGTTGAGATTTATAATTACTAATTAAATGCATGGCAACATCGTACTGGGATTAAAGACAAATGCTTTGCTGGAATTTTTCCTGCCTGTGGCTAAAAGCTTAGAGCAGCCTCCCCTTTTTTTGCTCTATTTTCTCCACGTGAGCTTAGACACTACAAATTTCTTGCTGATTTATAAAGCTTGGAGTCTGAGTTGCTATAACCATTTTTTTTTTGCATGGCTTACAGAATGGAATCACAATGTAACTGTGTCCATAGGAAAGCTACTGATTTTTATGAGGTAAGTCAGTGGTTTGGAATTTGTGAGCTACAGGTGTGGTCTTTTACTTTATGTTTGACAAACCTCTGTAGGTAATGGAAACCATGAGTCATTTTATGCTGAACAATACAGTACTATCTAAACCAGCCAGTGAAGCACTCGTCTGTCCTTACAGCCTATAGCAGGAGCCAGGCAGACAACTTCTTCTGCACATTCATTTCTAAGTGGGTAGTACCAAGGGAGACAAACCCAAACCTGTTTGGGTTAGCTAAAATCTATGCAGACACCTAAAGATGAAGCAGATCTCAGTGACTTTGATGAAACATTGAATTTTGATAATTCCCTTCTGTCTTTAGATGTCAAACAACCCTTAAAAATTGGAATTTGTTTTTATAAAACTCCTCATCCATGAAATTAGAATATTCTTCTTTCTCCATAATTTTTTCCTACATACTTAACCATTTCAAGGAGTTTGTTTTGAACTTGTGCAACTTCAAGTAGATTTCAAGCTTCTGGGTGCTAATATTAGCCAAACAAATAATGATGATGATGATGATAATTTATCACAAAGTTGGTTATAATTCTGTTCTGTTCTTCAGCAGAAAGTCCTCACAGAAACCAAGCAGAGAAGAGTCTGTGGAAAATCTTCCCTTCTAAGCCACGTGGTGCTGGTCTCCTCTGATAAGAAATGAGATTCCTGGGAATGTACAGTATGGGGAAGTCTTCCAACATGATTATGTAAGTTTAGAGATGAACAGAGGGTGGCAATATTTAGATCCTAAAAGAGAGAGAAAAACCACACTCTTGGAAAATGGTGTCTTTAAAAAGACTGAGTCATAATTTTAAAGGTCTACTTATTGGGCTTACCCACAGAATTTTCACAATTGCAAGACATTTACTCACAGTAGGTTGAGACCATCCCATCTGAGGGCATAATTCTTAATACTGGCACCTGTTCAGCCTTTATACTAACTGTATATGTTACATGGATAGGGATTAACATAGCCTAGACCTCAAAATCAGCCTCATTCAAAAGGGGTGGAAGGATTTATCTTTGAAGTAAAATACAGTATTATGAAGCTTAGGAGTCTTTATATAAAGAATGAGAAGTCACTTTCCCAAGACAACGAGACTGTATTATTAATGTATCTAAATGCAGTATAGATATGTACAAAATATCCTGTTTTAAATTCACTTCCAAAACAATCTGATTGATGATCTCCAGCTTCTTATCTTCAAATCAGTCTGAGATGTGAGCTGTCTTAAAAATGAAACACTGGTCAAAAATACTGAAACTAATATCTCTGGGTAGTTTCCATCTTCAAATCTATTTTCATTCAAGCATAAGTTTCCTGGAAGTGGCTTTAGACTGCCAACAACATCTTTCTTTTTGATTTTGAATTTTTTTTTAATTCAGTAAAATAATTTTCAGTTTGAGGAAAAATGAAAGAGACCATATCTATTTTTTTGGGCTTTTTTCCCCTCTGCTTTTGTGTTTTCATTATCTCCTATATGGATGGATTAACTCCAGACTATAAGAAAATATGTATATTCGTTGGAAAACTAAGTTAAAGGCAGGATAAGAAGAAGGTGACAATGATTCCAAAGGGACTACTAAAGCAAGGTACAGGTGATGCAAATATCAGATATATGTAAGGAAAACAAATGGAAAAATTGAAAGCAGAAGAAGTAAGGGAAGGAAAAGAAGAAAAGATAGAAACTGGATGAGGAAAGTTGTGGATAATTTGTGGAAATATAACTGGAAATGTGCCCTAACTCATATACTGAGATGTTCCATGTTAAAATTGTGTAGGAAAGCCTAACTAGTATTTTGTAGGATGTTTGCTTTGACTTCACCATCTTTGTGTGTTTGCATCAGTAATGTATAATACATAATGTGCCAGTCCTATAAAAAGTGAAAAGAGGACTTTGAATAGAATATAGGATTGCAATAATTATGTGTGAAAAACCTAGAAACCACACATTTTAAAAGTTTATTTTTATAAAATCAAAATACATTTAAGAAATTTTTCAATGGTCCATGTACCTTTTTCCTAGCTTGTGCAGTAGGCTCTTACTTTCTTTGTTTGACACATCTTAACTTTATTTGTATTGCCTCATATTTCAAAGGAATGGGTCTGAAATACCCTTTATTTTCATCGTTTAGATGGAACAAGAGGAAAAAAGAAAAGATTTGTTGAGACAGAAATTATCCAGTCAGAAACTGTAAACAGGGGTGCCCTTGCTGCATCATGCCTGGGATTTCTCTCCCAGAAAGGATGGTGAAATGCTGGACATGTGCTCCAGTTCCTGAGATATGTGGAGCTGCAGGCATCCAGGCAGTTCTTCAAAGGACAGCCTTTATAATCTTAGAGTATTCACTGCTTCACACAGACTTAATCTTGAATAAGGCCTGGTAAAGATATTCAAAGATTAGTGGTATTTTGTGCACAAGGCCTTTGAAATTTTCCCTTTCCTCTACTCTTCCTCACATTGCTTATACCAGCTCAAAGAGTAGGAAAAAATGGTGCAGAAGAGAAAGTCTTGTCTTTTTAATCAAGGATGAGAACAGCAGGATCTAATGCTGATATCTGTAAAAAAGAAAGGGACAAATCTGAGAAGTTATTAGATCAAGTTCTCACAACGCAGAACAGAAGAATATCAGAAAAGGGAAAAGCAGAAATCCTGTGGATGGACTGAAACACCTGACTGTCATTTTGCAAGCATTAACAGTTCAGCAAGAGGACTATATTTTGCAGTATTTTCCTCAAAAGGTCCTGGGAAAGATAAAAGTTGCTTCCGGATGCTTCTGTTCTTCTACCCACTAATGATTTCTCACTGTCAGCTGTGAATAGATCTATTAATAAGTAGTGTTCTGAATTTATAAATCAGTTAGTGCATAACCTTTTTGTCCAGGAAAGCTTGCATTGGTTCCAGTTGCTTTCACAATTTGGCATTTGCTCATGAGAAGCCTGTGGAGTTTTCCTCTCCCTTGTACAAGAGACTGTGGTGGGAAGCAAGGGTACTTAGTACCTTAAAGGGGGAATTCCTTCACCATCTGGGAAAAATATTCCTGTGTTATAGGGAAAATTAGATTAGGATGTTACCATGGTAGAAAAGAGATTTTTAACTTTAGTCTTTAACTTACAGGCAGGCACACTGTGAGGAGTTTCCTGTACATCCTGATTTGTTGAGTGGCTACTTGCTTCTGGCCAGACATCTACCAGCATTTTAAGGTAACTAGAGACCTTTGTAAGTGCAGCCCATAGCTCCTAACCATTGAGGTTTTCCTCAGAAAGTTCTTGGTTTCTCCTTGCTCCCATGGTGTTTAATTCTATGTGAAAGCACTGGAAATCCTCAAATGAGAGATGTCAGTAATAATTCTCAGGGAACTCTGAGAGTCTGACATTTTCCATTGTTCCAGAAGACAGCTCCAACTGTTTAGCCTTGCTTTTCAGGACTAGAAAAGAGCAGGAATTGGTTAGGATTTGCTCCGTCTCTGCTCTTTGCATTTGGCAAAAATAGTTCCCACTGGGAGAAATTTTAAATGGACAGATTTCCAAACTGCAGATCCTGATGGTCTGGATATTCTGGAGGGGTTGGGGTTGTTTTTGTGAGTTTTTTGGGTGGAGCAAGGAATGAAGAAAGGAGTGGTTTGCATCTTTTTCTTATTGGTTTTTGTGACTTTAAAATGATTCATGCATAGGAGAGCAAAAAGCCCATAAAACCCCTGTAGCAAAAGTACAACAGACTTTGAATCTGTTATGAAACCAGAGATTGCAGGGTGTAGATGGGCTGAAATGCTCATACCAGTGCACCACAAGGATGATTTGAATTCCAGGTTTCAGGAAACTTTTTGTTTCATCCAAACTGTTTCAAATAAACCCTTTATCCCAAAGAAACTTGAACAAACAAAGCCTGTAGCAAAAGCTGGCCAAAATCTTCTTGTATGAGATTCCTCCAATCTTCTTTGCTTCTTTACAGTTTGGCAGCAACAGAAGCAACTCAAAACAGAAGAGTGCATAATTGTTTTATGCCTGCACTTCCCTGGCCCCTGCATATGAAGTTTGCACGGAGGAGCTGTGTCAGCACTAGGAGAAACTGATGTGACTGCAGTTCATCTTTACCAAGCTTATTGTAAATTCTGTTAATAGCAACGTCAGTGTTTCAGAATTTCATTGAAAAAGCATAAGGGACAGCTGTTCTCTACACTCTCTCCCATCCTAACTGGAAGGATCAGATTCTCAGCTGGTGTAAAGTGTCCCTGATAACAATGAAGTATTGTTTACTCCATCCAAAGAACTGATTCACAGGCACTGAGTGAAGAAAGAGAGACAAAACGCATCTCATTAAACACTAGAGTATGCAGAAATTACTGGTTTCAGCAATCTGCCTTATAAAAAATATTAACAGAAAGCAAATATCACAAGCCATTGCTTAAATTTACAGTCACACAAACTAGGGAATTCTATGCATTTCCAGAGTCCAAACACTTAAAAAATGCAAACCCACTCTGAAGATACAGTTGAAGTTATTAAAAATGTTCTGTGTAATAATCTATGCTGATGGCTCCCAGACCTAACTCTTGCAAAACATATGTGGCAATTATTAAGTCTGTTGTATCAGCAGCTTTAAACATTATATTGATCATGGTTGTTCCTGAAATTTAGAGTATTGTTTTTACAACTGCAGTATTTGGAAATCTTGCCAATAGGAAGTACTTTGATCAGTTGTTATTTTGCTGCCATCATAATAGAGAAGACAAAATTGAATAAGAATAAATTATAGAATAACAAGTATATTAATAGTGATGAGATTCATTAAGTTTGGCTCTCAAAAAAAAAAAAAAAAATTCAATAAATTTACCTGTATTTCTCAAGGATCTATGAGGTGATTTGATTTTTGTCACATCAAAAGTCTGTGTAGCCCCAAATGTTCCTTCCTACAGGGATCAGCTGCAAATATATAGGATGAATGTAAGAAATGGAAGGAAATAAAGAGGGTGATTCTTTGTCGGTGCCCTCAGCCACCTTCTTTAGAATTGATGAGTGCTAGATGTATCACTTCCATCACATTTAACACCACGCCAGCAGATCTTTCCCCAGGAGCTTTCTGAAACAGCTTTGAATATGTTTAAACTTTAGCTCACCTCTATTTCTTGCAATAATGAGTTCTGCAATTTATTTGTAAATTGTGTAAAAGCAGTTTTATTTGTTGCTCTTCCTAATAAAAACATTGGGGCACCTTTAGTTCAAGCACTAAAAATAGCTTGTAATTACTGCTTGTCTGCTAGTTGAGACTGTGTAGACCTATTTGGTGACTTCCTTCAGTCCTGCCTTTTCCAAGATGAAGAGCTGCAGGCTACATGCACATGAAATCTGTTCTGATTTCTAATCACCCTTACCATGGCTTCAAAGCTACACCAAACTGTTTTCCAAATTGATTGAATTGGATTGTGTTCAAGATGTGAGCATACCATGGATTTATAAAGCAGTGCAAAAACACTTGTTTTGTTCCCCATTCAATTCCTAACAACTTCAAACATTAAATTTGCCTTTATGAAAATGGCAGAGCATTGTGCTAATGTTTTCAGAGAAGCAGTCAAATATTTTCTGAATGATGATAGATAATTTAGAAACCATCATAATTTATGCTGGCTTACATGGGAATTTTCCTTTGTGTATTACTCTGCATTTCTTTAAAATCTCAATATTATCTGCCACTCTGTTGGCTAGGCAAATAATTTAAAGAAAAATCATACTTAGAAAAAACATAGTTTTTAAAAGTGAAAAATAAAGAGTGAGACTTTTCTGAGGCAAACTATTTCAGTCCAAAATTAGATATTAACTTTTTGATGAGATGATGTTTAGCTGTCTCTTCTTTGAGTCACCGAAATATTTCTTTGCTCTTTGAGCATAAGGTCATTCATTGCTCTTTTCTTCCTCTCTGACAACATTCTCCTGGACAAGAACTACCATATCTGGAAAGTTGTATCTGAGGGAATTTACAGAGGAAGGTCTGCAGGTGAATAGTGTTGGGTTTGCTCAATATAAAATGCATTCTGATAGCAATTTTATATTTGCTATTGTGAGTTGTAGACTTTGGAATGCACTTGTGTTCGCTGAAGCAACAAAAAAAATCATATGCTTTATATCAACCAACGTTAAAGAGCAGCCTAAATTCTGAATGTTAAATGTTCTTAATGAGTCACTTAACAGCAGCTCCAGACTAAGACTCTAAAGTTTTATTCTGATGCTGAACTTAACAAGTTGTCAGCAACCCACTCAAAAAGCGTAAAGTTAAATAGCTGCAGAATTGGCTTTCAAGATTTGCTCACCAGTTGTATTCTGCATCAAGAAACAATAAAATTGAGGAATGGGCTGCCCAGCGCTCAGGCAGGAAAAAATAGCAAAATAAATCAGAAACATTTTTTCCTAGTACTGACTTACTCAACTGTAATAATATTATTCACTTAATATTCCATTCTGAGTATAGATAGATAAATAGATATATAGATAGATAGACAGATAGATAGTAAATTAATTTTATACAATTCTATTCCACATACTTCAGGAAGGTTTACTTACATGAGCAAATATGGGATTAAGGAGTATTCTCATAATTTCATCCTTAAATAAGTCTTTGAGTACAGCTGAAGAATGAATGTTGTGAAACCTTTTCAAGACAGAAGAGAACAGTTTTTTCCTCATTTCAAGACACACTGAGAATTTAAATGGAAAGAAACAGATAATGGAAAACTACTACTTCCCTCCTGCTTTGGTTAGTTGTTGCTGTTGTCACCAATGACGTCTTAATGTTCCTGACAATTTAAATGATAATAAAAGCTACAGCCTTGCAAATTCTTTCATAATAGGTAACTGTTCTCTCTAGGGGGATGTAGATAATATGAGGAGGAAAAAAAAATGCTAAAGATAAAGAGGTCCATAAAAAAGTACCATAATATCTTATTTACTGTAGTAATTTAATGACGATATAGACTTTAACTGTATTTTCATAATGCTATCTTCACTCTTCATAATTTGGTAACCAGCCCACAGTCTGTACCCAAAACACCTGTATATGCTATATGGAAGGGCAGGGAGAAGCAAATAAAAACAAGGGGGAAAGAAAGAATTGCAGAAGCCTAGGCTTTTATTCATGTGACTGAGAAGCAAAGAACTGAGCAAATGCATGAGCACTCTTATTTTTGTAAAACTGTCTGCTGCTGCATTCAGCACTGCAGTGGCTTTGATTCGACTCTCACATCTTTAGATGTCTGGGAAATTAGTAATATGAGCTGTGATGCAGCTGTGTCTCTGTGCCACCCTGGACTCCATCAGTGGCACTTAAAGCTTATTTTCCCCACTCTGGGAGGGCATCGCTCTCTGAAAGGCAGAGAAAGAGTGGGATGCAGACTGGGGTTTTGATTGGAGCGTGTCCCTGAAGTCAGTGGCCATACCAAACAGGATAGATTCCCTGTCTCCCTGCAAGGCAATCTGCTGGGAAAAACTGCCCATTTTATTTTACTTAAAAAGTTAGAGATGAGGTTTAACTTAGTCCTACTCCATGCCTGAAAAAATTTACTTGCACATCAGCTAACCAGCTTTTGCCAAGGTTACCATATGTAATGTGTGGTAGAGAAAAAAAAGTAATTTTGGAGCAACAGGTGTGTTCTGACTTGAAATCCACCAACTTTCCTCAGTTTTGCTGTATGACATGCGAAAAGGTCTTTCACACTGACTGCCATACATTCAGTCTGACAGATAACCACAAAACATTCTCATTTTTTTGTTTTAATGTTCCTTCTGCTGGGTCATGAATGGATGACATTGAAGTGGCAGTCTAAAATGCTGTTGAACATGCTAGTAATCTGTTATGGGCTTATATTTCCAAATGCATGTATTTTTTTAACTCCCACTTCAAAGGAAATAATCCAATACCACACCCGAGACAGATCCTCGCTTGCAAAGGATGTTGACTGGCCAGACCTGTAGAACTGAAATTGAGCAGGAACATATACACAGGTAGAGTTCTTTTTCCTTGCTTGCCTTGCCAACATACAGGGTAGGTGTAAATACAAATGGACTGGACATCCCCAGTTCCTTCGATTGCAGCTTCTCCCCCTTGTGATATTTGCTAGTGTGAGACTGGACCCCAGATCCCTTCCTTTGTGGCTGGAGCAGCCTAATGAAGTGGTGTTTCTCTAATCTCTGACCTGGACATAATCCCATCCATGTCCTCAGCTTGGGTTGAGAATCTGGATACTAAAACATCCAAAAGCTTTCTCTCACTGGTGCATAGTTTCGAAAGTAACTTTCCCTTTGCTGCCTCCCCAGAGATGAACAGGACTATTTTTCAGCCGTCTCTGACATAGAGGCCAGCTATAATATAACCTTCTTTTTTTTCATTTGAACAATGCAAAGGTGACAGGAGATAATGTTACAGTTCACTCAAGCAATTATAAGAGGTTTCAATTCCTGTAACATACAATGTGAATGAATTTATATCCTATATCCAGACTGTCTCAATCCCTTACCTTTGAATTTGGCCTCAGTGTTGACCACTTAGTCCAGGTCAAACTATTTCCCCATCTTTATTTCCTCAGAAATAGGAAATATGTCTAGTTGTGAGTACATGATATTCAGGTTTGTGTGCAGTGGCTATGTGCTGTACAGACCTTGATGCTATAGCAACATGGGAGCTTTGACACCATACCAGTCCCCATAAACAAGTTGTCTTGTCTGCCTCATACTGAAAGTATTCCAACTCCTTCACCTGCGCCACATGAACCATGGTGATATTTTACCAGGCTTGCATCCAGACCTAAATGCACACTTCAGTTTGTTGGTTTTCAAATCACTAATTTCTTCCCTGCTTAGATTTCACACTTCTTTTACTGCAAATCTTCAAACAAAATACCTTGTAGTATCTCTAAAAACTAAGGGGAAAATCTGTTAGCATATTCAGATTCATATGTGTATGAATATAGAACAGATAAAACGACTAAAACACTTGATTCCAACAAAACACAATTTTTCAAATCCCAGCTGGCATGAAATGTAGTATGGGGAATGCAGATGATTCTGTTCATAACCCTGGGTTAAGTGGCATGCAGAAATGTGGGCAATAAAAATGATTATGCAACATCAGACCCGTGGAAAACATACATGGATGAACACAACACATGTTGATACAAAAATGTGCAAAGCAGTTGACACCAAAGAGCTGCAACTTAAATCCAGCATTTACTAGGACACTGTGAGGACCAGTAATTCCCTGAGGACAAGAGGCGTGGTGGTCCCCTGGGGAAGTAGGGCAGGACCTCACCATCCAGACCCTATTCCACCTCCCCAGTTAGAAATTCTGGGCAGCCAGGGGACTGAGGGGCAGCTGCAGTCCTGGGTGCTGGGCACCTGCTTGGAGATGGGAACCAGCCAAGGATGGGCTGGGGTGTCAGCCTGTGGGTGGGGGTCAGGATCAGGCCAGGTGAGGGGAAGCTGCATCAGACACAGCCCTTCTGTGTGCAAATACAAACCAGGGAGAGTATCACCATGCTTACAGGTTCAGACTGAATAATGGTGTATTTCTGAGAGATGCTGCACAGCCCACATCTTTCACCCTGTTCTGAAAGTGGTGCCTGTAGGCTACAAAGAGGTACCTGGTATCCAAGAGGTCCTAATTACTGTCACCACAAAGAAGGTTTGACTGCAGGAAGATACCATGGATTTGGAACACATATTTAAGTCAATGTTCTGCTGTGAAAATAGGCTGTGCTGGATGAGGAAGCATTCTGCTGGAGGCAGAGTGGCTAGACTCCCTTGGAACAGATCTCGTGACCACTAATTAATTAGTAGTTTTTTAATAATCTTGTATACTAATGATGTGAGTAGATAATACATGGTTAAACCGCATCATCAGCAGAGGAAAGGGCTAGAATTTGACAGAAAGAAAAAAAGTGCTATCAACAGGTCTGAAATAATTGAAATGAGCAAATAATGTAAAATGTAAGCAGCAAACAGAAAATTCTTCAATAAACTCAGGCACATCCTTTAAAAATGAGAAATGTATGTAGATAATAATTTTTGGAATTACAGTCAATTATCAATAAGATGTGAGTATGGAAACCCCAAATGTCAGAAATGTTTTCAACAGGGAGAGGGGATTGCTAACACCATTTTGCAAGGCTAGCAGGATAGATAGATAGATAGATAGATAGATAGATAGATAGATAGATAGATAGATAGATGATAGATAGATAGATAGATAGATAGATAGATAGATAGATAGATAGATAGATAGATAGATAGATGGATAGATAGATAGATAGATGGATGGATGGATGGATGCCTGTGTACCTGCACAGTCAGTCAGGTAAAGGCAGGAAACGTGGAAGCAAGAGCAGCTGCAGGGAAAGGAGGATTGGAATAATCACAAACATAACTTGTGAGGGGAGACTAGAAAGAAGGGTGTTTTCTAGCTTGGAAAAATGAATGCTGAGAGACAACATGGTTGCTCTCACAGAACACATCTGTCATTGAACACTAGACAGTAAGGTGCAGGACTTGTTAGCACACGATAGAATGTTTTTAGCGCTTATATTTTTCTTGTGAGCCTATGAACCACACACTTGCTAGTGCTAGACATAAGAACAAGTCATTTTCCTGGGAGGCTGAAAGTCCAAGTTGAATCATGTTCAAAGACTGAACGACACAAGATGCTTTCCAATGAAGTCAGCTGTAGGTAATGGCAAGATCTAACTGTTGCTTTCGGCTCTGCTAATATGCCAGGAATGAGATCTGTTTTCAGAGCTGTCAGAGAAGTCTCAGAGACTGTCAGAGTGAGAAGTAGATTATGGTCTGCCCTGCAAACACCACAGGTACTTAAGCAGAAATGAGTTTCAGTGCCTCTCTCCTAATGTGTGAAGTGCAAGCAGTACAGGCTCTATATAGCACACTGACGTGCTTTGGCAACCCGTGCTGGGGACGATGGGGTAACTGGGGCATGGAACTTTCTCTCAGAGAAAACTCCTCAGTTTCTTATTCTTTCCTCCCTACTCTGTTACATATTTTAATGCTCACACACTCACCCAGCCTTTCTGGAACTGCAGAGCTGATCTTACAGAGGATATTTCTGATCCTGGTCCCAGGAAAATTTAACGTGCCTTTCAGAAAGCCTCATTTGGTGGCTTTAAGCTGCTTCAGACACAACACATATTGCAACTCAGAGATGAAGGAAAAGCAAGTCAAATACAAGCAATAAAGCCCTGATAATAAAGCTTTTTTAAATCACAGAATAACTTGTTTGAGCTTGAGATATGTTCACGTTTCTGAAGAAGTCCTTCTCCTATGCTTAATATTAGCATTTATGTTCATTCAGTTATTAGACTATCAGAAAGCTAATTTGTACCTCTCTGTACATTCTTCTAGATGATTGGTCAGAAATCACAGCTATAGAAGATCTGTTTTTAAAATCTCCAGTGATGGAAATTGTACAGGGGTGGGTACCTACAAAGACCTGAGAGGAGAAATGGGAGGCATTAGTTTCGCAAAACTTGCAAGGAAAGGAAAACAAGAGACATTAGACATAACTGTCATTGCAGCCATGTAGAAAGAGGCAGAGGACCTGGAAAATAAGAGCTGCTTGAAGATTGGTATCCAAAAGAAGCTATTGAATGTTTGACAGCATTTTATAGCCTGTACCTTTCAAACAAAAAACAATCATGATAGTCTTTTGTTTTGGGTTGGTTTTTTTGTTTTTTGGTTTTGTCTTGTTTTTTATTTGGGTATTAGGTTTTTGGTAGTGGTGTTTTTTTGTGGTGAAGAGAGGGATGCTGGTTATGTTTTAGTTACTATCAGTAGTCAGAGATTTCTATGCTGAGAAAAAACCCCTCTCCTTTAGTGTCTGTTACAATAAGACTCATAAACATATATCCCAACTTTCAAAGCAAACTGAAGAAATTGAGACTTTCCTTTTGGTGTTGCCTCCCTCTAAGATATCTGAAAGTTGTATACATTTTTAGTATATGCTGGTTAGTTATCCTGTGAAAAACAAGTTTTCCGAAAATACAATCCCTTGTATTTCATCTGGAAGAACTGGTGATCTAATTTTTAGCTATAACGTTTAATGAAATATGAGTTGCTTGTATATGTCAGAAAAAAGATTCAAGAACAGATGAAGCTCATTAAAAGATCTGGTTAAAAGGAAAATTTTCATTGAAGAATTTTTAGGCGAAAGTCTTATCATATGTATTTGATTTTCAATACAGTATAAGCTAGTCTAATACAGTGTAATCTAGCAGGATTACTCATCCATTATGAAAACACCATTTTTACAGGATCAATTATTTTTTTTCTAATTATTTTGGAACCAGTGAGCAGAAAGAGGGGGAAAGAGTGAAACATTACATGTGATGTTTTGGGCCACTGGTGGCAAAACATTGTCACAGTCAATGAGAAACTGACATCACAAGCTGATGTAACGATGTTCTGGGGCCAAACTCAAAATCTTAAACTCCAAATGTCTTTGAAAACAAAGATAAACGTGTCAGGAAAATAACTTCTATGGGTTTATTTACCATTATATCTATGACAGGCTGTATCTTCCTCCCAGATTTAGGAGATTTTTAGATCAAACAGATTAAACTATATCCAGAAAGACAGTATGTGGAATAATTTTTAGAATAAAAATTTATGAAAGTTAATGCTGTTTGTATAACAGATTTAAAATATGCACAAATGCCAATATACAGATTGTACCATTGAAATTTCACAGTTGACACACAAGCTGATTCCTCCTGCTTCCCTTCCTAGACCTCAGCACACTGGCAAATGAAAAGTAGGTAACTTCATTAACCACAGGAAGGTGCATAAATGAAAAGAGGCTGAAGGATTCATACAGTGAGGTGCTGTGCTCCAAGTTTGGAGCTGTGGGTATCAAACCCTCTGCTCTTCTACTAACTGCCTACACAACTGTGGGCAAATCACTTCTGTGCCTCTATTTCTGTAACTAAAAGAGGGATTTGCAGCATCATTTTGTGAAGAGCTTTAAACATAAATGGCACATATGAGTATGTTTTTACATAATGGGTGCAAAACCAGACTGTTCTCTGGTAGCATCCTTTTGAAACCATTGGAATCAATAAAGTCATATGGATGTATGTGAGATCCAATATACTCCAGGAAACAGCCAAAGTCAGGCACTTAGTGCCTCTTTGGTTATGGTTTGCAGCATTTATTAGTTACTGATCATGGGTGTTGATATTATTGCAGGATTTCCTTGCCTATATTTTATCTAAATGGGACTTCCTCATTCAGCCTGGTGAGCAGCTCACCTGGTTTCTTGTTGGTGGAGGAAAGTCCTGCGAGGCAAACACAGCATCTTTACGGTCACATTTTCCTCTTGGTTGAGGAGAATACAAATGCTGCCAGAACCTCCTGGGTGGAGCAGTAAGTGAGACCTTGATTGCCTGAGGACAAGAGGAAGCTGCTGCACATGTTTAACTGAAGTGGCCCTCTGATTTCCAAGGCAGCTCTCAAACCACCTTGGCTGAAGTACATGAGCTGCTGGTTCAAGGGAAAAGTCCCAGAGCAATGCTGAGCAAGTGGTTAATGAGAGGGCACTCACATTTTCCTCCAGCTGTCTCTTTCAACTGGTTTTGTTTTGCACATAGCTACTTTGTAAATAAAGAAAATCTCATAAATAAAATCTGTTTTCCCTCAAAATAGCCCTGTTGAAGGGTGGGGTCTGTGTCAGGTGCCTCTAGTTTTTCCTACTGTTTGAGTAGGGCTATATCCCAAGCTCAGAAAGAGCAAGAAGGTGTGGGATGAAACTAAAAGGATACTCACAACAGTCAATAAAAATCCTTGAAAGTAAATAAAGGAATCTACAGTTTGCCTTAGATTGTCAATCTAGTGTGAGTGATACTAGGGAAATTTAATATATGAAATGGTTATTCTTATTTTTTTTCTTTTACTTTTGAATTAAATCTTCTTTTCCCATCTCTTTTTCTTGCTTTTGTTTACAACACTTCCAGAGAGGGAGGTGATGGAGGGAGGCAAGGAGTGCAGCAGGAGTCAGGCAGGGAAGTGTACTAGTTTGAAAACAAATCAGTGGGGGATCACAAGTCAGAATAATAATTTAATAGGAAAATTAAAATAAAGGCAATAGTAAAAGAACACCGACAGAGCCAGGATACAACTTAACACCCTGTTAGTCAGGGTAGTGGTAGCAGTCCAGATGAAGTGGTTCTGTTGAAGCAGTGATCCTGTAGAAGGGTCTGGTCTTCACCTGACAGTCCAGGGGTAGCTCTTTGTCCTCTGGGAACCCAATAAATAAGGGCTGCTTGTGGTGTTCCAAACCCCAGATTATATCCAGTTGGGAATATTTGGCTTGTCCCCCCTGGGCAGAGCACTCACAATGGGATGATGTAATTCTATGAGTCCTGTGGTGGGTCCTTGATGACCCATTAAACAGAGATAGCCCCCGGAGGGAGTTATCAGGGATAAGTTTTGGTAGGAGATAACAAGCATCTGCTTTAACAGCTTGTGAAGATGATAATAGAATACATACTTTTGGTTACATTTTACATTGTAACCTAGGACAGGAAGGAAGACAGGCTATGATATTGGCCAAGTGATTAAAAAGACAGTTTTAGGGCTACCAGCATAGAGCTGTGTTGTTATAGCTTTCCTATGTTGACAAAACCTTGAAGGCACAGAAAATTCAACCTTCCACATTTTTAGGAAAAATAATCAGCTAGAAAGTTAAAGAAAATATATATTTTCCTTTCATATTATATACTAATTTCCTATCTTTTGGGGAACTCTGAAGTTGAACAAATACAAGAGAAATATTGAGATAGCCAGAGTTCTTGGACTAAAGGGCTTCCCAGATGATAATAATAAATAACACAGACACAAAGTTCAGCAAAGGTCTGTTGATGCTTTTCAGACCATATAGATCTTTCTTCTTTCTTTGCTTAGCCTGTTTATTGCAATGAAGACACCAGTGGGAACATTATAGCAATAGTTTAGCAGTTAAAGGAAAAACTTGGGAGAAGAAGGGAAGAATTTCTCAAACTTTTAGAGGAAATCTGGGCTAAAAGTCTTTTCCACCCAGCTGGAATTAAGTTACAGTGACCTGAAAAGAGGTCATTCAGACTTACTGGAAGATGTGGTGGAGGCAAGAGTTCCCCATACTTCAGAGGTGGCATAGTTTATCAAGGACAGCAGGGTAAATATGATCCATAATTAAAAACAAAACAAACAAAACAACCCAAAAACTGATGGACCTGCATGGAAGGGAAAAATCATAAAATGTCAAAAGTCAGAGGAAAAAAGACAAATACAAATCACTTCTAAAAGGCATTCAGATTCAGTTAATTTTTATTAAATCTTCTAGATGTGCAATCTGTATGTTTACTTCTCTAACAGGCAGGAATGTTGAAATGTATGGACATCTGATAAATCCCCTGCAAAGTACATCACTAAATATTTCAACAGTTAGTCTTTATAATCATCAACTCCTACAAAGTCACAAAGGGACAAAGTCGTGGTTGGAGTTTCCATCAGAACTAAAAAAAGGCTCAGAAATGGCTTTGCCATATTACATGTGAAGTTCCAAGCAAAACCATTGCTTCTTTAGGGCATCATTTTTGTTAGACAGGAGACTCCAAAGCTGTTGAGTGAGGAGTGACTACTCGATGAATGGCTTGAAGTTATCTATGTGTAGCTAACATCTCTGTGAAATTAAAGGATAGAGCCATCAGCAGCTATCACTTCAGGACCATTATCAAATGGACCGGGATGAATATTAAGATTCAGTTGACACAATGCCTTGGGTTTCCTACAAATGGTACTTAACGATTTCTGATAGAAATATAGCAACACTGCATGCCCAAAATATGATGTTTCCTTCCGAGAACCGAAAGATTTAAAAGCAAGACTGTAGTTAACCATCTTCAGACAGCACTACATCCTTGGAGAGCAGCAAATGTGGTGCTTGAATTTAGGAAACAGGGTGAAAGTGACGCAGGAATTATTACTCTAAATTTGAGCTCAAGAGAATGTAAAGGTCTAAGAATAATTCTTAAATGGTAAGATAATTAAAAATAATTATAATATAGACATTGAGAATGTCGCAGCTGCCGACCGGAGGGTTAAGAAAGACTCAGAGACTCGCAGTCCAGCGAATAGATGGAATTATTTAATTAACAAAGGACGGGTTTTTATGTGTTTAGTTCTCTTAGTGTCTACCTAAATGGCAAGAGGTTATTGGACCTCTTGCTAACTACCTACCAGAGTGATTGGTCAGTTCTCACATCGTTCATTCTCCTAGTCGAAATCATAACAATTCTAATTATATCTGCAGGTGCAAGATAGCAAACTCAGATTACAGAAACCTTATCATGTTTTGCATAGTTCAGCATAAGAAAGACAGAGCTTTCATGAACTACTGCAGAGAGCTGAAGAAATCCTCTGCTGAGACTTCTTCAGCATCCACAGAGAATATGAGATACAGGGTAGGAAGAAATCATATTATGGTATAAAAAATTAGTTTCATTGTTCTGAAAAAAAGTGAAATTCTAAAGAAAGAAAGAAAATTTGAAGAAAAAATTAATCAGTAGAAAAAAAAAGAATTACAGAAGGAGACACAAGTAGACAAGAGGAGGCAAACTTAAACTTAAAGCCAAACTTAACCCAAAGCCAAAAACTAAATCTAAAACTAAACCTAACTCTGAACCTAACCTGAAAGCAAACCCTAATCCAAACCCTAACCCTAACCCAAACCTAAATCTAAACCTAAACCTAATGCTAACCCTAAACCTAACCCAAACACTTACCCTAACCCTAAACCTAATCCTAACCCTAACCCAAAGCTTGAGCTTGGCAACAGCTAGTTAAAATGGATACAACAAAATGAGATGCACAAAAGAAAACTATAGAGCTGGAGGAAGGTTAGAAGAAAGCTCATCAGAGATCTATCTGTCTTGGTACCAATCTCAAAGACTGTCACCCCAAAAGTTGCTTTTGGCTAACTGTATTTGGCTAATTCGTTAAGCAGAATTCAAATTAACTAGATCATGAAAAAGAGAGTGGGTGAAAGGATGGAGTAGTGGAAATGGAGCTTGACTTCAAGTTGCAGACTCATTCACAGTACAGAAAAAAAGAAACTAGATTTCTACAAGCAGGTCATATTTCATTCCATGCAAAGGTCAGGAAACAAAAAATTGTTTCATGTTCTAGTGAATCACAGGTTAAATACACGACAACTAGACACAGTCCTATCATATCATGATCACATAGGTGTGGTACAACTGTGAAACACCAAATGCCTACCAGGGAAAATATGTTCAGTAAATATCAGCAAGCATTAGTTCACCATCCACATCTCTACTAGGATCCTGTGTACAGTGCCTTGCATGGTTCTGCTTATTCATACTCAGGGAGGCTACAGGCAGGCTGGAAGAGGCGCACAGTGGAGATGAGAAAATTAAAAGTTGTCCTATGAGAGAAGACTGACAGCATGATTGAAACCAGGTCAGTGTCTCACACCAGAGTGTAGAAAAATAAAGCACTGGACAGTGCTGCTATTTCAGAGTGCACTTCCTCTCCAGCTGAGGTTCTGCACCATTGACCACCCTCCTTGTTTTCTTGCTTCAAGTACTGTTCTCTGTCTTCAGTGAGTGCCTGTGGGAGGGAGGGGGATAAAGTATTCAGATGTCCATCAACAGATGTTGGAAATGATTCTTAACTGTGAGCCCAAACCAAATGCTTTGGAATGCCTGAAATAACCTTGATGAAATTAGACATATAATGAAGTGTTCCATATGTTAGATGGGTCATATCCCAAATAGCACACTTGCAGATCCAGGCAAAGGTGAAGTCAAGAACAGCAATGAAAATGTCAGGGGCTTGGCACAGCAATACCCATGAAGCCACTGGGCACCTTCAATCTCTCTCACTCCCTTTCTTGTTAAGCGTAATAAGTTGATTAATGGTCTCCCTCTCCTAACTGGATCCCAGGAGCTCTAGGTGGGGTCTGAAATGTTTCATGTGATTAATGGAAAAGGGAAGTGGATTTTAAGATGCTGTAGATGTAGCTCACGCTTAAATCTGGCTTGAGACTGATTTCCCATCCCTACATGAGAAGTGAGATACAGAGGTCTAGATCTGAGTCAATAGAATGGATATTTGAGATTTACTTATTTAAAGTTTTAGATGAGACAGCTATACTGAGTCAGCTGTTTTCTCTCTATGATGGCAATGTCCAGCCAGCCACTCAAATATGTTTCTCTCCTGCAAAAGTGCGAGAAATTCCACCTTCCGTTGAGTGCTGGGGTGCTGACAGATCTCATCAGCTTAGCTGTGGGGTTGCTGTCACATTGACATATGAAAGATGAGTCCTCAAAGCAGAAAGAACTGCAGTCACTCACAGCTAAGAGAAGCCTTTGCTGATCAGACAGGTTTAGTGGTGGAGATAACTCATTTTTTCGTAGTAAGATGGAGTTTACACAGAGGATGCATTCCAACTGAGTTTGACATTTTAAGACATCGGGTTTTGTTGGAAGATTAGGCTCACCATAGCATCTCAGTCTATTGAAGCCAGGCTGGAGGGGAAAGGAGAAAATGAACAGTGGGCTAAAGGATTAGGAGTCCTCCTTAAGAAGGTATCAGAGAAGTTCAGGTGAATTTTGGGTCCAGGATTCACATGCATGGAGGACATTTCTGTGTGTACCTTCAGCTGGTTCCACTCTCTTTCCAAGAGGTCTGAGGGGCTTCTGTCAAGGCTGATTTCAGTGACGGCTGCCAGCTTCAATTAAGGAAATGGGATCCCTTCCAGCCCTGACCAGTTCACTTTGTGTGATGGAGGAGCTGTATCAACCAGCAGAGCTGGTCTGGGGAAATAGCTGTTTCTATACACTTGAAAACACCACCAGTCATTGTGTCACTTATTTCTGGCATAGTTTAAGGCTGTCTATGAGCAACTTCTGATGAACCTGAGGGATGCAGCTAATTTTCAGCAAATTACAGAATTTAATTGGTATTAAAAAAAGGAGAACTGAAAAAGAGTTCTTAGCTAAGTATATCAATAACTTCTATTGCATGAAATGTCTCAGATTCCCTGACCTTTTCAGCAGTAGCTTTACTTGAAATTATTAACAGTATTAAGCATCTATTAACTTTGTTACAATAACTAAAAAAAAAAAACCCAAAAAAAATAACCCAAACAAATAAATAAATAAAGCAATGCTTGAACAACAAAGTTCATGTCACACTTATTTCTCCTGGCGTGGTAAACAATGTGCTACCATTTTTGGGTTTGAGATAGATGGTTATTCACTTTCTATTCTTGTACCTCTAATGTAAAACCAGATTAGAGTCTTTCTGAAATATGTCCCTCTTTCTTTCATTCCACTCTTCATATTGTTGGAAGTACCCACATAAATGATTTATAATATAATACTAGTTTCCAAAATGCTTTTATGCCTGGAACCATATAACCTCAGAAGGCTGGGCTGCTTATCGCAGTGAGTTTAATTTGCAACTACTATGTCTAAAATACTGCTGGACCTCTGCCTTGCATAAAGAGTTATTTCAAATCTGTAATGATTGTGTGCAAGTATATGTTTAGAAACAACAACAAAAAAATGCGTGCACTTCCCTGAAATCTTAAACAGAGTGGAGAAGAGAGAGGAGAATCTGTACTAATTATTTATTTAAACATTTCAACAGTACAAAGATGAAAAGAGATTTTATTCTGTGTAGCACAGTGCCTATGGTTTGAGTAGTCCCCTCAGTTTTGCCATCCGTTTTTGAAGCTTTGATGAAAACTGAGCCAAGATTTTTAAATAAGAAAGGAGATTATATATGGCTTTGTATAAAAATCTGTGAAGTTTGGAGTACTTCAGATATAAGACCCCCGGAAAATCTGTAGTGTCCTATAGATTAGTTGTAAGTAATTACACAGGATCTAAGTTTTACTCATCACTAGAAGATCATACAAAGGCATTTTAGTCTATCTGAGTGAATAAGTGGCTGAACAGTGAATGAATGCTTTTCTGAAAATATTGCAGAAGCATACTGCTACCTTTCAGTTCGATAGCCATCCCTTGTTACACAGAACATGAAGAATTATAGTTTCGAACACTGCAGTTAATCACATACTCTACTGCTTCTAATTGTTAGGAAGGAGATGCAGGGCCCTGCTCTAGTAACCAGCTGTATTGTCACCTCAAACCCTCATACAACTTGGAAAGTCCTTTGAGATGCCCCCTTATGACTGGTAGTTCAGCAATTCATTCCAGATATATTATTGGATAAGACACAGCCCTCACCTTTTCTTTATCCAGCCTACATTATTGAACTTTCTGGTCTCTCATAAATCCCTTCACTTGTGAAAGAATTATACTGAGTGGAATTCAACTGTCTCTCCAAAAGGACACATTAAAAAGAAGTTCAATACAGACTTTGTTTTGCTGCAGTATAGGAATTGCTGCCCTCATTAGACATTAATTTCTACTTTTTTTTTTTTTTTTTTTTTTTTTTTTTTTTTTTTTTTTTTTGCCTTGATTACAAAACAGCTTTATATGCACGTTGGAGTGGTGGCTTCATTCTGAGGTCTTGCTCATAGGAACAGTCGTTCTACTATGTCTATGACAAGTTTGGAATTGGTCACTCCTCATCTCATTCCTCTCTTTTCACAGTCTGAACATCAATGACATGAGTGCTGCTTTTTGACTCAGCCTTCCTGTTACTCAACAGCCCTTCCTTGCCTGTTATCTCAACAACACATTTCTGAATCCTGTAAAAAACATATCCAATATCATCCCTCAGATTTCTTTTGTTTCCCCCAAATCTCAGTTGAAATGTATTACCATTCTGCCTTGATTTAGATCCCCTTCCTTTGGTAGGTATGATTATCCTATAGGATGGTTGAAGATGCAGTTCTCGTGGGAGAAATAAAAAGAAAATGAAATCATAAAAGTTCTCCGAGCGTAGCCACAATACATATAGGGAAAGATATTATACACACAGAATGGGAGATTATCTTTCCTCTGCTTTCACATATTCAACTTAGCCTAAATATGTAGTCTGCCTCATTCTTTGTACTGGATTCTGATCACAGCTGGAATGCTATCACTGGCTTGTGTTATTGTGGTAAAATACAATTAAGGGATCATTATATTGAAAGAAAAAATATCACAAAAAAAAAAAAAAAGACATGATTATTTTTCCAGCTTTTTGTTCAGAGAGATTTGTTGCTTTAATTTTATTGATTATATGAATTATTGTAGTTTTACATTAGTGTTAAAGAAAATATATTGCTTGGGGGTCTGTACTCTGCTTATGGATTCCTAGGTAAAAATTCCTTTGATATGTTGGTCTTTTGCTTTGGAAAAACCCTTTTAAAGTAAAGAAATCCTCTACTTATTAAAGATCCACCTTATGTGTTTCTCCTTCTTTGCAATAAACCTTTGTTGTTTGATTTGTTTTTTGCAGCCTCAGCATTTTGAGGACATGCCCTTTTTGACTTTCTACAGAATTCCTCGAAGTGGCATCTATACAAAATATCCTATTTTCCTCTCAGAATTCAGTAAGCCTAAAATGGCTTTGGAATTGCCAAATAAGAACAATTTAAATGCTCTGTGCATGGAGGTACAGGGAAAACATCATACTACGGAAATTCAGTGATGAGCCTCCACCTCTCTCTGTTCGTATCATCCCAGTCTTCCTCTTTTTCAACCTCTTTTCTCTCTTCCTCTGAACCCTCATTTTTTTTCTCTGTCTTTCTACATAGTTTTATTTTTTAAGGCATCACCTTCTGGGGCCTTTACACTTAACAGAGTGACTCTGGCACCATGGGAAGTCATGCCAGACTCTTTGTGAAACAATAGACACTCAATTACACTGTGTCTTCAGTGCTGCAGCTGTAACACAACAAAAAATACACTAGAATAAATGAAAAGAAAGGAAAAAGAAAGGGATGGTTTTGGTGTTGAGATACAAAGTAGACTGTTGGTGGGCCGAAGCTGGGAAGAATGCTTTACCTGGAGTAGTGGATTGACCCTGGCTGGATGCCAAGCACCAACCAAAGACTCTCTGTTGCTCCCCTCTGCATCTGGACAGTGGAGAAAATATACAGCCATTTGTAATGACCCATCCGCCACCAGCATCTCTTTTCTCTTCTTCATTGTCACTCATTAGGTACTCACTACTCATCTTCAGCTAAAAAGTCTTTCTGGCTCAGTTTTCTCTTCGTTACCTTCCCTCCTTTCTGCCCCTTGCTTTCTCCTGCTGCTTCCCAGGCTGTGCCCTAGTCAGCTAGGGGCTTTCTGGCTGTGTGAGCTCTGTAGATCACCACTTGCTCTCCTTTTCCCCACTCAGGCTGATGCTCTTTCTCTTTAGGATATTTTTTTATGCCACTCTGGCTGTGTGCTGCAGCTCTGAAGTGGAAGTAAGTGTAATTGATGCAGGAAGAGATTTTCAAAGGAACAAATGGTAGCCGGGTGTCAGACTCTTGATGACTCTTAATGGAAGCTTGGTTCCTGATTCGTGTTTATGCCTTTGAACATGTCCCCCATGCTTTTTAGATTGTAAAACACTTTCAAGAATCACTGTGAATCAGATGCACTAGAGTTTCTTTTGACTTCTCAGGATGAACTTTCTCTAGGGTTAGCCAGTAAATGCTCTGCTTTGCTTTTGATAGCTTTATTCTCTGAGGCCAAATTCAGAAAATATCTGAGTAAGTGTGTATGTACCTGCATAAGAAAAAGATCAAACTAAATTAGAATTTTCAGATTTCAAGTAAAGAACTTCTTGTTTGTGTGGAGGCTAGTGTGTAAATTATCTTTTTTTCCATCAGGACAGAAACATTAGCAAAGAAAGGAGGGCTAAGGAGAATTTCCATCTGGATGTTGGGAGAAACATAGTCAATCAGGGTGAATCTATGGGGCTGGATTGGATCCACCCAAGGCTATGGAGGAAGCTGCTGCAAGGGCTCACCAAGCCATTTTCTGTCATTTGCCTGGCTAACTAGGGACATCTCAGACGACTGGAGGTTAGCCAACTTGACACCCATCGACAAGAAGGATCAGAAGGAGAATCTGAGGAACTACAGGCCTGTCAGCCTGACCTTGGTGTTAGGAAAGGATTCAGAAACAGATCATGACCAGTGGGCTGCAAATCCCATTAAACAGAGGCTTCCCGTGTAGGGACTCTTCATTCTGTTTCTTCTCTATTGCCAAGAACAGTTTAAAATCCTATTTTTGCTATAATTTCCCCTGCATTTTTTAAATGATAAAAATGCTTATGAGTAACCACATTAAAATTAAGCCAACACAGTTTAGCTATTGTTGCCAAGATTCTCATTTACACTGGGATTCCTTTAAAATCTCTTTGTGTGGGCAGTGTTGCAAAGTGCAATTACACTTCATTATTACTCACCTTCAGTTCCTTACTGCACCAGAACGGTAGAAAAGCATTATTGTGAAAGTACAAATCCAGCCAAAGTACTAAATATACTCAATTCCTATTTGCATTATGGCCAATTTCCCCACTTTGTCAATATTAAAAGACAACTTCTTTACCAACTTCTTAAGGCTTCCTTTTAGGAAGAAAGCAGTACCAAAACTACCAGTGCAAATGAAAACTTGGCCCAACTTCCACATGTTTGTTTTCACATTTCTGATTTAATCAGAGGAAGATGGCAATGAAGCCCCTTTTCAATTAAATCTGTTCTAGTAGATTAACTGTATGCTTGTGGGTGCGTGTGTGAGCAGCGCCTGATGTTTCAGGAGCTCCACAGTCTGGCTCCTGGGGGCTTCCCACTGCCATGACCATGACAGGATGAGGACAAGGGTTCTTAAAACAGGGCTGACCGAAGAAGTCTCAGGAACTCTTTCCTTGAGTTATCTCACTTTTTTTATCCAAACTGGTGATTGTCACAGCAAGCCTCACCCTTCTCAGTTATCTGGAGTAGGAAAATTTTAAAACATCCTTAAAAAACTAGAAATTATTCTTCTTTTATGACTGAAAGTATGAAGTTGCCATTCAGAAGTGTGATATGTCTCTATGGGCAGGAGAAGGTCTGTCTAAATGACTCCTGACAGGAGTTTGTCCAGCCTATTCTTCAAGGGCCAGTGGATGTTCCACATCTTTTTCAGACAATCTATTTATTTCAGCAGTTGATTATCATTACTTTTAAAATGTTTAATTTGTTTCTCCGTTGTTACAGCCTGAGATCTTTACTTGTCATCTATCTATGATTGAAAAAGGATTATTGGTTTCCTCTCTGTGTCAGGCTTTTAGCAGTCAGGCTTTTAGTCTCTCCTCAGTCTGTTTGTCTCTGGCTTGAGCTCACTCAGTGTTTCCCACAGAACACAATCTCTAAGCCTCCAACCATACTTACTGTACCCCTGTGAATTCTCTGCAGCCTGTAGGTTTTCTTAAATGAGGGAACAAAATTTGGCAGAGACCTTGTCTATGCCTAAGAGAGAATGAAGGACAGTCACACTCTCTTTACTCTCTTTACTCTGTTTATTTTGTCATTAAAATATGCTTATCAAAGCAGTATATGACCAGGGAGTTTGAATCTTACCACTGTTTTGTGCAAGTAAAACCTGATTCATACCAAATTAATCTTCTACTGGGTTTATACATCTGGGTTGTAGGTCTTTCCTTGGAAGACCAATTCACAGCTCGGAAGAGAAGAAGAAAGCTGGAGATGAGAAAGAGTAAACATGTATAAATATTGTTTCTGTCCAGTTTTTGTTGGATAAATCCTTGTTAATCCATCAAACCTTATGATATTGATCCTCTGATAATTATTTATGAATGTGATATATTTACATTAATTATTTGAATATAGCAGTTTGAAATGCTGGCTGAGGCTTCTGCTTGATAAGCTAGGAGTTATCAGGACCTTCAGGTCCTTCTCTATGGAGCTTCTTTCCAGCAGGTCAGCTAATGATTTTATTATGACTTTCTCCATTTTTTGGTACTCCTCTCAAGATCCCTTTAGAGACCATGGGAAAAAGCAACAGGTGTGGTTTGTCTGATGTATTTTAGATTTCTATTCTGAGCAAGCTGCCTGCGTCCTATAATTGCCTGCTTCTTTCCTTTGGAAAAAAATGTTACCTTGGGGTTAGAAGCTAAGATGTAAATGTCTAGATGAATCCAAATAATTCAAATACACTGCTGAAAGACTCCTAAGCTGACCAGAGCTGTGAACCTGCGTTCCTCCCCACCAAAGAGATTTCAATAATATTCTTGTCTCAAGACTAGCCTGGACTTTACAAAATATATTAATTCTCATTATATTGGAATCCTTCTGGAAATGTTTATATCTGCAGTGAAATGTGAAAAATAAAATTTACTTTATTGGAAACTAAATCCATTCTAAAAGGACAAAGCCTAGTAAAATATGCATGGCACCCATTTCACCCCACCCACCTTTAAGATCTTAGTTAATCCACTTTGTGAAGAGCTTTTTCTTTTTTCCTAAGGAAAAAGACTTTGTATAGTAAATTGTTCATCATGATACTCACAGGCCTTGGGTCTGCATGAAATTAGGCACAGTGTACTAATGGGTATATTCATTTGCCACTACCTCTCCTTGGTAAGGAATTGGGAGGCTGCCTTTGAATTTCTGTCATGCCTTGTCATTTCCCTTCATAACGAGTGGTAGCCTCTGTGAATGACCAGACCTACTGAGGTTACAGTAAACCTGTTTCTCACTGCCTTTTGCCAAGATCTCATCATTAGAGCAAAGAATAAGAATCAGAGAAAGAAAGGGAACCGGATGTCTACAAAGTTTTAGTGTCTCATGTTGCCACTCTAACCTTCACAAGCTGGAATTACTTAAAAGGTTACAAACAGGCTAGTGAGTGCCCTTCTGTTACCCTGTATACTAATAATTTTATCACCATGACAGCTCTGCTTTCCATAGGCACTGTGAGCACAGCTGCTGCTCCTCACAAAGTGTGGCACTTTGTTAACCTGCCAGGCTTGCCAGCTACCACTGAGGTTCCAAATGTAAATCAGTGGGAACCTCTGAAGTAGCAAATTCATTTGGTTTATGGACATCACTTACTATCAATCATGTTCCTTCCTGGAAGTTCTCAGTATGGTGGCTCAGAAGGACTGATTTTTTTTTTTGAGAAAACTATATTGTCTCTATACTTACAAACTTGCCCCCCTTGTTACTCTTGTTGCAGAGTCTCTGGAGAAGATGATCTCCCATGGAGATGAGAGGGGAAGGGATCTGGGGGTGTAACATCATATTTCTCCTCTTCTACTTCCACTGGAATAAATGGGCAGCGCTTTACTGTACTCTGTTTTTTGTTTTTTATCTGCCCAGCTGCATGCAGTCACAGAAATCAAAGACTGGGCTTGTAATAGCTTCAATGTCGTGCAAGCAAACAGCTAATAAGTTGTCTCTGCTTTGAAGAGTTGAGAGCATTTTGAGCTGTAGTGAGATGCACCAAACAGATGTGGAACCATTCATGTGTATGTGTAAACAAACAACTAACACTGTTTCACACACTTAGAGAAGCAAAAAATTGTCTTTTAAATACTTTTATTTATGCCTCTGCAGAGCCTGATCTGTCCCAAACAAAGCTGGGGATTACCTGTGTTTTAAACTACAAATACAAACAAAAATAGGCTGTCCTTAGCTCAGTCTGAAAGGTCAAAACAAACACAAAGTAGATGAAGGAAAAAGAGGTGATACCAGAAGTAAAATTACATTCGCAGTAAGACACATTTTAGTAAGGTTTTGCAAAACAGCCCAGGCCCCATTCTAAACAAGTCTGTGCCTCTACCTCCCATAGTGGAATAAAGTCTTTGACTGGTAGCCAATTATGATGGTCAATAATTTACATGAGAGATGCAGGCATAAGAATCTGTTCTTTTCTCCTGTGCTGTGTGTTTCAAACTGCCACCTATTCATCCTTCCTACCTTTCCTGTCTCCTTTACTTCTGTTTTTTCCCAGTGGAAGAAACAGATATGTTTTCCCAGTACTGCTGCTGATGTATTTCTTTGGAAATAAAATCCATAGAATTCAGCAAAACCAAACTAGTAAAGAACAACAGCAGATTTATTGAATGATGAATTGGTGGTTCTGTGTATGTTTTTCTTCTAGGACTCATGAGATATTTAATCTCTGTCATAGACTTTCAGACATTATCTCTGGCACAGCTCAAGTGAAGTCCCAGGTCCTGAAAGATGAGGAGGTCTGGGAGACTTGATAACTCACAGAAAAGCCACTGGTCACTTTGCCAGAGATGGTGAAGTGATTTTTGATAGCAAGGTTCATATTCTAAGCAGATTAGACCATTTTATTCAGTTTCTTTAGAAAATATTCCCCCAGCTCACTACAAGCACAGCAGCCAATTACAGTGTCCCCAAGTGCTCCTGAATCTCAGTGTTGCTGAATAATGAATTGTTTACTCTGCAGTTAAATGGAATTTAAGATCATACATTTTAGTGGTCTAGAGTCTTTTTTTTTAATATATCAGGAGTTTTATTAATGAGTTCTCTCATTTTTTAAGGAAAATTATGGATTTTTAAACAGCATATTTGGATTAGAGAAATTGATTTTACCATCTGAAAATTGGGAGTAATCTTATTTTGGCTGAAAATTTTAGATTAAAGCATTTCAAATAGAGGTTTTATGGAATATTCTGGTCTGTGTGAAACTCTAGCATTTCAGTGTCTTCTGAGGAAAAATAAATTGAAAGTGTAGGAAATTTCTGGTTTATTAATTCTATTTTTAAAACAGTTATAATTTCTACGTTTCTTGTATAAATGATTTTAACTCTATATTTCTAAACCATGTAACACAATCAGCATTTAAGCAACACTTCCACTGATTTCATATATTGAGAATATCAACGTATTGAAAAATTTTGCTTTGATTACTTTCTTTGTCTCTGAATCTGTCTAACTTCACTAATAGAAATACTCTTTCTGGATTCCATCAGGCATGAAAATTTCACTGTATTTTTGTTCACCCTTGTGTCTAAATATACAAAAGAGTGTCTAGAACAAAAGAGTGATCCATGAGGATTAGAGAGAGATTTCTTCTCTTTATTCTACTGGCATTACCCTATTGCTCATAAAGAAAAAAGTTGTTTTCCCTTTTTGTCTGAAATGGGAATACAGTGTATTTGGCAACATGCTGTGCTTCTGCAAGATACAGAACCCTCATAGTGAGTGTATTAACCAGGGCTTCACTTAAACAATGTTCTGGTAACAAGACATTAACAAGGAGTAACAGTTTTATGAGCTATCCTGCCCCAGCCAATTACATATAGTAGCTTTGGCACAGATAATGACATAGATTGGTGAGTGGGAGTTTACATTTCCATTAAAGGTTTAAAAGGGGTCACTAGTCCAAGCTGGTTTTCTTTGAAAATATCTGAATTATACAACAAATGCAGAAGAAAGATCAGTTATTAATAACTATCTTGAAAAATTAAAACAAAACTATGAAATGAAAACTGTACAGCTATGTACAAAATGTAAAGAAGCCATTCAGATGCAACTTGCTGAATGATGCAGTAAGGACAATTTTCTTTTAAGTTTCTTGATAATCTACATTTTCCCTTGAGAGTCTCAGTTCCTGGAGTCACAGGATTACACAAACTTCACAGCCATCATGGATAAAGAGAAAATTTCTAGTCCTTGAGTTTAAGGACTAGAAGAGTTGGAGTCTATAAACTGTGATATGTCAAGGAGCAGAAGGCAAAATGAAAGACTCAAGCATAATTTATTTACATCTAATATATAGCATTTCATAAATTTCAAAATAATATGCAATATTGCCTTTAAAATTTCATCAGGACTCTCACAGCTGTCACAAGTCTGGAGTGGCAGGTGGTATTTTAGAGCCTGGAAGAAAGCAGAGGATACAATAGGCTTGTTTAAAACAGACATGGCATGCCTCTAGCAAGATGTGCTTGCTATATGTCCTGGTATACATTACTAGCATTTTGATACAAAGCAGAAGACTCAATTAAATGGTGCTCTGGCTCTTTGAAGGGAATACAGAATTGATTACACAAACCATTATGCCCTAAGATATGCATGCTGAATTCCCTTTGTGCCCAATGCATGTATAAAGTCCCGGGCACATGGGAATTTTGAGGTTAAATTGCCATAAATATTTATGGATGCAAGTAATAAAAGTAGCCTTTCAGATCTTAGATTTCATTCAGGTGATGACTCCAAACGGATATTGCATTTGAAAGCTGGAATTTGATAAAAGAGTATTTTCTCCCATCTTTTACTCTCTTGTCTTTATTGATTGTGAGCTGTTTGCTGTAAGGGCTGTCTTTTATTAAATAACTCTACATTGCGTAGCAAAATAAAACCTTGACTTTTTTTTTCTGAAGTCTCTAAACACCATTGCAATGCAAATAAATAAGTTCACATCTTTCATTTCTACAGCAAGGACAGCTAGTTCCCTTCACTACAGGAATGACTGAAGGATGTTTATACTAATTAAAGAGACACTGGAGTTTCTCTTAGTATAAAATATGTGTGTGTGTGCGTGTGTGTGTGTGTGTGTGTTCATGTTGGAATGGGATCTGTGATAGCATAAGATGTTTTTTCTTCTTGCATGAGTGAAAATGAGAACTGGATGGTCAAATGAATGTACCCAGAGTGAAGATGTTCAGGTTGCAGGGATATCTCAGCTTGGGCTCAGACAGAAAACATGTGAATGGTCCCATAGCTCAGCGATAACCTGGAATATTGTTCAGTCAACTTGCTACTCTGTGGGAAAGATTGCTGACTGGTAAATTCAGAGCTGTCTTTGACTCATACTGATTCCTAAGGTGTATGGCTCTGCCCATTCCTCAGATGGCTCAAGAGGTTTCTGATATTTATAAGCAGAATTCATACATTCCCCCTCAAAAGCTGTTCTTTCTCTTCCTCAGTTATTACCTGAACTACCTGGTATAAAATAAGCTAAATCTATCCTACTGAAAGCACTATAGATTGTTTTTTGAGAGTACATTTTGCATGTGCTGTCTGCCAGAGGTGCTTCTGGTGTTGGAATTAACTTACTACTGTATGCACATAATAGTTTCTTTTCATGTTTGTAATATGCCATTGAGTTACGGTATTAGGTAATGAAAAAAATCCACTACACTATTTCCGAGTAAAAGATAATAGATTTTGATAATTGAGAATGAGGAATGGCCTTTTTTTTTTTTTTTTTTTTTGGCAGTGATCCTTTGTCACTTCTCTGCCTTTTCTTTAAGTGGATAGCAGCAAGTGAGAAATTTTTTGCTGTGGATTTACTGCAAGATGTGGACTGGTGAGACATAGTTCATACTTTGAGGTTTTAATTCAGATTTCTTTTTTTTAATTCCAAAGCTCCTACAATTTATTTGGTTCACTTGAGTGATCTGCTTCCAGCTGAATTAAAAAGTTTGTTTTGTCCCAGTGAAAGAGAAGGAGTAGAGTAAGAACTCATGACAGAATGCTTGCAACAGCAGGAACTGTCCAGTAAGAGCAGAATAACCCAAGCTCTAGTTAGGCTACAACACTGACTTAGCTCATCATCATAAGTGCTCCCTTCTTCTGTTGCTTCCACAGAAGATGAAAATAGTAAACTACATAAATGAGCCCAATCCATCAGCTCTAATAGTGAATTCAAGTTTCCCCAGAAGTCAAAGAGCTGCCAACTAAAATTGCTAATTTTGTCATCTTGAAAGGAAATTTATAGAGACACAAAAAGTAAAGCTGGAAAAGATAACAGAAAGTCCCTTAGTTTATCTTCCTTTCCTGATCATGAATTAATATCTACTTAAATTGTTCATGACAGATGTTTGTCTAGACTGTTATTTAAGTGTTTGAGTGTACAGACACTTCCTTCTCCATATGCAGTTTGTTTAGGATCTTTCTTAAATGTTATATTTCAGAATTTTTCCTAATATCGAGACTGACATCCTTCCTGCAATGTAATCCTGTTTATTCTCATCCTGTGCATAAATGAAAGAAGTAATTTATGTCATTTGACAACATGTATGGAGATTGCACGTTAGAAAATAAAACACCACTTTGCAATACCCAGTGGAGACACATGGGTACACAGGAATGATTTATTACAGGCTACTGATTTAATTGTAGTCTTCCTTATGAAAAAGTTATATGTAAAAAATTATAACTCAGAGCAAGTGCAAGGGCTGCTGAAATCAGTGGAGTTGTTTTACGTTGGCTTTCCTTTTGCTTTGCAGCTGAAAAATGAATTAATTTTCAAAGTAAGAAGTGATTTAATCCTGTCTCCTGGTATGAGAGCGTACCTCTACCATTACACTTGACAATTATGTCTGGCGTTTTCTAGAAGTTTTTTTAAATGGAATTGTCCTTCTTTTTCTTCAAAGGGAGAAGTAAGTTTTCTATTGATTGAAACCAAAATCAATACCTTTGTCATTAATTTTCTTGAGATCAATAGGTCATTTCTGAATTAAGATGCTGTCATAAAAATGTAGGCTTGACTGTACATAGAAGGCCTACATTTCTTGGTCTGTGGGCTCCAGGTAAGAATAGCTTCGCTGAGCTTTTCCTTTATCTACAGCACATAAGTAAGCAATGACCTGTAACACTCCTCCTCATCCCTGTCCTTAATAGTCCCAGATGTTGGGTGCTCATTACAGGGAACAAATGAAGAGAGAAGTCTAAAGCAAAACCACACTTTCATGTATATTTTTTCTGACCATACAGACTTGAAATAAGACAGTAATCTGTGCCTCAAACATTTTTGCACTTATCCGTTCGTAGGAAGGATGCGTGCAGTCAGTTGATATATATCTTCTCTCACAGCTGGGGTTTCAAAATCAAAGAGGTGCTTCTGCGTTGTGCTTCATGATTATTTCTGGAAAAATCTATCCCTCAGTCTTCTGCCACAGAAAGGAGTTGGTCCTACTGTTATGTCCCCGACTCAAAATGACATGACCATGTAGCTGTGTAAGTGAGTACTATGAGATGAGTACGTCACAACCCCAAACTAAACCTCCTGTGATATCAAAGCAGAAGAGAAAGCATACAGAAACTCAGTACCAAAATAATTTTTCAGTGACTCTGTGTTAAACATCCTTGGAAACACCATTTCATTTGCATGAGAAGATATCTGATCTCTTGGGAAAAAGTCACAAGTCATTCATTGCCTGCCTTCATCCTTGTCCAGCACATGCACAAAGAAAGTTAAATTATTAGAGTATCTATATAAAATTGGTAGTGGCAGAAAAAATCACCCACTTCAAGAAACCCAACTAGAAAAATATAAGGCTGAGAAATCAGAATATGACAACAAAAGGCTTTCAGTCAGATGTCCCAGAGGAACAAACAAAGCTATGGAGAGACTGCTCCCTGAATCCATCTCACAAAAAGTCTGTGCTTAATGGCTATCTTTTGGCACCATGATGGTCCTTGATGGCTTCAGCTGTGTAAGGATGGGTAATTTAAAAAAGACCATTCTATCTGCAGAGTCCAGAGAGCAGCCTTGATCAGTCTGGGGGGACTGCTCAAATGAATGCATTTTATCTTTTGTCTCTGGGCTGAGAAATCTTTTCTAAACATTTGCAATCATCTGCCAAAAGCTATGAGTCCATGACAAGAGACACATAGATCATCATCTTAGGCAGGGCCTTTGTAGAGGAATTTATACAACCACACAAGGGTAGGAACAATGAGATGACACAAAGATTCACAGGTGGAATCTGCCAGTCCGGCACATTTTCCACCAGCACGAATTTACCCTTCCTCTAAACTCTTTGAAAGAGTAGCAGTGCATGTGGATGTCTGGAGAGCGCCAAAGAGTGCCAGCTGGAAGGAACTGCAAATTGCAATAGTTTTTCTGTAGTCATGTGAAAGTTTGGATTTTCTTGGACTCCCTGTCTCATATCCACCCTTGGCAGGTACTCTCTTTGCAATGTGTACGTTACAGGCCTTGGGAATTGCAAAGGTTGCCTTGTAGTGAGTGCTTTTCCTGGTACTGAGCCTGCATGTCTGGCAGCCCATTAGCAAAATTTCAGTTTTCTTCCTGTGTGAGCATGCTGAAGGAAGCCACTGCTGCTCCTGCACTACTTCCCCTCAGGTGCCAAACTTCCTTCTTGTACTTCAAAATGTTAACAGCTGTTATCCAGGAGCTGCTTAGTAATAGGACTAGCAAAGCCTTGAATTAGTTTCCAATATACTGAATCAAGGAGAAAGAAAAACAAAGGAACAAGTGGAATATTTGTTCAGGCTCAGCGAACAACGACTGACTCTTCCCAGGCATTTAGGTCCAGACTCCCTAAAGGATTTAGTACTAACTTCCATTAAAATCAATTTGGATTAACTACTTTTTTAAAAATTCAGACTTTAGAAAGTAAGAACTTCACAGCAAGGATCAGTGTTTTCAGACACACTAAATTCAAACAAAATTGCTGAAGGAAGAGTATTATAACTATAGTTACTGTTGGGGTTGTTACAGAAAATTATTTATGAAGACACTTCTGTAACTGACAGAGTGACAGAGCTCTCGCTTGATTTCTTTGATGTCTCATTTGATTTCATATCAATGCCAAGAAAGTCAAAACACATAGATCCACAATGGGTAATTTTTTAGGGATATGAAAAGAGAGTGAGAGATAGAAGGACGGATGTAATAAAAATATTAGAGAAGAAAAATAGCCTTATTTTTCAGAAGACTAAGTATCTGCAGCCAGGTAACCATTAGATGGTCCTGTTGAGAATCCACACTTGCAGTGACATTGATTTTCTAGGATTCAGATGATATTAAACACTTGGTGTTTCCCTCATTCAGTTCCTGAAGTTTGAAAATCCTGATCACTGTTTTTGGGAAAAGGCTCTGGTAATTCCAGAGCTGCTGCGTTGTTCATCTGCATATTGGGGCACTGAATAAAAAAAATTATTAGAAAAGCCACGTCTGAACATGAAAGTGTTGGTAAGGCCATATTTCCACTGTTCTTAGGTCATATTAAAAATATATATATGACTGAAAAAATATTTGTCCTGCATTAAATTCAGTATTATTACCTCAGTTCTAAAGTCTGAAGGGTCCTTCTCACTCTTCTGTCCTCAGAGGATGGGGACTCACATTTTTTTCTCAGTTCTGACATACTGTGAGTGCTAAGTGTAACAAAACAGCTGGGCTGGCTCTGAAAGACAGAGAATATCTGCTCTTCTCCTCCAGAGATAAAGCATTCACAAGATAAGAGGAGACAGCAGAATGCGTTCATCTTGTCAAACGACACTTTAACTGGAATACAACTTCTTAACTGCTGTGTTTGTACAAATTTAGCATATAGAGTGATACTGGCAAGCACTCCTGGAAATTTTCTGAGCTCTTAAATGTACAGCATATCTTTCTCCTCCCAACATGTTCTTGAGCAATCTCTCTGCAGCAAGAGGCAGATCAAATTTATTTCAACGCTATGGCTTGGGTCTTTAATTTGCTACAGTGATGGCTAGGTGTGACAGAAGTCATCATCAGTCAGATTTTGTTCCATACAAAGCAGTGAGGGCACCACCCTGCAAAAGATCACTGAATCCTTGTCAAAGAGACATTTGAAGTAAGGGAGTGGTGTGGCATGGAGCTTTGGCTGCTTACACAAGTCAAATCTGCTGGAATTGATATGAGCATGTAAAACCATATATTTGGTTTTCTTCATACTGTTTATATCCTAATCTATTTACAGTCTGTATCCTTAAAGTCATCATGACCACCTTTCAGTATTTTCTATCTCTCTCTTTACCAGCCTAGACAGCAACACATGCAAATGAAATATAATGGCACAATATTTCAGACAAAACTTCAAAAAAGAGTCAGTGAATACATGCAACCTATTACCACTGCATAAGCCTTTATTCCCTTGGGCAGTTCTATAAATATCAGCCTATTTATTTTTCATTTAGCTCAATGTCACTGAAAGTGAATCAGACCCTTAATATTGTTTCATATATTTATTTATGCTGACCACTACAGTTATCACTCTCACAGAAAGCCAGGATCTTTGTTACTGCTGGAGCTTTAACATGAAGAAGGCTGAGTCAGGAGGACATTAGAATACCTGGCATTCATATAGCCTGCTTCCTGGCAAGGATCTCGTGACACCTCCAAACCATATCTGTCCCTGTAAAACACTCTGAGGTAGAATTGACACACTGTGTTAATTAAAGTATATTGTCTGTGTAGTCTGTTGATACAAGCCACTTTGTGTGCAATTGTTTAGAAGAGGAAAAAGCCAGTCAGTTGGAAGGAATCAGAGCAGTTAAATACTTATTCACAAATGTTAAATATAGACAACCCAGCACACTTACACAGAAGCTGTAAATAGTATGGCAAAGAGAAAAGGGCCCCTAAATACATGTGGTGGAAAGGTACCAGTGTCCTGTGCAGAATGAGAGAAGATTGCTACTCCTTTTCAACATCTAATTGAAAAAAAAAGCAAGAGCTCTCGGATCAGAGCTTCACAGCATAGATTACAACCCAGACTATCTGGGTACATGACAGAAGGTGTGTTTTCTCCCTAATGGGCTACAGTCTTTGCTTGGCACATCCTTCAGTAAGAGGCAGAGAGTGCTGAACTTCGACAGTTTTGGCCTCCTATGAGTTTCATAAGGTAAGTGTTGCTGAAGAAAGAAGATGTTAAATCTAATGCTCTACAGCCCTTAAAAGGGTTCAAAATGCAGGTGTTGTATAAGGAAAGGGCTTGACAAGAAATAGACCTGAAAATTGACAGTAAAGTCAGAGGCTGCTCTTTCTGAGGCCTGGTTTTGGTAGAGATTTGTGGAGGCACTGATCTTGAATAGCCTGAGCCATATAAGAGAAACAAGATGGAGAAACACTTCAGCAAGGCGCACCAGATTTTAAACTGGTTTGAGACAAAGCCTCAGTACATTCCTGCATACTACACTCACACATAGACAGGTGTACACACTCAGAATATTGATATTTCTGCCAATACCTGCATGTACCTATAGCTACTTCTGTCATATATCCTCTGTATAACCAACCTCCCAGTTAATACCCTACTCTGTTGCAATATCTCTAAAAAAAGAAGAAATAACTTGGAAATCTGTTAGTCTTTGTTTATTCACACATACAGAACTTCCCATGCCTTAAACTCATTTATGCAAAATATAAGAGCACTTATTCTTCTCCGATCTTTTATTAAAGTGGCTCCTCAAATTCTTGCAGTATTTTACTTCTTTTCATAACAAAATATTGACATGACAGGAGGCTTTATTTCTTGAAGGCAATTTGTAGAGAAAAGATGCTGCCTCTGTGAGCAAATGAACATTATTTGTTCAATGACTAGTCAAAAGAAGAAAAAAAAGAAAGAGATGGACCAGATCTGCTGGCTTAAGGATTGTTTCCACTCAAGACCCATTTCCCTAAGTAATTCTGTGTGGTGGTTCTGCAGGTCTTCCCCTATCATCTGCCTCTCTCCAGCACAACTTATGAGACACTTTGGCTATGGCTGAGACCTCAGGGAAGTGGGTCATATTACAGTTAGCTCATTTATTCAGAACAGTATCATAGTCTTTTGTTCAGCTTTAATAAAATGCAATTATTGCACTGTCTCTCCTTGTGATTAATTCAGACAATGTTTACAGACAAGACATTCTGCAGATATCTGCTGGTATTGCTGGTATTGCTGCCCAATGAATTTAACCACGTCCTTCTGCCACTTGTAATTACAGATCCATATCTTCTCTCTCTGTCTCTCTCTTCTTTTCCCTTCTAGTTTGTCTGTATAAGCCCAGATTTCAGCTATGATTCCTAATGGGGTGGTGGTGTCTATGCTTGCAGAAAAATTGTCTCCAGCATGAGTTCGGCTGTGCTATTAACTGAATTCAAGGAGCTTATTTGCAGTGAATAGCAATTACAGCATTATTGAGTCTATGAATGTATGAACAATGGAACACTTTCTACTAGAGGATGGAATTTCTTCTATTAAATATAGTTTAAGTATAACCCTTTATATAGCTCTGTCTCCTGTAACACACTGAGCCTATTGATGGTGATAACTGCTCACAACAGATTATGTTTCCTAGACTCACTTGGGTAGTGGCAGAGAATAGGGGTAAGAACAGACTGAGTAAAAGCTTCCTCCAAAAAGCTGGCCAGAAAACCTCTCTCTCTGAATGAGATTTGATGCAAGTATTGCTAGTTGAAATTACCTATCTGGCTGTCAGAAGTTAGACAAGAATGTCAAATGGTATCTTCTTGTCTTTAAATGCAACAATTTGTAACTGAAAAAAGGTATTAAAAAGGTATTAAAAAGGTATCCATGTGCTACAGCGGGCTCTGTACTAGGTATTCTGAAATGCTCTACTTCCCCCACTCGATCTTTCTTCCTTTTCCAAATATCATTTAGGAATCCTATGTTCAGGCCTGACACAGCTGTCTCTTTTTTCAGGTGAGCAGACTCGAATCAGAAAAAAGAAAAAAAGAAGTAGATTTTGACACCAGCACGTTCTAATACTTTAAAATATCCCACTGACACAAAACAAAACAAAATAGCCCTGCCATTTCATCACAATGAGCCAGTTTTCCAATGCTCTCCAGACTCATACCCCAAAGTATGAGACTGAGAGCCTTTGTCAGTTCCTGGCTTTCAGTATTCTCTAGAGAGATGTGCAAAGGAAAGGTGAATGATCTCTGAACACGTCAGGCGGAAGCCAACTATCAGGTGTCCTGGGTGACTCTATGATACTGTATTCCCTATTGTCTGCTTTGTGCCTAGACATGAGTCCTGTACTCTTAAGCTAGGTCAGGGGGAGCGGGGGGAAACCAGTGGAATTCTTTTGGCAGCCTGTGTTCAAAACACAGGTAACTCCCTCAGTTTTTCCCCAGCGCTCGGCTCTTTTTTCAGGAGAGAGATGGAAAGTTAAAAATTCTTTGCTTTTTAGCTAGCTTCTTGTTCATTAGCTGAGGCAAGAAGATTTCCTGGGACTGTGGCTTCTTCTTCTTCTTCTTCTGGAACTGTTCAGCTTTGCTCCAGTCCAAAACACCAGAACATCTCCAGGAGCCTCACACTGTGGCCCGGAGGGGAGGCCCTGGGGCTCCACACCCCTGCTCCAGAGGAACTCGGGAGAAGCTGAGCAGCACTCTAAAAAATCCACCATCTTTCTCCACGACGAGAAGGTTTATTATCTGACATTATTCTTTTTATGTTTTTTTCTTGTGCCTGTGTGCACCCTGCTTGTTAAATAAACAGGTTTTTTCACTTACCTCCAAGAAATTGCTTTTAAACCTGTGTGGGAGGGGCTGCTGAAACCTGCCTTCCATTAGAAGGCATGTTTATCTCAGGACATTTCCTCCTAATTTGTCTCAAACTGAGAGACCATGGCAAAAACCAGCATTCATGCTGCCAAGACACTTATCCTCGAACTTTTAAAACCAACAGTTCAAGAGGGCACTGTTGTTGAAATTCAGGTAATATCCTAATATAGCTTTTACAACCTTTGGCTGAAACTGGCTGATACACAGCATATTCAAACCTGGGAAAAGGACATTTTCTCTACTTTTAATCAGCAATCTAGCCATGTTCTTAGTAACACTGCAGACATTATGCTCATTAATGTGATTATGGCAATATTTTTCATCTTTGTCTCAGCAGGGTTTTTTGCTCCTCTGTTTAATGTTGCCTTCTTTATTTTATTTGGTCTTAGATTTCAGAAGTATTTTTCTGACAGTGTGTTGTTTTGCTTTTCACTCTCTGGCATTTCTTTTCTGAAATGCTATCACAATTATCTCATGGGAATTGTGGTTCAAGCATCCCATCCGCCCATCCCATTCTCCAGGCTGTGCCTTCTCTTTAACAAGCATCTCCAACCATCAGCTGAGAACGCGTCTTCTTGTGAGGAGGAATGGCACGTAACTGTACAGAACCAGAGGAGTATTTTGTAACTAGTGGACAAATTCAAGCTCTTCCTGCTCTCTGAATTCCGTTTATCTCTAAAGAGTGAGATAATAAAATTGGTCTGCTTTTCCATGTTTTTCTTTTTTTTACTTCCTTAAATGTGTGATATCATGTAACTGCAACATATGAAGTTTGGAACCACTGTGTACTTCTTCTGCTTCCTTCTACAACACACAGATGTAATTTTGCAACAGCAGGTTGGGAATAAGGGGAGAAACAAGCAACTAAGAAAGAAGAATTTAGATCAAATGCAAATGTACCTAGAAATATTAATTTTCATATATGGCTGTTATATTTGAATTGAGGAGAAAGCCCCAGAAACTATGCCAGCAATATTCCTTCAAATCAAATTTGCTCAAGGACTCCTTTGAATATCAATTACTTTCATCATTATTATTACTATTTCTTTTTTCTTTTTAAACAAACTGAAATTATTTTCCTAGAATGATGCCTTGTCCTGTGGCCATCTAGAGCAGGAGATACAGCCCAGCACAGCCGGAAATCTTGTTTATAACCTTGCTCTCCTTGTAACTCAGGGCAAGGGCAAACCTGATCAACTGTAATTTTTTTTATTATTATTTTTGGCCATCTCAAGAAAGCAATTTCTATTCAGCTAGCAACCTACAGTCAAGCACGAGTAAACATGATGGTTGTGGATTTTTATTTCACAGTTAAGACGTTGTTACTGAAGGCACAAGTCTGAACGTATTGCATACATTAAAACACAAGCCAATTCCTCGAGCAGTGATTTGACTGGGAAAATTTGAGTGGTGGGAACTGGGGGCTGTAAGCTAGGACTTCTGGTTTCTTATTTCCAGATGAACTGCTATGCAACCCTCAGCAGCTTTAGTTTACAGTACCTCAGTTTCCCCAGCTGTGAAATGATGATAAGAATTAGGTGTGATGAATTGAGGGACAGATTCTGGCACCTTTCTTCAGAACTGAGTAATGCAATCGATTTCAGTCTGAGGAAAGGGTAACAGCATCTGGCCATTAGTGTTTATAAAGCAACTACTCTTGGGTGATGGATGAGATTAGATTTCAGTGTTGAGATGTTACCATGAAGGGTTCTTCAACACGGTTTAAATAGATTAGATAAAGAAAGTGTTTTGAGAGGTTTGGGGAAACGAGATGCAGAGAATCCTGATGATGGTGGGAAGCCCAGCTCCAAGGACAAATAATAAACAGGAAGAGAGGCCCTACTGGAAAAAGATAGCAAGTATTGTGTTTGTGTGGGTTTTATTCCTTTGATGTTTGAAGTGGGAAAAAAATAAAAGGGGAAGATATTGTCTAGGTAAAATAAAAACATAGTATGCGTGTTTTTCTTGAACTCAATATGATTTTATGAAAAAAAAAGTTTTTCCCCCTCTTTTGGAGTTATTTAGCCTTTTTATTTAATCTTTCATTCTTAGACCATTCTGCTATTTTTTAAAATGGCCTTATGAAATGAAAAATTGAGAATTTTCTCTTCACATATTCTAAAAACAAATATTTTGGCATTTTTTAAAACTGCTGGCATCCAAACTTAAGTTTTTTATGAATTTTCTTTTTTTAATCTTAATTGGATGCATGCTTAATTTACTATTTTATTCTTCGTGGAAAAAGAAAAAATCCTTGTTTTCTGTTCAAAGTTTTGTCCTTTCCTGTGCAAAGTGGGTGCCAGAGAAGATACTTGGTGTTGAATACATGGGGTTTTTTTTTTCACTCAATAAAACACTAAAAAGTCCTTCATGACCTAGACCTCTAAAGGGAAATTTGACTGCTGCCTAATCAGTTTGTAGCTATGTCTTAAGTGTCCAAGAAGCATAATTTCAAAGGTGTTTTAACTTTGCAGCCACTAGGGAAGGCAGTGGCCCCACTCATCATCAGCTGCTGCTCAGCTGCATGCCTCCCTTCACTCTTCATTCATTTTCTTAAAAATTCAGTGTGAATTCTTCACCTTCAATTGATCAAAACCTCACAAATGGTAGGCTAAGCATTTCACACAGGGAAATGATTATGTTGTGTGGCGGGTGGGAGATTGATGGCTGTTCAAAGGCCACTAAGATCATGCAAGCCTCAATATTTTTCCAAATCCATCAAAAAATATCCCCTTGAAAGCTCTCTGCTATTCAGGGACTGATTTTTCTTGATTTCAAGGAGAGCTGAACAAAGTTTGCAGGAATTGCAAGAATGGGCAAGCATGGAGCTGATGGAGATAAATTGCTTATGATGGAATGGGCATCCAAAGACCTAATGCCATGATCACAGAGGCTTAAAAGGAACAGGGGCAGTCTGCAAAGTAGTGACAAAGATGGAATAGGAGCGCAGAACAGGATGTGTCCCAGAGCTCTTCAGCGTGTGACAGATCTCTTGACAGGTGATGCTTTGGGAATTATCATGAGATTGGCAATGAAGAAGGTCCAGGTCTCCTCAGCTGCCTGTACCCTGGCCCAGGACTCTCAGTGGGAGGAAAACCCTTTCTAGCAGATGGAGCTTGTGAGCCACAGACACACATCCCGAAAAAAAAATCAATTTCTGCCAGCATAGCACAGCAATCCCTCTCTGTCTTACCCACACACACCATTACACCATTCTCCCCAGACTGATCACCACCAGAGTGTGAGGGGGAGTGGCAGAGAATGAGGTAATTTGAATGATGTGTATTAAAAATGACTGCTTTGCACTGCATCTGGAGGCATGACACAAACCTTTCTTCATCTCCCAGCCACCTCGCTGAGGAAAACAGTGCTAGCTCCAATTCACAAGTCCAGAAGAAGACACAGATCAGATGGGGTGCAATGACTTTGTTCAAGCTATGCTCTGAAGATCACATTGGCCTCTGAAAATAAATCTAATTTGCAAACTTTCTCCTCATATTATCTCATTTTTCATTTTGTCCACAGGAAAAAAAAAAAACATAATGAAAAGTTTCAATTAAATTAAACAAGGAGAGACTACAACTTCAACTATTTATTTTACTGTGTTCACTTTGAAGAGAACAAGTAGGATGAAAACCAAGTGATATTTTCAAAACTCTTTTATGTTGATATTTATCAGAAACATTATAAAACAAAATACATGTTTACTTAAAAAATACCTCTTGGCTAAAGCAATTAAAAAAACCCAAACAAACCGGAAGTCCTGTATGAAATTTATTTTTGCCCCAATAAAAAATATTTCCAGTCTCCAATCTAATTGGCCCTTTCCATTGAATAACAGGTTTGAAAACCCAATCCCAAACTCTACCTGGGTAGTAAAAAGGGAAACCTATAGTCTCCAGTCTGTTTGTGGTTTTGCCATTGCTGTTCATTTTCCACAGAGGCCACTCCAATATCATAATGCTGAGTGAAAAAACCAACACCCTTGGACAGAAAATGGATAATAAACACCCCCAGTGCTCATGCTGATCCTTTGAAATGCTCTTGTTTTTTTCTTCATGTCCATGATTTGCCCATGTCTTCCACAAAACTGCTTCTTCCCTCCCTGAGGTCCAGATTGTATGTCTTAAGTCCAGGGCTCATGTTCACTCTCCATGATGTTTGTGAGAGGGAGGTGAGAAATTATCTCAGATGTGCTATGAAGGGGAAAATCATAGCACAATCACATGTCATCCTACTTTCTTTGCCTAATCTCTTTGTTCAAATTTCAATCAGTTCAGTGTACTGCTGGCAGTAGATGAAAACTGGGTAAACAGACTCGAAACACCCTGTTTTGGTTTTCTTTGCCATGTAAGCTGATCAAAAACAAACACAGAGCTAATATACGAAAACATTCACATGATGTCTGGCTGCGTAACAACTGTAGGTAGTGGAATTAGTTTAGGCAGGCTGGGTGTGGGCCAGAATGCCAAAGGATGCATTTTAAGTGTCTAGCAATTCAATTGCATTAAGTAGCTCATTGATATCCCGTGCCTATTGTGGCTGAGTACCTGCGATGGTTCATTAGTTTTTATCAGCAGCCATTATGAAATCATTGCTCTGCTTTCATATTTTGCAGGGACATTACTGCTGACCCACGGAAAAACAATAAGGGATCAGAGGAGTAATGGTGTGTGTGAGCACTTTCTGTAGGCACTGCCTTGGAGCTGAGGAGGGAGGAGGCAGAGGTGAGGATGCTGGCTGGGCTGCTGGGGTGAGGAGACATCTCTGTTGGGTCAGGGGCTGAAAGACAGGCGAGGGCTCCGGAGCTGAGGGAGAGGATGACAGACGGCTTGTTTGTTTGCTGGTCTGAGCATGTGGAAAAGTGTCACTCTTCACCTTTGTCTGTCTTGCAGCTGCCTTGTTCTGGGCAACAGGTATCAGCTGCAGTGACCCACCTTGCTCTCTCTTTTCTGCTCTCTCTTCTCTTTTCTTTCTAGCCCTTCACCCCTGCAAAGCATTCAAGAACCCTTGTTATGCAGTCCTCAAGAAGACACCTAAATCCTAAATTTTGGCCTGTCTTGCTATTTCATGTATTTTAGAGCCTGATTCCAGTTATTAAAAACGCAGTTCTTATTACCTGCGTTTATATGCACCTCTCAAATGAGAATGACATGGTCTGCATTGTATACACAACACAGACACTCAGGCAAACAAATGTATGAAGGTTGCTTTTTTACTTAAATCTTCTGTAAACAGCAATGGTTTTAAGATTAATGTTTTGAAAATTATTCAGTTGAGTTATTAGTATTTTTAAACCATGCAACTTCAACCTCTCCTATAAAACAAACCAGTGCTCATAAATACAGCTACTGAACTTTCCTTGCTAACCTGAGATGTGATTTCACCTAAGCCCTGAGGCACAAATGCTGGGAAAAGGCTAAGTGATGATCTTGGGGCACCTGAACCCCTTCATACTAGACCTACATGCAACATAGTAGTCTGTCACTCAGAATAAAAATTAACTTTCCAGATTTTGACATCCACCCCTTTTCTACAGACTCATGTTGATTTATTCTAGGTTGAGAGGATGACATTGTAAAATTTCTTTTATAGTTGTCATGAAAAAAAGAAAGAAAACTCCAATCCTTCCAGATATGTGCCTGTGTGCCTCCCCCCCCCCCAACAATTAGATCAATTAGATTCTTAATTTGCAGAATTATTTTAAGGCTTACTGAAGTCAGTCACTTTGTGTTTGGTTTTTTTGTGCCAAAACAGTACATTTCTTTCTTGGAACATTTTGAAAAAGTTGACATGAAGCATTGCAAAGGTGGATAATGGCAGTGTTAGTAATGACAATAATAGAATAATTTGATTTTTTCCTCCAAAATTGGTATTTAAAATTCATAAACTGAAATCTGTCTCTGTTTTGTCAGTTTAGGAAAATCAGAAAAAAGCATTCTTGAGAACCTTGTACAATCTTTAGAAAACATAAGATATTTTTCATAAGAGAAAAAAATTACTATATTTTACATAGAGTTGAACATCTAGATCCTAAACAATTCTACTCTATGCACTGATCTCCAAAGAAAAACGTAGGTAGAAACAGAAATGATTCAGCCTTTATATATGTTAAGATAAAATTCAAGTTACACAATTTGCCATGTGAATAAGGAGTAAAAGAAAAAGGAATTGCAGCATACTCCAAAACAAAACCAGAACAAACATGCAGCAGGAGAAAATACAGAGGCTTTCTTGTTAAGTTACACCTGTGGTAATTATTTCACAGAAATGCTGAAGAAAACCCTAAAACATGTTGAACTCTGTAACATCTGTTAAAAAATGCCTCATTGAGAAGAGTGTTTTGTGAGCTTTGGAAGTAAGTTCTGATCTGACACAATGTTGTGTTCATTGCAATCTGGACAAAGCATTCCAGGGGACAACACAGGCTTTTATCTCGAATGGAAAATCTAATTTGATGTCCATCTTTAGGTAGTGCATCTGGGGAAAATTATACATTTCTGTCACATACTCCAAATGCTCTCTGCTCTGTGGGACGGTGGGAGGCACAAACACCATCTCCTGACCACTGTAACGGAATATTAAAATCCAAGGAAAACCAGCCGATGATTCCTGGCTTGAAAAGTGCATTGTGGACTCAGTTTTGTCCCCTCACACCTGCTGCTCTGCAGCTTCTGCTGACCCTCTAAAGCTCCCTACCATTGTCTGCACCTCCTAGGTGGAATTTCTTGAGCACCGAGCACTTACAGTCCTACCTAGTTCCGAGTAATCACTCCTCAGCAAACTGATGACCTTCCCAACACAAAACTTGCCTTAGTGCTCCACCTCCCTCCTTTTCCAGAGCTTTGCAAAGAGCTTTGTGTTTTCACACTGTAGGTTAATAATATATGAATGTGTATATTTACCACTCAAGGTGTTTAGGTTGATGTGTTTGTTTTATGTATAATGAGACACAGCTAATGTGTTTAAGCTCATGGCTCAGTATCTCGAATTGGTCATTAAAATGCCCACCTTTGCTGCATTAATTTATTAAATGGCTCATGGAAATGGCCTCATCTAGTTCATTTACTTTTGTATGGTAATAAAATCAAAGCATACAAATGTCAAAATACATACAGGTATACTAAAACCCAAACATAAACCAACATAAAGTTGTCCTATATGTATGCCTGAGCATAAACACAGAAAACCAGTCATGTTGCTGAAAATCACCAGTACACCTCAAAAAAGTGCCCCAAATCCATTAAATAACAACTTGGTTCATCACTGAGCTCATGCTTTGGTGCATTTGATGTATTTTTCTTTAAATATTTTCTCCAGGTGTTGAGGAAAAGCCTTTCTTGTTGTCCATCACCCGTACACTGAAGCTCTGTAAAACCATTAGTGATCAGCACTAGGGCAAGTATTTCCTATCAGTGTCCAACTTCAGCAGCTTCCTCCATTTCTCCTCCCTGTAATTTTCCAGGTCATTTTATTCTTACTATGCATCAACTTCAGTATCCTAATATCATGCTCTTTTCCTACAGATTTTTGTCAAAATAGTTTTCTAAAAGACAGAAAGAAAAAGGTAAGCTAAGTGTTTCAGACGGACTGAATAAATACCAGTGCCATTTTCATTCATTAAGTAAATAAAATTAGATTGCCATTGGTAAAAAAGCAGGCAAGGCTGGCATGACTGTGGCAGGCTGAAATACCCTCTCACTTAGAAAACTTCAGGGTTTTGTCCAAAGGACAGACTACCAATGCTCAAGTCACACTTATGTCCCCACCCAATACACTTGGGATCTGTAATTGTACCTACTCATAAAGAAAACCTTATACATTGTCTGGTCTTCTGGCTCAATAAGACTGCACATTTCTGCAGGCAGTACAGGTTTGGTTTTTTTTTTTTTTGCAACTGCTGCCAGTGATAGAATTAACACCACAGAGCTGGTTAGCTATTGATAGCAGCAAGCAGATGAGCTTTCAGACTGCAGTAGCTATAGTTGTGTCATTACAGAGTGAAAAGTATTATTATGAAAAGCTTCCACCAGCACAGCTCCAGATGAGGCCTTCCCTTACATCTGGGGAAGAACCAGAGGACATCTCAATACTCTGCTTTTACTCTGTCATTTTCCTTTTTGGTTTTTACTCTGTCATTTCTAGTCAAGCCATAGAGTTGTTTCATAGTCACACTATGTTTCCATGTAGCACAGATTTGGTCCACTGATCAGTGATAGCTGCCTGAGTGTTCCAAAAGCAAGGCCGACTGAATGAACATGCTTTCAAAAAAAACAAAAACCTAGGAGAACACCTGTGAGTTTTTAATCTCCTCATCCTCCTCAAATATAATTGAATTGAAGGCACAACATGAAAATATCTGAATGCAGCAGTCCAGTCAAATATACATATGAGGACTAAGTAGTTCTTTGGCTGTCAGAAAATGCTCTGAAAATTGTCCAGGTTTGGAAAAAGCATCCAAAATAACAGTACAAGAGAAAACCTAATCATACCTATTTTTATTTATTTATTTGTTTATTTTTATTTTTCTTTTTTTTGCAGTGAATTTCTCTGTTAGGAGTTTAGTGGCCCAGAACACCTGGCAGAAAAAAATCACCACTTCCTAGAAGAGGTTTATACTATTTAATTATCAGAATTTCTATTTCAGCCTCTACAATGTGGGCCAAGAAATCAGTTCCTTGGCTGTGGGGTTGATAGTCACTAATTATAGACAGTGTCAAATCTGTAAAAATTTTCAAGAGTAGGCAAAGGAACAGAGTGTGCTGGCATTTGGCTGTGGAAAAGATGAAGACTCATATGGATCCTCAGCATTAATGTTGTCCTTTTTGCCTTCTCCTGAAGAATGGGAAATCATCCTCTTTTGTTTTTCTACTTATCATGTGCCCTGTAACTGAAGTACTTCACTTTCTCTGGAATAGGGAGACTCTAAGAAAGGCAGAATAACATTTCACGTGCCAACTACAGTTAATTTCTGTATGTTTGATTGTAAATAGGCAAACACTTACTTTGGAGAAAGACACTGAAGTTGAAGGAGTTAGTGAAGAAAAGAAGTTTAGCATGCATTTTGCACTACTCTAGTTTCTTGCCAGGGACAAACAAACACAAAAAATGTGAACTAAGCAGCTCATGGACAGACGTGTACACCTAAAACTATTGTCATCTCTGTTTTCTTTCCTCCTTATATGCTAAAAATACACTCAAATATAAATGTTAGATCCAGGGATTGTAGACTGCTCACAGACCTTCCCAACATGTCCCAGGTGATGCTGATGCTGGCTGTTTCCATGTCATCAGCCTTGTCATGGACTGACTGTACCAGAGAGGTCAGATCTGCTGTGACACTTATACAGATCAAATCACCATCAAGTGGGACTCAAAAAGGAGTCAGACTAAGCTCAGATCTCTCAAGGTATTTTGACATCTACCTGACACTGACTTTGAAGTGAGCTGGGCAGCTGCATTCAGAGCCAACATGGCCATACCACATTCCTTCACTACTTTGTCATCAGGAAATCCCACTACACAGCTCAGAGGTATGCAGCTTGCAGCATCCTTCACCACTGCTCCCACCCCTGGCTGCAATTCATTAAGTCTCCTGAATACATCTGGGACATCTATAAATATTTATGGTTGCAGGCTGACATGACTTTCTCAAAGTCACAGAGGACTTGCATCACAGAGCACAAAGCTCATTTTGCTTTAACCACAGGGTCATGATTCCTTGTTAAACAGGGGTGCTCAGTCCCCCCCTCTGCCCAGTGCAGACCCCTGGCGGTGTACACCTCTGCAGCAGCCCCTCCACAGCCAGCCCTGTCCCTGCTGCGAGGGTCCCTGTCCCACTGCTGGACTGGTACCTGCCTGCTCCTGCCCCTCAAACCCTCACTTTTTGAATGTAGTCTAAGCACAGACCCCAGCTAGGGCTGCACTTCTGGCTGCCTGGCTCAGGCAGAGGAGCAATAAAGAATTTCAAATGCCTTTAAGGCACACTGATTTTCAGAAATAGTTGATGCAGTCATTTTTCATTTATTTATTTATTTGTTGGGCACAGTGTCGTGAGTGTGGAATGTTTTCTTTTCTTCCTTTTCTGGAAAGAGATTGGAGAGCAAATTACTAATATATTATTAATAGAAGACTTTTTTGACAGTTAAAGCAAGCAAACAAACAAAGGAAAAAAAAAACCCCAAAAATTACAACAGTGCATGAAAATGAATTAGCAAATACACAATTTGAAGGGATAATCTTTGTCCTGGCAGGGAATGGTAGCTGAAGGGGGATTGACAATGAAGACTCATTGCTGAGACACTTCACCTGAGCAGGGGGCTGGAATATGTCTTCCACAGCACTTCTTGTTCTTCCCATAGAAAAGAGTGATGCACTCTTTCTGTCTGTCTCAGTATGGAGTGAATTTGGGTGAGCAGAGTCATGGCTGAGCATTTGAGGGGTGTCTGACTGTTGGTACTTTCTTGCTTATATAGGTCCTCCAAAATAGATGAAGTCTCCACACATTTTCTGTTCAAGGACTGCCCTGTATTTAGACAAGGACAATGCACAGAATTGAATAAAACTAACTTCAAGGCAAGTTTTGAAAATCAGAAATAAAAGAAGAATGACTGCCTATTCACCCTATAGCTGAGCAGTCTTGGCTAGTCTTTTTCTTTTTTTTTTTTAAGTCTTTATTTGAATATCTTTAGAGAAATATCTTCTTCAGCAGTGAAAATTAAAATGAAACTTTAGAAAAAATCTAAGGCTACAGAGCCAAGCATTGTGTGTGGATAGATTAGAGTTAAGGCTCATTTGCAGGAGAAAAGACAGCACAACACTTGCAGTGAAAAGAACAGAAAGGATCTTACCCCCACTCTTTTGCTTAATAGATGCAGTTTGGGGAAAATTTCTAATGAATCCTATCCAACCATAAAATCATGTAGAAAATGAATTGTATCTGACAATAAAATAAAAGTGAACTAAATTACAATGTTCCTATATTCGTAGGACAAATTAATTTCATGTTTGGAATACTAATTGTTCACTGTAGGGCCTTGCAAGTATTTATTTTCATTGCTTCATTTGCTGCCAGAGGAGCTTTTGCCCATGCAGAGCGATACGTTTTTGACTGTAGCATCAGAGGGAAGAGAAAGAAGTCTTTTGGAGCAGAAGGGGGAACTTCCCAGGTGCCACTCCCTCTGCTCCCCAGGACAGTTTGTGGAAAGGCATTTGAAGGGACGGTGATTTGTCCTTTGAAGATGGAGGGAGAAGGAAAGTGAACCTTGACAGGAGTTGTGACTGGCCCCCACAGACACCACCTGACACATGTTCTCCAAACGCCCCATGAAAGGCAGAGGGAGCAGACATGCCCAGTGAGACCTGGATCTTGGAGGAGCCCAATTGTTTCTCTGCAGAGAACATATCCTTAAGATCTAAGAGGCAGCTATCATTTGGCATGGCTTCAAGGACCAGCAGGTGTTTGGTGCATGGGCAGAAGCTGCAAAGAATCTCAAGTAGCTCAAAGAGCTTTTTTTCTTTTTTCTCATGAGAGAAAAAACATGATTGTACCACACAATTATTACAGTCAAAAGTACAAATAAATAGAACACCTTCCCCAAAAGCAAGAAGCTTCTAAAAAAAATGCAGTAAAATGTTATGTAACTATGTAAAGGCTGTGTGTACACACAGTTAAAAAATATTTTTTAATTAAAAAAACCCATTAAACTAATAAAACAGATTAAAGATGTGATAATTCAGTGGGGGAGGTTGAATTCAGTTGAATGCTCGATTCCATGACAAGTTCTATTAATATGACTGTTTTTAGGAGACAGAAATGAGAAGCTATTGCACCCAAGGGGGATCTTGGAGCAATCATTTTTCCTGAAGAGAGTTCATTTTGAAATGCAAGGCTTCTTCTGAACTGCCAATGGCTCCCTCTATCCCCTAAAAATTCATGTATATTTCTGATTGACAGGTTTAATGGACTACTTTTGAATGATGCCAAAGCCACCTGATATTTGAATTTAGTTCAGAGTTGCATGGCTGTCTCCATCCTCTTTAGGACTTCCTAGCTGTACTCTCTCCACACTTAATGAATTCCTGTCTCAGGTAAAGTCAACCAAAAGAAAAGACTGGGCTCCAGTGACTAGGGTTATTTTGGGCACCTCGAATGTTAAAGAGCCTGGGCAATGCAGTGCTGAAAATGAAGCAAACTACAGGGGCTTTGTCTTGCCCAGCATCTCTGTCCCACCATGAACTTCTCCTCCACCGAAGCAAGGTAACAATACCAGGGAATTTCTAATGTAGGGCAAACAAGGCCTAAAAGAACTGAAAGAGAGAGCCAGATCCAGGATCCCTGCAGGATGGGAGATGTGTCCACTCATTTGGATGCTCAACAACAACAAAAAGAAGAGATCAAATAAGAGAAGCAATCATTGTCTGGGGAAGGCTGAGTGCTGCTGCAGCCTTCGTCCATCAGTGTTCCGGTGCAATGCTTCCGTGCTCCTACTTCTGAGGGGGGAAATGAGATATGATGGTACCCAGCAGGGTGATTAGAGCAACTGGTTTCCTTGAAGATAAAATTACAAGAAAAGATCTGTATTATGGGAAAGTGGAAACAGTAATTGCCTCCAAGTCTTCTCTCCCACTGTGGGATAGGTAGAAGGCAAGAAGGAATCATTTGCACTGCACATTCTGTTTCATTTCAGTCCCTTCACACTATTCTATTTTCTATTTTCTATCTTTTCTTTGCCCTGCTAAACTCACACTTGAGAGGGCTTGGACTGGCTCCAAAGCTGTCTTGAATAAGTGGAACTGTTTTCCCTATTGACTGAGATGAAGTTTTGACTGAGAGGGTGCATATGCTTCTTGTGATTTCCTCCTGCTTGCCTTTTGCCCAAATCCATGGCTTGTTCTCTGTGATGTACCAATGTGTTATGCACTTACTCATCCCTCTGATCCCCTTCTTCTAGGTATTTAATCTGCTGCTCTCATTCTGTGTAAAACCAATTTTAGACACTTGGACAGGATTTCCCACAACTTAGGAAGATCTGTGTTTAAAATATGTGTTTGCCCAGAAAGCTCAGGTTTACTGTGCCAAGGGCTGTAGCCTTATATGCACCACTCAGTCCTTCTGATCCAATATTGCTCCCTGCCAGGCATGCAGACCTGCTCACGTGGCATGCAGGTGGCTCCTGGGCTCCTCCTGAAGCTGAGTCCATCCAACATACTCTTTCTTCATTTGGAGGTCAATCCATCTGGAGGGAGATGTATGGGCTGTTCTGGGACACCCAGGAGAGAAAAAAAAAAAGAGTTTTCATAGGAAAGGATTTTAAACAGATGAGAGAGCTCCTTCTGAAATGGGAAGCAGAAGGCATGCAGAAGTAATGCAAGGTCATGGAGGAGAATCACTGCTGATATTTCTGGAAAGTCTTGAATGATTACAGAGAAATAATTTCAGAGTGAATGGGATGAGTGGATCAAACCCAGACTGGAAGGACAAGTGAGATGGGTGGAAGAGAGAAATGTTGCACATAGATGTGTGGCTTCCTGCATTTTGTTCCAATGGATTTGACCCTCCCCACCTGAAGCACTTAGGCTCTAAAAATTTTCTTACTGTAAGAAAAAAGAAAATCCACCTTCACAGAACAGAGTAACAAGTCTCTTTCATACTTGCACTGAAGAAGAATACACTGTTCTTGTTCAATCCTTCTGCCTTAGCAGGAATAGCACACCCTAATGGTTTGCCAGGCATGAAAAGCAGGATCTACAGCTAGAGACAAGAACTTTATGGGAGAACATATTTCGGCAGATCTAGAGACAAAATTGGAAGGCTTAGAAAGAAAAGAAGGTTTAGGACAAGAAGGGAAAGAGAAAGACACCAGGACTTTGTTAGAACAGAATGAACTTAGAATTTCTTTGAAAGTGAAGAGGAATCTCTCCTCCAAAATATTCAGATGTGTTACAGAGTTCCCTGTGTTCTTACATTACCACTGAAGCCTAATAATTCTTTTTGAAATTTTACATCTGCTTTGGAGATGCTGTTACACAGCTCAACAGTGGAGATGCTGTTACACAGCTCAACAGTGGATCGCTGAAAATATTGTATTTTTAATGGATAAATTTACTGTTTTTATAACCATCAAATAATTTTCAGTAATAGTGTTTTATTCTCTTCCCTTGGGCACCAGGGAACAAATAAAACATCAGTAAGATGGTTTGGGAAGTATGACTATTAAAAGTCTTCCCACCAAAGACCATCCAGAGACATGGACAACTTGGGGATGTGGTCAGTACTGCGGAATTGCATCTTGGGATAGCTGGAGATCTCTTGCTATCATTTCCAAAGGCCTGGCATGGAGACTAGTCAAGACCTTCCACTAGATTCCTGCAAATCCTGCACAACATGCAGAAATGGGAACCACTGTCTCTCTTAGAAAGAAATTAATTTACCTTTATCAGAGACAGTTAATCTCCTTGATCCAGCTGAGCCTAGAACTCAGCAGCAACTGAGGCCAAGTACTTCTGGACACAGAATAAATACCTGTATGTATCAATTTCTTGCCTCGAGGCAAGCCAGCAGTTCATTACATCAGGCAAGCATCAACCAGCAGCAGGTCCTCCACAGAGGTGAGATACCACTGTTTTGCAGGTCAGAGATCCCTGGTTTCTGCACAAGCCCACAGAGCAGAACCATATTGCAGCACAATCTGAATGTCTCGGTGGTGTGGACATTTTGCCTGCACGGCCGTGCTGATCAAAGGTGGCAGCCCATTGGCTCCCCTGTCTGACCATGAAAGAGATGCAGCAGCAGGGAAAGCTGCACACTAACCCCCACTGTGTTGCAGGGATATTACCGTGATGAAGCACCAAGTCATTCTGTCAACAGGAACCAGGGTTTTTTTGTGCCTGTGACATGAGTGATAAGGCATGTGCTGCGTGGGTGGGTTTCAGTGCTGTGGACAAATGTTTTGGGTGGTGTGAACTGAGACCACAAAACTCACAGCACACCCTCTGGTAAAGATTTAAACCTATAATGAGAAAGGAAAAACCTTCAGATTCTCTTATTCAGCTGGCTTGCCAGCAAACAAATATTTATGGAGCAAGAATCACACGAAAACACACTCAAAAGTATTCAAAAAGATGAACTCAGTACCTTTAGAGAAAATGAAGGAAGAGGAAAATTTTCCTTTTTGTGATATTCAGAACTCCTATTTCACCATCATAATCATCATCATTAGAAGATTTGCCCTGCATTTTTGAGGTCATAAAGGAAGACAAATATCAGATGACATTGAAACATTGCATCTTGAAACCCAGTGCAAATAAAAAAGGAGTTTTATAACATAATTACATTCCCATTAATATGTTAATCTCTTATATACAGACATAGAGAAGCAAATACATTACTTTTAATAATTAACTCTGTAGTGAGGTTTTATTGCTGGAAAAGAAGATTTCTCTATGGAAGGGTATTTAACATTTTAATTAAACTGTTTTTGATAGATGTTTACTGTTGCTTCTATTTCTGCTTAAAACAAAACCATACGGTTAGGAGAAAATGCAATTTTGTCACCAAAAAGGAGTTATTTTCATTTGAAGGAAGGTCTAAGGTTCCCTCTTCTTTCCTGTCTAGTTAGTGCGCAACAGTGGTATAGTGTGTTTTAAGAGACAAGCATTTCTTATGGAAAGGTTCCCTTTTGTTTTCTTTTTTCCTTTCAATAATTTTATACTTTTTGTGCCACTGAATATTGCCATCATATTTGACCTTCCACTAGAAGGCTGCGTATGTTTTGGTGAAAGAAGAAAACTCAGAAAGGATATTCTAAAAAAGTTAATCACAGACTTCTCTGATAAAAGCTGCTAAAGGAACCAATACCATGGGAAAAGTAGCCTTAATGAATTGCAGAATCACAGGATCCAGACAGGAGAAAAGAAAAAATGGATGAAAAAAAGCACAGGACTGAAAGACATTAAGAAATGAAAAGTCTAGCAGGGATTTCTAGGCAGTGAATCTGGACAATGCACTGCTCTGAAAATAAGTCAGCAAGTTTTATGCATCGACTGGCAGTTGAGCTTGATACACAAATTGGTAATTGTAGGGCCTTGCAGATGGGCGCCTATTTTCCAGACCTGAAAAGGTGGATGCAGATCAGCTAACCCTGCAATGACTTTCTCTGGTGAACTTGAGCGTGACTCTAGGAAAAAAACATCTGAGTGACAAAAAACCATATGGTCTCCATGGTTCATAGGCAGTGCTGGAAGCTGCCACCTGGAAGGGTCAGCTCTGACGCCAGCTTGTGCCCTCATGGCTCTCAGCCCCACTAGAAACAGTCCTGCAAACCCCCACTCCTTTTCATGTAGGTTTGAAATCCAGACAGCAAGTGAGATAAACAACAGATCAGCATTTGTTCTCTGATTCCCTGAGCAAACTAATAGCATCCTCTCATTTTGGCCCATGGCAGTGATTTCAGAAGAAATCTATAGACACAGGTTTTGAAAAAGCATGAAAAGTCCTACAGATGACAAGCATAGGACTCCCTTTCTGTGAGCCTTCTAGACACCACATGTAGAAGATCTGTGTTGAATTATTTAGATGGGGAAACGCCTTTCAGGCATTTGTAACAGCTCTGGATACTATTCAGCAATGAGGAGAGCTGATCACTGAGACTATTTGCCTTAGAAGGAATTAAATAACTGCAGGGAAGCTCCGTTACAGTAGCATTTGAAGTGCTTTACTGTAAAAAGTAAATGAAGCCAGAAGTCTTGGCCAGTCTGACTGCTCGCTTACAATGATCCTGGGTACTGAAAAATACACAGATGCTGAAGTGGACATCCCAGCTCCAGCAGTGCTGTCCTGTGAGAAGCCACAGGGCTTTGGAGTCTGTCCCTGATTCTGGGCCCTCTCAGACTAAGGTGTGAGATACCCTGTTTATCTTCAGAAGGTAGGTTGTCATTGAACATGTAACCCCTGTGACACTGGCAAACTTGGCAGCTGTCACTCCTCCATGACAAGCCCTCCTCCTGAGGAATGGCTGGATGAGCATGAGCAGCATGACTCAAGTCTGCACAAGAGCAGGGCATTTCTGGATTTATTTCTAATGCAAACATTGATGAGTTGAATGGATGGGGAGAGAGAGGACAGGAAATCAGGGAAAGAATGTTTCTTCATCTTAGAGATAAATAATAAAATGAGTGCACATTGGATCCTGCAGGAGAGCACTGCATTGGTGTCTCCCACACCACTTGCCTGTGAGCATCCCTATGAGCAGCACAGCTGAGCTCCATGTGCATATCTGGTTATCCACATTAACCTATAGACAGTGCAGAGGATGAAGCCTCATAAAATATTTTTTTTCTGAGTCCATCACTAAGGGAGGAGGAGATGGGAGGAGGCGGTACTCTGGGCAGGATTACTGTGGGCTGGTTCAGTCTGATGAGGTGGCAAGCTGGAGCACGGAGTGCAAACAGCATTGTCCCTGCACCTGTATGTCAGGATGCAGCTTCCTTCTGCTATTGTAAAGAGGCAGCAGGCAGGGGGTCTGTCTCAGGACATACAACTTTCAGGTTTGGTGGGTATTCTTATTCCCTTCTGATCTGGAATTCACACAGATATTGGTGAGATATGTACAACATTCTTGTGTTATCTGTCATCGCGTCTCTTCCTGAGGTAGAGCAGACATGATCCCAAGGCTACCAAAACACTTCCACAGGTTAAAGTTAACATCTTGGAAAAATGATAACAAGTTAGTCGCTGTGTGACCAGGTTGTCTTTTTCTTGGCACAACAGACAGGAGATATATCTGAAAATGAAAGTTCTGACCACCAATACTGACCTCTTATTTACAAGGACAGCAAGAGAGTCATTAGACTAAAATCACTTATTGTGACAGAACATCCAACAAAATCTTTTCTTTCTGGGGATCCATTTCATGGCTTCTACCCACTGATCAACTCCAGACCACTCTTGTGTGTCTGCACCCCTCTGCCATTCCTGCAAGGCATATTTCTGTACCCTCACTCTTATTGAGTAGTATGCTTCTGGAATTCTAGGATTACTTGCAGATGTAGGATGCTAACCTATATTGTAACCATGCATTTTTTCCCCTTTCTATCAACAGTTTTTTTCTTCCTCAGATGTTATCATGAGGGATTCTGATACCTGTGAGTAGTATGAGGCTTCAAATCCCTATCTTAATTTTACAGGATGGTCTGTCTATATATTTATATCTGTAAGTATAACACACAAAACTGCAAACACTTTGTCTGAAGAAAGGAAAGCAAAACAAAACTGTATTTCACTGACAGGATGCTTTTAAGCAATTCCTGAAAAATTTCTTCTGTCTGTAGTAAGATATTCAAAAAGAAAAGTATAAGGCAATTATTTAAGAATAAGACAGGCTTTTACTTTTGATTTGGAGAGCAAAAAACCCAAGAACAAATGAAAGCCAAGCCACCACAAAAGAGCAGCGTGTCTTCTCTGTCAGGCACAGAGTAGGAAATGGCTGCCAGCAGGTACTTCAGTGATCCCAGGGTACAACACAAAGCAAAAAACCCAACCCTATGAGCCAGACATCAGAGCAGTTAAGGCCATCAGCTGTGCCTCCACAGCCTCCCCAAATCCTTTTGAGGTCTGGCTTTCCAACAGACGCTGCACCACCCCTCTTGTTCATAAGGGTCAGCAGCTGGCCATGCAGAGGTGCTACTGCCTCTGCTGCAGATCCCTGTCTTTCCCACACCTGGCTGGAAGTGGTACCACTAGCAAAGAAAGGAAAAGAGTGTCTGCTCTGTGCTGGGCTAGAAGCTACATGGGGATAGTGAGAGTTATATCTTCAGTGCAGCATGGAAGGACACCAGGTTTGTTTTCCTCATAGAAAGGGCTGTGATCCTTCAGCCCTGCCCCTCTTCTGTCTTTTCCTTGCCTCTTCCTTTCTGAAGGGCAAATAAAGCTCTTGCTCAGGTATTATATAAATACAACATCTGCACCCCATGCTATGAAAGTATGGTGGAAGAAAGTATAAAAGGCAAGGTGGCTTTGTGAAGTGCTGCAGAGAAGGGGAATTTTGGCAGTGCAATATCATCGTTCCCCTTCTCGGCTCTGTGAGAGCAACACTATATGAGCCCCTTGCCATTACAAAGAAATGCTGCAACAGCAATTTTAAATAAATTCTAACATGTCTTTATGAAGGAGAAAAGCAAAAATGGAATCCTGATGGTGTGATGAACTCTAATTTTTCAGAAATAACAACAGACATTTTTTGAGGAAAGCCAAGTGTAGCGGGTTGAGTTTGGTAACCGGGCAGAAACACCAATTCAGTGCAGTGGTTTAAGGGTTAACTCGGGCAGTAGCCCCCTGATGTCCCTTCTGTGAGATAAGCATTAGGAGGAAAAACAAAACAGGCACAAGAACTTAAAGAACATAAACAAGTTTATTAACAGAGTTAAAAGAGGGAAAAGAAAGTCAGACTAAACCTTCAGAACACCTCTCTCCCCCCACCTCTGCTCCCTTCTACCACCAACGTAAAAGAAAAAACACAACCCTTGAGGATTCTAGTCAGTTCACCACTGTAGCGGGTTGAATTTGGTTCCCCGTAGGGGCAACCAATTCGTGTAGCAGTTTAAGGGTTAACTGTGGGCGCTAGCCCTCCCCCCGATGTCCTTGCAGTGAGATAAGCTGTAGGAGGAAAAGCAAAAGCAGGCACACAACTTGAAAGAAGGAAAAAAAAAAGTTTAATTAACACCCAGATGTTAAAACAACAGAACAAACTTTTCAGAGCCATCCCCACTTTCTCCCCTTTCCCAAAAATCAGGGTCACAGTCCTAGGAAAAGGGGGAGAAAAGTGGGTTTCCCTCTAGCCTGACGTGGCTACACAAACTGCTACTCTTTACCTTTTTTCCCATGAGCCCTTTCGCAGCTCTCACAACTGCTAAAAACTAGGCTTTTCACATGGGGCTAATTACTAGTTTAAGAATGAACCAGTTTTCTTTTTGGACTTGAACATTTAGGCTTTCTCTTGCCGCCAGGCTACAGAAATAAGCCTCTCCCTGCTTTTACGTATATAGCCTGGCATAGGCACTCTAGCCATTTTACAAGCCACTCGAGAAAAGGAAAATGCCCATTCCCCCATGTTCTTAACATGGATTAAGGAGACAAACAGTCTGCGGTATCACAGTTTATACCACGCAAGGCAGAAGGACGTTTAAGTTCCCCGCGCCGAGTCCACGCAGCGCAGCCTTGCAGCTCCGTCCCACGTGACCCCGCCTTCTCCTTCTCCCTGGCTCTGAAGCCGCCATGTTGCTGAGTGTTTTCTCTGCTGCTGCGTTGCAGTCTGGAGAGGGGTGTCCTTTCCTCTATTTCGCTGCGAAGTTCACTGGCTGCTCTGCAGGCTCTGGTTCAGACGACCTCAGCCCTGTAGAGCCGGCAGCCACCCCTGCGCGGCTGAGGGGAACAGCTCCCCCCCCCCTTAAATCTGAGTCCATGCTGCAGCAAAAATCCCCAAGGGGCAGAGGGCAGGAGTCCTGTCCCCAGCCGCGCAGGCTGGGGGAAGGGGGGGCCACCCCTCCGTCTCTGCCGTCCCCGCACCGGAACGGAAGGCCGGGGGCCCCCGAACTTTGCCCCCCTCCTCACCGGGAGAAGGAGGGGAGGAGGCAGGAGGCAGGGGCGCCCCATCCCCGGGCCCGCAGGCTCTGGGAACTGGGCTGACCCCTCTCCATTTCACTCCCGGCCCTCCACCCACCTGAGCCCGGGAAACTGCGTCTCCTAAAATTCCCACCTTCCGTGGGGCTTAAATATGTAAAATTTCGAGAAGCGCATTGGCTAAGAAGGCTGTCTGTCAAGTTTTGACTAACCCACGACAACCACCTATATAATAATTTCTGTTTCTCAGTTCACTTAGGGAGAGAAGTCTCTCTTGGTCAAAACCATGGAAACATCTCCGCACGAAACAATCTCGTGCAGCTTCAGTATCACAGCAAAAGCAGCCGCCCGGAATGGTTTTCTGCTTGCATGTGAAAGTCCCTTCCCCTGACTACAGCTTTCCCCACAGCTGCTTCGAGGGTTTCTTTAGCTAAGGGGGTACTGTTTATAAGGATGGGCTGTTCAGAAACAGAAGTTTTCTTCACTTATCAAAGTGCCTGAAAGGCGTAAGGACCCTCTCTGGGAGTATCCGCATGGTCTAGGAACAGAGGTCCCTTTTCTCTCGTGGGATCTCTGCTCAAATTTCTCATCAAATCACAGCTACTTCAGCATGTACTTATTGCAGCACAGGAACTGTTGCTCACAGCAAGTTACAGCTACTTCAGCGTTTGCTTATTCTAGTACAAGCACCTTTGCTCACAGTTGCAGTTTGAATGCTCCACCCCCCCCCAATGCTTTCAAGAAATTACAATGGGTAGTCTAATATATCATAGTCCATCACCATGGGGTTTTTTTCCAACAGAATTTCAGCTTCTAGGATTGAATCATCTCCTCAGTCTCCTGCCTCGAGGTCTCAGGTTTTCCTTCCCCACTGACTAGGGCATCTTTATAGTGTTTCCTTCACAAGCCTTCACTTTCCTCTCTCCATCTGATCGGGGAGATGATTGGTCTCTGCAGGCTTCATCTGGTCTGGAAGAATCTTAACAGCACTAAAAGAGTTAATCTCCCCTGGGCCTTGCAGCTGGAGTTTGGAATTCGCTTATCTCTTGGCCACGTGATCCTGCCGGACGGCAGTCTCAGGGGAATTTCAGCTGCTCTGGGGGTGAGGGCCAGCCTGACCTCTGGGGGGTGTCCAGCAGCAGAAGTGGCTGCGATCTCAGCCAGGCCACCCCCAGCCAGCCGGGGCCAGGCCCGGCCGTCAGAGCCCGGCCTGGCCCAGCCACCTCCCCCAAGTTACCTGTTTGGCCACTGGAAACAAGAGAGGGTGCCCGGGCTCTGCTCCTTCTTAAAATGTGGCTCACAGAGGCGTGTCAAGATCTCTAAGTGGTTTAAAAAAGCTGCCAATATTCAACCTAGCCAGTTGATTGGTTCTGTTGGGTCTAGAGGAAGCTGTAATCACCTCTTTGCAAAGAATCACTTCCTGGCAGATACAGCCTCTTTCAACTACAATTCCCAGACACTCCAAACCACGACACCAAGTGACTTATTATCATTCAACAGATGAAGGGAAATGGATGAAAAGGTGCAGTTCTCTGACATTATCTGGACAAATAATGATAGAAGGAGGAATGTTCTGGTCCCTAAAGTGAATAGTCCTATTTATAATCTATATTGGAAAAAACCAAAAAAGGATAAATTTACAATTAATCTGAAGAGCAATAACCAATTAGTAATACATCCCTGGGTCCTTGAGAATCTCTCCTAGGCTCCTGCAACCTTGGTCACACCACATCCATTGTGTCTCAAAAATCCCACCTCTGAAATGAGGATGAACTGGTAGCAGCATCACTACCAGACATGAGTGACTGTTCCTGAAGTTCTCCAAGGACCTGAAATGCAAGAGGTGGAGTGAGGTGCAGAATTTCTAATTATTTTAAAGCCCCTTCATGTTCATATTAATCAAAATGTCAAGCTGATTCTCTCTAATTTAACTAAAGAAGACAGAGCTATCGCAGCGGGAAATGCTTTAAAGTTCACCATGCTTGCATGACAAATTTACTGTATGCTTCCTGCTTGCTGGCCCTGTGTGTGCCTGATGGAATTTCTTTTGCTGTTTCTACTAATTGTCAGAACTACTTCCAGTGGCTTTAAACAAATGTTGACTCAATCCTGCTGTGACATCTCAAAGCTGAATGTTTGATATCACAGATTGCTAGGAAACACAGATATTGGAATGAAATGCTACTTGAGATCCTACCTGATTGGTGCAGAGTGGGGCTATGAAGATACAGCCTGACCCAGAAAATGTATTTAATAGACCAAAAAGGAAGCTTTTAAAAAATACATAAATACATGTATAAGGGGATTTAAAATATGCATTTGCAGGAGCCAAGACAAGATATTCCTAGAGAGAATGGGCTATCTCCTGGGAAAGCATTGCATGTTTCAGAACCCTCCATGAATGGTTTGATTTTGCTTTTTGGAACCAGCAAGAAATTCAGTGCAAAAATAGATAAATCTACATTTCATTTAAATATTGCCAGTGAAACAAAAGATTTGATGCAAACTGACAAAAGCCAGGAGATTCTAAATGCCTTACCCCTGCTTTTGCTCCTGCGTTCACATCTATAATGACAGTGTGCATTTGTGTGGCAGCAGGCAGGATGTGGAGTATCAGCTGTAACATCGACATTTCCTGGGCATTTTGTCATTTTGATCATGTCTCCAATAGCTGAGAAATGTTTAACCCAAAACACTAGACCCAGACAGCCAAGCACAGAGTAATTCTCGCTTTTCATCTCTGTCAATGCATCCTGTCATTGGTTGTGCTGGTCCTCAGAAGGGCATGAGGTTGCTTTTGAGCAAGGGACATTCCAAAAGAGAAGATGGATGAGGTAATTGCAAAGCACGGGCATCATGTGTCAGTGATTAGGATATTAAAAATTAAGGGTCACAACTTATTGTAAGCCTCAGAAAGGGCAAGATGGATAGTGGTAAGGGATTTCTTCTAACAAGATCCCCATTTGTTCCAGTCTTAACCAAGATCTCTTAGTTATTCCAGTCTATATGATGAAGACCACCATGCAGATGATGACCCTCGGCACAGATGGTAGTAAGATCTGGAGTCTGAACTGTACATAATTCCCTTTGCTTACCTGAAGTTATAGCTATTGCACCAGTAAAAGCCAAAGTGATATCCAGTGAAGGAATCGGAATTCTGTGTCCTGTGCCAGCTTCTAAACAATGAATCTGTCTTTACTGCTCTTTTTTTCAGTTGAAGAACATCCATCATTTCTTAGAATCATTGAATGGTTTGGGTTGGAGGGGATGCTAAAGATTATGTAGTTCTAACCCTGTGCCACAGGCAGGGACAACTTCCACTAGACCAGATTTCCTGAAGCCCCATCCAGAATGATCTTAAACACTTGCAGGGATGGTGCACTTCTCTGGGTAACCTGACGTGGAACCAAAAAGGGGGAATTACATCACCACCTATGATTCTAATTGGTAATTCCTGTCAGTTATGCTAATTTTCTAAACTTACAAAACTGTATTGACACCATGCAGGGGTGGGCATTTGGGCATTTTTCCATATCTGCCCCTGGAAGCCTCCAAAAAAGACCAGCCTTTATATTACCTCCTATACCCATATTATCTCAAAAGTCTGTTGTTTCATTTCTAGGGTCCTAAGGCATCACTGGACATCAGAGAAGTCCAGGTCCTTTTCCCCAGGGCTGCTCACAATCCATTCTCCACCCAGTTAGTATTTGAGTTTGGGCTTTTTTTTATTTAGGAGAAAAAGGACTTTATATGGGACTTTATTTAGGAAAAAAGTCATAGGCCACCAAATACTGTGGGCAGAAGAGCTTTCATTTGCAATGATAAAATGTCATTAATTTAAAAACCAGCCTGTTGTTTTCATGCACTCCTCACTCCCACTCACTGCAGTTTGGGGGGAAATCTAAAATTATTTGTATGTTTCTCACAACCACGTCTAACTTTGACATCCTACTGATCCATGGGATGAGGTTTTCAGAGCTGTTTAGGTAATAGAGATACAAGCATCACTAGGAAGTCCACAAGAGGCTAGATACAGACAAAATTTTATATCAAAATGACTTTGATACTTATTTCAAACAAAACAGAGAATATCAGAAAACCAAGGGATGTGAGTTGACAAAAAAAGACAGAAGTTTTGTCAGTGTAAGAATTTTTCTTAGTTACTTTCCTCCCAGCCTCCTGTCCAGTCACAGCAGCTATGTTTTGCAAAGGTCTTGAGGGGTAAGAGGATCTGTCAGAGATACCTGTCATTCAGTTCATGGTGCTTTAGAAGCTCCTGACTCTCTAGATTTCACCTGTCAGTGCAAAACAGGGGAAGACTCCAGGAGGAAAGTCCTACTGGTTGTGATCCAGCTGCAGAGGACACTTTTCTTTCTGGGGTGTCATTGTGGCTCATTGATCTGCCAATGAATTCACTTAGAGAAAAAGAAGCTACAAAAGGAAAAACAAAATAAAATAAAAAAAGTGAGGTTTGTTATAAGCTGTGTCCTGTGTCATAAAACAAAAATAATAAAATAAGCCAGGCTCCTTCGGTGAAGTTGAGAACTAGCTGACATTGACTTCTGATAGTGCATCAGAGACTTTTTGGGGATAAAGTCAAGATGTAGAGAACAGGAAATTTAGGCAGTCAGGCCAAGAGAACAAATAGAGTTGAGGAAGTGACTTATGTCACCTTGAAATAGTTTTGAACCTCCTAAGAACCAACAGTAGAAATGAACTAATTTATTTCAGAAAAAGACTGGGTTTCTATCCATGACTCTGTGCTTCTTTATGGCATGTCGGAGCCTGGAGTCTAGTGTGTGCCTGCCTCTCTGAGCCATTTGAAGGAAGATGAGAAAGATGTTTCTGACATGGGGTGAAGGGGGCTGCAGGGGGTTGTGGGGGTGCCAGTGATGGCTGCTGGATGAGGAACCTCCTCCCAGCTCTGCTGACACCTGTTTTCTATCAGACCTCACAGAGATTGGAACTCTTTTTCAAAGAAGAGGAAAATATGCATTCCTGAAAAATAAATGCTTTATTGGATTATTTTTCCTTCTTTCTTTCTCCATCACACACACATGCACACGTACACACATCAGGGAGTCAAATGCCAAACATTTCCTTCTGGAGTTTCTACTGATGGAAGAAGGCTGATATTTCATGAAAGCCTATACAGTTATGTGATTCAAATAGCACTGCTTTTTCCATAACTGAGTTTGGCCTGCACATTTTTTTGCATTCACTATTTATGCTTGTCATTTTTCTATTTCCATTGCCATTATTAGAATGAGAAAAAATTTATTCCCTGAGGTAGAAAACCAACTTTAGCAGAGCTGGTGATAGTGGGCAAAGGTCTAAGGGCAATACTGAAACCAGCCCTCTCCGATGACTTCCTGTTCTGTTTCACAATATGCGTTGTAGGCTGTATTTTTTCCTGTATTTTTGCACTGTTACAAAGCTGGGTAGGTCACCCCAGCTTCTCCCAGTCCATTCATTTAGTTCATGGCTGAGTCTGATATCTCTGGTACCCAGCTATCTCTTTTGCTTAAATCTCCTCTTTGATGGAGGACCAACCTACCAGAGGCTGCTGACAAGGTCAAATTCATTGATCTGGGCTTCTCCACCAAATGAATGACACACATCTCTGTGACAGCAAGTCAAAGGGTTACAAATTATAATTTTAAAGGAGAAAAAATCACCTTTGAAAAACAAATATGAAAGAAGAAAAAAACAACACTTTTTAATCTGCTGCTGTTTTTGTAAAACACATTTGAAGGAAGAAAAACAACTCCTTTTTTTTTTCTCGTCTAACATTATTCTTGTACTCACCCTGTCCACTGAGATACTTTAGGTTTAGATATTTTACCAAAATGTATTTAAATAAAGTCAAAAAGTTCAAGCTGGTTGTTTGCTATTGGAATCCGTAATCATCAAAAATCTCCACTGAGACATGACTTTGGTCTGCAGTCTGAAATAGCCACAGGTTAGACTGAGACCCTGGAGCACGTTGTGCCTGGGATGCAGAATTTCCAGAAACTGAATTCAGCCTTAGAAATACAGAATATCACTAATGGATAGTGTAGAAAAACAAACAAACAAACAAACCAACATACTAAACCCAGGAGTTAAGACCCAACCTCCTTTCATTTACTAATGAAATGCAGCTTCTGTATGCTGGACAGGAGACCAGGGATTAGATCCCTTGTGTGGCTTCTCTGGAAACAAGAAGAAGAGCCCTGTTTGCACAAGACAGGGCTCTGCCCTTCTGTTTTTTGTATCCAGACACAAATTACAAATTTGTTGCTGCATTATGGTCTGAAACAAAATCACCACTGTGCTTTGTAGCTTCAGCAAAGAGTAAATATGCACCCACTCAGTTAATGCTTAGTGTTGAACAGAGACAATTTATCAGCATATGCTCCTACTGTCTGTATTTATGTAACCTATGGAAATTGGGCAGCATTTTGAAAAGCTGTCACATTAATTGTTCTTTCTTGATAATCACTGTAGCGATGATAATTGTAGTGAACTCTTTTTTGATGCTGGCACGGATGTTGTAGGCAGCCCTGTGGAAAGCACCCTTCTTCAGCAGGCAGTAGTCTTCAAAGCTATGACAAGCTAAGGTTACTAAAATCAACCTGTCTCTGTTGTGCAGGACTGGGAGGAAGATTCTCACTTCACATAATTTGTATGGATTAAGGGAGACACAATCTTTAAAGGATATTTATTTTAGTGGGGTTATTCCCCAGACTATCCAACATCTAATAAAAAAATCAATTAAAGAAAATCCTGCTTCAGAGGAATGCATGTGCATGTCTCATTTAACAAGGGAAGCAAAAGGTTTTGTAATTGATTATCATGAAAGATTAAAAATGGTAATCAATATATTAGTCATGATGATCCAAACCCCTGAGGACACTTACGTAGGCAGTAAGAGAAACCAAGAGTTTGTTCCATCTCTTTATTTTGAAAGAGTTAATACCATGTAAAGATGGAAGTGAGGATAGTTAGGCTCAGGAATGCAGTGGGAAAGGGTAAGATCAATTCACTATTGTCACTTAGATATACATGACTTCTGCTGATCCTGATTTCTTCATTCACTCTGGGTGAAATTCATCCCTCTTTAGTCCATCAGTTCAAAGACTTTGGATTATTTGTAGCAGCAGAAAATAAGGCTTAACCGAGTATTTGAATGATATGTAAATCTCATGCTTGTGTTGTGTACAGTGAGTTCCCTTTTAAGGACTAGTTTGCTGTCCATGACATTCAGTTCTGGCCCTCACAGTAGCAGAAGGCTGTCTAATCACCTATCTTACCAACAAACAGGAAAGTTCTACTCCTCACTAAGTGCTGTTCAATAGCACATTTTTGCAGGCATCCAATGTCAATCTTGTGTGAAGAAAAAAAGGCTAGAGTATGGTTTTAAACTGTCTCTTCTCTGTTTCCTGGAGACTCCTGTGGAGGCTTCTGAAATGGCAGGATGGGTCTTGTTGGAAACAAAGCAGTACATCAGTGTGATCCTTCAGAAAATTCCAAATATGCCTTTCTGCAGTTATAATAGGAAAGGCTTTGCAACCTCTATAACCTAAAATATAATCTTTTTTATTATAAAGCTGTGCAAACTGCAACCTGACCTATTATCAGTTCTATAATATAATTTTTTAAAGTTTGTTGGCATAGAATGAAATACTTGTTCAAATCTCAAGCATTTATAAACAGATTCAAGTAAAAATAAAAAAAATATAAACCTGAAAGTTGCTTTTAAGGAGGAAGGATAAATTTAAATGCTCAGAAAATATCAGATTTGTAATATTTTTCCCTCTGCATGATTTTGTTCATGTCTTCATTCCATAAATAAAGAATTGGGTATAACAGATTGAATCAAAAATTGATATCATTAACCTCAGCTCTTTACCCAAGAGCATTTATGTTGAAGAAGTATGGCCAGTATTGTTACCACATAAATTTTATGAAAAAAACAAAACCAAAAAAAAAGCATAGCTAATAGTGGTTCACACAAATCATGCTATGTGCTTTATTGATAATAAATTTGTGTGAATAATGTAATTCCCTTACATTAAAGATTCTTAGTTGAGCCTGCTGTTAACCTTTATACAGAATCTGGTAATTCCTTGTGAGGGCCTCATACACACAAAGTAATACCCCAGCCCTTTTGGGGTAAACAGTAGCTTGCTTTCATGAATAATATAATGCTTTTTTGGAAAGGACATTTTTTACTGTTACCTTCCTGCATTACATGTCTAATGTTCCTTAATGCTGGTAAATGAAGTGGACATATCTCAATGAATTTTTACGGGTGTTAATTATTAACTAATACTAATAATAAACAGCAAAATTTGTACCACTAATTAGCTCTTTAGGATGTTTTTTCCACTTCCCAATCTCAGAGCAATTTAAAAATCTGTGGTGTAATAAGCCTCACAATACCTCTAATAGTTATGTCAGGAATTTGTCATTTTCTCTTAACACTTGGAAGGAGAAAAATAGCACAATGACATTTAATGATTCACCCAAGAACAAGGTCTTGCCAGAGCTTGATTAGTACCAGTGCCATTCTATTTCAGGTTTCTGTTCTCATCACTAAACTGGACAGTTTCCCCAAAGCGGAATGTTGTCAATAAGGGTACATCAAAACAAGACAAATATGAGCAGTAGAGAACACAGGAAAATAGACAAGTAGGAAAGCATTAAATGAGTCTTGCCAAGGAGCAAGGAGACAGCTCAGGGACCTCCTCATCTCAGAGCAGCAGGGCTATCTACTGTGCAAAAGAAGCGTCTCTTTAGGTGAAATCATTATGAGCAGAGAAGCAACAGAGCAGAGATGACCAGTTATTAACAGTGGTCACTGCTCCAAACTGCTGAGAGTCCTAGATCAACTTGGCTCCTACACAGAGACGAAATCAGGCACCAGCAAGACACTTTCTCTCTGCCTAGAGGGTTTCTGTTTGCCACTCAACAAGAGCTGGCTTCTCGCACACTGGATTTTTGTCACACTGAGGGTCAATCAGAGCACAAGACCAATGAGTTGGTCTCTTCCCCAGCTGAAGACCATCTGCACACTCATTGCAGTATGCTTTGGTCCTGGCTGCAGCCCTGGCCATCACCTAGATGCTAGAGCTTGCTTGTAGTACTGTGAACCAAAAAAAAACAAAAAAAAAAATTAGACTTCCCAGGACCCAAGGAGTGCTCCCTAGGCTGCTGGCAGACCATACAGTGTTGGCAGACACACTTTACCACACTAACAATAACGGAGACAGCAAAGGACTTTGACATCCCTCATTTCTTTTCCTACCAGTCTTCCAGGTGAGTGCAACAGGATCATCTCTGAATATTTTTCTAGACCACCTGTTTAGAGCTTCCTGAGGCAATTTCAGCTGAAGCTGGGAAAAGATGGTACTGTGTTGAACTCAGATATAAACTGGATGAAGATAAAGGGTGCAAGATTAATTCTGACCTTTCACAGTGTTGAAGTGATTCATTATGCTGTCTTAATATTGTTTAAGAATATGATCAAATTCTACAAGCATTTTATGGCTGTTACTGTGTTATTACTAATAGAGAACATCCCAATAAATTCATTTTGTTCAGCACCTCTGTACACATCCTTTCCTAGTCTACATAGTGCAAATAAACCAGCTCCACTTAAGAAAAAAAACTAAAATAGAAGCTGACTCTTTTAAGCATCTTTAGCAACATAGCACGTTCAGCATTGCCTGGAAACAATGGTTTGGTGCTAATTCAATGGGAACATTGCTACTCACTGAGTCCCCAAACCTACCACCCCCTGGCGCTTCCAGATTTGTCTCGAGCATCCATCCAGTTCGATTTGAGAGTGCTGACAAGAAATCACAGGCTGAGATGTGGGGGACCAAAAAGAAAACAGCTGCATTTAGCCATAGTTAGATCATTTTCCAAGTTATGCCCTAAATAACTGAATAAATGAATATATAAAAGTAAATAATCCTGCAGGAAGCAGTGTTGTGAGATATCCACAAATAAACAGAAATGAGTTAAAAGCATTATTTGAAGACTAAAATGAAATAGCAAAAGTCAAATTGCAGGGCTGAATTAAGGTAATCATAATGCAGTTTTCAAATATATTTTCTGTTTAGAGCTATGGAAAACAAGATTAAAATTTGACCACTTAGAAATAATAGCAGCAGTGCACCGGGAATTGGATGCAGACGCAGCAAGCTGTAGAAAAACTCACTTCTTTTTGCTTCTATCTCTGCTCATCATGAGGAGGCATTTAGCCATGACCAGGGTCAGATCCCACTCCCTGATAGAACAGGCTTTAGAAAGTGTGTGGAGAATTAATACCCAGGGGAAGATGAAGTCTGAGAGTCCTTAGTCTTGCATACCAATGCTTTGTCTCAAAATTCACAATGTGAAAATGACAGGACATGTCTAATGATGAATCTCTTAGTCATTTAAGATGGTAAAAAGTCTCAGCAGCATAGCTGTTTCCCACAGTCCACTTTTGCTGGCTGTGGGGAATGTCAAAAGCTCCAGAGAATGGATTGAGCTATTTTGAGAGAGGTGAATTCATCCCTCTTTTCTTGCACGTAAAGAAAGGAGCAGCACAGGTAATTAACCTAGTGTTTATGTACATCTGCCAAGGACCATCTGGAAATAACCCTGAGTGAGGTTACAGTCATACACAGACATGAGAAGAGACCTTGACAGGCTTGAGAGGTGGGTCTGTGCAAACTTCATGAAATTCAACAAGGCAAAGTGCAAGCTCTTTCACACGGGTCGGGGCAATCCCATGCACAAACACATGCTGAGTGGAGGATGGATTCAGAGCAGCCCTGAGAAGGACTTGAGGCTGTTGGTGGCTAAGAAGCTCAGCTTGACCTGGTAATGTGCACTCACAGCCCAGAAAACCAATTGTATCCTGGGTTACCTCAAAAGAAGTGTGAACAGCAGGTTGAGTGAGGTGATTCTGCCCCTCTACTCCACTCTTGTGACACCCCAAATGGACTATTGTGTCCAACTGTGGGGCTCACAGCATGAGGATGTGAAGAACAGATTACCCAGAGAGGTTGTAGAGTCTACTGTACTGGAGATGTTCAAGAACTGCCTGTGCCATACGCTCTAGGATGACCCTGCTTGAGCAGAGAGCTAGGATCAGGTGACTCACTGTGGTGCTTTCCAGCCTTACCCATTCTGTGATTCTGTGAACCAGTTGAAGTGAGTCCAGAGGAGGGCTCAGAAGATGATCAGAGCCTGGAGCCCTTCTGCTGTGAAGACAGGCTGAGAGAGATGGGATTTTTCAGCCTAGAAAAGAGAAAGGTCTGGGGTGACCTTGTATCGCCTTCCAGCGCCTGAAGGGGGCTACAAGAGACCTTCAGAGGGGTAGTGGCTTTAGACTGTAGAGGGCAGGTTTAGATTAGATATAAGGAAGAAATTCTTTCCTGTGAGCGTGGTGACACTCAGGAACAAGTTGCCCAGAGAACCTGTGGATACTTCATAACTGGCAATGTTCAAGCCTGGTTATGAGGATGGGACTTTGAGCAAGCTGGTGCAGTAGATGTCCCTGCCCGTGGCGGGGCGGGGGGTGGGGGTGGGTTGGATAATCTTTAGGGTCTTTTCCAGCCCAAACCATCCTATAATTGTATGAATCTATGAGAGGCTCCTTGGTTGTGGCAGCTTCTCTCAGAGGCTACATAAGCACAGATTCTATTCAGAGTTCTCATGCACAGAAATTTGTTTCCAATTTTACCTCACCATCTAAGATACCGGTTTATTTATATTTGAGCCACTGCTTAAAACTCACTGTATGTATGTCTATGAGGAGATGGACTGGTTGCAGGAAAGACTATGGATAGCTCAAGTCCTCAGATGAATTGTTTTTTCCTCCACTAAAAGCCTCAAAGACCAGCCAGGCTGTATCCAGGTATAAAGGTCAGGTTGACATCCCAGTCAAGGGACTCAGGCTTCCTTCAACTTGTATCCTGGTCTTTGCCTTCCCTTTACTTCTATTGCCTCAGGAGCAGCCATGCCTGATGGGCCAAATCCCACAGCCAGGGAGGCAGCAGATCTTCACCTAAAATTGCAGAATGTGCTGCTAAAAGTATTATGCGGATTTTAGTAATTTGGCATCTGTAAGAAAGGTTAAGAACATAAGAGCAGACTTATCTGGGTCAGGGCAAAAGTCAACCTAGCACAGTGTCTGTGCTCAAACATTGACCAAAAGTAGAAGCCTGGGGAAGAACAAGTACAGAAATAAAAATATATGTAATTCTTCCTTCTCTATAACTAAAACTTTAAGGTCAGTGACTTCTTGACCTAAGACAAATGACATATCTGCATATTTATTAATCCTCAGTAGATTTCTTTTCCAAACACTCTATAATTTCCCCCTGGAGCCACATGACCATGCTTTGGCAAGGAGTGCCAGGACTCCACTGTGTGTTACATGAAGCCTTTTGCTTGTTTTGAGTCTGACTGCTGTTAGTGCCATTGGATGCCTCTCACTTGTGCTTTGATGGAGACAGCAAGCACCTTTCCCTTTCTCACTCTCTGTGATGTATTCCCCTTTCAATGTCTCTTTTCCAGAGTAAAAAGTCCCGAGATAGTCAAGTATTCCTCATGAGGGAGCTGCTGTTTAATGCCTTTGATGATATTGTTCCAGCACTCCTACGGGACAAAAGAACTTGAAAAACAATCTCAACACAAGGCTAAACCTTGGATTCATATTGTGGAAAGAAACTTTCTCTGCTCCTCTATGTTTTCCTGGTATTTTGTGTTCTTTTTGACTGCTACAATACCCTGAGCTGGGGTTTTCATAGACGTTTGTTGCGACAGTCAAGGCCTGAAATACAACTATCTGCATTGTGCCCATCATTTTACATGTGAAGTTTGAGAGTGTTGTTCCGTGGATGTGGGTGATGACTTCTGCCCACAACAGGCTTCTTCTGCTCAGACATTCACCTGCATAAGGTTGCTCAGTAAGACTGGGTGATTTACAATATAATGGTAGAGGAGATTACCAACAAAACAGGACTAAAAGACAACAACCCGCATGAAGATATTTCCCACATGAAAAAATCCTTTGGGCTCTTGCTCTGCACACCCTGTGAGATAATGTGGATAGAGTTTGGCCCTGTGCCTCTAGAGTTTAAATATTTAATAAGAGCTCCTGACACTGAAGAATAAACTACAGTCCTCTTTCCAAGAATCCAATACAGGGAATGAAAGCAAGGTGAGTGTTTTCTTTTCATCATTTTCTGGTCTCATTTTCTTCCCATCAATCACAGAGGAAAACCGCCTCTCCCGTGTAGTGCCTTGTGTTTCCAGCAACCCTGGCAAATCCCCTTCTACTGCTCCTATCTCTTATAGTCTTCTCTCTTACTCCTGACAAGTTGCAGAGCAGGGGCAAAGATTCACCAACTCAGCACCCACTTTTTGTTGGGGCACTGAGTACCCAATGGAGACTGTGCAAGGAACACTGTCCTGGCTATAAACCAAGCACTACTCTCCTTTCCTATGGTGCGAAGATGGAGACACTGGGAATCCTCATTCACCTGACCAGCAGGAGAAGGGTGACACCTTGGCTCAGTGGCAGGGGCCAGCAGCCTGAGTATTGTGATTGATGTGGGCTTTTGCTGCCCTAAAAGGAGACGATTCCCTGTGACCTTGACCCTGAGCTTCATCTTTGTGCCTTCCCTGGCATGCAGTGTGATAGTTAATGATGAAGGAACAGCAATGTTTTGTCCTCACATAAAATCACATTTATTCACTGCTAGTGGAGACTTGTTTCTGTACCTGAGATTTTATTGGGTGTGAATGGATGTCTTTGCATCTCTGGGGATTGCATCCAGGATGCATTGGTGATAATTCAACATGCAGACCGTTTACTCCTGCAAGCAGAACAGAAACTACTCTACCTGGTCTGCTGTCTCATAGGAAAAAATTTCCCCATTCCCTTCCCCCTGCTTAATTACTTTCAAAGCAGATAATTAAAAATATCAAAGGGAAGTATCACTGTCTCATTACATTCCTCATTTAAATGAACATAATATGACAGGAAATTATTTCAAGCATGAAAGAAATAGGAAAAGCAGACTAAGGGTGGACCAGTCCAATTCTTCAATTTCGTAGGAGAGAAAGAAAACGTAACGCTTAATAAATAATAATAAAGAAAGGTATTTTAACATAAGTAAAGGTTTAAAATAATAGATGCATTGACTATATTTCTATCATTAACTGCCTCTGCAACTTACTTTTTTTTCAGTTAAGTGTAACTAAGGTTCCTAATAGTATAAGCATTTTTGTTTATAGTTTGCTGTACCTCAAATAAGAGTCTTGTTCTGGTAATTGCTCATGTTTCAGTGTTGAAGTCATTAAATAACACTTTTGTCAAATTAAAAGTTTAATATAAAAGGAGGCTTATTATCAGCATGCCAGCACTTGCTTCCTAAAAATGAGTGCTCATGTACTTTACTGAGGCAATACACTAGAAGAGCTAATGGGAAAGAGATGGAAGAAAAAATAATTATGTAATTGGACAGCATTTCTGGGACTGAAACCCAGGTCTCCTGCTGTTTTTTTCTGTAGCTCTGTTGCCATATTTTCCCATTTTTAAAATAGTGATATCATTGCTGAAACACTAGTAATGAAAAGAACTATTTGTAGGACTGACATGTGCTTGATGCTCATGGAGCACTTCCACTGATACCATCATGATACCACAAGTGGTGAGCTAAACATAAGATCATTTCAAGGACTTGAATATACAGATTTTTGTCACCAGTCTTTTAAATATAGTCAATGCTTTAAATCTGTGGTGTTTATCGACAAGAGTGAGCTTTCCAATTAAAATATGAAAATGAAATATTCATACACCTTCACAGCAAAGTGACACAGTGAAGGAAACCAAAGCAAGATATCTAATACACACTGGCCTAAACAAAGCAACAAAAACAACTATTTAGGGCAGGAATCTTATGTTGGGAAGTAGAAAGAAAAAACAAACATAGAAAAAAATTGCCGATTTTTACAGCCCTCTTCATTCAGCTCTGTCAAAGATGGAGAGAAGTCAAAAAGTTTGAAGAAAACCTTAAATTTGTCTATAAGATATATTTTATTGGTCTTATTATAATATCACCTCAAACCCCCAATGAAACTGTTTGTACCCAAAGTTCTTGCAGTATAAGCAGTGTTTTGCAAATAATAATTACAAAAGTTTCCATGATCTATTTTGAAGATCGCTTGTTAGGATTTAAATGTCACAATCCCAATAAGGCAAAACCATGTTGGAGCAGGAAAAGAATCAAGTCTCTTGGCCTCCTTTCACATCTTGAAAAGACAGCTGGAGGAAAAGACATGACAGGAGAAATGGCAAAAACTAAATTAAACTCAAAATCCTATTTCAGATTTAATGATCAAGGGCGTTAACTGAAGGATTTATACCTGTAATTTTGAAACTGATGTCTGTAATTAACTAATGATTTTGCAGACCTTATATATTCTCTGAGGAAAGTGTAAACTATGCAAGTTTTGTGGTTGCAAGTAGCTGCACAACAACAGCCTCCAGAAGGTTATTGCAAGGGCAAAGGCAAGGGCAAAGGACTGTCCTTCTCCCAACACAGCACTGACAGGCACTCACTGAGCTCAAACAGAATTATTTATAGCCGCTGGCAATTAAAGTCCGGGTAACTTTCCTCTGATGGTCAGATTTTTAGATTTTGGATTAAGTAATCCACAGATACAAAGACACATGTGATGACTACATGCCGAGCTAGCTTGATTTCAATAGGATTCAGGTTCAGGTTTCAGGTTCCTAAAGGAATAGGGGTGTATTTTCAACTCAAGCTGTACCAGGGGAGATTCAGATTGGGCATCATGAGGAATTTCTTCAGGAAAAGAGTTGTTAAGCATTGGAACAGACTTCCCAGAGTGATGGCACCATCATCATCTCTGGAGGTATTCAAGAAACCTCTGGACATGGTACTTAGTGCCATGGTCTAATTGACAAGGTGTTGATCAGTCAGAGGTTGGATAATCAATGATCTTTATTATTTCCCAGTACAGATATTTCATGGATGGCTATACCCTCCATTCTTTAGGGCTCCTCTGCCAACATTTAGGTGCAGTGCCGGGTCAGTCACTGTGCATTTAGGGCAGTCACTGTACTTGACACAAACCCTTCCAGAATGGGGAGCATTGGGAGTTAAGATGAGGAAATGGCTCAGCTCCTGGAGAGCTGCTTAAATCTGGAAGGGAAAACAGGAAAACAGAATTGAAAGTCCTGCATAAAGCAGGAAACTGTACACAGGTACTGTTACATTACACTGCAGTAAGGGGTGTCATAGTAATTACTGATTTGGCATGAAAAAACTAAGAGCGGCAAGACCTTGTAAAGTGAAACCAAATATGGATTACTTAAGATCTGGGGGGCTTGTCCTCCCCTGTCTTGTTTGCTGCTGTTCCCCTCGGCAGACTCATCCAATAGCAAGGCTGAGTGTGAACTCCAAAAATGAGAAAAGCCACCACACAATACAGTCATTGCCAAGCACACACGAGTGTGGACAGAGAGGAGATGCCTTTATCAGCACCCACACAGGCACACTCAGCGCTTGAATCAACCAAAGCCTGAACCTGCTTCTCCTTGCCAATGCACCAAGACTGTGATTTCCAAATGGACATGCAGACACCCCAGTTTTATTGATTTAAAGACACACAAACCAGACGTTAAGTCCATCCACAATCCCATGATCCCTGTTTATCCCAGATCCAGTCCTGGGTTTTTCAGTTTTTGGTCTCCAAATCACTGGCAATCCAACTTGAAGTTTGGTAGCAAATCACATACATATTGCCATATTCATACCCAGAAAATGGAACAAAGTCAAAAAAAATGGAAAAAGAGCTTAAGGAGGGAACAGGACAGATTTCTGTGATCAGGTAAGTGCACTGATTGGTATCTCTCTTACTCATGCCCAATCATATTTCTCCCTCTTCCTCTTCTTTTCCCCACATGTGCATACTGACCACACAGGAGAAAATGTAGCCATTTTGGAGTTTACTGAGGCAAAATTCATTATGAAGCTGCTCAATAGTTTTTGTGAGTATATTTTAAGTCATCAAGTATTACTGAAGAACAATGGACAGGATATTATGCACAGTTCATTAAAAATTATTGCTGTCTGAAGTAATCTAGGATGGACAGTCCTAGACAGTGTTGATTTTTTTCTGCTGTGGTAAGGCTATACAGACTGTTAATTAAAGTCCGGGTATGTGTGGAACTACATGTATATTCTTTAGAAAAGCAAAATAAGCCTACATTGAATTTCTACCATCTGGCAAAATCAGAAAATTGTCAATATTAATAACACTGTCAAGTCACCATAGAAAGAATTAGAGAGATAAAAGTGATGGAGGCAGCACCATTTTTACTTGCTGTGAATCTTTACTTCTGAACAGAAAAAAGAGGTGGTTTGGCCACAGCAGGAGCTCATATGACAGCTCATATGACAGAAATATCTGTTTAAAACAGAAGAGTGGTAATTTGTCTGGTTGAGATATATGTGTTGTTGCTTTTGTTGGACACAGAAGACAATATTGCAAAGACGTGCACAGGAGTTCACAAGAGTTGGAAGATATTTTGACCTTCTATCTGTTTCATTTTATAAGATCAGGGAACTTCTTTGCCATAGGTGCTTCCTCCTCTTCTACACTTAGTCATAAAATGCTTCTTGGAGCCACATGAGAACATGAATGATCATATTGCATAAGGCAAAATACTGCCAATGTTTTTATCACTTTACTTGTGTTCGAAGTTCAAGAATACTAATTAAGACATTCTACAGAGAAGCTATAAAACAACCCTATGCACTTACAATCTGTCTTATTACAGCTTATAGTGGGTCAACCAGATTATAAACAAGGAAAGATCAATAGTAGCTGTTGGGAGTATTGGATAAGGCTTATGTTCAGGCTTGGATAAAGTTCTGGGGCATTGACATTTTTCCAGGAATTCATTAGGCTGAGTTCCATGCAGGAGTCAGTTGAGCAGCTTCACTGAAATCAGCTCTCAGCAGCAGCCAACAGAGCCAGGGAAAATAATGAACCTTTAGCTCAGGTGTGTCTCTAACTGCTGGGCCTGGGAGTGCAGCAATCAGATAGTGCTGCAGGAAAGCAGACTCTCAGTAAGTAGTACTTTTAGTAACAATTTTTCTGGACAGTCATCTGGTCACAATTGGTGCAGTGAAGTTTCTGTGTTTATGCCTTGCGTTGTAGGTGTGGCTGAGGACGTGGCAGGGGTTCGTGAAGTAGCTGGTATTGTCTGCCTGTGCCTAGTTACTGTGTTTAGCTAGAGCAGTGCTGCAAGCTCCCAGCAACAGGGAAACGTTATTACATTTTCTAGGAATTTCTAAAAAATTGTTAGATTAATTAGCTTGTTAACAGGAGGTGAAGAGCATTATCCTTTACAGCTGAACATGTGACACTGACTTGTAAATTGCAAGTTTTTGCCTTTTTAAGGAAACAAGACTTAATGTACTAACTGTGAGCTCAGTTCCCCTATGTGACTTATACTCTCTGGGGACTGGTGAGTAAGCGTGGTGGGGAGTAGGCTCAAGGCACTGAAGTGAATTTTTAAATAAAATAAGAACTTGTGGGGGCTTTCTCAGCTCCAAAATCCAGGTGGAAGAGACATCATTTTTGCTGCTAATTGCCACGGTGTGTCACACACACACATATATGTAGAATGTTCCTAACAGAGATGGCACCAGGGACACAAGACTCCCATACAGTGCAGCAGTCTGAAAGAGCCCATCCTTTGCTTGCCCCTGAGATGACTTATGTCCCTGTTCAGTGAACAATTGTTGGAAACTGAACTGGAATAACTTTGGCTTTTATGAGGAAGCAAGATAGGGAGGCATTTTTTCAGGTCAGTTAGTTCTGTAACTTTCTATTTTGGCATCTTCTTGGAGATTTAGGTTCTCCTAATAAAGATGGATGCAGGGAGGAGGATAAATGTTAGTTGACTCTACTCTCTTTTGCTAGCCAAATAAGCAATTTTCTCTAGTCCTCTTCCCAAAGTAGGCTAGTCACAGGCCAAATTTTTCTTAAAATAGCTATACCTTTAGAGATTGACCTTAGTTATAAGGGAAGGTGAGAGAGTTAATGCTTTGAGGAAGAAGTAGAGGAGTAGAAAAACATGCTTTCATCTAGAAGGTGATCTGAGTAATCAGTTACTCAATCACTCAGTCCCTCACTTTCCTACATCCAAGTGCGCTTTCTTTATGCCTTTCCCACCAGGCTGCTGAAGGCTTGCAGCAAATCTTCAATGCATAGCATGCAGTTCTGATGACTTCCTATATTATTTCAAAATTAAATGTCTTTCAGAGTGTTGGCTGACAATATTAGAATTCTTCAGTCTTCTCCCTCTTTGTTCAAACACCTTGCAAAATGTAATTGTAAGCAATTTCACCCACATCTTATTCCAGCTACCAGGGAATAACCTGTTCATTTTCCCAATTTGCCCAGTGGAAACACTGCTAGTGTTTCTGAGCAAGAGTTTTTCTCCCCTATTGTGTGGAATAAGAGTAGCAAGATTAAAGGAAGAAGAAAGTAAAGATGGAAGAAGTGAGACAGGGTGAGGATACAATCTCTGGCTGATACCAATCAGGAGGAATGCCAGTACCTGGCATTGCGGACCAATGTAACTTGTGGGATATAAGAGAGTTGTGTCTGGAGTTACTCACTCTGAGAGCAACTGTATGAAGTGTCCCAGGTATGAGCCAACACCAAGGGCTAAGGGAAGTCTGAAAGCTAAGGAGCTAAAATATGACTCTGAAATATGATTGTGAAAATAACACCTTCCCACACAACATTTTGCCACTTGTTGGGATTGCAAAGTAGCCCAGATTTATTCTGGAGGTCATCTGCTCAAATAGGGCCACTTACAGCGCACTTCCCAGGACCATTTTCAGAGGGCTTTAGAACATCTGCAGGGATGGAGTCCCTATGACATTTCTGGGCAACCTGTAGTACTACCCGGACATCTCCACAGTGAAAGTGCTTACAGATGCTCAGATGGAACCTCCAGTGTTTCAGTTTGTGCCCTTTGCTTTTTTTGTCCTGTCCCTGGGCACCACTGAAAAATAGCCTGGCTCTTTTATTTAGTCTGCTCTGACTTCACTTGTAAAATTTGAGAAAGATGTCCGGAAAGTAAATTATCTGAGATGTAAAGATGTTCAGTGGGATTTATCTTAAAATCCCTTGTCTGAGACAAGACACTTCCTCCATGTGGCAGGCAGTCCAGACAGAAGGCTTCACCATCTTACTTCAGTACCCTTCACTGCACTAGTACTATGGGATAAGGGTTATAATCTCTTCAAAATATCACCATTAAGAAATACACTGTTGCTCTGTGGGTTTTTGGAGACATCATCTCCTGATGGGCTTTAAATTCTCTCTCATACTCAAAGTGAAAAGCTCAGTAAACAGTCTGAACTTACCTAGTGCTGCTTGTCCACAGCAAGCACTGCACGTCAAAGATTTATTTTTGAAAAGGATTTTTGCCTGCTCTCACAGTGAATCTTTTACATTGCTTCCATTTTGAATACACACTTTGAGGTCTGAAACACCGATTGCTTTGCCCAGGGCCTGGGTCCTGTTTGGCTTTTGCTTCTGTTGTTATATCCAGCCTCATTTCTGCCTGCTCCTTATTCAGAGTGGCTGGGACCTGGCATCTCTCATCACTGGCACTTGGTGTTTGTTTCAGGCAAGATCTGTTTCCTGTCAAATTCACTGTGCGCCATTAGACATGGTGAAATGCCAAGGTCAAATCTCTCACCATGTATTTTATCTATCATGTAATTCTCTTTTGAAAAAGCACTATTACACTGATTAAGGGGCTATACAATGCTCATAAATCTTCTATTTCTCTGTTTGCACTTGATAAATTGGACTTGGCCATCGTTGGAGGGGCAGATGGACTGCCAAGTGCAAAGCACCCATCCTGAAGGCAGCATCTAAGGCAGCATGGAGTTGAAGGTGGCCAAAATCATAATTCATGCAAAATAACCTTCTTGGATGCTTCAGCTCTTGTAGCTACTCCTACAATGCTGCCAGTTTGCTTAACTGTAGCTAGCAATGCATATCTCACTAAATCAAGCTCCAGACAAGGCAGCCTACTGGGGACTGGAGGGAACCTCTAATGTATCTTTCTTTGGCAGCTCTGCGGGCAGCCCAGCCAGGCTGACAATAGACCAGCAGACTTGCTCACTCTTGTGTGCATGCACAACAAATAAAATATTCTCTGGTAGTCCTGCAAGAGGACTATTCACTCTTGTGCATCCTTTTCCTTTTTGACCCTAGCAAACATGACTCCAGGCATAGCAAACAACTTCAATATTGTTCTCAAAGGCAGAAAATAGAATATCACGGAGTATTGGGAGTGGTAAGAAATGGTTTTTCTATGACCCTTTCTTGTGATTTACAAGGTTCCTGATTATTTAGCAGGTAAAAAAATCACAGCCTTTTTCCCAGCCTCTTCCTGGAACTCATTTTTGTTAAGTGAAAGTGATATTTTTCGGAAAACAGTATAAGATCTTTCCTCTTCCCCTCCTTTTGCAATAGTATAGGTAAGAGGTTGGACCCTCCACAAAATATCTCAGGCCAATGAAATAATTCTTTTATATTTAACGACTTCCCTTCTCCAAGTCTTTTTATGCTGTCTAACTGTAGGATTTGTTCATGGTGAAAGCTTTTTATAAGGGAGGCTTCAGTTTCATTCCCTTGTCTTCTGCCAAGCTTCAGTGTTGTTCCTTTCCTCACTTTCTGGACTACAAGTTTAACAGTACTCCATGTTCCCTTATCACAGAAACAAATATTCTGGGGTTTCTGTCCATTGCACCTGATCAGAAAGGTATCAATTAATATTGCAACAGATTACTTTCTAGCTTTGCTTGCAGTTTTCTGTATGAAGCACCTCTGTTGCCTCTTGCAAGCACTCAAATTCTCACTGTAATATAAAAAACCATAGCAATAGGACAAGAAAAAGATGTCTTTCTGGCCAATATCAATATCCATATCTGATCTAGGTTCCAGTGGCTGGGCTGTTTGTGTGCATCTCCATTAGGGAAAAAAACCAAATATGACTCATGGCAGGACAAAGGTGAGGATATAAAGGATGCATGTCCAGTATGATGTTTAGTATGGCTGCAGCAAGAATTCTCTCTTCTGTAGTGTGCTTGGGAGGAGATTTCTGATTTCACAGTTCAAACATGAGAATATGGCTTTCTGAAACAGAACTTCAGATTTTGATGAAGAGCAAACAGTTGCACGCAGCTCCTCAGCTCTCCAATTTCACCTGAAACAGTAATAAGTCATAGATGTTATTTGATTCCTTGCTGAACACTGCTGGTTTTTCACATGAAGGTGCTTTGCAGCACAATCTCGTGTCTTAATACAATGCCTATTAGGAGCTGTACTTTTATAAAATCTTCTTGGAATCTAGGTGAAATCAGGTTTATGAGGACAGCTTTTAAGTGAAGTTGAGATTTCAGTGGCGTTTGGGTGCACATTTTAGAAACAAAAGAAAGACTAAGTCATTGTTATACTTTAATACACCAGAATATTTATTATCAGTTTGCTAGATTATACCACTACCTATGAAGACCCAAGAGAAATCTCTATCTGCTGATGTATGGAGATACTCTGTATTTTCAGGATGCATATGACATTGTAATGTCATACTAGTTCAGTACTCCAGTCTATACTGACCCACATTGTCTTCCTCTGTAGGGAAATCCACTGTTACCCCTACTTAGGCAGTTGCTTCAATATTTATATGTACTTTTGTCACAGCCTTTCCTCAATTTGCCCAGTACTCTAACAGTGGATCTAAATAATCTGAATTTTGCAGATGCCCTTCAATTTTTATTAGTTTAAGTGGAAAAGAATGAGGCAGACCTGGGTGATAATACACCGTGTTCCCTCTGGTGATCCACCTTTGTTTCTCTAACCCTACAAGACCACTAATGTGTCCGTCATTTACCAAAAGGGGAATTTCAAAAAGACTTGCAGAATTTCTGGGTTTGCTTGTCCAAATTCCTCCCTTGTACAGCCATCTGACAATCTAAGATCTGTACCTCAAGAGCTATCCTCCTATTTAATGTAGCTCTACATGTAGCTCTCTACTCTCCATTCTAGAGTCATACTGAGCCTTCCATGCTGCCATTAACAAAGCCAGAAATTGAAATGTTATAATAGCTAAGAGGTGGTCAATGTTTTTAAGAGGTGAAAGAATCATGTATACTTATGTTTTGCTGAATGCCTTTGAGAAACCAAATGCACTGTGCAAAACACTCAGAGTCATTCTTCCAAAAGAGAACCTGAGAACAAAGCCTAATCCTATCCCAAGGGATATGATGTGCTTCTGGTCTTTGTTTAGGCTTGCTTGGTGTTTGCACTGAAAGGAAGAACCAGTGCGTGCAATCCTGTGTTGGCTTGCTGTGTTAATATCTGCAGCAGTGACTAATGTCTGTTGTCACATATTCCCACAAGGAATAGCATCCCAGACAGTGAACTCTCAGAAAACTCCAGGAAGCTTTTGGCATTCCTGCTCAAACACTTTGGCATTTTCTGTACTAGCAGGGAATGCATCATCCCTATATTTCAATTCTTTTCAGTCTGGAAAAACTTAAATGAGCTCAGAACAACTGACTGTTTGCAGACTTGTACTTTGTACCCAAGTACTATCGGTCCACTGAGATTTGAGATTGTTTTTAACACATCTGTCAGCATGTTCAACTGAGATGAGTGTTAACTGGAAATATTCAAGGAGCCATTTCGTGAGAGTAAAATCAAGCTCCAGACGTGAAAGAGAATAACCAGTGTGTTCCCCTCAGTTCACACAGGCTGCTGAGTAAATTGTCAGGTGGAAAACGTCTGCATTTCCCTCCCTAGAAATTTACATCCCATTTTATCATACAATTTTCAATTTTTCCTCACATTAACATATGATGATGGTTTCTATTTCAAGCACATGATCTGCTTCCATCCCATGCTTCATTTCTAGAAAATGTATGGCAACCCTTGATTCTTCCTCTGTTGGTAGCATCTTCATTGTATCAAATGCTGTTGCCTTAGACTTGAGAAAATGGTCAGATGCTGAGGATGCTGAAAAGGTGATGGGAATTGTTCTCCCATATTTTGGCTTTGTGGTTCCTAACAAAGCTAGCTGATCCACAGAACAGCACATATGCAGGAGGGTGTGCAAGGTAGATTAATTTATAGAGAGGAATATGAGGCTGTAGTACAAGGCTTTCTCTTTCATTAGCGACACTTCAAGAGACTTCCTAAGCCTTTGACCCTTACTTACATTAAATTTGTCTTATTTTTAATTCATGTGATTATTATTCCAGAATATTAAAATGTTTTGTTGTATTTCAAAGTTCTGCACATGGATCAGGGCAATCTTAAGCATGAATACAGGCTTGGTGAAGAATGGATTGCGAGTAGCCCTGAGGATGAATACTTGGAGGTGTTGGTTGATGAGAAGCTCAGCATGGCCCATCAGTGCATGCTCGCAGCACAGAAAACCAACCATATCCTGGGCTGCATCAAAAGCACTGTGATGAGCAGGCTGAGGGAGGGGATTTATTTTGCCCTCTCTACCCTTGTGAGACCCCAGGTAAAGTCTTGCATCCCACATAAGAAGGATGTAGGCCTATTTTAGTGGGTATGGAGAAGGCCCACAAAGAGGATCAGACAGCTAGAGCACATCTGCTAGGAAGAAAGGCTGAGAGAGCTGGGACTCTTCCTACTGGAGAACAGAAGGCTTCAGGGAGACCTTATAACACCTTTCAGTAGGTAAATGGGACTACAAGAGAGCTGGAGAGGGACTTTTCACAACAGCATGTAGTGTTAGGAAAAGGGGTAATGGCTTTAAGAAAGAGTGTAGATTTAGATTACATACTACTGGAACAGATTGCCCAGAGAAGTTCTGGATGCACCATTCCTGGAAGTGTTCAAGGCCAGGTTAGATGGGGCTCAGACAAGCCTCATCTAGTGGAAGGTGTCCCTGCCTATGACAGGGGGGCTGGAACTAGATGACCTTAAGTTCTCTTCCAATCCAAACCATTCAATGATTCTGCAATATTTTTCTTAATTCAAGAAGGCTCATTTGTAAGCTCAGCTTGAGGTAGGATAGTCCCTCATCTTTGTTTTTGAAACAAAATAACTTAGATCACTGCTTTCTGCTCTTCTACAATGAGAAAGCTTAAGTGAGCCTAAGGTTGTGCTCGGGTCTGCTGAGATGGATACAGAAGAGAGATGGATGATTTTCTGCTAAAAAAGAGGTGGAATCATGCTCATCTGCTGTTATTGTACTCTTTTAAAAGGATGAGAGTGCTGGGAATAAATTTAGGACATAATACTCGGATATAAATTCAAACAAAGTTATCTCATCTTGTTTGCAAGATCTTATTATTAAATTCAGCCAGAGAAAAATTTTCCCTTTTTCCCCCAAAGGACTTATTTCAAAACATTTATATAGCCCTGTAACATTTACACAGTGCTCTACACTGCTGACATGCTTCTTACCTGGGTGAGTGGAGACAAGAGAAATACATGGATGATGAGTTATTACGGATGAAAAGGAGAGACAGAAATGAAGCAGAAGGACTAGGGAGGAGCACTGGACTATGAGTAAACCAGGCCTGAACCTGGAGGGAAGTTATTGCAGAAAACAAGAGAGGAAAGTTAAATTATTTGTGTGTGCTAATACTTCGGGAAAGTATGAGAAAGCAGAACAACAAAGCAGCATAAACAGGGGGAAGAGCAGATGTCTAATTAACCTTATTTTTTTTAGAGTGAAATAATTCCTAAATGTTCCCGTAGAAGTGTGAGCCATTTGTCAGGAAGCACTGCTGGTTAAATTAATGTAGCAGTGACTCTATGTTTAGAGACAATAGAGGTTCAGTTATCATTTCACATACACCCACCTAAATCAGAATTTCATGCTATGGTAAAAACCATGCAGGGAAGGATAGCAATCCCTGGGTCTGTACTGCATAGAAAATACTTCCACCCTGCAAGGTTTAGGAGCGTGGCCTCTGCTGTATACAGACTCAGAGTGCAGGAGGCAAATCTCCTCAGTCTTGTTGCCTATATGCTGCTACACCCAAAACTACAAAAGTATTTTAAACCTAGACTTGATTAGAAGTCCCATTCCATTAAAAGTGAGGTGATGGCTTAGTGTAAGGAATTCCTAGAAAGTACTTTATGTATGTGGATTTCACACAGTTATGATATATAGTGTCATTTGGCAATAACAGTGGAGGCTCTCTGGCCATTTTCTTATGCAGAATTCAACCTAGATTCTGAATATCCACCTCCATTAAAAGCTGCCTAAGTATCAGATAATAATGTCAACTCACACAGGCTGAGGATTTGGTCAAAATTTTGTGTTAAATGTGGATTGCAAAAGATGTATTTGTATCACATCCCAGGTCCATGGGAACAGCATTCAAAAAGGTGGTTGCATTCATGCAGTTGGCTGCCTGCCATTTGTGACATGGATTTTGTTGTGTTGAGTTCCTTGCATGAAAACTCTTTTGCTCTATGGACTTCTTAACCCTGAAGTCAGTGGGGTTAGTAAACCCCACAGTATCAGAATTCCCAAAGACTTTAAGGTACTCCAAGTGGATATTTAACTTTCCTTTTTCACAGAGCGAGGCAATCTGTATATGTTGTTACATCAGGATCTGTGGAAAGTTAGACAAAGCATTCGATTTTTCTCCTCCAAGGTTATTGCCTCCAATGGCTATTTTCTCATCTTTTGAGAGCTTCCAAAAATGTTAGGAATCTCTTCTGAATTTTGTTACTTTGGCTCAGAAATCCTACTTAAAAGAAAGTGGAAAAAAATTGTTAAATTATTGAAGTGGATGTGTCTATTGGTTTGAGACTTAGGAAAAAAAAAATTTCTATACATAACTGTAGATCCCTCTTCCTTCCCCTCTATCCCCCAAGAATTGCTAAAATATAAAACCAGAAAGCTATTTTCTGAAGACCTGGGACAGATTTACTATTGAAGTCAGTGGAGTTGTTCCCAGGTGGACCTAAGATTCATGATTCTAGTGTAGGAAAAGCCTGCATTGGAGAACTTTAATAAAGCTCCAGTTACCTAAAACCCTACAGAGCCAGATTCAGGAGTTTCAAAGCAGCACATTACCTACAAGAAGAGGTGGTCCTTAGTAACATGAAGATGGGACTAAATAAACTGCCCTGTGGAAAAGGACCTGGGGGTGCTGGTCAACAGTAGCTGAACATGAGCCTGCTTGTGGCCAGGTGACAAAGAAGGCTGATGGCATCCTGGCCTGTACCAAAAATAATGTGGCCAGCAGGACCAGGGCAGTGATTGTCCCCCTGTTCTCAGCTCTGGTGAGTCTGCACCTTGACTTCTGTGTCCAGTTCTGGGCCCCTCACTACAATAAAGAAATTGAGGTGATGGAGCATGTCCAGAGAAGGACGTCTGAGCTGCTGAAAGTTTGGAATCCAAGTATTATGAGGAGTGGATGAGGGATCTGGGGTTGTGTAGCCTGGAAAAAGGAAACTTAGGGGAGACCTTAGTGCTGTCTGCAACTGCCTGAAAGGAGATTGTGACAAATGGGGTTCAACTTCTTCTCCTAGGCAGCTCATGGTAGGACAAGGGGAAATGTCCACAAGTTGTGCCAGCTGAGTTCAGGTTGGATATTAGGAAAAAAATCTTCATTGAAAGAGTGGTTAAACATTGGAACGCACTCCCCAGGGATTTGCTATCCCTGGAAATGTTCAAAAAAAGAATGTGATATGGCTTAGTGGCCTTATTTGGTCAAAGGTTGGACTTAATGATCTTGGAGGTTTTTCAATGGCTCTATGACTGTTTTTTTTCCTTAAGAACACTCAAAATTTCAAATTAATGTGGTTTTTTTAAATTGTTTATTCTTTCTTATAAAGGATCTTGAAAAGTCCAGCATCACAAAGAGACGAAAGCTAAACATATCGTGTGGGATGTTGGCTGGGTAGGATTCTTTGAGATCACAGACATTTGCAGGTGCAGGATGGTCAAGGACAAAACTCTCCTCATCATTTTGGTTGACATGACATCATGATGTGTGGCCATTCACACATGTATACAGGACTTGCATTCCCTGCTTCCCTCCTGCCCTGCCTAAGCAGGCATAAGTTTTTGGGAGTTGCCATGAAGTACCTGCTTGGGAGCTGCCAGCTCTCTTTATTTATGGTCAGCAGGTTAAGTATAGGATACCAAATAATAGCTGAAGAAGGTGGATTCCTACACTTGTAAAAGGTAAACCTTTTGCAAAAGTGCCTTTATGACTACAGATAGTGAAGGGACGGGAAGTAACCTTTTTTCCCTCTAAAGGAACATGTGCAACAACACTACAACTCAGTTCATTGCACCTGTCGTAAAGCAAGAATAGATGTGATTTGGTCTTGCAATTCCTGAAAGCATGAAGTAATCTTTTACTCCCCCTGGGCGCTACCACATCTTTCTACTCTTCTGGCTGAGTCACATTAAACAAAATATCAAATAAAATTCATGATCTGACCGAATGGCCTCCTTCTATCCAAGGGGTTGCAATGAAAGGCCTCCATATCGGGATCTAAAAAGTGCTAAAGAGGGAGTGAATTTATGGAAAGAATATCTGCCTCATTAGGGATGATTAATGTGAAGGAAGAGCTCATTTATCTGGAAGGCACAGTGTTGGAGCAGACACTGTAGGTAGGATGGGAAAATATTTGGCTGGAGAAAAAGTTGTCATTGCAGAAGGACAGGTGATGAGAAAAAAGTCTTTCATGCTTATCAAAGATGCAGAAAGTCCAGGGGCCATTCTACCTTCGGCAGGAGAATTGTCTTTAAAAAAAAAGAAAGAGAGAAGATACTTCTTCACTAAGTGTCTTAGTGCCTTGTGGTGCTTTTGACCTTCATCTGTAGATGAATAAACACAAACCACTTCCACTGTCTGTGACAGATGATAGGTGAAAGATAGTCTGAGCACACTGCCTCTTTGTGTTACCTTGCCCTCGCTTACACCTGCCCAGTTCACCAGTGAGCCTGCAGTAAGCACAGGAAGCAGACAGGGTTTGCTAGTGCCCTTGGTATAGGAAATAAAATACAAAGGAGGGAGTGGCAATCTCCTCTGTGTATCTGTGTTCATCTGATGTCACTGATGTTTAGGAACCAATACATTGTCAGATGTGGTTGGAAAAGAATGTTATGTCCTGGTAATTCCTTGGTTGTTATTTGTAATAAAATATTCTTGGGGCTGTCTGGGCTAATGCCCTCTATGTGTCCTGGGGTATAATAGCACAGTGGTTATTCTAACCTTTATTTTTGGGACATCTTGTAGCTATAATCTCTGAAGGCTCAGAAGCACATAAACTATGAGGAGGAATCCATGAAGTATGTCCAGGACACTTTGTCTTTACTGTGCTGTCTTTACTGTGTTGCTGAGTTGCTGGTGGATCTTTATATATGAGTACTGCCTATGAAAGTGACTTAAAGCCACTGGCCTTTTGATCAAAAACACAGTAAAATATTTTTTCCAGGGTGGCCCATGACTGAAAGAGGCCATTCACTGAAATTGAAGATTGAATGGTTTAGGCAGAAGAATCTAAATAATCTAGGGAATTTTCAAAGGAGAACCAAACTGCGTTAGGGTGGACAAAAAGGTCTTATGTTGAGGGGTATATAACTGAAATGATTCAAATGCAAGTGTTGTCTTGGGCATCTGTAAACTTCATCTATATCCATTCTTTGGCAGGTTTTTGCACAAACACAGTTTTGATAAAATGCCCAGGGATCCAGCACCCAGAGGCAATTCAGTCAGATTCTGTGTAAGGGTCACAATCAATCTGGTGAGGCCATTCCAGAAATTAATCTGATCTCATCAGTTCAAGTTATTTTTGGGAAAAAAAGTCAGAGTCATTGTGTGGGAGAAATTTGTGGTGTTGCTGCTATGCAAACCTTTTGCTAGTATCTGTCATGTGTTACCATCTCTTATCTGGAAAAAATCAAAACCAGGATCTTGGAAAAAAAATTAAGAAGCATTTTACAATGAAAGAAAACATGGTTAGTGGGGAAATTTTTTAGAATTATATAATTTTTTGTACCAATATTTTGAAATAAAAGGTAACCAGAATAGCTAATTATTTTAGAAAAATGTAATGCAAATGTGTAAAAGCACCATTCAAATATGTAAACCAAAAAATGCTTTAGTGGGAAAAACGTTATAAAGTAGTTTTGACCTGCTAATGTGAGTCTTAAATGCCTGTCTTGTTCAGTTTGTATTTCAATAACACTGAGGTACAGGTAGAGCAATCTTATATGTGACAGAGGTCTGGTAGAACACAGAGGTGAGTTGAAGACACTTGAGGTCAGCAGGGTAAATGCAAATTTGCCTGTGCAGTTCAGAGGTAGCTGTGTGGGGGCAAAGGCTTCCAAGTAGTTGTAAATTTGTGTCTGAATATGTCAGGTAAATACTAAGAAGATGCAGAAGCATGTTTCCAAAGTGTCTCAAGGAGCTGTTCATACAAGGTTGTAACTCTTGGCTGGATTTTGGCCAGGTGTTCCTCAGGAGACATCTCCAATTGTGCAGGGCTTCTCTTTCCAGGGAGATTTGATAGCGTCTCTGCCTTTGGCTAGGGAGCACTGTCTGTAAAGGCTCTGCTTCCACTTCATTCAGTTTTTAATTGGTACCTGAGATATCACTGTTCAGTCATGAGCAGCTGTGTGCGGGACTTTCTGGGCACGTTAAGATGCCAAGCTTTTTCTGTGGCTGTGTAAACTGATCCATACAGGCAGCTGTCAGTGTAAAAGGAAGTAACACTGCAAGATGCAAGCAAATGAGGACAAAGCCTGCAAGTTTAACAAAATCGTGCTTATACTGCAACATTCTGCAAGTTTCTAAACTGAAGTTGGAAGACATTTCTTCTTTTCCCTGGTCTCTCTGATTTTCAGTATGTGGAGTGTAGCATCCAGGTGTTCCAATGTATCTCCTCTGATGCTGGGCAGCACCAAGAATTTTGGGAAAGTTCCCAGAAACTATGGAGATGTGATATAATCTTGTGCTTTCCTGAATGTTTAGAAACCAACTTTAGCCTGAAAGCAACAGATTTCATATTTTGCAATTGTTTTTCCCTTCTTCCTTCCACATTTCATTTAAAAACCAACTCCTATAATCCTGAGTAATTTTTTCTATGCTGAATTTCCTCTTTGAATACAGTGTGAATCTTGGCATGGTGGCAGTGAGATCCCCAGCCTTATTTCACAATGCATGACTGATGCTCCTTTCTCTTTTTCTACCTTTCAGCTTCCTTTGTCCAATCCCTTCCTTTGTCCAGACAGGGAGACTGGATGCTACCAGGCCTTTTTCTTCAGTGAGGCCTCTGTTCTATAAATCCTTTCCTTTTTTTTCACTAGTTTCCCAATCCAAGTATTTTCTATTTTTTCTGGATGATAGCTTTTTGCCTAAGCAGTTGCTCGTTTTGATCACTATTCTGAGTTTCTTCTAGTTAAGGGACGTCTTACTTGGATGACATGGCCATTACACACAGTACTCCAGGGAAGGTTGTGCTGTTGCTTGCTGTTCTAAATTCCTTGTCTAACAGAGCCTTAATAGCCTATGGAAGATAAACAAAGGAGCTGAGCATTGGAAGTGACCCAGAAAGCTGGATCTAAGCACCTTTAAGCTTCAGGGAAATTTGGATTCGGATGAGAGGATTTTTGGCTTGTACTTGGGGTGTAGTCAGCAATTGCTTCCATGACTGCTAAACCCAAACTAAAATTTAGCAGTTTTATGTATAGTCTCTTTAATCTGATTTGGAAAACTGCCCATTCTTGTGCTAGTCAAAGATGGAGGAATTGAAAAGGTGACCTAAAGCCACCTCTGTCTCCTTAGCTCTTGCAGGGAAGACAACTGCTGCACTGAAAGAACCATCCATTTGCTTTTCTTGTGCTTGTTCAGCCCTTGCACTGCCTGTAATTCCTGTGTCATGCCAGTCCTCTTGGATTCTGAGTGGTGATGCAGGGTTAGAGGCCTCATGACTACCTGTGCCTGGCCTCCTGTGAAGAAATATCCTCTTTTTGAACTTTGTCACCATGCATATGTAAGTGAAATGGTCAAGAGAAGCCATCATTTGTAACTGGACATGCTTTGTTTTCGTAACAAATAAAATTGTCTAGAGGAGCTTGAAGAACCTTCCAGCTGGTACTGCTAAACCTCCAGGAAAAGGACATTGTAAATGAAATGGTAGGGTTGGACTGGTGTGAAATACAAGCAGCCAGAGATGGAAGATCAAAAAATACTGAAAAATACTTGTATCTTCTGTTTAACTTTTTCAATAAAGCCCTACAACTCAGGGATGAGGGGAGGTGAAGTGACTCTGCTGGGAACTAGCAACAAGAGAAAACCCACTATACAGCTCATACTGACAGGAGTTTGCTGTTGACTTCTTCCTGATTTTCTTGTCCTCTTTGAAAAACATATCCCCTGCTGAGAAGCTGCGATTCCTTGCAAGATGTCCATATTCTTGTTGCTGTCACTTTTCATATAAGTATCATTCCTAAGGATTGAAAGCTGGGATATCAGAATAATTTAAGGAAGACATAAGAGGACAGTAGAAGGAAAAATGTGGTAAAGGCAATATAAATAGAGTGTTTGCACAAAGGCTTCGTACTGTAACACTGCTTCCCTGGCTAAATAGGGGGTTGCATTTCTGTCAGCTGGTTTAGCAGAACAGTGTCGGGCTTTTTCCCTTTTTAGATTGCATGAGCTTTGGAGAGGGAAAAAAGTTGCAAGCCACATTTTTTTTTACTGCATTCTTAGTGACTGCTCACCAAAACAGCTTACAAGGCTTCTGGCAGCAATATTTTTCCTAAATCTCTCTTAAAACTGAAATTATCTCTTTAGGAGAAGCTAGTATAATAATTAATTAATGTTCATAGAGTATTTAGGCAGATGGAACATGGATGGATCAAAGAGTAAAAGAGTTTGAAAGGAAAAGAAATTTCTGCTCCTTTTTTATGCATTAAAAGTCAGACTTAATCAAGGACAAAGTAAAAGAAAAGAATTTATCACACTCCTTAATGTTTCCTGCTCTTTATGCCAAAGTCTCCAGTTTATTGCTTGGTACAGATCCATTTTCTATTTTACAGAAACATTCTCTCTAGCTGTTCTTTTGCATCAGGATGTCCCCTGGACTCCTGTCCTTCACTCCAATCTTCTGGGCACTTTCTACAAGTTTACGTTATCAAAATGTTTTGGGCTCAGAAGATGGAATCCCCTCCCAGGTCCCCCTTCCAAGTAAACAGTTTAACTGGGTTCATTTCCTTTTGTTTCCCTTTTTTCCAAGAGGTTGAGTACCCAGTCTATTTGTTGCAAGGGAAATACTTCTATGGTTTTGTCCTCAGTGGAAGCTGAGGTTACCTGTGTAATTAAGAAAGTTGTCATGTTGATTCAGGCAAGGAGACCTCTTGAGATAACTTGGAGAAGTGGCAGCATCTGGTAAGTTGATGTCCTTGTTACTGTGGTCTGAGCTGGGTCTGGTAGCTCTGACCTGAAGCTGGGCTACAGAACAGGAGGCTGAGGTGAACCTTTGATGTCACGTCACGCTGGGCTCCATACATGGCAATACCTTAGGTCTTCTGGCTAAGATAGCTTTTTCCTCCTTTGTCCTGGATAAATGTGTGGCTTGGAACTTTTTAGTCTAGTTGCACTGCATTTTTTCATTGTAGAAATTTGCAATAAAACATTTTCCACTGGAGAACTTCAAAGTGGCTTCCAAGCATCATTAAATTTATCTTTACTTCGTTTTAATTTTCTCATTACACTAATTTTAGGAGGAGATGTGAGGTTTGCAAGGGTTAGGAAAAATAGGCACAAGGTTATGGAGTAAAATGCCGATAGTCAGGGGCAAAACTGGTTAATCCTTCTTCCCAGTCCTTCACAGCCTTCATGGTAAGACCCTGAAATGTAATACTGAGAGTAAGTAGCAGCCAAGAGAAGTTTTGTTTGATTTCCACTTATATAACTAGACACATAATTAAAACTTAATCCTTAAAGAATAGCATTTCATACATGGCAAATATAAACTTTTTCAAGTAGGCTGCAGATATATATAACTTCTCAGTTTTCAGTAAGAGAAAGCATATTCACTGTCATCCTTGTAATGGATGTCCATAGGAAATTGAGGAAACAGGCTTAGGAGAAAGAAGGAGATAGGGTTAGTAATTTAGTATGTCTACTATTGCCTTGTGGAGCACAATTCACTGAAGTATTAGTTGTAGACATATTTGCTGCAGGTGAATTCCTATTCAGACAAATTTCCAAATCTGTCACTGGTTCTATGTCAGTATACTGACAGCTAATGTACATGTAGATATTAAAGAACTATTTATATTAATATTTTTGACCTCTTTTTGCCTGTTACTTTTTTCACTTGCTGGGTATTTGGTAACTCTGTTTCCTGAGTGATTAACTGAACTGATCTTAACATTGAACTGAAAAGTAAACTGTGAATTGCAGGTAGGATCTTGCAGATGAACCAAGAGGTGAGTTGAGAATTCATATGGCAACGGTATGAGTAAGCTTTCTCATAGGTATTGGAATACTTAAAAATTGGTACCTTATTTCTAAGATCTCATGCAATACAAAATTTTGTATTCATTGTATCCTCAACTTTATTGGGCCTAGCTATTTATTTGTAAAAAGCCAGCTGTCATGTTTGAAGCATTGTATTGGTTGCTGTTTAAACTGAAGACTGTTTCCCATCTCTTCCCTTCTGCTTTTTACTGGTGCTTCTTCAATCACCATTGCACTGGTGGGTTACTTATAAATAAATTTAACACTGCTCTCCAGATTTGGGCATCCATGTGGCTAACACATTAATCTGCTAGCCACGGTAATGTAAATTAGAAGGCTTGTCTTAACCACGCTTGGCATCAGCCTGCAACCATGTAACTTAGGAACTGCTATTTGCAGATGGGCTGTTGTCACTTTACTGCCTCACACCTTTGACCTAAAGCAGACAAGTGACTGGTGCCTCCAAAATAGATGCATGATTTTTTACAGTAATTCAGATATGTGGATATTTATGCATGTTTGGGCAAATTTCCTGAGCCCTATTGAACCTCTTCTTTGCCATTCCCTGTGTAAAATGAAAGGCTGCATGCATCTTGGACTCTGCAAATATGTTTGCATTTTCAATATTAATAGTGTTTCTTACATGCAACCTGTAAGATATGATTTGCTACCTGGAAGAAGACATAGGAATGGGATGATTATGTAACTTGGAGGCTCTCTTCACTGATCAAAGACAACCCTTTTGCATTTAATGATGTATCAAAGTGACAAAATACATTAGAACTAATTTAGTTCTCAATCTTAAATCATCCCAAAATAAGTAGTGGTGTTTGGAGAAAAATATATGTGTAACAGAAAAAAACATGTTAATACTTTTAAAGGAAGGAATTTAGCAGTGCTGGGTGGTTTGCTGGTACCAGATGGTCTTAATCTGAAATGTATCTTGAAAAAATACTCTCTTTCTCTGTGGGAACAGGTCCAACAGCAGCCATGATCTACAGTCTTTTCAAGGTCATGAATGCGTCCCAAAGTGTGAAATGCAGAAATGAGCCTTTCTGTTTCAGGCACCTCGTAGTGGCAATAACTGAGCACATTCTCAGACTTGAGATATTTCTCTGTGATATGTATTATTATGCTATTTTTATTAAGGATGAGGGAACTCAGACACCAACTATCATGACAAGAGTTGGTTACTGAATTTTTCGAGCAGCATTGTCAGGGTAAAAGGAATGAGCTGCTCTCTGTTCTGAAAATATTTTCTCCAGTTCATTGTATGGGCATGTCAAATAAATGCCATTTTGAAGAAACTGCTTCTCTTGATGTAATTCTTTTCAGTGGATAAACAGGTTTTTATTCTGCAGAGCTAAGCCAAACCTATATTCATTCATAGGAATTAATATTTAAATAGTCTTTTTATTCCTCACTTGGCACAGAAGAGATTGCCTTCCTTGATTGTCACATTTGTGTGAATGAATTTGTTCTGAGTTAAGTTCCTTAAGCTGGCCATGAATGCTATCAAGCTGTGTCCATTAATGACAAATTACACGTTGCTGGTGTCTCATGCATTTTGTGACTTGCCACTGACACATCAGCCTCTTCTAGGTATTATGAATATTATGTAATTTACCGGGTCAGGGTTTGATGAACTGCATTGGCATGAGGGCTGCATTGGCAGCTGGAGGGCAAAAGCAGTTGTGTGCACACAGCAGTGCAGCAGGTACTGGTGCTTCCAGCAACTAATCATTTGTGCATGTTTTGCATATTGAGAGAGGCCACTGTTATGCAAAACACAGCTCCTGATTATTCCATTACAAGATAGTTCTTTTTCAAACGAGCAGAGTAACTAATTTGAAAACAGGTTTGAAAGCATTTTACTCATATGATCCTGGGGAGGAAGGAGGGGGAAAGGAACTTGAAACTTTGACTACTGACGAACACTGTAGTGTGGTTTTGGTGGTAAGAAAAGCCAGTGAAAGGACAAAAGTCCATAATTTTGATACAGAACTGGTAGGGTCGGTAGGGTACAGGCAAAACCAGATGACACGGCTCTAGTTTGCCCTCGCAGGAGATGGTGTGCCAAACAAATGCAATCCTTTCTCTCATGCAACAGCATTCAACAGCATGTTTTTAACTTCTCTTCTGTGGAAATGTACCAGTTTCTCCCGGGTGGACTACTTGATATTTGGATTTTGGTTCTGAGTAAACAGCTCTGCTTGTTTAAATATTTGTTCCTAGGTCTTGGAAATCATTCTGTGTATATTTTTAGTACCTATAGAATGTGGTTTTATAAGTTAAATGAGACCAAAGATGGCTGAAATGAACTCAGTTAAAAATACCTGTGGTTAGTTGCAATATCTCTTACCTCAATTAGAAAACTTATAGAGTCTGCCACTCTATACTCTCTCTATTGATTTTTCTTCCTCTGTCTAATGGAAGTCTAAACCAAAAACTCGTTGCTACTAAATATTATAAAATGGATCAGTGTCATGTTTAAAGAATGGTATTCCCTAATTCAGTGCACCCACTCAGACTCTTGAAAATCACACTGCTTCTGTGTCCCTCACTCCCCCGTTTTTCCCCTCGCCCTTTCTGCTGCAGTGGGATGGAGTTGAGGACTGGAGGCAAAGATCACCCGCTGGTTGAGATAAAACAATTTACTGGAAACAGCAAAGAGATAAGAAAATGAACAGTAACAGCAACGATGTTAATAACAAAAGGTATAGGAGAAAGAAACGATTTACACAGAAAGCCCTCGATAATAAGCCAGTATGGATGGATTCTTTTTCCCCACCTTGGAAATGACATGAGGTGGTATCAAATAATATTAGGGTCTTGGTCACAGCCTTCTGGCAATACCGAAAAAATTAGCCCTGTCCTGGCTGAAATCAGAACAATTATAAAAGCGCTTTTTTAAAATTTATTTTTTATTTTTTAATTCTATGGGGTCTTTCCACAGGAATTGTTCAGAACTGATTTTCATTTATTTGAAGTAGCCTCCCTTTATTGGACTTCTGGGTCTTTTGTACCTTCAAGGTTCTTTGTCCATTTACTTCTGCCCTACCAATGGTATGATAAATGGGGGGGTGGGGGGGGAGGTCAAGTAAAGATGCAGGTTGTTCTTCACTGTTGCAGCTGACTTGTTTTATAATATTTTCCTTTAAATGTTACACTTTATTTCTTTCTCGAGAATGGTGTAATTTTGTATTTCTATATCAGGAAAATACATATTGAGGACTTTAAATAGGTCTGATGAAAAACATCTTTTTACAAAATAGGGAGCAGTTTTATACCTAACTGAAAAATTTGTGAACTTCTTTAAAAGAGTTTTTCAGGTTTTTCCACTCCCCTGTCCTTGCATACCTAGATAACTTCTAGTTTCTGAGCCCTTTCACTTATCAAGTGAAAACTTGACAAGCATTGAAAACATTCCTTAATGCATTTTATTGTGAAAGTAATTTAAAATAAAAATTAGCTGTGGCAGTTACAAAATATCCTTTTCCTTAAATGAGTGGTTAGCTGATTTCCTGAGGGATTAAGCCTTATATTCTTCCCAAATTCATGTTAACAAATATATATATTGATATCTGATGTATGGATGTATCTATGATCTACACATATTAGGATCTATACATATTAGGATCTATACATCCTAATATCAAGACTCTATATAAATATATGGAACATTATACTTGAATGAAGGGTGTTCTTTGTCCATGGGACTCTAATCCTTCCCAGAAAGTGGTCAAGTGGAAGGTATTTTTGTTATCTTGAGGTAGAGAATTTAATCTTCTAAATGTGTAAGTGGCAAAAAGTATTGCTTTTCTTCTACATATGCCACTTTGTTGTGATTCAGTGTCATTTTCCTTCTGCACTCTAACTGGGTAAGAGTTTTCCTGCTGTATTGATTCTACAAAAGTTATTCCCCTATTCTGTATTTCTCTTCAGATTAGTAGAGAACTTTGTCAGTATATTTCTGGTTGTAAACTTTAGCTTCTCTGCTTCTGCACCCTGTCACCCTCAAACACTCTCCTGTGGAGAAAAGAAAAAGCTGTCTATTTTGTTTCCCAGTTATCTAGATAAAGCCTTACCATAACCTTTCTATTTTCACCTCCCCTGATGCAGCTTATCTAAGTCTCTCATTTTCTCAGCCAGAACAAAAATCATCCCCCATGCTGGATTTTCTTCCACCTACTCCTATTCCCCTCGAACTGATGTCCCATTGACTTTAATACATGTTGTTCAGGTTAAAGTGCATCAGTCTGTTTGGTCCTGAGGGCACAATAACACCCTTGTCTCTAGATAGCAGAATTATCTCTCTGCCAGGAACAATCAAAGACCACAGCACATGTTTTCATCCCTTCCAGCCTGGTCTTCCGATTTTGATCATTGAACATCTTTATTCCACACATCAGATGTCCATCAGGCCTTTCACAGAGCAGCTCCCTTCAATGGTGTGGGTCTTCACCAGTTTTGCCATAGGACAGAGTTCAGAGCCGCATCTATTGCAGGTAGAGGGAAAAAAAAAAGCTGTTTAGGTTATGCTGGCCAATGCATGCCATGTCATGATCATCTTTTCTGCAGGCTTAGCTGCTGAATTAGAAACCAGTGAGAGTGGAAAGCACTAAGAGTTTACTGCATGAGGGCAAAGAGTCCTTTTCGGTATAAATGATGAATGTGGTCTGAAGAAAGTTCCAATTTCCTCCTAGGATGTTCATTTTAGGAAAAAATGGCTTGTGGTAAGTGTAATATTACAGAACATGGTATGTGTCCACTAAAAAATGTGTGACTATATTATGTGCTAAGTGGAGTTTAAATAGCTTTCCTGCAGAGCAGTCAAGGAAGATAGCAAGATGAAGCTGAGCAACAGGACGGGGCTTATTCTTTTCAAGCCAATAATTTCTTATTTGATGATCCTTTTAAAATACTTCTACTCTCAGCTCCCAAAAGCCATTTGCAGACAATGTTTGGTAAGCAGATTATGTGAAGCTTTTGCGAGCCCTGTAAGGAGCAGGAAGGTCTGGGAGCCTTGAGGGGTTTCACATTACTAAGGATGATGCCTGGTGGCTGAATGCCCACCAGCCAGAGCTTAACCCTGTGCAGACAGGGGGACAGCGAGACCGTCAGGTGCCTCCAGCCACTTCCCTGTCAGTGGGACAGGCAGTGTGTGAGAAGATGTGACAGCACACTGTCACAGGTTGGAGGGCAAGGAGGATGTGTGCAGCTGGCTGCAATTAGCAGCACTCTCAGAGCCCTCGGCACCCAGACAGAGGCAGCACAGTGTGAATCTGCCTCCTTCCCTTACCCTCATGGGAATGTGATTATGCTTAGGAAAGCTGGGTGGCAGGGGAAGCTAAAGGGCAAATAGACATGACAAGTAGGTTTTTAAGGGAAGGGAAGGGAAGGGAAGGGAAGGGAAGGGAAGGGAAGGGAAGGGAAGGGAAGGGAAGGGAAGGGAAGGGAAGGGAAGGGAAGGGAAGGGAAAGGAAGGGAAGGGAAAGGAAAGGAAAGGAAAGGAAAGGAAAGGAAAGGAAAGGAAAGGAAAGGAAAGGAAAGGAAAGGAAAGGAAAGGAAAGGAAAGGAAAGGAAAGGAAAGGAAAGGAAAGGAAAGGAAAGGAAAGGGAAAGGAGGCTGAGAGATGCTGGAGACAGGCTAAGACATGGCTTCCTGTCAAGACAGCTAGAGCTAGAAAATTACAGTTCTGGAAGGAAGGAATTTTTTACAAAATGGGGCTAAATTATTTGAGAAAGCTAATTTTTACAGCAGAAGTTATGGGTTTGTATGGGTAGATGGGTATACTTGGAGCGGGGGGAAGGCAAACCAAACCATGAAACTTCACAAGATCTTCTTTTGTTAAGCCAGCAGTGTGGGAAAGGGGAGCTAGCCAGGAGGGATCTGGACTCTGCTGTAGATCATGAGCCAAATGCAACTGGGCTTTGTTGTGTTGTTGTGGTAAAGCAGGTACAAGGGATAAACAGTGTGCTGCCTGGAAGATATGAGGAATAAAGTGCTCAGTGCTAGCAGTGTTTCACCTAGCAGTATGGTATATTTTAGAGAGATAGAAGCAGGGAATATACTGTGTGATATGTATCCATGCCAGAAGGTAGAAGCTCATGACTCCATCTTTGTTTCTTTATGCAGGCTTCTGATTGGGCTGGAAGAAACTGCAATTTCTATTTTCAGTATCTTCTCAGAATACATATATATATATATATATATATATATATATACACATTTTGTATTTTTTTTCGTACCTGACATATAGAGAAATCAAGCTTATAAAAGTGCATGTGCACAGGTAAGAAAAGCCACTGGTCTGAAAAGGGTGAAAACAGTGGAATAGCATGGCCTTGTTATAGATTATAAAGTCATTTACTTAAAATATCTTTCAAGACTCCTTTGACACTGGGAATGACAAAAATGACAAATACTTTAAATTGCTATGAAAGTAATCCTTTTTACTTTCTTCATGGATATTTGGAGTTTTCTGTTAGAAGCATTCAGAATAAGAGTTACTGGACAGAAATATTTATTAAAAAGTTTCCCATACTAGTTCCCATAAAAATCTTAGGTATTCAGTAATTTTATGCTAAAGTGTTCTTTCAAAAAAGTTTCACAGAAAAAATTACTACATGCCAAAAATAACAATTAAAAATATAGACAATTGATTTAAGATGAGGATTCATTTTACTATAAATAAATCTAAGCCTTAAAGGGGTAGAAATACCAGGGGAATTTTGATTGTCTCCATTAACCAAATGATAGTTGCTTCTGTGCACTGCTGCTGGGTAGTGGAGCATGGAGAATAGCTGACTGTCAGAGATGAGTGACCTTCGTTTTGAATGATGGAACTTCTCACAATTGGTCCAGGACTTCTGATGGCCCTGAACTGACAAGTTCTGGAGGGAAGCAGGGGCTGAATGAGCCATGCATGAACCCTGCCAGGAAGGACTGCAGCCCTCTGACACTGCCCCAGATGCACAGCACTTGTCAGAAAGGTAATGAGAGAAATGGTTTTGTTCTCCAGTGGTGTATATCACTTGCTGCTTGGCTGAATTCAGTTAAAATTATTGCAAAAACCCCTCCCAAAACTCTGGGAGGATATGGGGAGGTTGGAGTATCTGGAAAGACCAGAACAAGTCGAGATTGGCCAGTGACTCTAAAGTCAACAAAAAATTTTCCCAGAGAGATTGTGTAGCAGTGAAGGAAGTAAGGAGTTGTAGTTTGGCAAAGATCAGTACCTGTCTCAAGAGGCAAACAGCAGGAGTAAAGGTAAGAAAGGGAGCACAGAGACAGGAGTAACAGCCGAAGTGTGATGGTGAACATCTCATCCACTTTGAAAAATCTGGGTGCAAATAGGCATAGATGGGTGGGCTAGTTAAAAGGTGTTCTACCTAAAGAAAGGCTTTTGTCTCTGAAAGGTTGTTTGCTTTTATTAAATCAGAAGCTGTAGCTAGAAGAGGAAATCAAAACAAATGAACAACAAAACTCCAACTGATTATAAACCTCACCTTTCATACCATCAGAACTACAAAAAGCAGCACTGTTAAGTGCCTGGTTTTTTTTGTCAGAGAAGAGCTCTGGAAAACACTGCTACGTGAGCAGTGCGGTGACCGTTGGTGGGAACATCTGTTGTATATTTACACTTCTTTTAGCAATAACCACTTGAATGATCCTAGTTTATGCTGTCAGACGAAGGCCACAGTATCTGCAGAAACTGTCTCTTTGAGAGGAAATAAATGTAATTTCCAGTAGCTCCAAACCCAGTTCTATTCCAGCTACATTTTCATTAATAGTGTGAATTATTTCAGTCAAGGAAATGCAGAAAATGTGAGCTCAGTCTAATGCGAATGAGCCCCATCTGCTCCCCCACTTGTAGATGTATTAAACACCTAAACCCAGGTTCTGTTTCTGCTGGGATGGTGCAGTGACGACCTCAGTATACTTTTGGTGAGTAGGCAAGCTGCCAGGCATTATGTCTGTAGTACAGAGGCATCCCAAGGAGCCACACAACACTCTGCTGGATGCTGAGTATAGTCTTGGACCTTGAGTATGAGCAAACAAGTTCTCAGACACTGGAGATAAGAAGTAGCTGTGGTTTTTGATGCAAGGTTTTGCTGGTTTGCTTTAGTGCCAACTTAGGAAAGTACATGCCATGGATATAATTAGAGACATTAAAAATTTAAAAGGTTAACAGCTATGTTTTCGAGGAATATCTGTCTAGAGTGGTGCTTTCTGTAAAAGAGGGAAATTTGTACACAGAGTGTTCCAGGTAAGTTCTTACCCAACATCCCAACAAGGACACACAATTCTTGCTAATCACTTATTAGAGCATTTGTCCAAACTGCTTTATTTCAAGCTATGCCATCAGATTAACCTGATGCTTTATCCAACAATATATCTCCTGCTCAAGTATGACTCAGGGTGCACCAGTAACTATATTACCTGACTTTTACGGTTATCAGACCACTTTTCTAGGGGTTTTACATTAAAATCCTTCACTTGTGTTAGGTCCTAAAGCAGAAAATTGGCAGGGCAGGTCCTTTTGCAATATATTGGGGCATTCTAAATTTTTTTGTTTGTTTGTTTGTTTGTTTGTGTTTTTTTTTTTCTCCCCCCGTTTAGAAGTCCTAAGCATTGGATTGAACTCTTCTGGAAACTCTTTTACTCACCAGATCTACTAGGTATCCTGACTGCCAATGATTCCTGAGCTCACAGGTGAAAATGGGACCTTCTTGCCAATGCTTTGTGAAAAGTTTTTGCAGTTTTAGTTCCTTAGGGACTGGATGCCTAGAATATAACATATTTGACTGTCAACTGTATATTAAACAAAGAGCAACATCTCATAGAGCTGTGCTTTATTAAGTTACTGCTACCTCCCTTAGCTTTCAGGAGCATTGCAGGAAGCCTTTATGTGCTGAGTTAGATGCTGCATAATGAGCCATGACAGCTGGCATTCTGTAATCCTTCAGGTAGTGCCATGGTAATAAATTCAGCAGGGTGCCTGTGGATCAGCTCAAGAGCTGGCAGATTATGGTCTTGCCAAGATGGAATTAATAGTCAAATTGCCTTTTCTGGTAGTCATGTGATAATTCTTATTCTGAAGAAGACCAGATCATATGAAGGAACAAAGTGAAACAGAAAAACATGATCAAGAAAAACTGTTCTTCAGCTCCTGCTGCTGGGTATTTGACTATGAGGGCATCTGCTAATCCCCCTGTGGTGCTCCCTGGGGGCCTGTGTGGCAACTGGGGAAACATGGACCTGTATGCTTACTCTTGCTTCTCCAGAGTTAGTAACTTGCCTTCCTAAACGGCTGTGGAATGACCTTAGTAGATACTCTCAACACAGAAAAAAACCTAATGTTAAGACCTTGTGAATCATCTGGTTTGCCACCTACTGCAAGCTATCCCATCATTTTTTCTGGATAAGGCAACTTGGACCCAGATACCACAAGATATCTTCAAATTGCTCTTGAAATGTAGAGGCCACAGTAGTTAGGGGTCTTGAATTTGGACCTAGGCAAGAGATCCTGTATTCTAGGTCTGAATGTTCAAGCAAATTTCTTTCCTGTTTTCTGTCTTCAGCACTTTCAAACCACATTTTAAATTAGCAATGCTCATGTTGGAGATGATTTAAAGTATCATTACATTCTAAGTTGCATTTTGGTTACATACACCTCATTGTCTGTTTATTTTTGTGCTTTCTCTTAGAACATGCATCTGCATTTACACATTGTCTGATTGATGGAATGACAAGTGATGGGGCTTGAGCTGATCAATTGCTGTTATGGCCTGCTCATTCCTAGTTTGATTCATTTTCCTCTCACTCCTCTCTGAACCATTTTAGTGGGATCCTACAAATGATATCCAATTAGTCCCTCTATTGTAACACTCCAGATTCTGTATTGTACCTTAAGAGCTAAAGCTGTATTTTCTTTCAGATGAGTAAGTAAAAATAACTTCTCTAGATGACACTACAGGAGGAACTTGAGATGGTGTATGCAAACCTAAGGTGACTTTCAGTGTGACATGTCAGTACAAAGCATCGTCATGCTTGCTGATAATCACCCGCAAAAGAGGCTTGAAGTGTCTCTTCTAAGATGTCACAGATACGCAGATGGATCACTTTGAATACTTTTCATTATCAACACACTACTTTTTCTTTCATTCTCTATCCTTTTAGTGTCTACTTCACTACAGAAAATGTCTTGCCACTTATGTTTGCTTGAGTGCCGCAGAACTTTGAGACTGAGCTGAGAGGGTCTCTTGTTGAGACCAGGGAAAGTTGATTCTGCTGCAGTGATGTTTCTCCCAAAATGGAAAAGCTTTGCTTGAAAACAGCTGCAACCTCATAACTATTGCTAAAAACAGAAGCCACCATTTCATGATGGATTTCATGATGGATCTGTCTCATCTGTTCAAGAAATGTACTGCTTCTGCCTCTGAGTAGTTAATAGCAGCATTAGAGCCAAGTATCATGTGGACAGGTGTCATGAAAGTTTTGTTAAGTTCAGTCTTAAGACTTATCTAAGAGTACCCCATCAGCATCTGCTGCTTTGCCTCAGCTCTCAGATCTGAGCAGCAACCCCCTTTAGACCTGCTTGAATTGTCAGTATAGTGATGTGAGCCCACAGCAACCTTGCAGCGGCAATCCTTGGTTCCCAACTAGTCTGCTGATCCAACCTGCCAATTCCATTCAGCCTCTTCTGTGTCACCCAGTTGTACCAAGCTGTAGATCAGTCCTGACTTGATGCCTTTCCTGTGACCATAATTAAAATACTGCTCATTTCATTACCGCCAGTGAGCTGCTGAGTTGGGTTTCGTAATGAATCCCCTTTGGATTTTCCAACTTACCTGCTGAAATCACAATTCCTCATGTACCTCTGCAATAGCTAATTGTTTTTACCGTACCTAAACTTGTTTTCTTACAACATCCCATGTTCACATTCTGGGGTGTGCAGTTTTCATGGACACTGCAGCTTAAAAATCTGAATATTACAATTCAGACTATGCGGCTCAAACGAATTTTCACAACCCAGTTTAGAGCTCACAAATGAAAATAGATTTGTCTGCCCTGTCACCAACAGCTCTTTATTATGTATCCACAGGGACAAATTTACACTTAAGCTGTTTGTTTATATATGGATTTCAAAGGGGAAAGTAACCCAAAACAACAACAAAAAATCCCACCACCCAAAAAGGTCAGCCAATTTCAGAATTTCAGAAATATGAGAGGGACCCCCATTGTTCTTGAAAATATTTTGAGCTTGTAGGTGCCACACACACATTTGGAAATTGCCTGCCCTTCTCAGGAACATTGTATCCATTAAAAAGAAATGGATCCTGCCTTCTTTGCGCAGGATTATGCCATGCCTAGATAATGAAATCAACATGTCTGAGGGTAGCATCAAGATACTGAATTTAAAAGTCTGTATTCAAGGAATTGGAGGTCAGTCAAAAAATAATAATTTTGTTATGGGAGCATATGGTACTTCTATTTAAAGTGTTAATGCTGCCAATGGCAAGGAGAAATTTTTTTTTTTTTTGATTAAAGATGTTCAGGTGTTGGTTCTGATAAGAAAGACTTCAGCTTAAAAGCAGAAAGCAGTGTTTAATCAAAGTGTAGTTTTTACTGGCAAGAATTGCATGCTAGAAAATTGACAAATAAAAGAATAGGAGATAAATACAAGGATTCTCCTTTCAACAAAATCTGAGTTTCCTGGTTGATTTTTGCCAAATGTAGCTTCATGCATGTGCCTCTTCATGTCTGTTGTGCAAGATGGGATCGAGTAAATGACAAAATTACCTTATTGCATGGCCAATGGTGGGCTGCTAAAAGAATATATGCATTAGACAGTCCCCATGCTTTTTGTATCCACAGTGTCACAGTGGGCAAATGCCTGAAGGGAGACTGTAGAAGGGCATCATTATTGGGCTGACAGCTATTGATTGCTTTCACTAGTCTCTCATACTTTATTATCATCTATTCTTCACTCCACAGATGCCTCCTACACCTCTCTCATATTTAATATGATTCATAAGTAGCAGCTAAACACACACAGACAGAACTTGCCAAACACATCAGCAGGACAGGAACAACAGCAGCTAAACAGCAATGCTTGATGCAGAAGGAGAGATTAGTTTAAAAAGTGATTGACTGACATCAAAGCCATTTTTCTCCTTGTGCAAACCCTCTCTGCAGTGAGTGAATTTCTAGATTACAATGCATGAGAATTTTGATCAGTTCTGATAGGATAAAATATTGCTCTAATGAAGAATAAAATGGTTCAAGAAACACCACTGGAGGAATTCTGAACGTCCTTTAAAACCCCAGAAGAGTAAGAAAATAAGATGTTAACAGAACTGGATGAACAGAATCATAACAGATCTTGAAGACCTGCTTGTCCAGGTAACATCCTCCTTGGGGTGCCACATCTGCATGGTGACACTCAGAACAAATGAGCACAGTTCAACCAGTTGCAGGAGTTGCCTTTCTTTACAGAACTCACCCTGTGAGTTGCAAAGTCTCCCTCCATTGCTAGATGGAGCCACTGCTTGCTTGGGATCAGCCTCCAAGAGTCTAGCTGCTCTCAGAGAGCAGCTGCAGGAAAGAGGGTCAGCAGCGTGCTGCCACCCAGCACCAACAGCCTGGGATCCTCTGCTCTCCTGGGCTCTCTGCCCCTGTGACAGGTTTCCTCACAGTGACTGCAAATTATTACACCAAGGAATCTCTCAGTCACTTATATCATGTGGCCTGCACTTGCATTGATGGCAGGCTATTGACTGATACAGTTAATTTCACCTATAATATGTACTTAAACTTTTAAATATTCACCTCATAAAACATGAAAGAAAATGTCCTTGTCAAGCAGGTAGTTAAAATCTCCTGTTTCTAAATATTGTACGGATACTGATGTGCCCAGCACTAAATGCTACTAGAAAATCCTGCTGGATAAAAGAGTTTTGTGAGATTGTAAATGATGGACTCTGTTATTACTGCTGTGTAGTTTCTGATATAAAATCTTGACTCTGGAAAGGCAAGCCTATTGGAGGTAGCAAAAATAGGGAAAAGGTGGATGGACAAAGAATGACAAGGAAAAGGAGCTATTTTTTAGTATGTAAAGATAATATTGATTATCAAGCCATGCTAGTAAAATCATAAAATTAATTCTTGTCATACACACAAAATAGCACATCTTTCCTTGTCAGTGTTGGGCGTGGGGGTGTTTTTCCCACATGCTCCGTGCTTACTTGGGAGCTATAGGGAGAACAGTATGGTTTATTTTTAAAGGACAAGTTTCTATACCAGCTAAAGCTACAGTAAAGAACTAATCATAATTTCAGGCTCTGCTACCTCTTTGCAAATAACAGCTAGGAAGTGGTGCGTGCTTTTTTCTGCAGGCTGTGTTTGTTTCAGTATAAAATGGCAAATATGCCCTAATGTCAACTGGCATTTTGTGTCTTCTAAGAAGTTAGTTCTGTCATTGCAACACTTGGGAGTCTAGTGCTTGTCATTTGAGAACATGAGCTCACTAACCCAGCTAAAACAGTCAATGAATATGGAGGCAAAGAGATTGGGAAACTGGTCAGCACATGGAAGGAATATCAGAGACAAATCTTATGAGAGATTTTGGTAGTATTTAGAGACATGCTATTTCCTGACTCCAATGGAACAAAACTACCCTTCCTCTTAAATTGATGACACAGTTCAAGGAAAGGTCCTTCCTTATTGTCTTTTATGAAGCTGGAAAGAACTGTGGCTGAATCATAAAATACAAGCATGTATACAATGCAATTAATAGAATATATGCTGGCAAAGCACTGATTTTCACAAAGCTGGAAAGATTTCTGAGTTTTGATGTGTCTTTTGCACAGAGATGTAGTCTCTCATTGAATTTCAGCTCTAGGAAAGCCGTAAATCAAGGTCTTAGGTGATGTATCTCTTTTCATGAAAAAATATTCAATGTGAAGTTTTAAAAGTGAACAGGGAAAAAGAATACAAAATCTTACTCACTTTCTATGGGAAAGAATTGCCTAATCATTATTTATACCTTTAAAATATATGTTGGAGTGCCAAAAATATTTGGTGATGCTTAGTGTCTGTGATGTGACTTCCCTGAAGCAGAGCAAGTGCTGTGAGAAATTGTGGAGGAAGGAATATTAGGTCTTAATAAGCTCCTCTCTCAATTGTTGGGTGCTGTAAATTTGCCTATGTGGTACTATTCTATACCTCAGCTTTTCAGTGATGAACACTACAATCACATTGTTTTCTTTCCATATGTAAATTTACTGCACTCCACATGTGCTTCAGTGAAAGACACCTTGAATCACTCTTCTTGCCAGTATGAGCAAGGACTGTTGAGTTTGAGTATCTGACAGACACCTCAAGTTTGTTACCTTTTCCTAAAGAGAAAGTCCAGGTAGTAAATTGGGTCAAACAAAAGTTCAGAAAATCATAGGGAAGTGCTTCCTGTTTCTGCTATTAAAAAACCAAGAGCATAAAGATGCCTGGTATTAAAGCCAAGGTTGTGATTATCTCATTCAAGATAAAGCATGCTTTACTCTGTGAGTAATGAGAGTATATGGCTGGTATGGTCATTGTAAGACTGTCCAAAAAATGGGAAATAAAAGTTGCTATAGATATGTCTGTGTAAGATTATTTTATTTTCTGGACTTGATTTTTAGTAATACCCTATTCAAAAATGTAAACTATTAGTGGCCTTACATATTTTATAATTTAAATTTGTTCTGTTATCTGAGGACTAGATATGTAGCAAATGGAATCCTTTTTTATAAAGGCCTGTGGGTCTGATCTAAATTGATAATTTTTTGCCCTATGTACAGGTCATAACTGCTAACCTAGCAGCACATATATGAATGAACATGACATACTGGGAAAGAACTGCCATATATATATTGTGTATGGAGGCCATGTCTTACAGACATATATTTTAGTTCTTGGAAGGAGTCAGATATGTGGGTGATCTGGTCAGCCACGACTTATGTGGGCTGGAAAATGGTCAGGTTTTACAGCTGAGAGGAGTTTCTAACATCATCCACTAGGATCTCTGGAGGTGCTGGGATCAGCACTACTCAACAAATTCATAGACTGTTTCCACAAAGAAATTAACAGTGATACAATAATAACTGGAGATTTTTAGAGTGTTTTTAATAACAAATTAATTTAAAATGTGTTAGAAGTAAAAGTGAGTGAGGAGACTGAGGCTGGAGGTAATTCCACTTTTACAGCTATACAAAACCAGGAAACAAATACAGGACTTCTGCCAAAGTATGCTACAAAATGTCTTAATACTCAACATGAGCTGAAAAGGTAACTAGAAGGATGGGAATGATTGGGAAGAGAATAGAGAATAAAACAGAATATGTCATTATTCTGTGATGCATTCTATTATTCCATTGTGCTAGAACTCTCTTCCAACATTTTGAATACTGTATAACATAAATTAGGTTGTAAAAGGGTGCTTAGGTACAAAAGAAGTAACTGGGATTTAGGCCTATATAATCACAAATGACAGGGAAAATATGAGAAATAATGAGTAAAAGTTCCATACTCACAGTTGAAGAAGCAGAGGAAACCTGACAAAATGATCAGGTAGAAGATTTAAAACAGAAGTTTGCCATGTTCTTCTACAAGCACTGACCTGGAAGGTCATTAAATTTTAAGAAATGGAAACATACATCTCTTGATACAGCAGTTGTAGTCAAGACTATTCTGTACTTCTTTTGTATAGAACTGGAGCACTAAACATGACAGACTCTTCATTTGAACTAGGCACTCTATAAGAACCATAGATTTTCATCTGAGCCCTTTTGGAGGATACCACGGGACAAAGAAATGGTGGCAAATTACTACACAACTGATGGTTATATGCACCAGGAATTGATCTGCAGACACTGAGCATGTCCCAGAACTGTGTCTCAAGGCATTTATTTCACTGCCCACCATCTTCTTTTCTTTCTTTTTCTTCTAGTTATAACATGCTTACAGAACAGTACTTTTAGGAAGGTATCTCTTTGAAATGCCCTATGTGTTCTTTGTCTCTTCTGATATTTTTCTTTCCCATGTGGCAAGTACTTCTACACTGTCAGGGAGCTGACCTTGTCTGGAGATTCTTCAGGTTTTAGACAAAGAGACAACACTCCTTATATGAGGTTCAATAGTCTTATATTCTCTGTCAGGACTGAATTAGTCCAAATTTTGTGCCTAACAGAGACAGAGAAAAGCTGCAGCTCATTTCCTTATTTATGTAGTTTTCCTGTTTCAACACCTCCTTAGGAGCTGTTAGATGGAAAGGCAATTTGGACTTTTCTCTGAGGGCAAAGGAAAAATCTATTCAGACAGAACAGCCATCAACAGAACAATGGCTGAGTTTTAAGAATGCATTCCAAACCCTGAAAAATTCCATATAATTTTCTATTTCGTTAGTACTTTTCATCGAAATGAGCGTAACGCTTTCTTTAGCTTGAAAGGAGCAGTACAGATTTACACCTACTGAGATTCTGCTCATGTGTGTCTCATCTCTCCCCAAATATTCCCCATCTTGTACGCTTAACTTGTCAGCAAGTAGGACTAGGCAGCATGAAAGAGGTGCACACTACAGCTATTCATATGGTAGTTTCTTCAGATAATTAAAATCCCTGCTTCTTTAATTTGGTACCTTTCAGCTACATTGGATTTATCTGAAGAAAAGGTCGAACCAACAGGCCAAACTGATCAATGTGGCCACATACAGCCTTGTTTGTCACCTCTGTCATAAGTACATTTATAGACCCCATAGCTGTGAAGATCTGTGGTTTTATTTTTCTCTGTTCTCTGTCCTATTTCTTGGTTATTTCCTGCAAGTACACAGAAGGCCCAAAGTAAAAAAATACACCCTAGCCATTCTGAGCATGAAATACACTTTAAGGCCACAGTGGAAAATCTTTTAGATCATAAAGCATTGCTAGAATATCACAGGTCAAAAGATGATTCAGCTCAATGCTTTTTCCATTTGAACTCTAATGCTAATAAACTCTTTCAAATTTTATGTGGCTATTATTATACCTCTGTAACATCCAGTCTGCACCAACACTGGAGTGACTAGTGTCCCTGATTTCTCAGGTGAACGTGAACAGGTTTTCTTTGAGGGTCCTTGTACCATGATAGCAATTGAATTCTCATTGTCAACAAGGACCTGCAGCCCAAGAGGTGGGTTTTGCCACAGACCTGTAAGAAGTGGAACCAGTGACAGACTTAATGCCTAAAAGCTGAACATAGCAATGAGTGATGGTATGTGTCCTGTAGGAGTCTCAGTTGCTGCGGGAGGAAAGGGGCTGTGTGAGATCTGGAAAGGCCATAGCATTGAAGAAGGTCCTGGTTGGTTCTTGGGCAGCTCTTGCTTTGTCTCTCTGCTCTGGAGTTAAGGCACTACTGTCCATCCGAATGTCCCCAAAGTGAAAAGCCCAACAAAGTTATTTCAGGGCATTAAGTTTTCCCCATCCTTATCTAAAATACAAATGCTGGATGAGGTGCCAGTGTCTACCTTTCTTATGTATTATCAGTCACTGGTGAGGCTTTTTCCCTAGGAAGCAGGAGTCTGCTCAAATTTTTTTCTTTGATTTGAGATAGCTCTAACATGAGCTTCCTACTTCCCTCTTATCTGCTAATGACTGTCCTTATTTTTCAGAGACTTGCTCCACTCCTCCTTGCTCATCATCCTTCATAGGCTATGACAGTGCATGAGGTCTAGTAGCTGCAGACTAGTGGGCAGTTGGGGAAGTTTGAGTTCTGGTCCAGTCCCTGCCCCCAGAACTATTTAGTTATTTCATGCCTTTTGTGAGATAAAATCTAAAACTGTTCTGCAGACAGGGCTCAGAAGAGAGACAGTAATTGCAGCTGAATCACTTCCACAGATACTACTTTAAGAAAAGGAAAATGATCATCTACCAAAGTTGCTGTCATTAACCTTTTCTGCTTTTGGGGATCAAAAAGGGAAGAAAGAACAGAAGAGTTCAGTGAAAAATAGTTTCTGAAGTGGTATTTCCACAGTCAAGTAAAATTACTTTTAGATATTATTACGAGTTGGATTAAAACTGTCTGAAACATATTATATGTTCCAGTAAATCAGTAGCACCCTTCATGAAACTGAAAATTGGAATCAGTAGTGCTGTACATAGCAAACAAAAGCAGATTTACCTTTGATACCTAGTTATGAGCAGCTATATTCAAAACACTGGACAACTACATTACTGAGTTTCACATTTGCAAGTGGTGACATGATGGAAATAAGCAAAAAATTACTATTCATCATCTACTGTGGGCTATTTGTCTGGAAACTGCATGCTCCTCTCCTGTGGTAGATGTTTTATTTAGAGATGTTTCTTGGCCCCTTGCAAGTGTGCTGATGGTCACAAGGGATTTTTCATCATTCAACATTTGAGAAAGAGTGCTAATCACTGATTGAGGTGGGGGAGTTATCTGCTCAAAGGTTACTTAACGATGTTAATCTTCCCAGAACCTGATTTTCTCTCCGAAAACATATTTCTTCAGAAACCTTATCCAAAGTCTGAGCAGAAACAGGGATTTTTTTTGTTACACACCATAAATCATAAGCATCCCAAAATAGACACCTCAGTATGAAAATCATTTCTCTCTGGAGAGAAAAAAAATAAAAGTAAAGCATTGAACTTGCATTTCTTGTGACCACTGGTCTGTTGCATGATGATGGGATTGCATGGCTCTATGCCTATATGCTTATATGATTTGTATCTGTGTTTCTATTGGGTACATAGACTCTAATTCTGTTCTCCTCAACCCTTGCAAGTAAGAGTTCAAAAGCAACAGTTTTATTTCTGGTATGTTTTGCAAGCCTTGGGTATTACTGAAATCTCTCTCTACCTTCATTCTTAATCTTATTCTTAGTCTTGTGTTTTATTTTTTCTTGGTGTAGCTTTTTAAATTGCACCTTCCTGAAACAATGATTTTGTCATATGATATTCATTGTCTGGAATAGTTCATTCAGAATAACTAGATCCTTAAATTATTCACAGAATTAGATATAATTGTACTCTATTAAAATATTTGTAAAATATTTCTATGTACTTTTTTACATGGAAATTATAAGACGTGGAGGACAGGAGCCATATTTTGCAAATTCTGCTTTCAATTAAAATACACGTAATGGCTTAGGGTTGGATTTCCCTTCTGTATGTGTTTGCTCAGAAATCAGGCAGCATGTGTAAAGCTGTACATGCATTTGACCTTAACTGTAAGAGGTAAGCCTACTCTGTTTTGGGACACATAGGAACTTGAAACTGTCATTTTAAAACAATATTTTTTTATTCTTTGTACTGTTTTTTAGCAAAAGCTCCAGCCCATTGTTCCTCATTAATACATATTGCACAGGAAAACGCCAAGTTATAGCCCTGGTGACTGCTTTCTAAGTCATCTGGCATGCTTTACCAAATGTCATTTTCTGGTACCACCTCTTAAAGACTTTGCTGTCAATGATCTGAATTAGAGATGTGCTCATCCATACTGTTCATTGCTGTGCTTAATGTGTCATTACACAAAAAAACATAGCAAAGAAATCTCTTGGGTTTTACATTAAGTGAAGAAATGTCTCAGCACTTCAGTTTTGTTTAGCTTGGTATTGACCTGCGTAGCCATTTTTTACCTTAGGAAAATATTTTCATTGTTTCTTAAGTTCAAAGTTGTCAGCCGGGGACTAAATGGAAGAAGAGCTCTTCTGTCATTACCTCTGCTGTACCCACCCTCTGTCAGGGTGTCAGTCCCTGGCAATTTATGGGCAAGGAGCAGAGCAGCAGTGCTTGGATGGGAGCCACTCTGGGAGAGTTCAAATTTTGCTCCAGGCTCTGTCCTTAAGCTCATCCCTGGGAGGAAACAAGTCCTGCTCTTGCCATCTTCTCTTGACACTGGACTTGAAGGAGCTTTTTAAAGCACAGAGAAACCCCTATGGCAACCTCTATATCAGATTCATTTGCTGCAGTCAGTTTTTCACATTGCATGGCATTTCAGCTCTGTGTCTGAAACTTTCTGACAATCTTGTTATGGCAGCCCACAGTTTTTGTGCATTGCCAGTTTTACAGAGGAGATTTTTGTACACATGATCATTACAAAAATGAGTTCAGTACCCTAAATCCTGTATTCGTTTTCATTTTGGATTGAAATGGTGTCTACAGTTTCCATATTCCATTCTCACTATAAATATCCATTATATCTTATACTCTGCAATCATGTGAAGAAAATGGAGATTTCTGATATATAGGGTTGAATGAAGAGAACTGGAATGTGCACTGGTGTAGAGCTTGGCATTTGGAAATCATAGGGTCCAATTATCCCTTTTGCTGTTTAAGTGTCTCTTCAGATTGGGAGCAGTTAAATATTTTCTGTGTATTTCACTGTCAGTAGCTCAGTGTAACAAATGGTTCTTAAGGGACTGAGCTGTGCTATTATTCTCAGCCACGTGTTTGATCAGATTTATGGTACAAGGTTAATTACTGTTTGTTTACAATTTTAGGATACTTTTCTTTAAAAAAAGACAAACAAACAAATGCTAATTGACTAGTAAGTGCTTTTTTATAAAACCTTAAATTATCAATACACGATAAGCAATGGCAGGATTCCTTAGCAAATACAATTCTTCCAGATGCTCACACATCCAAATCTGTACCTTTTCTCCCACCTAAAGCCAGCATAACCACTATTACATTCAGTATCATTATTTCCACTTACAGTAGAGATTTTAAACAAGATGTTTAATTACTTAAGGTGCCCAAGTCAGCTTATCTTTCTACAATGTCCATGAACTGCAGGTATATTGATAAAACCTGAACAAGGTTTTCAAAGAAAGAATATACTGTATGAGCATAAGTATTCAATTCATAAAGGAAATTTTGCTTATGCTACAGCTAAACATTACACATCATGGTAATGTGAGTAGTTTGAGAGCTATAGTTATAGGAAAAGTTGTTGCTGGAGAGATAGAGATGACAATAAACATAGTCATATAACATTACTGCAGAGATATTGTCTTGTTTTTATTTTAAAATTAAATATTTTGGAGCCCAAGGACCTAAATGTTTGTGGTTCCTTCATTTTCTGTTATAACATTGATGTTTTAATCTGTTTTAAGTTGATGAGTGCTCTGAACACCAGGGTATTTTTGTATCTTTTGTATAACCATAATAGACACATGCAAGGATCTACTGCAGAGGCTTACTGTGGAAGGAAGTGGTGCATTTCAGTTTAATTAGCATTTTGCTGGGTCTTTGAAACTACAGGTTCCTCTAGGCAAAGGCTTGTTAGTGGTCCATTATGAACTATGTAAACACATGATAAAGTGTTATTTGAAACTTGTATTTGAAGTGAGGACCTTAACCCAGTGGCTTCTGGGTGGGCTGGAGCACCTTGGCAAACCAGGGAATCAGTGCTACAGCAAAACTCTCGGAAAACCTGTTTCTGGGGAAATATTAAATCAACCTCTGCAAAGCTTGTGACACTGACAATCTATGAAGTGTTCCTGTAAATAAATATTCAAATCTAAGCATTTGCAGAGGGAACAAAATTTTGGAGCTTTTGATGTGGTTACAGTTCCCCTTCCATTGAAATACTTATAGAATCATACTTTCAATGAAAGTAAGCTCAAACCATCACTAAGGATTTTTGAAAATGCCACCTCACAATTCCTGTGTAATTTCCATGCACCTTATTGTCTGTTTTCTGTCTCAGAAGGTAAAATCATGCAACTGATCCCTCTTCCTAAGGAGCAGATAGGTTGATCCTTGTATGTGAATGCAGGACAAAACAGAGCTCTGTTCTCAAGCTAAGCTGACACTGTGATGGTAGTAAGGATTTTGGCCTGAGGACTATGGATTTGTCCCTTTGATAGGGTTGTAAGCTTTGTTTCTACTTTTTTTTGCCCAGCTTGTAACAGAAATTTTCTCAGTTTTAAAATCAAGATGTGGAAATTAAAGCTGGTTTTGGGGTTTTAGGAAATTAGGCTGTTAAATTGGCTAATGTATGTTTCTGCAATGACATGTCATAGAACCATAGAATATTTTAAGCTGGAAAAGTGCTCTAAGGTCATCTAGTCCAACCATGTTCTAAGGACAGGTTCTACTGTGAATTAAATCTTTTAATATGGAAACAGTAAAGTGGATGAAAGCATTACAAGGTGATGGAAATTTTCTTCAGTTGCTAATCTCCTTCTCTGTGCTGAGTGTCACTTCTGTCATTTCACTGAATTCAGGAAGTCTTCCAAGCTTTTATCAATGTCATGATATGAGGAGAGGGAGATTCCTATCATATTGGAAGCTACCCATGAATAATTTTTCTTGGCTGGAGTTTACCTGACTGCAGTCTTTGATGCTTGGACTGTGAAGACTGACAGATGGATTCAGGACACAGATCCATGTCAGATGCTGAAACAGAAGGATCATTGTGCAGACCAGATGTCCCATAGATTTGTGTAAATGTGGAAACTGTTTGGGAGATCTGAGACATCTTCTTTACATCTGCAGCAAAAATTAAAAGAAGGACATAATATAAGAGCCACCATGACGGCAACAGATTTGATCCTGACTGCACAGGTACCAAGGGAAATGCTGCTACTGGCTTTCTTTTTGAAGATGCAAGAGGGTACTGAGGATTGTAACCTTGCTAATTGAGGATGTCTGTCCTCCACCGGGACATTGTGGTACATTGTTATTCACCAGAAAATCATGCAGCAGCAGGGCCTAGGAAACTCTTGCTTAATCTCTGTACCTTTTTCTTTCTTTTTTTTTTTTTAAGTGAACATTGCCATGGATCCCGACTTGGCTCTTGCAACCTCTGTGTCACATTAATATTAGATTATTTTAGCATACTTGAAAAGGGTAGATGTTCTCCAGGTGTATTGCAAAGACTATATTTGCCGGGGTGTTTGAAAGGCTGGGGAATGGGAAGGAGGATGAGAGGGCACAGTAACAGCGGTACTTGCAGTATGTTTTTCAAAATAAAATTTTTTCAAAGTAGATTTCATTATTTCAGTACACCTGTCCTGAAGTGCTGCCTAAATACCTCTGAAAACAGCACTGAATCAGATTAAGAAAGAGACTTGGACACATAAGATCAGCAGTGTGACCCAGGAAGCTCCCTTTTAGTGTCTGCTGGTCTGTAGGACTAAGGCTTCCAAGATGCCAAGCCCTTGGTCCTTTCACACATTCAGATCTGCATCCACTTTGCCAGAGATGAATCTTTCAGCATGTGTCTCCCACTGAAGCCACTTTAGATCTTGAAATTTCAGTGCTCCTCTGACCGCGGCCCTAAAGGGCCTGCCTGGTCTGCCATACCTAAGGTACCTTCCCCACACTGAGCACACAAATCACCGTAGTCTTTCACTCATTGAGCAAGGATCTTAAGGCCTGAGCTGATGAAAGATATAAGATTTATGGTAAAATGGGAATGTGGATGGGTACTGTGGAGATAAAACTCCTGAAGAGTCCTGAATTGTAGTCTGAACTCCCCTATTTTACTGAACAATAGGTAAAAATGCAAAAATAATTCAGGGAATAGGGCTATTACCTAGACAACTATCTCCCAAATGTGTTTTGGCCTCAGCAAGTGCAGCACTCATGCTCTCTGTTTCTTCTAATTCCCCACCTATGACAGGAGGGACAGAGAAAGTGGTGTCACCTAGTTCATTAGTAAGCAAATGTGTTTAATGAACAGGTTGTGACTCAAGCTACCTAATGGTTGTGTGTTTATGACTTTCTCACTGTCTGGTTCTTTTAGCAAAGGAATCTCTGTGCTGCTCTCTGGTCTGTTGCCTCTGGCTGCTGCCACACCACAAAGGTTTATGAATATTAAGACAAAGCATTATTTTGTCTATCTCCAACATCACCAGAGTTTAGATCTCTGCCCAACAGGCTCCCTCACAAAGTTATCACTATGAATTCACTGCTGGAGGAATGATTTTCTGCATACCTGCTCTGCTTTATGTATGAATATGGCATCCTAGGGAGATCCCTGCCCTGACAGGTCCCAGTTTGCAGAACCACAAGCTGAATATGCAACATGTAAGAGGTGGAAAGAATGAAGGGACAGGAAAGGTGTCATGGCAGACACAGGGCAATGGAAATGGCAGACTCTGGTAGGTTCGTGTTAAACTGATCTGGATGCTTTATTGCTTCTGAAAGGTATTAGAGATTTTGGGAGGAGGATGGTGAGCTGACTGGAGCTTTGACAGAAGAACAAGAAAATATGCAAAAATAAAGACTGAGTAAAGGTTTGGTATAGAGCAAAGAAATGGAGTTTACCTCATATTCACTTCATCAGTTGTCTCATGCTGATGAGACTTTGTGATGGCTTTTTATTCACTTTTTCAGAGGTCTTCGTCACAGCTGGTTCCTAACTCTTCCTCCTCCCCAAGAACATTGGCATCTCTGTCCTCCTTCACTGGGCAATCTGCTGAATTCTAATTTCATGGTTAAAACAAGTTCTTAAGGTGTTCTGGGACCTTGTCTCTCCCCGAACAGTGCTGTCAATCAGACATCTTTCACAATCAATTGAATCAGAAAACTTCAAGAAGGCAGACATGAGCTAAATGAAATTTTGTTTTAGGCCCAAAGGACCAACTTTGAAAATCTTTTGGACTTATCTCCTTGTGTACTTTGGGATAAGGTTAATTCCCTGCAGATAAAGTCAAACTCTTCAGACAGAGACAGCAAAAAGTTCACTGTCACTTTAAAGGGGGTTGAATCCATCCTCTCCTTTGACAGCAGAGGTAATGTAGTAGACTCATTTTCATATCTCATTCAGAAAGCAGATGAGATGGGAATCAACTTGTTTGACAGATGAACACCCTGGAGATAATTTCAGTTTGTCACAGTATGTGTGATTTCTTTACAATTACCGCCAAGCTATGAGAGCGCAGAAGGCTGGCCCATAAATGCCAGCCATTCTGCTTTCTTTAATTCCCAGAATATAAAACACTTTTCTAATTTTAAATATAAAAACAGTTAGAAATTAAAAGCTTCACTGGGAAAACAGACCCTTTTTTACAGTCAAATAGGAAAAAAAAGAAGAAAGAAATCACAAAATGGAAGGGAGATGGGAACAGTGGGGTTTGTTTCTTTGCAGTTTTTTCTTCTTCTTTCCTCAATTTTGAATGAGATGAGTTTGAAGGAGAGATGACATGTGCCTGCTCCTTTCCTTGCTTCAAAAGGGGATGGTTCAGTGTGCTGAGCAAGTCTGTACCAACACTCTTCTAAACAACAGATAGATGGGTCACTTAGGGTGTCAGAGGCACAAAATGTATGCAATAGTGAAATGCAGGAGAGATGTGGCTCCTTATGTGGCATGTATGTTCTGCTGCAGCTCTTGAAGAGCCTGACACCTCTCTTCATTTAACACTGCCTGCCAGCTTGGCTATAAAAATGTTGGAGGGGAAACCACCTGATTTCCTGGGCAAACAAAAAGATTTTGCTGCAGCCATCAAAAGATTTCAACTCTTTCAGAAACCTATTGGGTTCCATCTGAAAGTGGGATAGGTTCTCAGTCTTATTATTTTTACTGGAGGACTGTCCCAGATCATCACATCTCCATTGGTTATAAGACTTCTAAATTTCTTTTTAAATAAACCTATGCTGGCTTATATTAATTTGTTCTTGAACCAGAAGTGTATTTCAACTTTTAGTCTCCTTCTCTGTGTTTTCCATCTGCTTGGTTTTGTTGTTTTCAATCAACTTTTTTTCTTCACAGAGCTGTAATAGGCTTATGAAATGTAACTGTTTGTTTTCTCCCATTTAGTTCTTACAATTGCCTATTTTTTGCATTTATTATAAAATAGATAAGGCAAAATAGGTACTAAGCAATTTTTGTGTGGAAATCAGGATATGGAAAATGATGGGTCATATCTTTAACCATCTACATTCTGAACAGTTTGTCATCTCATTTTTAATTTTCATTCACAACTAATTTCACAACTAAAGATTCTTCCTACACATTCAGTAATTTTCATGCCTGATACTACCCTCCATAAGAGTAGAGCTGAACCAAATTTCTTTTACCTTCTATTTCTTTTTCTCCTGTAACTGAGAGATCTTAAAGTTTTGATCTGGAAATCTGGCTTCATCCAATCGCTGAGTCTCTCCCAGTGATTTTCACTTCCTGCTGTCTGTCCACCAGAGACCTGGCACTGATCACTTCAGTGCTGCCCTTCAGTGTACTTGTTGAAATGACTGTGGTTGCTTTATAAAAGCATTACCCTTATTTTTAAACTTTTTGAATGTGTCCCTACTGACCCCTTTCCAAGCTGTAATTGTTCATTTGGGAGATGCACACACATGGGGTCTTGGTTGGTGCTAACATCTGTGTACAAAATTCTCCAGTTTATTTCTCCTACCCCTATGGGACACCAGTTGTTCCCTGGTGACATAGTTCTGGTCGCAGCAGGGCTGTGGAGAGAGCAGAGGGACAGAAGGGAGGAAACCATGGCCTCTGCTCTTGATGCGGTTTAGCCCTGATATGCTTGTAGCAACAGTTAGGTTACTCCAAACAGTGCCTTTGAGACAAAGTCTTCAGTGAACTGCCTACCAGCAATGTGTTGGGATTTGTCCTGACCCTTTCAAATATCCTTGGGACCCTCTGTCCTGGGAGATAAATCACTGGTGGTTCATATCAACAGCACAGTTCCCCCTTAATACACAGTACTCCTGAATTCAAGCTTAAATGCCAATGACTTTAGTCGGATGTTTGCCTAAATATAATTTCATATGTATGTAGTGTTTGTAAAGAGATGCATCTTTGCCATATTCCCCCGATGCTCTTGTGTCAGTTTTATTCTTGGCTATCCCGAATAACTTGACAGAAGATACACACAACAAAACCTACCACGGCTTTTCTTCTCCAGCTGAACTTGTGTGTGCTCAGTTTGGCAAGCTGGCCTCCTGCACCTGTGCAGAACCAGACCTTATGCAAAGGTTAGATGCTCTTCATCATCCTGTAAGCAATCGTGAGCTAAGAAAGATGATTTCAATGCTGCCTCCAACTCCAACATCATCTTTTGTGATTTCTTCTCAAAGACATCTATTAGATAACACACCTGTACAGTCTCTAAAACACAGACAAGTTCCCAGGATACCCCTGGGAACCTGGCTAACTGGCAGCTCCATTCTGACAGCTTATTTCAGTGCACACAATCTTCTAAAGAAAAGTAGAATGATTTAATAGGAAGGGCTTAATGTCCCAACTTGATTAGCCCACACCTTGTCACCTTGAGTGGTTGGGCTGTTGTCATCTCCCTGTTGCTCTGGAGAAATTTCTGACACATCCAACATAGTCTAACAAAGATATTCAATAAATTGGTTGACTGCTTCCTTCTATTGAGAAAATGCTTTAAAATAACATAGTGTTTTTAAAAATCTTGGGACCCACCTCCTGTTTCTGAAAGACATGGCTTGAGAGCCAAGCCTACTGGTTAGGCTTAGGTGGAAGAAGTTTACGTGCAGCAGTCACGGAGTTATAGCTGTGTTATCCAGTTCCAGTTTTAGAGGCTTAGTATGGATAGAAAAATAGGTTTTTTTCATCATATGTATAATTGTTTCCTGTTTTATCATCTTTTGCAATACGTGCAGTATATTTGGTCTGTTACTGTGGGTGTTGGTTGAAACTCGGAATGGTAGGACAGTGGGATAAGAAAGAGCAAGTAAGACTGAGAAATATTTATACTTCCTTCTGCTAATTATTGTGTGCATGGTCTCACCATCTGACCTTGTGACTTCTCTAAAATTTCATTGCTAATTAATTTCCTTACCTTTCATCTTTTGTGAATCTTTCATTGTCCTTTCCCGGCCTTGTGATCACCTGCTTTGTGCTGCTCAATCCATCATGAAAGAGGTGAGTGTCCTGCTGGACAGAGAGGAGCAGCCCTGCTCTTTCCCTGTGCACTCTCTCTAGTGACTCTACCAATTGTTCTTCCTGCTTTCCTAAATGTCACCTACAAGCAGTCCTGGCACTGTTCAGCTAGGGACCACTTCTGTTGCAGAAGATATTACCAAAGCTGTATTTGGTGGGAACAAATAGCACGTAGAGAGATCTGTGGAGCAGAACAGTTGGGATGACTGCATTTCTCATCCCTGGAGATATTCTAGCATCAACAGTTATTTTCTCCCTGGTTGAGGGGGGCAAAAAGTCAAAATTTCAAATAATTTTTTTTTTTTTAGTTCTGTGAAGTACAGCATGAAAAAATGTAAACAGCCTTATTGAATTTGTCTATAAACATAATCAAGACATTCAGTTTTCATGCTGTTCCTACACAATGCACATAAGCCAATGGCCAAGAGCAGATCTTCTCTGTAAGCTGCCAAAAGATTTACAGTCTGAAGTAAACCTATTTGCACCTTTCTCCATTCTGAAGGACCAGTCTGAAGGACCAGATCCTGTGTGATGGTTTGATCCTTCCTGGATGACAGGTGCTTGTTGGAACCTAAGGCATGCCTCTGGCTGCCCTAGGAGGTCAGGAGCCCTGGCATGGGGGTCCTGGACCCTGGCAAAAAGCCCAGAATGACACAGTCTTTGATTTTAGTCCATGGGAAAGGTTGCTGACACAGCACGAAGTAATGCAAAACAAGAGAAGTTAAAAATGAGTAGTAATTTAGTATTTTACAAGGTAAAAAGTAGATTTTAGGATTTTTAGTATGAGGATGAAGGGTCTAAGATGGAGGATTTTGGGCGTTGCCCTGTTCTTCTTCTTCTCCTCCATCTTCTCTCTTAGTGTTGGCATAAAATGATTGGTAGAATGAAAAAGAGGTAGAAATTACATGTCTAGAATAAGTGCAAATTAATTGCCATAGAATAGTAAATAATAAATACGTTGTGAAGAATGGTTAGATCATGGAAAGGGGTACAAAAAGGCTGGGACAGCTCAGGACTGGGCAGTTCCCACTCGGACTCGGCTGCATCAGATGTGTGGCCGGAGCAGAGAGCTAGCTAGAGATAAGAAGAAATAAACAACCTGAAGCAACGTCTGCAGGCTTTTCTCATTTGTTCAGGCTCGGGGTAAGGTGTCCCAGAGGTGAAGATAAGAACCAGCATTTGTGTGGAGTACCCAACTCCCGCAGGTGCCCACCAAAGCCACTCTATTACTCCCCTCCTCAACTGGACAGGGGAGAGAAAACACACAATAACAAAAGTATAAAATAACAAAAGGTTATAATTTGAAGTATGGACAGGGGGAGGTCACTCACCAATTACAGTCACAGGCAAAACAGATTCCACTAAAAGAAATTACTTGAATTTATCATTCTCTAGTTGTGATTTGTAATAACGAGAAGTAAAAAAAACTCTTTAAAAACACCTTCCCCTATCCCTCATTTCTTACCAGGCTTAACTTTTTTTCCAATTCTCTACCTCCTCCCTCCAGTGGTACAGGGAGACAGGGAATGGGAAAAACTGTCAGTTCATCACATGTTTCTGCTGCTGCTTTTCTCCTTGGGGATAGGAGTCCTTTCCCTGGTCCAGCATGGGGTCCCTCCCATGGGAGACCATTCTCCACAAACTTCTCCAGCTTGAGTCCTTCTCATGGGCTACAGTTCACAAAGTGGGCTCCTATCTCCAGGAAGCTGCAGGTACCTGCCAGGAGATTACTCCAACATGGGCTTCCCATGTGGTCACAACCTGTTTTTGGGCATCCACCTGCTCCCTGGCCTGCAGGTGGGTCCCTTGTGGACTTCCACAGGCTGCAGAGGGACAGTCTGTTTCACCAGGGACTGCAGGGGAATCTCTGCTCCAGTGCCTGGAGCACCTCCTTCTTCTCCTTCTTCACTGACCTTGGTGTCTGCAGAGTGATTTCTCTCACATATTCTCTGCTGTGTCAGAGATCATCAGCACAAGTCTGGAGACTGTCTGGAACTGTCTGAACCTACTGCAGTGAGACTTGCAGCAAGATGCTATAACCTCTTTATCCCTCCAGTTCCCTGCAAATGTTATTTATTCATTGGATTAAATAATCCTGGAAAAACTGTTAGAAACTCCATTTCATTTAGGAAATTATTTCAATATCTTTCAGTACTCTTGTATGAAATGTTGGTTGTTTGGAAAATCCTGCAGGTTTCATGAAATGCTGATGTCACACTGCCTAACCATCACCAGACCATTAGGTTTCTTCTTTGTGAACAGCGAGGAGCTTTTTTCTTCTCTTCTCACAGCATTTGCAGTGTTCTACAGTATCTGAGCACCTTCTCCTCCCCCCAGTTTTCCCCTGTACTTCTCAGCACATCCATCCCCATGCAGGCTGGCTGTCTAGATCTCCATGGCATCTCACCTCTCTTTTTGGAGAACTCTTCTCCCTGCTGCCTGCCCGCCTGAAACTATCCCTCCCATCAGTTGAGTGATTTCCTGGATCTTTGGACACATTAATTCTTCTCTACCCTCAGCCTCTAGCATGATTCTGGATGGAATAGGAAAGGATGGAAATCACTCATGAAACCAAGAGGTTTCAAGGCAGGAAAAGAAGGAGCAAGTGGATAATGGAAATTTCTGCAGAATATTAAGTATGCTAAATATATTTCCAGGCTCAGTTTATCTTACAGCTCACCCAGCTATATCCAGACATTGGTATAGTCACTTTCAAATAAAAATAGGATTAAACTATTATTAAATAACTAAATAAAATTCAAACTGTCTCAATGTTGAAGAGGTTTACATTAAAACCAGTACCGACATAAACATGCAATTTCTGTCTTTTTAGTGCTCATTTCTTTGTGTAGTCTTATATCAGACATTTCAGAGAAAAATAGATTTTTTTGTTCCTCCAGATATTACTTTAGAAAGCTTCTTTATAAGTAAGGATGGTTAAGTAGAATAGATACAGGTATAACAAAGAATCAAACAGTAAACATTATTTTTTCAGAGCTTGAGCTGACTGAGGATTACCTTGTGCCATCTCAACTAATTCCATGTGTGTCCTTGTACATTTTGCTTATTGAAGAAAGCCTGTGCAATGCTGAACCCTTTTGCTCCTCTATGCAGAGGTGTCTGTCTGGTAGTAGCTGTGAAATGTAAAAATTTTTCTAGTGAAAGAGCAGAAACTTTACAAAGATTTCTCTCAATGTAAGTACCAGTTTTTACTATTTCATTAGGCTTCTAAATTCTAGAAAGATCTTTCAGAGAACTGAAACTCTCCAGAATTAAAGGAATTGAAATCACTTATTCATTTTACTTCTACTTAGAAATGCTTTGCCTAGAAACAAAACAAAACAAAACAAAAATTATTTGGGGAACTTTATAACTATTCTCTGTTCAATTAAAGTTTTAAAGCTGTTGTCAAATGTGCTTTTTAGAAGTATGCAGACAACACTAGCCTATTACTTGTGACAATTCCATATTTATTTAATGGGTACCTTAACCAAACAACTAGTTATGTCACAGAATGTAAGTCAAAGTTGTGTGGTTTTTTAACAAAAAATTAATATGCAAAAGTTACAGACAGGGTATTTAAGATTTGAACAGTAGCTATTTATTCAATGGTGCCCTGAATACAAAACCCTGTTTTTTTCTTTATAAATCCCACATTGGTCAGTTTGTTTGAAATCTAAAGTTCTGTCAGTGGATTGATTTTATTTCCCATTTAATTTCTTGTCATATAGTTTTCTTTCTTAGTAGGCTTCCAAGCTTCTTGAGTCCTTTTCCATAAACTTGTTAGGTGTTGAAGTTTTCTGCCACCTCACATAATTTTCAGCATCCATTTTTCTCTTGGTTCACATTACCTTCATCTGAGCTTCCCCCAGAAAAGCTCTGCAGTACGTATCTCACACACCAGTTTGTCACCCCAAAGCTTTTCCTTGCCCAGCACCATTTCATTAGCGAGGAAGGTTATTTCAAAACTTAATAAAAGCTCACTTTTCTCACAACATGCCACCCAAAAGGTTTGAATATCCATTATGAAATTTTGTGTTTGGAGAAGTTATTTAAAATGGCTGAAAGTGAATTAGAAAAGTTTGTTGTTTGTTTTTTTAAATCAAATTGCATAATAATTATCTTGAAATTTCTCTGTAAGTAAAGAGTTTCAAAGATTTCTCACTCTTTAGTGAACCTTTTGGACTAGCCCATCAATCTGAAGAATGGGGAAACCTTTCTTCCATTGCTTTGTGGTTTCTGCATCATCAGTGTGAGAGAAATGTTTCTCTTCCTCCTAACTAAATGGCTCAGAAAAACTGAAACAGCTGCACAATTCCCTGAATGAGGATGCCCCCATATGAAGATTCACATTGGGAAGAACCTGACCTACTACCTGCCAGCTGGGCAGGTGCACGATTCTTGCAGAGACATTGTTTTCAGACACCTGCTCTTTTTTTCCCTCTTCTTCAGAGTTTATTAAAGAATTCTGCCTCAATTTTATTTTCATGTTTCCATTTTAAAATTCTTGTTATTTTATGTTTTAATATTTTGCTTGATTTAATGTTCCTCTAAATTGCTGCAGAAGCAGCAAAAAACCCATGAATAGAATAAGGGAATGTCAGGCACAAACATAAAGAGGGAAAAATGACATCAGGTATTGACTGTAACTGCAAGAAATTAATGACTGTTTGTTGACAGAAAGACATAAATTGTGACTAAAGCCACTGTGTAAAAGCTGAACAGAAAATAAGTTTTTACACAGGCTTCTCAATTGCAGGCTATACCATCAAATTGGTTTAACACAGTGCAGGTTACTTGCCAAAAATATGAATGAGATTTATGTATCCAGCTCTGCAGCATGGAGTGAATTGTACACAAGGAAGATCTTTCGCACACGGTGGAAAGAAGGGGATGGAAATCAGGCTCTCACTAGCCCCTGTAAATATCTCCTCTGCCCACAGATAGGTCCTCTGAAAACATATCAGAGAATCTTAGAACAGTTTGGGTTGGAAGGGACCTTCAAAGGTCATCTAATCCAACCCCACCCAAACAAGCAGGGACATCTTCAATGAAATTGAGTATGTGTGAAGAAAAGTAATCAAAATAAGGTCTTGCTCTTTTCCTGTATCCATCAACTATTTTTCTTAATTATCTTGTTTTTCAAGCCTCATGACTTCTGTAATTTACTGCTTATGACAGTTTGCTGCTGAACTGAGAAGTACTGTGCTACTGAAGTGCCCTGCAGACATGATTGTACCAGACACTCCATGGTCTTGTTCTGTGTCTGTGTGAGCTGATTCCCTGTTACCCCCTGATTCCATGAAGCATCATCAGATCTCCTTGTGTAAATCATGTGGAGAGAAGAGCAAAGCCACATTCAAGAACAGCAAATAGCTGACAATATTGTGCCAATATGCAAAGAAGATTAATGTCAACATATATTAATTAATTTCTTGATCCATAGCTATCACTTTCTTCGATGAAGGAAATGGCTTTATTTATTTGTTTGTCCTTGGTAGCCTCTGAAGTGTAGGGCCCATTGCTGATGGGTTGGAGTCTTCTGCAGTCTGTAGGCTGCTTTAAGGGGCAATCACTCATCTAAATGAGGGGTGGGGGATGGCAGACCTCAGCTTCCATTATGATCTTTTGAATCCTAACGCCCATCCTGTTCAGCTTCTAAGGTTATGATTCTTCTCAAAAACCTGCACATGAAGTCTGTTCTTGATGCCAAAATATAAACAGATCAACACTTCTCATTTATGCCTATTAAACATAAAAATAATAAGAAATAAATATAGTAGGAAAGAAAGAAGAGGGACACCCTCTTCATGGTGTACCATATTCAGTATGATACTCGTGTCTGCAGTGACTTCTGTGAAGTGGTACCTGCTCTTCTGCTCCAAGGAAAAACCCACTACCCCTGCAGATGGGGCAGACACCTTTCTTTGTCTGTCTCTCTGAGTATTGCAGTGCTTTTGAGGTGAGAGTTGCTGCTCGGATGACAAAAGCAAAGGACAGTATTTAGGCAAACGTCATGACTTTGAGAAGAAACAGAGAAATACTTATTTTCATGATACCAGTCCTCATGGTATATACACTGTTTAGCTCAGAGTTTTTGCCTGGAACTTGTTCTAGATAAATGTTTAAAGCAAGCATGTATCTCTTGGTTAAAAATGCATTATAAATTCATGATTTTTTGATTTCTGCAGAAGTTCCCTACTAGGGTTATTAAATCACATTTTATGTCCTTTTCACTTTAATCTCTGAGCAAACCCAACTCATGCACACCTGATTTGCTGTCACACTAACTGAAGCAGAATTTTGGTGATTCAGATCAAGTATCTAATTGTACCTAGGGTCCTGCATCTTGAACAGATGGTTTTCTTCTTATACGTTCATCTTTACAATGCACAGATTTCTATTTCCTGCTGAGAAGCTTTTTGTAATACACAGGCATATTTCCAGAAAGCAGAAAACAATAGTTTATTAGTGTGCACACCAGAGCCTTCTACATGGCATTGCAGTGCGTGGGAATTGTTTGACTGGATTGCCTGGAGAGGAGCAAATTCCAGATAAGGTTTTTCCTGTGATAGGGCATTTAAAAGTTTCCACTTAGTGAGGTAGCACTTCCCAGCTAACTAACTCTCATCTAAGGACAAAAATAAAGGCTCTTCCTCCCAGTTGCTGGTTTTTGTGGCATTAGTAGTTTCTTTGTACTTCCAAGGCCTCCATCTGCCTGTTGGATTTAATTGACCAATCGGCTAAGTTATCTGGGACAGAATAGGGAGAGCGAAAAAGTAGGATGGAAAGATGAAAGAGTATTATCTGTAAAGCTCCCTTTCCTTAAGACATTTCTTTCCCCTTATGCTTAAGAAATTTTTTTCTCTTATCCTTAAGGGGTTTTTTTCCTTTTTGTAATTCAGATTGCATGTTTCTTTCCTCTTTTAATTTTCTGCTCTACCAAAAAATGACTTCTAAAATTTGAGGAAATGTCAACAGAGGCTCATGAGATCACCATGTTATATCACCAGTTTTCTCTGTAAGGGATTTGTTTACTGTTTCTTATTTTCTTCTCTTTTTTGAAAGGTGCATACTGCAAACCCCAGATTTTTCAAGCTAGAAGGGCAGAGCACCTCTGGCACTGCTTGTCACTTTATAGTAAAAGTCAGTTTCTGGGGGTGCAGGAGTTTGCCTGCTCTCAGAAGAAGGGCTGAACTTGATATTAATTCAGTTCAGGACTCTTTCAGCAGTGGTCACAGTCCTCAACAGCTATTTAAAGCTACCTAGCTGCCTTAGGCCAGACACTCACACAACCTAATTCTACAGAGCTTTTGATCTCTCATTCTGGGCAGCCTTGTCACTGTGATAATGAGTTAAAACTGAAATGGTCAGGCAGTTGTTCTGATATTTTAAAGGGACTATTGTGCTTACACTGCTTACATGGTACCAGCACATTTCAGAGAAGGATGATGCTCCCCTTCTCCCCTCTCATGGAAGCCTAAGTTCTGAATTGTCTCTCTTGCAAACTGGGGGTTAATCCACCATGAATCTTCCCAGATCCGGGTGAAGCCAGGCTTAGGGAAGGAAGGGGAAGCTGTGGATGTGTGTTCATTGCCGCTTTTTGTGCCCAGGTGCAGTTTAGATAGGCCCACTCATGGAAGCACTCTCCCAGGCTCCTGCTGGTCCTTGTGTCCCTGGCACAGACACCCCTTGGCAGAGGGCTCACATGTCTGCCTGGCTGGGGCTGCGAGGTCCCAGGCTCCTAGTGCCAGCACACATGGCATGGCAGGGGTCACTGAGCCCTGCCTGCACCTCTCCCTTTAGGAACGATGGAGAGAGGTTTGGATATAACCCTTCCAATTAAACATGCAGTGGTAAATGAAAGGGTTATTAGTGACTGCCATGGAGTGGGCAGCCCTGACCCCTCTGCAGCCCAGCCTGGCTTTGTACCCCAGTGTTTCTGGGTATGAGGCACTGTGCAGCATGGAGCTGCCCATCAAAGGGACCCCACTTTTCCAACCATGGAGGCAAAGCAAGCAAAGCGAGAAGATCCTCTGCCAACACCCCAGAAGACACCCTGGAGCGAGTTACCAGTGTGTCTGCACACTTTATGTGGGAGGCAGGCAACATTCAGTTAATTAAGGTTTGATCTGTTGTTTATTACAGTACATATGTTCTTCAAGGGTGGAAAAAAGTGGACTGAGGTCTTGCTGTGAATATTTTTCCTTGCTCTGACCTGAAGTAAGGCTGACTGTAACAGCAAGTATGCTTTTTAATGCTCTCAGTTACTTCTACAAATAGAACAGACACTTCATCTACCACACAACACTTGGCGATAGAGATCATATTTTTCTATCAATGTAATAGAGGTTTATTGGGAATGACAACAAAACTTGAATATAAGGTCTAAGAAAATATATTCCCTAGATCCTACTAAACTCTTACAGTCTCAGAAAATGTCATGAAAACATGATTTAACTGTGACATTCTTTGTTTCTTAAACAATGAAGAATAGTAACTTTTTGTTTTCATGAAGGAAAATACTTTTAAAATAAATTCTAGATCCTCTGTATAGAGATTTTCTAATATAATTGCAATTCTCTTTGCAAAATTGACCAGAGCAGTTCAAGAGACAATTGCACACTGGCAAATTTCCTGTAGTACGTGCCTTTCAAGTGTGATGTGCATCCTTTTGCAAACAGCTAGCACAGGGTCACTGATTTGCTAAGGCATCAAGAACAGGCATAAGTAAGACAGAGTCAGCGTCCTGAATTTCTGCAAAGAGGGGAATTGAATCATTAGCAAATGGATGGCTATCCTTTTTATAACCCTGGTTTAAGATGAAACTCTCTGTGATACATGTAGGCAGACCTGTGAAGAAAACCAGATTTATTAATCTCCTTATAATCATCCTTACAGGCAGAAAATGTACATTTGGCCTCCCTTATTCTTCCTCACCCAAGTAAGTGACCAGTTTATTTCACAAAATAAATGGGAGAAACAAGTTACTCACCACAGAGGGAATACCCAAGAAGTTGTTTCACAGAACCTTCACTACCACAGTGGCTGTATTGGGATCTGTCATTCACTTCTTTATAAAGACAAGAAATGGTATAGGGAAGACATAAGACCTTTACTACCACTTTTTGCATCCTTTTTAGGGCTGGGTGGGATATTTATGTAGGTGCTCTCTGGTTGGTTCATGCTCCTTAGACTAGTCTCTGCACAGGTCTTGAATAATAGAATTGTACCAGTTTTGCCGTGTGGTGTTTTACTATGGTTGAAGGGCCTAAACTTTAGTAATTTTGATCTTACTCTTTCTTATTTGTCTGGACCTAGAAGCTGGAGCTGGAGACAGCCTGCCCACACATGCTCAATGCAGAATTTCTCTGTGGGGTATTTATCAGGGCATCATCCAGAGGAGCTTCAAATGACTGCAGTGATAGAGCTGAAAATGTTTCCTTTCAGGAGACTGAATCGAGAGCACAGCACACAGGCTGTGTGCATACCCTGCCACATTTACACTGTCAGGTTTCATACATCTGCTGCATTGAATTGCAGTCACTTCACAGCTGAAGTGATAAGCAACAGCAGTTTCCAAAGGGCGAATGTAAGCTGAACAATGTCACCTTTCCTGCCTTTGATAAAGACTTTGTGTCAGGTTCTTGAGGAAACTTTGAGTGGCAGCAGCCTCCTGAATCTGACAATTAGGCTCTGCAACCTGGACGTCCAACCTTCAGCTGAATATATCTTCCCTTTGGGACATCTTCTCTAATATAAACAGTACATTCAGACTCAATCTTGTATGCCTCCAAATTGCCTGCTTTTCTTTAAGATACCTTTGACAACAGTTTTAGGAAATAACTTCTGCCATTATTGCAGAAGTTGTGTGATGTGCACAGAGCTGATGAAGAGTAATGTGGGGGAGGACTAGCTAAAGTTTGTAAAGGTTTCATGTGTATTATACCTTTTTTTTTTCTATAAAATTGAAACCTTTTCAAATCTACTCCTGTAATAGATGCTCTCTGAAACCTCAGCCAGGCCCTAGAGCATAAAAAAAGTGGCCTGATCTACATGCATTCACAGCCTTGCACTGGTGAGGTTTCTCCTGATCAGGAACTCAGGCTGTTAGCTGAAGTTAATAGTAGAAAGGAGAAGCTTGAATCTTAGTCATTATATATTTAATGGTCTTTTTGTTCGCTTGTTGACAATGAACTAACAAAATGCTTTTTCTACAGGTTGTATTTGACCTCAATTTCAGTTTAATTACTTCCCACCAAAGGAACTTCCTTCATTCACACTCAGAACCTAGTTAATAAATACTTGTGCTTCCAGTTTTCTTAAACAATTTTCACAATTAGGTGGTTTTTTCTGCCATCAGAGACAGCAGCTTGTGTGTACAAGCATTCAGCTGAAATTATGGCACAGCTTCCATGTATTTCAGGTGAACTTCAGTACTCTTGGGATCTTGACTTAGTTTTCAGTGCTACTTTGAGGCTTGATTTAGGTGTTTAGGGATAGCACTGAACTAAAATTGGCAATTGCAAAGTTAAATGGAATTTAATTTGGTCAATTTAATTTTTACAGTTTTGCTTTTGGACACCTTATGATTTAATCCATCTTGAGAAAATGGTAGTATGGTTGGAAACATACTGAACTGATACCTTTCATATGAAAATCAGTAGAAATATTTTTAAAGAGGTCTATTCTCAATATGAAACTCTCTCTAGTAGAAAAATAAGGCTATTTTGAATTTTCATCAAAATTTCAGGTTCAGACAGCCTAAGTATGTTTGAGAAGAGCTCAGACCTCTGTAGCATTTTTACCCCTGATTGATTCCTCCTTTCTGTGTGAAAGTAAAGAAAACTACTTTTGAGAGTCTCTGCATATTAATGTCGTTCATTCTTGCCTCATAACTTGGTCTTGTATTGTTTTCAAAACCTGATTTGATGGAACCACTGATTTCACATCAGGATTAAAAACAGGTGGCCAAGTTGAGGTTTAGGTGTAAATTTTAGATTAAGACTATCTCTCAGGCTGAAAATCAGAAGGAAAAAGATACCAATTAATTTTAAATAAATGAATTGGGAAGATGTAGAGAGTGAAGCTGTTTCTTTTCCTGGAAAGCACCTTGTGTCTCTAGCTGGGTTAACGTTGTAGTTAACTGTCTCAGCCCTTGTACTGCACCTGAGGAAAGCTGTACTCTGTGTGAGAGTAGATAAATGACGTTCACAGCAAATGGGTTCCTTTTCAGCACCAGGAGTGCTTTCTTGCTGCATAAAAAGAATGCACTTGGCAGTACATGTGCCTGTTTGGCTAAATTATTAAAATATACACCTCAAAGAGAAGGAAATTCATCAAACATCAAAGTAAATGGCCAGCTTTATGTGTTCAGTAAGGTCTGATCCAAAATCCACTGAGGAAGGTGGAGTACATTTCTGTGTGATTTGAAGGGCTTTGGTCCGTGAAATGCCAGTGGTTTGACAACTCAGATCAAAGTTGCGTGGCCATTTGCATGCCTGGCAGTGCAGCTGAGTGCTTAGTGGGCTTTTTTGCCTGGCCTGAGCAGCTTTGGTGTCTGCCTGTTAGGGGCAGTGGTAACATCAGTTCCCTAAATCATCAGCTTTGCATGGGTACCCTCTTTATCCAGGAATAAGGGTGTTTTCTATGGCATAATTTCACTCTTGGCCTGCCTCAGCAAGACTCCAAATGTCATGTGGATGCATAAGAGTAAACACCTGCACCAACAAAGGCATTTCCAATTTAAGTAACTGAATGGTCCAAGAACTGAGTGGAAGTCTTAATTAATTATTTAAATTGAGGGTGTGTTTCATGTCCTGTGACCAGATTTTGTGCCAAGTCATGGTGCAGCTCTTACTGTTTTTTCCCTGGCTTATGTCTTTTTGGATGCTGTCTGTGGCTGAGCCATGGTCCTTCTATAAATGAACAGATCTTGTTCCCAGACAGAAATATTAATTGGGAGTGACAGAGCTGCTTTTTGGTGTCTGCCTGTGTGTCATACTGTTGTGCAGCCAGTGATGGGAGCTGGACCTGGATCCACCACTGACCCCCAACACAAATGCTGGTGTGGAAAGGGAAGGGCTGTGCCCTGGGTCCTAGCACAGAATGCTGCCTTCTCTTTAATAGCTGCCTCTATTTTTACTCTTCTGTCCTCTCTTTAAGCAATGGTGTGTTTGATCAAAAGGAATGTGCTGCCAAAATTGGAACATATATATGTATATAAATGTCCCTTTCTTCTGCCTGCGTACATTAGAGAAAAGCACTTACACATATCACGTGAGAACAGAAATAATTAGGTGTGTGATTGCACATCAGGCTTCCCTAAATACATTCTCATCAGACATTCAGGAAACATTACGATTTTATTACCAAGGGAAGGCTTTGCTTTTATTATTTTTGTAGGGGTAATTGTTTTGGGTTCTATAAAATACAATCTTCTAACTAAAGAGTCTGTTTGTTTTGAAACCTTTGCCATGAAAGAAATTAACATTTCAGTTTCACAGCTTTTACAGTTGTAGTGGGTATCTCTATTAGCTGGTGTGAAGCAGGGAGTTTCTGTTATTTTTGTTTGTTTAGTAGCACCCACCTCATGTTTGCAGCCCTCATGCTTAATACACTAGTATGAGATTCCAAAAAAATTTGCACACTTCAGTGACATCCCACAAAACGATTTGTCTCACCTGGTGATGCTGAAGTCATCAGCCCATATTTTACTTGCTGCCCAGAATAGTAAGGGAGACGATGACCATAAATTCATTCTGCCCCTTTTGGCTCCCTCACCATTTCCCTTTTTGAGTTCCCACATGTTCTTCCTTTAGCTCTATTTTTTTCTTTGCTTTCTTGTTTTCACTCAAATTGTCTGTTCTTATACACGTGTAAGTCTCTAAACCCTTTTTGATGCTCCCTATAATTCTCTGTTTTCTTGTTTCATGCATTTGGTGCCTGTTCTCTCTCCACATGTGTTTTTTTTTGGCTCTATCACTTCTCTGTTTGTTTTTGTTTTGTCTTGTTTTTTTTTAATGTTCATTCTGCCAGGTTCCCTGTCTTTTCCCAGCAACCCTGGGAGACATGACAGAACTACCTCTATTTCCTTCTCTTTCTCTACTGCAAACCAGGAACCAAACTCATAGGGTGGGTTGCAAAGATGTTGGGCCGTATGCAGGGAGTAAATCCACAGGGGAATTTGTACCCTTGCTGCCCTGCAGCACCATCTCCTCCTACATTGCTGCAGTGTGGGAGCATATGTGAGAAAGGGATACTTTGAGGTGCCTTCAGCCCTCGTCTTTATCCCTTTATAAAGCAGGATGGTGTCAGCTCGATGTGATCGGATTGCAACAGGTGTAAGTGCTTCTGCAGCCAGGTTCTAGGCAGGAAAAGAAATTTCCAGTTATGTTACAACAGTGCAAAGTGTAATGATAGAGATATCCATTAATTTAATGGGCACTCCAGGGGTGATGGGCATAGGGCCCTCACGGGATCTTGGGTCATCAGACATCCCACAGCTCTGAAGGCTCCACTGTTGGGGAGACTGTTCAGACCAAAACTATGATCAAAGGGCCCAAATCTCTATGTCAGCACACATTATTCATCTGTCTGGCAGACAACCCATTTAGTTTATAAGTTCTGTAGACAAGTGAGGTTCTGTTTATAACGTACTTGATCATGTGTGGAGTACCACAGCCTTTGAAGGACCCCAAAGTCTCTAAGGTGGCTCCCCAGAACAGCTGTCTCAGAACTGGTGTGCATCCCTTTGTATATATTTACATTTGCATTTGTATATTTTCTCACACTTATAAAGAAATAAATTTCATCTTATAATGCCCAGCTACACTTTCTCACTCAGTATCCTCTATTTTTAATATTTTAATCTGCCTAGTTCTTATGAAAACCATTACTCTCTCCACAGTTTTTCATCCAGCTGTACAGTAATTGTCAATGTGTTCTAAATATCCCATTTTATGCCCAATTACAGAGACAATGATTTCCAGGTACAGGAGTAACATGGAAATGTTTCAGACTTCTGCTGTGGTGGCCTCATGTTCAATCCTATATACAGAAATCAGGGCAGCTGTCAAAAAGAAAGCAAGAATTGCTTATTCTGATTTGTACATTTATGTGCCTGGTTTCTTAGAGATTTCTGTATCCATTTCAGAATAATTTCCTTTTAACTTCTAGGGAGTATTTATTTGCTCTGTAGTGAACCAAATTCCAAGCCTCATTGTATGTCTTTCATATGCCTGTAACGACAAAGGCGTTTTCTGTCTCTCCTATAATACAGCTGTGATAAAGACACAGCGGTTGATCGGTATCCAAGTCCTTCTGAAATTTGTATTTTTTCCTTTATTCTGATCTGAAACTGAGATTGCATTGAATAATGTTAGATAAAGGTGAAGTCTCTTGGGATAGATCATGTAATGTCAGGACAGGTATCATCTGAGGAGGACCCAATGAGCTGAAAAGAATAGCTGCACAAGAAACTCATTTAATTTGACATAGGTATGAATATTTGACATTTTATAAGGGAATACAGAAATGAAGTCCATCTTACTCACTGTGATTCTCTAGGAAGTACAGATTTTCTTCCATGTGTAATCTCTGTGAACACAGAGGTTGAGGAGGCTGGAGAAGAGAAGTAGCAGCTGATGCAAAGATTGTCCAAATGCTATAGAGCAAACTTATTGCAAAAACTGAATTCCCAAAGATTTTGCATTGGGTGTTAAAATACTGAGCTGGATCACACATGCCTTGCAATAGATGCTCAAGCTTTTTATACATGAGAGAAGTTTTCCTCCATGCATGCTTATTGCTTACCTGTTCTGTTTTCTCCAGTGTCTCTGAGCAGAATAACAGAACAGGGAAGACACTCTGAGATGCCCTGCACATGCAAAGTCTGACTGAAGGTCAGGTCCCACTTCCCTTTCGAAGCTGAGAGCAGTGAAAACCTTGTCAAAATACTCTGTATTCAAGTTGTTCTTAAAATGCTAACTTTCTTCATACCATGCTTGAGATAACCCAAAACCTCTGAAATTACTCTGTGTACCCTGCTGCTCCTCACAGCCAAGGAGTTCTTGCTGTGCTTCTTTCTAATATCAGCTTAAATTTATATGCTTTGTCTTAGGTCTTGCTTTCACTGATGCTTTCTTAAGCAGCTCTTTGATTTCTCTTAAGTATATGAAGTAAACAAGGAAGAAGATATGGACTAATTTTCTCCTTACTTCTTTTCCTCTGATTCAAATAGGAACAGAGGCTGAGAGAGGAATCCAAATTGCTTGTTAGACTGACACGGCTACTCTGCAGTACCACAAAATTTCCTCTTCCACCTCTCTTTGAGTGTGCCCATCTGGGTTAAGAATAAGAGCAGGAACCTCAATCATGCACATCCTGTGGAGGCTTCCAAGGTCTCAGACAAGAGCCAGGAAGAAGTTGCTGAGCCTCCTTTCTACATGCCTACACTTTATTGGCATCAGGCTCAGGAAGAGGGAGCAGTAAGGAGCCCATCTTTCCCCAAACTGGGGCCTAGCATAGCAGGCAGAAATTGTACATTGTGTTCTAAGGGGTGGCATTTCCTCTGGGGCTTTCAAACCCCTTCCTGTTTCCTATTCCTTTCTGTATCAAAATCCAATAATAGTCAGGTTCCAAGTCAGATCCCAAGTTCACTCTTCATTTGTAGCTTTTCTTCTTTTCTACCCAAAATATTTTTTTGAAGTAATGCAAAATTTGTTTTAGGAATACAAACCCGATGTTTTGCATCATGCTTAAGCTTCATTGAGGAAAATATGACCTTATATTATTTCATTTGCTCTGTGTACTGCAAGCCCTGTATTACAATCTTACTCATTTCAGACATCTGGGATTGTTCCTTTTAAGAGTCTGCTCCATCCTTGGCAAACTTAGTAGCTTTCAGATAATCGTGACCACAGAAACTAAGTGCTCTGTGGCTGGGAAGAATTCTTCCCACAATTTGCAAGGTAGATTATTGAGGTTATTGATGGATTCATTCCTTTGACACCTCCCTGCTATAATGTGACAACTGTTAGCAAATACTGACTTTATGGTGATGGCTGTAGTTTTGATACAAAACAAGAATTTGCCCAAAAGATTGTCACCTCTGCCATGTACTTTTAATTTAGTTACACAATTGTAACTATTCTGTTGCATGGCTGAGATATGCAATTTTGAAAGGACTAGAATGATTCCTAAACAGCTTAAGTAGTCGACCTTGTCCTAGACATGGACTCTTGTCCATTGTATGCTAGAGTCTTCTCGCATGATTAGCATAAGACTGGTTTCACAACGTTATCCCTGGTTGACAAATCCTGTCTGAAGGTTACCTGTACCCAGACTCTCAAGATTCCTCTCTCCTTAAATGTTACAAAATGCCGAACGACCTTCTCTTCCTCCAAAATGCTTTTTAAACGTCAATTAGAAAGCACTCGGAGATCTGTAGCATGTAACAGGGCACGAAGACAAATGACTCAGCTGGTGCAAACATGAGATTGGCAGGGGAGTCACTGCAGCAAGTCCCAGCCAGGGCAGTGGAGAGCTTGACGTCCTTTACATTGCTCCTATTGCCTGTGGAATTGTAACAGATGATCACAGCCTAACAACAACCTCTCCAAAGAGGGACCCCCTGCTGCATGGCAAGTGCACATATCCTCTTTCAATAATGAAAACCATTGGCATCTTTTATTCTGTGTGGAAAGGGTCAAAATATAGAATGAAGACTCATATTCACAGTCCTCTTGTGCCATGCCTTTATTGCACTGAGCATCTGCTGCCCCTCTGGATTTCGGTGGTGACTGGGAGCATTCTGCACAGAGTGAATTAATACCAGAGGTTGCAAACCCACCAGGATGAGGTCCTGCTTCCTGATGGGCAGGTGGCAGAGTTCTGCTGCCTCCAGGTGTACTGTGGAAGCTAATGCTATGGTTTTCATCAAATTAAGAGAACTGGGAGACATTGCCAAGGCAGTCTCTTTATTCTGATGAACACTGTGCTAAAATAAAATAAGAAGTTTATTTGTTTGTTTGTTTGCTTGCTTGTTGAGTGACTAGATTACACTGGTCTCAAATAGCACTCGTTCGCCCCCAGTGGAACCAGTCCACTTGGCTGGGAGAAACTGCTGCCATTCCTAATTCTGAGTTTTCCGAACAGGAGATATCCAGCTATAATTCATAATTATCACTTTGAAGTTTTGATAACATACCAGAGCCTTTTGAGTAGCAAAATGAGATGTGGACATTTTTTAACAATAGCAGCAGTTAAAGATATAAAGAGAGTGGAGAATGAATACACCATCACTTGAAATCTTTATATCAAGTGACTGCCTTTATAAAAGATGTTTTTCGCAACACCCAATATTATGATGATAGATGCAGGAGCCACAGAGAGGATTTCTGTAACTGAGGTTATGCAGAAGGTCAAATGAGATGGCCGTAATGATCCCTTCTGGTCTCAACCTATCAATCAAAGGGCATTAAATTTTACTCACTGAGCTGGACATGTGATTATGCAAAACAGAAGTACAAGGATTTTCCTGCTTGTAAAGGGAGAACCTGGAAGGAATAATAACCTTGGGATAAAAATATTATACTGACCTTCTTTCAGAGCATCTAGAAAGTTACAGTAGGTCTCTTAAGGTTAGCAAAAGTATCCTGGTTATTCCAGATGAGATGAATGCTTAGAATGGAGTAGATTATGAATGTATAATTTATTCTATGACCTGAAACAACTTTTTCCTGGTATTTGGAAACCCTTCTGCATTTAGCTGCAAGATGGACAGTGAAAGATTGTTGTGGGGTTGTTGAAATATTTTAATGAAGCTTATCCTCATATTTTTGTTGTGACATTGGTCTATGCTTTTTATAACAGTGTATTGCAAAAGCGACCTTCTGTGATGTTGTTGTCTCATCAATACCCTCAAAACCCTTTTCCTTCCACTGCACTGTGAAACAGCATCTGGTCTCTGTTGGATCTCTGGATCTAGAAATTTGGGTTAAATTTTCCCCGTGCTAAGATTCAATAAAATGAAAGAAAGCACATTCCATTTGTCTGTTGGCTGGAGCTGCTTTTAAAAGCAGAGGGATGTGTGGGTGGAGGGTGTGAGAAGGAGATTTTGTACTGGCATATACATGTGTAAACAGATATTCAATGATTTGTAAAGAGCTGAGCTGTACAGCACCCAAGAAATATATAATCTTTCCCCAAACCTCCAATGTTTGAAAGCTGGTGGCTTCAGCTCCTGACAACTGTTTTCATCAGTAGGTTCACAGACCAAAGGATTTTTAGACTGTCTCTCAATCAGTGTAATTGATTGGCAGCCATTGATTAAACAGTCATGTGGACTACTTCAGTTTGGAAGAGAGTGGGCAGGAAGTGGGAATCACCAATGTCTACAAGCACATGCTAAATTGTATTGTCAATCAGATGGCCAAAGGCTTCCGTGTGTTGTCTACTAGACTTGGAAAGGACAATGGTATTTGTAGCAGGTGAAGTTGTCCTGGAAGTCACAAAAATATCTCAATTTTATTTTTGTCTTCCTTTGCTATCCTAGTTCAGTTTTCTTAGGTTTTGATGTTGTATGTGGCACTGTATGTCAAAGGAGAGGGTTTCCATTACAAAATTCTGTGTCGAGCTAGGTCTTTTGGTGATTGCCACTTCACAAGGAAACTTGTATGAATGTGATTTTAAGGATTTTATGAGTTTTATGAGTCTCTCTTCATAGAGAAATTATGCATTCTGCTGGGGCATGGGATTTCCTGCATCACTGAAAGCTTCAGCTACTCATCAAGATTCACGGAGCAAGTTAGCCATCTGTAATCCTGGTCTCTCATGCAATTTCTAGATCTAAGAATGAAAAATTGAACCTTGACAGTTCTTTCCATGACAGTGCTTTCTAGTTCTTTCTGTGAGATGATCACAACCTAGGCAGAATGAGACTTCTCTTTTGGTCTGATGGGATTTCTGTGGGGACGGAAATAAGAGCAGATATAGCTCAAACACCCTCGTTGGCTGACTGGGAACTAGGGCAGGACTGGAGACAGGGGAGACCTGAGCAAAAGAGATAAGTGGAAGTGGTAACCTGCTAGGAAGACCAAGAAAGAAAGCTGTTGATTCACTGAGAAGCTCCTTACTTGGGAGCAAAGCAATATATAAATACTAGGGACAGTTAGTGAAGAGGAGAAGCTGAGGGGCAAATGCCAGGCAATTCTGAATAAATTCGAAAGAGCATCACAAAAAGCTGGAAAGCACCCTGGCCTCTCACATTGGGACCCACCACACCACAGACTCATGTAAACCTTTTTTTGGGTGATTTTGCTTTTTTCCAGGGTTTTATGATTTTTTTTTTTTCATTGGGAGTTTTCACAGTCAAAACTGTAGCTGGTGAAAAACTTTCGGAAGATTTTTCGAGTGCATTGAAGAAGTACATTGATTTCTGTCATTGCAAGCAATATTTTGCTTTCAAATCAGACTCTGAAACACTAGTCTCAGAGTCTATTATTAATTCTTGATGTCATTAAGGGATGTCTTCTCTGTCTGTGATGCACTGACATTTATTTTGTAAGGCACTGACATGATTAGAGCTTTGATTTGATTTTCTAGCCAATATGCTTGGCCCAGAATTCCCAGGAGTCATCTTTAAATTTAGCTTTCTAAGTTCAGGTTTCAGTCATCTACAAATGAAGTAATTTTTAAATATTTTAATGCCTAGTTTGGCAGCTTTCAGCTTCTCAAGTCTTCCTCTGCCAGGACACTTCCTTCAATGCCCCGTAAGATCACTGACTGTGGTAACTCTTGGCCTTCCTCCCAAGAAGAGCCCTTCAGCACTGTTCCACATGGAGCCAAGGAAAGCTGAATAGGCTGAAAAATAGGTAACTGCTTTCTCTTCAGTCCTTCCTCATCTGTTTCAGTCCCCTCATCTGGGATCCTCATCCACAGTCTGAATCCCACATGTGCAACCTCTGCAGCCTGCACCTTAGGGATACAGAGAGAGAGTCACTGGGAGTGCAGCAGGCACAGGTCAAAGGAGTGAGACTGGTAACAGTAAGAGGCCTCAAGTTTGCAGCAGAATCTGCCCCTCCAAAAAAACCCCCAGGTACTCCCCTGTGCAATCATTCACAAAAATATCTTCAAACTTTTCAGTTCAGTCTGTTCTGACTTTCTAGGACCCAAATCTGATACCTGCATATTATTTGGGTGACCCCTTTCTTCTGCCTGCGCTGGATAGCCTCCTGAAGTACATCAGATGTTTCCACAAGGAATAAGGAGTAAATGAGGAGAGTAACTAGGCTAGAAGAGGCTATAAAAATATAGTTCTTACCCTTCAGATTGAAATACTACAGCTCTTTCTGAACTCTTGGCCTTTTTTCACGCTGGGATGTTTACAAAGCATCAGAAGATTTTTACTCTTTAGATCTTGAGTGCCTTAAAAGAGGTGTACTTTATGCCAACTACAAAGGCCCTCAGAATCAGACCTTACATGTTTAATCTGGATGTGCAGAAGCAGACTGTTCCACTGCTCATGCCTCAGTGCATTAACTAATCTTTAAAGAACAGGGATTAAGGAGAAGCTTTGCCCATGAACAGGTTAGCCCAGGCTGTCTAGCCCAGGCTTCACAAATTCATTCAGATTCCTCAGAGGTGTGTAGTGCTGATCACTGTCCAGACACAGGACACTGGATTAGATGGACCATAGGTGTGACCCAGGGCCACAGTTTTCAGGTAAATTTCCACTGCAAAATGATATTACTTTCTTGGTTTGTTTTTGTGAGTTTTTTGGTGTTTGTTTGTTTTTGGTTTTTTTTTTACTCCTTCCGTGTTCGTTATTAGTTGTTCATTCTGTTGATGTATTGATACTGGTGTGTGGTAAGTTGAACAAGCTGGATTCTTCCCTCCTCTTTTATAGTCAGTGCTCATCTTTTCCTTGGCTCTGTCTAGGAGCCTCTTCAACCAAGAGAGGCAGAAGAAAATGAGTGTCTGTGTCAGGATGTCTGGAGAGAGGAACCCACCGATAAATGAGAAAGGCTGATCAATCCTCCTGAGTTCTTTTATCTCAGCTCAGGTTTTATTTAGATATTGCAATACTGTTCAGTGCAAAGGGAGAACTACTACTACTGTCTTGCCATCAGCATTGAAAATAATAATATTTAACATGGACAACCTCTGTACATATTCCTCTCTTCATCATTTAAGTTTTTAAAACACAGCAAGGGAAAATTGTTTCCAGTGTTAAATAGCATGAATGGAGCTGACAGTGCTATTTGAATCATAGAATGGTTTAAGATCATCCAACCCAATTGTTACCACAGCACTGTCAAATCCACCACTAAACTGTGTCCCTAAGCACAGCATACTGTTTTTATCTATCTTTTCCTGCATAGATACAGATATATACGACTTCCACTATAACATTTCAAGCATCGGCACCACCTGAGAGCTCTTTGCAACAGCAGCTTATGCATTTTGCAGTAAAATTTCTCTCCCCTTCTCTTTTCCCTCCTCTTCCTCCGCCCCCAGAGAACTGACAGGCTTTCTACTGACAAATGTTGAGTGTTGCTCCTGAGGATTTAGCATTTCAGGCTGTGTCTACACAGCTTAGGTTTCTATTATTACGCAATGGCTTAGAGGGCAGTGCTTTGCCACATAATTACAGAGCCAATCTCTGTTAGGACCAGGAGTTTGGATGCCTCTTTCTATACCAACTATTTGCCTCCTGCCCACTTAAGACTCCTCCCTGACACTCTTACTTGTTTATTAGCTTCTTTTTGTACCCTTGTTTCATCTGGTTTCTGGTTTTCTTCCCTTTCCTTTGCTACATATTTGTTTATTTCAGAAGTGAGGGATCTGACTGACTCGTGCCTGCACGGATTCCTATGCAGCACAAAGCACTTGCTGTATGTTGCATCGTCAGAAGAGGTAAGAAGAAATTCCTGAAGCTGCCTGCTAGTTCTCTCGGGTTTTTCACTCTCTATCTTTTTTTTTTTCCCTCTCTCCTTTTTTTTTTTTTTCTGATGTGTGCACATTGCTTGTCTTACAAGCCGTGCAGGCTCTGCCATCTAGAGCACTTTGTGAGATCACTCCACTTTGCTGTTTTTCCTTCTTCCATCTCTGCGTGCCTGTGAGTGTATCTCCCTGCCTCTCTTCCCCCCGCGGTACAACTCGGCCCCCCACCCCAGCACACACTGACATACACACAAGCTGGGCTTGCTTGTATGAACTTGAAGACTTGCAATACTGAAATGCATGTGTTACCTTGGGATGCACTAGGATCAGAATGCTCAAAAAGCCTGCAGGCTGCTTAGTCCTCCAAGACTGGGTTTTTTAAACCACACAGGAAAAGAACAAGTTATTCACATTTTTTTTTATTCTTTTTCTTTTTTTTTTTTCCTTTCCTTTTTTTTTTTTTTGTGCTTTGGATATTACTGAACAAAGAGTCTCAGGGATTCACACGCTTGGACTTCACTGAATCAGGCTGCATCTGACAATCTTGTCTGCATTTTGGTTTGCTAGAGATCAACTGGGATTTTTCTGATTCTATCTTCTTTTGAAAAAAGGATGCATGGAATAGAAAGAAGGTCTAAGTGCCTGTCTGAGCCTATTTTACCAAACCTGGGATAAATGTTACTTCTCAAAGGTAAGTGCAAGATTTTTTCCATATGCATGTATAAACTGTATAGTTGTAACATAAACTATATACAGATATGTACCCAAAACCTTTTATAGACAGTTACTCTGATGGCAAAAAATATCTCAGTCATGCATCCTAAAGCACTGGAGAAATGTATAACTTCATCTCCCTTTTCATGTTAGCTTAGATAAGATTGTTAATGTAGAGTAATGAATCTCAGTCTGGCTTCTGCTTCTCATGGTATGAAAAGGCACTTCAAAGAGAATATTTTTTTAACAGTCAATAGGAATTTTTTATGATAGTTTTTAAAGAGTGATGGAAAGTTATTTAAAAGAAAGGATAATAATTTGGTTTCCAATAAAGGAAGAATTGAGGAATAGAGTAAAGCTGTGAAAGTAATTTCAGCTTTCTGAGGAATTAGTAAATCCTGCAAAGCTAAGGAAGAACTTCGCTGGACAGATCAACTCTACTGTATATAAAACCAGAGAGGAAAAGTGTGAGGACCTTGCTAAATGTCATGTGAAGAAACAGAAGGCATAGGAACGGCTAGAGAAGGGAAGGGAGAGAGGGGTGTGGAGGGTCAGTGGGCACCCACTCCAATGTCTGCTGCCACAGAGGCTGCTGTTCTTGGTAAGGCAATGCCACTGGTGATGGACATCCCGAAGTGGCAAGGTGGGCATGTGGGGGATGGGTTACACAAACAGGTATATGCTATGTCATGTCTGTCTGACGTCAGCAGACATATATGCTCTCAGCAAGATTGAATGTACTGAGGATTGGGGTGGGGGAAGCATCGAAGTGGCAGCACAGCACGAGATATATCAAAATGGAAACTGAGTCTCTCTCTGGTTTGCATGGACATATGCACATGTTTGGGACACAAAGCACATGCATGACTGAATAAAAGAAAATGGGGTAAAAGAAATTGGCAGTGAAGTCAACAAGTCCCAGTATGGTAGAATAGTAACTGGAAATGTAAAATGGTCAGTTGTGGTAGTGTATGCATGTAGGGTTCTTAAACTGGGTAACTCCTTCCTACACAAAAGAGACAAATAATATTGATTTGAAGCAAGAAAAAATTCTTCTTTTCAGACTACCTGATCTAGTATTTTTGAGGCAGTAGCATGGAGATATTAAGGAGAATTAGGTTTATTTTATCTACTCCATCTTTGTGATTACTATGTCAGAAAAACTCTTGATGAGAAGAGGCAGGGAAACAGTAAGCATCACTTCAGTCTATAAAGTCACAGTTAATTAAATTGACATCTCTTAACTTTATAATATAATGTTCAGCATGGGTAAGTCCAGAAGATACAACACAATTGTCATGGGGATTTTCTGTTCCTCCAGCAAGTGAAAACATTGCCATGCAGGGGATCAATTTCCTACTGGACCTTGCTGTGTACAGCGACTGTACTAAAGGAAATTTGGGTTTGTGGTGAGAAGGAAGAGAGACAAATAACTTCTTTCACTCTTGTCGTGTTTCAGGCTGGTTGCAGTCTCCTTGTTTACAGCTTGCTCTGTGTCTGTGGTGAGTTTGCATTGCCCACAGATCACCACTTGAGCACAACAGAGTGCTTCTCGTGTGCGCTCTGCTCGGAGCTGCCGTGTTGCAGCAGCACGAAGAAGAGCTCCAGACCTTCCCTGAAACTGCTTCTAATTCTTGGGGAGAGAGGAGATGCAAAAAATAAACAATGCCAGGAGACAGGTAGCAAAAAATTAATGCTGAACCAAGCTATTTTAACCCATGAAACCCAGCAAAGATCTGTATCACCTCCTGGATCAGAGGCAGTGTCTGTCCTGCTCTCCCCAGCACAGCTCTGGTTTCTTTAGGGTAAATCTGGACCGGGTGTGCCCCAGTATGTGGCTGTGCAGGGCAGTGGCAGGCAGGCAGGCTGGCACCCCTTGGTGCACCACAAAGGGTGAGAAATGTGACCCAGCCTCAGAGCCCCTGTTTGCTGCTGTCCTCTCTGCCCCATGCTGCACTTCACAGCTTTAGTGCTTCTTGTTTAAATTTACAATAGGGCCATTACTGACCATTTTTCCCAATGGCAGGTACAAATGGCGTGTGTAGCCTTGCCCCGTAGCCTCTGCTCTGCCTGCTGCGCAGGTGGACCTGAGCTGACAGCTCCCTGGCAATCCTAGTCAGAGTGCTTCTGCTCCCCCTCTTTGCAGAGGAATCTGACCAGTGACTCAAGTTTGCAATGTAATGATTAGAGAAATGATTAGAGACCCGTCTGATCCGCCCCCTCCTCCACTTCTTTTTTTTTTGTACTTGGGGGCATAAAAACAAAATGGGAGGCTGATTCAAAATTATCAAGGTTTAACTGGTAGTAGGCGGGAATATTCTTCAAGTGACTTAACTCCCTGCTGAAGGCTTGTGGACTGAAAACCCTTGAGGCTGAATTTGCTACCCACCCTCACAGAGGGAAGGGAGGGGATGATGACAGTGCTTGTTCACTCCCAAATCCCATTTTGCATTGCTAATGCATTTCTGCCTTGACCTACAAAGATCACCTGTGGGAGAAGAGGAGTAATTTGTTCCAAGTGTGTACTCAGTCTTTTTTTTCTGGTTTGAGCACTCAGCCTTACTTTCTTTGTGTTTGTCCAAGTGTGCTGTCATGGGTTTGTTTTTGTGGAGAGGCTAATAGTCCTCTAGGTGCTGGACTGAAAAGCATTAACACTCTTTTTGAAGGAAGACATCTGTGGCTCCTTCAATCCAGTCCAGATGACTCTGGAATGTACTGCCCAACACCAAATAGGGCATTGCTGTATTCCCTTTTTTCCTCTTTGCTTTTACCATGCAGAATTTGACTGTAGTACCTAAGGATCTCACCAAGGGGCTGGGATTTACTCTGTCAGTGTCCAGAGGCCGCATGTGCTTGCAAGGGGCTGAACAGCTTCCACTTATCAACTGAAACTTGTGTCAAAAGACAAGGTTTCATCTGAGTGCACTGGAATAATAACAAAACCCACAAATCAGAAGTCAGAGTGATGCAGTGCTGCAGTGAAGGGCCAGCTGTTACTCTGTGCCCAGCCCAGCTCCACCCAGGATGCACAGAGGGAGGAAAGTCTGTAAGTGATACTTCTGGTTCTAGGAACTCAAACTACCTCCTGCGTGGGTGACTGACAAACGTTGGCATGAAATTAACATACAAAAAAATGTCATTAGGAGGCCCGCAGTGATGTTACATGGAAAACTGGGAAAAGATCACCTCATTTAGAAGTGTTTCTGCATCCCTTGGATCAGTGATTGTCACCTTACTTCAGAATATTTACATGACATTTTTTTTCCAATTTTTCTGTCTTCCTGTCATTTTCTTTGTCTTACCCATGATATGGGTGTCTGATGACATCCTCATCTTTATGGAAAAACATTGGTGACAAATCCAGGATAGCAACTTCAGCATATAAAATGAGCAGCAGCAGTAAAAGTCAGAAAACATCTCTTCAGTTAAAAAATTGCTGATTTGAAAACATGGGAGAAAGGGAAAAGATGTGTTGTCAGGGTCTCGTCCCATGCAGAATCACTACTGACCTACATAGAAGGCAGAGCTGAGTGGGAGTTTTCCAGTAAAAATCTTTTTGTTTTTTGAAGGAAAAAATATTTTAAACAGACAGACACTTGATTAGGAAATGGTCAGTCTTACACTTTCCTGACTACAAAACTGTAAGGACAAAATTTCCAGTACACCTCATCTTACATTCTTTCTGGAAGAGAAATTTTATTATTTCTTTCCAGTTCATGCATTTTCTATGAAAACTGAAAATAATTCATATGAAACTTGATCATAAAATTCCATTTTGCTAAATGACAAGCAAATCTGTGAATTGAACTGGAATTAAACATTCTTGGCTCATTAGAAGGCTGCATACCTTCAGTTTGGAACATGGAATATGTAGGCATTTTCATTTCGACTCAAGGGACCAGAAAACTTTTGTCTGCCAAGCCTTACCTGGAAGTCAATTTATTTGACCAAATGGGATTATTCTAGGGGTATCTTGGCAACAAGTGCCGTGAGATATCAAGGCCTCTGAGAGTCTGCTCTTGAAATCATTTCTTCAGCTATGAAAAACTTACGTGCTGAGAGGATATGGCAGCTAAATAACAGCAGGTAGGAGGGGATGGCTGCAGCAATAGTACAAGCAGTACAATGGAGCATTTAGGAGGCTTCTGCTAATCTCACTTCAGGAAGGAACAAGTCTCTAATCCTCCAGCAGATCTGCTGCCACTGTGGGGTTGTGGAATGAGGTGAGATAAGGAGAAGGTGCTGGAATAGCAGTAAATCCAGGGTCCTGGACAATGGTTGGTCAGAAGGTGAGAGGTAGGGCTGGTTCATCCCAGTGCATAGCCAGGCAGGTTCTGAGCTGAACAGAAGCTGGATTAAGGATAATATCAGCAGAAAGTACATGATGGCTGAAAGCATCTTGTCTATTTTAATAGAGCTAATGTTGCACTGAAAATCCCTAGAAAACAGGTGTGAGGCGCTGGTGCAGAAAATCACCAGTGTGACTCTTTTCGTGGAGCCAGCAGACGTGGATCAGAGTGATGTTTAGGTCTTTATGTGCAGGACTGAAACAAATTGCTGCTGTTGTCCAGTTAGGACTGTAGAGTTTGAGCTGACTTAGTTGGGAGAAGGAAAGTCTATAAAAAAACCTAAATGTAATCGAGTCACATGGATTGTGGTGACCAGGCACCTTTTATACTGGAGGAAATAAATATAATGGTGAAGAAGTAAGGAATTTTGCCTCTTCTGCCTTTAGAGGATCAATTTGCTTTAACAGGCTGAGCAGCAAGGGGGCTCAAAATGGCACCAGTTACCAAGAGCCCTTAGCCATTCCTTTGTCATGTCTAAGCTCCTCAGAAAAGCTTCAGTATACATCTCGGTCAGAATGAGTAATCCTCCTTTTGTTACAGCCTAAAGATAAAAACTAGGAACGGGAAAGGAAAAGAGGATATCTTAAACATGCCACATCCTCTGCTGCAGTGGCAGGATGGATAGGCTGTGACATCAGTGAGAGAGCAGCACCTATATGGGTGCTAGAAAGGAAGAACTGACTGTACCAGGATTTATATTAGATCCCTCTGTTAACAGCCTTTAAAAAACAGTATCTGCCCTTTCAGTAAAGAATGGAAACAATGAGCAGTCAAAAGGCAAAAAGAAAAGTCAAGAGCAAATACTGCCTGTCATGGCTTGTTTAGCATTCCCTGTCTGGTTTAAAAGTAGCCAACAACAAATGTCCGTCTTCTTCCCAATCATTCCAGTAGACATTTTATCTCCTTCCCTTTGTGAATATTCCTGTGAATAGGGAAACACATGTGATACTCAGAAAGCTCTGCATGGTTTAGATGTGAAACAAGTATACTAAACTAAGAAAGAAAAAGGCCAAACTGTATTGATAGAAAATAAATTATCTGGACCGAGACCATTTTGTTGGTTTCTGAAATTGAGAACTAGTTGGCATTTTCTATGAGTTATCTTCAGTGTAAGTGAATGTTATCACTGCTGCTGGCAGATATTTACTGTATAGTGTTTTTTAAAGAAGGGTACAACATTGATTACTTGCTCTCCAAACTATTGACTGTACTTTCTCCCTGTTGTCAGGTCAGATAACTTATCTCCTCTGGAAATGTTCAGTAGAAAAATGGGAAAATGAGTTTGCTCCCAGAAACTCTCGTGGAGAAGAGGATAAGGGTTTTTGGTTTTCTCTGGTTTGGGGTTTTTTTTTTTTTTGAAAGCTACCTATAATCCAAATATCTTTTATTTATCCCTGAAAAATGACAAATTCCTCTGTGAGATATGTGAGTATTTTCTAATCCCATTTCACATGGCCAAGTAGGCCACTGAGCCATGAATGCTTCAGTTGACACCCACTTTGGAAGGACAGTGTGACCTTTCCTTATTAGCACAGCTACATCTTCTGTTCACCACTTCACAGATGCATTTTGACAGTGATACCTTCTTGAGATGAGGGGGAAAGTTGTTCATGGACTTCACAGTTATACTGTGTGGCGAGGAGTCTCACAGAGAATGAGCTTTCCCCTGTCCATGGTCTCCCATCACCTTAACCTGACTGGAGAAGTTTCAGGGGCATTCATTAATAATGTTTTCCTTCTGATCCAGGATTGGGTGACAGCAGTTTCATGTGACCTGAAGAGAACTGGTCCAACTGACAGAGAGTCAGAGCAGAGAAGATGAAGAGTAGCCTGATGGATATTCATGAGGGCAAATACCCTGAGGGCAAAGAGAAACATTTGGAGAAAAATTTGAGAAATTTGGGTAGGATGAGGGGGAAGAAAGAAAGAAAGATCAGCTGTGTTACATCTAAGAAGATGTTTCTGTCTATTTAGTTATTTTTACAACCCTTTATGCCACCGAGCCACAGTACCAGACCAGGTTAAAGACAGACTTATGGTATGTGTCTTTGGTCACACTGTACATAGCTGATGCCTCTTTCAGCCACTCAGTTGTTTTCTTTTTCACATCTAACCTGTTTTAACCTTTTGGTGAACATTAGAAAATGTACTCAAGCCCTTTGTGCATTTGTTTCTGTTGTCTCAATCTTTCTTTCACCTCCCTGGGTCAGTGAGTTGAGTGAATGAGCTATTTTTTTTTATTTTTCTTCAGGACTGAACACAAAGTGTTTCTTGTCATCAGCTAATACTTATAACTACTCCATTGTTAGTAGAACCCAGCAACAAGCTTTCAAGTTAATGTGAGAGACTCTCTAAAATGTGCCAGATCCATCTTCTTATGACATCTTTTCCAGGCAGAGTGCAACTGATGGGCTGAGATTTTCCCCTCTGTGCTGGATGTCTAATGGCTGCATTTCATGCCCATCTTAGTGGTTTTTTATTTATCTCTTTTTCAACTTTTTACTTATCTAATGCTACGAGCAGCAAAACAAAGGTCTGTGATGACCTTGTGGGTCTGTGTCTTGGGAAACCTCGCTACATATCAGATTGTGCCAAGAAAAGGAAGAAATCCATCCTCCTGCAAGAAGGCTGAGATAGGACATGGTGAATTTCTGTGCACTGGTGACTTCTATCCTACATCAGTGTCCTACCAAATAATGGAAAAATCAAAGTTATGCCACATTCTATCTCAACTATAGGATTTACATTTAAAAATAAATAATGCCCTCAGGCCAAGTAACAGCTGCTGCAGTTCTTTCCAGCACACCTCATTGATCTTGTCCTCTCGTTTGACATATCCTGCTACTCCCATGGTGCTGTAGCTAGCATTAAATACCAGAGAGATCATGCAGTGACCTAACTGAAACTGAGACCTAGTCGAGGTAGGCTTTGCATGCGCAGGTATAGCAGTCCCTAGACCACCATCTTACCACACAGTGGAGAAAGACCTGAGAACCTTTGTTAGGCTGTGCTCTCTCTATTTCTTACTGAGGGTTTTTTGCTTATTTTATGTTAGTCTAATCATGTTCATTTTAAGGAATTGCTTTCAGCTTTTTCTTTTTTTTTTTAATAGCAGGTGTTTTATCGTGAAATGGTGGTGGAGCTCAATGTATATGTTGAAAGTACAGTGTTCCACAAAAGCCCTGCTATAGAAATCAAGTATCTTTTAGGAAATCCAAAATAAAAGGCCTCCCAAGTTTAGTGCATGATATAGTTGCACTCACACTTCTTGCAATCATTCCTCTCTTTTCTTCGTATTGACAAGTATGTGAAGTGCAAAAATGAACTCTGCAGCCAGCTGTTCTTCCTAAATATGTCTTGTCTTGCAAGCTCGGGTAAAAGGCAAATTGCACTTTGAGACTTCATTTCTGCAGCAGATCAGGTCTGTTTTCAGAAGGCTGTTTCTTCAGCCACAGAATTTCAAGAAGGGAAGCCGGGGTGTGTTCCTGCCCCAAGCTGATTATACCATGTTTGCAGAGACTTTAGTCATAGGGTGGCAAACATATTTAAGAACAAAAGAACACAGTTTTGGACCTTTGCTTCCATTCCTTCCACTCCTCATTACATTTTCAAAGCCTTTCCAACATTTAAACAAAACATTATCTCAGAGCTGTTTGGAAAGAATATGGGATCTTAGACTGTCATTCTCAGAATAATTTCCACTTTGTCTCAAAACAATCTTTCTTGTAGCTAGAAATTTATTTTGTAACATATTTTGTGGTCCTTCTATTATTGCATCCTTTTCTTAAAAATTTTGTTTGTTTGTTTATATTTCTGTAGTCTTACTAGGAACAAGAAAAAAACCTTTACCCTCCCAACACACAGTTCTTTTTGTTTGATTATGTCATAGAACAGATATTATTGAATGCTTATATTATATTACCAAGTAGTAAAATCACATTTACCTCATACAAGAAAAGGATGTTTGAGCTCACTGGTAGGCCTTTGTAAATTGATACTCAGGAGAAAGTTGATTCCTTAGAATTTTTTGATAAATGCTAAACTTTGGGTGACATTAACTGATATCTGTCACTGGGATTTCCATTATTTTTTCTGACATTGTTTGAGTAGTGTGATATTCAAATTCCATGCTTTCAGGTGTTTTAGTCATTCAGAGAAGCAGCAGTGCCCTGGGATGAGATAAAAAATAAAGTAAGAATTAAATCATAACAAACATTTTTTTGAAATTGATACTTCTAACCACCATTAAAAATTAATAAAAATAAAATATATATTGTATCACAGTAAGTGCACTTTAATATTGATATCCAGTAAATCCTGGCATCTCACAGGGAAAGGAATGGCAGTACCAGCCCCTTTGACATACACGTGTATTAAAATATTTTCTTTTGTTTTTGGGAAAAACATGAGGAAGGAAGCATAACCTTGCAAATAAGGTTTTGGTCTTAAAGACAAAGTAGGCCTGCAAGAAACAGTCTGTACAGGACTTACCAACTTTTGCAAAAGCCCACAGTTGACTGCAAAGAAAAAGGGAAAACAACTTTCAATTTGTCTGATTTTGGATAGGTTTTCCCCTTTCATACATTATACAGTAGGTCACTTTTAAAATGGAAATGGTAATTTGAAACTAAATGCTTGGATAATTGTATTTCTACTTCAGATTCAATAAATGTTTTTGGAAAGGCGAAATGAGTCCAACTGAAACAATGGATCTTCTTTCTGTTTAACTGAAAAATGGCAGGCCAGCTCAGAAAATGTATTTTTTATTCTTTTTGATCCCTTTTAATTCCATTTTTCATATAATTAAGCATATGTGTATAATGTGGACGTATATACATATGGTTAGATGCATTCTTGGCCATAGGCATAAACTTTGCTTTTCACTTCTGCCTTTGTAACAGGAAATAATGGTAACATATGTCAGAGACCTGACTTAAGCCTAACAGTACTGACATTTATGACGTGTTTACAGACTAGTGAAGATGAAGGAAACACTCAGGGGAGTACCTGTGTTGACAAAAGAACGCTCACAACTTAATGAGAGCTGGTGACGAATTTTCAGCCAGCCTGGGATCTGGTCAAGCTTGAGAAGTGGGCCCATGGGAATCTCATGAGGTTTAACAGGATCAAATGCAAGGTGCTGCACCTGGATTGGATCAACCCCCAGTATCAATCCAGGGGGATGAACAGATCGAGAGCAGCCCTGCCCAGAAGGACTTGGGGGTGCTGGTGGACAAGAGGCTGGACAAGACCCAGCCATGAGCACTCACAGCCCAGAAAGCCAAACGTGTCCTGGGCTGCATCCTGCCCCTCTGCTCCCCTCCGCTGATATCCCACCTCCAGTGCTGTATCCAGCTCTAGGGTCCCCAGCACAGGAAGGACATGGACCTGTTGGAGGCCTCCACAGGAAGGCCATCAAGTTGATTAGAGGATGGATGACATCTCCTGTGAGGGAAGGTTGAGAGAACTGGGATTGTTCAGCCTGGAAAACAGAGGGTTTCGTGATGACATGGCTGTGGTCTTTCAATACCTGAAGGGAATTTACAAGAAAGATGGAGAGGGAATTTTTACAAGGCCATGTGGTGACAGGACAAGGGGGAATGGCTTCAAACTGACAGGGGGCAGGTTTAGATTAGATATCAAGAAAAAATTCTTCTCTGTGAGTGTGGTGAGGCAGTGGAACAGGTTATCAAGAGAAGTAGTGGATGCCCCACCCCTGGAAGTGTTCAAGACCAGTTTGGATGGGGCTTTGAACGACCTGGTCTAGTGGAGGTGTCTCTGTCCATGGCAGGGGTCTTGGAACTAGGTGATCTCTAAGGTCCCTTCCAACCATAACCATTCCATGATTCTACAAACTTTTTTTTATTAGGGAAGAGGTTTTATCCAAATTAGATTCCTGAGTATGTTGTGGGAGGGGGTGTATGTATTATTCAACAATATCTTCATTTGTTTGTCTTTTAAAATATTTTTGGCTGGAATGTTTATGAGTTTTGTTTCTAAATGAAATTGAACTTTATATCATGTTTAAAGCTTTAATGTGGCATTTTGTGCTATTTTTACTGAAAATAACTTCTTATATTTTCTTCAAAGCAGATATTCTTCAAATTATGAGACAGCCTAATCTAAATAAGTCAAAATTTTCTCTCAATTTCTGATAAAATTATACTTTCTTAACATTTTTTGGATTGCTGATAGCTATACAGCAATAGCACCACTTCTCTTTGTAGAATTTTTTTTTCCTTTCTCATTTTTTTGTTTTCTTCCCCTGGTAGGTCTGTTTTTTTGTGGATGGTTATGCACAAAGGGAACAGATAGTTCAATGGCTTCTCTGAATAAAACAGGCTTTAAAAATGCTGAATTTACTTTAAGGTTCACAGGACAGGTAATATGAATGTAAAATGGCAAGGAACACGTGCTATTTGAGTGGGAGGCTTGTACCAAGGCAAAGCAGACCATCCCAGTTCCACAATAACCTCTGAAATATTATTTGTACAGAAGCAACGGTGGGTGAGTGGGGACACAAGTGATCATCAATTAATAGAGCAGTTCACAGTCAATGCTCTGTAATAGCTGAAAAGTAAAAGAAGCAGCTGAGAAATGTAAGAAAGTTTCCTGTGATGGAGGGCCCACCTGCAGCATCTCAATGTCCTTCATACTGAAAGTGCTGTTGGGTGGTCTGTGGTTCATATTCTCTTATGTGTGAAAGTGAACCTGCAACTACTCCACTTTTAAATGTGTTAGGGGCTATCATTAACACGTGATTCATCACTCTCAGCCATGGCAAAGGGGAATGACAGGCTCCTGATAGTTTATATCAAAATCTTCCTAGAGTGCAGAGCTTTTGGAGACTGTATGTTGGCATGCTGACAGTGCAGTAAACACTCCCTTTACTTTTAGCCCATCTTCCACTCAGGACTCTGAGCAAACAGTAATGAACTGATCCTTGGTGCTTTCCATGTAAATTGGGGCAGTGTTACTATTCCATAAGTGAGAAAATTGGCACGTGGGTTTTGGTTTAACTGGTCTGTGATCACGCACAGTGTCTACAAAAGAGTTCTTGGTTGGGTCAGCCATCAAACTGGGTTTCCTGCTGAGGCTGAGGCAATGGTGAGGTAGTGCTAAACCAGTGGAATGGAAAACAGACCAAATCCCAGAGCTGTGCAGCAAAAGAGTGAGCTGTGCCTACACGAGTAAGCCCACTGGAGAACTTCATTTAGGCTTTTCATTTCAGCAAGACTATTATGAAAACAGTACTCAAATAGCAAGCTTTAGCTAAAGTAGGAACCACTGAACCCTTCTGTACAATTTTTACATGCTTTAACAGAGTTGAAGAAAATAGTCATCGCATGCATTGTCTTCCTGCTTATTTTTGCTATGTTTATTTAATAGTGATTTGGGAGGAATATGGATCTACCAGCAACTGGAATTACAGAAAAAGAAAAAAAAAAAAAAGCAGAAATAGCTATACTAAGCTTTCTGTCTTGCTTGGGATGCTAGAAATCATCCAAAAATGCATCCAGGCAAACACACTCTTCCTCATGTATATTTTACTTATTATCATGAAAAGGCATACTGAATTACTAATGAAATTCACACTAGGAGAAATTCAAATGATATAATTATTTTACTCCAGTGATGGACTGAAACCTTTTATTCGTATTACGTATACAATATTTCTGCTTTTATTATGCTACACCTAAGATTTATTTGGCCTCTTAATTTTTGGGACTCCTTATTTCAGCTGGAGTTCTGGAGGATGTAATTTATGTCAGCTCATGGCTGACTTATTCCTTTAGTTTTCAGATGAAGAGCCAGAGAACTTCTCACTTCTATGTCCTCATTGTGCAGGTAAACAACCTCAGCCTCTGGTAGTGAAAATGGTCAATCTAGCACAATCAGAAAGCTCAGCTGACCTAAGATCATTGATCTAGTTATTAACAGAGGAAAAATGCAAACTGTTCATAAATGGTTCATATAAAAAAAAAAAAAGTAGAATTTATACCTATAAGATTTATAGTTACTTATGTAAACTCAGAAAAAGAAATCTTAAGTCCCTTGATCAAAGTTTTTCTTATTGCTTTCACAGGACAACCTTTAAGCCTACACTGAAAACAAACAAAAAAAAAAGCCATCAAACCCAATATAGTTCTGCATTGCAGCTCTTTATCACCCATTTTGATTTATTAAAATATGGATGTTTGGTGCAGTTTGCCTGAATTACAACTAGTCCCTCCTACTATAGACTACAGTCCAGTCTCAGCTGTCCAAACCTCAGTTACCCAAAGCAGGATGATGGTCCTCCATGTCTGTTAGCTGTGCTGATAATTCCAATAATTACTTGGACATGCTTCATCTCCCATGACATTCAGTTGAATGAAGATGCACTGCCTGTGAAAAACTTCATTTTAATGTCCCGCTCTAACTCCCCTCATAATACAGGCAGCAGCAGCATGTTTACTTGTTCTTCTTGATGTGAAAACTTCTAATATATGACTACAGCAGAGACAAAAACAACAATAAATATTCAAAAATCCCCAGTGTGATTAGCACACATAATCCATATGAGAAGTAAGAAGAGCAGTGGTTATTAAATATAGATGGTTTACTCACTATGTCATCAATAAACATGTGATTTGTGATTTCCTGAGACTTTTTAGGTGATGATTCATTCATGATTTTGTTTATTTTACTGTATAATGAAGCAGAATAGCAGAAGGAAGAGATTTTAGCTGATGCCGCAAACATCTCCTTATTTGGTGAGATGTCTTCCTGTACATGTTAGCTCGAGAAATTAAGGTTTAGGGGTCTAGTCCCTGTAAGACTACTGGGCATCCCTGGAAAGTGCTGTGTGAGCTCTTCTGTTTGGTACAAAGTGGTACTGCTCTGTAGGCACAGCACATGATTATCCAGTGGCAGTAAATTGGCCACTGCCTGTGGTGATAAACAGACACTAACAGAGACCCACCAGTGCAATTGGCTGTCTACAACAGCCCATTTGGGTGCAGCTTCAGCTGCTAGGAGACCTCACTGCTCTCATCAGTGATGCTGCACAGCTCTGGTCCTGGAAGAGGAACTGAAAAAGGTGCAGAGAAGAGCAGGAGGGATGGATGGATGGATGGATGGATGGATGGATGGATGGATGGATGGATGGATGGATGGATGGATGGATGGATGGATGGATGGATAAGCTTTTAAACAAAGAATGATTAGTACTACGACTTGGAAGGAATTTACTCTAGCTTGATATGATAAAGATATCTAAGGCCATGAGAAATATTTTTGTTCCTTGTCTCTTCCAATACAAGTCTTAGAGGACAACAAATTAAACTGGCAAGTGACTGGTCAAGAACAAAAAAAAAAAAATTAAGCATTATTTTGGGATAATGAAAAGCTGTGAAACACTTTTCTGCAGGATTCTGGTATTTCTAATTGTTTGCTTTGGTTTATAGACCATTAGGAGATCTAAACAAGTGAAAAATATGGTGTTTTTTTACATGAAAAGACATTTTCTTCAACTAACAATGTTAGCTGGACCACAAGCTAAGAAGCTGAGAGAGAGAGTATTCTGGGAAATTATCATCAAAGGCTTGCATTGCTTTTAAGTTTTTTGATTGTTTTCCCTATCAACTACTAGCAGAGACGAGATAGTGGGCTGGATATACCATAGATGTGACACAATTCAGATTTGTTCTGACTGATTTGATTCAGGATACTGATTCCTACAGTTCTCACGGCACAGAAGGATGGCTGAGTCCACAGTCCATGTTTGGCTGAGTCCACAGACGTATTTCAGCAGGGTGCAAAGAAGTGCAAATTACTCAGTGCTTGCACATATGGGCAGAAGCAGTGATCTTCTACCAGGATACAGAGATAAAGTTTCACTGCTGAGATGGCTGAGTTATTAGCACCCTGGATTCTGAAACGATGCTGATATAATCATGGTCTCTGGCTCAAATAATTCAGATGGCTTTTATAGTGTTTCACTCCTAGTTAGGTGAAAATTGTTCTCTCTGCACTTTGGGGTTCTTCAATAGTTGCAGTGGCTGGCTGTGTTGGTGTGAGCATGAGGAAGCTGCTGCTGAGCTCTAGCAGCTGGAAGTGGTAGGCATTCATCTACTTCTTGAAAAAAAAAGGTTTAAATTGCATTATGGGTCTCTTAAGCTGGAAAGAGGAGAAGGAGTATTCTTTCTCTCTTGTGAAACTGTTCTTCTAGAAGTTTAATAATGATAACATCTGAGTGTATAGACAAGAGGTCTCTTGGAAGGCTGTAGTTTCTGGTTGTGCAGGAGTCTGAGCTCTTGCATACAGTGGTTAATCCCTGTAACAAGTTAGAAGATGTGGCAAATAGGGGAAGCCCTTTCAAGTAAACATCTGACCAATAAACAGATATTGTTTCTATAACTTTTGTTGATTTAGTTCAGGATTTTTGGTGTGCATTTAACAGCTGGCTGACCTGAGTTTCATATGGACTGAATTATTCACTGGCGCCTGACTTACATTAACAAGGAAGTTTTTGCTTATGCTGGTGGAGAATCCTTCAGAGGAGAGTTTTCAGATGGACGAGAATGGAGAGAAGGCTCTAAACCAAGACAAAAAAGGATAGGGGAGACTAAACAACTAGCAAAAAGATAACTGTTGTCAGAAGAGTTCATTTCTTTCTAGGTTGGTGTGTCTTTTTTGTTAAATTTCTTTGGTGATAAACCACAAACAGTCTTCTAAAGACTCAGCTCATAAGAACATCAGAAGGCTGGTAAAGGCATACAGAAAAAATATATTAAATGTGCTATAAATTATATATTATGTCTTTATTCCCAGTAACTTCTTGGAGTAATTTTTCTTAGGCTAAATTTTTAAAACCCTTATTCAGGTGTTGACAAGGTACTCTGAAAACCTAAGGAAATCCTGAGTTATTTTATGAAATAGCTGAGTCCCAGGTGGGAATTGTTTAGCCAAAATTCTCCATTTTGTTCAGTGTGTTTTGAATAATAAATTAATTTAAGTTATGAGACTCCCTTCTTGGATAGACTCAGACATTGACCATTGCATTTTGACCTGCAATATAAGAAATTCTGACTGCATTGCCTTTCTTCCTTGGATCACCCCATTCAATTCTACCATATACCCTATTTTTATCTCTCTTTTTTCTTTTCTTTTCTTTTTTTATTTTAATGACCAGAATATCTCGATTTTTGTAATGTGGCAGAATTAAATGAAATTTGCCCCCAAGAGAAAAGTACACTGACTCTTTTTCTAATACAACCATTTACAGAAGTGCTAATGTGTCCTAGGAAACATGAAGGCACAGTACTGTTTTTAGAAATTGTTCTACTGAGTTATCAGATTTTTTCCATCTTTTTTTTTTTTCCTTTCCTGTTCAATATTTCAAGAACTATCTTTAGGCTGAATAGAAAGAAAAGATTTATTGACAGCAAGATTCATTAGACTGTGAAATAGTCTCCTAAGGAAAGTTGATAGAAACTTTCAGCTTTTAAATGTAGCTTATTGGGCGCAGGGGAACTCAAACCTTTTAATGTGCTGCATGAGATAAGAAATGTGTTAGAAGTGAGAGGATGGACTAACTGGCTTGATAAGGCTATCTTTTGATGTGTAGTTTCTATAGATATTTGCACAGAAACACTAGCATTGCTAATTAACTGCTCATCTGCTTCGTGTACTTATGGCTTACCAGCTATAGTCAAATCCCATCTGTCACTTGAGGACAATTAAGTGGGCTGAGAAGCATCATTTTATGACTGCACCTGGCTAGGAGGAGCTATTCCAGATGGATAGCATGGGAAGCAGGAGACACCTAGAAGAGGAAGGGGAGGAGGCTGTCTCTTCAATAGGCAGTTGCAAGTTGTAAAAATGTTCATATAAATAAAAAAAAAAAAAAACCTGTTCCAGAGTGGCACTGATAGGAGCACACAAAACTCATGCATATGCTTCCAGTATCAGTGCAAGAGCTGTGTGGTTTTCTTCAGACTGCTAAGGTTCCTGCCCTCAATTTTGTGTGAGTTTTGACAGTGTAGACCGTGGAAAATTACAAGAGCTGACCAAAACCCAACAAATGGCATGAACAGTATTGGAGATGAGGAAGAGATAATATAACTCATGTTATCAAGTGAGACCCAAAGCCTGGAATAGGGTTAGGGTAAGTGGTGCTGCAGCATAGGTATATGAGACTGTGTCTTGGTTCTGCTTGGTACATGGTTCTGGGGAGTGCACAACTGCATTATTAAATAACCAGGAACACATTTTCATAGTGGTTTCATAGCTATCACTTTGTGCATTTTCATTCAGGCCGCTCTTGCTGTCTGCTGCCTGTGGCTTGCAGTGTGGCCCTTTCATTTGAGTAAGAAAATATGTGACGAATAATTATATTTGTCCCTAAATGTAATGTTTTCTCTAAACTCTTCAAGCGGTGTCAGTGGCCCTTTAGAGGCCATTTTCAAAGCTTACAGCAGTATGCTCGGGTAATGAGGTAATGATAGTGCCTCAATTATATGCTGCAAGTGAGGACGAAGCCTTAAACTGCCATTCAGCTTTAGAATTACTGCTGTAATTTTAAAAGTATCTGCCCTCCTTTCTCTTTAAGCAAAATCATCCACCCCATTTGTCAAGATAATGACAGCCATGGCCAAGCAGGGTCTCTCCTTCAAATGATAGCTTCCTTCAGAGGGATGCCATTAACAGCCTCATTTTGTATCACCTGAATCTGTATGGTTTAATTTGTCTCATTTCTAATTTTTTTTTTGCTGTTATTCACCATATCTGTCCATTATGCATGACCAGGAGACTGAAAGAAGGTCAACTGTGCCATATCAGCCTTTGTGCTGATCCTTCGCAGCAAAGATTTTACATATATATGTCTATATACACACAGAGAGATTAATTATATATATGTGTGTGTGTGTGAGAGTGTGTAGAGATTTGCTGTAACTTTTTCTGGTAGTAGATTTTGCAAATCCTGGCACAGTGGACTCCTGTCCACCCAGTAGCAGTGGGCTCTGTGGTCCCACCTGGCAGGGCTGCAGTCGGCCCAGACAAACACACCAGTAAATCTCTGTGACAGATGGACCCTGCTTCCCCTCTGTGGGAGAACAAACAATGCCTGAATTCTCTGCTCTTTCGTGCACGTCTCACATAGGGAAATGTTTCAAATAAAACCACCTCTCTTTTGTAGAGCTGAGTGGTCTTTTAGGTGGCTGTGAAGAAGCAGTAGGTAATACTAAGTCTTTTTCACTATAAGTGTTCAGAAATTATCACTCTGAACAGCAGATAAGAGAACTTAGTGTGGCATAAACTACCTTTTGTAGCACTGCCTGTTTTTAGGGTCCCTTCTTCAGTTTCTGAACTATTGTGGTCCATTTAGAAAAAAAAAAATTTCCTAACCACATGATTCCAGAATCCCTGCGCTCCCATGTGTTCATGTGTCCATGGTCCCTGTGCAGCTAGATAAAGGGCTATTTGATATTATTTACTGTTTGTGCATGTCAAAATTAATTAAGACAGTTTCTCAAAACAAGATTGTGCAGGATTTTGTGGAGTTTATTGTTCGGGTTTTTTAACCTCTTGGTTTTTGTGGGGTGTTTTGTTGTTTAGGTTTTTTTTCCTCTAGGTATTTAAAATATACTTTTAAAAATTGTTGTTTAAGTATTCTGAGAGCCAAACTTGAGCATCAGTTTACCTGTTTGTTCAGGAAGCCCATAACACGAAATGGATTCCTGCAGAGAGAGGGACTCATTTGCCTAACCCTGCCGATCAAGACATGAAAGGTGAAATAAAAGCCTGAAACATAATAGGTAGAAAAACTAATTAAAATGCTTTCATCCTTGCCTAAGCAAAAGGATTAGTGTAAGAAATATAGGAGAAAATTTTGAACAGAATTTTTTTTGCATTGGGCTGTTCTCAATTTAAAAGACATACCGGAACAGATTTTTCTCAACCACAAAAGTAATATCTCTCTAACCTGTACTTCACTTTCCAAATCTAAAAATTTTTTTTCTTTCTTCCATCCTCCCCTGCTAATTTGAGGCTCTAAGGTCTTTCATAGCCCTGCATGAGGAATGTCATATATATTTAACAAATTTTTTTAAATTCTGTTCTCTCTCTAATACAGAGATTCTACCAAAAAAAAAAAAAAATTCACGGTTTTGATGCCTGTATCTGGCAAAAGCACAGCCTGAGACAAAGTAGGGAATAACAGGGAAGAATATCAGTGTATTTCGGCATACTAGATACCCAGTTTCAAATGACTGTGATTACACTTTTCTCCCCTGTTACTTTTCTCACTAACATGACACCAAGCACATTTCCTTCAAAAAATACACATTGAGCCTATCAGAGATAATAAGTTAAGGTCAGATTTTTCAAATATGCTCAGCATACTGAATGCAGATGCAGTGCTAAGTGCTCTGGTGTTTTGTGGGTTGTTTTTTGTTTGCTTTTTTTTTTTTTTAATGATCCCACGGTAGGATTTATGGGCATAAAATGACTTTGAAAATTCAGCTGCTATGTAAATGCCTCAGGTCTGCAGTAGCTGGTTCTCAAAGACCTTTTTTCATTTTGGAAAAACACTTTGGCTGTGGGATTTTCAGACATTCTCCTAAATGGCCAAATTCTGCTCTCACTGAAATCGGTGAAAATAATTTTATCTTAAATTGATGTTATCTGATGTGGATTTTTGGTTCTGCTTGTCTTCTTTCCCCTTTGTCCATAGGTATAAGTTTAGGAATAAACCTCACCTGAGCTCACAGAGTGTCAGCACAGGTTCCAGCTCTTTGCATCATGTGATTCCCAGTGACTCATACCTGCTAACACATACTAATTGTGGCTTTTCCTTAAACCTAGACAAATATCTGGGGGTTAGAGGCCTGTATGGGGGTGTTCCATGTGCAGTCCTTTAGGACCGGTGAGGAGAAATACACTTTCATGGTGCAGCTGTGCTCAACTATAGCAGATGAAGCACTTAGTAAGGTAGATATCAATGGTAAGCATGATGAATTATGTCTCAGAACTGTCTAAGTCTTTTCATTCATCCACAAAGGTCACCAGATGACAAGTTAATATGTGAATGTCTAAATAACAGGCCTCAAAAATGAGATCAAAGCCACTGCTGGCCAAGGTTGTCATTGTGGATGGAAAACACAGGGGTCGTTCAGTGTGCAAAATCTCTTCATCTCTATTTTAACTTTGCATCCTTACCTTATTTTTGCCCCACTGGTTTCACTTGGGAAAAACAATTCCATATGAATTTCTTCTGAAATCTTTATGTACAGCTCAGGCACCGTGTAGCTCTATACTATGGCCATTTCCCTTTAAATTACTTACTTTTTTCATTGTGAAACAGTTTGTCCCTGGGACTGTTTTAATACCACAGACACAGAAATGGACCAGTGGCTAACTGATTCACTCTCTAAGACATCATGTATTTCACATTGTTTCCATCTGTGCTATGATGATACCCTTCTTTATTTGATTATGTTCCTTGAACTCTCTAGATGCTAATTTAGGAAATTATTTGCTTGGCTTTTTTTAAGCTTTTGTGTTGTTGTTATCACTATTATTTATAGAGACATTAGGCATAAGCAGATATTTGGATTTGGGGTTTTTTTTCTCAATTTATTAAAAGATTTTTATTTTTAACAGATGAACTTAGGATAAAAGAAACCAGATCCTAGCACATCACTGCTTTCTGGTACTGTTATGGTAAATGAAAACAAAATTCCTTGATTAATCACAAGCTAATACAGGTCTATGTTTTTTCTCCACCTCTTTTAACCTCCTATTTTCTTAGAGCATATGCTGAGGATGCCACCCATAGCAAAGGATCAGTGTAAAGCATCTGTTGCAAATTATCCAACTGAGATTGATTGATTTTTCAATTTATGCATTTAACTCTCTTGGTTTAGATTTCAACCTAGACCTCAACTGAATTTCAATAATGACACATGCCAGACTAACATGCTAGACAGCTCCTGAAATTCGATAAATCCAATGTTGGTAATTAATGGATACTTAGGCACTGGTTGACCTTGTACCTTTTTAATAAACCTCTAGGAAACTAATAGGTTAAGATGTAAAGAACACATCTGAAATGTCCCTTGTGGATTAAGCTTCCAGGGGTGGCAGACACTGAAGCTTCCAACCTTCCTCTGCTTGAAGGTATTTCATTCTGGGACTCCCTGTGCTTCTGAGGTTTGCAGCAATCCTTCTAGGATTGTTCAAACAGGATTTATAGCCAAGCAGTAAACCAAACTAGCAGTAAAAATTCTTAAATTATTGTGCTAGGCAGTCTTCTAAGCTGTACTGAAAAAGTAATCACTTTCACTTATGAGTCTTGATTTATTGTTTCTGAAAGAAACCCTGTACTCTGGTAGCATTTTAGTCAACTTATTTTGTTGTGGCAATAACTGCATTTTACCTAGATTTCTTCTGCTATTTCTATCAGTATTTTCTGCTATTTGAAGGGAATCTCATTCATTTCAACAAAGTTACCAAAATAAAGAAGTAGGAAATCCAGCTGTGACCGTATCATTTGGAGGAAGGGATGAAGGCTTGTTGTAAGCCAACCAAGTGAATTGGATAGTTTTCCACACATCAGTTGAAACATTGGATACTTGACCAGCAAGATAATTTTCAAGTTTGAAATCTGCTTCTGTTCCTAATGGAAATGTGAAAAAGTAATTTCTCACCACTTCTGTGAAATGTTTGTAGAGGGACCAGAAGGGGAGATGTTAATGTGGGTAGCAAGAAATCTAGCCATACAAAGCAGTTGCAGAAACTTTAAAGCGTCAGAACTCTTGTTTTGTTTGATTGGTTTTTTTCTTTTTGCTTGTTTGTTTTGTTTCTGTGCACAATGAAAATTTAGAAATGTGGAACTTTCTTTCACAGACTATAGACTCTGGGTATGATTTTCTCTACCCAAAAGAAACAAGGTGACCTGAGTGTAGAGCTTTCACTGCTATGATATGAAATTGCAAAGCCTGATGAACAGGCAGCTGCAATTTGTTTACAGAATTGTGGCACAGAAAGTCACCATGGCTTTGAAACTGAGCCGAGATCCATACATTGGATAGCAGATCTGTGTAGCCTTGTTGCAAATCGTAGTATAACTCAAGAGCCATGTTTTCCCTGAAATTACAGGTAATTTTTATGTTTTTGACTTTCTCTTAAACAAGAAACCTGCAGTTACAAGTCAGTTCTCAGTGAAAAGAAAACTTATTCCCTGTGGGACCATTGAATCTGGGGAATATTAGAGCCATGTTGCAGGTAAATATCCAATCTCAGTTACTGGCTGCAGAGCCAGGGAAGCAGGGCTTTCCCAAAACACCAAGTCAGGAAAATAAGAGCTCTCATGTTCCAGGAGGTCTATGTCTCCACAACCACAGGAGAGAGAGGGAAGGCAAGCAAGGTGAACCCACAGCCAGGATTTTTCCCTCACTTTGCTCCTTGGAAACACAAACACAGACAAGCATTGTAACCACAAACTCACAGGGCAGGAAAGCCCGAGGGAGGTGCCATCACCAATGCAATGTGCTGCTGCCTCCCTTGCGATGGATGCCTCGTTCTTTCAGTTGTCTGCAGTTTGTTGGGACCTGAGCCTTCCTTGATGCACTGCATTCCAGCAGGTGCTTTTGTTTCCTGCAGCACGTTTCCTTTACATGGTCTTATGCTGTCCTGCCTGTACCATGGTAAGCAAAGAGTAAATCCTTTTTAAGAGACGATGTGACAAGCACAAGACAGACACAAGAGACACTGTCTGTTCTATTCTTGTGGCTGAGAAGGGATTTAAGCTCTGTACAATGTGCCGCAGAAGATTTCATACAGTGGTTGGAGTTGCATTATTTGTAACCAGAAACAACTGTGACAAAGGCAGTTAAACTCTCCATCTGTTTTTGTCACCTGGATTCATGTTTTGTGACGAAGACCAGGGAGAAAAAAAGTCTAAAGGCAAGAGTGTTATATGTCATCCTTTTATAGTATTTATCTAGAAACAGAGACCTTCATTTGAATTGGGGAATTGTGATAAAGCAACAGAGACTTGCAGTGAAATGTCTTTACATTTTTGGTTATGGTGGGGGCTTTTTGGAGTTTTTAGGGAAATTTTTGGGGATGTTTATTGTTTTTTTTCCGACAAATGGATTGCAGAGGAGGCAGTATAAGTTTAGAATTATCTCTATAAAAATACCTTAACTCAGTAAATTTTTTTTTGAAAACTACTTAATGTGAAGAAACAAACATAATTCACAGCCATGACCATTTAAAATAATAAACACTCTCTAGGATATAAGTCCTTCTCAGTGCATTGCACTTTCCCATTAGCAAGAGTATGAAAAAGGTGCTACAACAAGTACTTTGTTTAGCATGCATGTAACACTGTTTTGGGAAGCTTAGCACTGCAGATCTAGAATATAAATCTTTCTTCCACTTCCTGCTTTGAGGAAGATACTTCATTCTCTCCTAATTTGGTAATGATGCGTTTGTTTTTTTAGCTTGGTAAATCATGTAACAAATTGGTTTCATTTCACGAAGGAGCTAGGAAAGGAGTACAGGCTTAGAGGATGGATAAAATGTCCTAAGTCTCCTGTTAAACCTCATTCCAGTAAACCTAAACCTTCAATTATGGCTCAACAATGGTTGAATAAGTCTTTCCCTTCCCCAAGTCCCAGCAGGTATCCTACTTGCTGACAGCAATTCCTGAATCTCACTGGAGCACATAATTTGAGCTAAATCATACATTGTCCCCTCATCTTGCGTTCAGAAGGCGAGGAGGTGATAAGTGTTTTCTGAGGTTTTTCTGATATATATGTTTCCCTGAGGTTGTGAACACTGATTACAGAAGCGAGTCAGAGTCCGTGGAAAAGGAGTTTTCTGCTAGATAAACCTCTATAGTGGGATTTCACTGCAGGTCAGAGTGACTTCTGTCAGAAAGGAAAACTGTATTAACTTTAAAGGTGGCCCTCAAGAGGTAAGGGCCAGGGCAAAAGGCAGCAGTACTATTACTCGGCTAGATACCTTCTTGCCCTGAAGAGAAATTTTGGGGTTTCAGAAATCTTCCTCTTGCTCCCATGAGGACAAGTGAGATAACCAGACTTCGGTGTTCAGTTGGAATGTTATAGACAACCTTCAAAGCCTTGTTCCCCCTGATGTAGAGCAGGAACATGGACTCCTGTTTCCCATTTTCAGGCAAGTCACTGTAATCTCCTGGCTGCTCTGAAGTTTGCTTATGGTTGTTTTTACTGCACATGCACCATTAAAAATGGACAGATGTCCATGTTGGTAAGAGCAAGTGAGTGAGCATAACCAGCAAGAGCTGTTTTTCTAGTAGTGTGTCTGGGTCAGGAAGAGCAAGAGACCAGGTCTCCTGCCTTGGGTAAATGACAGTCTGAACTGGCAGGTAACGAAAGGGCTCTGGGTTGGGTTTTTTCCCCCTCTCTGTGTCTTTCAACAGAATAAGTGGAAAGATTTGCTGCTCTGTTTTATGACTAGCCTCTCCCCAAAGGAACAAGCAGCCTGTCCAGCTGCGGGGGGAAATTTACCTTATCTGGATAGCATGGAATTGGCTGGAAGCTGTCACACTGAAATGTTAGAGAAGGTTTCAGTATATTCTACTTGAAGTGACATCCGTCCCTTTAAAAACCGGCATGTTTGCAAAGACCTTGAAACCCACCCATTATGAGGAAAAGAAAATCGTACTGCATTTAATTAAATATTCAAGGCTGCCTTCTTTTTTTTATATTTGTGTTGAAATCCCTTCCCCCAAAAAACCTATTTCAACTTGAAAAATCTCATTCCAAATCAGAAATACTTTGGTGGGGGGGACAAAATTAACTAGCTAGAACCTATTATCTACACATCTGTAGCTGTGTAATCACACTTCAGCTAGATTGTCACATCCATGTCTCTATAGGAAGATTGAATCTTTTCTTTCCATAACTGAAACAGAAACTAATGTTATCAAAAGTTCTGTATTTGACAAATCTGGAGTCTAGTGTTCTCTTGCAGAAGAGCAGTGCAGACAAGATCTGAAGTGATATGTCCTTAAAAAGGGGACGTGTTTATCTGGGAGTAATAACCATATCAATGTGGATTTCTGTTGCATTGCAGTACTACTTAGAACAAACAAAATTTTGTGGCATAAAGTTTTGTTCACCATGACTGGTATTAATTAATTTTGGAACCTTCTTCATGGGTTCTGTTTCTTTGACATTAGAAGCTTTTTCCAGGCTTATTTGGGTTTGTTTCGCCAACTTATAAGACAGCGTGAAAGTTTTTACACTCACATCTCCTGTCCTGCTAGCAGAGGGAGATGGATGAGGAAATGTATTGGAATTTATTTTTTTTCCAAGTCCAAAGCACACGACTCAGCCTAATTAGCCTGAGTATGTATGCATGTTTATGGAAATGAAGGTGTGGATTGGGGGTAATCAGTTTTGACTACTTAGACCATCTCTAGGTGGAGAGGGAGAAAGAAGAAGAAAAAAATCTAAACAAAAAAACCCCACAAAAAATAGTACCTTATTCTGCTCCTGTCTTGGAAAACCATTTTGCTACTAAGTAAAGCAAATGCTGCACAAACTTCTAGCTACTAGGGCTTTTACTGTTATTTGAGAGATGGATGTGCTTGTTTTTAATGGTCCTGTTCTGCCTTGATTATCTGCATCATGTCACTTCTGGCTGAGCACAAGGAATTTGCTGGCACATTTCAATGCGGACTACCTGTCGGTAGGAATATGCTTACAAACACTAATGCTGCAGCTGGAGTTGGCATAGTTTTTATGACTTGATTGAAGCGTAGAACTGCTTTCTGAGCCCTGTGAACTTACTAGTTTCTACGGGAAGCATCTTAGCAAGACAGGAGCTCCTTGCTCCTAGCATCCTCCTAGGGACACAGAGTATGGGGCTGCACGGCAGCTGAGTGCCAGCCTCAGTCACTAAAGGGTCCTTCCTACTTGTCACTGCCACCTGCTTAGCCATAAGTTAATTGGTTTGGATTTTTGCAGAGAACTGAGGCTAACCCCAGGTTTCTGGACATTGTTCCTCTGCTTAGTAATGTGGCACCTGTTTATGCCCACATTATTATTTTGTGCTGCGGGTTTTGGTGGTGCTAGTCAGCAAAATTCTCAAGGCTGACATTAGGCTCAGGCAAAGTGGGCGTTTGCCAGCAAAGCAACTGGGGGCAAAAAACCAGCTTGTGATCCTCTGTGCTGTTTTGACTGTGCTTAGGAGCCTGGAAAACTGAGCCTCAGAAAGGGCTTATGCTGCAGAAATATAGCCACCATCCTTCTCCCTTGCAAACAGCAAATTCGACTCTCTTGATCTCTCCTCTTTTTCTGTCTGTTATCTTTATCTTGTTTCTTTCCATAGCTGGAGTTATGTATCCCTTTTAGTGGCTTAAGTTTTCATCCTTGGAAAAGTGAAATTCTCACTGCATTTCTCAAAAGCTTTGAGGTGGCCTCATCTGTCACTGTATATCTGGATTCCTCTACCCTACTTACATAGCTCTGCAGTTTCTGAGAGTTATGGGTGCATTGTAGCAAATGATTTGCTTTCCCACATCCCTTCACAGAAGAATGAGTGGGTTTTTTTCCTCATGTAGCACTGAGTCCCTGTGAAGGCATCCATATTTCTATGTTCCCATAACATCCAAGGACTGACTGTGTCTTCACCTTGCTCTACCTCACCTTTCTTCTCTCTGCGCCCTTTCTGAATGGGCAGCACAGAAAGCTCTGCCTATGGGGAAGACATGGGTTTTGCACGTGCTGTGTGAGCACTGCCGATTGCACATATAGTGGAGTTCTTCATCCAAAAAGAATGAGGGAGGACCTACCACTGTGTTAAATGGAGTGCAGAAATAGACACAGGTGACTCCATAACACAACTCCCCCTCTGCAGAAGCACAGCATGCCTGAGCAGCATGAAGGGAATGATGACAGCAGGCAAGTCCCTGCACAGGGGCTGTCTGGATTTTGGAGTGGTGTGGGAGCACCTCCATTCTGAACCAGAACAGCTGTTTCACAGCATCCAAACAGCAGTAGACCAATCAGAGGATGTGTTGGTCTCGTGGAAAACTTGGAAAAAGTTTGGCCAGCTTTCAGCATGTAACGCTGTGGCTCCTAACAGAGAGCTGTAAGTGACACACATGAGTGTTTTGTTGGTTCTCTGTCTGCTGCCAAAGAAAGTGGCGTGGATCCTGTGGGTGATGTGCAGCTGCTGAGCCAGCCAGCTCTCAGGCCAGCCTGGCTGCCTGCCACCCACGGGCCAGCTGAGCCTTGGCTGCTGGGGATGGATTTCAGTGGGTGGTTTTCCTTCTCATTGCGGGGTATGTTAGTTTTGCATCCTGACATGCCTCTGACTGGTATCTCTTCTGTGACGTTATCGTGGGGGAATCTCTTCAAAACAGCTCCATGTGGATGTCTCTGGGCAAAAACTCTCCTGCTTTTAAATGCTGTTAATGTACCCAAAATGAGCTGTACAGTGCATGACCATGAGCATTTGTTAAAGGAGTGGGATGTGCTAGGTCCCAAGCAAGCAGATTTCTGCACGATGCGGTCTTTCCCCACACCTGCTAGACAGTCATTTCTCCAGACAGCTCAGCATGAGAGCAGAGGTCAAATGGCTTTCCTTAGGTATTCTCTGAAGCTAACCCCGTGGTCTCCAACATCACATACTTTGGAAATTTATTTTAGAGCAATTTCAATGCCCCTCTTTTAATTATTTATTTTTAACTCCTGAGTTTGGTGTTGGTGGAATATTATTTCTTTTTCATTGCTGGTAAAAAACCCTAAGTAAATTGCTGAGAAGCAAGTCCCAGGAGCGTGATAGCATGCTTCACTCACACACAGCAGCAGTAACTGTGAGTACACACATAGATGTATGTGCAGCTGCTTTATCCAAAATAGTGGTGATCATAAACATTACTGGAGGTAGTTTTCCTAGAAGTTTAAGTGAACTGAAACAATAAATTTACTAGCTCAGATTTTGTTCCTGAGTTCAAATTGGTAGCCCACAAACAATATCATCGTTTTAGTTACAGGGGTTCTATTTAAAAGTGGACAGTTTTTCTTTTCATTGAACCTCCAAGCTCATGAATATTCCCATCCTGCTAGGACTGTACCAGGCAGTACAGTCCTGAATTTAAAAACTAGTGAAACAAGAAAAGGGCAGAGAACATGATCTCATACCTCTGTTTAGTATGATCGAACTTCAATCATGTTTGTCAATTGAATGGAAAGACAATTATACCTGGTTCTGGCTTCCTTGAAAGCAAGGCCTGGCTCTTTCCAGTGGTGCAGGGACAAGGTACAAGGTAACAGACACAAACAGAAACAGAAGAGGCTACATCAGAACATCTGGAAACACTTTTTCACTCTGATTGTAACTAAGCACAGAAACAGGCTACCCAGAGAGACTGTGGTGTCTCCATCCTTGGAGATGCTCAAAACCCACCCGGCAATGATCCTGAGCAGCTGGCTTTGGGCAGTCCTACTTGAGCAGGGGGCTGGACAGGCTGATCACCAGAGCTCCCTTCAACTCTCGACTGCCTTGTGGTTCTGTGATCAGAGTTCTTGCCCCTCTTCTCCTTTACATGATTTCTTCTAAGACAGAGGAGGTGATGAAAGGGAAAGAAAGGAGTGACCCAGAATGATAAGGGAAACCTTTAGGAATGGAATAGGGAAACATGATGGAACCCCCTGAAATGTTAGGAAACAAGAGGTTGTCACAAAAAAACCCCCTGGAAATGCAGTGCAGCAGAATAGCAGGGACTGCCCCAGATGCAGGAAGATCACTCCAGAAAAGCCAATAAGCCTTCACTGCTCTGGGTGTGAACACCATTGATTTGCACATGGACATGGGTCCGTAAGAAACTTCTTGGATGTTGAGTTCTCTTCTTTTTTATGTAAAGCAGCTGTTGTACAGAGCAAAGTTGTAATGCTGAACATCAAGAGCCCAGTGCAAGCTCGCTGACGGTTCTTGGCTTTGAAGTGACTTTTGCTTCAGGCCCAGGAATGGATCATTTGGCAATGTGGTGCCCTGTTGCTCCTGGGGGCCTCCACTGTCATGATCCTGAGGACTGCAGAGAGAGTGTCAGCCCAGCTTCTCCCCATGCTAATGTCATTATGTCTTTTCTGTGTGTGACCTGGGGGGAGTCACTGATGCTTTCATTATGGAAAAGATCCCTCCATACCACAGAACAGATTGAGGCTTTGCCCATTCAATATTTTTTTCGCTGAGTTCTGTTTGTTCACTCATCCTGCCCAGTGGTAAGTGACAGGTGCCACTCCTCTGGAGAGAGATTACATGGAAGTGTGACAAGAGTCCTTTTAGCAGGCTTTTATGTTAATGATAGCTAGCTGTGTTAATGCTTAATTCTCCATTTTTACTTTTTTTTTTAAATCTTCATTGAATAAAAATATGAAACAGTGATGTTGCTATGGCCACATGCAGTTTAATCAGAACACTTACTGTGTTACTTATCTGTCCTTACTAGCAATAACCTTCTTAGTTTCCAGAGTATTGTTCCTGAAACTACTTTCTTTAAAAGAGGCGAGACCATCTCTTTATAATGAACAGGAATAATTTTCTGTTTACTCTGTGGGGTTTTGTTGATTGGTTTTTGGTTTGGGGTTTTTTTTTGTTTGTTTTTTGGGGGGGTGGTTTAGCAGTTTTCTTGTCCTATGCTTGTGTTGCTGTTTTTTTGTTTTTTTTAGGTTTTTTTTAACCTGTTCTTAAATAACAGAATTTTGGTGCAAATTAGATGCATCAGAGGAGCTCTTACCACTCAAGGTAAGAAAAGCTCCTGAAGAGTCTGCTGATATGTGTGTGTATGGGGCAGCTAATGCTGGGGGCTGGCATATCCTGGCTACTGGGAGGGATGTTTCAGAAGTTCCCACATCAAAACTATTGTTGCTGTCAGCAGGGGAGGGTAGCAGGCTCAATGCACAGATTGAAAAGGATTTTCTTTGATTTGGTTTCTCCTATTGAGGGACTTTTCAGAATATGACTATCTGGTGGAAAAAATCACTAAGATGCCCAGCATGAATGCCTAAGTGGATTGGGAGTGCAAAGAGGTCTGACAGTAAAGCCTCTCCTCTTTTGCTGTCATCTTTCTAGTGCATGTTTTGGTCTTTTGATGATAGTTGTGGCTAAATATAGGCCTAATGTACCCCAGTCCTGATCCCCAATCCCAACCACTCTCTTCTCCCCATCCTCCTAGAATTTGTACTGGGCATCCTGCTGACTGCAGTAACACTTTGAACTTCCCTCCTTTGGTAGCCTCCTCTTGTGTGTTCCATTAGGTCACAAATTCTTGAAACTAAATGTTCTTCCCTAACTGATTCTCCATGCCTCCGCTGTGTTTCTAATTTTAAATTTGTTAGTATGCCTTAGTGTAAACCTGAAATATTCCATAGCATCTGCCTTCTGTTTCCAGGGAGTGTCCTCTGAAGTAACCTCAGAGTGTCCACTGAAATTTCTAAGGTAAAAGAAGGTTGTCAGGGCTCTGGAATATCCAGAGAAAGTTGATGTATTTCCCAGAGATGCTCAAGTGTTCTACACAGCATTTCTTGAATGTTGCATTGTGTTTTCCCTGTGGCATTCACATAATCTTGTTTCAGTACTTGAAAGTTACAGAAATTGGAGCTTTATCATTTAATAACCTTCCTACTTGCTGTTTGCACAGATGACTATGATCTGGTTAAAAACATTATGTAAATACATTTATAAACAAAAAGTAATCAACCTGTAGAAGAAGGAAAGCCAAAGCAGGAATACACTAAAAGTAAGGGACAAAAATAATATACCTGAGTTTTGAATTCAGAAAATACTGATCAGTCCCAATTTTGTGGAAAAACAGTGATGTGCTGACTACTTAACAACCATAAAATTCTTGCTTTCTTGTAAAGTGCTAACCCAGGGTATTTTCACTGACATAAGTGAGAGCAGCTTAATATCTGAGTAATCTCTTATTAGGACACTTTATTTGCACTTGTCAAAAAAGTGGTTTCTTCTGTCTTTTATGTCTGTGATCTAAGATCCGGCCCTCCACTACAGATTGTAGTTCCTTTTTTGAAGTTCTGAAATATAAATCAGCAGTAGAAATGAAATAAATCTCTGGCTACTTCAGTGATGGGGAGGACAAGGGCACATGTTCAGTTCTCAGACTGAACATTCAGCTCTGAGCCACTGCATATTCCATGTGGTTATGATGTTGTACATTACCAGCAGAACTCTCTTAGCATGAATGTGCAAGTATTTGATAAAGACCTGGTGGTTTCATCAATCTGTAAGAAAGATCAATTTTTTTTTCTAATTTTATTTTCAGGAAGAGAAAACGTAAGGCATAATTTACTCTGTTTTGGGGTAATTGGCACTGTTATCAGTGGTAATAGGAGGTGTTGGTGGCTGGGGGAATTCAGTACTTGGAAAAAAGCATGGAAGGTTTCAGTCCAGTGTACCCTCCAGTTTTATTCATAGAGGAGCATGACAGTAGATCAACTAACCCTACATAAAGAAATATATTCTCATGCCCTCTGTTGACAGTAAAGAACACAGGTGTTTTTTAGGAGAAGTGCCAAACACACCACTCTAATTAAGCAATGCACAAACATCCTAACAAAATAGTTAGGGATGATTGTATTTCTCTCCACTCCTCAGGTGATTAATTGAATGCTGTTCAGTGAGCAACAAAGTCCATATTTTCGCAGGACTGTTCTCTCATGCCTATTTTTCAAAGGATCCATAAATCCATGGACTTTTCCTTCCAACATTAAGATCTAGTTGACTCTTCTACCTCTACACTTTCAACAAGCTTTGCCCAGTTTCTGCTCACAGAAGTTTCTAAATCAATGTGTAAGGCAGATGTAGACAGAACAAGATTTCTGTCCCCAGCCATCTCTTTCCCAGGGAAGTTGGTACAAATTTTATTGGAAATTGCTCCTGGCAGTATGTGCCACTTATTTTCCTTTAATCCTGTTTTCATCTCACCTCATAATGATTTCAGGAATGTTTTTAGTTTCCAAAGCCAAGGAAACAGTTTCTTCTTGGCGGAAATAGCATTTGCTGTTAAATAAAAAGAAATGTGCTTTTCTGGCTAAGCTTTATGAGGACAACTGTACAATCTGTACCGTACGCTTGGAAACTGCTGCAGCAAGACGTGTGCCATATGGTGTATGTGGCATTCCCTTACCTCAAGTGTTCCCTTACTCAGGCTGGTATGGTTGGTAACGAGCTCACTTTTGAATAAGGGAAATATGGTTGATTTTTGTCTTTTTTTTGGGGGGGTTGGGGGGGGTGGAGAGAAGGGGAAAGCAGAAATCTCTACGTGCAAGAACAAGGTGAAGAAATGTTGTTATTCCTCACCTCTGCTGGTTCTCTCATCAGCTGGAAGTATAAAGAAATCAGGAACTTCACTACGGAAAAAAAAGGGACTATTGAGCTATGGTTAAGTTTAACATCACGCCATGATAGGAAAACAGAATTTAAGCAAGAATGGTTTTAGCTTCTCTTTCCCTCTGGCAGAGTCATAGTCCATAAATATGTGGGAAATGAGCACAACAGGCAGGTGAAATGTGATATCAGCTCTCTTTTACTGTGTGAAAAAAGAACGGGAGACTCATAACCTTGGGAAGCACTTCTGCATGTTGCATTCTTCTTGAAGTCGCCTTAGATTAAAACTCTAGGAGTGTCATACAGAGAAGTCAAAATTAAAATTTTCTCTACCTATGTGCTCTTGAAAACCACAGACAGAGAGGGAAATCCACTTAGACTACCACTGCTCCCAGGCAAAGGGGGCTTAGCATGTCACCATACTTGCCTGATCTGCCCTAAATGGAAACAACCAGTTCAGGGAAATTGGAAACCTGTATGACCAAGCTGAAAAACCCTGTTTTGGACTCCCTCCTATGAGATGTATTTGTTCACGGTGTGTATCCTGGTAAAGGATGTTCTCACAAGCAAGATCTCTTGTGCCTGTGAAAGCTTGAGATGGCTTTTCTCTCTCACCGAGATGTTGTATTCTATGTTTATTAAAGATGAAGTCCGTCCAAAGTGATGTCAGGCACATTAAAGATAAATATCTATGACGTATTGTCTCTGGCAGAAGTCTGCAACCTGGATAGAAGGTTCTTGAGCTTGCATATTCTTACTAATCTAGTCTGGTGTCCTAACACAGGATAAATGATGGGGTTGAAAGGAGTATGTTGATCCTGAGTAAAAGGAACATCCTTTGTCAAGAGCCAAAATATGATTCTTTGCTACAGGCTATAAGTGTTACAAATCCTGTGTAGAATTTTCTGTCAAGAACCTTGACACTAATCTGAGACCATGGGTGGATTGGGAAAACAGAAGCATACTGGAGGCTAAAACTGCAGTTGTGGATAGGGCAAGCTGCATGAAAAGAAAGGTGTAACAGCAGCACACACTTGTTAATGTAGAGAACAAAACTAGTCTGCAGTCCTAATGTAGTTACACCATGAAATATGTTAGAGCAGCCAAGAGCTGGCAACTGAGGGGATTCCTGTAGGACTGCTTTTGCCATGAGAAGTGTGATGAGCTGCTTTGGAGCACAAATTGAGCAAGGGATGATGATTCAAAGCCCCAAGATCCTTTTTTGAATGCAGATGGTCCTATTACTCCCCAAGCTTTAGGGTAATTTTTGTTGAATTTTGGGTTCTCACTTTCGTTACTTGGGGATGAATATGAACAGAAAATGGAAAAATAGGCTAAAGACACCTCAGTAAGGATTTATGACAAAATAAATGTGAATAGTATTAAAGGCAAAGAATATAATTGCTAATTTGAAGAGTTTGAAGAAAGGAATCAAGAACAGAGACAATTATTATTATTATCTATTAGACAAACAAAAGCTGAATTTTCTAAGCTTAAACTGTATTTTTTTTTAATGAAAAATAGATTTCTATTTTAATGAGTGTTAAGAAACAGACAATTTTCTGTGGGGTGGGGTATCATTAAACTTACTGAAATGAAGACAAACATGTATTTTTTAATTTGTCATTATCTAAAGTCTCCAAAAGTTCATGAGGGTTTCTCACTGCACGTTTTTTGTGGTTTGTTAGAGAAAGGAAAACATACCTGAGCCAATGAAATATTTTTGGATAGAAATAAAAGTAATTGCATATATGTATAGATATACGTATGCTCAGGTTAAAAGTCAGTAAACATTTGCACATTTCTCTCTATGGAATCAGGTTTTAATTCTCTACTATTTTACTTCTCATCATTTATCAGTCTGCAAATCAGAATTTATGATGCTATCATGTTGATTTGGCAACAGCCCTTTTGCACTAATTTGCACTGGCGGTGTTAAGAAAAGGAGGACCAGAACCTGAAACTTCAGTGTCAGTTCAGAAAACTCTCAGACAGGAATATGTGTCCTGCTGCATGGGAGTGGACTTGAATTAAAATCCCAAGTTGTATTTGCACTGTGGATCACTATCTCACTTCCTGGGATGCATGAACCCATTCAAGGACAAGGATCATTCCATGCTCTGAGGTGCAAATAGAAGCAATTTCACCAAGAAATTGGTGAAATATAGAGAATAGAAATATCTACTCAGAGGCCACCAGATTCATGTTTCCTTGGGAATACTCCATCATGCATTGCAGAACAAAGACAGTAATAAACCTTTGGGGGCTGTAGAATGGTCTCCTTGTCCAAGAGCTTTAGAATATATTATTTTATATATTTATTATATATATAGCATATATTACAACTCCTGGGAGAAACAGCCTTCAAGCAGAATATCAAATATTGGAATAGCTGGACCAATCCTTAAGACTTTTCACAATATACTGGTTTCCAGGGGAAGTCTCAATGTAAATAAAATGTTTATCTAATCTGAAAATCAAATACCAAGTTAGATTGGTGCTTTCCTTGCAAAATTCAAAATAGGGAAAATATTCAATTTCCACAGAGATTTTCCTTTTAGGTTTTAAATGAGGGGCTTTTGTAATGAAAAACCCCCTCAGCTCAGAGGATGTATAAAGTTCTTTTCCTGCTTGGGATTAAGAAAGCATTTGCTTTTGTGTCTTTTTCCAAAATCAGTTTGACAACAAGTCTTACCATGGTTTATGCCTACCTGCAGTTCCATACTGAAAGTCCTATAAAGTGTCTACTTTATTACCTTGTACTTGCTCTTACACATGTGAGCCCAAATCGTCCTTGGGGTTCTGAGCTGTAGTGGCTGAAAATCTTCCCTGTTACATAGACATGGGTTTAGCTGAAAAATTACTGGATTACTAAGGAATCTGTTTAAGATGCTGTGTTTCCCTGGATAACCTCTTCACCTGAGCATAGCCATTAATTCTCATGTTGTGTTACGTCAAGAAAGGATGAGCTTGAGAACAGTGTCTTAATTGCTACTTCCAAAACTGTGATTATCAGCTTAGTATTATCACCTTCTTGCTGTTTTACCTTTTTAACACACACTGCTTTGCACATACATATTGTAGTCAGATTGGAAAGCAGTTGTGCTGAGCCCCACCATAATCTGCATCTTTTAATTTTTACTGTTATCTGATCAGCCGGTTTGCTGGCATGCTTCCATCTAAAACCTGAACTCTTTCTGGATTGTATTCCATTCTTACAAATATATATCAAACTACTTATTCTTCTCCCAGCCCCAGGAGAAAATAGAGTATGTTACAAATCTCATTTGCCACTAAAAAAATACATTTCAACCTTTATAGTTCTAAGTGAATGCTTAGGGATCTGTTCCCCTTCTCCACAGCTCAAAGAAAAACCCACCAAAAAACAACAAAACCAACCCAAAAAGCAAATAATAAAATATCTTGGAATGATGACAATTTTCTATTTTTCTGTTGGCTCATTTTATTATTCTCTGTGTGTGTGGTTTTGACATTCAAGCCCCTGAAGCCCTTATTTTAGACTTCCTGAAATATAATTCCACAACAACTTTCAGAGATTTTTGGCTGAAGGAAAATGCAGGAGTCCCTTTTGTTAAAATTACAAAAAAATTAGCATTGCGCCACCACTTTGAGCAGAGATTAACTTAATTTCTCCTAAACTAAATATGATGCCAGTTCTCTGTCTGAGTGAGGACATGAGGATCTGAGTGTAGCAGGAAATATGGACCCATTGTGTAATTATCTTCGGGCCTCTAAAGATCAATGCTACTTAATCCTGCACCTACTCAAATCTTCTTTGAAGCCAGGAAATGCTGATAAATTGATGATGATCAGGAGCATAACAAGCATAAGGATCCAAGCTGCCATAACCTAATATCAGGTGAAGTTCACTTTTGGCTTCTCCAGCATTCCCAGAACTCCTAATTCTTCTTTTTGTCTGATTCCTCTTTGACCAAAAGCCTTCACTACGAGTGGCTCACCTGGCATCTGGAGGAGGCACATTCACTCCCGCCATCACCCAACAGGCCTTCGTGCTTGGCTGCAAGCCCCAGGTGCCACCATCCTACACGTAATAACAGCCATAAAACACATGTTTCTCAAGCTTAGTGAAGTCTTAACACCATATGGTTGTCAGTGTTTACAAATGAGGTGTTATTAAGTTGTCAGTTACTTACAGAAGTGGAGTGGAATGGACTGGATGAAGAGGGAGGAATGACCTTGAGTTAATGGAGACTATTGTGACACACTAAGCAATGAATAACACCATGGGTAATAACTAGCTTGTTCTCATCCATATCCCTTTTCATGTGCACCTTCTTTTATTACATCAATGATCAAGTAGTCGGTGCATATGGCTGGAGGCAAGGAATTAAAAGGTATAAATAACACACACTTTAATTGAAATCCAACTGTGAATGCCTGGCCTCTGTGATTAAACCTTTTATCACATGGATTGTCCCACCACAGGTACATTCATACTACTCAGAGAACTACTTAGCTTAAAAAAAGGAAAAGGCCTTTCTTTCTTTCAGATGTCCAAATTGAATCTTTGAGAATTTCTTTGGCAGTACCAGGGCAAGTATTGTGGATATAACAAACACATTCTTGCACGCATGCAAAACCCTCCTGCAGTCTCTTCTGCTCAAACGCTGGTGGCAAGCACTTTGAACATGGCAACACTGCAGAGGGAGAGGGAGCATGAGAGCTGGCATTATGGATATTGAGGGCCCTCTGCCTTAGGTTTTTCCACTCCTATTACGGCTCACTAATGTGGTCCCTAGGATTTCTTAAAAATAATTTAAAAAGCCATTGGATTGGGCTGGCCTTGGTAGGGTTAGCTAAGTACAAAGGCTTGCTGCTGGATTTCTCCAGGCTGCCTGTCTTTATCAAACTTCAGGGAACAGGCTTGATGAGCAGGCTGCTAAGCTAGCAGCGTGACTCCTGGGGGATTTAGCTGTGTGAGTGGATCAACATTTGCCTGAAAATAGGGGCACCACTGGCGTCATCCTTTGCACAATGTATAGCAGAGTGGGACCTTGATTACTGTGATGGAAACAGCAATGGACGATATTTATTATAGATCACTTCATGGGTACACTGTCTGCAGTGATGATGAATTAATGTTTTTCAGGGGAGAGGGATGACTGGCTGTTGCTAAGCCTCAAATTTAGGAGTTTGGTTTGTTTATAACTCTGTCTGGGAAGAGTTCTCCAAACATTATCCAAGATTTACACTTATGTGATATGATAACCAGGCTGAAAAAAACACTCTTCTTGACAGCAGTACCCAAGTATTTTTCCAGTTCAGGTGTATCATATCTGCAATGTGATGGACTTCTTTTAAGAAGTCAGTGCTGACACAAACTTGATGCTTGGTATTCCCAAATGAAATTATGTGGAGGAAAATCTCTGTGTCCAAGCTACACAAAAAGCTGATTGCTGCAGAGAATACAGAAAAATAACATTAAACAAAGCTCACAGTCCTGTGTTAGTGCAGTGAATAATCCTGATAATATATTTTAAATTACTCAGTTAAAGAAATTTGGTTTCTCTCAAGGAGATTTATCAGCCCAGACAAGCTTTTGTGGACTGTTTTTGAAGCTAAACTACATAAAAGAGGCCAGTGAGTATAGACCACCAAAAGGAGAGAAGGGCTCTGGGAGCCATTAGAGTTAGAAATTATTTGGTTTTACTGCAGCACGTGGCTGGAAGGTTCTTTCTTGATTTAGACAGATGCTTTGTTTTCCCCTTTGTTGTCCACTGTTTGCACTTGACCTGCCAAGTATCCAAAGGCACTTAAGCCAGGTAAATAAGTATTCCTAGCACTGCAGTAAACATGCCAATTGAATATGGCACTGTGTAGAACTCTGAATTAAAAATCTAGATGAGAAGTCTTACATGTGGGCAACAAATGCTGGTGAAAGGAGAAGTTTGAAACTGGTAGGACTAGTTTTTCATCTGTAGGAGCCAACAAGCGCCACAAAAGTTGTTTTGTCCTTCACACAACACCGAAGGTTTTGAACCTAAATTGTTTGAGCCTAAATTGTTACAGCTTTCTTAAGTCTTACAATATTTTTTACCATATTTAAGTTACTGTGCAGGAGTGTGTGTTTCAAGAAGAAAGCCCTTGGCATTTGAAAGAAGAGAATTTAATAACTAAATTATAGAAAGAAATAGATTAGGTTTTTACCCCACAGTCTTCTTTCAGAAAGGATTCCCCAAAGCCCTTTTCAAATCAGCATATTCCATCCCAGGGAAGGACAGGATGAAGGCTCACCTTGTTGCAGTGTATGCCAAGATTTTCTCTAGTGTGTCTCTATCATCTTCTCTGAGACTGCTTTTGCTTTGAAGCAGGGTAGGAGAAAGCAGAATCCTGCAGGGACTGTGCAGGCAAAAGTAAGTGCTCTGATGTACTCTACAGTGGTTCATGCATATATACAGAGGATGTATAAAAGCTGTTTTATTGGCAAGGGGGCTGTTGGCCAAGGCACCATGCTTATACAGTAGTACCTTGGGACCAGTACGTTCCACAAGAGCAGACACTGTGAATTTTGAATTACTGTTACCTCTAAAACATTATGCTGCCAATAGTGCTGTACCTCCACACAGTAATTGTCATTCAGCACTGAGACTTTGCCAGCTATTTCAAAGTTCCACGGCAAATCAGTGTGTCCTCGGTATTTCACAACACCAGGTCCTAGCGGTTCAGTGTCATCCTGATACAAATGAGAGAATGACTTTATCATGTGGAAACTTGGTAAACATGAGAACGTATATATTGAGGGGAATGATTCTCTGTTGCTGAACCCTGGACTGCTCAGGAGCTTACATATGCCTGTTCTCTTTTGGGCCTATTGCAACAACACTGAAATATTTCACCTTGCCTTGACCTTTCTTCACATCAGTTCATACTGGGTTAAAGATGAAGAAAGGAAAAGGTATAGTGAATATTATGCCAAAGAGGAAATGGTTCCATCTCTCTAAACCTGTGGAAGAGTATCAAATTTAATGAAGAAACTAATGATGCCTTAGGTTTTAACTTTTATATTTTTCAAATCCTGTACTGCTTAGAGTGTAACTCTGAAGTTCCTTGTAGCCTGTAATTTCTGCTCTCTCGTGCAATATAGACATAACAAAGCCTCTCCAGGCTTTGCCTTCAAGGACACCCAGGCTGTTCTAGGCCCAAAATGTGTAAACCAAAGACTCTAAAGTGCGGGAAAGCTGAGGGTAATTACATCATTAAACTGGGGATTTAATTGGAGAATTAACTGTGATATGCAAATGAATCAAACCTATAAAAGTGTGAAGAACTCGTGACCTGTTGTCCATCTTGGGGTCCATTTTTTGGAAGCAGCCTCTGGCTCCCCCAGGATATACCTTGAAGGCCCTTCAAATAAATACCTATCTTTATTCATAGTCTGTGTTTCTAGGTGGCTGGAGAAGGCATCAGTAACAACCAACCAAACAAATCCCCCTCAAACTGACTCTGGGTGGTTTTATCAAGCATGACCTCCTACAGGTCAGAGGCTGTAGAATGTCTTCAGTCTAAGGCAGAGTGGAGATTTACTGGAAGGCTTGAGATGTGTTTACAGCAGGGTAATAATGAATCTGGAAAATGTATAAAAAGGGGTTATGACCCAAAGTAGTCCTTGTACTCTCTGGTCTTTTAGAGTCTTGCTAACCTACAGAATTTGCAGTCTGCTCAGGCCCATCTGTTGTAAAAGTCCAAGCTGTCTTGTGATGTGTCATCCTACCCTTGATGGAAGCATGGTATTCACAAGTCCTGGAAAACCCTCATTCTCAAATGCAGTATCAATCTGTGATGTAGCAGATATCATGAAAAACATTCACATGAATACCCTGGCACATGGAAAATTATATCTTGGTAAAGGAGTGTTGTCAACAGGGACAATGTTCTTGCTTTGAAGATGATCCAGTTTGTTGTCTCTCCTTGTGTAGAGGTGACCAATATGTTGGGCACTGTACAACTCCATTGTCATGATGCTACTTGCAAAATTAATCTGTCATATGTGTATAAATTTGTGCCAAACTATCTCAATTTTTGAGTGATAGCCAAAAAGAATGGGATTGCAAGCACATTTCAAGTGCATACATTAATTAACAATTACTTCATTTAAAACTGCACCCGCAATCTAGGTAAATTTCATAGTATTTTCGTATAAATTTCGTAGCTTCAGCATTGTCAGTAAAAGTTTGGTGTGATGTTATTTGAACTTGCAGTCCAGGAATGAAGTCATTGGGGCAATGGAGGAGAAAGACTGAGTGAATTACCTATATTGATTACTGAGTTTTTCACAAGAAAAAATTGCACATATTTTCTTTTTTTTCCTCCCATTTTCTGTAGAAAACATTGTTACCTTGCATATATGGACTCTGCCTTGTTTACAGGGGGAAGTTTTGCTTTTTAACTATGCTGAGATCATTAAATTGGCAAAACCCCTGTAGTGTGAATACAGTTATTGCTAAAATAAAAGTGCTCATATCAGTATGTATTATTCCATTTCAGCAGGAGAAATAATTTACACACCCATAAATCACCTTATGTTTTTCAGACTATAACTGCACTAGGGCTTTTATTGCAGTACTTCACTGGCAGTCAGGCTCACCAACTCCCTTTCTACCCTGACAGCGAATCAGGGTAATGGGCCAGTAGGCACAGCATTATACTTGCCTAAGTTTTCCCAGAGCAAGCAGAAGGTAATTGTGAGATCTCGCCAGAAATAAAAGTCAGAGTTTTCTCTTTTTGAAAAGTATAAAATCCTTTTGAGCTCAAAAGGTAAGCAAGTTTTAGCCAAAAACCTTTATCTGAAACCCAGACATTTAATTTTTGAATTCTTTGTCTCTTCAGAGATGCTTAGATTGTTTATGTTGCCAATCTGCTGTGTGCTCCGAACACCGTCTGTGAAACTCACCTTCCAGCTTCAAGCCCTTGTCTTGCAGGCATGTTATAGTTCATCACTGATGTCCTTGGCAAAGGGCAAAGGAGCCAGGTGGTGAATGCAGCCCATAAGGGAGGACTTCTATTACCTGGAAAGACATGGAAGTACTTACATGTGAAAAATGGGAGAGGAAGGCTATTTGCTATTCATAGCTTAAAAAAAAAAAAAAAAAAAGGGTTCTTGTTCTCAAAAAAAAAAATTCACAAGGAAAGGATACCTTGGGAGAAAAAAAAAATCCCGCAAACACATTCTCCTTGATTGAAGACCCTATTTCCCTTTCTTCTTCAAAGAAAATGGATTGTAGGAGAAAAGTCACCAATGAACCTGATACCCTTTGGTCAAGAATGATGGGATTACCACCATCATTGCAGTGTGCCATGAGCAGTGACTGAGACCATTCCCCTCTTACAGCTCACAATCTATCTATCTATGCCCCTTCTTTCCAAAGTTTTTCACCACCCAGCATGAACA